>OZ010789.1:246649691-248084851 GCA_963932465.1 Maratus speciosus
CCTAAAACTTTATAAATAAATGAAATATTGTAAATGGCCATTAGTATATAAAATTTAAATTTTTCTGTTACCATCAAACAAAAAACAACCTATTTTTCAATAAAAATAAAGAAGATATAAATTGATTAAATAAAATTAGCTCTAAACTTGTTCATTCAAATTTTTATTGAAAAACAGTGGTACTGTGATACGATATTTTTTGCTTCCTGATTGGTTTGATTAAAATTTTCAATAATAATACAGTTTATAAAACATGTAAGGAAGAGTTATGAAAAAAAAGGCTGAATTTTTATTGGTTATTTTATTATACACTAAAAATTTGGAGCATGTCCATTATACGCGCACTTATCTTAGATTGACTATTAAAAAATCTCCTGTTTTGATTTTTATGAAATTATCGACGAATCAAAGCAAAAACTGTTTACTGATCATAACACTGAATAACATATTTCAGATGGGTTAAATTATTATAATTTATTCAAACAAACTTCGAAAACAAGTAATTACGTTCTTAATGTAACACCACGCCCTTGCATTTAATGAGGGTGCGGCTGTGAAAACAATGAATAGGGACGCCGCCCTTTCCAAGATTCAGCCTGTTGAATGCTTCGATAATATTGTTGACAGAAGTTATATTGTATTCGTGAAATATTTATCAATGCGGTGATTATACTGAATTAGTTACACCGCAGTTCCCATACAGTCGTGCCCAAAAAGTATTAGTCACTTTATGATAAAGTATTTATTTTGAAATAAATAAAAGAAAATGGACCTTATGCGCGTGACCTCATTCTCCAGAGCTGGCGGTATCTTTATCCGTTATTCTGTCTACGGTACCGCAAGAATTATTACCGCAAGAATTATAATTACGGTATTGCGCAGCCGCCAATACCGCCAGCAGACGACTTCTAGCCTCGACCCAGGTTACATACATAAAGTGTAACCGAAAGTTTGCAAATTTAGCGAATGTACTCGGATACAGAAGAACATTTTGAATTTGTATCTACTGCCACAGTAATAAATATTTTTGCGGTATTTTTAACAAAAGAACATTAATAATACAAACTCCATAGAACGCTATGGTAATATTCAAAAATAAATACCGCCAGCAGATGAATATTAGCCTCGACCTCCGGTCACGTACATAAGGCATACTATATTTTTTAAGAAACTAGAATGTTACCAAAGATATTTTGTACATGCTGGAAAGATTATTTATATTTGAAATAGAATAAAAAAAACTTCATCAGAAAAAAAGTAAGAAAGAGAATTTGAACATTTGAGAGTTTTCTTCCGAAAACTCTCTGTGCGATAAGGTCGATTTTAATCCCAAAGTTTTTTTTCCCTCTCAGAGCCTTCTTTCCTTCACTTTTCCTTCACTTCCTTCTAGCTTTGCAACTTTTTAGAAAAAAATTACTACAACTCTTCGTTTCACAGTTTTTGCACTGACTGAGCGCCCAATTGTCCCTAATAAAACTGCAGCAAACCCACAATAAGTTTTTATTTTCAATTTTTTCGACTTTCTAAGTTCAAACTTCGTTTCGATTTTACTTTTTTTTTCGCCAGGTTATTTTTCTATCCAATTATGAATCTATTTTTTTTAAATTTAATTTAATTTTTATTTATGTTCCAAAGTATAAGGTAAGTGAAAACTCTTTTCTTAAAAAAAAAAAAAAAAAAAAAAAAAACAATAACAATAGTCCGAAATAACTGTTGAAGATAATAATGTAAACTTTTTATCTTTGCATAGCTCTGTTGTTATTTCTTTCTTTTTATTTTATCATAGTACATTTTGCTCAACTATTCTATAAACATAAGTCGCAAATAAAAGTTAAAATGGCAGATAGATTGAAAGGGATGGACCAAAATTGCAATTTCCATTATCTCTTCTTATTACTGCTTTTGATTTTTTCTTTTGGGGATTATATAAAGAACAGAATCTCAGTCACAATAGTTTATGATATTGAAACACCGAAGACTAGGACAACAGATGCTGTGTCTAGTGCTCAGGGATGTAGTCGTGGATATACGTTGGTAATACCAACGTATATAAATGTATACGTTGGTATTACATTGGTATTACCAACTTGGTATACATTGATTGCCTTCTGGATTAAAAAAAAAAAATCCAGATATCCTTTTTTTCTCAAGTAAAGCTATACCGTATGCCCTCTAGCATAAACTTCAAGTGTATAGTCTCTAGCACATACTCTGTGTGTTCTTTTTACGACAACAGCAATTATGGTGATGCAGAAGACATGTTGAACGACATGTAGGGAGAAATAGAACACCGTCTTAACATTCTCCTACCTACAAATGGGACGCATGTTAAATTTTATTAAGGTAATTTCTCTTATTAGAAACTCGATTACTGTATTTACAATTTACTGAAATAAACATATATCTAAATATAATAGTTTCTGTGCAATAAATTTTTATAATTAGGGAAAACCTTTATACTCAATCTGTATATTGTACAGCATATACGAATTTTAGTAGTAACATTTAATATTTAGCACTGAAAATTTTCGAAATTCACATATTGTTTTTTATAAAAACGGGATTTGATAACGTTGCGGAACGTACAAGTCCTATGCATTTTGGAATTTTCTACAAGAATTGCTCTAATTTTCATGATTATAAATAATTTCATTTTGTAGAAAATATTTCCAACCCTGTATAAGCCTACCGGACAAAGAATTAATGCCTCTTGACCGGTAGCACGGTAGTTTTATTATATTTACAGAGATACGTCATAGAAGTGTCATGAAATAAACTGAGCCTAAGCTGATACTTCATGTTGATAGCAGTAACGTAGACTGGGTAAGTCGTTTAAAAGAAGGGAAATAATAAGGGAAAGTAAATCCAAGAGTTTGTCAGAGTTGTAAAAAACGGGCTATTGTGTTTGGTCATGCCTACGGTCACCCTGTGAGGGAAGTTGCACGTTTTGTTTGTTTATGGAAGCTCGCTGACTAACGTGTCTATAAGGAATGGCGTATCCCTGGTGGCTATGAAGCACGACAGGAAAATTGTGATTCGAAAGAAGAGTGCGATTCAGAAGGAGCAGAAACAAGTGTCACGTCTTGCAATGGAAATCAGTTTCAAACCCAATAGGAATTGATACAGTCAGTGAATGAGGGTCCTTCCCAACTTATTTTCGAGAGAACGTTACGAAGGGAGCTCTACACAATAACCATTTGAAACGGAGTAAGTTTAAATAATTGCTCACAGCAGCATATAAAGCTGTACGTTTGTAATGATCCCAGAAATACCAAACTTGGATAATAACTGTCTGGAAGAGTGCAGTGTGGTGCAACGAATTGCAGATTTGCCTTTTTTCGAATGACACTAAGGTCCCGAGTGCGCCGAAGGTCAAATGAAGCATTCAGATGGCAGTGTCTTGAGGTTGTAATTCAACCGGAGGTGGTTCTGTGACCATTTCGGGGTATTTATAATACTATGACTTGGGCTACTGATTAATCTGACCATTAATGTAAACTAAAGTGTTTATTTGAAAATTCTAGGTGATCAGGAGTTACCCATCATTCAATATCTTCTTGGAAAATATTCTATGGAGACTTCCAATTTCCTAAGATGTAACAACCTTGTTAACAAGATTGGGGTGCATACGTGGATGGTTTGATAAATACTAATAGACCCTATATATATGTGATATATATGTAATCCCTATATATATATATATATATATGAGTCACCTCGAGTGACTCACAGACACAAATGAACTTAACCCCATAGAAAATCTGGGGCTGTATAAAATAGCGACTAAAACACCGACATCAACATCCCGTAATTTATGGCCTTACGTGACAAAAAATTAGTCATTTTTGACCAAGATGGTTTCTTTATATTTATACAGATGCGTTCAGAAGTGTCTCGAGCTAAACAGAGCCTGGACTGTCGCTCCGTGATGATAACAATAACTTGGAGTAGGTAAGTCGTTCTAAAGTAGGGGAACAGTGCAATAAGAAAAGGCTCAATATAGGGATGTGTGAGAGTTACGTAGACTCTACTGTAACTCATAAACCAGTGGCGCAACTGGAAATGTCAAACTTGTAGAATTTTGTAAAATCCATTTGTCGTCCAATCAAGATTTTTACCAAGGCCTTAGGCAGTGTTACACTGTATTAGAGAGATATCTCAAGCGGATAACTAATTTTTTGCTTGATGTGCTCATTTGAGAATGATAATGGTGGTCAACATTGATAACATTTTTACAAAATGTGATCAGTACAATCTTTGGTGTAGGATTGTAAAACGAGGACCAATATTTTATTAATATTTAGCAATTATTAGCTTTTGAAAATTATTATTAGCTTTATTAATTAGCTTTATTAAAATCTAAAACTTTTAAGTTTCAAAAAGTAAAACCAATTCTTTAACTAGGAGAACCAGAAGAACATACCATTGCTAAGTTGGGTTACATCGCAAGTTGCTGTAAGGCTTCAAATTTCTACTTAGATTTGGATAGTTATTGTATGGTAGGCACGTTTTGATAGATAAAAAAAATACATTCCTGAAAATTATTTTGAAAAAATATCCAAAATCGGTAACTAATGTTACAAGTTTATTTGAAAATACTACTTTTTTATTCTGTTCAACAGAATAAAAATTGGAATTATGTTACATTTAGAAGCAAAAGTAGATGCAATCAAAATGAAAACGATAGCGAATGTCGTTTAATAAATATCCAATGGTACTTTTGTACTTAGCATTAATGACGGAGACGTTTAAGCTTTACAATGTACATTGATTTTTCAATTTTCAAAGGAGTGTTATAAAACGATGGCATTAAAATAAGCAAATCATAACAACAACAACAACAACAACAACAAAGCAACAACAACAACAACAACAAAAACAAACAAATAAACACCGATGATATTTGTTTATATATATTCGGCTACTGTTTATTACTAGTTCTACACTGAATTTCCCTATAAAATAATTTTTACTGCTTGTATATTTATGCTTAACTTTGATTTTTATTAAGTACCAATTATGACACAGATCATGCGGATAAGAGAAAAAGAAAAGATGAACTATAGTTTTAAAAAGTATCTCCAGAAAAAAGTATACAGTATTAATCCGCATCTTTATCTTTTATCATGGAAACATCTCATATTTGTTTTCAGGAAATGCGTGCCAGCTAATGTCTGTTAATATCACGACTTGATTTAAAGATTTCCTTTTAGTAGATGGCGAAGCGAAAATTTCTGATGATAATACTTTGTCTTCAGTAAACAAGACTATTAAGAAAGTTTGCGATTCAATCATGTAAATTTTTATATTTCTTTAATCATTTTATTTATTACTAGATGCGTAGCAACCCGTTGTGGCGAATATGTATTTTATGGAATATTTAGAGTCTTTTTGGGAGGAAACTACTTATCAAAATCCAGTTTTTAAATTAAAACGCATAAATCGTAAGCTAAAAATATAATTATTATCATATCATTTATAAATCTGTTTAATTAATCCTGTTTAATTAAATATTTCAATTCCCGATTTTTAACAAATGAAAGATTGATTGAGTGATTGATTCTCCCGGTTTTCACCTCTGTTCTCAAAAACTGTTTTAGATATCGGTATGTGACAAATTTAGTATTCAAAGGTTGGTTGATTGATTGATATTCCCTGTTTTTCCTTTTGTTCTCAAAAACTATTTTAGATATCGGCATGCCACAAACTACAGATTGTATCTCGAATTATCTTTTGTAATTTTTAATTAAATCTTTCAGTCGCCACAAGGTTCCTCAAAATTGATAAATTAGTTCCCCAGTTTTTGAGTACTACTGAAAGACCGGTTGATTGATTAGTTTTCCTTGTTCTTTCCTGTTTCCTCAAAAACTATTTTAGATATCTGCATGCCACAAACTGCAGAATTAACGTTGTGAAACGTCCGAATTAACATTATTAAATTTTAATTAGATCTTTCAGTTGCCACAAGATTCCTTAAAATTGATCAATTAGTTCTGCAGTTTTTGAATATTGAAAGATTGGTTGATCAATTGATTCTCTCAGTTTTATCAAAAATTATTTTAGATGTCAGAATTGTAGGCGCTACAAATTGTATCCAGAATTATAAATTATAAGCAATTATTAATTAGATCTTTCAATCGCCGTAAGTTTCCTTAAAATTCACCAATTAGTTTCCAATTTTTGAGTATTAAAAGATTGATTGATTCTATGACTTTTTCCCCGTTTTGTCAAAAATATTTTAGATATTGGAATGCGACAAATTAAAGATTCTAGCAATAAACATTCTTTATCAGCACTTGATAAAATTAGTGTTTGTTGCGCAACCGTTTCTGACAAAGAGATAAGCAGGCATACAGGCAAAATTAAAAAAAATATATATTATTCTTGACCATATGTCGTCTAAATAGTCGAATAAACTTAGAAATAGGATTTTTTCTGAAAATCACAGGCAGACAGCCTAATTTTATATATTATTTCTATAGACAAAAACGTACTAAGTTAAGGGGTCTCATGTTTTTTCAAATCTCCGTCGCCAGTTCAAAAGTGATGTGGTTTCGAATTCTCATAACTTTTTAAGTACTTATTGAAATAACATAAAACTTTGTTATATATTTAAGGCATATTTAAGGCATTATAAATTAGAACAATAAACTATTTAAATTAATATTTCAAAAATTTTTACATGATATGATTTCACATGATGATTTCACAATAACGTAACTTAGAATAGATATATTGACATAAAACTTAGGTTAAAATTAACTTTAAACCATACTTTATAGAATAAATTAATCATATATAAATTCTTTGACAGAAACTATCAAAAAAATTCAATTAAATTTAAAAAATGGTAAAAAAAAATTGAAACAAAAATTAATTATTGATTAAAAAATAATAAAAATATTTACTTACCTCAATAATATTATTCATTCTATAAAACATAGGTCAAAGTTCATTTTAAGATAATTTTTATGTTTATATATCTACTCTAAGTTAAGTTATCGTGTGGATTGTGACATACCATGTGAAGATATTTTGAAATGTTAACTGAACTGTATCTTTTATTATATTATATTATGTTTATTTTTACATTTTATAAAACTTTAAATTTATCTTGAATGTATTACAGAGATTTATGTAATTTCAATAAATATTTAGAAATTTATGAGAACTTGAAATTACACCACTCTTGCACTGGCGACGGAGATTTTAAAAGGTATGAAATCCCTTAATGAATTCGTGTTAAATTATGAATTTCTGTAAATTTCTTCCGTGCATTCTTATTACTTTCTTCTATATTCATAAAAAAATTATTGGACTCGTGAAAAATTCCGCTTTCAGTTTTTAACACTTTCCAACAAAGTTGAAAAGCTCTAACTCCCGTAAATATACTCGTATTTTCATGCAATTTATAATCCATATTTAGGATCACCTAACCATGTTTGGTACTGCATATGAAGTGTGTGGGATTAATATTTCATTTATGGGGCTACAAAAAAGAATTCCATTACATTATGGTATATGGGGAAAAATCGTTTGCTGGGTATTTTAATGACATTACGCTGTTTCAAATGTATTTAAACTGATATAAATCACTGAATTTCATCAAAAGATGATTACGACAGAATAGGGTATTCATAGCATTTGTCTTTCATTTATAGCAGTGATTCCCAACGTGGGGCATACGCCCCACAGGAGGGCAATTTCAGATTTCTTATTAACAAATTTTCGGACACTTTTTTCTTTTTTTTTCCTGATGAAAGTAGTGTCGTAGTCGTAGTCTAAAAACAGAAATAATAAATGAAAAGATTTAAAAAAGTCCTTCCGGCCAGTGCCGGGAGGAAGAGGTAGCTTTCATATTCCTTATTTTAAAAAAGCCAACTTATATTATTCAAACACACGAAGCTCAATTAAGTGGAAACCGAATGTAGGAGATTCAATACTAATTTTTATCAATACTAAATCATTATGAATGAGAATTTCGCGAAATTAGTCAGCTTTATCCAAGCTGCTTTTATTTCAAGTAACTTATATTTGGCTGCCAAATTCGGCGATTTCTTAAAGTGCCTGCCATTTTAAGACAACACGGTGGATGAGGCTAACCAGTGAACTTGGTCGAGACCTTAGTAATTGCTGTGCACATGCTCACTCACATCGGAATCGGTTGATATATACGAGTGCTGTCGCAGGCAAAAAATCAGATTTTTCAAAATGTCACCCACGTTAGAAATTGAAACTGCTATATCTGAGCCATTTTTTAAGATAAAGACAAACAAAAAATGCTCCTGAATCCTTATATCAAGGTCAAATACTTAAGAAAGAAACCCTTTTCAATTTCTAATTTTTGTGCACCTCACTTTAAATATATATATTTTTTAATTTAATGGCCGCCATTTTGAAACAAGATGGCTGATGAAGCTGGCCAGCGAACTTGGTCGAGATATTGATGTATACTATCCACATGCCTTCTTCCATCGAAATAAGCGAATACGTGTGGTATCGCGAGACAAATACAAGATCGTTTCAAAGTGTTAGGCATGATAGAAATTCAAAGTGCTATAATTCCACCACTTTTTAAGATATAAACAAAAGAACAAATTTTCAGAAACAAAAACTGCTCCAGAATCTTTGTATCAAGGCCAAACACATAAAAAAAATCTCTTTCATTTTCCAATTTTTAATACCTCATTTTAAATTTTGAATTACATTTTTTTTAAAAAATGGCAACCCTTTTGAAACAAGATGGCGAATGAAGCTGGCCAACGAACTCGGTCGAGACATTGGTATGTACTATGTACAGACCAAGTTACATTCAAATCGGTTCATAAATACGCCTGTTATCGCGTGACAAAAATCAGGTCGTTTTAAAATATCAGCCACAATAGAAATTCAAAATGTTATAACTCAGCCATTGTTTTAGATATAGACGAAACAAAACCTGTTCCGGAATCTTTGTATTAAGGTCAAACACATACGAAAAAGCTCTTTTTCATTTTCCAATTTTTTGGTATCTCATTTTAAATTTAATTAAAAAATTTTTTTTTAAATGGCCGCCATTTTGAAACAAGATGGTGGATGAAGCTGGCCAACGAACTCGGTTGAGTTATTTGTATGTACTATGTACACACCAAGGTACATCCAAATCGGTTCATAAATATGTCTGTTATCACGTGGCAAAAATCAGGGCGTTTCAAAATGTCAGCCACACTAGAAATTCAAAATGCTATAACTCAGCCATTTTTTAAGATATAGACGAAACAAAAACTGCTCCCTAATCTTTTTATCGAGGTCAAACACATACGAAAAAAATATTTTTTCAATTTTCAATTTTTTGGTACCACATTTAAAATTTAAATTTTTCTTAAAATTTTAAATGGCCGCCATTTTTAAATAAAATGGCGGATGAAGCTGGCCAACGAACTCGGACGAGACATTGGTCTGTACTATGTGTAAACGAAGTTACATCCAAATCGGTTCATAAATACGCCTTTTATCGCGTGACAAAATTCAGGACGTTTCAAAATGTCAGCTTCGCTAGAAATTCAAAATGCTATAACTCAGCCATTTTTTAAGATATAGACAAAACAAAAACTGCTACGGAGTCTTTGTATAAAGGTCAAATACATAATAAAAAAATATTTTTCCATTTCTTAATTTTTTGGTACCACATTTCAAATTTTAAATTTTTTTTAAATTTTTAAATGGCCGCCATTTTGAAACAAAATGGCGGATGAAGCTGGCCAACGAACTCGGTCGAGACATTGGTATGTACTATGTACACACCGAATTACATCCAAATCGGTTCATAAATACGAGAGTTACAGTGTGACATAGGTCAGATATATATATATATATATATTATATATATATATGTATTGATATATATATCAATTTTGAACGGAGGGTGGTTTCGGGGTCTGGGGTTCATGATCGATGAAAATATACCAACATTTTTTGAAATCGCTTTCCTCCGAACGGCTGCAATAGGTAGCTTTTTGTAAAGAAAGCTACCTAATAACTCAATAAAAATTAATTCTCAAAATGGTCCCATTTAAAAGTTCAAAATAGAAATAATTATGTGAATTGTTTTTAGATATTTTGACACCTTTTATACTCGTATATTAAAAAATCACTCAAATTCTTCTGGTTTTATTATTATTCTAGTAAAACACACCTCTTTTTTTAGGTAGCTTTCATTACAAAAAGCTACTTATTGCAGCCGTTCGGAGGAAAGCGATTTCAAAAAATTTTGGTATATTTTCATCGATCATGACCCCCAGACCCCGAAACCACCCTCCGTTCAAAATTGATATATATATATATATATATATATCCATATATATATATATATATATATATATATATCTGACATATGTCACACTGTAACTCTCCTATTTATGAACCGATTTCGATGTAATTCGGTGTGTACATAGTAAATACCAATGTCTCGACCGAGTTCGTTGGCCAGCTTCATCCGCCATTTTGTTTCAAAATGGCGGCCATTTAAATTTTTTTAAAAAATTTAAAATTTGAAAAGTGGTACCAAAAAATTGAAAATTGACAAATATTTTTTTCTTATGCATTTCACCTTTATACAAAGACTCCGGAGCAGTTTTTGTTTCGTCTATATCTTAAAAAATGGCTGAGTTATAGCATTTTAAATTTCTAGCGTGGCTGACATTTTGAAACGTCCTGAATTTTGTCACGCAATAAAAGACGTATTTATCAACCGATTTGGATGCACCTTGGTGTGTACATAGTACATACAAATATCTCGACCGAGTTCGTTGGCCAGCTTCATCCGCCATCTTGTTTCAAAATGGCGGCCATTTCAAAAAATTTAAAAAATTTAAAATTTAAAATGAGATACCAAAAAATTGGAAAATGAAAAAGATTTTTTCGTATGTGTTTGACCTTAATACAAAGATTCCGGAACAGTTTTTGTTTCGTCTATATCTAAAAAAAATGGCTGAGTTATAGCATTTTGAATTTCTATTGTGGCTGACATTTTAAAATGACCTGATTTTTGTCACGCGATAACAGGCGTATTTATGAACCGATTTGGATGTAACTTGGTCTATACATAGTACATACCAATGTCTCGACCGAGTTCGTTGGCCAGCTTCATTCGCCATCTTGTTTCAAAAGGTTTGCCATTAAAAAAATTAAATTTAAAATTTAAAATGAGGTATTAAAAAATTGGAAAATTAAAAAGATTTTTTTTATGTGTTTGGCCTTGATACAAAGATTCCGGAGCAGTTTTTGTTTCTGAAAATTTGTTCTATTGCTTATATCTTAAAAAATGGTTGAATTATAGCACTTTGAATTTCTAGCATGGCTAACATTTTGAAACGATCTTGTATTTGTCACGCGAAAACACACGCATTCGCCTATTTCGATGTAAGAAGGCATGTGGATAGTATACATCAATATCTCGACCAAGTTCGCTGGCCAGCTTCACCAGCCATCTTGTTTCAAAATGGCGGCCATTAAATTAAAAAAAAATTATATTTAAAGTGAGGTGCAAAAAAATTAGAAAATGAAAAAGGTTTCTTTCTTAAGTATTTGATCTTGATATAAGGATTCAGGAGCATTTTTTGTTTGTCTTTATCTTAAAAAATGGCTCAGATATAGCAGTTTCAATTTCTAATGTGGGTGACATTTTGAAAAATCTGATTTTTTGCCTGCGACAGCACTTGTATATATCAACCGATTCCGATGTGAGTGAGCATGTGCACAGCAATTACTAAGGTCTCGACCGAGTTCGTTGGCCAGCTTCATTCGCCATCTTGTTTCAAAAGGTTTGCCATTAAAAAAATTAAATTTAAAATTTAAAATGAGGTATTAAAAAATTGGAAAATTAAAAAGATTTTTTTTATGTGTTTGGCCTTGATACAAAAATTCCGGAGCAGTTTTTGTTTCTGAAAATTTGTTCTATTGTTTATATCTTAAAAAATGGTTGAATTAAACAACTTTCAATTTCTAGCATGGCTAACATTTTGAAACGATCTTGTATTTGTCACGCGATAACACACGCATTCGCCTATTTCGATGTAAGAAGGCATGTGGATAGTATACATCAATATCTCGACCAAGTTCGCTGGCCAGCTTCATCAGCCATCTTGTTTCAAAATGGCGGCTATTAAATTAAAAAAAAAATTATATTTAAAGTGAGGTGCAAAAAAATTAGAAAATGAAAAAGGTTTCTTTCTTAAGTATTTGACCTTTATATAAGGATTCAGGAGCATTTTTTGTTTGTCTTTATCTTAAAAAATGGCTCAAATATAGCAGTTTCAATTTCTAATGTGGGTGACATTTTGAAAAATCTGATTTTTTGCCTGCGACAGCACTTGTATATATCAACCGATTCCGATGTGAGTGAGCATGTACACAGCAATTACTAAGGTCTCGACCAAGTTCACTGGTTAGCCTCATCCACCATGTTGTCTTAAAATGGCAGGCACTTTAAGAAATCGCCGAATTTGGCAGCCAAATATAAGTTACTTTAAATAAAAGCAGCTTGGATAAAGCTGACTAATTTCGTGAAATTCTCATTCATAATGATTTAGTATTGATAAAAATTAGTATTGAATCTCCTATATTCGGTTTCCACTAAATTGAGCTTCGTGTGTTTGAATAATATAAGTTGGCTTTTTTAAAATAAGGAATATGAAAGCTACCTCTTCCTCCCGGCACTGGCCGGAAGGACTTTTTAGGTAGCTTTCATTACAAAAAGCTACCTATTGCAGCCGTTCGGAGGAAAGCGATTTCAAAAAATTTTGGTATATTTTCATCGATCATGACCCCCAGACCCCGAAACCACCCTCCGTTCAAAATTGATATATATATATATATATATATATATCCATATATATATATATATATATATATATATCTGACATATGTCACACTGTAACTCTCCTATTTATGAACCGATTTCGATGTAATTCGGTGTGTACATAGTAAATACCAATGTCTCGACCGAGTTCGTTGGCCAGCTTCATCCGCCATTTTGTTTCAAAATGGCGGCCATTTAAAATTTTTTAAAAAATTTAAAATTTGAAAAGTGGTACAAAAAAATTGAAAATTGACAAATATTTTTTTCTTATGCATTTCACCTTTATACAAAGACTCCGGAGCAGTTTTTGTTTCGTCTATATCTTAAAAAATGGCTGAGTTATAGCATTTTAAATTTCTAGCGTGGCTGACATTTTGAAACGTCCTGAATTTTGTCACGCAATAAAAGACGTATTTATCAACCGATTTGGATGCACCTTGGTGTGTACATAGTACATACAAATATCTCGACCGAGTTCGTTGGCCAGCTTCATCCGCCATCTTGTTTCAAAATGGCGGCCATTTCAAAAAATTTAAAAAATTTAAAATTTAAAATGAGATACCAAAAAATTGGAAAATGAAAAAGATTTTTTCGTATGTGTTTGACCTTAATACAAAGATTCCGGAACAGTTTTTGTTTCGTCTATATCTAAAAAAAATGGCTGAGTTATAGCATTTTGAATTTCTATTGTGGCTGACATTTTAAAATGACCTGATTTTTGTCACGCGATAACAGGCGTATTTATGAACCGATTTGGATGTAACTTGGTCTATACATAGTACATACCAATGTCTCGACCGAGTTCGTTGGCCAGCTTCATTCGCCATCTTGTTTCAAAAGGTTTGCCATTAAAAAAATTAAATTTAAAATTTAAAATGAGGTATTAAAAAATTGGAAAATTAAAAAGATTTTTTTTATGTGTTTGGCCTTGATACAAAGATTCCGGAGCAGTTTTTGTTTCTGAAAATTTGTTCTATTGCTTATATCTTAAAAAATGGTTGAATTATAGCACTTTGAATTTCTAGCATGGCTAACATTTTGAAACGATCTTGTATTTGTCACGCGAAAACACACGCATTCGCCTATTTCGATGTAAGAAGGCATGTGGATAGTATACATCAATATCTCGACCAAGTTCGCTGGCCAGCTTCACCAGCCATCTTGTTTCAAAATGGCGGCCATTAAATTAAAAAAAAATTATATTTAAAGTGAGGTGCAAAAAAATTAGAAAATGAAAAAGGTTTCTTTCTTAAGTATTTGATCTTGATATAAGGATTCAGGAGCATTTTTTGTTTGTCTTTATCTTAAAAAATGGCTCAGATATAGCAGTTTCAATTTCTAATGTGGGTGACATTTTGAAAAATCTGATTTTTTGCCTGCGACAGCACTTGTATATATCAACCGATTCCGATGTGAGTGAGCATGTGCACAGCAATTACTAAGGTCTCGACCGAGTTCGTTGGCCAGCTTCATTCGCCATCTTGTTTCAAAAGGTTTGCCATTAAAAAAATTAAATTTAAAATTTAAAATGAGGTATTAAAAAATTGGAAAATTAAAAAGATTTTTTTTATGTGTTTGGCCTTGATACAAAAATTCCGGAGCAGTTTTTGTTTCTGAAAATTTGTTCTATTGTTTATATCTTAAAAAATGGTTGAATTAAACAACTTTCAATTTCTAGCATGGCTAACATTTTGAAACGATCTTGTATTTGTCACGCGATAACACACGCATTCGCCTATTTCGATGTAAGAAGGCATGTGGATAGTATACATCAATATCTCGACCAAGTTCGCTGGCCAGCTTCATCAGCCATCTTGTTTCAAAATGGCGGCTATTAAATTAAAAAAAAAATTATATTTAAAGTGAGGTGCAAAAAAATTAGAAAATGAAAAAGGTTTCTTTCTTAAGTATTTGACCTTTATATAAGGATTCAGGAGCATTTTTTGTTTGTCTTTATCTTAAAAAATGGCTCAAATATAGCAGTTTCAATTTCTAATGTGGGTGACATTTTGAAAAATCTGATTTTTTGCCTGCGACAGCACTTGTATATATCAACCGATTCCGATGTGAGTGAGCATGTACACAGCAATTACTAAGGTCTCGACCAAGTTCACTGGTTAGCCTCATCCACCATGTTGTCTTAAAATGGCAGGCACTTTAAGAAATCGCCGAATTTGGCAGCCAAATATAAGTTACTTTAAATAAAAGCAGCTTGGATAAAGCTGACTAATTTCGTGAAATTCTCATTCATAATGATTTAGTATTGATAAAAATTAGTATTGAATCTCCTATATTCGGTTTCCACTAAATTGAGCTTCGTGTGTTTGAATAATATAAGTTGGCTTTTTTAAAATAAGGAATATGAAAGCTACCTCTTCCTCCCGGCACTGGCCGGAAGGACTTTTTAGGTAGCTTTCATTACAAAAAGCTACCTATTGCAGCCGTTCGGAGGAAAGCGATTTCAAAAAATTTTGGTATATTTTCATCGATCATGACCCCCAGACCCCGAAACCACCCTCCGTTCAAAATTGATATATATATATATATATATATATATCCATATATATATATATATATATATATATATCTGACATATGTCACACTGTAACTCTCCTATTTATGAACCGATTTCGATGTAATTCGGTGTGTACATAGTAAATACCAATGTCTCGACCGAGTTCGTTGGCCAGCTTCATCCGCCATTTTGTTTCAAAATGGCGGCCATTTAAAATTTTTTAAAAAATTTAAAATTTGAAAAGTGGTACAAAAAAATTGAAAATTGACAAATATTTTTTTCTTATGCATTTCACCTTTATACAAAGACTCCGGAGCAGTTTTTGTTTCGTCTATATCTTAAAAAATGGCTGAGTTATAGCATTTTAAATTTCTAGCGTGGCTGACATTTTGAAACGTCCTGAATTTTGTCACGCAATAAAAGACGTATTTATCAACCGATTTGGATGCACCTTGGTGTGTACATAGTACATACAAATATCTCGACCGAGTTCGTTGGCCAGCTTCATCCGCCATCTTGTTTCAAAATGGCGGCCATTTCAAAAAATTTAAAAAATTTAAAATTTAAAATGAGATACCAAAAAATTGGAAAATGAAAAAGATTTTTTCGTATGTGTTTGACCTTAATACAAAGATTCCGGAACAGTTTTTGTTTCGTCTATATCTAAAAAAAATGGCTGAGTTATAGCATTTTGAATTTCTATTGTGGCTGACATTTTAAAATGACCTGATTTTTGTCACGCGATAACAGGCGTATTTATGAACCGATTTGGATGTAACTTGGTCTATACATAGTACATACCAATGTCTCGACCGAGTTCGTTGGCCAGCTTCATTCGCCATCTTGTTTCAAAAGGTTTGCCATTAAAAAAATTAAATTTAAAATTTAAAATGAGGTATTAAAAAATTGGAAAATTAAAAAGATTTTTTTTATGTGTTTGGCCTTGATACAAAGATTCCGGAGCAGTTTTTGTTTCTGAAAATTTGTTCTATTGCTTATATCTTAAAAAATGGTTGAATTATAGCACTTTGAATTTCTAGCATGGCTAACATTTTGAAACGATCTTGTATTTGTCACGCGAAAACACACGCATTCGCCTATTTCGATGTAAGAAGGCATGTGGATAGTATACATCAATATCTCGACCAAGTTCGCTGGCCAGCTTCACCAGCCATCTTGTTTCAAAATGGCGGCCATTAAATTAAAAAAAAATTATATTTAAAGTGAGGTGCAAAAAAATTAGAAAATGAAAAAGGTTTCTTTCTTAAGTATTTGATCTTGATATAAGGATTCAGGAGCATTTTTTGTTTGTCTTTATCTTAAAAAATGGCTCAGATATAGCAGTTTCAATTTCTAATGTGGGTGACATTTTGAAAAATCTGATTTTTTGCCTGCGACAGCACTTGTATATATCAACCGATTCCGATGTGAGTGAGCATGTGCACAGCAATTACTAAGGTCTCGACCGAGTTCGTTGGCCAGCTTCATTCGCCATCTTGTTTCAAAAGGTTTGCCATTAAAAAAATTAAATTTAAAATTTAAAATGAGGTATTAAAAAATTGGAAAATTAAAAAGATTTTTTTTATGTGTTTGGCCTTGATACAAAAATTCCGGAGCAGTTTTTGTTTCTGAAAATTTGTTCTATTGTTTATATCTTAAAAAATGGTTGAATTAAACAACTTTCAATTTCTAGCATGGCTAACATTTTGAAACGATCTTGTATTTGTCACGCGATAACACACGCATTCGCCTATTTCGATGTAAGAAGGCATGTGGATAGTATACATCAATATCTCGACCAAGTTCGCTGGCCAGCTTCATCAGCCATCTTGTTTCAAAATGGCGGCTATTAAATTAAAAAAAAAATTATATTTAAAGTGAGGTGCAAAAAAATTAGAAAATGAAAAAGGTTTCTTTCTTAAGTATTTGACCTTTATATAAGGATTCAGGAGCATTTTTTGTTTGTCTTTATCTTAAAAAATGGCTCAAATATAGCAGTTTCAATTTCTAATGTGGGTGACATTTTGAAAAATCTGATTTTTTGCCTGCGACAGCACTTGTATATATCAACCGATTCCGATGTGAGTGAGCATGTACACAGCAATTACTAAGGTCTCGACCAAGTTCACTAATTAGCCTCATCCACCATGTTGTCTTAAAATGGCAGGCACTTTAAGAAATCGCCGAATTTGGCAGCCAAATATAAGTTACTTTAAATAAAAGCAGCTTGGATAAAGCTGACTAATTTCGTGAAATTCTCATTCATAATGATTTAGTATTGATAAAAATTAGTATTGAATCTCCTATATTCGATTTCCACTAAATTGAGCTTCGTGTGTTTGAATAATATAAGTTGGCTTTTTTAAAATAAGGAATATGAAAGCTACCTCTTCCTCCCGGCACTGGCCGGAAGGACTTTTTAGGTAGCTTTCATTACAAAAAGCTACCTATTGCAGCCGTTCGGAGGAAAGCGATTTCAAAAAATTTTGGTATATTTTCATCGATCATGACCCCCAGACCCCGAAACCACCCTCCGTTCAAAATTGATATATATATATATATATATATATCCATATATATATATATATATATATATATATATATATCTGACATATGTCACACTGTAACTCTCCTATTTATGAACCGATTTCGATGTAATTCGGTGTGTACATAGTAAATACCAATGTCTCGACCGAGTTCGTTGGCCAGCTTCATCCGCCATTTTGTTTCAAAATGGCGGCCATTTAAAATTTTTTAAAAAATTTAAAATTTGAAAAGTGGTACAAAAAAATTGAAAATTGACAAATATTTTTTTCTTATGCATTTCACCTTTATACAAAGACTCCGGAGCAGTTTTTGTTTCGTCTATATCTTAAAAAATGGCTGAGTTATAGCATTTTAAATTTCTAGCGTGGCTGACATTTTGAAACGTCCTGAATTTTGTCACGCAATAAAAGACGTATTTATCAACCGATTTGGATGCACCTTGGTGTGTACATAGTACATACAAATATCTCGACCGAGTTCGTTGGCCAGCTTCATCCGCCATCTTGTTTCAAAATGGCGGCCATTTCAAAAAATTTAAAAAATTTAAAATTTAAAATGAGATACCAAAAAATTGGAAAATGAAAAAGATTTTTTCGTATGTGTTTGACCTTAATACAAAGATTCCGGAACAGTTTTTGTTTCGTCTATATCTAAAAAAAATGGCTGAGTTATAGCATTTTGAATTTCTATTGTGGCTGACATTTTAAAATGACCTGATTTTTGTCACGCGATAACAGGCGTATTTATGAACCGATTTGGATGTAACTTGGTCTATACATAGTACATACCAATGTCTCGACCGAGTTCGTTGGCCAGCTTCATTCGCCATCTTGTTTCAAAAGGTTTGCCATTAAAAAAATTAAATTTAAAATTTAAAATGAGGTATTAAAAAATTGGAAAATTAAAAAGATTTTTTTTATGTGTTTGGCCTTGATAAAAAGATTCCGGAGCAGTTTTTGTTTCTGAAAATTTGTTCTATTGCTTATATCTTAAAAAATGGTTGAATTATAGCACTTTGAATTTCTAGCATGGCTAACATTTTGAAACGATCTTGTATTTGTCACGCGATAACACACGCATTCGCCTATTTCGATGTAAGAAGGCATGTGGATAGTATACATCAATATCTCGACCAAGTTCGCTGGCCAGCTTCACCAGCCATCTTGTTTCAAAATGGCGGCCATTAAATTAAAAAAAAATTATATTTAAAGTGAGGTGCAAAAAAATTAGAAAATGAAAAAGGTTTCTTTCTTAAGTATTTGATCTTGATATAAGGATTCAGGAGCATTTTTTGTTTGTCTTTATCTTATAAAATGGCTCAGATATAGCAGTTTCAATTTCTAATGTGGGTGACATTTTGAAAAATCTGATTTTTTGCCTGCGACAGCACTTGTATATATCAACCGATTCCGATGTGAGTGAGCATGTGCACAGCAATTACTAAGGTCTCGACCGAGTTCGTTGGCCAGCTTCATTCGCCATCTTGTTTCAAAAGGTTTGCCATTAAAAAAATTAAATTTAAAATTTAAAATGAGGTATTAAAAAATTGGAAAATTAAAAAGATTTTTTTTATGTGTTTGGCCTTGATACAAAAATTCCGGAGCAGTTTTTGTTTCTGAAAATTTGTTCTATTGTTTATATCTTAAAAAATGGTTGAATTAAACAACTTTCAATTTCTAGCATGGCTAACATTTTGAAACGATCTTGTATTTGTCACGCGATAACACACGCATTCGCCTATTTCGATGTAAGAAGGCATGTGGATAGTATACATCAATATCTCGACCAAGTTCGCTGGCCAGCTTCATCAGCCATCTTGTTTCAAAATGGCGGCTATTAAATTAAAAAAAAATTATATTTAAAGTGAGGTGCAAAAAAATTAGAAAATGAAAAAGGTTTCTTTCTTAAGTATTTGACCTTTATATAAGGATTCAGGAGCATTTTTTGTTTGTCTTTATCTTAAAAAATGGCTCAAATATAGCAGTTTCAATTTCTAATGTGGGTGACATTTTGAAAAATCTGATTTTTTGCCTGCGACAGCACTTGTATATATCAACCGATTCCGATGTGAGTGAGCATGTACACAGCAATTACTAAGGTCTCGACCAAGTTCACTCGTTAGCCTCATCCACCATGTTGTCTTAAAATGGCAGGCACTTTAAGAAATCGCCGAATTTGGCAGCCAAATATAAGTTACTTTAAATAAAAGCAGCTTGGATAAAGCTGACTAATTTCGTGAAATTCTCATTCATAATGATTTAGTATTGATAAAAATTAGTATTGAATCTCCTATATTCGGTTTCCACTAAATTGAGCTTCGTGTGTTTGAATAATATAAGTTGGCTTTTTTAAAATAAGGAATATGAAAGCTACCTCTTCCTCCCGGCACTGGCCGGAAGGACTTTTTTTTTTACTGTTTGAAAAAAAATAACTTGTACATCTATTCATAGTGTAATATGCCCCATGAAGGAAATTTTGCATATGAAATTTTGTAGGGTATATCTAAAAATGAGTTTTTGGACAGGTTTTATCTAAAAAATGTTTTGAGTTATCTAAATGAGGCACTACTTTTATGAATTTAATAAGTCCCCGTACGCATCACGGAAGGAAATGGCTAGAAAGTAAACTTCTTATTGCTCTTCTGCAAACCACATACACAATATATTAACATACTTCGTGACATATGCATTTTAAAATTTAAAATTTGAGAAAACATAGTGGCCAAATAATAATAATGGGAAAAAGAAAGCCAAATATCAAAGAGGTATGTTATGAGGGGAAAGAAAAATAGTTCCATAAAATGGATAACAGCGCGAATCCGGTAATGTTACTTGTGAATTATGTTATTCATCTAGTCTCGGTAATAAACAAATATCACTTGTTCTTAATGAAGTATTAAAATTCCTTATAAAATGTATCAGTTCTATCAGATGTAATACAAAATTTGAGAGAGATTTCAAGAAATTTTACGAAGATAAAAATGTAGGTTATTTATCACTTTTAAATTCAAGGTAAGTGGCCAAAAAAACAATAAAACTTTTGTAAAAGTAAATGCGAACTGTTATGTTAAAAACATACTTCTAATAAAAAAAAATATGATTTTGATAAATTAAAGAATGTGATACCACTTATCAGAGTTAATGTTATTTTCGGATCCTTCCGTGAAAATAGAAGTTTATTTTTTATGCAATAAGATTTATATGATATACAAGGGAGGGGGGACATCGTGATTTTAGAGATGCTTAAGTGGGGCGTTGCCAAAAAAAGTTGGGAACCACTGATTTAGAGGGACACACAAAAGAAATCGGTTACAATACTGTCTTTGAGTAAAAACTGCTGAAGTGCATTTTGAATTTCGGATTGCGCTTTTAAATTTAACTGTTTTAATCATATCTGCTCAAAGTATACGATAAGGTAGTGCAATATATACAGGGTTGATCAAAGAATTCGGATAATTTTCCGATTGTAGATGGGAACATCTGAAATTTGAGTTTTCTAGTGTGTGATGCATTTCCATATGGGTGAATTAGACGTAATATTTTAACTTATTAAACTATGAAGTTTTGTTGCATTATTCTGAATGTGTTGGGAAGTGTTTCATAATCTATGCTTGACGCATGATTTTTCTTTCTTGTTTAAAGTATTTTCTCATTTTCGGATATCCGGAATACAATTTGACTTTTTTTTGGCAAAATGTCTGTATATTTCAGTGTATTACGCAAGCTTTGTATTCGTGCTAACTCAAGAACTTATACACGGAATTCCACGAAAGTCCATATTTAGTTAGACCTTAATAAATTGGTGCTGACTAGGTTTTGGTCGCTCAACAGGTGGCGTTTCTGCGTAGTATATTTAACGATTTCAGGGATCTCTAACTTGACGTTTATGGAATGGAAAGACGCCTAAAACATGTAACATGCTTATTATAAAGAAGTACATGCTGATTAAATTTCGGTTTTGATCACTCCGTAGGAGGCGTCACATTACTACACATTTTTGTGGTGAATTTTATAACTCTATTTCAGTTTCTTTTCGCTAGAAAAGAATCAAGTTTTATATTTGAGTTTGTTAATTAAAAATATACAATATAAACCCGATTTAACAATATTAAATTTAACAACTTTCTCAATTGAACAATACGTTTTAAGGTAAATGCATAGATTGTGGCCACTTAAGGTCATTTATCTAATTATTATTAATGTGCTATTGAATTCCAATATATATATATATTAGCCTTGTCCTAACCTTCATGCATCAGCATAAGCATTCAAAGTTTCAAAATATATTATTCGGAAAAAATGAAAAAAATAAAAAAATGTTACCTTCCTCTGAGATCCTTTACTGGGCCTAGTACATTTCTGATACATGAATCTTTAAGTTTTCATCTTATCCAACAAATTATTCACAATGTAATAGAGTATATTAACAGTAGTTTAATTTAAAATAAAACACAATATTAAAGAAACAATATTTTAAATACAAACTTATCACTTAATAAAATCTTAAGAATTTTCCAAAAAATCTGTTTTTTTAGACACTCTAGAAAATAAACAAATGTACCTGCAGAAAAAAATAATTATTCCAATCAGTTTATTGAAACTTAACCTTTAAGGATATTAGTCAATCAGATTTCTTTCAGTCGTTTTCAAGAAATGCATTTTTGGCTTGTTTATAAACTTTACAAATTAGTAGCCCACACTGTAAAAAAAAATCTGTGAAGTTACTAAAGTTTTTCTAGGAAACTGGGATTCCTAGAACTTTTCATGTAACGGCAACAACAAAATTTCATGTAACAGACACACTTTTGCGCCGAAAATCAAAAAATCTGTAAGGTTACTAAGAATTTTTTTGGAAACTGGGATTCCGAGAACTTTTCATGTAACTGCAGCCAGGGTTACAAATAAAAGTTTAGTAAGATTACTGAAATTTTAGCAGATTCATTTGTAAAGTTACAGATTTTTGTAGCTTTACAAAAACTAGTTTTGTAGATTTGCAGCTTTTTTCGTACAGTTACAGTTGAAAGTTTAGTAAGCATGTAACTTTACATCTGTAGACCTACAGATTTTTTTTTACAGTGCACTAATGGTACGTGTCACACTATAGCTGCATTTACCTTAATGCCTATTTTTATTTGTGTGTTACATGATCCTCCTGTTATAGATAGTTTCCTCTATTTAACGATAATTTTAGCTAAATCCAAATGATTTAAACACCCTTATCGTTGTAAGTATTGTCAGCTTTCTCTCTCTAACAGATTATTTATGGACTGATGTGTGATGATGGACATTGATTTAGAGGAATTTGAAACATTAACTTGGTATGACATCTCTAGTCAAAACCTTTTATAAATAGATTATGTGAATTATGAGTCTCACTCACATTTTCTCGTTTGTAAATTATAAAAGTATTATTCAGGAATTTTGGGAAAAAAAAGAACCGTTTTGATTCCGATTCAGATTTCTACATAGAACATGACAAAATCTCGTAAATTACTTCAGTTAAAGCAAATGGCCGAATTAATAAAAGCGACAAAAATACTTAATGAGGTTTGATATAGGGTAATATTTATATTATGTGTTTTAAACAACAGAAAAGGCCCTATTACCAGCAACATTTCAGAGAAAAGGCAAAACAATGATCAATATCTTTTTTCAAAGTAAAAAGCGTGTATTTAATTGTTCAAAAAGAAAATATAATTAAATACTACTGGCAAGAAAATTTTTTAAAACTTTTTAATGTAGTTCTTATTTATCTAAAGCGTTCCTCAAAATTTCGATAACTCCAATTTAACAATGGTTTTTAAAGAAACCTTAGCAATTGTGATATAAAGATTCGATTGTATACCTTAGTTCAATTTTGGCTTTGAATACTCAACAGGTGGCTGTGTTGTTCTTAACTTTTGAACGAATGCTCTAAAGCACTTTTCATATTTTTTTTTTTTTGTTGTTGAAAGGGATCTGTTTAGATCAGGCTTGTCAAACTCATTTACATCCACGGGCCAAATTAAGCCTTACATATAAAGCTTCGGGCCACATAAAAATAGATAATATTATTACCACCGCGCAGGATAAAATTTGTTCGCACAAAACACAGCCATGTTAAAGAAATTTTAACGCAAAGTAACAAAGTTATTACTATACATAATTTATTTTATCTTATTTTGAAAAAAAAATCTTCAAAATTATTTTCATCAACCAAACCTAGAAAATTTAATTGAATTTTCTAAATTGTATTTGTTTTAAAAAATTGATAGTACTCGCTAATTATAGCTAATTAAGCATAGGCATAGCTGTCAATCTTCCGTGTTTTCTCCAAGTAAAAAATATTTTGAATCAGAATATTTATTTAATAAAATGTGTCATCTATGCGCCACTAATTTCATTTAATTTTATAAATGCTATTTCTGGTTCAAATTATGTTTATTTTATTTGAAAAATAACAAAATGTGACACATTTAAAAAACTTCTCGATTGATGAATATTTACAGAAATTTGGAAACTCCATATCCATACATTTTTGCGCTAATATGGAATTACACTGAATTTTAATTATCTGCAGTAATAAATTCTGAACAATAATTTCGACATATCTTTCGGATGTTGCTAAGACGGCAGTTGCAAGCGTGTTCGTGCAAGAGTATTTTCAGCATGTACGTTGCAACAATTAAATTAAATACAGAAAAAATGCTGAAGGCTTGGAGGGCCACAGATAAGCTGTCGTTGGCCAGTTGTGGCCCGCGGGCCACATGTTTGACATGCCTGGTTTAGATGATAGTTCCATATAAAATTCAAGATCCAACAAGAAACAAAAATCATGCGTCAAGCATAGATTATAAAATACTTTTCAACATATTTAGAATAATGTAATATAACTTCGCCGTTTAATAAATTGAAACAGGATGTCTAATTGAACCATTTGGAAACGCATAACACATTTGAAAACCCAATTTCAGAAATTCCCACCTACAGTCAGAAAATTATCCGAATTCTTTGAGCATCCCTATATATGATATATAGAATTGTATGTATAAACTAGTACATGCTTTCAAAAATTTAGTTCAGTTAGGAAATACATATCATAGTTGAAAATTCGCCTTCAGCAATTTGGGAAAATTGTACCCGAATTCTTTTGTGCAACCCTATATACGAGTTATAGCATTTATACAAAACTATTAACATGCAAAAAAAAAGAGTTAAATTTAAAAGCGCATACCGAAATTGAAAACGCACTTTCAGCAATTGTTGCTGAAGTAACTTAATTTTTTGTGTGTGTGTGTGTTTCTTTTATTGAATGATAAATGCTATGAATGCCCTATTTTATAGTTAATAAAATTGTAGTGAAATTCAGTGATTTATATCAATTTTAATACGTTTGAAATAGTGTAATATTATTAAAGTACATTGCAGATTTTTTCCCATTGAATATAATGCAGCGGAATTCTTTTGCGGCCCCTGTAAATCAACATATTAATACAACTTAGTTCATATTCAATATCGAACATACCATGATAAACATCATCGACATATATCAGTTGCATGAAAATCCGAGTATATTTATACGAGTTAGAGATTGGACAGACAGACGGACAGACAAACCGAATTCATAAACATTTTTTAATTGCGTTGGAATGTACTAAAAGTAGTAGGTTTACTGCCTATCCACTGTTATTTTATTTTTTGTCTTTCTAGGCTTTAATTTTCGCAAAAAATTGGCCAGTTGCCTCAAAATCTGAATAGGTTGTTAAGGTAGTCCTTCTTTACGTTCTAAGAGTACCGAATGCATCATGAATAGTACATATTTTTTTAAACAGGGAACACGTTAAAAATTTAATATAGTATCATCTAGTACGCGTCTAACGTGAGAGATGCTGTCAACAGTGAGTCTTACAGTGAAAGTGCATAACATTAAAGGTTTATCAGAAAAATACATCTGTTTAGACAAATCACTTTCGCAGAAATACACCAACTGGTGGGCATAATAAAAGATGAAAGTCTGATATATTAATTCAATTTTAAAAAGAATTTAACCGAACACTAATAAAAAAAATCCAGCTGTGATACAAACGATTGTATAGACGGCTTGCTTTGCCGTCACATTGCTGTTAGCAACGGCTGATATACAATTGCATCTGGAGCACACACGTGGAGCACAGAACTGCCCGTTTGCCGTTAAAAAAATGTTATCTTTCTGTTTAATTTAGATATTTCTTATCTTTATTATTATAGTGCAAATAAGTCTAATAAGTCAAATGGAGAGCACCACATTCGCCTTATGTTTGGGCGCCATATGAAGCGATGCCAGGCATGTGACGTCATGTGCAACCCGTCTATTGTATTCACTTTTTACTCTGTTTTGCGTATTGATTTTAGGAGAAATAAAAAATGTCTGTAAATTAGTTGGTTGTACCAATCCCAAAACTTTCTTCTATCTCATACATGTTAATATTTCGAAATTCGCTATCACAGTGCCGAAAATAAATGTCAATTTATGTCCATCGTGAGAATTCTAAAGATGTGACATTTTGTGCATTAGTTCTTGACACATCTGCATCGCTAAAATCGCGTAAATCCTGCAAAATGCAGCATAATAGCACCAGCTGTTGAGTGATTTACACGAAAACCTAATCAGCAACAACTTATGTCAACGTCTAACTGAATTTAAAGTTTGATGAAAATCCGTGTATAGTTTTTGAGATAGGGATATTGCGAAAATTATGAAAAATCCAGCATAGGAGTGCCACTTATTGGGCGATTAACACCAAAACCTAATCAGCAGCAGCTTGCGTCAACGTCTAACTGAATCTGGAGTTTGATGAAAATCCGTACATTAGTTTTTGAGAATAAAGCTATTGCGAAAATCGTGAAAAATGCAACATAACAGCTCCACCTATTGGACGATTAACACCAAAACTTAATAAGAACCAACTTCTGTCAAGGGCTAACTGAATCTGAAGTTTAATGAAAACCTGGGCATTAGTTCTTGAGATATGAATATCGTTAAAGTCGTGTAAATGCTGAAAAATTCAGCGTAGCAAAGCTACCTGAACCAAAAACCTAACCTAATTACCAAAATTACACCAAAAACATAATTAGCACCGATCTATATCAGGTATTAACCGAATATAAATTTTTATTAAATTCCGTAGATTATTTCTTGAGATAGAGCGCCTACAAAATTTGTGTCACAGACAAACAGATAGAGACTCACACACTCCCAGACAGTCATTTTCTAAAAACAATCAAATCGTGGTCACGACCTCCTAAAGTGTATAAATCTGTCGAAAACCGGATGTCAAAAATTTTCACGAGTCCAATACTTTATTCTCGTAAAGATAGAAAATAGTAAAAAAAAAGAAAAAAAAATGAAAAGAGAGAGAGAATGAAAAAAGAATTGAAAAGATACACCCTATTGGTTTTTAAATCAAAATTAAAGCAGAATAAAACGAAAATCGCCATTCAATTAGGAATTATGTTTTCTTTCAGCTTATGTTTTATTCTTCTTAAAAGCTTAGGGACCTATCTCCATATTGAAATCGTAACAAACTTTGAAATTTTCAATGCAAACACCCACAATTTCGATAATTGGATTCTTTGGTAAAGTTCAGCTTCGGATAACAAACGGGAAGTTATTCTGCGAAGTAATTTAGGAATTACGGAGGCGTAAAATTGAGAAGATTTAACGTTAAATTCATTTTCAATAGTTGCAAATTTTAATGCAGGTAGTTTTTTAAACATAGCTCGAAAACTACTGTGCGGAATGAGCTGTAATTTTGGATTCGCATATTAAAATATTCTCGAGAAATGGATTTCTGTTAAAAAAATTATAGGTTACAATTAATACTTTTTTCGAAAATTATTATAAAAAATGTATATTTTCGAAATAAATTTGTGAAAATATTATGAATTGTAATCTATGATTTTTTTAAAAACAGAAATCGACGTATAGAAGATTCAAATATCCTAATCGAAAACTACAGCTGATTCCGTTAAGTAGTTTTTCAGTTTGAATTAAAACATTACCTGCATTGCAATATATTTTGCATGAACAAAAGTGAATTTAACATTAGAAGTTCCAAACTTTAAAAAGGAATACAGTAAAATCTCGTAACAATCGTTAAATCTCGTAATCTCTCTGGGGAGTACTGATTAAATTCACTATAATGAAAAAATCGTTAAAGTATTTTTTTTTTTATAATGAAATTGTAAAGTAGGATTTTTTAACAATCCAAATAATATTCTTTAAATTGAAAAGTTCGTTAAAGTGGCATTCGTTGTAACGAAATTCCACTGTTCTAATTCCTAAACTACTTGATGAAATGGCTTCTTGATTGACATCAGAAGGTTAAAATGTACTAACGAATCAAAATATGAAGTTAAAAGTAGACGTTAATAGTGAAAATGTTGAAGTTGGTTACAATTTCTATATGTAGACAAACTTCTTATCAAAATTGAAGCATAACATTCATTAGTAGACGCTAATAACGAATTCACTGGTACCTGTGAAATTTCTGTTGGAGGATTTGCAACAGAGTTAGGTAGGGTATATACTTTTTTATACCCGATTGTACATTTATGCTTATTATCAGATTGAAAGATATGAGTTCCAAATGCAAGATAGTTTATGTGGGATAGAACGAAAAAAGAAAAATAAACTATAGTTATCAGCACGATTCTGCAGAAAAAGCATTTAATATTGATCAGTATCTCCATCTTTTATTATTGAAACGTTTCATATTTGTTTCCAGGAAATGTAGTCAGCTCATGTCTGCCGATATTAAATACTCTCTTTCCAGATCATGATGAATAGATGACGAAAGGAAAATTTAGAATAATACTTTCGTCTTTAGTAAACAGTGTTATACAGTGCGTAAAAAAGTAGAAGGTCACTAGAGTTTTTTCTAAGAAAAGCACAACTGACTAAGTTAGCGCAAAATTCCTTATTTGAGCAGCATTTTGCAACTAAATGAATATAAAATCATAGTAACCAAAATAAATTACGAAGATAACTTGTTTTCCATAACATAGTATCTGTTGCTTCCATGAAACTCTGTAAAAAAAGAGAAGGGTACACAAGTACACCATATCCGAGAAAGATCTTTGTTATTCTAAACATTAATAACAAAAATACTAACAGGTGAAATGAAATGCAGTTTGCCGCAAAAAAATGAAGAAATCTAAGAGGGTTTTTTTTTTTTTTTTTTTTTTTTTTTTTTTTACAGTACTTTATGGTACATTCGGCGAAAATTTCTTTTCACGGTTATCGGTGATTTTGTTTCGGCTAACCACAATACACACTGTGCTTTCGCCATTTTCTTTTCTTATCACAACTGCCAAGCAACTAGCGCTATCTACCTTATGCATTTGATACCAGAAAATACTCTTAAATTTCTTCATTCTTTTCCTGAAAACTTCATTCCATCTCATCTGTTATTAATGTTTCAAATGATAAAGACCTTTCTCTTGCACGCTGTATTTTATATGAAAATTAAAGTATTTGTAAGAAGTTTTCTTTCATTTGTCTTTATCACTTGAAAGACTCTGTTTGGCATTGAATCATAGAGTGCTTGTTTTTCAGTTGGGCAAACATTGTACCAAATATCCTTAAATGCATTATGAAGCTCAACAACAGATTCATACTGTTTTCTTTAGTTGTATGCGCGACGAATTAACGTCGCCCATACATTTTCAACTAATATATTCATTGTTCAGGCCAGGTCTTTTAGCTGGTCATGGAAAAACACGGAAATTATTTGTGTGAAACCAATTTTTAACAAAAATAGCTGTGTGAATCGCTGCTCCATCTTGTTGAAATATCCAATCTTCTCCACCCAATTCTTTACCATAAGGAAGAAATTCATATTCCAACAATCGGATGTAATTTTTATGGTTCTGTCTGCCATTAAAAAAGAACAGACTCGTTCTTACACTATATCCGACTGCTATCAGACCGTCAGACTTCCCCTACTATATGTAGAGTGGAATACAATACTTCCTCATTTTTAATACAATGCCAATTGAACTGATAACCATCAGGACAATCTAAAATAAACTTTTTCTAAACTGAGAAAATGACAGAAGTACATTCCGTGGTCCAAGACATGTGGTCTCTCACCCAAGATAAACGGTTAGCTACATACATGCATTATTGTCCACTTTGAATGGTGTTGTCTCTTCTTGAAAATGAAGACTTTGCATTTTTTTATGTAGTGAAAAACAGTTTGACGTGACACATTTGATAGCCTTGCTTGTATTCGGACTTTTGAAATTATAGAATCTTTCTTTTTCAACTCTCGGATAAGGTTTTTTTTCATCGCAAGGTGTCAGTGTTTAGGTCTTTTTTTAGTGCCGTGATGCTCTGGATTTCTAAGATAGTTTAATATTGCAATTTTACTAACATTAAACAACATCTTTATCGCTTTTAACCAGCTGACGTACAACAGAATAAAGAGAAATATTAATTTTATTAAATATTTTGATCGAGATTAACTCGTTTTTATTCCGTTTAGTAAAATTAATCAGAAATTTAAGATGAAAATGAAAATTGGTGAAGTACTGAAGTATACTAAAGTATTAACATGTGTGAAAACTTTTTGAAATATTAACTTGTATGAAAAAGAAGAAATTTTTGGAATTGGCACATACGACTGGTTCGTACTAGGCTTAAAATTTCATAAAAAATTGGCCAGTCGCCGCAAAATCTGAATAGATTGTTAAGGTATACAGTTCTTCTTTACGGTTAAAAAAAATAATAGTTGCATAGTCTATTGTTTTTTAATAGAGTCACGTCAAAAATTTAATATAGGATGATCTACTACGCGAGCGATGCCGGCAATAATGGCAAATAAAGAGAATGCGCGCAACAAGAAAAAGTTTCCTAGAAAAATTACTCTGTTTTGCCAAATCACTTTCGCTAATGTACAGGGTGTCCGGGCTAAAAGTATCCAAAAGGTATGGCTTATTTTTACGGAACTACCCATTAGATTAAAAAAAAAATTATTTAAATAAAAATAGCATCTCAGAAAGTTTTATTATCAATAGACTTCGATGTGTGCACCTTTGATACCACGACAAACGTCTAAACGGCAATCCAGTTCTTCCCAAATGTTTCGTAGCATATCAGGAGTTATTAGAGAAATGGCTTCTATGATACGCTTTTTCCACTCATCCACAGTTTCAGTTTTTTGTTTTGTTCAATGTTTTAAAATCTCGGAGGGGTTTCCAGTCCACGGAGGTAAAGTTTATTATAGTCTAATGTGTAGTTCCGTAATAATAACCCATAACTTTTGGATATTTATAGCCCGGACACACTGAATAACAACTGGCGTGAAATTGAATGAATAAAAAAAAGAAAGAAAAATCATACGTCAAACATAGATTATGAAACATTTTCCAACACATTCAGAATAATGCAACAAAACTTCACCTTTTAATAATTTGAAATAGGATGTCTAATTGAACCATTTGGAAACGCATAACACATTTGAAATCCCAATTTCAGCAACTCCAGCAGTAAGACATCTACAATAGGCAAATTATCCGAATTCTTTGAGCAACCTTGTATATGATATATGTATTTGTATCTATTAACGACATGCATGCAGAAATTTAGTTCAGTTAGGAAATACATACCGCAGTTGAAAATCCCCCTTCAGCAATTTCCACTAATAAGGAAAACGCTACGTGAATTCTTTTGTGCAGCCCTGTATACGAGTTATAGAATTTATACAAAACAAGTAACATGCAAAAAAAAAGTTAAATTTAACAGCGCATACCGAAATTGAAAATGCACTTCCAGCAATTTTGGATCAAATTCAGTAACATAACCGATTTTACTTGTGTATTTCTGTTAATGAACGGCAAATGCTATGAATGTCCTATTCTATCGTAATAATCTTGTAGTTAAATTCAGTGATTTATATCAATTTTAATATATTTGAAATAGCATAATGTCATTAAAATACTTTGCAAACGATTTTTCCCCATTGACCATAATGTAACAGAATTCTTTTGAGTGTCCCTATAAATGACTATTATGCATTTCATATTCAATACCGAAAGTACCATGGTAAACAGAATTAATATATCGTAGCCTCAGAGCAACAGTAAGACATCGATTAATAATCGAAAATGAGATGTCCGACTTACTGCTATGAAAAACTGTGTTTGCATGTAGTGGAAGAGAAGAGAATTCTTATAAAACACATCTGAGATATAGTATTAAACATAACTTTCTGCTTCAGAAGTTGTTCCACTAGATGCAAACAGAGTTAATCATAGCAGTAAGTCAGACATCTCATTTTTTATTATTACTAGATATCTTACTATTGCTCTGAGGTGATGATATTATATATCAGTTACATGAAAATCAGAATGTATTTACGTCAGTTAGAGCTTGGCAGACAGACAGCCAGAAAGACAGACGGCCAGACAAATCGAATTCATAAGCACTTTTCAACTTTGTTGGAAAGTGTTAAAAAAGGTGGAAGTCTGTTTTATTTATTTTTTAAATGATACATTTATTCAATAGTACTTAACCCTTAATTGCATAGTGATGTAAATTTCCATCACCTTTTTATTAAATTTTTAATACATAAATTAAGTTCTTACAACCACTATATTTATATAGAAATATTAATCCTCTAAAAATTACAAATCTTGCTACTAAATAAATTTAAAAATCTATCTTAAGATTTCTGGTGCCTAATCCTTAATATAAAAATAAAAAACACAATTCTAAAAGAATAATTCATGCAATTAAGGGTTAAAGTAAGAAAGAGAGAGAGAAAAGAAAAAAGAAATGAAAATATACACCTTATTGATTTTTTACACCAAATTGTAACTGAATAAAACGAAAATCGCCATTCACTTAGGAATTATGTCTTCCTTCAGTTTATGTTTAAAAAAAAGTTTAGGAAGCCATCCCCATATTCAGATTGTAACAAACTTGAAAATTTCGATTGGAACACCTTTAATTTTAACATTTATTTGGATTCTTTGATAAAGTTTAGCTTCGGGTACTAAACGGTAAGTCATTAAGTGAAGCAATTTAGGAATTATGCAGACATAAAATTTGGAACCTTTCACGTTAAATTTCTTTTCAATAGTTGCAAATTGCAATGCGGCTAGTTTTTTAATCATAACTCGTAAGAAACTTAGCGGAATGAGATGTAATTTTGGATACGCACATTAGAAGCTTCCAGAAATCGATTTCTGTTAACAATGGGTTGTAATTCATATTTTTTTTCTTTCAGAATTAATTTTAAAAAAAAATGTACATTTTGAAAATAAATTTTCGAAAAAAAACTATGAACTGCAAATATGAATTTTTTAGATGTCTAGAAGCTAAACTATGCGAATCCAACATTATCCAACATTACAGCTGACCGTCCAAGTTTTGTATCAGTATCAGGTCAGAGATTTGAAAAACATTGTAGCTGCTGCTGCTATCTGTATACTCTAAAATTGGTAATTTTTAATTTAATTTTTTTTTCACAGTAAAAATTTATATTTACTCCTTTTAGGTTTTAAAGTTCTTTCTTACCCGTCCCCCCTATCTCTCTGACTTAAAACTCCCCCCAAAAACTCCGCTAAAAGTTTTTTATATAGCTGCTATAACTAAAGAGTGTGCATGAGCGCAATTGCATTTTAACTCTTTTATTGCATTTTCATATATTTTTTTGTGCATTTTTATTGTATCACAATGCAAAATCACAAAAAAATAGTTGCATAAAAAGCTAAGATTATTTTTTAAAAACTGATTCCATACCAGGAAATATATAAAGAATTCTTCTGTTTTTTTTTAATAAGACTAATTTCTGGCAAAATCAGCTATACCTATATTTAAATATAACTATAACTTCCTTTTCAAGTTCTTAAACTTAATTTTAACTCTGTTATCTCTATAATTAAAGCACTTACGCTAGTATCTATCTTTAATATTTTTTCATTTTACAATGTAGTTTTAAAGAACTACCCCTTTCTCTTTTTCCCAATGGCTCATTAATTTGTAATACATCATATCTACAGCCTGGGTGTTAAGTTGCCTGTCAACTAGGAAACCCCTCAACGCTGCTCCACTGTTCAGGCAAAATGCTAATGATTTGATCCCAACTGATCGGAAAACATATTTTCATCAAGTACGAATTTTATTCTAGTGCAATTAAAATGTTTCATGGACACAACAATAATAACCTCTTCTTCACCATTGTCATAATTTATGCGTATTTTCTGTACACAAGTGGTGTACATATAGAGTTGAGTTTGGAATTCCTTCCATGAATGATACAATGACAAACTTTTCTGACAAATTTTCATTTGTTGGCTTTTTTACATAATAATATGTAATTGTGTTGTACTTTGGACCTGTTCAAGGTACAACACTGTCGGTAGATTCAAGGTACAAAGCTTGGTGACTTGAAAAATAATGACTTCTTATCATTTTCTAGTTAGACTTAACATGATTTGAAACTCATGTTCATAATGCACTCTAAATAATCTTTCATGTATAACTTTGAATTTAAAACAAATAACTGTTGATAACGAGATATAATACAAAGTTGCAGCTTTAAAAAATTTGCTTTTTGATGATCAAATCATTTTTTTAACATTTGTCTGCAACATCTGGTGACTATATTAAAGAGACGATCTGCTAAGTGACATCTTGTGGTATCTCTCAAAACTACATTGATCAGTTTTATACAAATCCAATACATAGAGCTAAAAACTTTGTAGGTGCAAGATACATATTTGTTTAAGGTACAACACTTTCCCCTACAATATAATTTTTCATATAATGCTAAATCATCGATGCTAAAATTTGTCACCAAATTTGACGCTGCTATCCGGACTATAAATATTACATAAAATGTAGTTTATAATTGATGGTTTGTCTCATTTACGTTGTGCGCAGTACATATATAATAAAATGTAACAGATGGATGCTTATTGCATCATGAATATATTCGTAAGATAAATGCGTCTATTCAAAAATGAGCTACGATAAATAAAAATGAAGTATATTTATGTTCCACATAACTAAAGTATAATAGAAAATATTATCTTAAATTGTCTAAAAAAATTTGTACGAATGGAACACTTTTACAGCTGTAAAATATGGAAATAAAGTCTTTAACTGTAGTCACTTCAAAGGAACCTCAATTCAGAATAGGCAGAATATATTTTCGATTGTAATTTGAGCAGCAATAATTGTGGAGCAAATTTTCAAGCATGCACTCGTCAGGTTTCAAATATTCAAATTCTGATTTCGCATAAGTGATTGCCGGCTATTTGTTTACCTATAACTGCAAGCTATCCATGATTACAAGTGACTGCTTTATTATTATGTACAGTCTTTTGATGCTCAAAAAGTTTGTTGAAAAGTTATATTTAAGAATGTTTTATGAAAGATATACTACGTTCGAAAGTAAATAATGATTTTAAATATCAGATTATTAATTTGGAATCTAAATTAAGAAACATTAAATTTTTATGCATACATCCACGCTGTTAAAAAAAATGGCATTTTTACAGTACAAAGTACTGCTCATCTCGAGCACAAACTCGATCACAGTGAATGTGCTGTATCTTTCTTTGGTTTCCTGACTATATTAACATGGAAAATACAGTAGTTGCGTAAAATTAACAGCCCAATGTGCTGCCGATTTGGACGCCAGCAGTTTATGCTGTAAAAAAATGCGTCCAAATTGCCAGCACATTGTGCTGTTAATTTTACGTAACTACTCTATTTTCCATGTTAATATAGTCAGGAAACCAAAGAAAGATACAGCACATTCACTGTGATCGAGTTTGTTCTGGCAAATCTACAGTGTTTTTTTTACAGTGCATTTGTTCGTTTGAAAGGTTTGTTTTTCCTGTATCCCATGTAAGTTGTGTTAAAAATTAAACGGTATGTCTGTCTCTATGTATGTTGTTCTGTTCTCAGGCATGCTCAAATTTCTGAATATTTTCGTTTTGTATACTGCAGGGGGCTCCATTTTGAAATTGATGATCGTACGTACACAGTACTTTTGTAGGCGTACGTTGGAAATTGGAATATTGCATAGTCTAAAGGCTACATAAATATCATATGAACACATTGCTACAAAATATGAATGTGATATGTGATAAGAGTATAATGTTTTCATTAAAAAAATAACCATTCTCCCTTTTAAAATTCTTACAGAGCATTATAAAATTATCTAAGATAGTACCTATGCTTAACAGTAATAGTACGTAATAGATACGTAAAGTATTTGAAATTGATTTATATTTGTACCAGTGATGACTGCTCAGCTGAAAATCTGCTATAGAGGATTTCATCCCGTACTAGCTTATTTATTATGAATATTATGAACTAATATCATTTAATGAGCATATAACTAAAATACCGTAAATCCACTATGGCATATGAATACAATTGATGTTTTGGACGATAAAATAACCCGGCCTTCGTAAGATTTCCTTATAGATCGGGAGACGACTGCACAAAGCCACACCTAATCGAGTTGACGGCTGAAATTTCTGGCAAAGTCAAAACTCGATTCGCATATTAAAATTCAACTGGTCTGCCAAGCTGTATCTAGGTGGAAAACACATGCAAATCCGATTTTTGTGGTTGACTGGAAATTTACCGTTGTGTGAATTTACCGTTGTGTTTTTCTGTTCCCACGCCTCCATTTTTTCATATGAATGCAGGAAAACAATGATAAACCTACCGATCAACCCCTAAGAACAAGTCTGTAGGTGATTTCCACCAAGATATGACTTGCCAGACAAGTTGCATTTTAATATGCTAATCGGGTTCAGTCTAATCATGGAATTTCAGCCGTCAATTCGATAAGGTGATGGTCAGTGCTCTCGGTCTATTAGGCTATCCTAAAAAAAAATATTTTTCTCCACTCAACATTTTGATAGATTCACGAAGTCATTTTTATACATAAAACATGAAATCTGCATACATGATTATTGAAGAGATTTGGAAGTGAATAACGTTTTCATTTTTTTTTAAATTGTGTTACAATTTCTCCGATAAAGACCTTTCCTGGGCTGTTGCATTTGGAAAATTGGTTAAAATAGATAACGTTTATGACATTTTTTTGAAAATTACTTTGAATGCACACGCATACACATAATTAGAAATGATATTAGATTTATTTTGTTTCTGACTAAAAATACCTACAAATTGAAGCACTTATGAATAAAAATAACTTTAGGGATGTGACAGAAAGTAGCCACTATGGAATTGGGAACTTAAAACATGCATAAAACATAATATGTCATACAAAGACTTCTAAAAGACGTCCTGTGCTAACTTCATTTCCACGAACTTTTCGAAATATGCTGTCAGATTATATTTTCTTTCAGAAGTGTGGATCACATTTAATTATATATTTTTTGAGTCTCATCAAAATATTTATGTACTAACTTATACTGAAAATTCTCATGTCTCTGTTAATCTGCTTTCAAAATGAAATAACGTTTTTTTTATGGCGATGTTACATGCTTTAAAAAAAAAAAAAATACGTTGCTGTTAAAAATATCGATTTCTAGTGGGGACACACACACGCACCCCCCCCCCCCCCCACACACACACACACACATACTAAATCCTCTTTTATTGGGAACAATGCGACAAGCGCAGCAAAATTCAAGAGTCTCACGTTTTTCTTATTTAAAAATTTGGAAAGCTATGCAGAAAAGAGCGGTTTTCATTGCACTCAGGCAGTTAGTTTCATTCCTATCAAAATTTGACTAAACCCAAATAATTGTAAAAACATATAACCTGCAAAAAACATAATTAAAATATTTTACTCTGTAGAAATTGCGTATACATTAAGGGGAAATTCCACTTTGTTAGGTCCAAAAATTTTATTTTTTTTAAATACTTTTTTTTTTTGTATTCTTGAAGTGTGTAGAATATGCGCTAGAGGTTTTGCATTATCCAAATTATTTACAAATTTATTATTTTTGTCTTTTTGAATGGAACATTACGCCTGCTGAAAAGTAAGTAGTTAGTTCTTTAAGTGCAAACATCTTTGTTCAACACGTGGTGTAGCACAGAGTTAAAACCGATTAATCGATTAACAAAAAAGAGTCCTATTTAAAATATAACCGTTTTTATGGGTTGCGAATACATTTAAGTTAAAGACGTACAGTCGTGGAAAAAAAAAAGTAAACACCCCCTACTAACTCTTCAACAAATTATCGTAGACGGAAGTTACTGGTACCGAACGATTTGAAATAAAGTCTACTTTTAAATGACTTATATAAAATTTGCTTAGGGGGTCATCTACATATTAAAACGAACCCAAACCTCATTTTTTTCCATGGCAATATCCAATTTTAACGAGATATTTTAAATCTTCGGTTCAAAATATGCCTAGACACCAAATTTCAAGTCATTTGAATGATACGTTTTTGAATTATAAACATTCAAAATTTAGTGCTTCTAATGTTAAATTAGGTTTTCATATTCTTATTTATATCTTCTGAAATTATGCTCCTAATGAGCTAATTTTTTGTTTAGAAATAAAACTAATGTGCCCAAACATAAATACGCTGAATTTGCAATTTTTATAATTTTATGATATGAATTATGAATTATGAAATTAATATTCGAAAAAATAATGAATTGCAACCTACAATTTTTTTGATGGATTTAGATTTATTAAGTCCTGCTTTATTAAAATCCCAAATTTCACATTTTTCTTCCAAGTAGTTTTCAAATTATGCTTAAAAAACGGCAAAATGATGGTTTAAGGGGATTTTTCTATGATTGAAGTGAGTAGATATTTTGAAATTTCTTCTGCTGCCTTGTTATCTAACAGACTGCATTGACTGCTTAAGGTGCCTTGATCAAGAAGGCGGCTCTCTCGGTTAGCAATCGAGAACTCAACTTCAATTTGGATACAGCCCTTAAAATACGCTCGTTTTAAAATAATTAATTTCTCGGAAACTTGTGGTAAGAATTGCATCAAAATTTGTTTGTAGGCTAATTGAAGGGTGTAGAGTTCATTTATGCTGTCAGAATTGGGTATCAAAATTTGTTTGTAGGCTAATTGAAGGGTGTAGAGTTCATTTATGCTGTCAGAATTGGGTATTGCCATTGAAAAAAAAATGAAGTTATGGTTCATTTTAATATGTAGATGGCCCCCTAAGCAAATTTTATATACATCATTTAAAAGTAGACTTTATTTAAAATCGTTCGGTACCAGTAACTTTCTTCTACGATAATTTGTTGCGGAGTTAGTAGGGGGTGTTTACTTTTTTTTCCACGACTGTACCTGTTAAATATTTTCCCTAAGACTTTGAAGTTAAGAAATACTACTACTACTACTACTACTACTACTACTAATAATAATAATAATAATACTAATAATAATATCTAATAATAATAATAATAATAATAATGAAACGCGAAATCTTTAAATCGATTTTCAAACAAGCATCATATTGTTTTCTGTGCACCAATTTCAATGAAAAATATGTTCTTGGTACCGCAAATTTATTGAGCTTGTATGCTTCGGGGGATTCTATGAGCGAACAAGCAAAATTGTGCACGTTGCTCACACGCGTTTTTAAAAAAAGGGTAGCGTAAACAGTTTTTATGTTTTTCACACACAGAAAATTGTCAACATAGGCAAAAATATACTTGTTTAGTGAAAAAAATCCGATTTCGGTTTATTGATACCCAATCGCACCCGTCGACCTAACCGTTCGGAGTTTTCGTGGTTTTCTTCGAACCTTGCGAAACCTTGCGTAAATACGGGTTACGTTCCCTTAGAAATACCCCCACGGAGGGCACTCCCACTAGAGCCTATATCCCTCGTGCAGATAATCCGACGTCATAAAAAACACCAACACTAACACCGTTTTATAGATCCTCCATTGAAAATTCTTAAAAAACGCCTATTTTGGGGTCTTACAAATTGTAAGCTCACTTTAAACTGGAAAAAAAAAGTAAACACCCCTTACTAAGTCTGCAAAAAATTATAGTAGGAGAAAGTAAATGGTACCACATGATTGGTAATAAAGTTTACTTTTAAATGATGTATATAAAATTTACTTAGTGGGCCATCACATATTAAAATGAACCATAACTTTGTTTTTTTCAATAACATTACACAATTTTGACAGCATAAATGAACTCTACACCCTTCAATGAGCATAAAAATAAATTTGTATGCAATTCGTACGATAAGTTTCCGAGAAATTAATTATTTTAAAATGAGTGTATTTTAAAGGCTGTATCCAAACTGAAGTTCGGTACCCGATTGTTGATTGAGAGAACTGCCTTCTTGATCAAGGCATCTTAAGTGCCACTCAAGCATTCATTGCAGACTGCTAGATAACAGGATAGCTTAAGAAATTTCAAAATATCTAGTTTCTTCTATCATAGATCATCATCTATGATGCTTAAAGCATCATTTTGTCGTTTTTTAAGCATAATTCGAAAACTACTTGGAAGAAAAATGGGAAATTTTGGATTTCCATAAAGCAGGACTTAATAAATCTAAATCCATAAAAAAATTGTAGGCTGAAATTCATAATTTTTTCGAATACTAATTTCATAATTCATAATTCATATTATAAAATTATAAAAATTGCAAATTCAACGTATTTATGTTTGGGTATTTTAGTATTATTGCTACACAAAAATTAGCACATTATGAGTATAATTTCACGAGATATTAATAAAAATATGAAAATGTAATTTAACATTAGAAGCACTAAATTGTGAATGTTTATAATTCAAAAACTTATCATTCAAATGACTTGAAATTTGGTGTCTAGGCATAGTTTGAACCGACGATTTGAAATATCTTGTTAAAAGTGGGTATTGCTATTGAAAAAAACGATGTTTGTGTTCGTTTTAATATGTAGATGGTCCCCTCAGCAAATTTTATATACATCATTTAAAAATAGACTTTATTTCCAATCGTTCGGTACCAGTCATTTTCTTCTACAATAATTTGTTGAGGAGTTAGTAGGGGGTGTATACTTTCTTTCCCACAACTGTACATAGCTAATAACTGTAAAACTTTAACTACATGTATTTTTTTTGTAAAAGCTTCTTTTCCCCTTTACTCTCTTATAAACGAATCAGGATAGCAGAATTTCATTTTAATTCTTGAGTATTATGTATTATCTCGGTAGTCTGGAAATGTGCCAACTATATTCACCAGAATGTCTGAAAGCATGCTTTAGGAGTTTTTATATCTATTCATCATGTCGTTGCTACAGAGCAACACTGAAATAAGGTCAAAACCTAAATTCACAGATAATCGAATTCAATGCTCTTTTAATGTTTAAATAACTTTTATACTACAGCAAAACTCATTTTATTTCAAACCAAGTTAATACTTTCTAGAAGGGATTAAAATACACTTACAAGGCAAATAAATAGCTTTATTTATTCCAACTGATATGTTTCATCGCTTAGACGACGACATTCTTAAGATCTATAATGATACAAATATTTTTGCAATTTTTTTTTTATATTGAAAACTGGTATACAAAAATCATGCGATCTCATGTATAATGAAATCAAGTGCAATAATAACAAGTTGGAAATTGCTCGTCAAACGTGGCAAATGAAGTGCGTTCGTACTATAACTAGCTTTAGAAATATTTTTTCACAGCATATTGTACTGAATGTATATTTCAGTGCATTTCATAAGAGCATATCCATTTAATTCTGTTCAAAAGGCTGTAACATCATTAAAATGCACTTGCAATGATTTTTCCCATTGCCCGTAATGTAACGGAAAACTTTTGACTGTCCCTGTCTTTAAACTATACATCCGATTTTCATAAAATTTGAAATGACTCGACAAATTTTTCCAACAATCATATATTTAAAATTTCAGACCATTCGGAAGGCTGTAACATCATTAAAATGCACTTGCAATAATTTATTCCCTTTGTCCGTAATGTAACAGAAAAATTTTGACTGTCCCTGTAATTAAACTATACATCCGATTTTCATAAAATTTGAAATAACTTGGCAAAATTTTCCAACAATTATATATTTAAAATTTCAGACCATTCGGTTCGTTAATTTTTGCTCTGTTATATGCAAACAGACGGACGGACGAACAGACAGACGGACTGAAAGACAACTATAGGTGCTACGTATTTATATAATTACGAACGCACCTAAAAATGGATACTTTTGAACGTGAATTACTTTATACTATTGTTTCTTATTCTGCAGAGCTTTTCTTTCCAAATTTTAGCAAATTCCATGGAGGCTGAATCATTGCATATATTCTCACTGCGTAAAGATCTGTAATTGATTCTCGGATAATGGGTGGCAAATAAAATCTTGATAGATAAATTATTCTACTATTTTTACATGAGACCTTGTGATTTTTGTTTACCAGTTATCAATTTAAACTTTGTTTTGCAAAAAATATTTGTATCATTATATATCTTGAGAATGTCGCCGTCTAAGCGACGAAATATATCGATCTGAATAAAGGTATGTAATTGCCTTGTAATTGTATTTTAACACCTTTAGCAAGTATTAACTTAGTTTGATGATTTTAAGAGATTATAAAATATAATTTTATAATCATTTTTTTGCTTATTTTTTTGAAGATAATTATAAAATTCCAAACTAATATACAGCACATAAATGGCGCAAGTTGTTTGGATAAAGATTGTAACTTATATTAAAATTTTGCTTGAAGGCGTTTGACAGAAAGTATTAAATAATATTCTCACTCAACGGCATTTCCTTTGGTTAAGATTTATTAATTTATTATCTTGTAATATAAATTTAAGAGACCTAAATGTATATCACAAGACTATTGTGTAATATATATATATATAAACAAACAAACGAACAACAACAAAAATAAAAACTTTAATTTTTTTAGCAAAAAATTTACCAGAAATTATAATAATTAAGAAGTCTTCATAAAATGAAAAAAAATTACCTAGGACGAAAGAAAGTTGAAAGTACCCTTGATAAAATAATGAAAGGCTCAAAATAATTCTGTACCTTTCCTTTACAAATATTTTAATGTTAAAACATTTTCTTTCTACTTTTTGATAAAACAACTAGGAAAAATCCTGTATCAAGCATAGGTTATGATAGAATTTCGAACACTTCCAGAGTAGTTTAACTGAACTTCGCTGTTTAACATGTTAAATAAGATACGTAAGTAAACACTTTAGATTACGCATAACCGATTTGAAAATCAGATTTCAGCAAATATCGTCCATAAGCGGAAACGTGCTACAATTCTTTTGTGCAGCCCTGTATCTGATTTATAGATTTGTATACGATCATCATAGTGTGATAAAATTTAGTTTAGAAAGAAAACGCATAACAGGTTAAAAATTTACCTTCAGTAATTTCTACCAATAGACAGATACATACTTGAATTCTTTTATACAACCTGTATATTAACTATATATTTCATACACGCTACATATGAAGCTTAAATTTAATTCAAGCTGAAATACACTTAAAATTACTAAAATCCCACTTTCAGAAATTATAATCACTAGGCGGACATCTATACAGTTCATTGCGTGACCCTGTATATCATTATATTTATAATCTGCAAAGATCTCTTAGTATATTAAATATAGTTCGGCTTAAAAATTTATAACTGAATGTGTAAGAGTCGTGGATAGAGCATTGGACAAGAACTCAATACCTAGTCTAGACTCTTTGAATAATCGATTGCCGCCGAACTTTTAGGCAAGCAAAAGTGGCAACAGAAAGGATTGTGAAAGAACCGAAAGACGGAATGGTGAGGCAGGAGAAAAAATGAAGTGTAGAAAATTGTATTGTTATAACTTGGTGAAATGGAATTAATATTTTATCGTATCGTATTTCAATTGTGTTGTGTTATCATTGTTAATTAATGTGTAAAGTTTTACCGGTCAAGTTATTATAAAAAAATCAACACGCATCATTCAAGTAATTCGCTTCATGAATTTGAGTATTATTAGATCCTACCGACTACTCCAGTTAAAATTCCACATTCGTAGGTTCTAATAATACTCAGATTCATGAAGCGAACCGTGCTTCATAATACTTGAATGATGTGTGTAGATTTTTAGGCATAACTTGGCGAGTAAAACTTTACACATTTATTAGCACTGATAACACAACACAATTAAAATACGATACTGTAAAATATTAATTCCATTTCACAAAGTATAACAATGCAACATTCTACACTTCAGTTTTTCTCCCGCCTCACCGATCCGTCTTTCGGTTTTTTCACAATCCTTTCTATTGCCACTTTTGCTTGCTTAAAAGTTCGGCGACAATCGATTATTCAGAATCTAGACTAGGCGATTGAGTTCTTGTCAAATGCACTGTCCACGACTCTTACAGAATGAAAAACCACCTTTAAGAAATTCATTTTCATGCTCAGTAATGCATACAAATTTGTTTGTGTAAGTAAACGAATGTAGTTTTTAGCACTGTGTTTCTTCGTTTGTGTAGCCCTGTATATGATCTATAACATTTATACACACCACCTATTATCCAAAATTTAGTTAAAGTAAAAAACGCATGCAATAACTGAAAACGCACTTCCAGAAATTATAACTAATAGACAATACTTCGGATAAAGTACTGTATCCGAAATCTTTTGTGTGACTCTATAAGTGAACGACAAAGATTATGCACATCATATTCTGCAACAAATATCTGTAATAAACACCAATAATATATACCAATTTCATTATATTTGAAACATTGTATCAAAATTAAAATATACTGCAAACAGTTTTTCCACGTAAAGCGTAGACCATTATGTAACGGAATTCTTTTGTTTGGCACTGTAAATGAAGAATAAATACTTTGCATCGCATGTTTTACAGAATGAACGTTTTAGCGCACTTCATAAATGCATATGAATTTCATTATGCTTGAAATGGTGTCGCATCATTTAAATGCACTTGAAACAATTTTTTTCATTGACAATAATGTAACAGAGTACTTATGATTGTTCCTGTAAACAAACTATAAAGGCTACACACATTATTTCAGTAGGAATCGTGCTATAGTAAACGTCAATATTACATAAAAATTACAGAGTAATCCGAGTATATTTACGATAGTTAGAGCACGGATAAACGACCAAAAAAACCGAAATCATAAATACTTTTCAATTAAGTTGGAATGTGTTTTTTAGCACACAGTATTCAATTACACGTCGTTTTGCATTAGTGACTCACTAATATTTTTTTTCTTTTTAATAAATTTTCATCTATTATAATAACATATTGCAGTTTCATTTAATCTAAAAGTAATATGAGTATTATAACTTCTTATTATAACTTTAAGCATATTTCACAGATTTAAATGATATCAGTTTTAAATACAGGGATCTCCAAATCTTATGGAATAAAAGAGGGGACAATTATCGAAAAGAAACACTTTTTGTCAGATAATGAATGGTATGAAATAACTCAGTCAGGTTAAATCGTCAATTAGGGCCGAAAATCTTTTCATTTTCTATTTTATACAGCGCATCAATGTGACTTTAGTATAAAGATGAATATTTTTGCCTCTACATTATTAAGAACTCTGTAATTTTGTGTGCATCATGTAAATTTTCTGTACTGATTTACCCACACAATGTTCTTGTTTCTAAATGATGGAATCTAAGCATTATGATAACATTTTTAGATAACTTTGTCTTTAAATTGGTTCCTATTAAATGCACGAAAAAAACAGGTTCATTGTATAAATAATTTTCAAATTTTAATAATCATATTGTAAAATGTGCGCGAAACCTTACAATAATTCTATAATTAGCTCAAAATTTTTTATTTGTTGTTTCAATTTATATATATATAGAGAGTTTCAAAACTCGCCTTATCCAAAAAATCAAATTTTCGGAAATCGTGAAAAACCTCTGGCTACGTCGATTGGTTTTGATTGTAAACCAAGATTTTACAATGCCAGAAATACAGGATAAATAGTTATTCCCAGATTGTAGGGTTTTTTCTGTGTAGGTTTACAAATAGCATAGATTGATATAGAGCTCCATTTTTTAAAAATTTTGGATGATGCGAGTTTTAAAACTCACGTTCTCAGGTATAGTATATATATATGTGTGTATGTGTGTATGTGTGTGATTTAGTATTTTACTTTTACACTATTTTAACTTTAATTCAACTTATATATGCACTTTATTTATATAATAATAATATATATTCATAATATATTTATCAAAATATTTACATATATTATTTTTCTTAGACAGTTTCATTTCAAGGCCTTTTCTAACAATATCCTTACTAAAAAATCCAAATTAAACAAAACAATAATGTTACGAACGTATACATTTCGGAATGTTTGTTGCAGAAATAAAGTTAATAAATATTCAAAGTTGTACGTAATGAGAATGGGCGCGTCCAGAGGAGCCACCGGTTAGTGACCGGTGAGATCGGTTAGTCACCAAGGCGTTCAGTGCTGCTAACCGGGTCGCAACCAATGTCGTTCAGCGCAAGTAACCAAAGTGACCGGTGAGAGACCGAACTAACCGAAGAAAATTCTTGGTTAGTTGGGTCACGTGAACGGTTACATGAAAGTTTATTTACATTTGCATCGTAGATGATGAAACAATAATAAAATAATAATTACGGCAACATAATACAGATGGCGCCAATAGTAAATAACACAAGTGCCGTCCAGTAGGTCTGTCGACCGGTTAGAGACCGGTCACTTACCGTGACGTCACCTAACCAATCTCACCGGTGACTTTGGTGAGGTCTGCTGGACTCGACCAATGACTCAGCATATAGAGAGATGAAACAGCTAAATGGAAAATTATATCTTCATATATTTTCATTTTTAGAATGCATCATTGCTAATAGAATGAATCATTATTTATTTATTGTGCTTTAGCTATTAATTAACGTATCATTTTATTTTTCTTTTGTTTCAATTAAGACGCGTCATCACTGTGGCTGGAACGTGTCTAAGAACCTTTACAACATATTCTTAACTTGCGTAAATATCTTGTTACATACGGCATTTCTCCGAACTTTTGCTGTAGTTTCAGATTAGAGGGTCTTTATACATGAAAGTAGTGGTATAAAGACAGTAAAACGTAATTGATCGAACGGATTTTGAAAAAGTAAATAAATAATAAAACGACCAGGAGAGTGTGCCTTTATTGCCAAGTTCTCACTTGACACAACCAAGCGAGTTTCTCGCTAAGTTCTATAGTGTGAGTTGCCATACGTTGGATAGAATTTTCAGTCTGAGCATGCTCCCATGCATACATCTATACCCTGATATACAAAAGGTACTTTAGTTGCAGATGATATTTTATTTTCTTTTGTCAGTAATGCAGGTATCTTATCTTGTTTTGAATAAAATATTGTGCATAACGAAATGCATATGGAAGTTAGAGATCACATTGTAAGCTTATCCTAAGCATCTTGAGTATCGGAAATTTCAAATGATCCAATTATCTCACATATATCAGCAAGCTATTTAGTTTGTTTGGCATATACAGATTGCATAAAATCCGATGCATCTCCTACTATGTTAGTCTAAAACCATGGTGAAATTGTATTGATAGCCTGTTTTATTGTTAAACAAATAGCAGTATTTAGAAAGCAGACTTTAGTTTGTTTATTATAACAGATATTTTTTAGAAGATAAACTTATAAGGAAAAGGAGATAAGGTGAATAAAAGATTTTAAGGTATAGATTATCAAATAAATACGATACTAGAATTAAAATCCTAACTACTGCGATAGCACCTTTAGTGGTAACAGATGGGAAATATGAACTTTGACATGTTGACAGATTTGTCTGACATTAAGAGTTTGAATGGCGGTATCTTTGTTGTTGCTTTCACAATAGCTGTTATTCTTGCAAGTAATTAATTTGCGTTTTCTTATAAGCTATTATTTATATATTAGTGCAGAATCCGTTTGATAAACTTGAAGAGAATGAATTGGCGCTGGAGGGATTTGAACCAGGGTTCTCATCATCAGTAGGTGAGAACGTTAGCATCGAGCAAAAGGCCAAATCAGTTACTCTAAGCTAGTAACTCGCTCTACATTGATCAAGTGAGATGAGACAGCTACACACTGCATCCCCAGTCAGGAAGGCATATTGCTGACGTCAGATGAGCAGTATGCACTCGTGAGTGATGCTGTCGCACGCATGTGCGATGCGTCGGATGACAGGCTTTTTGCTGTGAGCTTTTCACAGGCTTTGGGTGCAGGGAATGATTTATTTAGTGCTGCCATTTGTTTGTTTTGTGATGAGATGATTCATGTTGAGAATATATATCCGGGTCACCAATGAACAGAGTGGATTGGTGTCGGAAGGATTTGTACCAAGGATCTCATGATCAGTAGGCGAGAACGTTAGCGTCGAGCAAAAGGCCAAGGCAGGTAATCTAAGCCGGTAACTCGCTTTACATTGCTCAAGTGAGATGAGATTGCTACAAACTAATGTGATTAATAATATTGTTTGATGTTTCAAACAATAACAAATTTAATCGATGTATAATGAAAAAGTAGATAGTATACAATAAAGTTAGCAATAGTAATGGCTGACGCCTTTTACGAAAAGCTTATGAATGAAGCCGGTTCTATAATCGCGTTTTGATTACTATTGATTTTACAGGAGTGTGTCATCTGTATGGTAATCTGTAGTTTAAGGTACGAAAAAAAAATTTCATGTTCAAAGCTTTCAAAAATTAAAAATTTATCATATTTAAACATTATTATTTTTAAAAAAATTATAAATTTATCAGTTTTTAAAATGTAATAAAATTTTAAATAACCCTCGTAGAATTTTGAATTTTTTAACTTAAAAAAATATTGTTATTGTGAGAAAAACCTTATAAATTGCTAATAAGAACAGAACACCTTTTATTAACATCTTCACTCCATATGTCGACCTCCATTCTTTCCCGTATTATTAATGATACTCGAACAAGAGTGCAATTCCGATCTCAGAACGATTTGCTTCGATGTCTAAGATTCGAAATAATGCAAAGAGATTAAAATTCTTGCTCTGAAGTGAAATTAGAGAAGAAATAATTCAATGATAATCAATATTATTACATTAATAGTTGGTCGCGAAAAGGTTACGCCAGGATATTACAGTAGCAGGGACGCATTTTAAAAAACAATAAAAACAATTATTCAAAATACGATGTTAATTTATTCGGTAGATTTGGGAAAAAAATCAGTTAATATATTTTTGGACACGAAAACGATTCTCGCATCTTTTTAACTTTATATCAGTTTCGTAATTTTTTATTGATACTCTGAAGAAAATTTTGCAAGCAGCCAAAATCGAAAGGTTCGTTCATCAAAAATTTCCGTAACAGAGCAAGGAAATTTACCAGTTTCGGAATTGTAAATTCCTGTTATACGGCTCAATAGCAATTAATAGTTATTAAATAATATTTCTTTTTGAATCAGCATTTCACTCTCAAGTTAATAAAAATGTTTTTTTTGTTACAAACGACGAATTTCACAGCATATTATGACTCCGACTTCCAAATAGTCACAGAAAGTAAAATTACCCTTTTTTTTGTATTTTTAACAGTGAAAGTTAATTTTATCAGAATCAACTTTGCTCATAAAACGTTCATAAAATACGCCTTTTTTAAAGTTTATGATCTTTATTGGTCATTAACTAAATTAAGTTCAATGAAGTATGTTGGAAATTCGAGAACTATGCAGACAGAGAGAAAATTAATGCAGCATTATTTCCTAATCCAGAAATATTTTTCTATGACAATTCCGGTAAAATGTTGGTTGGTTGATTCTTTTAAAGTTAAATGGTCTAAATACAAATAGTAAGATAAATGAGTGAAATTTCGTAAAAAATGGAAATTTTCGTAATGTGTTTTATTTATCCCATTCGTAACATAATTTGGCCAGAATTGAATTTGAATTTGAATGGAAAAATATAAATTGTAAGATTTAAGTACTTATGCACTTTTCTTAACCCGTAATTGGGAAAATGAAAAAGTTCAATATAAGGGTACGTCCATTCATTACTTTTGTGACCATTAGAGCAAATTTTCAGACATACTCCCAATTATTTTAGTATTAGGATAAAAATTGATGGAACTAGTTAATACCGTTGTGTTCCACTCACATCACCACTGGTCACAAAAGTAGAAAAAATTTGATTTATTATATAGACAAATCAAATACAAATTTGTCTTACAAATTATTTGTCTTTTTGTTACAAATTTGTTACAAATTAGATATATTTTATGCGAGTGGTTATATCAAGCGCAAAATACACAATATAAACTTTAAAAAGCTCATAGTTTTATTTAAAAGGCGGCAAAAATAATAATAATATGGATGCTACAAGTTGAAAATAAACATTTTATTTAAATTTCCTAATATTTTCGGCCTGAAATCCCGCGGTCATCGTCAGGAAATATTTTTATTAATTTATGTTCCATTAATTGAAATACGTCACTTCGTTTGAAATGTGACAGTCTATAATTATTATTATGGTAGCTGGAGGTAGAAGTAGCAGTGCCTTGGAGTGAAATTATGTATCGAAAAATATTTAACTGTTCCATTTGTGTTAATGCGTCACTTTCATTTTAAAGGCGTACCTGGACAGTAGTAGAAGTAGCAGTGTTTCGGATTAAACTTGTGTAGAGGATAATATACGTCACTTTGTTTTTAAATGGGAAGTAGTAGAAGAGCTTCGGATAAAAATTATGTATGGGAAAATTACTGGGTGTTTAAGTTTTCAGGATTTATTTTCAGGATATTATTTTAACCATATATTGGGTATATTGTAGGATAGGGCGTCGTTACATACTTGATTGCTTTTACACAAGATTTCTATAGACTCTTTGATAGTGGATACTTTTAGTTTTATGACTTTATTTGGTTATGCCAATTTTATCCTGATTATATTTTGTAATACAATAATTGGAAGTACTTCTGAAAATTTGCTTAATGCTCATAAGAGTAACAATGGTCATCCCCATAACTAAAGAAATGTGGCCTTAGAGACTGTAATTATCATCTATACATGAAGATTTCTTATTTAAATGTTAGTATAAAATTGCATGGAAGCGTAATTTAAACTTTCAACTTAAGACATTAAAAAAATTAGTTTTAGAAGAAATTTTCACACAGAATTAATTTCTAAAACATGGTGAATAAATTAAAATAAAGTTCATCCAAAAATATTCTATCAAAATATTTTAAAACATGGTTCATCAAAAAATCTCGATACGCTTACTCAACAAAGAGTTTTCTCAGACACCGCAACTCCTCAGTTATGGGTTAAAGAACGCAATTTTAATATTCTATTCATTTTTGTGATAAATAAATGGCATTATTTTAGTTACATGTACAGTAAATTATTGATTTTAAAATATAAATCGTAATATTAAGTTAAATTATAAATTAATATTAAATTAAATAAGGTGAAGTAAAATAAAGTAGGTCATAATAAATGATGCATGTTGAATTTATTTAATCAAATTTTACTAATTTATTTAATATTTTTTTAATTAAAACGTATTTAATTTATGATTAAATAAATATAATATTAATAATATAATATTATAATTAAATATAATATATATAATATATAAATTAAATAAATATAATATTAAAATTTAATATTAATTAAATATTTAACTTTGCAACCGAATTTGTGTCTGGCAAATTAATTATAGGTTGTCTGCTAGCCAAAGAGTAATATCTTGTTATTTTTAAGCTTGATAAAATGACGTAAAGATGACTTATAATTTTTAAACGATAATCCACTCTTGAAACCGGCACTTTCGTTGCCATATTTAAAGCCGTCTGGTATTAACTTTGCAACCGAATTTGTGTCTGGAAAATTAATTATAGGCTGTCTGATAGCCAAATAGTAAAATCTTGTTATTTTTAAGCTTGATAAAATGACGTAAAGATGACCTATAATTTTTAACCTATAAAACACTCTTGAAACAGGCACTTTCGTTGCCATATTTAAAGCCATCTGGCATTAACTTTGCAATCCAATTTGTGTCTTCCAAATTAATTATAGGTTGTCTGATAGCCAAAGAGTAATATGTTACCTGTTGGGTGGTTTTTCTCTTCTTCTAATTTTACACTCCACTTTTAATTTACTCAAATAATTCTCACCAATGGCATTAACTTGACCTCATATTTTTAAACAAGGTGTGAGCAGTTTACCACAAAATAGATGTTGTTACCAAAGAAAAGAAATTAAAGAAATTAAGCAAATATGCTTCGAGAAATATCACTTTAGTAAATTGAAATTTAGAGCAACTACCAACAAACAAAAACAGAATAGAGAGGAAATACATAAATTAACTTTAAGTATGTCTGAATGTTACCATTAGAAATTGCAAGATTAAACCTTAATTCTTTAACAGTAACAACACCCTCAACCATTCACAACTTATGAAGAGAATACCACCAACACTACTGGATCTGAAAACATAAGACATTCATAATAAAAAAAAAAGGAAAAGTAAAATTTGATTACCACAGAGCCTGAAAGGTGAAAGGCAAACTCTTAAGTCTGCACCAATTTTAAACAATATGTTTTAATAATTTAAAAGGATGGAATAATAAAATTATGACTGCACTTTATATTCTCAAATCCAGGGGCCAAATAATCGTATAGTGTCATTAGCATTGAAAACTATAAAATCTGATGAATTTCACTTCTTTCTTAAGCCCCTCATTTATGTAGCAAAATTTGTATTAATTATTCCAGTGGCTACCTAGATTTCAGTATTTATAATTTTTTTTTTTTGAAACAATGCTTACTCTTTTCAGAAGTTAATTACTTATATATAATACTTTATTTTTTTTTTTACTGAGGGAACACATGTGCGACTGAATTTCCGTCTAAAATGGATCTTGTTACCATATTACCTAACTCCTTAATTTAAAGAACTTAAGAACCAGCATAAGTATAACCAGAAAAATAAGTTAATAAGAGGGGTAACACACATTAAAATGAATCCATAAATCAATCATAAAATGAAAGGGAAATGCATAGCAAAAATAAAAGCAGTTAGTCAAAATATAAAAGGTAACAAAACCCTCAACTCATTTCGCACAGTATTCCTCCTTTAATACTTAATCTTACTACTGATACAGAGTTATAAGATCTTAAGATTCTTTAGTATTTATTTCATTTACTAATGAGATTAAAACCTTTTTTTTTATTTTAAAGATTAATTTAGTTGAAAGAGAAGTAAGCAAAGCAGAGCAATACATTTGACATCATTTTATTAAGCTTCAGATCTTATTAAGAATTTAATATTATTTTTGCCAATATTTTGCAGTGAAATTTTAGTATAAAAAAATCAATTAGATACATGACAGGGTTTAACTCAAAATAGTTTTTAATTTAAAAGATTCGTTTAACTATTATCATATTGCAGAAAATTTTCAATACAACAAAAACTCAATTAAATATTTAGCAAAGAATACCTCAAAATAGTTTTCACTTTAAAATAGCCATTTTAACACAGCAAATTGCGAGGGTATTTCGATTCCCTCTAATACTTTTGACATAAATAAATATGTAAGAGATAATCAAAACAGCACAGAAAATTCTACTTACATTAAAGGCAATTAAATAGAAGGTGTAGGCTATAACATCATTTTACTCTTCTTTATTTTTTAATTTATTAGGCAGTCCTTCTAATAGGGTGGAGACAAGGTCGATCGGTGTATACTTTTCTTTAGACGAATGGATGTTGGTATTCTCACATTGAAACTATTTTGTCCATATTAACTCTTTCTTTAAACCCAGGGTAACCACGGACATCACAGACAGTTCACAAAAGGAAAAATCGTTCAAGGGATCACCTATCAACTTTCAATGAGGATGCACTAAACCATCATTTCCCCTACGATTTCATTACACACACATATCCAGTTTCTATGCCGCGAATCTCTTCAGATGTACCTGAATTCTGAAATCAAGGCGATGATAAGCACATGCTGATTGCGTTTCGTTAATTTCAGAGAATGCCCATAGGGTTTTTTTTTTTTTTTTTTTTTTTAGTTTCTTAAGACAACATGAGCTTCTAAATCTTCAATCTTAAAGTAAACATAAATTTTGTTCCAACGGTGCTAGTGGGATCAATCATGGTTGCTGCTGTACCCACGCTTGGTAAAAGACTCTATTCTTTAAAGATAGCAGGACCATATGACACGTCCTTTTTCTTGAGAGACTATTTTCTTCTCTCCTAGTTTTAACAAATCCAAAACATAATCTGACCACTGGTCAGGGGGAGGGCTAAAAGAAAGCCTCCTTTCCCCCTACCCCCACTCACTAAGAGAAAAATATTACATCTTTACTTTCGGAAAACTCCTGCCCTAACTAACTTTTTCCCCGTATCGTGTAATAAAATTTCACACGTGCACTACTACTTGCTGACGTCAGACGCTCCTATTCGCTAACCTGGTAGGGTTCAACCACTTATCTAAAAGGGGGTGTAATCCACTTTCCACCTTATACACTTTTTCTAATGGCCACCCATCTTTAAACGCCAAGCAAACTATCTTTTCTCACGGCAGTATCCCATAAAAATTTCCAAAATTGTCTGTATGACAATAACTTTTAAAAGGAGGGTTATAAAATCGCACCAAGCATTTTACTTAAAAGGCTCATAAAATTTTATATACATGGTTGGCCACCTAAGCAGGCTTTTAAGCTGTGATGATAAGCAACACAAAATTGTGGGAAAATGCATCCGCAGAGTTTTTTCCCGCGCTCACTTTATACTAATAAAAGGAGGTTGCCATGGTCACGGGTGCACCTGTTAGATTTCCGTTCCCTTGTTTGGTACTGAGAAACATTTTTCTCTCTTTTTCTTCTTTTTTTTTTTTTTACTCTGCCCCAAAACATGAAACAAATACGCAGAACAACATTGTACTTTAAGGGTTCTAACAAGGATATAGGGTGTGTATATACATACAATTTGATAATATTTAGGTACTGGAATATTTTTAAATATACTGTAACATGGCTCCCCTATCTCAAAGAAAAACAAAAAATTTTTTGGAAAAACCAAAAAAAAATTTTTTTTTTTTTTAAAGAAACGAAAACTTAACTCCTAGCGGAGAACTCGATTTTCCCACTCAAAGTTAGTTAATTAAGCATATTAAATAAATAATAAAAAAAAATGGGAGAAGTGAAAATATAAGTATGTCCATTGCAATGCTGGGGTATCACCGACATGAGCACTTGATACTCGAACAAATCAAACAGCGACTCGAAGAGTCTCGAAGCACGACATACCTGACACACCACTCTGCACAGTCCGGAATGCGCAATATGAGCTGCTTACAATGAATCGACTACCTAAACACTTCCTTAATAGACAGGAACTTTAAGTTGAATAATCTAAAAAAAAGAGTTAAATATTAAGCCATAAAAGTAATCTACAGCCAGCTGAATTCCAATCCCAGCCTTCATACTAGCACCCAGTATCTGCACAGCATAATATTTACCTAATATTTTACCTGTTTATACTTTTGACCTAAACATGTAGACAGTGAACTCTCATTTTAGTACTACTACTACACTTACTGAATGAACACCACACCTGACCATACATGCCCATTACATCTGCAATTGAGCCTAAAAAAATTTCTAAAATAGAGAACTCTCAATTAATATGGAGGAATAAATATGTGAAGGACTGCCAACCGGTACTTACACATATGCATAAACATCAATTTGACACAGGCTGGAGATGCAGATGCATACACATAAAAAAAATCAAATCTTTTGCAAAACACATAACAGTATCTGATTCATAACTAAAAAAAAGATCATTGAAACTAACTTACAGCATTAACATTATATTATATACATACATATGTTTAAATAGAAGAACATCAATAACATTACAGGGTGTGTAAAATTTGTACTGTGAAAAAAATTTTGTAACCCCTATCGTGAAAAAGTTCATTGTCCAAAGGGTGGGGTTTTAACTTGAAATTTACAAATGCACTTACATTCCATTTGTGCAAACAGTGTATGTCTGCAGTTCTGTACTACTAGGAATACACTACCCATAGCTTAGAAAAATTTAGAAAAAGGCAAAAATAAACTACACAAACAATGCAAGGATGGTGATGTATTGTCTACAATCATCCAATAAACATGCCTACCAAATTTAATCAAAGAAGAAAAAAAAATTTAACAGGAAAGAATAATAATAATAAAATAAATAAAGAGAATTTATACATTTACTCATATTTACAGCTAAAGAAAATAAAACATGTAAAGCATAAAGAACATGAGCGTGTACTAGTATGGCAGTAGATAACTCACATCAAAAACACAGAAAAGTATAAACATAATACCATTCCGAAAATTTTGCAAAATACCCCAAAAATTTATTTATTTCAGAGAGAAAAAAAAGATATCTATGTAAAAGATATTGGATACACAATAGAAAATACACTTAACTAAACGTAAGTAGACATTTAAACATATCGCTTCAGTTGCAGAACCTAATTTTCAAAACACACCTGAAAATTTCAAACTCCTCAAAAATTAGCTTAAATTTTGGCTAAAATTGGCTAAAAACTTTTTAAAAACTGGTGCGGAACGGTATGCAGGCCATAATATAACACAAAACATGAGAATTGTTTCAAACAGGACATATAAAGCTCCAAAAACTGCTACTAATATTTACGGACGACAAATCAAAACAAACCCATTTTGAAGCTTCAACACTTTCGATATTGAGTTTTAAATTAAATACATTTACCTAAAAACAGATTAAAACACATATAAATACAAATTAATTAAAATATATGTACAGAAAACATTAAAAAAAAACAACGAATAAAATCGTTACTCCCTATAATCTGGTCGAACACTTCTATCTCGAAACGAATATTCGGTTCGTGTAGTCGACCTGGATCGACTGACGCGTTTCGATTTCGCGACAGTTCGTATCAAATCACCCGACGTCCCTGCATTGTTGCTATCTGGATGATCAATTTCGTTCCTGACCCTTTCAGCAACGCTAGATGCATCTGGTGAGCAACCTAAACATTCCCCTTCCGGTGCAATCTCTGGTTGCGATTCTACTCCTCCCGGAGCTTCCTGCGGTTGCGGGGAAAGAGCAACAATTTCCGTTGGATCACTACGTGCGCCATCGGGAGTACTGCCTCTATTTTCATTAGTTTCGATTTCCCCGGCGCTTTTACTTACATTACGTTGCATTACAGGGGGCGGTACCCATGCATAGCATCTCCTACGTCTACTAGTGCGGGGGTGGGTTGCTCGCTCGCTACTCTGAATCGGTTCTGTTTCATCGATGGGCGGACTGTGAATCGAATCCCCATTAGTCGTTTGTTGTTCTTGTGGATTGTTTTGGTCTGCAATCGTTCTGTTTTTGAATAAAGTGAGCCTGTCAATATGCACAACTTGAGTATTTTTCGGGTTAGCAACTAGCGCGATTTTAAAATTAACATCATTTAACTGCTTTATTATAGTGAAAGGACCATTATTTAACTTACTTAATTTTTTTGTATGACCTGGCTCAATTTTAGATGTGTAAAGCCACACAAGATCACCCACTTTTAGATTTTTACAAACTGCTGTTTTCTCTCTGTACTTTTCTTGCTTCTCAGCTACTGAAATAAGATTGTTGTGAACTTCAGCATACACTTTTTGAAGGGCGGGGATTATGAGTTCACAAAAAGATGGTGCATCGTTGTAATTGATTCTAGGTGGTTGTGAAAATAGACTATAGGGAAGGTTTAGGTTTCTTCCATACATTACGGCTGCCGGAGTAAGTTTTGTTGAAGAGTGTACAGCAGTACGCATTGCAAGAAGGGCAAATTTAAGCTTAGTATCCCAGTCAGATTGATTTTCATTCACAATATGAGAGAGTGCATTTTTTAATGTACGATTTTGGCGTTCGATCTGGCCATTGCTAGAAGCACGATAGGAAGTTGTTCTGATATGCTTTATGCCAAACATATTGTACACATGTGCAATCGCTTCTGATATTAAGTTTTTACCATTATCTGTTGTAATATAACACGGTGCTCCATATCGCGATATGAAATCAGCCAAAGTGTCTGCTATCATATCAGACGTGATCGAACTGACAGCATATGCTTCTGGCCACTTTGTAAACGAGTCAATGTAGGTAATTATATACTTATTTCCAGAAAAGGTCAGTGGCAAGACTCCAATGATATCTAAGTGTACTTTATTAAGAGGGAATTGGGGGGTGGGAAGACGTTGCAGTGGTGCAAGATGGTTTGCCTTATGGGCTCTTTTTTCTTGGCAGCTAATACATGATTCCACAAGGTGCTTCACATCTGACGACATCCCCGGCCAGTAAAAATGCTCTCGGATGCGGTCAATTGTTTTTTGGAACCTCTGATGACAGGCAGCTAGAGAATCGTGTGTTAGAGTGAATACTTGTAAAATTAATGCTTTAGGAACAACTAATTTGATAGGATTATTTACAATTAAAAAATCTCTCGTATCTTCACATACTAGGATATCATCTCTAAAAAAAACTTCATGTATTTAGGTGAAATTTCCAAACCTTGCTCTAATTTCTTTACAATCTCACAACACTTCTTGTCCGCTTTTTGGCATTCACTAATTTTTTCCATAAGGTTGGAGTATGGCTCAAAGGATGTCTCTTTAGCAACTTGAATATTGAAATTGCAGCTGACTGCACATGTAGGCTCGTCTACCTTAACAAAACGGGATAAAAAGTCTGCCACACTATTACATTTACCACGGACATAACTTATAGTAAAGTTATAGTCTGATAGAGTACAAATCCATTTTGCCATTCGTGACGTCGGGTCTTGAATCTTTAACATGAAAGTTAGTGGTGCATGATCTGTATAAATGGTGAAATGAGTGTTGGCAAGGTAGCATTTAAAATGGGCAGTGGCCCAGACAAGAGCAAGAAGCTCCCTCTCAGTGGCCGAATATCTTACCTCAGCATCTTTGAGTCTCCTGCTAGCAAAGGCAACAGGGTGTATCATCTTGTTCTCGTCAAGTTGTGAAAGGACTGCCCCTAGAGATTCACTATTTGCATCTGTATATATAATGAATTCTTTGTTAAAATCTGGCAAGGTGAGACATGGTTTTGAGATAAGCGCTTGCTTAAGATCCTCAAATTCCTTTTGGGCTGCCTCATTCCAGACAAAAGGCCCAGTTTCTTTAGTTAAATCTATTAAATTAATTGCTCTTTTAGTAAAATCTGGGATAAAACGCCTGTAAAAAGAAAGTGTGCCGATAAAAGATCTGACACCTTTACGAGTAGTAGGAGGTTGCAATTTTTCAATAATTTCAATATTTTTATTAATGGGAGACACTTTGCCACCATGAATTTCAAAACCAAGATATTGAATTTTATCTGTTAAAAATTTACATTTGCTAGGTTTAAGTTTTAGTTTGTGTTGGCGAAGCCTTTCAAATACAAGATTGAGTTTCTTGATGTGAGACTCAATGTCTTTCGACGAGACCACTATATCATCAATGTAGACCAAAATACCCAAGTTTCCTAGGTCCCCAAAAATGGCATTCATAAGTCTTTGGAACGAATTTCCAGAATTCGCCAAACCGAAGCAGTTGCGGGACCACTCAAATAATCCTTTATGTGTTATAATGGCTGTCTTATGCTTGTCCTCAGGTCTAATAACTTGTTGGAAAAACCCACTCGTGAGATCAAGAGTTGAAAAATATTTAGCACCTGACAAAGAATCTACAGAGTCTGTGATATTAGGAATAGGGTACGCATCTTTTACCAAATTCTTGTTAAGCTTTCGAAAATCGACAGCTAAGCGATAACTACCATCTGCTTTTCCCACTAAGATGACAGGAGAGGCAAATTCCGACATTGAAGGTGACAAAATATTAGCTTCTAACAAAATATTCAATTGATCCTCCATTTCCTGGCACAGTTTGTAGGGAACTCTATAAGCTTTGCAGCGAACCGGTTTGTCAGAAGTTAAGTTTATAGTATGGGGAATTGTGTCACATCCAGGTAAATCTAGTACAGAGGCTGCAAACACATCTTTATTTTTATCAAGGAATTCTTGCATTTGAGTTTTTAAAGGAGGTGTTAAGTGATCCAAATTAATTTCTGAACTCCACTTTAAATCAGCGTGATCAAAAACTCCTGCCTTAACTAACTTTCCCCGTATCGTGTAATAAAATTTCACACGTGCACTACTACTTGCTGACGTCAGACGCTCCTATTCGCTAACCTGGTAGGGTTCAACCACTTATCTAAAAGGGGGTGTAATCCACTTTCCACCTTATACACTTTTTCTAGTGGGCCACCCTTCTTTAAACGCCAAGCAAACTATCTTTTCTCACGGCAGTATCCCATAAAAATTTCCAAAATTGTCTGTATGACAATAACTTTTAAAAGGAGGGTTATAAAATCGCACCAAGCATTTTACTTAAAAGGCTCATAAAATTTTATATACATGGTTGGCCACCCAAGCAGGCTTTAAGGCTGTGATGATAAGCAACACAAAATTGTGGGAAAATGCATCCGCAGAGTTTTTTCCCGCGCTTACTTTATACTAATAAAAGGAGGTTGCCATGGTCACGGGTGCACCTGTTAGATTTCCGTTCCCTTGTTTGGTACTGAGAAACATTTTTCTCTCTTTTTCTTCTTTTTTCTTTTTTTACTCTGCCCCAAAACATGAAACAAATACGCAGAACAACATTGTACTTTAAGGGTTCTAACAAGGATATAGGGGGTGTATATACATACAATTTGATAATATTTAGGTACTGGAATATTTTTAAATATACTGTAACATACCTATAAATGTGGATCTGGCAGGGTCTTAGCGACATTCGCAACGTCTGGCAATAATAGATTAATATCACAAATAATTAGTAGAAACAGATGTTATAAACAAAAATCATGCTAAAATGACGTAATTTTGAAGTTTTTTGACCTGCATAATTCCTTCTACCGCAGGTAAACGCAACGTCTCCTGCCAGCCAGACCGTCCGCAAACGTACTACACCCTAAAACGAAAGAACATATAGAAAAATGAGCCTTGATAAAATGACGTGTTTTTTGACGTTGCTAGCTCTTAGACTATTAGGGGTTACTTACGTGTGATAACATACATTTAAGATCGTGAAGCCTGTTTTTGTTCTGATTTGTTATCTTGGGAAGGTTATAACATCTTTTTTGATAATGCTTGCAGTGTACTTGACTGGCGTTTTTTCTCTATCTTTATAAGGTAGTAATTATTAATTCTGCAAACTATTAAAACAATTATAAAAGTTATTATATCGTTTTTGTTATTGTACAGTAAAAACACTTTATAGTAAGTAGCATGTCATTTAAAACTATCATGTTTTGAGCAATTTTTGTTATGTAACTAAGGAGTAACATTATGACATTATATCCAATAGAAGCATAAATAATTTTTTTCGCTAATTTTCTAGAATTAACAAAAATAGACTCAAATATAATATTTTCCGAACCAAATAAAAACACGCATTAAAGGGTTCTTATAAATATAAATGAACATGAAAGTTACAAAACGAATTTGTATAATCCGAAACTACTTTTATTATTATACAGGGCTGCCACGGGCGACTATCGAGATATTTATTCAATTCACACCACTTTTTCAAAATAAAAATATTTTATTTAACTTTCGGTAACATGTGCCAGAGAAATATAAATAAAATTTTATTTTCTGGAATTAGTGGTCACAGATAGAGTATAAAAATAGTCGTCTGTGGCAGCCATGGTTATTAATGTTAGTTTCTGCTTTTACTTAGCAAGCTACTTGAATTCTTATCATTTATAACTTGATGTCGAATTACATTAACTGCTGGAAAATAATTTTAAATGTGACAATTATTATTTCTTTTTTAAGCAAAAGACTATTCAAACAGACAGAAGCGCAAACATAAATATTTTTGAGATAAAACATATAAATATTTTATTGTTATTAAAATTTTTAATTTTTCAAAATTCAACGTTAATCGATTCAGTGCAAATGTATGTATACAGGGTGATTCAGCTCGTCGGTGACAAACTTTAAGGATCGATAGAGCACACCTAGACGAACATTTTTGAATAGGGAATGTAGGGTCCCTGACGCGATGGTAAGGCGCTAGGCGCTTTCGAAAATTTGGGTGCCGAAATTCGAAACGTCATAAAAACTAGGGAAATGGTTAGATTTTCTTGCTTGTTGCGTCGAAATGATTCTGTTTGTTTAGACTTTCTTCAGTACCAATTTGATAAGCGTATCTCTTAAAACATGGATAGGGGGCGCTGCAGACTTTGGAGAGCTAGACAACAACTTTAAGCCCGTTATTTTGATAATTTAACACATGCTCGCCAAAGTTTATACTCTAACTTAAAGTTTGAACCCAAAAGTAGAGCCCTGCAAAAAGCGTAAGAGCCGGAATAAAATGTCAAAGTACAGGGTGGTCGAAACTCGAAGGCTCCTAAGAGATAAACAAACAGATTTCTTGACTTATGGCATGCATTTTCATGATTCTGTTTGCTGGGGCTCTCTGAAACTCAGTTGAACGGTACAAAAAGAAACATCGATAGGGGGCGCTTTGGGCAAAAAACATAATTCGTTGACATTTCGGACGCTAACTGGAAACGGGGCGCTACGATCAGTTAGTAATAATGAAAACACATTTTCTACCTCTGCTCAACACTTCTGAATAAATTTAGACCAAAAACATCAATGATACTGGAAATTTATTTACAAAAAATAACACTACAGAAGATGCTCGAAATTTCGACCTTGGGCCATGATGCAGGCTTCGCACCTCCGTCGCATTGAGGAGTGTGTGTTTCCAATAATGCCAGGAGTATCTCTGATCTGCCCTGCAGCTGCCACAATGCGCGCCACAAGTTCTTCAGCACTGCTGACAGGTGTATGGTATACCTCGGCCTTCAGGTAACCCCAAAGGAAGAAATCCAAGCAGGTGAGGTCTGGTGATCGGGCAGGCCAATGAACTGGACCCCCACGCCCGATCCACCGCTGGCCATACCTTGCGTTTAGATGGAGACGCACGTCGTTCGTGTAATGGGCCGGAGCTCCATCGTGCTGGAACCACATCTGGCGACGCGAACCTTCGGGTACGTGCGCCTCATCCAGAAGCTGCGGCAGCACTTGATCCAGGAAAATCAGGTAATTTCCACCTGTCAGCCGTTCAGGTAACAAATAAGGGCCAATGAGGCAATCCCCCAGAATGCCGGCCCACACATTTACTGAGAAACGCTCCTGGGCTGCTCGGCTTCTGGTTTCATGTGGATTTTCATCACACCACACATGACTGTTGTGGGCGTTCCACATTCCCTCCCGGCTGAAGGTGGACTCGTCCGTAAACAAAATGCTGTTTACAAAACGGGGATCCCTGGATCTCATCGCCAAGTACCATCTTGAGAATTCCACTCGAGGGCCAAAATCCTGCTCTCTGAGCAACTGCACCCGCTGGATGTGGTAGGGGTGCAGATTCCGGGAACGTAAGATGCGCCACGCAGTTGCTTGCGAAATGCCAACATGTCTGGCGATATCTCTCGTGCTAAGACCTGGGTTGTCCTCAACCAGGTTAAGCACAGCCTCTTCGTTGTCGGGGGTGCTCACTGATCGCTCCCGTTCAGGCCTGCCTCCGTCGAAAGATCCCGTTGTGGACAACCTCTGGTGTACTCGAGCGAAGAAGGCATGGCAGGGGATTTGCCTGTTGGGGTAACGCTCGGCGTACAACCGCTGAGCGGCTCGTCCATTACAACCAGCAGCGCCATACGCCAAATGCATGTCAGCCAATTCAGAGTTTGTGTACCGTTCCATCCTACTACCGATCTGCAGACAAGTAACACGAAGCTTAAGTAGGTACCGCACGTTCAAAAGACGTGTCTGCGCATACAACTACGTCATCTCGCGTTGTCGTCTACGCATTACGTATCTTTTGCATATCGATATGGTACGATATCTTTTGCATAAATCAGCAAAAAGCACCTTATGTAAATTTTATTGCGCGCATTGTGCATGATTGAAACCAGCTATGTTTGTTAAAAAAAAAAAAAAACTGCAGTTTTAATAGCTTCTTATGATAAGTAAATTACTCTCTTGTTTTGTTTCTAACTGATCGTAGCGCCCCGTTTCCAGTTAGCGTCCGAAATGTCAACGAATTATGTTTTTTGCCCAAAGCGCCCCCTATCGATGTTTCTTTTTGTACCGTTCAACTGAGTTTCAGAGAGCCCCAGCAAACAGAATCATGAAAATGCATGCCATAAGTCAAGAAATCTGTTTGTTTATCTCCTAGGAGCCTTCGAGTTTCGACCACCCTGTACTTTGACATTTTATTCCGGCTCTTACGCTTTTTGCAGGGCTCTACTTTTGGGTTCAAACTTTAAGTTAGAGTATAAACTTTGGCGAGCATGTGTTAAATTATCAAAATAACGGGCTTAAAGTTGTTGTCTAGCTCTCCAAAGTCTGCAGCGCCCCCTATCCATGTTTTAAGAGATACGCTTATCAAATTGGTACTGAAGAAAGTCTAAACAAACAGAATCATTTCGACGCAACAAGCAAGAAAATCTAACCATTTCCCTAGTTTTTATGACGTTTCGAATTTCGGCACCCAAATTTTCGAAAGCGCCTAGCGCCTTACCATCGCGTCAGGGACCCTACATTCCCTATTCAAAAATGTTCGTCTAGGTGTGCTCTATCGATCCTTAAAGTTTGTCACCGACGAGCTGAATCACCCTGTATATATATATATAAAGAACCATTTAAAATACTTTCAGTCAGGAAAAGGATATAAGGTGAATAAAAGCTTTTGAGGTACAAATTATCATACAGATAAGATACTGGGAGCTGTAACCCAAACTAGTGCAATACTAACGACAGTAGTGGGAACAGATAGGAAATATGAACTCTCACATGCTGACAATTTTATTTGATATTGAGAGTTCGGATGACAGTATATTTGTATTGCTTTCACAAAAGCTGTTTTTTTTTCAAGTAAAGTAAACGCACCTGTAGTAGGCCATTTAAGGACATTTATATACTTATAACAGATAAAGGACTCAGACAGAAATGTTATATCTCCCCAACACTTTTTTAAATTTATGTTGAAGAAGCATTGAAAATGTGGAAGGAGGAATGCAGAGGAATGGGACTTAATATGAATGGAATGTCAATTTTTATTCTACAATTCGCAGATGACCAAGTTATAATTGCAAAAAGTAAAAATTATTTAGAGGAAATGACGGTGAAAATTAAGGAAGAATATGAGAAATGGGGACTTAACATGAACGTCAGCAAGATCAAATACCTATGTATGGGAGGAAATGAGGCAGACCTAAATCTAAATAATAACATAAAAATTGAAAGCTGTAAGCATTATAGATATTTAGGTATGAACATTAATAGAGAAGGAAGAGACTCACAGGAAATTAAATACAGAATTTGTCAGGGGAGTAAAACTATTAAATTCTATTTGGTGGAGTAAAGAGATCTCTAGGAAAAGAAAGTATAATATATACAACTCTATTGTAAAGAGCATATTGTTATATGGGGCAGAAGGATGGAGAACTATGGAGACAGAAAGAAAGAAATTAGCGGCAGTAGAAATGGACGCCCTAAGAAGATCATGCAGGATATCAAGAATAGAAAGAATAAGGAATGACAGAATCATGGAAATGATGAAAATAAAGAGAACCATATTAGATGATTAAAAACAAAAAACAAAAAACCAATTAATTTGGTATGGTCATGTCAAAAGAATGAATCATGAAAGACTACTCAAAATCACATTCAATTATGAAACAAACAAAAAAAGGAAACGGAGAAGACCACGAAAGAACTGAATGGTTGATATTTAAAAGGCAATGGGGGATAGAGCTCTGGAATAGAAATGGACCCTTGACCGGAAAAAAATGAAAAAAGACTCTTGTAGATTCTTCGGATGGCGGCATCAGACGCCATAAACCGAGTTTATATATATTATTAATGTGTTAGTGAATTCCAAAATATGTATATATTCTTAGCCTAGTCGCAACCTTCATGAACAAGCACTCAAAGTTTCAAAATATATTCTTCGCAAAAAATGAAAAATAAAAAATGTTACCCTCCTCTATGCTCCAGTAGTGGGCCTAGTAAATTTATGATGCATGAAGTTTTTTGCCTTTGGCTTATCCATCAAATTATTTACAATTTAATAGAGTAGAAAAAATGTTTTAAATAAAAACTTACCTCTTAATAGAATCTCTAAGAATTTACCAAAAAATCTGATTTGATGACACTTCACAAAACAAAAAAATGTACCTACAGAAAAAAAAAATCATTTCTTCCAAACAGTTTATGAAAAGTTAAAATTTAAGGATGTTAGTCAATCGGATTTCTTTCAGTTGTTTTTCAGAAATACATTTTGGGCTTGTTTTAAAACTTTAAAAGTTAGTGGCCCATTATAGGTGCATTTACATTAATTATTATTTTTTTGTTTTCTAAAATATTAGTTACATATTATTGAAGAATCTAGTTGATTAAATAACCTACGTTTGATGTTTCAAACAATAACAAACCTAACCGATGTACATTGAAAAGATATATACAATGCAATAAGACAGTGGCGTAGCTACATATTCAGCGCCCTGGAGCAAGTAAAGTTTGTGCGCCCTCTTGTCACTCAAAGAAGTTCTGGGTAATTTTGTTTTGAAGTTACATAGATACACACACACACACACACACACACACACACACATATATATATATATATATATATATATATATATATATATATAGTAACTAGCTGACCCGCCCGGCGTTGTCCGGGCTCGTTATAATAACGTAAACAAAACACAAGTTTGTATGATTTTATATATTCATAAAGTAGTTCAAATGAACTGCTTTTAGGGATGGCCCACTGCCTTCGGCAGCGTCTAGTATATTCCCGAGAAACCTCTTTCTGAACGAACCTGTGGCCTGGGTCCCCGCTACCAAAGGCAGTGTATGCCAGGAGTGTTCCGTACGCTCCGGATGCAATCGTAAACCAAGATGAGTGAGTAAACACCGTAGTAATCGAGCCCATAGAACCCGAGGTAAGAATGCGAAACTTGGCGGTGGAACTATAATCTTTAAAACAATCGTAAACTGAGTTGAATGGACCTATTTCCGTTGAAATAGAGCCCACAACAACCAAGAAAAGAGTGCGCCGTTAATGTTCGAAAATAGTGGTAACAGAAGTTTAAGATAAACTTCTATAATGCAGAAAGTAACGGAATAGTAAACTAAGCTTAATTATCCAATTAGCGTTGAAATAGGACGCATTGAACCCGGAAAAGAATGTACCATTAAGGGTGTTCTCAATCAAAAAGGGCAACTTTCTGACATAAGTTTTAATTTATTTTTGTTCGAAAATGCATGAAACTAGCTGGTGTTGTTGTTTAGAAACTATGTAATTGAGCTGTTTTTTCAATTTTTTTTTTTTTTTTTTGCAAACCCAATAGATCTTTCAGAAAATAATGTCAAAGTAGGCGTTTTGAACCGAATGTCCGCGCGAAGGGAGAAAGAGCACTCAAGAGCGGACGAAAAACGGGTTTGTCACGTGATCGAATTCGCTTATAACTCAATAGGTAATTGATTGATCAAAAAAGGGAAAAAACAGTTTGATTCCAAATCGCTTCCATGACCAGGCTTTCCAATTTTATATCTTTCCGTTAAAAAATAAATTTGTAAATATGTCAACGTTTTTCGCTTGTTGAGCAGAGCAGTTAAGAACAGCCTTAATGTTCGAAAATGTTGGTAACTGAAGTCTAAGACAAACTTTCATAATACAGAAAGTAGCTGAATCGTAGTCTAGGTTAAATGAACCAATTCCCGTTGAAATCGGGCCCCTAGAACCCGAAGAAAGAATGCACCCCGAAGCAGTGGAAGGTGCTTTTCACCCCCACCCCCTGTAAATTTAACGAATTATCTTTAACATTAACGTGACATTTAATTTACGGATAAAATCCCTTCCCCTCTAATGTTAACCACTTACCTTTAACGGTAGCGCGAATTTTAATTCACGGCTGTAGTGAGTAAACGTAAGTTGATGCCGAAAAAGAAGATTAATATTCGAAAAAGGTGGTAGCTGGAGTATAAAGAAATTTTTTAGTGGTTTATAAAGTAGCCGGAGGACCCTAGAACTATGCTAAAGAAATTTGCAAGACTATCGGATAATTTTTAAAGAAACTGCACCAAGGACCCTAAGAAGGCGATTAATATTCAAAATTGGTGGTAGCTGAAGTGTGAATAATTTTTTGTTATTCATGCAGTAGTTGGAGGACCTAAGAAGTTGTTAGGAAAAAATCCTAGTGAATCGGACCATTTTTAAGGGAACTATAATAGCCTACTGATAAGGATATAACTGATATAACTTCAACTGATATAAGGAGCCTACTGATAATTCAGAGCAAGGCCTAAGATGAAAACATGATAAAAGACCCTAGTACTTAGCGTTTTAAATTTTCAATTAGTCGAAATTAAGTATAGGGTATAAGTATTAATCATTAGACATTTTTTTTTCAAAGAAGTGCTTAAGAAAGAGCCCTAGGGTCCCAATAAATATATGAAGGTGTTGGCTCGGGGAGAGCAGTTCAAGACTCTATTTTGAAGTTGAGAATGTGACACAATTAGTGGGGGGAAAATGCATGGTGCATAAAAAGTTACCCTGGGGGTCAGTGTCTTAACTGAAATGTAGAAACGAAAAAAAAAATTAAATGGAAAAAGAGCCCCGAAAACCGATGTTGGATTAAAAGGGGGCAATTTATTAACAATTTAGGGCACAGAAACTTCAAGTGGGCTCGTATCAAGCCCCAAGGGTTCAGGATATCAACTGGAATGTAGTTGGTGCAAGGGCATCAAGAAGGCGATTAATATTCAAATTTGGTTGTAGCTGAAGTCTAAAAAAAATTTTATATTGTTCATGTAGTAGCTAGATTTCCTAAGATGTTGTCACAAAAAAAAGTTAGTGAATCAGACCATTTTTAAGGAGATATAATAGGAGGTCCAAAAGGGGCCAACTGATAGTTGAGAGCAGGGCCCTAAGAGGAAAACATGTTAAAAGGTTCTAGTACTTAGCGCTTTAGACCTCAATAAGTCGCAATTAAGCATAGGGTATGTATCAATCATTCGAATAAAATTTTAAAGAAGCGCAAAAAATAAAGTGGGGGGGGGGGGATTCTTAAAGAAGGGCACTAGGTGCCCAGTAAAAATATGAGGGTGCTGCCCCAGGGAGAGGAGTCCAAGTCTCAATTTTAAAGTTATGCCTTTGAGAGGTTGACAATATTAGGGTGTGAAAAACGCATGGCGCTCACAAATTTCAAGAGGCCCAGCGTCTTAACTGGAATGTAGAAACGGATAATAACTAAATGGGAAAAGGGCCTCCAAAACGAAGAAGATCTGATAAAAGGGGGGGGGGTGAGTTCTGAGCAATTCAGGGCATACAAACTGAAAGGTGCTCTTTGGGGGGGGGGGGGCGGTCATAAAAAATTAAAAATCTGAGGTTCAGGTGTATCAGGACCTGTCTTGGACTACCCTCACCCAAATTTTCAGACTTCTACGTGCAGTATATTTCGCTAGCCACCACACACAGAGCGAAACTTTCTTTTATTAGTATAGACTAGCTGACCCACCCGGTGTTGACCGGGCCCGTGATAATATTCTTAAATGAACCTGAAATTTTATGATTTTATTTCTTAAGACTGTTCTTAAATCCAAAGGGACAATTTTACGGCATACTTTTTAATTAATATTTGCTCGAGAACGCATGAAATTGGCAGGTGTTATTCAGAACTTTGTAATCGAAAGACGTTTTCCGTATTTTTTGTAAACACAATAGATCTTACAGAAAACACTGTCAAAGTTGGCCTTTTCAACGGAATTTTCCGACGAAAGCAGAAAAACCAGTCAACGAAGGGAAAAAAAAGTCTTGTCATACATCTTTAAAACGATTTTGTATGAAATACGTGCTCAATGACTGCGTGAAAAATCTGTTTAAAAAATAAAAAATAAAAACAGTCCTGTTCTAACATATATACAAAATAGGTAACCGCCGTTCTGATTATCACATTTATAGACAATATTGAAACAGTCCCATTTTCATATTAAAATGCAATTTTTAACAAAAAAAGAATGTTTGAATTACATTTTCTTTGCCGAAAATATTCTTTATAAATACTTTCGCACATCAAGTGCAAAAATCAATGTAATACACATTTATATAGGGGAAATTACAACCACAGCATTGTACGAAAACACGAAGCCTACACATTTCAAATAAATACTTAATAAATGATAATAAAATACGTATATATATATATTTTTTTTTAAAGAGAGGCCACGCTCTCAGACAGGATAAAAATTCTTGGGGTAGACCATGTCGCTATTGGTCACAGAGAAAATTACAGAATATATACGGTATGTTTTAAAAGATTTAAATGGTCCTCTGAAGCAAAGAAACTTTCAAGAAAAAAAACAATCAATTCTTCTGCCTTGCAAAAAGAAGTAAAAATCATTAATAAAAAATGCTTCAAAAAAGTGATCTTTTAAAAAATTATTAAATGATTTAAGACTTTTCCTATCTAATGTTTATAGCAAATTTGAAAACTACTAGCTTGACTAGAGGGAGGGAGCAGCTTTTACCTGGTTTAGGGCAAACCGACCCGCAGGTCGGTTGCCCGGCGGGCCAGTCTGCCTTATTTAATCCTAAAATTCAGCGATTAAATAAGGTTTAATGCGGAAAAATACTGCTACAAAAAAGTGGTATAATTTTGCATATGCTATAATCAAGCCTTAAGGAACGCTGAATTTGGTACTTAACTTTTTCCCTCTTTTTAAATCTTATCGATTCTGCATTTGACATTTGCAATATTTTCAAAATCTCAAAAACAATACTCACAAAATTTAATGCTTCCCATCACCCCCATCCCGTCTAAATTTTGTCGCCATTGGCTGATGTGGAATATGTTTAAATCGAACTCTTATTATTGCTCTGTATTGATGCATATTTAGTTTCCACAAAACAAACAAACAAACAAAAAAACCTTCAAAATTTTCGTTTTCTTGGTTTTCGTCTGTAAAATGGTCAATAATTTTCTTCAACTTGTCAGGCTATTTTTTTACAAATCGTAAAATAATTATCATCGTAAACTTACTAGTGTTACATCGTACATATAGGTTTCTCAGCGGTGAATTCTTTAGCTACCATTATTTCTGTACAGTAATCATCATGATAAATTTCTAAAACATTTTAATAGAAATGTACCAGAAAAATTATATTTTGGGAAAAGTGGGAGCCAGTAAAATGACCGATGAGAACCCTGTTAAATAAGTTTTGATTACTTTAAGATCTGAAAATCTTCACCACTCGTCTACAGAAAAGTTGCAGAAAAAAATCAGGCATGCTGAAACGGTATTGGATAAGTTACTTGAGGCTGCAATATGGCATGAATTAAAATTTCCTTAATAGAAGTCATTTCTTTCAACTGTGTATAAAAACATGCTTTAAATCGAAATAGTTGAGGCTAAACACAAGGCAATATATTTTAGGAATACGCTGATTGTAACAAGATGTATCTATAATGATTAATAATATGATTAATAATTTAAAAAAATATGTAAATATTTTTAAATAAAAATTTCTTAATTAAAAAATCTTTATTTCGCTTTTTCTAATTTTGCGCCCTTAGGATTCGTGCGCCTGGAGCAGTTTGCTCCAACTGCTCCACGGTACTTACGCCCCTGCAATAAGATTAACAATAGGAATGTCTGACGCCTTACTCGAAAAGATTAGGGCTGACACTACATGTGGTTTTATAGTAGTTTTTTTGGTTACATTAGAATTTACGGACGCATCCTGGCTGTATAGTAATCAGTGGTTTAAGCTTTTCTAAAAAAGTTTTATCTTGAAGACTTTAAAAATTTTTAAATTTATCACTTTTTAAACATTATTATGTTTTAAAAATAATTCTTAATCTTACCAATTTTTGAAATGTAATTAAATTTGAAATGACTCTTGGAGAATTTTGTATTTAAAACTAGAAAAAATTACTTTTATTGTGAGGAAATCTTTTAAATTGTTAACAAGACCACATGAAATACAAATAGGTTTCCTGAATTTCGAAATTGTGAAAACCTGGGCTTTAATCTCTTGAAAGGGCGGTGGGATATTATGTGTCTCAATTAAGTTTAATCTGCAGATGGCACAGGGTAAAGGAATTTGGATATATTTTTTTATATTGTACCTGAAAAAAAGCTGTTACTTATTTTCAGATGAATTTTTTTGTAAATCCTTTGTGTCATTCAATCATTTCAACATTTTAGCAACAGAAGTACTTTTGCCCTGAAAGTGTTCATTTCAATATCGGCGGAACGAAAAGACAGTGAAAAATTGCACCATTCTAGTAATTTTAATTAAGTTTTACGAATTAAAGTTTACGTTTATAATGTTATTTTTAACTGCTGAAAGCGTTCTTCCGTTCTGAGCGTAGAGCTCCCTATCTTGGTTCTTCTGATAACATGAATTATGCTTATATTAGTGGTCCGAAAAACTACTTTGTTTTTGTACATTGTTTTACAACTACAACTACAACTGCTTTATTGAAAATGTAGTTAACTACAACGTACTTGTACACTGGTGTCCAAAATTAAGGACCAATCACAGAATGCTAATTTTCAAGTCCGCGAATGCTCAAAAGGAAATAATATAATTCGAATAATTACAATCTCTACAGAACAGCTAGTCCATCTAACATCTCATTCATGTCACACATGGTCACAAGTGTCACAGTCGCTACGGTGAAGCAAAAAATAGGAAATTCCATAATCTCATTATGAGTCTCAAATTATCGGTATATGTGACTCCACTGAGACGTCACTGTGACTGCTGCTTTATGACGAGTCACCATGTGACTTTACTATGTAGTTACATTGTGACTCTGATGTGACTGTCATCTACAGACTCAATTTCAAAGTCATCGTGAATGCTGCATTGGGATAAGTTACCAAATAATGTCACATTAAAGTCACATGATGACTTTCTGGTGACAGAGACATTACTGTGAATTCATCATTGTGCTCTTTTGTGAAAAGTCACGTGAGTATAATGTGATATTATTTGGTGATTCATAATAATGCAACGTTCAAGATGACTTTGAAATTGAGTCTAAAAATGACAGACACAAGAGAGTCACAATGTAACTACATTGTAAAGTCACCTGGTGACTAGTCACAAAGCAGCAGTCACATTGACGTCTCAGTGGAGTCACATATAGTGATCATTTGAGACTCATATTAGACGTGGGGAATTTCCTAACTTTTGTTTCACCGTAGTGACTGTGACACTTGTGACCATGTGTGACATGAATCAGATGCTATATGGACTGTAGGGATAGTAATTATTTGAATTACATTATTTCCTTTTAGCACAGTAGTTATGGAGTTGAATTTGGAAACAATTAGGGGAAAGCTGGGAATTGTTTTAACTCCTTCAGTTTAGATCTAGAATGAATATGCTACGTTTCCCTCCTCGTACTAGGTGAGCGTTAGGAATTATACATTGATTTAGAGTAAAAAAAACACGTTTTTATTTTAAATACCATAACACTATCTCGAAATTACTAACTTTTTCAATACAAGTGTTGTAGAACGTAAAATTCTGAATAAAATGAGTACCTACACTTAATACTTTTGTTGAATATTAAACTCCCAATCCTACTTTAAAGTTTTAGCACCTTGGTCATAGGGGTGAACTCAGAATTAATTAGGGGAAAACTGGAAATCATTTTAATCCCTTCAGATTAAGCCTAAAATGAATATTCTATGTTTTCCTCCCCGTACCAAGTGAGCGTTAAGAAATATGCACGTATTTACATTCGAAAAACATGTTTTTCCTTAATATTTTTAACAATATCTCAAAATAGTTCCTTCTATCAAAAACATTGTCAATGCAAATGTTGTAGAGCTTAAAATTCTGAATAAAAAGAGCACCCACATCAGTATTTTTGTTCAAAATTAAGGTCGCAATTCTAATTTCAAAATTTTGCCTTAATCTCTAATCAAGAGCTTGAAGTCCGGAGAGACCAAGTTACCTAAGAATATCTCAAAACAGCTAATATAAAAAAATTGCTAATACAGATGCTGTAGTGCTTGAAATTTTGAATAAAATGAATACTCACATTAGTACTTTTGTTCAAAATTAAGGTCGCAATTTCAGATATTGTTAAAAATATTAATGAAAAACGTGTTTTTCGAATGTTAATGTGTACATATTTCTTAACACTCACTTACTACGAAGGGGAAAACATAAAATATTAATTTTAGACCTATCTGAAGGGATTAAAACGATTTCCAGTTTTCCCCTAATTAATTCTGAGTTCACCCCTCTGACCACGATGCTAAAACTTTAAAGTAGAATTGTGACCTTAATATTCAACAAAAGTATTAAGTGTAGGTACTCATTTTATTCAGAATTTTACGTTCTACAACACCTATATTGAAAAAGTTAGTGATTTGGAGATAATGTTATGGTATTTCAAAAAAACATGTTTTTTTAATATAAATCAATGTATAATTCCCAACGCTCACCTAGTACGAGGGGGAAAACGTAGTATATTTATTCTAGACATAAACTGAAGGGATTAAAACAATTTCCAGCTTTCCCCTAATTATTTCCGAATTGGGCCTTTTTGTGCTCCCCTACCACTGGGCTACTTTGATTCGCTTACTTAAAAATTAGCATTTTGTGACTGGTCCTTAATTTTGTACACCAGTGTACTACAGCGACTACAAAACTGTTTTTCAAAGTAGTCGCTACTTCACTACTTACAGAGTTTTTCAAAGTATTCAATATGTACTCAGGCCATTCCGTCACGTGTGGGACAGCTTTTCTACATATTAGTGCTTTTCTAACAAACCTATTATATTCTAAAATTAAAGCAACTATGCTAATATAAATATATAAGGTTATTTTTAAAGTATAGTTTATATTTTAACAACTTATAAGGTAACAGATATAGGAAGGGCTTAATTTCTAACAAAAAAAGTACCTGAGCCCTAATATTCTGCGGTGTTGCGGGTACTAATACCGTACCATTCCTTCCTCCCCCATCCTTGTCACTTCAATCTGCATATTTATATTTCATAATTATTTGCAAAATTTAAAGCACTTTTTTTCTTTAGCAAAATAAAATTTTTAAATATATCTATCAGCATAATACTTAGCTGTCAACTATTTCACTTTTTAGTTATTATTCCTTCCGAAAGGTAATCTTTGCTATTTTTAATGTTAATTACTTGCAGAATTCTGCGATTAAATATTGTAAGGATTATGATTCGGAAATAGAGTTAACACAAAAAGGGTAATTCGCAACTATGCTTTTTTATGAGAAAATGAATGAAATTTACGGAAATTGATATTTATATGTTGAAGAACAATATTTTTCAATTTCCTTTAAAAAGGTGCACATCTTACTATAATCAACTCCTCCCGCATAACTATCTTTTGTGGTGGATCCCTGAAAATCAGAATAAATGAAAAATTTAACATCGTTTCTGAAAGATTCGAGGCATTTATAGGAAAAGGGTTAACACTGCTCGATTGATTTCTATCAAAATAATAATACATGGTAATTATAGATACTTACAAATGAAATGACTTCGTAAATGTGCAGAGCAGAGCCTTAGCATGGCCAGCGTACATGATACAAAATAAATAGAAAATGGACTGACGTGTTTTTTATACTCGCACTTAATAGAAGTCAAAACCTCAAACAAACAAAACCTCAAGTTGATGCTCGTTAGCTAAAAACAGAAAATATTCTTTTAATGTTAGACATCTAAATAGAAAATAAAATAAACCAGCCAATTAAAAATTATCCTACTGTCACAAAAGAAAATCGAACTGAAAGCAAATTTAGTGTTCAGTCGCTTGAGTGGCGCCGCTTTCAACACGTCGCTGCCATCAATGCCGTAAATTTGCAAATATCACTAGGATAGAAAAACGCGATTTCTGTTTTCCCTTCATTCTGATCAAAATAGCACTAAAATGATTTGAAATACATAATACGTAATTTTGAAGGAGGAAGGTTTTTTTTTGTATACACTGCTGGCCATACAAAATGCAACACCGAGAAAGACAAGAGATATCAAACCCAAATTTATTTTAGAGATTACACATAGTATCAGTGTTAATTGATTGCACGGACAACCTTCTTTGAAGTGAGATAGACGGAAAATCAGTAAGAACTGTTACCCACACGTCTGTCAGTAACCGCTGCTATTCGCTGCGGCATAGAGTGAATGAGACTTTCGATGTTTTGTTGCGGAATGGCATCCCATGCTGCCTCCACACGTAGCCAAAGTTCGTTTTGTGTACTCGCGGGCGCGGCATTCCGGGATAGGTGTTCTTCAATCATTGACCAGACATGCTCGATAGGTGATAGATTTGGAGAACAGGCAGACCAGGGTAACAATGGAATATGGTGAGCTAAGAAGAAAGCTTGAACATTGCGTGCAACATGTTGTCGTTCATTGTCCTGTTGAAATGTGGCCGCAGACAAGCCCTGAATGTAAGGGAGGGGAACAGGCTGTAAAACCTCAGATATATATCGCTGGCTGTAAGCGTACCGTTAATGCGTACTAGGGGGATTTGGGAGTTGAATCCAATACCATCTCACACTGTAACACCGGGTGCAGGACCAGTGTGATCATGCATAATACAGCAGTTGAGCAGCCTCTTTTTACGGTGTCCCCAAACTCTAATTCGACCATCGTGATACTGCAGGTAGAAGCTTGATTCATGCGAAAACACAATGCTATGCCATTCGGATGTCCATCTTTGCCGTTTAGCGGGCCATTGTAAACGCAAACGCCTGTGGTTTAATGGCAAATGTATGCGAAGCAATAGACACATAGCGGACAATCCGCTGTACTGCAAACGACATCTAACTGTTCATGGGGACGCCCTTTGTTGTGTTAGAGACGGCATTCGTTGTGTTACGGTTGCGGATGTGGCAGTGCCTTCCAGCAGTCCCATTCGAACAATATCCCTGTCTTCCAGTGGAGTGGTGTGACGAGGCGGTTGCAATCACTCCTGTCGGTCTGTCGTTCCTTCCTGCATCCACCGTTTTCATGTTCTCATGACTGTTGCTTGGCTACGTCCGATACGATGACCAATTTCTCGGAAGGATAATCCGCAATCTCTGTATGTAACGATTCTTTCTGCGATCAAAATCAGAAACGTGCTCGAATGGCACTCGTGTTTTTCTACGAGTTATATTGAATCTGTACACACAAAAAATCACACGAGGAAACAATTCACGTTCTTCAAAACGACAATCTTTCTTCCCTTTATTTACAGATTGTAAGCACTGCAGTCACCCACGATGTGCGAGAGCTCTGAATTTGTAACCATTTGCATGTCTTACCGAGGTGTATACATGGTGTAAATTTTATGCTGTTTGGTTGATCCCTTCATGGTGTTGTATTTTGGATGGCCAGCAGTGTACGTGAATAAATAAAATTTTGAATGTAAGACAGATTGAGCTCGAGTCAGTCTAGGCCCCAAAAACTGATATAAAAACTGAGACCATTTCATCTCCTTCTGCTACGTGTGTGACACATTACGTCACACATAAGCGTTTTGATAAAAAAAAAAAAAAAAAAAAAAGAACGCAAAGTCTTGAAGATGGAAAGGAAAGGAAAGGGTAATTGGGTAATTTAGGTTTCGGTTTTTCGGAAGCGCTATTGCACTGGGCTCCGGAGCCCTGTATTTATGAGCTCCGGTGAATTACGACTAATATTTAACCCTTAAATGCCTGATTTTTCAAAAATCAATGTAATAATGTTTTTCGACTTTCATTTTTTAAATAAATCATGGGAAAAATTCTTATAAAATCATATTTTGTTTTAAGTATGGTTTACGGTTAAAACACAGTTTGTTGCTAATCGGCAATGCTGGTATTTAATTGTAAAAATAATTTTCCTTGATAAAATTCTATAATGTTAAACACACAAGAATTTTAGGAACTATAATAAGAAATAAATTTTACTTGCTCACTGCTGAACAAAATAGGGTATTTCGCAAGCTTCCAAACAAAATAAAAAGAACATGTAGCAATAATTGAAAAAATAAATCTAACTTTATCTTAAACAGAACAAGTGTTGCAATCTACATGTTGAAAATCGATTTAATATTATTTTCAGAAGGTATTTTATTGGCAACATTAGGCATTATAGCTTCAATATTATTATAATAGTATTTTAGAAACCTAAATTCGGTATGTTGCCGAAAAGCAACACCCGGCATTTAAGGGTTAAATATTCACTAAAAACAGAGAATTACCGGAGCTGGGCTCCGGCGCAAATTAAGCCCTGGATATAGGTATTTATGAAAGTGTCACGCGCCAGACATTTTTTTTTGTTGTTGTTTTTCATTGAATAGCCCTGATAACGGGCAGATTGCTTAGACTAGGGTTTAGAATGTGGAGAATTTTAAGCCTATTAAAAACGAGCAGAGTATTTAGATCTAGGGTAAAAGTATGGAGATTTTTAAACCTAATAAAATGCCATTCCGTATCACGTGCGGGACAACTTTTCTACACATTACTGCTTTTTTTAAACATGTTATTACATTCCAAAATTAAAAAAAACTATGCTAATATGAAAATCTTGTATTATTTGTTATTTTTAATGTGTAGTTTACATTTTAACAACTTATAAGTCAATAAATATAGTTATTTATGTAACTGTCACGAGCGGGAAATTTTGTCAGTTTTTCATGGAATGGCTCACTTGAAATCGAGGACACAGATTAAGTGATATAATGGCCCTTCGTTATATTTCGTTTGCCAGGATACTATCAAACAAATGTAATGAAACAAAGGACATTAAAAAATAAATATAACATACAAGAAAATGTTAGTACCCTAAAGTATTAGTTTAAGCACATATTACTCGTTATATGCCGACCATAGGGAATTCAATATTAATTCCCTTTGACAGAATATAAAAAAAATCATAAATATGTAAATAAAGTATTACCAAAAGCATAAACATAGAATTTAAACACGAATATCTAATAATGAATAAGTAGGCAAGTCTTTCCAGCAAAAAAATTAATGTTTTGACTTTCATTTATCAGCAAGTGTCAATGAAAAGTTCCATGATTCATGCGATGCGTTCCTAAATGCTGCAGTTGAGTTTCTAATATTCGAATTTTTGCGCTGAACATATTTTTTACAAAAGAAGCAAGTTACGATCACGTGGCTGGAAGAATGACATCCTCCCTCAAGTATAGCCTTAAAAGTAGCGTCATTGTTCGCTACAAACTACTGCATTTGGATCGCTCTACTTTCTAGATTACATTTTTCAATGTGTAGTCTCTACACTTCAAACTACAGAAAAAAAGTAGCGACTACTGCAGTTACGCTACTTGTAGCACGCTTTTTCCGACCACTAGCTTACATAATGAAATATTATTTACTATTAAATATTTATGAAACATTAGTCTTTTGCTATGAAAATAAATATTACCTTTAACTTTAAATTAATAAAATAGCAGAAAATCATATTATGCTGTGAAATCCCTCTTTTAAAGTATTTTATTAAAGAAGTCAAATTTCGCCAGCAGACCAATTTGACTTCGTACTTTAGTAAAAAAAGTAAAATGACTCAATTTGTTTTATAACTCTAACCCTACAAGTTAATTTTATCTCATCCAATTTATTCTTATAGAATGTCGATACAACAAGACTTTTGAATAGTTTATGATCTTTATCAACCATTAACTAAATTAAGTTCAAGAAATATTTCAGAAATTCGAGAGCTAAGCAGACAGAGAGAGAAGGGGGAAAAATGCGATACTATTACCTGATCCAGAAATATTTTTCTATGGCAATTTTGATAAAATATTGGTTAGTTCTAATGTTTAATGGTGGAAATCCAAGTAAGATATATGTGTCACATTTTTCAAAAAACCGGTAATATTTTAATACTGAATTCCGGTAATACTATTTATTCCATTTCTAACGTAATTTGATTGAAGTTGCTTTATTTGAAAAGAAATAAACTGTATAGATTCATAAACTTGTTTCAATATTTTATTCATTTTTGTAATGAAAACATAGCATTATATTTTTTTACATCTAAAAATAAATATTAATTCAAAAATTAAATCATACCTGATATTAGATTAAACCCTTTTAAGAATCTTGTACAATTTCCGTAATTTGACGCTATAACTCAAGCATGTTTTGTCATTAATACAATGCCGTGATAAGGGGTGAAACTTTATGGCATGTCTATAAAGAAGACGCTCATTTACAAATAAAACTATTGAGTCGATCGGAAAGTTGTGTCGTGTTATGAAAATCAATTCGTACCGGAAAATTCTGCCCGGTAATTATTAGACATTAGATACTGTCTGATAGAATCAATATCTAATAATTAAATGATACAATTTTCAGGTAAGAATTGATTTTCCCAACACGACACGACTTTCCGATCGACCCAATAACACATGTAAGGCAAGGTACAGTCGTAGAAAAAAAAAAGTAAATACCCCGTACCAACTCTGCAACTAATCATAATAGAAGAAAGTTATTGATACCAAACGATTGGAAATAAAGTCTACTTTTAAATGATGTACATAAAATTTGCTTAGTGGGCCATTTAAAAATCAAAATGAGACCAAACTTTGTTTTTTTCAATGGCAACACCCAGTTGTGACAATATATTTTAAATATTCGGTTAAAACTATGTTTAGAAACGAGTCATTTGGATGATACGATTTTGAATTATAAACATTCAAAATTTAGAGCTTCTATTGTTGAATTACATTTTCATATTTTTATCAGTATCTCTTGAAATTACAATCCTAATGTGATAATTTTTATGTGGTTATATTGCCAAAAAATATAAATACATTGAATTTGTAATTAAAAAAAAATTATAATATGAATTATGAAATAAATATTCGAAAAATAAATATGAATTGCAACCTAGGATTTTTTTTTTTACATTTATATTTATTATGTCCTGCTTTATGTGAATTTTAAATTTCAAAATTTTCTTCCAAGTAGTTTTCGAATTATGATTAAAAAAAAATGTCAAAATGATGGTTTAAGAGGTCATCTATGATGTGCAGAAAAGCATAATATTTTCCTCATTTTATTTAAACATTTGGGCTGGCAATAGTCGAAACATATTAAGCCAGTGGTCAGTCATATTGGCAAAAAATAATATATTAATAGAAGTGATATAGTTATTCTGTAGCATTTCAGCAATCGAGTACCGAACTTCAATTTGGGTACAGCCTCTAAAATATACTCATTTTAACATAACTGATCGTACGAATTTCATGAAAATTTGTTTTTAGGCTAATTGAAGGGTATAAAATTTATTTATGGTGCCAAGCTTGGGTATTGCTATTCAAAAAAAAAAAGTTTGGTTTCGTTTTGATATGTAGATGGCTCCTTAAGAAAATTTTATATACATCATTTAAAAGTATACTTTACTTCCAATTGTTTGCTACTAGTAACTTTCTTCTACAATAATTTGTTGCAGAGTTAGTAGGGAGCGTTTACTTTTTTCCCCCACGACTGTACAGTTTATTTTAATAAGAAAATCAAGCTAAATATACTTAATGTGCCTGTCATCATAATACATGCATAATGCATGCTGCATTGCTGCTGACGGTGACACATGGAGCATACTTAACTTGATTTTCTTATTAAAATAAAATGTATCTTGCCTACATGTGTTAGTTTTATTAGTAAATGTGTGCCTGCTTTATGATGCCGCTTTTAATAGCGTATTTCCGCTGGTGATTGGATATAAAATATTTACATTTCATGGCTAGTAATAAAGTTATTTATTCTATTTATTTTATTTTTTTACATATAAGACATCAACTCATACAAATTCTATGACGCTCTACTTTGTTATTGACTTTTTTTTCTCGTATCTCGTACCGTTTCCGAGTTAGGAATGCCAACTCAGCAGTTTACTGCTAGGACAGCGATGACAGCGATGACCACCTCGGGAACTCAGCTTTCGCTTTAGAGCGCTAGTGCAATCCCGAGGGGTAGACCACATCCACTCCTCCCGACTCTCAACCAGAGTCTGAGAGGAAGCGTCGGGTCCCTGATCAAGCTGCTGAGATTTATTTCGGTTACTGTGAGATTTACAATTACAATCACAATTGGTTACCCAATTTTTCCGGGCGAACCGAAGATTTCACATCGAGATATAATTATACTGCTTTTTTACAGTACATGACTGTATGTAGTGATTACATGAGGATCATTTTACCTAATATGATTGCATAATTGTTTACAATTTTCTTGAATATATATACGTCACAGTACATTTAACACACAATAATTAACATGACAATTAGAAATACATTACAACACAATATCGAACACCTACTATTATGAGCATTGCTATTTTACTATAACTAGACACCAAGTTTATGGCCTATAGCTGCTGCCGTTCTGATGTTAACCCTTTGTATCACCGCCTTCCATATCTTCAACCTACCCAAACGTCAATGTTACTTCTACAAAGGGATGTAAAAGTCGATTTCATTAATTGCTGCTATCTCCCAACACAGCAGTTAATATAAATTGTAACTGATGTAATCTAACATCTGAGTAAATATTTTCAAAATCGGAGTTGTTGAGCCGCTTATTTTTTAAGGCGGTGGCCAAGAATTTGTGGGCACCCTGTATACTAAAGAACAATACACATATCCTTCATTGTAATAAGAAATGAGATACATAAATGGTCATGACATCAAAGGTATACATTTTTCAGAATTGTGCCCATTGACAGATTTGATCAGCATCGCATGAACTATAACTACAACGTATCAAACTTTCAGCTATTTCTATTGACTGCGCATGCGCATATTCCTTAAATTAGTGCATAATTTGAAATTATGTACTTTTGATGAAATTGTTATTCAGATTTGTATTCTTAGCTACCCTTCCTACTATAACTTCCTGGTTTATTTTGTCGTATTTTATTTAAAAAAACCCTCCGTATGTCTAATAAATGGTGAAGAGAGAGCATTACCTGCGTTCAGAGGGTTCCCTACAATAAATATATGAATTATTAACAGTATATTATTAAAAAAATCGTTGCTAAAAGAATCATAAGACTTTGTAAAAGACAATGCAACGTAGTGATGGGTATAGTTGTATGTACTAGAAAAGTATGAATGGGTATACCAATAAAAACTTAAAGAGACATGAAACCTAAATAATATCAAATATTGCTATTGTGTATAACACTTTTAAAAATCTTATCCTAAAATGTTTATGATGAACTTAATTCGGTACTGACAATAAAAGTAGTGCATATTTAAACTTTATTTGACATTTCATAAAACTAAATTCAACGAAGTAATAATCTTTTCTTTTCACAGTATAGCTAAAACAAAACCGTTGTTCAAAGTTTAAACTTGGCATTGCGCTAAGCGCACTTTGAAAGGAGGTCGCAAATATGCAACGCTGCCTTGGTCCGTGCCGCGTTTTCCCAGAGAGGTTTTTAATTAACTTTTAAAAACACGGGAGGCGTATTGAGAGATCCACTCTATGCAAACTGGTCGCGAATCCCATGGCATTTATGTGATTAAATCTAATTCAATTAGTCTGTTTGTAACAATTTGACGTTTATTGCTTTTATACTGCTACTAGGCATTGCATTACACAAATATATCATTAAAAGTTGTTGTCTAAGGCTTTAAAAGTCGATGGTACATAGAGTACGCAGCCCCTGTCATTATGTTTGTCCAAACCGTCAGTGTCTTTAAGGGTTAATTTCTTGCCTAATTAGAGAGGATTTTTTCGAAAATCATTATCAACAATGCTTTTATACTTCTGCTACAATAGGTACCTTCGGTGCTCCTCAACCCCTTTGCTGAACACGCGCAAATCAAAATTTGTGAGTAACGAAAAAATGCGCTTTTCTCAAAAACTATGTGACCTAGGGTAATCGCTATAGTTTTCCTGTAAGGTTTAAATTAACGTTTACTATCTCTAATGTTTTCACAATTTTAGTTTCAATAGATTCGGCATTAGAGGGGGGCGGGGGGGGGGACATACTTTTTTCACTACATTTTCGATGATATCTCAGAAAATATAATACCTAAAATTAAAAAAAATGTATTTTTGAGTTCAGCGTTACGGAAGCTTTCACACTATACCTCACACGATATGTAAAGAAAAGATTTTTTTTCAAGTAACTTAATCAACCCCTCTATATTTTTCCTAAATATATTTCTGAATTTATTATTATATTCAATAATAATTGTGGTAATATTATCCTTTTCCGGCGGTTTATCCTGTTGAGCTGTCTGCATGACAGACCAGATGTTATTACCAATAATGTTATTTGGGAGTACTGTAAAAAGGTACATATATTTTTTTAACATTAGTTATTGACAAACAATTTTTAATTCAATAATAGTTACTTCCACTTTTTATTGTAGCTTTGCTGCTTAAAGACAACGTTCGTGCTTTTATTACCAGTTTTCAATCAAAGAATAACCCAAAATTGCAGAAACGAAACTAACTGTTTTAATTTAATTTGGTGGGGAAAATGTGACAGAAAAGCCTGATCTAGGGTTTCATACATTTTGCACGATTATTTGATATGCTGAATTAGAATTAGTATGAGAAATTGTTAAATCGATTCGTGATATCTTTAATGTGTGTAAATTTAGACTGTAACTAATTTTCACGATTTACTGGGTGAGCCAAAAGTTCGTTACAACATTATAAACTCATAAAACAGGAAGAAATTATGATAGCGGACTGCGATTTTCAAGAAAAGGCTCACAAGATAGTCGGATTTTTTTAGGAGCAAAAACAATTTTAGTTAAAAAATTCCATGTGGAGGGCGCTGACGACCCGAAACACAATGAACAGGACAACAGTTGTGTCGTAGAATGTTCTGGAGATCATGTTGAACATTTCTTATTGGAAGAACAAATGAATGGAGTGTATTGTTGTCCTGTTCATTGTGTTTCGGGTCATCAGCGCTCTCTACACGTGATTTTTAAACCTTTTTTTCTGCTAAAAAAAATCCGAATACCTTGTGAGGCCTTTCTGGCAAACCGCACTCCTTTATTATAATTTCTTCCTTTTTTATGAGTTTTTAAAGTAGTAACGAACCTTTGGCTTACCCGTATTATTATTTGCACGACATTTTGCGGATTATCCCATTAAATTTGTTAGAACATGATCATACCTGTGAGTTTGTCTGACAATTAGCGCTCAAACTTTCGTAAAAATGCTCATATAGGCATGAATTTTCAATGTATTGTTGTGCCGAAACATAGCATTAGATATTTTGGTAAAAAACGTATAATTTACGTAGTTTTTTGCGATGTGATTTGCAATGACCGAATATAAAATTTGTATATTGAATTTCTGTCGCTTTCGATCAGATATATCTTGAACTGTTTTAACTACGGATGCAGCTTGTGTTGCATAGAAACTATCGTAAGAATTTTGAAATGATGAGGGTTTCGGTATGAAATCGCGTATCTATTATAGGGTTACCAGTCATTCAATTTTACTATGATATACTGTCAATTTACCTTTTCGTGTTCCTGTTCCGGTTCGGTACACTAAATGCTCGATTGATTCGAAAACTGAAAAAGAAAATCCTGTTTACTTTTACCAATTCTGTTTACGCAGATGTTAGTAACATAAGACTGAAGCTTTTCTATGAACATGTTTATCAAACCAACGTCTCTCTTACCGAAAAAAAATTGCAATTGGTTCTCCAGGACTCAACGATACCCTAAGCTTGCGAGTTCGGAACCTTTTATAGTTAAGCTGTTGGGTTTAACACTTACAACACCTTTAAAGATGTAATTATCATTATAATAAAGTATACCTACTGTATTTTAATATTTACATATCAATCCTGGTTCCACTGTCTTCAGACGACATTGTTAGAAACAAATTGGATCTAACCCTTTAAGACCTGACCTACACAATTGTGTAGGTGATCCTAAAGAAAAAGAGAAAAACATTTTCCTCTTTTTTTGCAATTTAACCCTTTATCTACCAATGGTACTTATAAATACCATTAAAATAACTTGTTATAAAATTCATTTAATACATCGATTAGTTGTAATACAGTTTAGAATGAGTTATAGGTAAATTACTTTGTCTTGTTCAAAAGCGTTATTGGTTACACAAAAGAAAAATATTTTTAAAATGGTGATTTCTTTTGTCTTTGCATCTTTTCAGCTTTCTTGACGTTGTGTGTGTGTGTGGGGGGGGGGGCGGAATTTTTCAATTCAGAAATATTTCTATATTTCTATTGTAAGAACATTATATTTGTACATTTCCTAGTTCTACAAAATACTAAAAACAATATTTAAAATAAAAGATTTGAGTGGGGTTATAAATATTGCACAAAATCCCTATAAATTCAAATTTAATTAATCTTTCTAAATCTCCCAATCCTTCTAAAATCCTTCTAAAATTTATTAAACGATTCTGTAAATCTTCTAATATAGTTTAAACAATTCACGAAAAATGCTTTAGAAGATAAAATTTTCACGAATTCATAATTCAGTACATGAAGGGTTAAAGTCGAGCCTGCACTCACAGAATTGCGTGGATCATTCCTTGGCATAACCTGACATTGGGTATTTCTAAAAATATTTTTTTAAATCAAATATGAATCCTATTAACTAGGGAAACCACTAAAACTTTTCATGTCTACCAAAAATCTTCTGGTCTTAGACGGTTAAATAAAAATTCTAAACAAAAATGTGTTGAAAGAGGAAAAGAAACATAACGTCTACTTCTCTAAATCCGTCTTTTCTGGAAATAGACCTCTCCCATTTCGATCTAAGATCAATATCGTGTGTGGAAGTAAGAAGAATGAAAAAACAATCATCAAGCTTTATTTTAGGGCTTCATGGCTTACAGAAAGTGGTAAAGCCACTTTTATGCCTCGACTGCCACCGCACTCTTGCTTACACTCAAGGGAGAGATAAAAATGTTACTTGCAGAGAAAGCATGTTAAACGCAGACAGCCGTAAAACAAATTTTTTGAGCATTTAAAACGGGCGAAGAGAGGAATTTCGAGGAAGTATACAGATCAGCAGGGGAAAGAAAGTTGCTACTTTGTTGGAAGATAATTTGAAAATTTATTTTTTCGTTTTCTTAAGGGGTTACATTGGTTTCGAAGGTTAAAGAAAACCCTATTTTCTCTATTTTTTAGGGTTTTGTTCATCTGTCGAACTCCTCTGTCTGTCCGTCTGACTGTCTGTCTGTCACAGAGCCCGTTCTCAGAAACTACATATGAGACTTGAAATTTTGGATTCTTATTGCTGAACACTTCACATCAAACGACAAATAATAAAATTTTGAAAAAGTCTTATATTTACCCCCTCTGGGCTCTAACTTGTGTATTTTAAGTTTTTTTTCCTAACTGAGCCCCTCATTAAGTTGAAGATTTGAAATTTTGGATACTTATAGCTGAATACCTCACATCAAAAGACATATCATAAAATTTTGAAAAAGGCTTATATTATTTATCCTCCGGGCTCTAACTTCTGTATTTTTAGCAATTTTTCTAATCTCCACACTTTTCACCCGAGGTACACTTTTCTAACTTTTGCCGACACTCCTTTAACCACTCTTTCATATTATGCACCATAGCCGTACATATATTAGTTCCAATTTTTACCGCCTGGGGGCGCATACCTATCTCGGGTGCTATGGATCCGATCACCTCAACTAATATATCTACGGATAGTTTGTAAAACGGAGTTTTGTTCGGATAGAGGTTTGTTTAGAATAGAGTGTGCCCCCTGGTTGCGAAATGTGGAACTAACAAATTTTGCAAAAGAATAAAGTGTTTTGAAAGGAATATTAAACGAAACCCTCTGTGCGATCTATAGTCACACTCACTCACTTGTTCTATATATAAGAAATAAATAATTCTATTAAAAATTTTAAGCACATAAAAGAGCAACTTTTAAACAATATTTTATAAAATTTTCATTCAAATTCGGAAAATTCAGCCGCTGGGACCTGGTTTCCGAAGACCCCTAACAAAAGGATGTCTTGGTAACTCGTGATAGCTTTATCTAAAATTAAAAAACCTAATTTCTTCTGTTAGTAGATACGTATAGCTAGTGATTGAACGAAGGATTTCAGTAAAAATTGAAATTTGAATTTTTGGCAGAGTTGTATGCAAAGCAGTGCAATTTTTAGTACAATTTACACTACGTACAGCCTTGTAAAATTAGTTGCAATCGGAAAAAAAGAAAAACCTTCGTTTAATCATTAGTCAATCCTACTTTGAAGAAGTGCGCAAAATTTCAATAAGATCTGTACATTAGTTTTCATCGTCGCATTAGTTGCATCATGATCATGTCCACTCACTTCAAAAATAGTGTTTTTAGAAAAAGCGATATACCTGCGTCGCTTCCTAATCAGGAGAATTTCCAAAGACCCTGTTTCCGAGACTTTGCATTGAAACTTTGGAAAAATATTATAGACATATTGTACTATTAGATAAAAAAAGAAAAAAAAAAAAAAAAAAAAAATGGATTTTTTGAAATATTCACACATGTAACCCCTTAACTATGCTTGTTGATGAAAAACGGGGTGAATCAGTAATAAAGTTTATTATTTGTTATTATTGTTATTTTTATTATTACTACATGAAATTTGACCAAGTTTAGCCAATGACAAAATATATGTTAGATCCGAAGATTTTTCCATTATATTTACTGAAAAAAGGGCATCAAAATTACGAAATAAATACAATATTTTACGTTTTGACTCTTGCATTGTTAAACTGGCAAAAAGTTAATGTGACATCATTTGAGATTAACTCGAATATTCTCTATTCCTCGCTTGCTTATATGATTTTAGGTAGCTTTCTTTACAAAAAGCTACCTATTGCAGCCGTTCGGAGGAAAGCGATTTCAAAAAATTTTGGTATTTTTTCATCGATCATGACCCCCAGACCCCGAAACCACCCTCCGTTCAAAATTGATATATATATATATACATATATATATATATATATATATATCTGACCTATGTCATACTGTAACTCTCGTATTTATGAACCGATTTGGATGTAATTCGGTGTGTACATAGTACATACCAATGTCTCGATCGAGTTCGTTGGCCAGCTTCATCCGCCATTTTGTTTCAAAATGGCGGCCATTTAAAATTTTTAAAAAAATTTAAAATTTGAAATGTGGTACCAAAAAATTAAAAATGGAAAAATATTTTTTTCTTATGTATTTGACCTTTATACAAAGACTCCGTAGCAGTATTTGTTTCGTCTATATCTTAAAAAATGGCCGAGTTATAGCATTTTGAATTTCTAGCGAAGCTCACATTTTGAAACGTCCTGAATTTTGTCACGCGATAAAAGGCGTATTTATGAACCGATTTGGATGTAACTTCGTTTATACATAGTACAGACCAATGTCTCGACCGAGTTTGTTGGCCAGCTTCATCCGCCATTTTGTTTAAAAATGGCGGCCATTTAAAATTTTAAGAAAAATTTAAATTGGAAATGTGGTACCAAAAAATTGAAAATTGAAAAAATATTTTTTTCTTATGTGTTTGACCTTGATAAAAAGATTCGGGAGCAGTTTTTGTTTCGTTTATATCTTAAAAAATGGCTTTGTTATAGCATTTTGAATTTCTAGCGTGGCTGACATTTTGAAACGCCCTGATATTTGCCACGTGATAACAGACGTATTTATGAACCGATTTGGATGTACTTTAGTGTGTCCATAGTACATACAAATAACTCAACCGAGTTCGTTGGCCAGCTTCATCTGCCATCTTGTTTCAAAATGGCGGCCATTTAAAAAAAAATTTAAAAATTTAAATTTAAAATGAGATGCCAAATAATTGGAAAATGAAAAAGATTTTTTCATATGTGTTTGACCTTAATACAAAGATTCCGGAAAAGGTTTTGTTTCGTCTATATCTAAAAAAATGGCTGAGTTATAACATTTTGAATTTCTATTGTGGCTGACATTTTAAAACGGCCTGATTTTTGTCTTTCGATAACAGGCGTATTTATGAACCGATTTGGATATTACTTGGTCTGTACATAGTGCATACCAATGTCTCGACCGAGTTCGTTGGCCAGCTTCATTCGCCATCTTGTTTCAAAAGGGTTGCGATTTTTTTAAAAAAATGTATTTTAAAATTTAAAATGAGGTATTAAAAAATTGGAAAATGAAAAAGATTTTTTTTTGTGTGTTTGGCCTTGATACAAAGATTCGGAGGAGTTTTTGTTTCTGAAAATTTGTTCTTAATTATAGCACTTTGAATTTCTATCATGGCTAACACTTTGAAACGATCTTGTATTTGTCACGCGATACCACACGTATTCGCCTATTTCGATGGAAGAAGGCATGTGGATAGTATACATCAATATCTCGACCAAGTTCGCTGGCCAGCTTCATCAGCCATCTTGTTTCAAAATGGCGGCCATTAAATTAAAAAATATATATATTTAAAGTGAGGTGCAAAAAAATTAGAAATTGAAAAGGGTTTCTTTCTTAAGTATTTGACCTTGATATAAGGATTCAGGAGCATTTTTTGTTTGTCTTTATCTTAAAAAATGGCTCAGATATAGCAGTTTCAATTTCTAACGTGGGTGACATTTTGAAAAATCTGATTTTTTGCCTGCGACAGCACTCGTATATATCAACCGATTCCGATGTGAGTGAGCATGTGCACAGCAATTACTAAGGTCTCGACCAAGTTCACTGGTTAGCCTCATCCACCGTGTTGTCTTAAAATGGCAGGCACTTTAAGAAATCGCCGAATTTGGCAGCCAAATATAAGTTATTTTAATTAAAAGCAGCTTGGATAAAGCTGAATAATTTCGCGAAATTCTCATTCATAATGATTTAGTATTGATAAAAATTAGTATTGAATCTCCTACATTCGGTTTCCACTTAATTGAGCTTCGTGTGTTTGAATAATATAAGTTGGCTTTTTTAAAATAAGGAATATAAAAGCTACCTCTTCCTCCCGGCACTGGCCGGAAGGACTTTTTTGAATTATCCTCATTACAACTTTTCGTCAAATTTCACCATTTTTGAAACTTTTAAAATTATATTTTAGCCGTGCCAGTATCTATACAGGAAAGAAGTTTAAAATATTTTGCAGAAATGCTGTAACAATTCTTTATTTGTCTGTTACAAAAGAATTTATTTTGTAAAGGAAGGTATTAAGTGATATTTAAGCATTTTTCTTTAATGGGGCCCGTGATACAAAAATCTCCAAATCTTCTAAAATTTTTTTATTGTATTAAAAGTTTCTGTTTCTTTCTGCTTAAAATAACGTTTAAATCATGTTTTTATCTTAATTAGAATAGGAAATATTAAATTTTTCGTTTTGGTTTATTTTCAAAATCTAGCTTTCAAGCAATGGTTGACACGGAAACGACTTCTTGTAAAAATACCTTTTTTCTTCATGATGACTTTTTTCACCATTTCTGGTAATTAAATCGTTATAAGTCAAGAACGATTAAAGATAAATGGTTCAAACTTGGAACATGTCTTTTTCAATTGATTTATTTTAATTTTGATTCAACAAATTAGAAAAAAAATATTTACTTTTGAAAATATGATTTAAAAATAAGTTACACCATATATATATATATATTTTTTAATTAATATTTTTAAAAATGCTGAATCAGAATTAAAACTTATATACTTCTGTTTATTTAACTGAAAAAAAATTGAAATTCTACACATAATATAACGATTTTAAATTACCCCACTTTTTTAAGGAATTTTAATTTTTAATTTTTTTTTAAGTACACGAGAAGTTTTATCATGTGAATTTGTTTACAAATAACATGGTTAACCATCACAAAAAAAATCAAAACTTTAACTCAATAAGTAAAAATTATTTTAAATTGTGTCCCGGACCTCCTTAAATACCAAGAAAATATCGTTGTCCTCACTCACGTTCTATAGATGGCTGTCAAAACTCCCTTGTTATATTCTCCACTTTTTCAAAGCTTTTTTGCAAATAAATAAATAAATAAATATTTAATATAATTTTCGTATGAAGAGTGCAAGACAATTTGAAATGAGGAAATTGATTTTAATATTATTTCAACCGCATATATAGCAGGTTCATTTCCATTTTCAAATACTTTAAAGGTATGGATCATTTGAAAAATTTGGGTCTATGAATGAAAAAAAAAAATCTGATCATACAACTACTAGTCCATCAAGGATATTATAGTAGTTATCCTACATCATTGTTATCTGTAATGTAATATCACTTTCAGAGAAAATTTATTCATATAAGATAGATCTCCTATTGCTTTCTTGAATCCTACGCGCTCTCTGAAATTCAACAATTGCCATCTCAAAAGAAATAAATTCAGTTATGCGCAGATTAAACAGTTAAAATAACCTTTTTCAAAAACGGAAAATATATTTAGTTCGTCTTTATTTTCCTTTATTCTTATTTTTTAAAACCTCTTTACGCACAGAGTGATCGAAAAATTGCGCAACCCGTGCAAAAATATTTTATTAAAAAAAGTACATACATGATTCAACTACAAACATAAACTAAATTTTTCTTTATTAATTTAACACAATAAATCGCCTGAAATGAGATTTTCCAACTGAGCGAAACAGTGTTCAGGATAGGATTCGAACCAGGGACTCTTTTGCTGAAGCTGTCAATGTTTCTCCAACGGAGTTGTCCTGGAAAAATCTTCCAGAGAATCTTGTTGATTATGATATCTGGTCTAATATCGGAATCAGTCCAACAGAATAAATAACACATTTTTTGTTAAAATCAATAAAGTTTAACTACTTATCCAATGTTTTCTTTGAATTCCATTACCTGCGACTTATTCTGTTGAGTTAATTCAGATATTAACCATAGATGTCATAATCAATAAGATTCCCTGATTGAATTGTGTCCGTCAGATTTGACCAGGATAGCTTAATTGGTAGAACATTGACAGCTTAACCCGTAACCGGAGTAACAAATGTTGTCGCACAACTACCGTGAACTGTCTGTCAAACGGCTTAATCTAAAGATGAATAAAATGCTACATTAACTCTCAAAATACTCATGCACAGGGGTATTATATTTAAATTTCAGCTATTCAAAAGTTTCTAGTGAAAGTAAAAGAACTGTAAATAAAACAAAATTTAACCAGTATCTCTAGTTAAACTGAAAATTTGTGAAAATCTAAAAATGCAGCTGTCAGACCGCTAACAGCGGTTACGGGTTAGGTCAAAAGGTCCCTGGTTCGAATCCTGGCATGGACACTTTTTCACTCTGATGGAAAATTCCATTTCATATAATCTAAATTGATAGAATTATAAGAAGCAAAACTGAAAAAAAAAAAAATTAAAGTTGTCACAGGAGATGTCAAAATGTGACCCGTTTCATCGGATACATATACAAATGTGTTCTGCCATCTCTCAGGTCACTCTTCTCAATGTTCGAAAAATTTGTTGAATCTCATGCTCAATGTCTATGCTCAATAATTTAAGATCATCAATAGAGTGTGGATTGTTTTCATAAACAGATGGTATTAGGTAGCTCTACAGAAAGAAATCACGGGGCGACATACTGAGGGACCATACAATCAATGAACTTAGTTTTCCTATAAATGTAATTATTTTGTAAAATCATTTGCTTCCAAACTAAAATTGGTAATATAAAATAAACTCTAAAATTGGTTTAAGTCTCCAATTTTGTTGCCGTTTTCTGAGGCATTGTCTACCTTGAAATTAAAATAGAAATTTCTGTTCGATTTTGTAAAAAAAAAAAAAAAAAAAAAAAAAAAAAAAAAAAAAAAAAAAAATATCTGAATAAGATTATCTGCAATTATTACTACCTTGATACTTTTCTCCCTGCTGGTAATTCAACTTTGAGATCCAACAACAAAGAGTCATTCAAACGGTTAAAGGGGCGACAGTGTATGGTGTATGGCATCTCTCACAGATGTTTTTGATGAATGCCTTGTTTTCAAGTGGCTGTGGCCTCCAGAACTGTGACCAATATGTACTGTCAATATTTACTGGATGTTAGTGTTATATTGATGCTTAACCCATCACCACGTGCCATGTCTGGCACATACCTACAAATATTATATATTTCATTATGTGCCATAAATTTAGCTAATATGATCACTGTAACTAATGAAGAACAATCCAAAGAATGAATTAACACTTGTTTTGCCCATGTCAGATGACTGCATTAGACGTAAAATTAGAATTTGTTCTACAGAAACAACAACAACAAAAATCCGATCAAGCTATTAAGGCAAGATTTACTTTCTTTATTTTTAATGAATACTTAAAAATATTATTATAAACAAAGTTGCAGAGTGTTAAGGATGTAAAATTATTTAATTTAAGCTCATTTAGTTGCAAAATATAGCAATACAATATATTAAAATCCTAAATGTGTACATATAGCACACACCATAAAATATAAAATTTTAGCTGAAAACTTGAAATTATTTTTTTTTTACTATTTTTCCCATTATTAGACCGATGTATATATTTCAAAAATAATTTTTCATAAAAATAGAAAACTTCCTGCAGTGAAGGGTTAAAGCTGTTCTAAAATCCAAATTAGCTAGTTTCTGACATATTCAAGAAGTGATATGCATTTGTAACTACATGGCATTTACAGGTAATTTTATTCAGAAAAGAAAATAGAAGAGACATTTCTGTTTTAATTTCAAGGTAGACAGTCTCGCAGAAAACTGTTTCAAAGTTGGTGACTTAACCCTTAGCTGGCTTTAATGGTCCAACAGATCGCTGCTTTTTTTCAAATTTCGCAGTTTCACTACATATATACTAGTAAAATTTTGTTTCGTTTGGAGACCTAATACTATCGCTAGAGAGTTCTGAATAGGGGAATTTTAATTATAACTAGCCGCTTTTGGCGGCCAGTTTGTCCTCCCTTAAAATTTATGTTTGGGAAAACATGATAAGCATTGTATCATGTTACTTTTATTCATAATTTAATTTACTTGGACTCCCTTAAATATAATTACCATAATCCATTTAGCTAATATTAGCTTTTGTTGCATTAAAATATCTCAATTTGTTGATTTTCTGTAAGCAAGCAAACCCTATTCTTTTACAATGGAAGTCTAAGGAATTTTGCGAAATATTAGAGACATCGGCAAGATGACGTCACTTTGAGCGACTCATTTTGGTCACCAAATTTGGCGATATATCGCCAAGACAACAAACTTGGCGGCATTTGGTGACAGAACAGGGTCCTCTTTATGGTAAGCCCCTTATAGGTATGGAGATGCATTAAATGCTGTTCAATAACCAATCGGATGTGTTTTATTCGCGCGTTGCCATTAAACAATTAACAAATAATCGTGATTTCTGTGCCACGTACGATAGCGTAATATATATATATATAGATATTCCTGTATGTAAAGATTAGTACAGAAAAAGTACCCTATGAGTTAATCGAGTCTTTTATTCATCCATTGTTTAAGCAGTCTCAGTGACCGCTCACAGTATCTATGTGAATATTTTTATCACATCAGTTAAGGGTTAAACTGATTTTATGACTCGCCAGTTACAAAAGTTGCAGGTGAGGGAGCAAATGATTGTAATTCAAAATATATTAAATTTATAGGTAAACAAAAATCGCCGATTCTATGGCACATAAATAGCAATGCTTCTAAATGAATTTTCCAATAAAAATGGCTTCATAAATGTGTCAGAAAGATTTGCGTGATTATGCAGGGAAAAGAAAACAATCGGCAATTTTACGTCAAATGTGGTAAATGAGGTGCGTTCGTACTCTGACTAGTGTCATAAATAGTCAGATCTTGGTGCGATAGCTGTTGCACTCTTATGCAAAAATGCATGAATACAAAATTTATTACGATTATATATATTAAATTCAGTAATACGAAAATAATACGACTTCATCTTAAATAGGGCGTAATCATTAGGGAAACATAGAATCATTACCTATCATGGGATATCATTGAATTAATTACGTATGATAGGATTTAATAGAGTGAAGAAAACTTTTATTAATATCTTTTTAAGTTTTGATTCGATTTTCATAAAACTTGAAATGACTCGACAAAATTCTGCAGTGACTATATATATTAAATTTCAAACCATTCTGTTGGATATTTTTTGTTGTGCTATATGCGGACAGACGTACAGACCAGGCGACGACTATAGGTGCTACGTATTTATATAATTACAAACGCACTTAAAAATAATATCCTCAACATCAGAAATCTTTCCTATGAGGTTACAAGTTTGGAAATTATTCGAATTTGTAAGATTTTTCAACGAAAAACTGTTATTTTCGTAATATTAATATAATATATATTTATATATATTTGTGTAATATTAGCGGTTCTGAAGTATTGGTTTTAAACTTTAAATACAATATAAATGAACGAATTCAACATTCTCATAATATTGGCTCATACAGATTTTCTTTGAGAAATGTCTGTTTGTTTTAATCGAAATGAAAAGCAATCCATAATTTAAAAATATTCGTATTCGTATACCAAAAAACCGATTTGATTTTAGAAAATTGCATAAATGCTTATTATTATGATGTTCATGTTATTTACTTAGAAAATGTACCGCAAGTAATTTAACTTTTGAATTATCTTGTTCCTGCCGTCGGGTTGAAAACATAATCATCACTGAAAAGTTTAATTGAATATTACACCGATGAATAAATTTCGAGAGCAAGATAAACAACATAATTTTGGTCGAGAAATTTTACATTAATTATAGGCAAAGAGAAACATGGGATATACTACAGAGAAATACGATTATTTATAATAATATTTAAAATTACATTTCAAAGAAGATATTTCTTAATAATTAAATAATTAAATAATTAATATTAAATTATTAATAAATGATTATTAATTAAATAATTAATTAATTATTATTAACTATTATTATTTTCTTAGCCAGTTTTAAGATTTGTTGGGCACAGAGTGACTAAATATATAGATGACGAAAATTTCAGATAAATTGGCTAAATGTTTAGAAAATGCGTAAAAACTATATTTACCGTTATTCTGCTTGTTTTAAATCTGAGTGTGAGGAACTAGTGGTTATTTAAACAGAGATGAAAGAATATATTTTCCTTAATAATTTATTCAGTCCTAGAAGGATTTTGAGTGCAATATTTTATGGCTATAGGTCTATATTTTTGGGTACATCCTTTTTCTTTACTTTCTTTAACACAGTCAGTGGCGCCAACTTTTATGGGCCCATGAAGCGCGAGCCCATCCAATAATTTGACCTCTCCGCCCACCCATTTTCAATTGATTTATTTAATTATTTATTTATTTTATCGTTGAGATGGAATTTAGTTTTATCGACGTTCTCAAAATAATGTTGTTTGAAAAGCAGTAAGGACATCAATTAGATTAACAAAAGCACTGAAATTCCCTTCAGCGGATGTATAGCTAAATTTCACCGAAAAACAAATTTACTGGATATTTTGCCATCTATTTTAACCTTTAACTGATGTCACAGAAATAGTCACATATCTAGTGTGAAGCGGTCTGTGAGACCGCTCCATCGAAAGATGAATCAAAGCTGAGATTAACTCATAGGATGTTGTTGTTGTACTAAACTTTTTATACAGGAGTGCAATACTTAAAATTCACCTATTCAAAAGTTTCTGATGTTAGTACTAGAGTTCCGAACGAAGCAAAATTTCAGTAGTGTTTGTAGTTAAACTGAAATTTGCAAGTTAAACTATGAAAATTGAAAAAAAAAAAAAAAAAAACAAACAAAAAAAAAAAAACACCGGTCTGTGAGACCGGTAACATCAGTTAAAAGTTAATGTCGAATTGATGCATTTTAGTGACTAAAATGTATGTTTTTCTTGATATTTAGTTTTTTGCAATTTCAATAGTTAATAATATTTATGTTATTTATAATAAATATTAATGTATTTATAAGGACGATCTTATGAGAATATAATTAAAAAAAACTTATTAAATTATAATTTTATATTTTGCTTAGAAAAACATAATTTTAGTTAAAAATTATCATCTTTAATCATTCGCTCCTCCCGTACCTCTCTCTTCAAGGGATAAAAATTGTGATATTTTACTCAAAAGTTTTGAGCCCACTCAATATTTTTTCAAAAGTTGGCGCTACTGAACATAGTGCATATGTCAAAATGTCCAAAATTAAAATTAAATATATATTTTAATCTATAAAAATCTATTGCCAATATTTTTAGATTAAGTGAAACTATAAATGGATTTTTTGATTGTAAAACCTTCAATAAAACTGTAAAGTTAGTTGTATTTAAAAAAAAAGTTCTTTATTTTAAAATGAATAAATAACCAAAAAGATTTTGTGGAAAAACCAATATTTATTCACCTCATTATGTAAAAATCTCCATGATAGCGCTTTTCGCATTGACTACTTCATATTTTCTTTCCATAAAGTAATTAGTGCAAAAAGCGCTTTCACAAAGATTTTTTAATATAAAAAGGTGAATAAATATTGGGTTTGCCGAAAAGTTCTTTAGGCTGTTTATTTAATATAAAATATTTTTTTTTTATACAGACGGAAAATTTTAATCTATATCTAATGTATTGACCGTTTTATTCGACAATTAGTTGCCATCTTTCAGACACTTTGATGATATTAATTTTACAAAACGCCTTCTCTTTTTCAGGGAAAATTCCTTCAGCTATATTCTTGCATTACTGCATGAGGAAAACATTTTCCAAGTCAAAACAATGAGAAAGCAGAATAGATAAATAGTCTCTTGATGCAGTGTCGAGGCTCCATCATGTGTAAGGGAACACACAGCAATTAAGATCTAGGAATTTTTGCCAATTCATCAGAGCAATCGGGGTGCTAGGGAAATATTGGTGTTTATGACCCTAATTTCACAAAACGTCTGCTCTTTTTCTGAGAAAAATCTTTTGGATATATTCTTACACTACTGCATGAGGAAAACATTCTACAAGTGAAAACAATAATGAGAAAACAGAATAGATAATAATCTATTGATGCAATATCGAGGCTCCATTATGTGCATGGGAACACATAATAATTAAGATCTACGAATTTTTGCCAAGTGACCAAAGAAATCTGTAGCCTTGCGTTATAATGATAGAGAAAACACCTCTACGATTTGCTAAAGTTGATCATTGTTGCTGCAATGAATCAGTTCATATGGTTAATTTCTTACAGTATAAAATGCAGCTGAATACTATTGTAGGTGATATAGGTAACTCGTACAGGTTAATACTAGGTGTGTTAGGGAAATATTGGTGCTTTAGATCCGAAAATCGTATTAAATCTACCAGGTAATAGCTATTTGAGTTTGTTAATAAGTATAGTTTGTCCACTGTAATAGATAACACACATGTTGTACATAATAATTCTTCACATTCTAAGTTGCAAATTCAATTGTAAGCTTTATAAACAACAGTAATAAAATTTTGTGTTCGATACAAGAGTTACTAGAACGATGATTTGTTTAAGGTATTTGGGAAATAAACGAGCTTACAAATCAACACAGCAGAAGCCGATATACCATTTTCCAACCAGAATTGCTATTATATATTTGGTTTATGCGATCATATTTATGTATTTCTAAAAGCTTTAATAATACAAAGAGAATAATCGAGGAGCCTAAAACTGTAAAGACATTTTTGCAAAAGAAAAAAAAATCATTTGTCTACTGTTGTACACATGGTATAGCAAAGAATTAAGATAGTTATGACGCTAATCAAGACAGTTTCAGAATTCTTAGCTTTTGATATTTTACAAATGGTGGATTGAGTTATTTTTAATGCAGTACACATACTTATTTACTCTTAAAAGTTTTATGACCCAAATTCGGCAATCTTCTTTTCCAAAATTTTTTTCTCTTCTTCATCTTTTTTTTATATTTTAATCTAGTATGTTGTTAAAAATAAACATAACCTTATAATAATAGGCTTAGAAGATTATCCTTTATCAAACTATCTGACATCTGAATAAGTGCTGCGCTGCAAAAATTCATCGCATCGATTTTCTTAACCTTCGGTGTTAATTCTTTGAAATATTACTCTTCTATAAGCTGTATGCTCTAAACAGTGTTCCTTTGCATTTTGCCGCTTTCTGTATTCTGAAATCCGATTAGATATGGAATTTCACTGCAGTTGTTTTATTTTCTTTCATGCAACCATTTGTAAGGATTACAATGCTGAGCCTTTTTATGTTCTTTCCCAATTTTCTGCAAATGTTATCCCTTTTTTTCTAAACTATAAACTTCTTTAACACAGTATGAAACCACAGAAAAAAACAACGTGATTTGAAGCGCGATTTTCCTCCGTTTACCTTGACTAAAAATACGATAACACTCTAAGAGAATTGCTAGAACAATCTTAAGTCCTTTTCTATTATTTTATCTAATTTTTAATAAGCATTATTATTTATTATAAAGAATAAACTTCTTGTCTCTTTGTTGATGGAAAATTTAATACGAAATTTTTATTTTAAAACTTGTTATAAATCAGTAAGAATAACTTCCATACGGGCGTAAAGTTAGCGCCCCCGGTTTAACTTGGTTAGTATTTCATGATTATTCGATCCGCTATGGGACCGAGAGTAGTAGAATAATATTTATGTAGGAAAACTGCCGAAGTGTCTGTTCCCATCTTTAGAATTTATACTTTAAAATAAACGTGCAGTCTGCTATGAATTCAATCTTTATCAATTATCACAAAGTAATATAGTGATACCAACATAAGTGGTTCGTCGAGCCGGAGTAATAAAATTTAAAATGTATCAGTGACGATGACGTCTATTTTTTTTAAATAAGTAGGACTGTTATTTTTTTAACATGGCTATTGAATTAAAAACTATATTAGCTAAAAATATAGTTTTAAAATGTAAAATAACGAAATTTGTTTGTTAAATGTATTTAAATGATTCTGATGAATGGTCTTTAGAGCTTTTAAATACTAAATGTAAACAATTTAACACTCCATCTACCAGATGAATCCAATGAACCCGACAAGAAAAACGGATTTAGATCAAATACAGCAAAATCCAGCCGAATGTGATAAAATTAAGAAATAGGTCTATAAACACTAATTTTTAGATCTAAATTCGTAAAAATCTAGAAACATTTAAAAATTTTTTCGAATAAGTGAAACGCGCACCTCTTTTTGAAGAATTGCTCACAAATTGAAAGTGTTTTCAAGTCAACAAGACCCCTGTCACCTTTGTAACCAGATTTCGACGATTTCGAGACTATATCACCAGGTAATTTTCTTATTGGTAGGCTTTCGACGTCTATTATTGAATCCCAATTTACTGAAATTTCTCAAAATAAACTTAACAGCTGTCAAAGAATAACAAAATACAGTCAACAAATATGGACATTGTGGAAGAAGCTCTATCTAAACAGCATACAACAGCGTAATAAACGGCAAATGAATAAAGATAATTCAACTCACTCGTGCTAATCAGAGGTGAAAATATGCCCAGCACAAAGTGGGCCACAGGAAGTAATTCCCGGATAGGATGCTCGGTAAGGAAAGAAAGTTCGAGTAGTGAGCATTCGTCCACCTAACGGTACGAAAATAAAAAGAAATGTGAGAAGTAGTTTTTCCCTTCCAATTAATGAAAACTACATAAATGTTTAAATGAAATATACGTGATATCAATGAAATATGTGTAAGTTTTTTACGTATATGTTAGAATTATTTGATTTATATTTGCATATTAGTGTGGAGCAGTGGTTCCCAACGTGGGGCGTACGCCCCACCGGGGGCCAATTTAGCTTTCCAGACTTATTCATTCGCTATCAGTTTCTTTTCTCTTTTTTTGGAAAAGTAATGTTGTAGACTAAAAAAAATGAAATACAAGAAAAAAATTTTTAATTATTTTTTTGTATTGAATTAAAAAAAATTTCCCAATCAAAAGTTAAAAATAGATTTAACACCAGAATAATGAAACAAATAGTCTTTTAAAATAATTTGAGATCTTTTTATAGTATTAAAACTCACTATAATTATTCTGGTAACAGGTTTTAAATTTTTTTTGTAGCGCTTTGGATAATTTATTCAATGAGCTTTCTACTTCTTTTCGCTCTGCTATATGTGATACGAAGAATCTTTTATCCCTGAAACTTTTTAAAAGTATATAGTATATAAATTTGACTGTCTTGAACATATTTAACCTAATAAATATATGAAATATCTGAACGAGATACTATTAACTTCATACAACTTAAATATCGTTAGCAAAGGAATTGAATCGATAGTAAATATCTATGGCTTTAATGCAGGCATCCTACGCAGTAAATAAATTCATATAATGACATGCACATTTTAAAATTTAAGGTCAGATAATACGTGGAAGAGAATTAACCCTCTCGCTGCGCAACCCGAGAAATACTCGGGCATGCATTTTCCCTTCTAATTAATCCTATTTGGTTATTCCCACCAGCTATTTTTTAGCGAAAACTTTGTCTGATTTAATCAGGACATTTTGCCCGATTACGATAGTCAAAAATTCAGCTTTAAAGAATCGGTGATAAAAGATTAAAGATTCTGTAAAAGACGCTCATCGAGAAGAATCACTTACGCAGCGAGAGGGTTAATGATATTCGGAAAGGCAAAACAAAGAAAATGTATTGTGATGGGGAATAATGGCTATTTAAATTTGAGAAAAATGAGAATCTTGAAATGCTTCTTGTGTATTGTGTTAGCCATAGGCAGAAAATGTAGCCTCCCAAGCTTTTCCATCAACTCTTAATAAGTTAGAAAGATGAATTATGAATTGTGTAAATGTTATCAGTTTTAAAGTTAAATATAAGTCTCTCTTCAAAATATTTTGTGAACTTTAACATTGGGATAAATTGGGAAAGTGCAGCAAAACAATTTTTGGCACAAAGATGAAGATGTATAACATCAATGTATTTATAAAATTATATTAAAAGCATATTTGTGACAGAAGATTCACCACTTTGACAAGTTAAAAATGTGAAATGAATAGTTATTGTTAAAGTTCTATTGCGCTTCCACCGTGCGAATGGATTTCACTTTTCAAATAATAAGAGACATAATTTAGAGATTAATGCATTGGGGGGACATAGTGACTTTACAAATGCTTTGGTGGGGCGTGGCCAATAAAAGGCTAGGAACCACTGGTGTAGAGTGTCGAAACCCTGTAGGTTTCAACGGTCGGGAGTATGTTGTAAATTAGTGCGAAAAATTTCCCGTAAGGGGCCGCAGTGTTAGCGACGTGTTTCATGTTTATTCGATCTGCTCTGAGAGTGAGAGTAATAGAATAATATTTTTGTAAGGAAAAAGAGAATGGTTTGTTCTCGCCTTTATAATTTATACTTTAAAATAACATACAGTCTGCTATGAATTCTTCTTTATCAATTATCACAAAGTAATATAGTGATACCAACAAAACAATAGAAGCTCTACATTTTCTGAATGTCGTTGAATGTTGGTTGCTCAGATATGTTGCAAAATTTATGCATTAGTAAATATCTTGCAATAATATATATATTTAATACAAAATTCCTTACAGTCTGATAAAATATTTTCAAGTATTTGGTATAAATACACAAGTGAAAGTACATTACAAATGCTTGTATAAGATTAGGAAATATTACAGCATACAAAAATTTGATACGCATGACCTAGAATACTGATACAGTAAGGAATATCATAATTAAAAATGAACATAAGCAGAAGAAGTTTATACAAAGTATTTTGCATTACATTTCTTTTATAATTGAATCATCTGTAAATATAATTCTGCCTTTACTAAATTTCCTGTATATTTTATATTCTTGATATAAGAGCAAACGGCGCTAGAGATTTTCTGCTGAATTAGCAAAAATTATCGATCTACTGCTGAGCTAATACTGTATTCTTTGGCTAAACACTGACAACATATTAAGTCTACTACGTTAGAAAAATGTATTGTTTTAGGAGAAACTGTCCTAAAATGATAATTTCTAAGGAAAAAATGCTTCTATTCATACAAATTTCTCTCATGACCGTTATGGTGCCTTTTAAAAAGTAACAAATAAAGTCACACCGTCATAATAACGAGTTATATAAAATGCTGCAGTATGTCATTTTTATCTACAGTGCTGTCCTAAAACGACACACCCATAAGTTGATATTACAGTGCTTCCCAAAAGTTTATAGACAACCATTTTTTTTTTTATTTAAGGGCTAACTAAACGAGTAAAAAAGACGAAATGAATTAAAAAATATATAATGATGAAGTAAATATAATGAAATACTCAATTAACTTTTAGCAGTCATAGATATAATATAAAAAAGTAAAAAATGCCGTCCCCAAAATATATAAACAATCGGAGTTACAAGCTGATTTAAGTACTGATGTGCAAAATTTGCATATTCCAAGGTCATGTACATGTGACGCAATAGTTTCTTGAGATAAAGTATAACCTGACTTTCCATTTCCGACTGATTGCAAAGAAGCAAAATCCCATTCTAGATCACCAAAGAAAACAACTAAATGATAAGACAGAGAAATTTTTACATTAATTTCAACCCAGAACCTGTGTGTAAGGTTAGTTTCTATAGCAGTAAACGTTTCAGCACCAATATCCACGGTCCATCGACAGCTGCTAGCAAGTACATTTCGTGATTTTTACAAAATGCGTCATTCGCCAAAGTTTACAAAACGAAATAAATACACTCGTGTTTAGTGGACCCGAAATCACACGGATTGGTCAGATGAATGGTTGACTGTTCTTGTCACTGATGAAAAGAAATTTCATTTAGATAGCCCCGATGGTTGGGCATATTAATGACACAATATTCGCAAGGATTCACGAAATTTTTTTAGTCGACAACAAGGAGGGGGTACACTAATGGTGTGAGTAGCATTTTCTTATAATTGAACAACCCATATTACTTTTTTGAAAGGTCGCCAATGTTCTGAAGATTACCAGAGAACGCTTGAAGTACAGTTACTTTCATTTGGAAAGTTGCTAGGCGGGGATAAATGTATGTACGAGCAAGACCATTGCTCCATTCTCGTGTCCGACTCTACTATGCAGTGGTTTAGACAAAACCAAGTAAATGTTATGGAATGACCTGCCCTTAGTTTTGCCATAAACCCAATAGAGAACCTCTGGGGAAGATTAGCTAGGGACGTATATGCTTAACAGGCGTCAATTTGCAACAGTTCAAGATATAAAGCTGCAATCTGAACGAAGTTGATTTTCTTTAAAGTCAGAACTTCTTCAAACTCTTGTTTTGAGTATGCCTGATCGTGTTTTTGAAGTGATTAGAACAAACGGCTTAAGCATTTGAACGTTAAAGTAAAAAATGAGTTGTAGGATCAGAACTCATCATCCCCCTTGGCGTTGCCGACTGAGGTCGTGCTCGGCAGCATCTTTTGCTATGGAGGAGGCTGTCAAGAGAAAAAGAGGAGAGAAGGGACTTGACGAGAGACGAGCAAGGGTCTCTCTCTGGTAGTTCCATGTTACGGTGAATGCACCAAATATGTATATGTAATATTTATTGTTCTTGTGATGTCTATTCGTTAAATAAATGTCAGTGTTTCATTTAACAAAAGAATAGTAGTGGTGAGATCCTACATTCAACACACAGCATCCTTCTACAGTGGCGCAGCCGGCAAGATCGAGACTAGCCTGACTAGCGTGTGGTGAGTTAGCTTCGATTTTTATTTTATTTTTTATTTTTTGTAAGTAATAAAGGGTGAAAAAATATTGAAAGGCGCGAATAAAGGGGACTTCCAAAAGTTGCTAGAGGAACTCAATTTGGAATTTCCCCCAGATTCAAAAGTAATCCAATTAAAAAATATCCTAGAAAAGTCAGACGTTTATACGAATCAGAAAGATTTTGTTGAGGACACTTTAAATACAATTATTAATGAGAGAAAGGCTGAAGCGAAAAAAAAAATAAATTGGAAGAAAGCAATAAAATTGAAATGGAAAAAATTCGCGTTGAAAAATTTAGAATAGAAAATGAAGTGGAAAAATTACGGCTTGAAAAACTTTAAATTTGAGCTGGAACAGGCCAAACTTAAATTTAATGGAAATGCTCCAAGTGAGGCCTCAAGCGATGCGGGCGTGAAAAAATACCCATGGAATCGCTATTAAAAAGCGTAAAAACTTTAACGATTCCGGTTCCATCTGAACCAGAAATTTGGAATTTATTTTTCAGCTCTTTAGAAAGGGCCTTTAAAATTAAGGAGGTACCCCAAGACTTCAAAGCAGAAATGCTTATTAATATATTAGGAGAGAAATCAAACAACATATTAACATATATTAGTGACGAACATATCACTAATTACGAACAAGTTAAAAATAGAGTGTTGAGAGAGTATGAACCTACCCCGCAAGTATGTTTATAAGGAAGCCAGGAGAGACCCATATTCAATTTACATCGCGCTTGACTACCAATTGGGAATATTATTGTAAGTTGAGGAAAGTAGAAACCTTCCAAAATTTAAAGGATCTAATAGTTTCAGACAAATTGTTCAGTACATTAGATCAAGAAACCGCGACGCATATAGGGATAAGACAGACTGAGGATTGGTTCCTACCCCCTCGTCTTGCGAAGGAATGTGATATTTACTATACTTCTAGAGGAAAAATCTTAAATGAGGTGAATTCCCTGATATACGTTCCACCTCCCTTAAAAAGCGATAATAATTCACGCGGACGAAACTATAATAAAACCTGTTATATCTGCGGTCTAAATCATTTCGCAAAAGATTGTAGAAGGCGCTCAGATAAGATCGGGAACCAAGAAACGGGGAAAAGTGAAAAATTAGAAGACAGACCAGTTGTCGCTAAAGTAAGATTATTCGGAGAGAGTATACCGACCCCCTCCTTTTTCCCCGTAGAAACGGTAACTTTGAACATTGTAGGGAAGTAAGTCGAAAGCATCCTGGATTCCGGAACTGAATATACGGTTTTTAAAGAATCATGTATTCCGCGGGAATGTTTAGGGAGAAGTCACGGTCTGGTTCAGCTGAGGTCAGCTTTCGGCGAGACTATTAAAGCTAAGTTGTGTGTTATTCCAATAGGAATTTGGTATGGACAAGGCCGGATAAGTATGCCTGTTGATATTGAAGTCGCCGTAACTGAAAAGCTGGATTTCCCTTGTTTATTACTGACTGAAATATACGAACTACTGAAAGAAAATGCAACCCCCAATATCCAGACTATAGGGGTCGGTAAGGGAAATTATGAAGCAGAGACGAGTGGAGCTATCGGGGGTTTACGAACGGAATTTTTAAAGAATGAGGGGAAAATTTCGAAGATGGAGAAATCGGATAATGATGCGCTAAGTAAACCGATAACTGTAGAGTGCGGAATTAAAGCAGCCACACTCAGAAGCAACACTTTAGAACAAATATCCACTGTTAACCTTTTTAAGGAAGAGCAAGCTAAATGCGAAACCCTTAAAAACGTACGTAATGATCTAGAGAAGGGAAAAGGGAATTTTACTAGTATTGACGGGTTGATTTATCATAAGGATAAAGTTATAGATGAATCAGTGTTTCAACTTGTGTTACCCCAGAGTAAAAGAGAAGAGGTCTTGAAACTAGCACATGAATCAATTTTTGGCGCTCCCTTGGGTTACAGGAAAACGAAAGAACGGATTCGTTACAATTTCTTTTGGCCTAACATGTCTAAAGATATAATGGAGTTTTGCAAAACATGCGAAAAATGCCAATTAAGAACCACTGAAAATATAAGTGATAGAGCCCCAATTATCCCAGTTTTAAGACTGGAACTCCCGTTTGAGGTGGTGAACGTTGACGTAATTGGACCGATTGATCCAACCCCGGGAAGAGGTCATAAGTATATTTTAAGTCTCATAGATGAGCATACTCGATGGCCCGAGGCCATACCTATGAGATCTCTTACTGCAAAGACAGCTTGCGATTCATTATTGCAAGTATTCTGTATAACAGGCATTCCAAATATTATTGCTAGTGATCAGGGCACCAATTTCACGTCCGCATTAACTCAAGAATTTCAAAAAAGATTAGGATCCAGCCCCCGATTTTCTTGCCCCGGATATGCGGCTAGCAACGGCTTTATAGAACGATTGAACAGGTTATTAAAAAACATGTTACACCATGTTATTCGAGAGGATCTGAGAGACTGGGATAAGCAGATTCCTTTTCTTTTATTTGCATATCGTGAAGTGCCTAATTGCACCACCGGCATCTCCCCATTCAAATTGTTATATGGTAGGGAATTGTTATATGGCGGGGGCCGTTAGCAATCTTAAAGTCTACCTCGGCGGGAGAAATACATCTTCCAGTAAATACAACAGAGTCTGCAACCGATTATTTACAAAACCTTAAGATTAGAATGGAAAGAGCTGCTGAACTTGCATCTATTATGGCAGCGAATAGGCAAAAAACTTATACTGACTATTTCAATAAAAGGTCATCTATTAGAAAATTTTCCGTAGGTGATCAGGTATTTCTTCTCATTCCTGACTCTAATAATAAAATAGATGCGCGGTGGACCGGTAATGGGGAAATTATAGAATTTTGTTCCCCACACGCGTACAAGATGGGACTATTAACCTTCTCACCGCCGCGAACTGATATATCCGTTCACTAAGCTGCAGGTTTCACTGCAATAGAAGCGTTATTTAAATTAATATAATTCTACGGATATAATCCAGATTTAAGAAATTCAGTTATAATTAATACTCTCAAGGCTTATATGTCTATACTTAATAATATATATATATATCATGTTTGAAAAAACATCTTTTTTACATTTAAAAAACATTACAGCGAAAACAACATTACAATTTTGCCCATTTGCTCGGCGATCAGGGGGTTAAGAAAGTGCATGTAAATAAACTTAAGAAGTTTTATCCCAGAATTAATGCTATAGGGATCGTTTTCGAAGAGGAAAGTGACTTCGGGGATATTCAGGCTAGTCCTGAGAATATGCAAAATGAGAAGAATGATGTACTTGCTGACATTAAATTGTCTTACCTACAAACTAATGAAAAACGAGATTTGGAACAATTATTGAAGAAATATGAGATTCTATTCAGAAAGAAGGTCAGAGTTGCGGCGGTAGATCCTCATAAGATTCGGTTAATTACAAACGCAGAGAGAAAGAAACCATATATTTATAGGATTCCAGAAACATTAAAATCGAAAGTAGATGAACAAATAATGAACTCCTAGAGTTTGGTTTAATTGAAGAGAGTTTGGCGGAGATAGCACATCCAGTGGTGTGCGAGCAAAAGAAAGACGGTAATATACGCCTATGTGTGGACTATCGTACTTTAAACGCTGTAACTAAATCTGATGACTTTCCCATGGAAGATACAACGTGTTTAATGTATAGCATCGGACAGGCTAACATTATTACAAGCTTAGATTTGCTCAAAGGTTACTGGGCAATCCCCATGGAAGAAGAAAGCCGCGATTTTACATCCTTTAAGACGCACCGTGGACAGTATAGATTTAAAGTAATGCCGTATGGGCTTAAAAATGTGGCTGCGAGTTTTCAGCGTTCAATTAATAAAGCCCTTCGAGAATTCGAAGAATTTTCTCGTGCGTATATCGACGATATTGCCGTATTTTCTACAGACTGGCATTCACATTTAATTCATCTAGATACCGTGTTAAATAATCTTGACGCACTGGGATTCACCGTAAATAGTGACAAGTGCTCTTTCGGGAAAACCCAAATAAAATACTTAGGACACTTGATAGGCTCAGGTAAGCACCAACCTGATCCCGCAAAAATTGAAACAATCGAAAAATTGTCGAACCCAACAACAAAAACTCAACTGAGAAGTATCTTAGGCCTGTGTAATTACGACCGAGATAATATATCTCATTTTTCTGAGGCTGTTCTGCCTCTCACAGAGCTTACGAAAAAAAAATTTCCTGAAACACTAATATGGAATTCTGTTCACGAAACAGCTTTCCAACAACTGAAACAGGCAATGAGGGAGACCCCGACTCTATACACACCCATCTACGGGAACCCATATATAATTCAGACGGATGCATCTCAATTCGGTATAGGAGCTTGCATTTCCCAGGAAATTAACGGGAAAGTCCGCCCGATTTCTTATGCGAGCCAGAAATTGACTCCAACGCAACAAGCCGGGTCAACCATTGAAAGAGAAGCATACGCAATTGTGTGGCCACTAAAACATTTTGAAACTTTAATTTTTGGTGCAAATATTGAACTGTATACTGATCACAATCCATTGACTTTCTTGACAAGAAATGTACAACAGTCATCGAAACTGCAGCGATGGGCTTTAGCTCTCCAAAAATATAAGATAAATATTCAGCATTGCCCAGGTACAAAAATGACGAATGCAGATGAACTTTCACGATTGGTATGATTGTACCAAGCATCTTTTCGTTTGTCGTTTATTACTATTTCTTTTATTTTTTTTGTATGTTTATTATTATTATTATTATTTGTATTGTTGCAATGTAACAAGGCATCTTTACTTCTGTTCCTTTTTCATTAGTGTTATTTTCTGTATTTTGCTTTACGGTAAATGTTTTTTTTTGTGTATTTCATATATATATATATATATGAGAATTCGTACCATTATATCTGGGAAGAAAAGAGCCAAAATTGTTCATTTTGGGGTATATTCTGATGTATAGTTCATATATGTGTTTGTTGGAGAAACTCCCCAAACACTCATCTTGCGTGGGGGGTTGTAGGGTCAGAATTTATCCTTCCCCTTGGCGTTGCCGACAGAGGTCGTGCTCGGCAGCATCTTTTGCTATGGAGGAGGCTGTCAGGGGAAAAAGAGGAGAGAAGGGACAGGACGAGAGCCGACCAAGGGTCTCTCTCTGGTAGTTCCATGTTATGGTTGATGCACCAAATATGTATATGTAACATTTATTGTTCGTGTGATGTCTATTCGTTAAATAAATGTCAGTGTTTCATTTAACAAAAGAATAGTGGTGGTGAGATCCTACATACAACACACAGCATCCTTCTACATGAGTTGTCTATAAACTTTGGGGACAGTCAAATTTAAGTTTTAAATTTTCTCACAAAGTTTATGGTTGCGTAATATCATTTGAGTATAGTATTATAATTATTATTATTATTATACTTGCTATTATTTATAATTATAAATTAATTTGAAATTTTTACTCTTCTTTTTCAATTGGAAAATTTAAAAAAAATCGTTGTCTATAAACTTTTGGGATGCACTGTAATTATACTTGCATATATCACAAATAAACTTCCTTGCACACCACGAAACACCGAAAAACTCACTATGTGCCCGGTTCAATCCATTTCAAGTGGTCCAGAAAATCATTTATTCGTTGCTTGACCATTTTTAAAAAATCTGAAATTTTTTGTACAACAACCCTAACATGATGTAAGTTCAAAATGACTATTATTTTAATTTTATTAATTCTTGTTTGTGCATGGCGGCCATCTTTGTTTCATATCCTGCAGCAATTTTCTCACAAGAAGGGTTTACGGAACTGTAAATAATTCATCGTTTATTTTTCCAATTGTGTGCGGATTAAAGCAGTTTGTACAGAATATATTGGGCTAAAAATTTGGTAATAGGGTAGTTTCCGAAAATAAATCCTTATTGGTGAAATTTAAGCCTAAAGTTTCAGTTTTTTTTCCAAAATTTGTCCGTTTACAAAAGGAAATTTTTCTAGCAAGGAAAATTGCGAACATGACATAATTTATTTTACAAATAGGCCGACAGTACTTGTACTCACACGCCAAGTTTCAGATGTTGGACTTGCTTTCTCTTCGCTAAAAAACCCCCAACTTTTTCAAAAATGTCAAAAATCGCACTTTTGGGGCGTTGATAACTCTGGTGGTGCACGAGATAAAAATTTGAAGTTCTGGTTTCTGACAGTGTTGTATGGTAGAGTTATGATAAGAAATTTCAGGATGGAGATTTGACTACAAACTGAGATATGGCAAGGACAACATGTCAAAACAATACTGCCAAACTATTGTTTTGTTGTAGTCAGAGCTAAGTATTTATCTCAGAGTGTCACTTAAATTTATGTTTTTGATTATCTTTAAATAATAGTAACAGAAAATAAAGCCCTTTGCAAAGCTTAGCAATTAAGTTAAAAAAAATAATTATCCTAAGGCCATACATTTTCTATGGTTTCAGTAATTTCTGCTGTAAGTAATTTTAGTAACTAAAAGAAACCTCAGCACTTTTACATAAAGAAAAAAATATTTTTATACAAGACCTGAGACAAAAACAGAATAGGGAAAGAGGAAAGCTGTTAATGTTGTGATACTTGTTGAGACATGATCTAACGTATGAAAACACATTCTTGCTTGTTGGTTTAAAAACTACAATTATGATCTTTTTCAAAATTTTATTTTAGGAACCATGTCTTGTCATCTCTTGATAACTTGATGGGAGATCTTGGCCCTGCTGGCTCATAGAAATATACTTTGAAATCACTATGTGCAAGTTTCACTTCATTAATAATTTCTAGCTTACTTCTTATGCAAAAGTGTCATTTTTCTGCAGTATAAATTTTGAAAGGCTTTGTATATCTCTACTTTCTGAAAATTACTTGAGGCTGATGCATGGTAACATCCTATAATATTTCATTTACAGGAACATACTAATGGTAGGAACAAGTTTCAAGAACTGGCAAGCAGCATTAAAATTGTGGTTTTTAAACCAACAAGCAGGAATGTGTTTTGACACGTTTGATCATGTCTCAACAAGTATGCCAACATTAACAGCTTTTCTCTTTCCCTATTCTGTTTTTGTCTCAGGTCTTGTATAAAAATATTTTTTTCTTTATGTAAAAGTGCTGAGGTTTCTTTTAGTTACTAAAATTACAACAAAAATTACTGAAACCATACAAAATGTAGGACTTAGACATAATTATTTTTTAAATTAATTGCTAAGCTTTGCAAAAGGCTTTATTTTCTGTTACTATTATTTAAAGATAATAAAAGGAATAAATTTAAATGACTCCCTGAGATAAATACTTACCTGTGACTACAACAAAACAATAGTTTGGCAGTATTGTTTTGACATGTTGCCCTTGCCATATCTCAGCATGTATTCAAATCTCCATCCTGGAATTTCTTGTACATTACACTACCATACAATACTCTCAGAAACCAGAACTTCAGATTTTTATCTCGTGCAGCACCAGAGATATCAAAGCCTCAAAAGTGCGATTTTTGACATTTTTGAAAAATTTGGGATTTTTTTAGCGAAGAGAAAGCAAGTCCCACGTCTGGAACTTGGCGTGTGAGTACAAGTACTTTCGGCCTATTTGTAAAAAAAATTATGTCATGTTGACAGTTTTCCTTGCTAGAAAAATTTCCTCTTGTAAACGGACAAATTTTGGAAAAAAAACTGGAACATTATGCTTAAATTTCACCAATAAGCAGTTAGTTTCAGAAATTACGCTATTACCAGATTTTTAGCCCAATGTATTCTGTACAAATTGCTTTAATTCGCACTTGAATTGGAGAAATAAACGATGAGTTATTTACAATTCTGTAAACCCTTCATGTGAGAAAATTGCTACAAACGATGAAACAAAGATGGCCGCCATGCACAAACAAAAATTAATAAAATTAAAATAATAGTCATTTTGAACATTCATCATGTTAGGGTTGTTGTACAAAAAATTTCAGATTTTTTAAAAATGGTCGAGCAACCAGTGCTGGACCACTTGAAATGGATTGATCCGCCCAATTTGAACAATATTTATATCCGTATTCAACATTTAAAAGTGTTTTAACATGCAACAGGTTATTGATGAATATGTTTCCAAACTTGAAGTCACGTTTGTCAGCTACAACTTTGCATGGGAATATTCTCATTCTTGATTAGAGGTTCGAATCTCAAATCTCAGCTCTAATCTAGCGAGTAAAATATCCAGAATTTCAGAAATCTGTCTTTTAGATGCATCCGTGGTAAAATATTCAGTTTTATCAAAGAATATTATTGTTTTCTTTTAAATGTCATTTGATGTCATTTTTACTCACTGAAGCATGTCCTCTAGCATATCAAACTCAGTATAGCGTAATGAAAAAATATTGAAATGTAAATCAATCCACTCAATCAATACCACGGATAATCGAGGTTCCACAGTACAATGAACACATTTTGTGTTTATTAGATATTAAATAACTTTCAATTTCCATTTGTTTCAAATAGTATTACATGTGTGAAATTCGTCTTCATTATCTAATACATTTTCCACAATTCTAAGCAGTCCTTAAAATATTTTCCATCACTATAATGCCAAAGCTGCAGAAATATTCGAAATATTTTGAAAGCATTTGCAATGCTAATTTTAGTATTTTTGGAGCATTTGCATTTTATTGAAAATATATTTCCGATTTAATTCGCACATTTTTTCAATATTAGAATCCCACTGATAATGTCTCATCCATATTCACAAAAAAATACCAGAAAATATTGCCTACACATTTTTGCAGCGCACAAAGTAAATGCGGTTGTAACATATAATTGAAATATTACAATTTTATTTCATTTTTGATTCCATATTGTAATAATTACAAACATTTTCACCCATGTTCAATCGGTTTTTGCCAATTATTAATTATTGAAAGTAGAATCAATTATTGTGAAAAACTTTATTTTGGATTAAGTACTCTTGAAATATTAATAATATTACAATTAAAAAATATTAATAGACATATATGCTTTTTTGTTAGAATCAGTATGGCTTCCTCTCCCCCACCCTAAGGCTAATGTCAGACGAACAGACGTTCGTCTGACGCGTATTACGTCTTATTTTGCACCCTTTTTTCCCTACATATCATCCCTTCACAGAGTCGCTAGCATTATGTAGGGATGGTATGTAGGAAAAAAAGCTTGCAAAAAGACGTTCGTCTGACATTAGCCTAATAATAATACTAATAATAATAAAATATTTTCTTTGTAATACACATTTTTGTTCTTGACATGTTCAAATACACAGCCAAAAATATTAGGTATCTCCATATTTTTATACCTTTGTAAGTAATAATCTCATACAAATGAGTATCGGCTATAAATTATAAATGTCTTTTAAAAATTAAAACGGTTAAAAAAAATGCAATCAAACGAACAACACAACATTTATTTTTATTGTTGGCTTTGAAAAATAGAGTTTTGCAAAGATCGCGAAACTGCTTTGCCTAAGTAGAACTTTTTTTATTGCAGTGTGCTAGTTAAGTAGTTATTTTTGAAAATTATGTAATTATTGCTTAAGTTGCCAAAATATAAAGAAATTAGTGTTTAGCAAAGCTACCTAACCTTTCTTTTAAAAATAAAGGAAAATACGAAAATGATAGTGGAAAAAAAGGTAAATGTTTAGTGTATGAGCTGTATAATACATTTTCTAAGAAAAGATCCGCACTTTCATGTAAAAAGAACTAGTGAGAAAAAGAGTGATGTCGAAATGTGAAGTCTGAATTTAGATTCGAAAATCTATGAGAAATTGTAGAAAAACTTTTATGAGTATGCTAAAGATTTCTTAAGAATTATTGGGCATCTAGTTAGCGTTAAAACTGTAAAAAGACGAGTTGTAGCTGCTTGTCTGAAAATTTACAAAGCTAGGAAGAGACAGTGGCTCTGAGAGAAGAAGTATTGTGGTTAACAATGAACTTTACAGTACAAATGTTTTACAAAGCGAAAAATGGTCAGTTATTCTTTTTTTAGGTAAAAAAAAACGCTTACTTGTAAGCTTTGAAAGCTATTGATGCTTTCAAAGCTATTTCAAAATAAATGCATTATCACGGGGACCTAGCATTTTTGATCACGCCTGAATATGCAAATATGAGGATACAAATATTACTTTAGAATTGATTTTTAAGTATACTAAACATTAACAAGTAACTCATTTTAGGCAAATTCTAGATAGGTATTTTTACTTTAGATAAAATATAGTGATTATATTCCTATTTTAATAAGTATGACAACATTTCTATTTGACTTTTGAAATGCGTTTCTCAATATTGACACAGTCTCTAAACACATTTTAGCTGATATTTAACACGTTGAGTGCCACCTCAGTCACCGGTGACTGATACTGAACTTTCGGTTTAGACCGCGTCAGTTATCGGTGACTGACACATATAGATTGTGTAGCGGGAATCTTATTTCGTGGCCCAAACAAAAAGACAGACAAAATAGACTTGGCCTCCAACATGTTAATATCTTTTTAAGGGTGAATCTAAAATCTTCAAATTATGCAAAAATATTTTACTTCGTTAAAAATTTCTCTGTTTTTTTTTTTCCTGCTTAAAATGACATTTAAATCATGGTTCTATCAAAATTAGAACAAAAAATATTATTTTTTTAATTTTGGTTTGTTTTCAAAATTTAGCTTTCAAGTAATGGCTGTCATGGAAATGACTTCTTGTAAAAATGCGTTTTTCTTCATGATAGGTTTTTTCACCATTTCTCGTATTTAAATTTTTATAACTCGAAAACCGTTAAAGATAACAGGTTCAAACTTGGAACATACCCTTTTCAATTCTTTTGCTTTAATTTTGATTCAGCATATTTGAAAAAAATATTTACTTTTGAAAATATAATTTTTTTAATAAAAGTTGCACCACTTTTTTTTAGTTTTTTCGTTAAATTATTTTAAATTTTTTTATAAACTAGGGGGCTCTGCCCCCTACGAGCTACGCTCGCCAACCCCTGTTCAGACACCACAAACTCTAAAAGCACGATCGGCTTTAAAGTGTATCGCTTAAATGCATCATTTTACATATGACGTAATTTTCACCAAAGTTTTCTTTCCCTTTTTAACTTTCACGTGAAAATACTTTTGTTGTTAGAAAGGAAATTTTATTTGCGCTGTCTTCGAATTCTCAACACGAGAGCAATGCGATTCTAGTAGCCGCTTCAATAACATCTGCGTTGGTTCAAAATACCTCAACATGTTGATTTTCTGTAAGCAAGTAAACCTCATTGGTTTATAATGGAAGTCTACGGAAATTTGGCGAACTATTAGAGATATCGCCAAGTTGGTGCCATTTTTGGCGACTAATTTTGGTCGCCAAATTTGGCGGTATATTGCAAAGTTGGCGATAGCCTTGGCGGTATGCCGACAGAACAGGGTCCTCCCTATGGTAACCCACCTTATAGGTATGGTGTTGCATTAAATGCTGTTCAATAACCAATGAGATGCGTTTCATTGATACGATAACGCAATATATATATATATATAGATTAGTTTTAAAAGATTATCTCAAAGTATGAAATAAATGTCCTGAGCAAGTATATTTTTAAATTTAACTGTTTAACAAAATATGGTTTGTCAATTTTTATTAATATTCTAATTATCAATTTTCAATTATCTGTATTTTCCTACTTTTAATACGTAATCATTTAATTCTCATTTGAAAGTTTTTTTTTCTGTTTGTAACTGTAACGTGTAAATAATTTTTTTAATTTGAAGTTTAAACAGTTTAAAATAATATCCTTTTCTAAAAGTTGTAAAAAATATCTCTCGTAATGCTGAAAATTTGAATTTAAAATAGAAATAAAACCTCAAAAATAGGTCAAATTAAAAGAATAAATGCAGTCTGCACACCGGGAACTTATAATTTATAAAATTATCTAAAAAGTATTAATTTCCTATGTATAGTTTTTGCTCCTATAAAACTTTTTTAATGGAACGATTTTGGCCAATTTAACATTTAATATCTCTTAAAATAATTCTTCGATTTGAAAACTGTCTACACCAGCGTGTTTATCAAACATTTCTCTATAATACCACCGATTTTCATACTTTTGTATGCAAAATATTTATCAATATTAACGAAGAAAGGCCTCCGGTCACAAAAAATTCAAAACCGGCAGCGGCGGTGACAGCGTTAGTTACTTTTTTTAGAATAGAGGGAATAATATTTTTAAAAATGCTGAATCAAAATTAAAACTTATACATTTCTGTTTATTTAAATGAAAAAAAATTGAAATTCTATAAATAATATTCCGAGTTATAACGATTTTAATTTACCCCACTTTTTTAAAAAATTTTAAATTTAAATTTTTTTCTAAAAAATTATGAGAAGTTTTATTGTGTCATTTTGTTTACAAATGATAAGGTTAATCATCACAAAAAAATTCAGAATTTTAACTCAATAAATATAAATTATTTTAAATTGTGTCCCGGACCTCCTTAAAGAACATTTATGTTTAAAGAAAATGAAGCAAGAGAAATCGAATGAAAAAAACAAATATTCATAAACAAACAAACAACAACAACAACAACAACAACAAAAATGAAAAATCATGCACAGAGCATAGATTATGAAAATTTTTCCCACACATTCAGAATACTGTAACAAAATTTTACAATTTATTAAGGAGAAGGATATCTAAATAAACAATTTAAGGGGAAAAAAAGACGCTTCCTGCAATTACCATAAACAATACAAAAAATATCAGATTTTTTTTATGCAGCCTGGTATATGACTCATAGACTCACATGTATATTACTAGTAGGCTAAACGTTAGTTCAATTAAATTAATAAAACAGTTTAAAATTTCTATTCAGCAATTTCCGTCAATAAACGAAAATCCACTTAAGATCTTTTGTGTAGCCCTGTATATGATCTATAGAATTTATATACACTAAGTTATATGCAAAAAAAAGTTAAATTTCTAAACTCGTATCACAACTAAAAACGCATTTCCAGCAATTTGTCTTCATTAGGTCGTACTGTGGCCAAATACTTTAGTGTGCCACTGTAAATGATTATAAATGATAATAAATTATATGCATTACACACCAGATTTTACAATAAGCATTTTGTAGCAAACCTCAGTCATATATACAAATTTCAGTATATTTAAAATTAGTATTATATCATTAAAATACAGCACAAACGATTGTCCCTCATAGGCCGTAATGTGACGGAATTTTTTTGAGTGTCCCTGTAAATTAGGGATACACAACCTGTGACCCGCGATGAGTTAGCGTGTGGCCCACGAATTTCGACAATTTATAACTGGAAAAAAATTGTAATTTTTGTTTATAGGTCGCAGGAAAAAAACGTGAATTTCGTCAATTTGCCGCCAGAAAAATTGAAAATTTCGTCCGCCATTTAAGAATCGCGAATTTTATCGATCAGGCGCGAAAAAATCGAAAATTTTGTTGATCGGACTCAGAAAAATCGTGAATTTGTTCGACGACGCGCGGAAAAAATTCCAAATTTCGCCAATCGGCCACGGAAAAAGCGCGAGTTTTTGCGTCGTTCGGGTTCGGAAAAATTGTGAATTTTGTTAATCAGGCACGGGAAAATAGTGAATTTTGTCAATCAGGCTTAGAAAAATCGCAAATTTCGTTGATCAAGAACTGAAAATCGCCAATTTTGTTGATGATGCGCAGAAAAACCGCAAATTTTGTCGATTAGGAGAGAAATAACCTCAAATTTTGTTAATTGGCTGCGGAAAAAATCGCGTTTTCGTCTGCTAATCGCGAGAAAAAATCGCCAGTTTTGTCAATTTGCCGCGGGAAAAAATTGCAAATTTCGTCAGAGCCAGTTAAGAATCGCGAATTTCTCTGATCGGGCGCGGAAAAAACGAAAATTTCATCACAGCCAGGTAAGAATCGCGAATTTTGCTCATCGGGCGCAGAAAAAAACTCAAATTTCGTCAAACACGCTCGGAAAAATTGCAAAATCGTCGATCGGGCACGGAAAAACATTTTCGTTGGATGGGCACGAAAAGATCTCGAATTTTGTCGATCAGGCGCAGAAAAATAGGAAATTTTGTAGATCGAGAATGGAAAAATTAGGAATTTTGTCGATTATATGCGGAAAAATTGAAAGTTGCGTTGATCAGTACCGGAAAAATCCAGAATTTTATCAGTTTATCAAGAGAAAAAAACGCAAATTTTGACTATTTTCCGCGGCAAAAAATTGCAGATTTCGTCAATCAGTTAAGAATCGCAAATGTCGTTGATCGGGCGCGAAAAAAATCACGAATTTCGTCGATCAGGGGCGGAAAAATCGGAAATTTTGTCGATCAGCCATATAAAAATCACGAGTTTTGTCGATGGGGCTCGGAAAAATCGCAAATTTTATCTACTGGGCTCGGAAAAATCGAAAGTTTTGTTGATCGGGATAAGAAAAATCACGGATTTCTTTGGTTAATCCCGAAATAATCACGAATTTTTGGTTCAGGCGCGGAAAAACAGCGTATTTTGTCCATCGGCTTCCGAAAAATTTCAATATCGAATTTCGTCGATCAGGCCCGGGAATATAGCGAATTTTGTCGATCGAATGCGGAAAAAATGCGAATTTTGTCCATCAGACGCGTAAAAATTGTACAGCTTTTTGACTGCATGAGGAAAAATCGCGAATTTCATTGATCAGGCGTGGGAAAATCTCAAATTTCGGCTGCTTCTCCCCTTTTCGTTCATAAAGTTCACTTTTTACTTTCTTCTATCTTTACAAGAAGAAAGTATTGGATTCATGAAAATTTTCGAATTCATGTTTTCGACGAATTTACACGTTTTGGAGGTCAGAGAACCCGAAAAACATGTTTTTACAAAATGTCTGTCTGTGCTTCTCTGTGTGGCAAAAATTTTGTGAGCTCTACTCTTGATTGTTCTATCTCAAGAACTATTGTACGGAATTTAATAAAAAATTATATTCTGTTAGTCCCTGATACAAATTGGTGCTGATTAGTTTTTGGTGTAAATCGCTCAGCAGGTGGATGCATTTTTTACGATTTCCGCAATGGCTTTATGTCGAGAATTTATGCACGGATTTTTATGAAACTTCAGATTCACTTAGTCCTTGATATGAGTTGGTGTTTACTACGATCGCCCGTCAGGTGGCGCTGCTATACAGCATTTTTCGCGATTTCCGCAAGGGCTCTAACTCAAGAATTAATGCGCGGATTGTCACCAAACTTCAGATTCAGTTAGTCTTTGATATGGGTTGGCTCTGACTACCTTTTTGGTGTAAATCGCCCAACAGGTGGCGCTGCTATGCTACATTTTTTTCTGGTTCCCGAAACAGTTTTATCTCAAGAAGTAATGCATGGATTTTAATCAGACTTGAGATTCAATTACCAAGTTGACTTAGTTGTTGCTTATTAGGTTTTAGTATATATTGCCCAGCAGTTGGCGCTACTATGCCACGTTTTTCTAATTCGCAAAATAGTTTTATCTCAAGTAGTAATGCATGGATTTTAATCAAACTTCAGATTCAGTTACTAAGTTGACTTAAGTTGTTGCTTATTAGATTTTGGTATATATTGCCCGAAAGGTGGTGCTGCCATGGAGAATTTTTCACGATTTCCGCCATAGCTCTACTCAAAAACGAATGCCTAGATCTTCACGAAATTTCAGATTCAGTTAGGAGTGGACATAAGTTGTTGCTGATGCTAATTAGATTTTGGTGTAAATCACCTAACTGGTGGCGCTGCTATGCTGCATTTTTCAGAAAGTATTAACATGTATGAGATAGAAGAAAGTTTTGGGATTGCCACATCCGATTAGTTTTTTTTGGCACAGGGCCGTGCGAAGAGGGGGGCGAAGGGGGCAGTCGCCCCGGGCGCGGAAATTGAAGGGGCACCAAATTTATACTACAAACCTCTTTTTTTTTCTTCTTTTTTGTAAAAAAACAAAAAAACAAAAACAAAATCAAAAAAAATATATATCTATATTTACATATTGGGAATTTTTTCCTAATGAAAGTACGTACATTTTTCATTTCAAAGGTATTGCATAGTCCTTTAACCTCCACCGAAATACAAATTTATGAATAAGGACTTCATTCTTTTTAAAACTTGTTTTTTGGGTCTTTGTCTAATCTCTTTTATTAACTTTCTGAGCCTGTGCTTGTGGCAAAAACATATACTCTCAAACTAGCATGGGGTTTCTTTCTTGGAATGTGAAAAGGTTCCAAACTGTTATACTGTACTGTTAGATTAATTTTTTCTACACCCATTTTCCAATTCCCCTTTTCCAAAATATAAGTGCAATTTTCTCTTATGTTATTTAGTTTTCTAAAATTTCCGAATTAAACTTAAAGTTTTAAAATAAACGCGATATATGTATTCAATAGAATTTTTTCTATTTCTGCACTTTTCAATTTTGTGACACCTGTGACAAAGAAAAAGTGAGAAAGGGGTTGGGGGGGGGGGGGGGGGGCGCCAAATTGAAAATTTGCCCCGGGTGCAGTTTTCTCTTCGCACGCTGCTGTTTTGGCACTAGTCACTGTCATGCCTATGTTTGTTTTTTTAGCACTTATAATAAAACAAAATTTAGTCTCTCGAATAAAGTCAAGGAATATTATCACTCCTTAAAAACAATCCTTGCTACATCTGTGTTCCATGTAATGTAAACGTAAACTGTTGATATATTCTTGCCAACTGAATTGGATACGTCGATTGGGTAGGGGAATCTAGAGGGGTAAAACTCCTCTCCCCACTCTGAAACAATATTTTTATCTGGTTATAAGCCACCGACCACCTCCCCGAAATAGAATTCTTTCCATGTTACTGATGAGGTCCTCGGCAACCAAGATATTTTTGGAAGTGGCCCTCCTCTAAAAAAGGATGTGCACACTAGGGTGGAGCGAAAAAAATGAATTTTTTTAAATCAAAAACGGGTAGGTGCCAAAAGTTGCCTTTATACTAGTACATCATCTTCCTGCAATATTACCGCTGAAAACAAATGGCTTGAGTCTGCGCTTTTGGTCCAAAAGTCGAAATTTGGAGTAAAATTTGACATTTGTTTAAAAAAATTAAAAAGCTCCTATAGAGCTAGCTATTATTTAAAAGTGTTATTTAAACCTTTATTATTAATGAATTAACATATTTAAACGATAAAACGGTATCTTTGTTCTGTATAACGGGAGCAAAACTGACAACTTTTGGTAAAAAAAGGCGTTTCCACTCTGTTGTGTCATACAACTAATTATTGTTTGGAATATGCTTTCAAATCTACCCAGGAGGTATCACGTGGAGGTGGCTGCATTTATGACATAACAGTGCATAGCTCGACCACCCTTCCATCTGAGCACAATGTTTTATTTATATATTGAATTGTGATTTTTTATCAAAGACTGGCATAAGTTTTCTATGTATCAACCTAGTCCTTCTCTTCTCTGTATCCACAGACGTTGGGTGATGCTGCTGTGACACTCCTTCACGTATATTTCTACTGCTTGTGTATGATAATGTAAGCAGAATAATGCAGTGGAATTAATGGAATCTATTCACCCTCTAGTATCTTCACCAAAATTGCATCCAGTTACTGCATAGTGATTGGGAGTTCTGTTCCAACAACATTTTACAGCATTTAGGTATTTCATCTTTGAGTATGCCATCATTGCTACCTCTTGCATTTTTTATATGCTGATAAGCTTGTTGTTTAATGTGATGGCGATCGTCATCAAAATTGAAATAAGAATTTGCTCTCGATGTGAAAAAACATTGTTCTAAATATTTTTTTTTAGTATTTGTTTTTTGCTGTTTTCTGTGATGTTTATTAGCCGAGTAATTTCCCATAAGTTTTCAGACCAATTTTTTAGATGTGGATTATATTTGGTGTAAACCATCCTGAGGCATAAACTTGGATTAAATACTTTGTGATTGAACCAGACACTGATGATCAATCAGTGCATATATAATGGTGAATAATTTTATGCGCCTTTGTGAGCGATCTTGCGTAGGACAAGTTTCTTGGGTTCCTATTCGCTAGTTCTTCTGAGCAATATCTTGATGAAATAACTTTGCAAATGCCTAGCAGGTATGTGCTGAATGCACTTTTCTCGAATTCAGGAAATAACGTTTGAAAATTACTCTCTGTGGCTTCAAAAATTGAAATAAGAAGGGAATAAGCACATGGACAAAGATCTTTCCTATTGCTCCAGCGAATCCCTGTGGGTTAGAATATAATTTTGGCCAACGACCTTGTCTAATAATTGATGCAGAGAAAATTCGCTGCACTTGGAGGTGGCATATGATCAATTGTAATGGTTCATTCTAAACATGTCCCTCGCAGAATGGATGACAACGACTAACAGAATTATCCGCCTTCGATGGGCACTCACTGCCCATCAGAGTCTCTACGTTTACTCAAAAAGTACTATGTGTTATCCAAGTTTGGCCCCAGGTTAGTTTACAATCAAATGTAATCCACAGCTAAAGAAGGGATCTAAAAACTCATTCGAAACTACTCGGTTACTAAACAACACACAAAACGGAATAAAACAAATACTAAAAAAAGTTATTTAGGACAATAGTTGCTTTGCATACGCAAAGGAAATTCTTATTTCAATTCTCTCTGACGATTGTCATCATATTAAACAGCTAGCTGCTCAGCACATAATAGTTGAAAGACGAGAGTAAAGGATGGCATACGTAAATCTGAAATATCGACAATCAACCTTGAAGCGGATAATTATATAAATCTAATTCATTGGAAAAGTGTTGTGGTAACAGAACCTCTAATCAATATGCATTTATCGGCTGCAATCTTGGTGAAGATAATAGACGGCTGAATAGATTGCATTAATATCATCGGCACTGAATTACACTGTTTGTCTTCTCTTACACAAACAGTAGAAAAATACGTAAAGCAGATCACAGCAGCAACATCCAAAGTCTGTGGATTCAAAGAAGATATGTACACTATGACGCAAAAGTTTAGACAATGACGTCATTCAGCTTTAAAATGTAGAATTATGACGTCAGAATTACAAAAACCTGTAAATATATTCAAAAACTGATTTAAAATGCTATGTACAAAAGACAGTCGTTTAATTTGCTATAATACTAATTTTTTTCATAAAAATTCAAATGTGCTTGTCGCAAAAGTTTAGACACTATTCTAAATTTCTTTGAATATTCGCTGGCATATGCAAATTTAGAATCGATGATGTCACAAATTTGGAGTACTTAAGTTCTGCAAACGATTGCGCTTCATAGTCGACATTCCGAGAGCTAAAGAAATTCAAGTGAATGAGGTTTCAAGGATTTGGCAGTTGAACTTTGAAGGGAAGAGCGTTTCTGAAATTTCTGCTATTATTAATAGGTCAAAAAAATCTATTTATCGAGTTTTATCGAGTGGTTCCGAATATAAAGCAAAATATCGGTCTGGGAGGCCACGTGTGACAAATGTACGAGAGGATCGCCTGATACAAAGACTAGCGAGTACTCAACAAATGAGCGTACGTGGAGTTCAAAGCTCATCGGGACTCTCTGTATCAAAGGATACGATTCGTAGACGAATTTTGGAAAAAGGAACAATCGTTTATAGCAAAATGCAGAAGAAACCAGCTCTGAAACCACATCATAAGTTACAAAGACTTATGTGGGCTCGAAAGCATATGTCATATGGAGAGAAATGGCAGTCAGTCATATTTAGCGATGAAAAAAAGTGGAATCTGGATGGTCCAGATGGTTGTTTATCGTATTGGCATGACTTGCGGAAGGAACCTCGACGTTTTGTTAGTCGCAGACAAGGAGGGGGCTCGGTGATGATTTGGGCAGCCTTTTGCTATAATGGACAAGTATCTCTAACATTCACCAGTGGTCGTCAAACTTCACAGCATTATACACAGACATTAGAAGAAAACCTACTGCCATTTGCTGAGCTTCTAGGGGGTCCTCAGTGGGAATTTCAGCAAGACAATGCTTCAATTCACACTGCAAAACATTCAAAATCTTGGTTTAATTCCCATAATATAAGAGTTCTCGACTGGCCAGCATGTAGCCCAGATCTTAACCCTATAGAAAAACTTTGGAGCATCATGTGTCACAAAGTTTATAGCAACGCTAGACAATACTCTTCTGAAAAGGAACTTAAGACATCTATTGAGAATGCATGGTACGATATCGATCCACAAACTATGCAAGATTTAGTTTCTTCCATGCAATCTCGTGTATATGACGTAATACATAAGCATGGATGCGCAACCAGGTTTTAAAAATTGTTTATTTCGATTTTATTTAATTTGTGTCTAAACTTTTGAGACAGCAGTTTATTTTTGTTACCATTTAATGTATTGCAATATGCACAATTCCACTTTTCTTTGTTATAAATATTGTTTATATGTACAGCACATTAATTTCAAGCAGTGATTTGAAAATTGAATAAATATTTTTCAAAGTATGTAAGAATTTCTTCATTGTCTAAACTTTTGCGTCATAGTGTACTAGGCTGATAAATAGAAAACTCATGCCAGTCTTTGATAAAAAAAACCACAATTCAATGTATAAATAAAACATTGAGTTCAGATGGTAGGGTGGTTCGAGCTATGCACTGTTGTGACATGAAATGCAGTCACCTCCACGTGGTACCTCCTGGGTAGTTTTGAAAGCAACTAGGTAAGAGCTGTATTCCAAACAACAATTAGTTGTATGACACAACAGAGTGGCAACGCCTTTTTTTCACCAAAAGTTATCAGTTTTGTTCCAGTTATACAGAACAAAGATATCGTTTTATCGTTTAAATATGTTAAGTCATTAATAATGAAGGTTTAAATAACACTTTTAAATCATAACCATCTCTGTAAAAAAATTTTAATTTTTTTGAAAAAATGTCAAATTTTACCCAAAATTTTGACTTTTGGACCAAAAGCGCAGACTCAAGCCATTTTTTTTCAGCGGTAATATTTCACGCAGATGATATACTAGTATAAAGGCAACTTTTGGCACCTACCCGTTTTTGATTTAAAAAAATTAATTTTTTTCGCTCCACCCTAGTGCACACCTACTGTAAATGAACCGTTAATGCAACACACTTCCATTTCAATACCGAATATGCCACCGTAAACAGCAATTATATATCTCAATTTCATGGCAATCTGACTATATTTATGCGTGTTAGAGTAAGGACAGACAGAGAGACAGACGGACAAAAAAACTGAATTCATAAACACTTTTCAACTATGTTGGAAAGTGCTAAAAACAGATGTAAATTCGAACAAAGATAAATATGTAAATTCTTCTAATATGTAAAACAACAAAAGTATAATAGGGCGAGCGACTCGAAAAAGATGACTACGTCATCGAGTTGCGTGATAAAATCATGATGTAGCATAAGATTATTAGAAGCAGAGGAAGGATTGACTGGTTTGTTTCGACATTTCTTGGTACGATATGAGCAGCAGCGGGCGCCAACTCATCATTTTGGTGTCACTATCACGTCATCGATTTACGGAATGAAACTGGCGGCAAATTAAAGATCAAATAAAGTATTTTGAAAATATTTTGGTCTGTCTGCGCATATCCTGGTAGAAACCGCTGACAGACTTAAAAAAAAAAAAGACGTTATATTGTACAATTTAAATCCAATAAACATAATATTTTATATTAGATTGTCCTATATTACTTCGCAATAGACTTTTAAGATGAATTAATGATTTAGGAAAAGCTTATTAACAGACGTGAAATAATGAGTGATTCCTTGGATTAACTTGGTGCAGTGCGAAAACGGGGTGCCAATTCTACCTTTTTGACGGTGCTGTCACATCACGGCATGGAATGGTGTCACGTTACGGCATGGGATTTGGGTACATTAAAGATACCGATTATTAAAATAGTACAAATATTTCAGTTTGTCTTCTGATATCTTGATACAAGTTGAGCTGAGCGGGGCATCAATTCTTAATTTAGGTTGTATTATCACGTCATCGAGTTACGGCCTGTAAATTTAAGACATTAAAGATACCGATTAGCACATTAAAAATATCAGTCTGCCTCGTCATATCTTGGTACGAGAATAACAATATGGGGGCGCTAATGCTTAATTTTTGCAATATTATCACGTCATCGAGTTACGGCTTGAAAATTTATCGCATTAAAGCTTCAGAATAGTACAGTAAGAATATTTAAGTCTGCCTCATCTTATCTTACTACGAGATGAGTAGAGCGGGGCGCCAATTCTTAATTTTGGCAATATTATTACGTCACCGAGTTACGGCCTAAAAATTCATCACATTTAAGATATAGACTAGTGCAAAAAGAATATTTCAACCTTCCTCGTCTTAGCTTGGTTCGAAGATGAACAGAGCTGGGCACCAATTCTTAATTTTGGTAGTATGCTCACGTCATCGAGTTACGGCCTGAAGATTTAAGACATTAAAGATACAGATTAGTACAATAAGAACATTTTAGTCTGTCTCGTGGTATTGTTGTTGGTTATGACGGAATTATATGGTACATTTTAGATAACTTTCACTTATTGACGAGTGGAAAGATTATGTTTTTCAAGGTGGTGTGTCGGGTAATATGGAATATCAGCTATACAATTGGTTCAAGAAGAGTCCAAAAATTAAAATAATTTTTCAAAGAATCGCATGATTTATAAATGATGCATTGCTAAGGTTTACTCATTAAATAATTTTGGATATAGTTTTAAATCATGGTTCTTTTTGCAATTTTAATATTCTTTATGACCCTATACAATATTTCACGACTGGTTTCTATTGCCAAAAAAGTGTAACTTCTTTTTAAAAGCTAAATACTGATATTTATTTTTTTTCTTCCGCTGCAAACGGATTAAAAATGTGTTAAGAAATAGTCAAAGTTTGTTCTTTACTAATTTTTAATGTATATCAAATTTTTTATGTTAACTTACAAATAATAATGTAAATAGTATTGCATTATGCACGAATTTCCTCTATTAGTATATACATCTGTGATGGTAAAGTGCAATGCTAAAACTTTGCGTTGCAAAATGAGAAATATCTTTCACTTCAGATTTATCTTTAGTAGAACTTTTTTTTCAGATTAGTGCGAACGGACCATCGTCTTCTTGTTTTTTCAGTTATCTTATTCGTTACTACATGAAGTTTTAGTTAAATGTCAGGAAGAGCATATAAATATGACAACCATCTGGGAATTTTTTTTTCTTTTTGTTGAAAAATATTAAACTAAACCCATAAATAAAATTTCATTTAAGAGACCGCAACTATTTTCGGTTCCTATTTTATTTTTTAAAACTAACTGTGATGTTTCAGTAATTTAATTTCTTCCAACCTGGTATTATCATAATCGAAAGTGACAAGCATTGTCCAAAACCGTGTTTACATTTTGATAAAAAAGATGAAAAATGACTTGCATTATGAGATTATAAATGAAAGAAATGTATTCTGTTTTAGAAATTTTTATTACAGTTTTTCATATTACATATTTTTGGAATCGTCAGTTACAAATATTTTTAAAATCTTCTCGTAAATTTTACGTGACTTAAATAATGTATTGATCAGTTTGATTAATTATCAACGTCTGTAGAGACATCTAGGCCTAAGTTTAGTATAATGGTTACTTGGAATTAGAATAAATTTCTGCTTGTTTCGCGATTAAATGTGGTCAAAGCTGCGGCGGTCCTTGCGTTAAACGCTCCATACGTTTAACCTGCAACTTCATGTAACTTATAGAATTTTGCTTTGAAATCTTTCGGATGAGATCTTCCGTGATCATGAACTACCCTTCCGGGTTGTCTAGAAAGCCCCGCGAGTAATAGCCCCGCCATTTCTGCGAGTAGCGCTCTTTCCGAGACCGCTGTTACGCGTGGAATAGCCTGTTGCGCGAGCCTTTTCAAGATTGCCAAGAAGGCCGCTCATTCAGGGAAAATCTCACCGGAAAAGCTTAAAAGCAAAATTCAATGTTAAAGATATCGACCAGCGGGTTTGGTAAGACTGGAGCCTTCAGACCATCGAAAGAACGGAACTTATTCATTGTACAGTAGATGAATAAGTTCCGATAAGATAAAGAAATAAATACTATTTATTTATTTCAAAATCATCATTTATTTATTGTGCACGAAATATTTCTTGGTCTAAATGCAGAATGTTTGCTACATGTGGAAGCTTGTAGGGAATCGTTGACTACTCTGTCTCAAAAGATATTCTGTGGGTGAATTGGTTCTTGTAATCATGCTATTCTTGTGTTCTAACTTGGAGTATATATAACTACACTGTGCATGAAAGCTTTTCTGCCTTTAAGTTTTAAAATTATGAAAGCGCTCGGTGGATTTAGAGTGTCAGCACCCGTACTTTATGAACGTATGAAAAATTGATTGGGCTTCTTTGGGAGGTATAAATGATGTGGATTTTGCTGAAAGAATTGGGTTTGCAGCGGATCCTGCGTCAGAGTGGGGTTTTTAGCTGCGGCTGCTATCGTCAGTTGCAATTGCTGCTCTTCTTCTGACTTCACATTTGAAAGATTGGAGCGACAGTATTAATAGAAGGAAGTGTTGAAGCTATTTTGTGTATAAGCAGTATTAGTAAGAAATTGTTTTATGTTCCAAATAAAATTATATTGAAATTTACGGAGCTTCATATCATTTAAAGTTTTTTTTTATTGAATTACTATTGTGATTTTCGTGCAAGTAACTTTTGTAGTGCATTGATTGTGCCATCCCAAAAGACTCAGAATTTGATTTTGAATTCAGTTTGATAGGTGAATAGTTTATTTTCCCCTTTTATAGTTTTATCAGCTTTAAGGCTAATAAAGTTGTAAATTTAATTCAGTAGATTCGCTGTGCCTGTCATTTTACTGTTAAATAAGTATTTTCTTATTGTTAAAACTGCTGTCATGAATTACTCATAACATCGTGGGATGTACAACCTAGTTAAAAAAAACCTTGTTGTCAAATACATGTTAATACACTGTGAAAAATGTTATGATTTTTCCTACACTTTATGTTGTTATTTTTTAAGCACCAATGCTGCGAAACCGAATTCAAGCAGCAAGTGAAGTAAAAATCTAATTATTTCTGTCACGTGCATCACGCAGCCAATGACAACGCAACTTTCTTTAGACTTGAGAAATTTTACAGTATTTTAAAAACAGCAGTTTTTAAATTTTATGGCAGCTATGATGGCGGCCGAGGTGCCAGCACCTTTTGTTGCACAAAAGGTACATTGATACTACAGTGATTGTTCTTGCACTTTATGCTGTTATTTTTCAAGCACCGATGCTGTAAAAGCGAATTCAAATAACAAGTGGGGTTAAAAACTAATTATTCCTGTCACTTGCACCACATAGCTAATAGCAACGCGACTTTCCCCATACTTGAGAAATTTTACATCACTCTTAAAGACATCAGCTTGTAAATTTTACAACAACTATGTTGGCAACCAGGGTGCCAGCACCTTTTGTTGCAAAATGCAGACATAATTTTTATAGTGCACAGTACGTATTATAAACTCTGACGGAAGATTTATCTCATTAAAATGTCTGCGATGTGTTCTTTTCCTTCCAAAATTGAGTTTTGATTTTAAAAACAACTTTTTGTTCAATTGTATATCTCTGCAAGTACAAGTTCAAAACTAAAATAAAAAGAAAAACAAATGAATTAATTAAAAGCAATAAACATTCTGAAAATGTACTTATTTTTGAGTATTTTTGTATTATTATGCAAGTTGGAAGCATTTCACAGTGTGGCTTATGAGTGTTTAAAAGAACTCTTTTTAACACTTTTCAATGTAGCTGAAAAGTGTTTATGACCGTAAGTGTTTGTCTGTTTACCATCTGCTGTAAATATACTTCTCGTAAATATACTCGAATTGCCGTGTAATTGATATATATTATTGAGCTACTACTAAGCATGTTTGATATTGAAAATAAAGGGTATAGCATTTATAGTTTGTTTACAGATCACTCAAAAGAATTCTATTATATATAGTATGGTCTTGTTTTAAATTAGCATAATTGAAACAAAAAACTGTATATAAATACATTGTATGAAAATGCTATTCTAAATTGCATGTAAAAAAAATATCACATATGAAACCTTAAATATATAAAACGTAAAACAAATCAGTGACAAAAGTGAAGCGAATTTTAGTTAGTATGAAACGAGATGTTACATGTAAAAATAAATTTATTACATAGAACGCCTGAAATGCAGATTTTTCGATATACATTTCCCGGCTTATATGCGTCACTAATCACTTATTGGCAAGAAGGCCAATTCTCATTTACTGATAAAAACAACACATACAAACAACGTTAATTTTATATGGATAAGGAAATAAAAGTGAGTATGAGAGTAAGCCTTCTATCGACAGCAATGTCCACGCAGTCGCTTGCATACACATGTGTTGCCGTATATGGTCTACACATTAAGCATACTTAAACTGATTATTTAAAATAAATTGTGCTTTTATTATATGTATTAGTTTTATTACTAAATGTGTATTTGCTTATACTGATACATTAATAAACGCAATTACATATATTATTTGGCAATTGGATATCGAAAAATTTACATTTCAGGACTTTTAATAAAGTTATTTTTACATGTAAGACATTATTTCATACTTTTACCCTGTACGCGTTTTTTTCGTTAACTGATGTAGTGTTCGAGATACAGTCGATAACTTATAAATTTCGCTACTAGAGGTTATGATGTCATTCTCATGTGATAGCGCATAGACATTTTATTATAACTAGGCTCTTGTTCCAATAATCTAGCCTTATCCATTCACAAATTATTTTGGTGTATCCGGACTTTATTTTGTACCCAGTATAATCCTCATCGATGCATGGCGGGGATAGATTAACCCTTTATCGCACAAGTCAATTCTGTGGCTGAAATGTTATAAAGATTCACCGCCACCAGAATTTACAAACAAATTAATTTGTGTTTAAAAATAAAACACAGCTTTTTTATGACGTGCATTACTCAAACAAAATATTTTAGTAAAGATTCCGGTGCGAATCGATCAGTTTTCAATAAAACTTAAGTAGTTAGCATATTCCCATTACCTGATAAAAGTAAAAAAAAAAAAAGAAACCGAGTGATTTCAATTTTGTTTGTTAACCCTTTAGGAGTGATAGGATATTTTATATGTGCACCGTAAAATTTAAATTAAATTTTCCTTTTAAAAATGTTTTTCCTTATTTCAAAATAAAACTTTTCGAAAATTCCGATGTGAATTCAACATTAAAGAAACACAATCACTTGCCCCTGAAAGGTTTAAAGTACCCAATTTCTGTTTAGCATGTGAATAATTGAAAAACAAATATATATTGCATAATCAGTATGCACACTTTTAAATAGCAATAAATCAGATTAAAAAAAACGAGTTAAACATACTAAACATTAATATAAGTCTCAATGTCAACTATTTTGCATTTGTAATGGAACTGAATCTGACACCGTCTTTCGTAAAATTATTTTCGATAATCCCTCTTTTTACCCTTGCCCTATGAAGTGTAATAAGCAAAGGGAATTTTCAGTTCTCGGTATAGTCTTGGTGAGTTGCCAAAATGAATGAAAGAAAAAAAGCGCTTTCGTTTCAGAAATCGATGCGACGATCTACGCTACACTTTAGAAACACCCGTAAAATCTAAAGAACATTTAGTTTTCCAATTGTTGGAAAACTATTCCCCAGGTTATTTCAAAGTTTAAAGAAAGAGGTATGGCACATAATTTCAAATATTTTAATCATCTGATATTTTTTTTGCTAATAAGTGACGACAAAAATTTTCTGAAATGATAGAGGTTTTAACATTTTTTAAAAGCATATAAAACTAGCATGTTTCGAATACAATTAAACTTCTATTATACCTCAGGTTTCTAGATGTAGTTACATGGACAAAAAAGATTATAAAATATTTGATCGTTATCTGGTTGTTTCATTCAATGTTCGTAAACTAGAAGATGATTCTTTAAACGTACCAAGGAATTTATACGTTGGGACTTTCTCAAAAATGATCGGACAGTTTCATAAAAGAGAAGATGCAACTAATATTGAAACACAATACGATATTGGTACATTAAGAGATATGCAGACAAGCTTGAAAGTCATGTTGAGAAAGTATAAAGATCAACACTAATGAGACATTTGAAAAGCTATGAAACCATCAAAACTTCAGCAATTCTGTACAGTGATGTGCCAAAAGTTTATTTAAACTCGTTGTCAGAGGTTTCCACTTTCAGTGCTCATATCCGTTTTAATTATATATAATTTACTATAATTTGAAAGCTTAGAAGCCAGTGACAATATAAGCAATGTCTAATTTTAATATCGTATCTGTACGATAAAAAGCATTATGTTAATATTTAATCTTCGTCTTTGATCGCCAGCATTTGTTATAAGATGAAGGTGGGGTAAGTTTCTATAATCCATCTGTTCCATTATTTGTCGCAATGACGATCCAGTGACTGACGAATAATCGACGTGCGTATTACTGTAATGAATAATTCTGCTCTTATAATATTGTGAAAAATTTAGGCTTTAGAAAAGAGTTTCATTTCTTATAATTTTTATTGAATTCCACATTTATACTTTAATAATTTTCGTTGATGAACGGCTTACATATTTTTAATGCTAAAAGGAAATTTTTAAATTATTTAATTCTTTTTGTTTCAAGATTTAGTAAAAAATAAGAGATGATATTTGCTTATCATTCAGTTTTAAAAAGAGTTAAGTAAACTGTTACAGAGTTCTTGTTTTAACTGAATTTTCTTTTCTTAAAAGAAAATGGAAAATTATAGACTATTTAACTATGCACCAAATCATGTTTTTCTACAAAAAATACGTTCCCGAAGAATGCATATAAAAATCGTGTGAAAACGAAATATTTCGATAAACCATACGAAAACTTTTATTATATCAAAATACGCATATTTTCCGTGTTATGTTTACCCCCCCAAAATTGTGTACATAATAAACATATATTATATAAGAAAAAAAATCGTTAAAAAATATCACTGTTTCATGACACAAAAAATTATGCAAAACAAATTGAGTTACCCATAACAAAATTTTATTCGTTCGTTAATTCTGGCTGTTATATTTCTTATTTCTTGAGGACAATTGTTATTATGCTGATTTTAGACTCATTTATATGCACATACAGGTCTTATTTTATTCTGTTGTCGTGTAGATGATGATGATTGAATTACAAGCAGATAAACTGCTCATCTAATTTTTCTATTGTTAAACATTGTTTTTAACTTACAGAAAAGTTCAGTTTAATTTATAGAAGTAGAAAACAATTTTTCTTTTTAGACTTTTGATCTATCAATCCTGAATCGAAGCAAATCGTACAAAAGAGAATATACAGTATGCCCACTTAAGTCCCTTGCCACCCTCTTAACTTTGGAATGGCTGTTGCTATGTTAATAAAAGTTGTGTCTAGGTATAGTAACGTAGCCATGCGGTACTGACTGAAACCGCCTACGGCTCCACCTGGTGGAAAGCTGGGGAGTTAGCATTCCTATCCCGAAAACGGAAAGAGATAGGGAAAAAAGTGATTTATAAAGTTGCAGAGCATCATCGATTTAGTACGAAAAGACTCCTTGTGGACATTATCGCTAAGAAAAGAACGGTTAAAACGTGCATTTGTTTTCTCGTGATTTCCTACACTGTGACGTGACAAAACGATCTTAGAAAGAAAACAACAACTAGTTATAACAATATACCCTTATTTGAGATGTTCAAACTTCTCACCGTCAGCTGAAATACACATTTGGATGAGCATTTGTCCGAAAGATAATCATTTCTCCTTCCATTCAAGTTTCTTGACGTCACAGTCTAGGGAATCACGAAAAAACGAATGCGTATTTTAATCGTTCTATTCTTCATGTCCACAAGGTGTCTTTTCGTACTAAATAAATGATGCTCTACAACTTTGTAAATCAATTGTTTCCCTATCTGTTTCCGTTTTCAAGATAGGAATGCTAACTCTGCTGTTTTCCACCAGGTGGCGTCGTTCCGAAGTTAAGAGGGTGGCAGGGGACTTTAGTGGGCATACTGTATATATATGTGTGTGTGTGTGTGTAGAATATTGAACTTACGGATGCAGTCTGCGATATATGGAGTTATTAGTGCAGGTAGATGTATAAATAACTAGAAAAGTTTTGGCTACTTGACACAATGACTCGGGACCTTGTTGCATATCAGACATTTATTAAGGGTTCCTGGACACAGTTATAGCGTATAGTATTGTCCCCGAGGAGGTCCCGAGAACCATAAGTAGACTTACTTCCAAGACCATCATGTCAGTAGAACATATCAAAATCTACAAAAATCTGTCTTCTTCGCACGTGATCAGCAATTGTATATCATCTCTAGCAGGGTGCGACGACGTCAAATTGGGAAGAAACTAAATTAATTGATTTAATAGTTTTTGATTGATGTATGGTGAAGGCCTGTACGCTTCCCTAGCCTCAACCACAATCAACTTCAGTTTATTTTGGCATTTACATTTTGAATCTTGACTGCAGTTACAATTTAATACATGAAGAATACAATTTAATATAATTTTAGAGACGTAGGAAATTAAAATTGCAAAAGTGTTGGAAAAAAGGTAGGAATTAATGTCATATTGATGAAAACACCTGCCATTAACTTTCAAAAAGTTACACTTTTTAAATTTTTATACGGCGTATTAGTCATTATGTTTATGATTCAAATCAGATATAAAGAAGATTTTTCTTATACAATTTTTCTATAAGTGTTATCATGGCAATTATGATAACCTATTTACGGTCTAAAAATTTGTTTGGCATCATTTTACTCTTCATACATTTATTAACTTAGCCAATAGCATCATGAATAGATACAAAGTACCTTGTCTGATTTCACAAAGTATAATTATTAAACTATCAATAAATGAAAATACCAAATCTCTTGAAATTTAGAGCAGATTGAATATACAAGTCCGAAATGACATCCTATCCATGTCTTACACAAATATGTAAATTGTATATTATACAATGTATGTAAATTGTATGTAACAAAACTAAACAGTATGTAAATTGTTTAAAAATGGCCGCAAAGAAGGTAAAACAAGGCGATCCAGCATGGGATATCACATAAAAACTGAAACTGCCCCGTTGAAGCAAAACTGTCAAAGTTCTCATTGATTAGTTGAAAAAGAACAAAAAAACTGGTGATAACCCCACTAAAAAAAATCTGCAGAAAATCTGGAGGTAATTGGCCCAGCAATCTGTAGGTAATTGGCCCATTTCTGCAGATATTTCTAAGAATATCTGCAGATATTCTTCAGATATTTTGAAGGTAAAGCTAAACCTGCAAAATTTCTTCAGATTTCAGTAGAATTTCTGGAGAAACTAGAGATTTCTTCAGATAATCTTAAGATTATGTTTAGTGGGGAAGTCACACTTAAAGAATAAAACTTTATATAAATCACCATAAAATCAAAACAATACATAGGACACGTTTCGAGATGGAAAATATAACAGCCCGTCATCAGTCACTGCAAACACGTGTCAGTAAGGGGATAAGGTCACAAAAGGGGAAAGAGAGGGGGAGCTTACAAAGAGTGCGATAGGCTAAGCTAGCTGTATGTTAAACCCCAATCACAGAGGTGCACATGCAGAATTGGAAAGTGTTGTAACAATCATAGAAACAATAAACAAAAAAGAAAAGGGGAAAGGAAAGAAAATAAAAAAATAAAATAAAATAAAGAAGAAAACTCATTCTTCTCTCTGTTCATTTGTGACCTTTTCCCCTTACGAACCCGTGTTTAGAATGGCTGATGATGGCTGCTATGTTTCCCATCCCGAAACGCTTTCTGTGTATTGTTTTGATTTTATGGTATTTTAAACAAAGTTTTATTATTTTAATTCTCACTCATTATTTTGGGGATTTACGAGGTATTTTGTACTTCAGTTTTCTTTATGAAGGACGTACATTTGTTAATTTTTGGAGAAAAAATATGCACAGCGTCCCTAAAAACATCCCATTCCGATCAGAATGTTCATCTTCTCAATGCAATAACTCTTCTCAGTGTAATAACTCACACAATAGGTGTAAATACACAAAATGGTAGCTGTAAATCACTCGATCACCTTCCTTACTAACCGAAATTGTTTTCTTCTGACTAACATTTATTTGAATTCCTTTAATAAAGAGTTAAGCGAAGCAAGATTTCAGTTATAAAAAGTCAAAGAATCTTTCAGCAGTATGACTTAAATTTCGTAAGAAATACTATCTGTTACATTCTTCCTTATGTTGGAATTTCTAAAAAAAATTTGCGGATCTACGCCGATCATGACCCCTAGAACCCCAAATCACCCTTAATTCAAAACTTATATGTATATCGCTGAAACGTTACACATGGCAGAAAATCTCAGTCAAGTTCGTTAATGGGCAAAATCGGACCAAGGGGATGGGAATAATAAATAGCGGTTTTGTGAAAACTAAAAAAAAAACCCATAAATTCTTAATTATAATGCATATCAAATCGGTTTGAAGTTATATATATATATATATATATATATATATATATATAAAGTTGTATCAAATCGGTTTAAATAACTTCTAGGAAAAGGGCCAAAAATTTATGTATTGCATATTTTTGATAAAATTAAAAATTTCGCTCAAGGGGCGAAAAAATTAGGGCGTTTTAGGGAGAAAAAAATATACAATTTCGTCAATTCTCAAGATATCAAATACATTTAAATATATCATAAATTTTCTTAATATTATCTACAACTTTTATTTTGACAAGTTTCTTGATAGGACCAACTCTTACAGCAAAAACAAATTAAACAAAAACTGTTAAACTAGGTTTATCTCTAATCTTGAGTTAGTTTTCGTTGGTGAAATGAGCACTTAACTTCGAAATCTAACTGCGCCTGTAGGCCGAGCCGTCAGTGATTTATTTTAATTTTGCAAGACTAAAATAGTATGTTGCGGCCATCACAAAATTTTCTTCTATATAAATAAAATCGTCAATCAAATGAAACTTTATCAAAAGAACTATATCAGGACTATTTTCATCAACATAATCTTGATTCATACCTTATTTTGAACACTTTTTCAAGTTACATTACTTACTACAACAATTAAAAAATGAAAGTGCATTTCAATCATTTTAGGACACACTGGGTATCTCTCTATTCTAAAAAAAAGTAACTACCGCTGTCACCGCCCGCCGCCGGTTTTGAATTTTTTGTGACCGGAGGTCTTTCTTCGTTAATATTAAAAAAACTGTTGCATACAAAAATATGAAAATCGGTAGTATTATAGAAAAATGTTTGATAAACACGCTGATGCAGACAGTTTTCAAATCGAAGAATTATTTTAAGAGATATTTAATGCTAAAGTTGGACAAAATCGTTCCACTAAAAAAGTTTTATAGGAGCAAAAACTATACATCGGAATTTAATAATTTTTAGATCATTTTATACGTTATAATTTCCCGGTGTGCAGAATTCATTTATTTTTTTAATTTGACTCATTTTTCGAGGTTTCATTTCTATTTTAAATTCAAATTTTCAGCATTTCGAGAGATATTTTTTACTTATTTTAGAAAATTGTACTAATTTAACCTGTTACCAACTGTATAAACAACGGAAACAATAATGTTTGCTTCAAATTAAAAATTTATTTACACGTGACTATTATAAACAGAAAAGATACTTTCAAATTAGAATTAAATAATTGCGTTTAAAAAGCAGGAACTTATTGAAAATTACTTCATAAGAACCATACTTACACGTGAAGTTTAACAGAGAAAGGATATTGTAAAATAATAAATTCATTAACATGCGTTAGAAGTCTTAAATAGGAGAAATTACGTCACATTTACGTCACATTACAGTTATTACATAAAATGAACACAGAATAATATTGCAAAACAGTTTAAATTTAGAAATTGCGCTAGACATATATTTGATATTTTGAGAGGATCTTTTCAACTATTTTTGTTAGGAAAGCGCAAATAATATTTCATTTTTAACAAAACTATTTTCACGTGAATATTTAAAAGAGAAAGAATAGCTTGGTCAAAATTACGTCAGATTAAAAACGATTAATTTAAAATGTCTCATTTAAAAGAACTTTCTTTTCGCTTTGTTAAAAAATACCAGGAGACAAAGACTCTATTTACTTAATTCCTTTTATTTTAGCTTATTTTGAAATGTTGTTACACGTGTCTATTTTTATTTCGACGTTTTATTTGTATTTTTATTAATGTTGTACTAATTTATTTGTTCTTTCGTTATTTAAAATAAAATTTATGTCAATTTGTATAATTTGGCGATTTATATAATTTGGCGAAATTGTTCGACGGGATAATCAAGTAGTAATAGCAGCGGATTTGGCGTTAAAATTCCCCAATCAAAGAGAAATGAATAGAAATCCGTTTATAGGGAGATCGCCACTGTTTTTTAAATTATAATTCAATCTTTTGAAATCTTTTTAAAGCCGATCAAATTAGCGTGCATTTAGAGTCTGCGGTGTCTGGACGGGGGTTGGCGAGCGTAGCTCGTAGGGGGCCGAGCCCCCTAGTATATATATATATATATATATATATATATATGTAAGCGTGTGCGTATATCTTAATAGTTAAATGAAGTTAACAAATTGCATATAAGGCGGTGTTAAAGGTAATTTTATTTTTAAATTAAACTTTTAAAATATAAAAATTGAAATAATATATCACAACAACAATAATGAAGCCCAACAACATAAAAAATATTAGAAACTCTCTCACCCCCCCCCCCCCCCCTTCAGAAAAAAGTATTCATGTTTGCTGTTTTCTCATCACGATGACACAGTAAACAAACCCCTCCTTTATACTTGGAGATTTTAATTTCTGCAGCTTTTGGCGGTGTATATTTAATAACAAATCAATGACGACTTTCGATAACAAATTAACTAAGATAGCACAATTAAGAAATTTCAATAACAAAACAGAATAATTAAGTAAATAATTGAAAACATTTTAAAATCAGAAGTAATAAAACTAAATATGATTTGAAATAAAAATAATAGAACATTCTTTTTTTTTTCTGTTGCCGTGTCTATCCACTGAACATATTGACCCACTGAACCGGCAAATTGTCTTCTTGGCTTTTTTATTTTTTAAAAATTTTTAATGCTGCTGGAGTATAATGTTGTTGTGTTGTAGTATTTCAATGATCTATATTTTAAAAGTTTAATTTAATTAATTTTAATTTTTACACCGCCTTACATGTATTTTGTTAAATTGATCAAACTAGCAGTAGCGCAATATCACAAGTGTGTTATAGCGCCTATATATGCTAACATATATATAATGCAAAATCAAACCAATTTAAAAGAAATAAAGTAGAAGAGGAATTGAATGTATTTAATATATATTTGAAGTGACAAACTATTTTATGAACTTTAATTTTTTTAAATCCCAGAATGGATAAAATACATTTCTAATGAAATTACATTTAACGCCGTTTTTTGCAAAACAGGTCCTAATAGTCCAAGAGCCAACAGCACAAAAAACATGTGTTGTCAAGCACACGAAAAATACCTTTATTTTGTGGAAGAGTAGAAGTAGGGGAATCTAATGATTCATATCTGTCGGATGTGAAGTGGTGGATAAGCCAAAAATTAATACCACCAGTGGTTGACTGGTATGTTTATCATTGTGTTTGTCCTACAAACAAACGTGTGAAAACATGGAGGATAATTGTAAGACAAACACAATGGTAAACCTACGAGTCAACCACTGGTGGTATTAATTTTTAGCTTATGCACCACTTCACTTCCGGCAGACGGATCATTAGATTCTCCCACTTTTACTCTCCCATAAAATAAAGATTTTTTCTTGTACTTGATAACATAGGTTTTTGCGCTGTCGGCCCTTGGACTATAATACCTCTTTTTTTTAAATAACTGCCTCCTTGTTGTTTGTTTTGCGGATTTTATTCCCTTCTCCCACGACGTGTAAAATATAAAAGAAAGTTTTCAGTTATTTGCGTTGCTTAGTGAATTGCCACGTTAAATAAAAGGGGAAAAATGTTCAGTGTTACACAAATCGATACTGTAACACGGCCGCTATACTTCAGAAAAACTCCAAAAATGTAAAGTACATTTAGTTATTTTATTGTTGGAAAACTAAAGGTTGTTAGTCAGTTTTATTTTAAATAGCTTAAAGAAGTTATGGTGAGATGTCTCACAGGCTGTTCACAATAATTGTATATTACACTCTTATTTTAAAGAATAATGCCACTCGAAAAATAAAGAAATCGACAAAAATTCTTTTAGCTAAAATAAGGGGTGGATTAACTCTCCCCAAAGCGCCTTATCAGAATAAACCGGTATATCAAATTTGAAGCCAATCGGATAATTCTGAATGAAAAACCCATTTATCTAAATTAAGGGTGGAGGATTAGCTCCCGTTCCTCCCCTTTTATTCTTAACTAATGAAACCTTAAAACTAACCAGGGAAGTGCCTTATCAGAATGAACCTATATCCAAAATTTGAACCAAATCGGACATTTCTATTAAGAGTTATCGCGTTACGTACATAGATATATACATACATACGTACATACAGAACCTGCGGGCACATTAGCTCTCAGGCTTTGATAGTCTGTAAACTAAACTAAACTAAAAAAAAATAAAAAAAAAAATAAAAAAACAGATTACAATTGGATAAAACAGTATACAATGATAAAGTTTTAATTGTTTAATTTAATTTTTATTATTCTGGAGTTTTTCAGAAACGTATAAAAATGTGTAAATATAAAAAAAGATATCAAAAAGCAGTAAGATTTTAAAAATAAATATAACAAAAAAAAAAAAAAAAAAAAAAACCTTTTCTTTTCTACGTATTGCATGGATCACGAATGTTTAACCTTTTTACCCGAAAGTCGTTTGTCACTCCTATTTTGGAATAGCAATATTTTTCTTTTTTAATCGCAAAGTATGATTCATTAAATAAGGCGAATTATTCTATACCGAAATAGTGGTAGCTGTGCGAGGCGCGTCCCGAAGATGAGACAATCCTGATGTGTTTGACCACAAAATATTAATGTCTTTATTCTTTATCCTTTAAAAATCTAATAAAAAATGTTATTCATGAACAAGAAAAAAAAAGAAAGAAAAAGGAAAAAAGAAGAAAACATTTCTGTGAAAAATACCGCTTCGTTTATAATATAAATAATTTAGCCATGCTATAATCTTTAGATTAACGAATAACAATAAACGATGCCGAAATCAAAATAAGGAAAAAAATATAAACTTTAAGATTGGATAACCTAACCCTTAAATTCCTGAATTTTTAAAAATCATTGTAATAATGTTTTTCGGCTTTCATTTTTTAAATAAATCATGGGAAAAATACTTTAAAAAATCGTATTTTGTTTTAAGTATGGTTTACGGCAAAAAAAAACAGTTTGTTACTAATCGGCAATACTGGTCTTTAATTGAAAAAATAATTTTCCTTGATAATATTCTATAATATTAAACACACAAGGATGTTAGGAACTATAATAAGAAATAAATTTTACTTGCTCACTGCAGAACAAAATAGGGTATTTCGCAAGCTTCCAAACAAAACAAAAAGAACATGTAGCAACAATTGAAAAAATAAATCTATCTTTATTCTTAAACAGCCCAAGTGTTGCCATCTACATGTTGAAAATCGATTTAATAATATTACCAGAATGTATTTTATTGGCAACATTAGGCATTATAGCTTCAATATTATTTTAATAGTATTTTAGAAGCCTAAATTGGGTATGTTGCCGAAAAGCAACACCCGGCATTTAAGGGTTAAACAATAGAAGTAAATAATGCATAAAATATTTAACATATAATTTGCATTACAGTTTAAGACCAGTTCCTAGTTATCAAAAATTATTGCAAAACTAAAATTTTGGTTTTATAGTTCTAAATACAGGCAATGTGTCTTTTGTGTATGGTTCTGAAAATTCTGTGACACAGGTAGTTTAATATTAGTCATCTGTCAAATGCCATAAGTTATATTTTCACCCATTCACACGCATGTAATAAAACTTATGTTGTAATAATAATTTTGTTCTAAGCAGAGTTTTTCAAGAAATTATTTTTCATAATGTACTACGTTATGAAACAAATTCACACACACTCACAAAAATAGATTTGTTTGACCACAAAATATTAATGTCTTTATCCTTTATCCTTTATAAACCTAATAAAATTTTTTATTTATGTACAAGTAAAAAAAAAAAAATACATAAAAGAAGAAGAAGAAAACATTTCGGTGGAAAATACCGTTTCGTTTATATTATTTGGAAATAATGTTTCTAAAAGTCGATGCTCTGACAGTATTAACTGAAAGCTAACTTAAAATATTCAATTTAAAAAAAATTTGTTGTGTGATAATTTTATCGCAGAATGAAATTATTTTGATTAAATACTACTTCTCGAACGAAAATTTAAAAGAAAATTTTCCGTATATCTTTTTAAGCTATATATTATAGAATTAAATTAAAATATTGTGTGTAAAAGACTCATTTTCAGAAAATATAAAATATGCTAACGTTCACGTATGCCATTACTTCCGTTTTTAATTTTTGCTTAAAGGGTCTTGTACCTTTTAAACGCGTCGAAAATTAACGAAAAACTTCAAAGCTTGAATTAGTCTATCTTCAAAACCTTTTGATGTATAAACATGTAATTTTGGATATTGATTAAACAGATTATGCTTTGTAATGTACTACATTAGAAATTTGTTAACCCTTTACAGAATTCGTGTATTGTTGAAATCAAAATAGCTCTTTTTTTTACCCCATAAGTCATTGCGCGCATGATATCATGAGAAAGTATGGATGGATTGTCATGAAATTTGGTAAAGATACTAAGCAAATATGTATGTTTAAAATGATCTACTTTTAAGTATTTACAATGGTAATATTTTTAGTTATGAATATTTTTATTCATTAAAAATGCAAAATATTTATTTTTTTTTACGAAAATATTTTTTTTATATAGTTAATGAAATAATTTTAGCCTAAGAGTAGGTCATTTTAAACACACATATATGTTTAGTATATTTACCGAATTTCATGCCAATCCATACATACTTTCTCAAGATATCATCCGCGCAATGAATTATGGGGTAAAAAAAGAGCTATTTTGATTGCAACAATACACAAATTCTGTAAAAGTTTAATAAATTTCTATGGTAGTATATTACAAAGCACAAACTGTTTAAACAATATCCAAAATTTCATGTTTATACATAAAAAGGTTTTGAAGATAGACTAATTCAAACTTTGAAGTTTTTCGTTAATTTTCGTCGCATTTAAAAGGTACAAGTCCCTTAAATCATTGTACTTCATTTCGAATGAAAAATCAATAACTATGGAAGACACTCTCGCACGTGGGCGAATAATTTAATTTGCAAATCAACAAAAACTTTCGCTATAGTAACATAATTTCATCTAGCAACTTTTTTTATGACTATCGAATTTTGTGAATGAAATTTTAATATTTTATAACGTCATTTTTCAATCCATAAAAGACCGCGTACAAATTACATTGTGGACCCGGTGAAATTGACTGATATTTTGATATGTTGTACGTAGTTCCACAACAGTGAACAGAAAAGTAATATTTTTTATGTACGTAATTATTTATTTATTTATTTTGAGTTTACTGGTTTATTTAATTTTATTTTTTTTTATTTCTTTTATTTCATTTTCTGTTTTTATTTAGTTTATTTTTTCTTTCATTGTGGCAACACTTCCCAATTCTGCATGTGTTCATGCCCCTCACATTAGTGTTTACCTTTCAGCTAGCGTCACCTGTCACACTCTTTGTTGCGCTCTCCAATTTCCCTTTTCTGTTCATTTGTGACCATAGACTTCTAATATAACTCAATTTCACCTCTAAGTTTGTGACTTTGTCCCCTTTCAGACACGTGTTTACAATAGCTGATGACGGGCTGTTATATTTTCCAACTTGAAACGCGTCCTGTGTATCGTTTTTATTTTATGGTGATTTATACAAAGTTTTATTATTTTGTTTGTTATTTATCGCCAGTTTTTCGGTGCTGTATCAACTAAGGAGAACTTTGTCAGGTTTTGCTTCAACGGAACAATTCCAATTTTTCTGTGATATCCCATACTGGATCGCCTTGTTTTACCTTGTTTGCGGCCATTTTTAAACAACTTATACAATTTACATACTTGTGTAAGCCTTGGATAGGATGTCATTTCGGACTTGTACATTCAATCTGCCCTAAATTTCAAGAGATTTGGTATTTTCATTTATTGATAGTTTAATAGTTATACTTTGTGAAACCAGACAAGGTACTTTGTATCTATTCATGATGATAGTGTTTAAATTAATAAATGCATGAAGAGTAAAATGATGCCAAACAAATTTTTAGACCGTAAATAGGTTATCATAATTGCCATGATAACACTTATAGAAAAATTGTATAGGAAAAAATCTTCTTTATATCTGATTTGCCTCATAAACGTAATGACTGATACGACATTATAAAAATTTAAAAGGTTTAACTTTTTCAAAATTAACGGCTGGTCTTTTCATCAATATGATATTAATTTTTTTTAACATGTTTACAATTTTAATTTTCTACGTCTCTAAAATCATATTCTTCATACCGAAGAGTAGCCGAATTTGGACCACTTCCCTTATTTTCAGGTGTAACTCGCTTAATTTTTGGAATATCTGCAAATCATCACTACACGGTGTCAATCTATTCATCTACTAACTAAATAAATCTTTAGATCAATTTCTTTTTGAAAATCTTAAATTTTATTTTAATTTGAAAAATTAGCCAAAAGTGGTCCAAATTCAGCAACTTGTCGCCTAAGTTGGACCCCCAGTCTCCTAAATTGGACCACACAATATCAGGTTGTTTTAATGACTAGGGTATATAACTAATTTTATTAAAAGTGAAGTTTGCGACTAATGAAACAATGAAACAAATTAAATCCTTTTCTGTCGTTTTTATTTTTCATTTCAATTTGGCGAAAATGTTAACACAGCTGTTTTTTGGCTACATCTGTAGTTTGATTACACTGAATTTAGCAAGGGAGATAGAATTTCTAATGATTTTTTGGGGGGAGGGGGGATTTGTAGCTGAAGCCTTCTTGCAGGTCAGTTTCTTCACAACTTACGCTCTCCTTTTCGTTTCCTATACCTTTAACAGCTTTTGCTGTCTCGGATGTTTTTCTTCCAGAGATTTTGTCTGTGTCGTTTTCAACATTTTCAACATTATATTTAAAAAAATGTTTAAAAAATATACTCTATTGAAAAAAAATACGCTACGATTAATCAAACGCAAACATTATACATTCAAACAGTGTTGAATTCAGGTGTGCCCCCCCCCCCCTCCGGAGCCATGAAATGACCACTCCCACCGGAAGGTTTGAGATTTTATGCGTTTTAATGGCAAGAAAGTGTAATTCCACCTTCCAGAACTGTAAAAAGTCTGCCCCCCCCCCTCCCCTTACGGAATCGCAAATATCTTCCAGGAGGAAAATGTTTGAATTCAACTTTGTAAACGAAATATGCCGTATGAATAAAGAATTGAAAGAAAATAAATATAAATACATACAAGATAAAAGAAATAACAAACACAATGTATTGCATACGCGTGTAAAAATATTTTTATGTTTATAAAGGCCTAAACTGTATAAAAAAATTGATCCAAATATTTAAAAAAAAAAAAAAAACCTTGCATAGAGATAGTAATCTATTAAAAAAAATGTACAAAGCGCACCGTCCTCGAAATTTATTACTTACTTTTCAAATTTATGATCGTATATTTGGTCCAATTTAAGAAACTTAAATTCGCCCAATTAAGGCAACTACGCCATTTTTTAAAACACATAATCCAAGACTAAGAACAAAAACGAAATCAAGCTAATCCACGTGAAAAATATGCGCAACAAACATATGAATTTAGATATGTACATGAAAACATAACAGCTTACTTTAGTTTTAAAGTATTCACTTACGTTTAATATGGAAAAAAAATAGATCAAAACAGGGAACTTTGGGTTTTTTAAAATTGTCTGAAAACAGCACGTGGTAGGCGGGTGCTTCTTCTAATCATAAATGACGTCATTCTGATGAGTAGGATTTCAGCGGTAGATGTCGTCTCTTCCTGTAATTAACGGCAGAATGGCAACACTCCAATTAAAGCGGTGCACAGTGGTCCCAAATCGCGATCAAGTGGCCAAATTTACTTTCTGGCTTTCCTAGTGATTGTATATGATTCATTTTTAATTTTATAACATTCTAAATTATATTACATTGTGAATTTAAAATAAATTTAATTGGGGTTCCGGAGGAGGAGATTGGGGAGGGGAAATAGAGGGGGGAAATTTTTTATTAAATTTTAATTTTCTTTTTTTACAGGATTTCTTTTACAGGAATGGAATTTTCCACTTTTGATTACGGTGAATATTTTCACTTTTTTAAGACAAACCATCAAATTCAGCCCCCCCCCCCGTCCCTCCCTGAAGATGTACAGGTTAAAATATTATTTTTCTCTCTCTTTAATGTTATTGCAAAGTAACAATAAAGAGTATAAGCAATCAATAAAATACATAACTAATCAATCAGCTAAATTTTGCCCCCCTCCCACACACACACGTACATACACGTGAAATCTCCCCTTTTTTCCATTTGCCCCTATAGCAAAAAAAATCTAAAAATATTATTACTATAAGTTTTCGACATCTATTTACTATGAATCCTTCTATATATAAAAAAAAAAGTTTTGATTTAGAAATGGACCAATGAAAATCTGCGTAGATCATCCGGGTATACTCCTACTAGATCGGCATCCATATTTTTTATGACCGGGGGTCTTTCTTCGTTATTATTAAGAAAACTGTTTCATACAAAAATATGAAAATCAGTGGTATTATAGAGACATGTTTGATAAACACGCTGATGCAGACAGTTTTTAAATCGAATAATTATTTTAAGAGATATTTAATGTTAAAGATGGTCAAAATCGTTCCATTAAAAAAGTTTTGTAGGAGAAAACTATACATAGGAATTTAAACATTTTTAGATCATTTTATACATTGGAAGTTACCGATGTGGCGACTGCAATTATCTTTTTAATTTGACTCATTTTTTGAGGATTTATTTCCATTTTAAATTCAAATTTTCAGCATTTCGAGAGGTATTTTTTACACATTTTAGAAAAGGGCAATTATTTTAAACTGTTGACAATTTTAAAAACAGCGCAAAGAATAATATTTCCTTCAAATAAAAAAATTATTTACACGTGATTATTATAAACAGAAAAAACTTTCAAATTAGAATTGAGTGATTACATGTTAAAAATCGGGAAAATGTTGAAAATTACATCATAAAAATTACAGTTACACGTGAATTTTAAAAGGGAAAGAAAATTTTTAAATACTAAATTCATTATTATGCGTTAAAAGTCACAAATGAAGGAAATTACGTCATATTTAAAAAGACCAAATAAATAAAAGTTGGCAAAACCCTTTAAATTAAAAAATATATTTTCACGAGACATTTATTTCATATTTTGAGATAATCTTTTCAACCATTATCGTGAATTCTAAGACAGCGCAAATAATATTTCCTTTCTAACAACAAAAGTATTTTCATGTGAATATTAAAAAGAGAAAGAAACTTTGGTGAAAATTACGTCAGATTTAAAACGATACATTTAAAAGAACTTTCTCATAGCGTTGCTAAAAAGTACCGGGAGACAAAGACTCCGTGTACTTAATTCATTTTACATTAGCTTACTTTCAAATTTTTAACTAATTTTTAACACTTTTCAACAAAGTTGAAAAGTGTTATTGATTTCGGTTTGCCTGTTCGCGCTCTAACTCTCGTAAATATACTCGGATCGCACTGAAACTTTTGGTTATTGACGTTTAGCCTAGCACGAACCCTATTTCAAATGAAGTTTGTAGCATGTTTAGTTTATTTACAGGGGCAGTCAAAAGTATTCCGTTACATTACGGCCAATGGGAAAAAATCAATTCAAATGAATTTTAAAGATGTTACACCCTTTCAAACATAATAAAAATATATTCCTTTACGAAGCGCACTAAAATATGCAGAATATTCTGTAGCATATGCGGTGCAACGAATAGTTACTATTCATTTACAGGGCTACACAAAAGAATTCCATTATAAATGATATAGGGGGAAATTGTTTGCGGCGTATTTTAATTATACATATTCATATATAATAAAATTGATATACGTCGGTGAGGCTTACTTAAGTTATTTCATGCCAAATACGAAGTGCATAGCATTTACAGGAACATACAAAACATTTCAGACAAGTATTTTCAATCCGAAGTACTGTATATTAGCGGCGATGGCAGGGAATGCATTTTTAATTATGATATGCGCTTTTAAGTTTCACTATATTTATGCATACTATATGGTGTGTGTAAATGTTATAGTTGATATACAGGGCTACGCAAAAGAATTCGTAAAGGTTACTGAGTATGACCGTAAATTGCTGAAAGGTGGGTTTAAAATGTGTTATGCTGAACTGCATGTAGTTTTCTATGAAATGTTTGTAGAATATAGATAAAATGATATACAGGGCCACGCAAAGAATTGGATACATGGCCGCCTATAGATGATAAATTCTGGAAATGCGATTTCAGTAGTTTTAAGAGTGATTTAGTTTGAATTAAAGTTTAGCTAAATAGTGGCGTGTAATAAAGATACTAGATAAACAACAGGGCAGGACAAAAGAATTCAAATATGTTTCCATCTATTAGTATAAATTGTTGAAAGAGAAATTTCAACCTGTTATGCGTTTTCTTGCTAAACTAAATTTTCTATTATATAGTATATATATCAGCCTACAGATCAAATACAGGGCTTTTCGGAAGAATTGGAATAAATATTTGGCTATGGATGGTAACTGCTGAAATCAGTTTTTTAAATGTTTAGTTAGTTATCTTATTTACCTTATTTCCCTAAATAACGAAGTTTTGTTAAAGCTTTCAGGGAGTGTTGGAAAGTGTTTCATAATCTATACCTTACGCATGATTTTTCTTTCTTGTTTTTAATCAAAGACGAAAACAGCCATTGTATCTCTTAGCAGCGGCTGATTTCGTCTTAAAAATCTCCAATCAAAGGAAAATGAATGAAAACCCGTTTACATAGAGACCGTCACTGTTTTTTTTTAAATTATAATTCAATCTTTTTAAGGCCGATGATATTAACATACTTTTAGAATCTGGGGTGTCTGAACGGGGGTTGGCGAGCGTAGCTCGTAGAGGGCAGAGCCACCTAGTTAATAATAAAATTTTTATTGTGAATTTGCATTATGAATATAAGTAAATATAATTGGGGTTCCGGGAGAGGAGATTAGGGGGGAGGGGCGCAATAGAGTGGGTCAAGTTTTTATTAAATTTTAATTTTCTTTTTTTACAGGATTTCTTTTACAGGAGTGAGAATTTTCCACTTTTGATTATGATGAATATTTTCACTTTTTTAAGACAAATCATCTAATTCAGTCGCCCCCTGAAATTTTAAGCCTCCCCTCTCCCTTTCTACTTCCCTGAAGATATACAAGTTAAAATCTTATTTTTTTCTCTTTTCAATGTTATTGCAAAGTAACAATAAAGAGTATAAGCAATCAATAAAATACATAACTAATCAATCAGCTAAATTTTGCCCCCCCCCCTTCACACACGCACATACACGTGAAATCATCTCTTTTTTCCATTTACCCCTATAGCAAGGAGACTCTAAAAATATTATTACTATAAGTTTTCGACATCTAATTACTATGAATTAATAATAAAAATTTTCAATTCATTAATTAGATTACTTTCAAATTTTCGGTTCCCTTCCCCCCTTTCTTTGCCGCTCTCTATTACACAGAGAATAATAACATTGAAATTCCAATAAAAAATGGAGAATCTGTCTTTGTTACATTATTTTAGTAATATTAAATAAATAATTACGTATCTAATTTCTAGTACATTTGAAATTTCCGCTTCTTAATGTTTTATCAAAGAAATTAAAGACGTTCTTTGGATTTCTTCAGAGAATGTGTAATAAGCTTTCCCCTTCTGCAGGAAGTGTAGGTGGGGGATGAATGAACATCAGAGATAGGGATAGCGGGGGTGTGAAATAAGGTAAGCCCATTGAATACTCAATGTGGGGTTATACTTCTACACCCATATCGAGTTTCAGGTAACACATTTCCCTAGAATAGTAAAAGCGCAAAGGGTGGACTGTACATATTCTTTAAAAACTATTACGAGATTGATTCTTTGTTTAATGAGAATAAATGTAAATAAGTATGAAATCCATATAAATAAGTTTTTACATTAAAGTATTCATTAAAATTTAAATGTGCATATAAATTAATATAAATTAAATTAATATTCATAGAATAAAGTGAAAAAAAATACCGTTAATAAAATTTTTTACAATAGACTTATATGACGATACGTGAAAACTAAAAAAAATCCCTGCTGGCCCGGCCTACAGGCAGAGGTAGATTTCGAAGTTAAGTATACTAATTTCACCAACAAAAACAAAATCATTATTAGATATGAATCCACTTTAACATCTGTCTGCTTTTGACGAGTTTTTATTTCCTTTTTATAAAATAGCTGGTTTTATCAGAATCATGTTAAGGCGATATTAAAAAAAATATTTTTCCATACTCAACAACTCAAAATTTTCTGGCACATTTTCAGATTCATTTTTAATTAAAAAAAAATATGAAACATGCTGACGTGATTTTTGAAAAGATTTATAAGCGACCTGTGTTTTTATTTTTCTTTCAATTAATTAAAACTTGATTAATAAACAATTATTTTCTCAGTAGGGCAATATTTTTCGTTTCTAACAATCGCTTCCGGAAATTCTGTTCAAAATGCCCACTTTGACATCCTTTTTTGAAATATATTCTGCCTCTATCAAAAAATCGATCCTTACTGTACATTATATAGTTTCTGAATAAGAGAATCTAGCAATTGGATGCGTTTGAGAGCAAAAATGAATTTAAAAATGAGTAAGAAAATAGACAGTTTGGATTTGAATGCACCCTTAATAAGATGATTTTTTTCTTCAATCGCTATGTATTTTTAATTTGTTTTTACTGTAAGAATTGGCCCTATCAAAAACTTCTCTATATAAATATTGAAGACAATAATAAGAAGATATATGATAAATTCATGGAGATTTTATATCTTGTGAATTGACGGAGTTATTAAAATTTTTCTTCTTCAACCCCCCTTTTATGTTTTCGTTTTTAATTTTTTTTTTCGGTACGAATTGGTCCTATTAAAAACGTGTGAATATAAAAGTTGTAGATAATATTAAGGAGATGTATAATAAAATTATTGGATTTGATATCTTGAGAATTGACGAAGTAAGGAATTTTTTTTCTCCCCAAAACCCTATTTTTTGCGCTCCTTGAGCCTATTTTAAATTTTATCAAAAATCTGTGATGCATGAATTTTTGGCGCTATTTTTAGAAGTAATAAAAACTTTAAACTGATTTGATATGTACAAAAATTAAGAAGTTATGGGGTTTTTTCGGTTTTCACAAAACCCCTCCCTATTTCCATCCCCTTTGTCCGCTTTTGCCCATTAACGAACTTGAGCGAGATTTTATGTCCCTTGATTTTATGTATCAGTTTGAAAGAGATTTGTGCAGAATTGGGGAAGTTATCGTGTCCAGAAGAAAGTGATAACACAATTGCTTCGGGAAATTCCGTTCAAAATGCCAATTTTGACATCATTTTTTGAAATATATTCTGCCTCTATCAAAAAATCGATCATTACTTTACATTATATAGTTTCTGAATAAGAGAATCTAGCAATTGGATGCGTTTGAGAGCAAAAATGAATTTAAAAATGAGTAACAAAATAAGCAGTTTGGATTTGAGTGCATCCTTAATGCAATGATTTTTCCAACACAATCCGCTTCGGGAAATTCGGTTCAAAATGCCCACTTTAGCAGCACTTTTTAAAATATATTCTGCCTCTATCAAAAAATCGACCATTTCGGTATATTATATTGTTTCTGAGTAAGAAAACGTAACAATTGGAAGCCTTTGAGGGCAAAAATGAATTGTAAAATGAGTCAGAAAATAAGCAGTTTGGATTTGAATACACCCTTACTTAGATGATTTTTTTCTTCAACCGCTATGTATTTTTAATTTTTTTTTTTTGCTGTAAGAATTGATCCTATCCAAAACTTGTCTATACAGATGTTGTAGACAATATTAAGAAGATATATGATAAATTTATGGGGATTTTATATCTTTTGAATTGACGGAGTTATGGATTTTTTACTTCTTCAAACCCCCTTTTTGTTTTCGTTTTTAATTTTTTTTTGCAGTACGAATTGGTCCTATCAAAAACTTGTGAATATAAAAGTTGTAGATAATATTAAGAAGATTTATAATAAAATTAATTGGAATTGATATCTTAAGTTAAGAATTGACAAAGTTATGAATTTTTTTATCACAAAAACCCTATTTTTTGCGCCCCTTGAGCCCATTTTTAACTTTATCAAAAATCTGTGATACATAAAATTTTGGCCCTATTTTTAGAAGTAATAAAAACTTTAAACTGATTTGATATGTATAAAAATTAAGAAGTTATGGGGGGTTTTCGGTTTTCGCAAAACCCCTCCCTATTTCCATCCCCTTGGTCCGATTTTGCCCATTAACGAACTTGACCGAGATTTTATGCCCATTGATTTTATGTATTAGTTTGGAAGAGATTGGTGCAGAATTACGAAAGTTATCGTGTCCAGAAGAAAGTGATATATATATATATATAGATAGATAGATAGATAGATAGATAGATAGATATATAAAGTTTTTTACTGAGGGTGGTTTTGGATTCTAGGGGTCATGATCGGTGTAGATATGCAAAAATTTTTCAGAAATTCCAACATGGGAACGATCCCAATAGGTAGTATTTCATACGAAATCTACCTAAAAACGTATTTAATGAAATTTATTTGTATGCTGGTAAAGGACACTTTTCAAACAATCTGGAAATTTAAAACACTGAATGATGTTTTCCAGTTGATTGAATTTCCCATACATGCATATTGGTAGAATTTAGTATATATATACATAAACTGAGCTTTAAACATGCACTTTTGGTCAAGTTTTAATATTATTTTGATATAAACAAAATAAAACAAGGGAAAAATTGTATTAATATATATATATATATATATATATATATAAAGAAAATAGTTAACTCTTAAGACACTGACAATTTTGGGTCAATGTGAAAATTAGATTGATTTAAAACCCGATTACTGATTTTGGACTAATATTGGCAATAAATAATGTCCAACTTCAAACTTCTGGTTCTCACAAAGTCGCAAAAAGTCTCAATAAATCTCTTGGGATATGATTTTAGAAGATTCATTCTACATTTTGTACTATAAAAGTCCGAGGAACTCTGAAGGACTTTTCTATATACCGTATATACTCACGTATAAGTCGACCCCCTAACTTTCGAATGCAAATTCTGGAAAAAATAAAAAACCCACGTATAAGTCGACCCCCTAACTTTTTACTTCAATTTTACACAAAATCAAACCAAAGATTTTACTTGCCAATGAGAAAAGGTCGTAATTAAACAAAAACAAATCATTGAAATTTTTTGAAATGCTAAATTATTATTATTTGTATATTTTATGTATTATTTTTTTATTCATACACATAAAAAGCCATAATTTTGCAGTATTCGAAGTTTATTGTTTTTCTTTTTTAACTGACCCGCGTATAAGTCGACTCCCCATATTTGCTTACCGAAAATTGTCAGAAATTCCTCGACTTATACGCGAGTATATACGGTATTCCTTTTTATGTACAAAAATTCCTTAAAACTATGTATTTTTAAAAAAAATTTCCTCTGTTTTTAATTTTTGAGATTTTTGCAATCGAAAAATCAAATTAAACATGTAATTTAATGTTGTTTCAGAGAAGCGCAAAGAAAAAAACGACAAACTGTCTGAAAAGGTCTTAGTTAGGGTGTAAAAGCAGCGAATTTGCCTGAAATTCACGCAACAGCAGAAAACGCTCAAAACTCCTAACTTCACATAAGCAATGAGAATTCATGTGGGCTTATAAAACCAAAATATTAAAGAATATAAATTTTCAGATATTTCGAAATATTGTGGAATTTATTTCATTTCGAAATACGAAAATTCGATTTTCTGATTTTGGGCCACATAATCACGATTTGGGACCACTGTGCGGCGGTCCCCTATATTTCTGCCCGTGGTTATATTTTCCTAGATTGAGAAACATATGTCTATTTTTTACGGTGTACAATTTTTGCTTAACCCTTTATGCACTGAATTATGAATTCATGAAAATTTTATCTTCTAAAGCATTTTTCGTGAATTGTTTAAACTAGAATAGAAGATTTACATAATCATTTAATAAATTTTAGAAGGATTTTTGAAGAATTCAAGGATTTAGAAGGATTAATTAAATTTTAATTTATAGGGATTTTGTACAATATTTATAACCCCTTTAAAATCTTTTATTTTAAATATTTTTCTTAGTATTTTGTAGAATTAGGAAATGTACAAATATAATGTTCTTCAATAGAAATATAGAGATATTTCAGAATTGAAAAATCCCCCCCCCCCCCCCAACGCCAAGAAAGCTGAAAAGATGCAAAGGCAAAAGAAATCCTCCTTTAATAAATATTTTTGTTTTGTGTAATCAATAATACTTTTGGAACAAGATAAAATAATGTATCTATAACCCATTCTAAATTTTATTAAAACTAATCGATGTAATAAATGAATTTTATAATAATAAATTTCTACTTAAAATACTGGCATCAAAATTCGAAAATTAATTTTCGCACTTTGCTACCCCTGTTTTAAAAAGATAATCTTTATCGTATAATTCTATCATAAATGTTAAAGAAATCTATCACGAAGAATTTTCATTTAAAATACTGGTATAAAAATGTGAAAATTTTAGGAACACTTCGAACCCTGCTGCAATTATTTATGGAGCAAAACCGACACATATACATAAAAAAGAAGTATTTCTATTCAGAAATTTCTTTATGCAATAAAGTCTCTGCAAACAAAACTTGCTTACAACAAAATACCGTCTTAATTTTATGCTAGTTGACTAAATTAATACTTCATTGATACTACACTTTTTAATAGATGATTTATCTGCTAAGATGTAAACCTGTATAAAACGTAATTTTTTTTCCGGTTCCTTGCGTTGACATCTTAGTAGGTTTTACTGCAATTATACAAAATAATAATTGAGAAAAATCGTGTATCCTATATGTAGAGAATTTATATTGGAGGATTAACGAAATTATTCATTATAGTAAAAGAATTTCATTTAGGAAATTTATTTTTTATCATTATTAAATTTTTTGAAGGAAATTTCGGCATTTTATAACGACATTTTTCAATTCACAAATTTTTGAGATCGGAAATCCGTTCTTTTCTTCTGTGATGACAGTAGGTTTATTTAAAAAATATATTTTTTTTTCTATATTTAAAATCAGGATTAAGGAGTGCTTTACTTGATTGTAATAATTTATGGATTAAAACAGATCCATATACAGAGTGTTTACTAAAGCCCTGCTCGCCCTTGCTAACTTCAGAAAGAGGACATATAAGTCAAGCCTAGGTATAACAAAAGGGTTTATGAGCTACGCGAACCATTTATAGAGCAAAAGAAATCCACCCACAAAGAAAGAAAAATAAGGGAACAGATTCAGAAAGTTTAGAAATTATACGTTTTCTTTGTAATTATTAATTAATTACGCAAAATAATGTCGCATGTAGGTACAAAATTTAATTTGAAAATCTACGAAAACATACATTATAAAACAATCAATCACTTTTTTGACTTTCGAGTTCAAGAGACTAAAATTTAATATTTTATGACCTCTAATGTAACACGTTTTTCAGATTACGATCTCATTCTTGATTCTTGTTAAATATAACTTTTTTCACCTATACTACTTTATTTACATATTTTACGTTTTACGCTTTTCCTATTGTTAAAGATAATTTAATGTGGATTATTCCATGTATTTATTCCAAGTACGTTTTAGAAAAGTATAAATCCGTACCTTTCTGATTTTGATGAAATATGGTAGGTGATATCTATCAATCATAAGAATTCCAAAACTTTTTTTTCTTTTTGATTCTCTTAACGAAGAAAATTGCTGCTTTGATGTAGCACTTTTCTACAATGTGGGCAAGCAAAAAACACCATTTTTCATTTTTTTTTCAGGAAGCTTCAGATCTTTTATATGCATTACAGAGCTGCCACAGGCAACTATTTTTTAATTCTAACTGGCACCATTTTCTCAAAACAGAATTCGTTAACACACACTTCGACAACATTTGTAAGAGAAATATACTTCAAAATTTATGTTAGAAAATTGTGGTACGAACAGAATGTAAAAATAGTCGCCTGTGGCAGCCCTGGCATTAATAAAATAAAAGTATAAGACCATAGCTATTAACCTGCCACTAATTTCCCGTAATATCTGGATTAATTTGACCCAGGTTCGAACCAGAAAATTTATTACTTGAATCTTTATTTATTTAGTTCGAGGTTTCTACGTGGAACATATTTAACTTTATTTCTTAAAAAAATTACTGGTTCGAAATCTATTAAATCAGAGTCAAATTAACGCATGTATTACGGAAGATTAGCCTGAGGTTGGCACCTATGTATAAGATTCATTTTAAAGGTTAAATAATAAAGTCAAAAAGAAAGTACTACAATTTTTGTAGTAACTATGAACTCTAATTACTTAAATATGCATTTTATCCATGACATTTATAGATGTCAAATATTCAATATCACAGAGAAGGGTACAAGAACCTTCCTTATACTCGCTGTTTCTAAATTTTCGATATATATTTTCCAGTTATTCAGCACTTTTTTCGAACTTTCAATGGACGACAAAAGTCTTTACGCTTTCTATAGTTTATGCAGTTTTTCAATTTTTCTTTGTTTCCTTTATTTTTGAAGTTGTTATTATAAGCATTATTCTGTCAAGAAAAGATAAAAGCTCTTTGCTTTGGGTAGCTTTTGCAGTTCATTTTCCTCTCTTCTCCTAATTTCAAAAGCTTTATTTATTATAAGCATTATTGCTTTATAATTTACTACTTACGTGTCGTTTAAGACATTGCATGCGGGTATATTTCGCTGTGGACTTATGCGTGTAGCGGGCGGTTTTTTTTTTGTTAATTTCGTGGGTTTTATTCATTCAGTAAAAACGCAATAAATCGAAATTTACTTCGTTTTTTTCAACGAAACTTTTTTTTTAATTTTATGCTCAAATATAAGCTGTATAACAATTGTTTAAAAAAAGAATTTTTTGAATAGGTAAATATAGAATAGTGAAGTAATAATGTGCTCTTCATTCAAGTATACTAAAAACATACTTTTACGTGACCCGCGATCAAGTGACAGACCGCAAAAAACGTAAAAGTACGTTTCCCGAACTCTAAAAAATAAATCTGTAAATTAATCAGTTTTACATACATATATGTGTAAATTTGTAAAAATTACACGTGTGTCATAAAATTTACACTCTTGTCGTTAAAATTTAGCTGTATTTACGTGTGTTTATTGGCTTAATGGAAGTGTGTAGTTGGTTGTCCCTTCAAAAACTCAAACAAGTGTGCAAAAGGTAGAAAATTTTATGGATTTACCCGACTTGTTGCATTAATGTAATTTACAAATTTTGCATATTACACAAATATCTGTGTATTTTGCATATTACACCGAAATATATGTAAAAATATTACACAGATGTACGTAAGACCAGAATATTGCACAGAAGTATGTGCACGAATTTTAAGAACAGAATATTATACGGGATCATGCATAACAATATTATGCAGAAATATGTGTAAGAACAGAATATATCGCAGAAATCTGTGTACTTATGTGAACAAAATAAATATCGATACTTGAAAATTATGTGTAATACTCGTAGTAGCTAAATGGGCAAGTTAATGGCTTAGAAAGTCGCAAATCATGAGTTCAAATATCGTTTCGGTGAGTATTACTTGTTTACTATAGATTGAATTAAATAAATAATTTCTCCTCTTGATGTAGATGTATCTTTCAAAACTTGTGACTGAAATTGATTTAAAAAAAAAGAAAAATACGACAAAAGTGACGGCGTCACGATCTCCGTATTTTACAAAATTTTATTTTACAGTATATTTATTCAGATTATATAGATTCTATTAATAAATTATGACTATACTTTTTTAGCTGATGAAAACAACTTTAACAGAGCACCCAAGCAGTAAATATAATTTCTGACGATTCTCTTTTTCCTAAATTAAGTTACACTATTTTGTGGTCTAAAAACAAATCTGCTGAAAAGAGAACAAACACACCATGCACACGTGTTTGTGTTCATGCAAATTTGTTTTGCAGCCATAAAAATATTTAGTTCAAAATTTACATCCCAAATTATAAATTTTTGTACTATGTACCCAGAATCAATTCTTTTTGTATATTACACAGATATTTGTGTGCTCAAGTGCAATTTACACGTTAAAGGTGCTTTTCTGAGTTATCTGATAGCATTTTTAACACTTAAGCTGCTTAATGTGCCATTAAAATACACAGAAAAATGTGTATTTTGAAACTGACACAACAAGGAATGTATTTAGAAATTTACATGCCTTTTTTACACGTATAGACACGTTTTTGTATCATCAGTATACCTGTTTCAATGTGTAAATTTACGCATTCTTTTTTAGATTGCACATACAGTGTATTAAAAGAGAAATGTCTCTAAGAAGAATATCTTGATCTCGCATTCACATGCGCACACACGAACACTAACAGATAAACACCTCTCTCAGGTACTCCTAGTTGTTAGATAGTAAAAAGGGGATTGCTTAAATTTATTTCATTATGGTCTTTCAAATAACAGACCTTTCTTCCACACACACACTCGTTACAGATGTCATGCATAAAGTTTCTTTCTAACTCTTTAACCCCTTGAGGGCGCCCCTAATTTTAATTAAAATTTATACCAGAAACTTTTAATTAAGTTTTACTATTATAAAATCGGCGAAAAAGAGCTGAAAAATGGCTTTTCCTTATTTTGAAATAAAAAAATTTCCAAATTTCCGGTGGGAATTCATTACAGAAACACAATTGCTTGCCCCTCAAAGCGTTACGGGCGGTGGTATGTTTATGAAACCCCTTAATTTTAATTCACAAATGCCACAATAATGGCACCAGAATTTTGGTTTATTATATATATATGAAATATAGCCTTTTTTTTTCCCCCAAGTAAATGTTCGTAAATTCCGGTGTCATTCATTCATTTCAACACTTTAGCAATGGAAGTGTTTTGCTCCTAAAAAGGATAAAAATTGCTTTGAGCATGAGAATTCTGATTTATTGCCATGATAGGGGACGGGAGGAATATCGGTGATCATCCACTAATGCTTTGATCTACCATTTGCAAAACTTCATATCAAATGAAACTTCCGGTTTTGATTAAAACCTAAATCAAATATTTATGCAAATATAAACCTACTTTGTTTTTTTAATGATAATCATTTTGATCATCTACCGTGTCCATAATTTTTAAAGAATCTGCTTTACTTTGAGAGCTGTAAACATAGGTTATGTTGAGTGTGATATATTTGATAATCCATAGAAGATGCCAAAGAAGATTTATAAATTTCTTCAAAATTTACCTTTACAATAAAATAAAAATTTACTAAAAAGGATGCTTATAAAAAGAGGTGTCTTGATGGAGTTATCTCTCAAGAAAAGATAGTTTCTTATTTTAAAGTTACACATTGATTTGTACAAGAAATGTGAAAATTTCTAAATTTATCTTTTTAACATTTTCCAACATAGTTGTTTATACTTTTAAACATAGTTGAACAGTGTTTATGAAAATATATAACAAAAAAAAAAAAAAAAAAGACGGATCAAAGAATTACTATATTGGAATGACTAGCAGGAAATTTAAGTACAGAAAAAAGGAACATGTAGCTGATATTAAATATAATAGGAAAACCACAGCCCTGGCAAGATTATATCAAGAAGAAATCATCCAAATAAAATATCAATGACAGTAAGATAATTTTTCCCTCTAGTTTATATTATCTATCCATTATAACAGAAACCATAGCGATTCTAACACGTACAATTTCCATACGTAACGATGCAGAATCATTTAAATTACCGAAATTGTGGCAGGAGTTACTCAATGCTTACGGAAATAGAAATAAACATCCAAGTAAAATAAAAAAAAAATGACGTACGTTACATGAAAAACAGAATGATGGCATTTCAGATTCTTGCATCATAGATCGTGCAATTTAAGAATATTATTATTTATTTGTTTTGAAAATGACTCGGGTAGAGTAGAAACACGTCAACAGTCAAATAAAACTATTTTACTATTTTTCAAGTTTTAATCTCACACCTTTTAGCAATTAGAAATAGTATAAAGTGTTTAGGAATTCGGTTTGCCTGGCCGTCTGTCTGTCTCTCTTTCTGTACGATCTCTAATCTATGTAACTGATATGTGTTATTGAGGTTTACAATGACAGATTAGGTATTTAAAATCAAGCGTGTAGCATTTATAATTCGTTTACGGGGACACTCAGAAGAATTCAGTTACAATATGGTCTATGGGGAGCAGTTATTTGCAATGTGTTTTAATGATGTTAATCTATTTCAGTGGTATTGAAATTGATATACGTGAGTGAAGTGCACTACAAAAAGCTTACTGTAGAATATGGTGTGCATGACATGTAATCGTTCATTTACAGGCACACATAAAATAATTCGGTTACAATACTGCCTATGAGAAATAAATGCTGGGAGTGCGGTTTTAGTTGTGGTATGCGTTTTAGGTAGATTTCGGAAGAAATGCTACCTATTACATTCTCTTCTGCAGATCTACGCCGATCATAACCCCTAAAACCTAAAACTACCCCCCCCCAGTTCAAAACTTTATCTATCTATCTATATCTATATCTATCTATCTATCTATCTATCTATCTATCTATCTATCTATCTATATATATATATATATATATCACTTTTTTATGGACAGGATAACTTCCATAATTCTGCACAAACCTCTTCCAAACTGATATATAAAATCAAGGGACAGAAAGTCTCGGTCAAGTTCGTTAATCGGCAAAATTAGAACTAGGGGGTGGAAATAGGGAGGGGTTTTCTGAAAGCAGAAAAACACCCATAATTTCTTGATTATAATACATATCAAATCAGTATAAAGTTATTATTACTTCTAGGAAAAAGGCCAAAGATTTACGTATAACAAATTTTTGATATCATAAAAAATGGGCTCAAGGGCGAAAAAATGTGATTTTAAGAAGAAAATAAAATTATAACTTTGTCAATTCACAAGATGTCAAATCCAATTAAATTTATTATTAATCTTCTTAATAATATCTACATCAATACATGGAAATTATTCCAGAGAGAAACTTTCGCCTTACATACAATAATTCAAATGAAAATAGAATTTCAAAGTAATTGCTTAAGAGGCGCAAAGGCCAACATAGTGAAAAAGATTCCATGCCGGGACTCGAACCCGGGCCATCAGTATAGCACACTGACGTTCTACCGACTAAACCACATGGAACGATACCCAGCCTGGAAGTAGTGAGAAATTTTCCAGGCTGGGTATCGTTCCATGTGGTTTAGTCGGTAGAACGTCAGTGCGCTATACTGATGGCCCGGGTTCGAGTCCCGGCATGGAATCTTTTTCACTATGTTGACCTTTGCGCCTCTTAAGCAATTACTTTGAAATTCTATTTTAATTTGAATATCTACACCTTTCATATTTACAAGTTTTTGATAGAACCAACTCTTACAGCAGAAAACAAATAGGGGCTGAAGAATAAATTATCGTATCAACATGATTCTGATAAAATCAGTTCTTACAGAAAAAAGAAATTAAAATCTTATCAAAAGCGGCCAGATAAAACTGTTAAACTGTATTTATCTCTAATCTTGATTTAGTTTTTCTTGGTGTAATTAGTACTTAACTTCGAAATCTATCTGTGCCTGTAGGCCGAACCGGAAGGAATTTTTTTTTATTTTAACTAATTTGTTGCACATTGCTCGATATGTATAAAATCTATAGAACATATACAGGGCTGTACTTTTCTGATTATGAACGGTAAATACCGAAATTGTGTTTTCTAATGTGTTATGTTTTCCAAATTGTTTATTTAGATATCGTTTTTCACCTTATTAACCCTCTCGCTGCGCAACCCGAGATATTCTCGGGCATGCATTTTTTCCGTCTAATTAATATCATTTGGTTTTTCCCACCAGTTATTTTTTAGCGAAAACTTTGTTTGATTTAATCAGGACATTTTCCCCGATTACGATTGTCAAAAATTTCTGCTTTAAAGAACCGGTGATAAAAGATTAAAAATTCTGTAAAAGACGTTCATCTTGAAGAATTACTTACGCAGCGAGAGGGTCAAACGGGGAAATTTCATTAGCGTAATCTGAATTCATAATCTATAAATGACGCATGATTTTTCTTTCTTGTTCTTAAATTGCTGTATAATTCGGTATGTATCATTTCTGAAAATGTAAGTTTACAAACACTGTAAAAAATTTGCTGCAAAGTAACAGGTCTATCGACCATTTTTATAGAAAACGGTTATATAACCGTAATTTAACTGTATTATAATCATATTATTGTCTATATTATGGTCAGAACACAGTTAATTTATTGTTAAGTACTCGTTTTCTATAAAAACGGTCGATAAACATGTTACTTTGCTGCAAACTTTTTACAGTGAATATGTCTGAAATATGCGGAAAAATAAGAGATGTGTTATTTTAATTGTTGATGAGACGAAATTATATTCTCCCTATTTTATGACCGAAATTGTTTGGAAAATAATGAAAGGAACAAAATATAAATTCCGAGGTATCCTATGTGCTGTCGAATAATAAAAGCGACATCCTTTATCTGCTGAAATCTTTCTACGCTGATGAAAGCAACTGTTTTGCCTTCCGTTCTAATGAAGTCACGAATTTCGGCATACAAAGACCCGCGCATTTGTCAAAAAATAGGATTTCCTTAGACTGACTGTGTTGACAAGCATAATTCTATTTTCGTCTTTATCTCCGATGGCAGACAAAGGAAGGAAAAGAATCTTCTCTGAGCATTCGCGAAATTCTAAATGCGGTGATATTCATATTAAATATTTAACCAAAATATCATAAATTTTACTTTAATTATTAGCTGATTTTTAATAGTAAAAGTTATTGTTATAGCAGTTATTACATAGTATTGTTATAGTTAATCAACAAACTTCTTTTCAGCAGAAATCTATTAGAGAAAATTGTACATCATATCGGGCATTGTTTAAGACAAACTGAAATAATATTTGAGGTAAACTTAATGAATCTGGGAGCACGGCAGTGCGTCGGCCAAGTTCGCACAAGCCGTAAGCTACCTTTTCCTGAACCATTTCGGCATACTTTTCAACCCCTCATAACGTCGTTTTAGGGAGAGATATAGAAATTTTTCTTTGATACACATGTTCGTATGGTCAAACTGAACTATGGTTCCTAGATTTCATGTTTCTATATTTAGTAGTTTTCGAAATATTAAATTCCGAAAAAGCGCTTTTTTGTCACTGACTCACTTCGCATCATCAAATAACTAAGGTACTTCTAAAAGTCGTAGAATAATGAAATTTCACAAGTAAGTCGGGTTTGTAGCACAATTAACCAGAAAAATCTGAAAACACAGAATTTCCGCCTCTAAACCCTTCAAACAGGGGGTGTTCATTTGGCCGTAAACAGTTCCTTAAAACATTCAATTGTGCCAATGTTGGTCGCCAAAACTCGATTACAGAGTTTTGAAGGGGTTCACGTGATTTAAAGCAGAATAACATTATATATATATGCTTTTCCAAAGGTGTTTGTTAAATAGAAAAAATGAATATACCTAAAAATTTTAATCAGTATAGGTTATGATATATATTTGATATTAAAACAATAAAACATTTAACAAAATAAAACCGCAATTCGGTACGTTTCCGGTATAGTAGCCTTGGCGAAATACAGAAAATAGCCTTGACGAGAAAAAAAAAATTTGATAATAACGTATTTTTTGGCAACCTATTTACTGTGTCATATACACAAGCAATTTTTTCCATATGTATACAATTTATTTAATGTAAGGAACCCGTTTATTTATTTTTATATACCAACATAAATAATTTGTATATAAAAAATATTTTATACATGTATAAATAAAATGTTTATATGTATATATATACATATATAAATAACATAAAAGTTCATCAGGTTTGTTTTCATAGTTGTTTATATCATTTGGCAACATATCTCAGTTTCTGAAGTCTGAATTGCGCCAAGATTTAAAAAAAAATGTCAAGGTCGTTATAGGGGAAAAATAGCCTAATTCTAGATGAAAGTTTAAAAATCTCCTTTTAATTAAATGAAATGTGTAACTAATAAACTGTCTTTAACGATGTGTTTACAAATGCGGCGTCCGAAGTCCGCTGCTAATGTTATTATATTGTATTAGCCTACTTACTGTTAATTTATTGTTTATTTTAAATCTGTAAAAGAAAGATTATAGTTATAGATAAGATATGTTGGTCGCCAAAACCCGATTACAGAAAATTAGCCTGAGTTATAAAGGTGTTACATGATTTCAAGCTGGATGAATTTTTATATGCTTTTAGAAAAATCTTAATAAGGTAAATCTTTCAGTTTATCTGTTTATCTTTCTATCTTTTACTTCCTTAAAACAAATTTTATTAAACGCCGAGAGGCGTCTGCACAGATCATCACATCATCGAGTTGACGGCTGAAATTTTAGGATTAGTTAAATAACGATTAGCGTATTGAAATGTAACTGGTCTGCCAAGTCATATCTTTGTAGAAACCACCTACAGACCCGATTTTACGGGTTATTTGGTGAATTTTCCATTGTGTTTTCCTGTACCCATTCCTCCATGTTTCCAAACTTTTGGATGCAGGAAAATACAATAGTAAACCTATCAGTTAACCACTAAAATTAGGTCTTCAGCTGGTTTCTACCAAGATATAATTTAACAGACTAGTTGCATTTAAATATGCTAATCTACTTTTAACTAATCCTAAATTTTCAGCTGTAAACTCGATGAGGAGATGGTGTGTGCAGACGCCTCCCGGTCTAGTATAAATGTCGGAATTCTAATCTCAATAGCACTCTCATCAAACTGGCATCTATCCCTACTATATATGGAACACTATTCCTTTAAGTGAGTTTTAGTGATGTTAATGAACTTATGCATATGCATCATAGATATTATACATATGCATATAATACGTAATACATTTGCATCATACATATTATAGGTATGTGTATAATACGTAATACATATGCATCATTATGACGTCAGAATAAACAAAACATTTTTTGTCGCCAAATTTGAGAATTGACATGATATATTACCAAATTTAGTGACACTTTGCTAAATGCCGCCAAGCTTGGCGAATATTTGACGCTAGTGGCTATTTTTCAATGAGTTAATTATTAATGCGAGCCATCTATTTTTATTTTTCCGTATATCATCTGAATAGTTAAATGATAAAACGTACTAATATTTCCAAAGTGCTAATAGTTTCTTCACTGCCCAAAACCTCTGCTATTGTTATTATATTGTACTGTAATTATACTTACTGTGACTATGTTGTTAATCTTTACACCGCTAAAACTTCTGTTTTATATAAAAATAATTTACAGAAACTATTAAAGCATTGAAACTTCCAGTTCTCCTTATGATTATTATAATTCTATAATATGTAACCTGTTAATCGATATGTACGTTAGAATATCTTCTATAATCCGGTTCCTCGCATTTTAGTTTTCAGGTTTCGAATAAAATTAGCTAAAATCTTAAAACCATGGCACATTGACTAATTCTTCAACACGATCAGATGAGATGAATGATAGATTTTCAAATGGATCATGGCAGTGAGCCGGTAGACCTTCTATTCTTCCGTAATCGAGTCTATTGAAAAGTTTAACGTTAAACAAAAAGATATTAGCATCAATATGGTTTAATGCAAATGCAGATATTGTCAAAGAATTTCATAAGAACCATTTCACTTGTACCCAGTCGTATCAGTTAAAATACAACAATTGACAGTGAGCCCAATTAGAAAAGATTACTTAATAGGATTAAAAATTTCCGCATTAGAGAGCGAATCGTAACTGCTAAGGAAACATGCATAGGTGAGTTAAGAGATATTTGTCACGAAAGATGAAATACACAACAATACAAAATATATGATGTGCTTCCATGATCGTAAAGAGTTCTTGATTTATCTATCAAAAGCTTCCGACTTGGCGAAAGAATGGGCAAGTAAATTAAATTAAGAATAACAGTAACATGATGCAACGTTTAACATGGAATTAATACGGTAAATACTGCTTGCTAGAAGCAGCTAGTACTTTAATATAAAAAGAAATAAAGTATAAATTTGTAAAGCTCAATAAAATAAATTTAGGTATTTTTATGTTAGCCTGGCGCAAGTGGCAAATCGCCAAATACTGTTCCCAACTCCATTGTTCATATTGCATTCATTTCATTTAAAGATATATACTTTTTAGTCCTCTCATTTAAAATAGATGCATTTCCCTCATTTTATTTAATAGAATATTTAACATAGAAATAAATAAATAAATAAATAAGAAATAATAACATAAACCAAAATATTTTATTTGAAAATCAAAGCGTTGTTTCTAGTTTACACATGTGAAAAATGAAAACTGCTATTGGCGATAAAACAAAAGGCTAATGAGGAGATTTGCTCCCGGCTAACATAAAAGTACCGAAATTTAAGGTTTTTCATATTAATATAGTCTAGAATAACAAACTTGAAAAAACATACAAAAAGTAGTGATATCTCAACAAAATGTTTTCGGTAAAAAAAAAAAAAAAAAGAAGCGCCAAGTTCTCCTTAATGTTTCGGCCAGAAAAAGTAGTGATATTTGAAGTTCGCACAAGTTAAAAGCCAAACATCCCAAATCTTTCATTGAAAATGGCTTCCTGCGACTTGGCCGTTAATGCCTTCGAGGGAGTTTTTCAAATTTTAAAATATGTACAGATGAGCTACATGCCAACTACATTTTTTGATTATTTATGGCATTTTGTGGCACAGAGTACAGAAATAAAATACACATTTGAAAAAAGCATTTAAACAACTTCAGTCTATTTAAATGCTTAGAAGTTAAAAATAACAAAATACTTGTATTCAGGAGCTAATATCCCTAATTTCTAAAACATAATTAGTATCAGCTTTTAACAGTTTATAAATCGAATACCTCTTAATGTATGCAAACAAACTATAATAAATGTTCAAACGAAAAAAAATCTCTTTCGTAAATGCACAAGATTTCAATATTATACAATAAAATATAATATAACATATTGCGAGATTTAAAGTAAGTAAATTTTGTTTTATTTCTTGGGTTTTACGTTAATGACTTTAGCTTTAGACCGTACAAAATGGCAATTAAACCACAAGTGGACTAAATGATCTGTAATCAAAACTAGTGTTTGTTGAAACTGAATGGTAGTTATCAGAAATCTTTTACTTATAATGTCATTATGTGAATTTGCTTTTTTGGATTCTAATATTACTTTTAATATTTAAATAATTCATAAATGCGTAATTTCCAATCATTAATTTTGAAATGCTGTAGAAGGCATTAACGGCCAAGTCGCAGGAAGCCATTTTCAATGAAAGATTTGGGATGTTTGGCTTTTAACTTGTGCGAACTTCAGATATCACTACTTTTTCTGGCCGAAACATTAAGGAGAACTTGGCGCTTTTTTTTTTTTACCGAAAACATTTTGTTGGGATTAATGTATTTTCTTTTTATAGAATAAATAATAAGATAATGTTTTATAGACTCGAAATTTAATTTTTATAATAATTTACCATTAAGTCTTGTTATTAATCAGACCGACACAACCTCCCTTTCCTAACGTTAAATCTATGGCCTCGATATGCAACCGTATTTTTACTTTCTTCTATCTTTGCAAGAGAAAGTATTGGATTCGGAAAAATTTTCGACTTCCGGTTTTCAACAGATTTACATGTTTTCAGATCCCGAAGTCAGAGATCCCGAAAAACATGTTTTTATAAAATGTCTGTTTTTGAGTCTGTGACTCTGTCTCTCTGTCTGTCTGTATGCATGTGATACAAATTTTATAGGCGCTCTATCTCCAGAACTAACGCACGGAATTTAATAAAAATTATATTCAGTTGTTCCTGATAAAAGTTGGTGCTATTAGCTTTTGCTGTAAATCACCCGATAGGTGTCGCTGCTTTGCTGCATTTTTCACGATTTGCGCAGTAGCACCTCAAGAACTAATGCACGAATTTCCAACTAACTTCAGATTCAGTTAGACGTTAACACAAATTGTTGTTGATTAGGTTTTGGTGTTAAACTTTGAATAGGTGGCGCTGCTATGCTGGATTTTTCAAGATTTTTGCAATAGCTCTATCTCAAAAACTAATTCACGGATATTCATTAAATTTCAGATTCAGTTAGACGCTGATATAAGTTCTTGGTGATTAGGTTTTGATATACATTACCCAACAGGTGGAGCTGCTATGCTGCATTTTGCAGGATTTACAGGATTTTAACGTCAGTCATATCTCAAGAACTAATGCACGAAATTTCATATCGTTAAAGTCCACATGGTGGGCATGGATTGCCATTTAATTTTGGCACTGTGATAGCGAATTTTCAAGTATTAACACGTGTGAGATAGAATAAAGTTTTGGGATTGCCACATCCGTTTAGTTCAAATTTCTCCTCGGATTTTTTTTTTTATTTTGCCCTTTTTTTTCTATGTTCTTCTTGAAGGCTCTTTCTTTCTTTTTGATTTGACAAAACATTTCTAAAATACATAGGTATTTTTATTTAAAGTGCTACACTTTTATTTATATTCGTCTGTTTCACTTAGATTTTAACACTTAATATACAGGGTGATTCAAAACTTATCGTTCAAATTTCGTGGGGAGGTACGGAATACGTCAGGAAACCGATTTTACACAGGAAAATATGTCCGGAAATGTACGCATGCGTATGCATAGGGCGCTGTGTGTACCCAACCTTCCATTGCGTTTCAATCATTGTTTTGACTTTCCTAAAGTTGTATTATTTCTTCTTCTATTTCCACTTCTCATTTGGACTCCCACGAAGCCTTTTACGTCTTTAAAAACTCCAAAAATCTCGTCAATGGCGTTTAATAATTTTGGCGTGAAACCAAAATTTAAAAATTCATGAACGATGAAAGTTAAAAACAAAGAATAAAATAAACTAACAAAAAATAAATAAAATAAAAATGAAAACAAAATGTAAAAAACAAACCGATTTAAAAAATAATAATAATAAAGGTTAAAAGAACCGGAAAGAATAAAATTAAACGAGAAGTTCCCAGGCGTCAGATAATGAAGGCGTTGAATAAAGGTCATTAACGAGATTGTTGGAGTTTTTAAAGATGTAAAAAGCTTCGTGGAAGTCCAAATAAGAAGTGGATATAGGAGAAGAAATCGTACTAGCTTTAGGAAAGTCAAAACAATGATTGGGACGCAATGGAAGGTTGTGTACACACAGCGCTCTCTACCTACGCATGCGTACATTTGCGGATATACTTTCCTATATAAAATCGGTTTCCTGACGTATTCCCTACTTCCCCACGAAATTTGAACGATAACTTTTGAATCGCCCTGTATATTATTAGAATAAAAAAGAAAGGAACTTCCTCCAGGAAAAGCATACAGAAAAAAGAGGTAAAATTTTTAATTTTCGGATGAGGAATTTGAAATATACGGATTCACTCCAAGCCCATAGGTTTAACGTTAGAGCAGTGTTGCCAGATTGGGGACTTTTTTAATTCAGATTATTTGACTGTCACCACTTTTTTAAAATAACATAATTTGCCTTATTTTTCAGAATTTTTAATCTCTTTTTAAATATGCCGAATATTTCTATTTCAAAAAAGCGGTGACAATCAACAATCTGGGGACAAAAAAGTTCCCAATTTGGCAACACTGCGTTAGAAAGGGGGAATTTGCGGTCTGATTGGTGAAGAGCCGTAAGAGACTTTGCATTGCGTAATAAACTCAAATTTTTATACGTGACAGCTTACAATCTTACGGTCTTGAAATCCATTCGCACTTTTTCTTTCAAACTTAAGCAATTGCTTAAAAATAAAGCATAAATATTTTTAATAACGTATAATTGTATAATCAGGCAAAAAATAGGTTGATGTTTACAGGTAATTGAAATGCTAGTAAGAATTTTAAATGCATAAATATTTTCGAACAATATAAAAACATAGAAAATAGTTTTAAGTGACTAACATAGTCAATATCTATGTATTTTTTTCCTTTCCACTTTCTGTTTTCAGGGTTTTACTTGTATGAAAAACTGGCCCACTGTTTCTTCCAAAAATCCACCCTGAAAGTAATATTTCTATGGCAGTTTGGTCAAAATTGTCACATGCTTAATAAAATTCTATTCCATATTAATTCAGTTTTGATAATTACGTATATCTAATGTATTAATATATGTTTTTTCTTCTGTAAAGAAATAATAAGGTAAAGTTTTATGTTAGGCGAAATACCAGTAGTTCACCATTAACCGATGTTTAGAACATTGCAGTCTGGACTTAAAATGAGGACGTGCGCACATACGTCCTTTTATTTCAAATAAAGTGTTCATGACGTACGCATGTACGTCGTGGTGCTTAAGGGGGCTAAGAGTTTTTGGAATGTGTATTAATCATATATTTTTGTACGTAAAACCCTGCAGTCTATGTTTCTATTTCCTACGATTGTTTTCAGACTTAAATAATTGCTTAAATGAACGCATTAGTAATTTTAAAAACGGATAGTTAAATAGGCATGCAAACAAACAGATCGATGTACAATTGAACCGAAACGTCTGTAAAATTGTTATACGTGAAATCCTGCAGTCCATGTTTTTCTTTCCTACGATTGTTTTCAGACTTAAATAATTGCTTAAGAAATGAACGCATTAGTAATTTTAAAAACGGATAGTTAAATAGGCATGTAAACAAACAGATCGATGTACAATTGAACCGAAACTGAAAAGTCTTTAAAATTGTTATAGAAATCCCGCAGTCCATGTTTTTCTTTCCTACGATTGTTTTCAGACTTAAATAATTGCTTAAGAAATGAACGCATTAGTAATTTAAAAAACGGATAGTTAAATAGGCATGTAAACAAACAGATCGATGTACAATTGAACCGAAACTGAAAAGTCTTTAAAATTGTTATACGTGAAATCCTGCAGTCCATGTTTTTCTTTCCTACGATTGTTTTCAGACTTAAATAATTGCTTAAGAAAGGAATGCATTAGTAATTTTAAAAACTGATAATTGAATAGGCATGTAAACAAACAGATCGATGTATAATTGAACAGAAATTGAAGTCTTTGAAATTTTTGAATGTGTAAATATTTTCTAACAATTTCATCGAAATGAGTTTTGACTGAGTAACATCGTCGCGATCCAAAGGCATGCATTAACAGGTTTTAGATTGAGTGTAATCACAGATTTATATATGTGAATGTGACAGCTTGCTTTTCTGTGGTTTTTCAATCTCCCGCCCGTTGGTAGGTTTCCCTTCACATTTAACCCATTTGCGCCGCGTATTATCGTATGAACATAGTACAAAAGGGCATAAAAAAGTAAGTAGTGCTAAAATACCATTTACAAAAAAAACGTCATATCTCAAAAAGACATCTTATTAATATGCTACTATCCCGTTTAAACAAACTTACTAAATAACTTTAATTATAAAATAATTAGCTTTATTTACATTAAATTATTTCTCCACCCCGTCGTTGTTAAGGTGTTAAATACAATAGATTTCAAATTATGGGAGATTATAACACCTGGAAAAGAATGAAATAATCCATTACATAAAACACGTATGCATGAGTCAATTTTTTTTGCCATATCGCCATCGGTGGAATTCCTTCAAGTAAGATTTTAAACGCTAATGATTCGAATTTTCATTCTGATACAAGAAAAACTCTGAAAACTAATAATTCTTAAGAAAATTCATTCAAAATTTTAAAACAACAATCCAAAGCTAATTTAATTTTTTTTCAAACGTTTGGAAAAAATTTACATTTTTAAAAATTTTGACAAATATTTCACCTACGTTTATATGTTAACCCTTTTAAGGGAAAAGTTATTATATTGTTAAAATATTAAAATAATTGAATGTCACCAGAATTTACGAAAAACTGCATTTCTCTTATTTCTAAAGAAAGAAAAATATATATATTTTCAAGAAACTTGATGAAAAACTCTTAATCTTACGTTAAAAAAATTAATGAAAAATTGCTGCTTGCTTTTATTTCGAGAATATTTTAAGTCTATAGTGTTTCATTGATAAATAAAAAATATGAGAAAGTCCAATGTTTATTAATGTATTTTCGGAAAGTTCTGCAATATTATTATTTCGGTAACTGTTAAATTCATTTGAATTAATGTACTGCCAAATACACTACATACTTTTCCTGAGAAATGTTATAAACTGTAAAGGCTTCGTTGATAAATAAGTCTCGGAGAATCATTACGGAATTTCCAGGCGATTTGCAATGTTATTATTCAAATATCTAGCCATAATTTAGAAAATATTTACTTGATAAATATTCTTCTAGCGCTTTCGATTGGAAATGCCAAATAGATTAAATCGATACATTTTTTTTATATATATATGTAAAAATAAGATGGTATGTTCTGTTATCGTATTTCGAGTTAATAAAATATGAAACAAAAGTTTTGAGAAGAATAAATTCAGTATTTATAAAATATTAAAATTTACACTGGGATATCTAGAATGTAAAATGTATGCAGTATACAGGGTGTCCCTAAACTCATGGTAAATACGTTAGGGGGTGATAGAACACAACTAGACAAGCAAAAATCACCATACAATCCATGGTCGGAACGCAAGTCGTAAAGCTCTAGAGGGCGTCTCCCAGTGACTGCAATAAAATGGCTGTTCACCGCAGCTGTTTTTATTCGTTCTGTGGATCATTGATGAGATGGATGCATTACATGTACGGAGCGGCAGACGGCAATGCAAGGGAAGCCCAAAGGTTGTGAGTGAACTATGACCGGCCCGCTCACCCAATTTGTCATGTCTGGACTTTTTCTTCTGGGGTCACATGAAGAGCCTCATCTACGATGATGGTCCTATAAATTTCGTTGAAGACCTTGTTGCCCGAATATCCGTAGCTGCTGACACCATACGAGAGATGCCTGGTGTTTTTGCCAATGTATGACGGTCACACTGTCTACGGTGTGAAGTCTGCTTTACTGTTGGCGGCCGCAATTTTGAGCAATTCCTGCGATGGGGGACGTCCGTGTTGTTTACTTTCATTTTGTTGAATAAAATGTTTTTCTTGATATTATCGGTTTCCTTTCATTCCATAGCTGTCTATCTTCTTTCTCCTCATTTTGTGCCAAAGTACGTTTCGCGCTCTAGCTTTTTACGACTTGCGTTTCAACCATGGATGGTACACTGTTAAAACACTATTCTTAAAAATAAGTAAATTGTACTAATTATTGAGCACTTCCCGATCTTAAAATAGCTCCGAGTACTTAACTCTTAAATTTGAAAAAAGCATGTACTCATTTTTTTGAGTACATACAGGGACTCGAAAATAAGTATGTATAGAAACACATATACACTATAAGAAAAAAAAAGCGAAATTGCAGAGAACCGACAAATCACCATTTTTAATTACGGTAATTTTGAATTGCAAAGAACTACAATTTTTGGAGTAAAGAGCAACGAATTTACTATTATAATTCTTGAAATTTTGTGTATGAGCCGCCCCGTGATTTGAACCCGAGTCCTCTAAGTGGGAGATCAGTATTGTACTGACTGTGCTATAAGAGCGGTTACCAACTGCTTCCAAATGACACCTTTTATGAATCAGCGACGGAAGATCACTAACAGCAGAGATGAATTTTCCCTTTCTTAAATATTCTAATTTCTAATAAAACATTTTTTAAACAAAATTTTCTTCTTTAACATTTCTGATCAAATTGTAAATAAATTTGAAAAGTGTGTATTATAAATTAACTATTATGTTGTGGCCATGACAAAACATTCTTCTATATAAATCACGTCAATTAAATCATTTAAATAGTACAAGAAATTACATCAATTTAGCACCAATTCATATCAAAGTGTATCTGAATTTGAACTTTGATAAAAATTCGTGCCTTAGTTTTCAAGATAGAGATATAGCGGAAATTCTGAAAAATGTAGCATAGTAGCGCCATCTGTTGAGTGATTTACACCAATACGTAAACAGCAATAATTGATATCCAGGTAGACATTGAGCTGAAGTTCGTTGAAAATCCAAGCATTAGTTCTTGAGACAGAGCTATTGCGGAAATCACAAAAACAGCACAGCAGCGCCACCTATTGAGCGATTTACACCAAAATGTACAAAACTTCAATTCATGTCAAGGACTAACTGAATCTGAAGTTTGATGAAAATACGTGCATTAGTTCTGGAAATTGAGCTATTGCGGAAATCGTGAAAAAGGCTGCATAGCAGCGCCACCTGTTGAGCAATTTACACCAAAAACTAATCAGCACCAATTTATATCAGGGACTAACTGAATATATATTTTTATTAAATTCCGTGCATTAGTTCTTGAGATAGAGCGCCCACAAAATTTGTGTCACATACAGACAGACAGACAGACTCACAGTTGCACAGACTCACAGACAGACATTTTCTAAAAACCTGTTTTTTGAAATCTCTGACCCCTAAAACGTGTAAATCCGTCGAAAACCGAAAGTCGAAAATTTTCACGAATCCAATACTTAATTCTTGTAAAGATAGAAGAAAGTAAAAATTATAACAAAGATAGACATATCTTTAAATAAAAGCTTGGAAATCCCTACTGTCAATTCGGTATAAGAAAAGGGTTTATCAGAAAACTAATATTTTTGAGCACATAGAATTTAAACATGAATATTAAGACTTTAAAATACAAAATATATGTATTCATTTCTGCATACATTTATAAATCAAGTAAGTATACACAACTTCAAAATATCATGTACTCGTTTCTGAATTAATTGTACTTAAAAAAATCAAGTTCAAAGAAATTTTCATTTTTAAGTAGATTAATGCTCCTTTTTGAAGCAATTGTACTTAAAAAAATACGAGTACATGGAAGTTCTCATTTTTAAATAAATTATTTTTGAGAGTGTACGGTGATTTGTGCTTGTCTAGTTGTGTTTTATCACCCCCTAACGTATATCCACATCCACATCCTAAGGACATCCTGTATTTATGCACATAATTAACATCAAGATATAAAAAAAAACTATATTAGATTAATTTTTTACACAATTATTCAATTGGTAAATAAATCATAACTGTTGTAAATTTACAAGTGGGTGAAAAATATTTGGGCCAGGATTCAAACCAGATGTCTGGACTGAAACCGTCAATGCTCTATTAACTGAGGGACGAATCTGGAGAACTAATTCACACAACTAACCTTTAGCGATCACGGCATCTGGACTTTTTTCACTTAGTTAAAAAAAAAAAAAAAAAAAAAAAAAAAAAAAAAAAAACTAGCCTGGTTTGTAAAACTAAATAAATTATATAATCAATAGAATAATAGTAATATTCAAAATCAAGACGGGAATCACTGTCCGGATGACATTTTCGACTCTATTTTTAAAAAAAATATTGCAATAATTTTTTAACAATTATTATTGTGTTGATGTAACTTTTTTTGCTTGGAGTACAAAGACTCTATATTGTATAAACAAGTGAAATTAGACCTATATTCATAACTAATAATTACATATTAATTCGAAAGAAAATTTCTTCAAAGACACCAATTTAAAAAATTCAAAAAATGTTACAGGAGCTATGTCTTATAAAATTATATTTATCCTCAAAAGGGGAAAGTGCTACGAAACATTATTTAGTGAATGCTGCAGCAACTTAAAAAAATGCTTTAAACAAAAAAAAAAGTACCTGGCGAAGTATAGTACACAATGAAGGAAGATGCATGAAGCACATGCAATGAAGAATGTGCTCAATAGATTTAGTGCCAGCAATTTGTATGGAATTAACACTTTCTGATGTTGCAACTAGCACAGGAGGATTAACTGTCTTTAGAATAGTATGCAAATGGCTAGAACAAATGTGACATGCTTGCTGTTTCTTGTCAGAAAAGTATTACCAACTGGATGAACCACAAAACAATATGACGTTAACACTAACTTTCTACAGCTCAATGACATTGCTGACGTGTTTTACATCTACCTTTTGAGATTGTGTAGTTTACCCCAGCGAAACCACTATACACATATTGTTGCCAAAAGACACACGCATATTCCATGTAAGTATGTTCCAGCTGTTCCTGAAGTGGACAACTTGTTTCCATCTTAAACATATACATATAATTTTTGGGTTCCTTTCACTGGTCCCGCTTCTCGTTTTCTAGATCGGAGATATTGTACTTATTTTTTTGGTAACACTGTTATTACAGTGCTGTACTTGTAACTGTTTGTATAAAGCCTCCTCATTCTGAATGATCTATAATTACAGGCGTTATTTATAAATTGTGTTTAGTGGCATGACTTTTCACCAGATCTCCAGCCTCGTTACATGGTCCTTTTTCAGTGTCCACTTACATTAAAAATCCACTATGAGGGAGCTTGTAATCTTCAAAGTTCATAAAGTATAAAGCGGTTTTTGAAATTACTTGCAGTTCCATTTGATGGTTTAACACTAAGATTTTCTTTGATCTTTTGAAATGCAAATAAAGCGTGAGAAGAATCGTCTTCTGCGTCATTACTTGCACCTGCTAAACTTGGCAAATTGCTCTTTGTTTGCCTGTTCACAACTGAGCTGTGAATTCATGTTTCCTTTCTTTTTTAAATGTAAGTTAAATATTGATCTGAAATGGTCTGAAAGATTATATATAAAGCGGATAGTTCCATAATAATCTGTTACATTCCGGTTTAATCTATAGATTTCACAAATTCTGGATTTATATGGAATATATTCCAGATCGTTCCAGAATTTTCTGTTACATTTAAAAATTATCTATAAGATTCCATATTGTTCTAGAAGGTTCTATATATTGTGGAATTACCTGTAAGGTTCCAGATAGTTCCCAATATTCTGATATATTCTAGTTTTATCTGCAATTTTTTTTCATAAGTCTTTTAATTAATAAATTTAGAAAGTTCTATGTAAAAAATGCTTAGACAAATAGGAATATTTCAAAAATGTCAACATTTATTCTACATGAAAAAGTTTTGGAAACTTAAAAAAAAAAAATCCAGAAGCAAAGTGATTTGAAGCAAATGAAATTGTGGTGCTAAATGTATACTCCTATAATATTTTTAGAATTGTTGAGATTTGTGTTTTTGACAAATGTTTTTTGAAAAATATTTTTTTTTTATTTTTATAATTATTGTATAAATTTTAGTCTTGAGCGTAGGTCTAAATCTATTTGTTTATGCAATGTGGCATTGCATATACGTGAAGCAAAAATAACTTATATTAATATAACTATATTTGCTGAAAACTTATTACAATTTAAAAGTTTTGATGAAAAAATATAATCCGTAGAATCAGCTTTGAGCAGCTATATCTCGGGTAAAAAAAAGTAAATCAAACTATAACTTTTTCTCAGATTTGCTTTTAATTTGACATTTTATAATTTTAGGAAAATCGGGTATTGTGATTTCATCATTTTTATTTTCGCTTGAATTGTGATGGAATGAGCGAATGTTGCTTATGTAATATCCAGCCATAATCCGCCATAATCCAGCCATAATTATGTAATATCCAGCCAATATCAATGTTTGAAATGCAATTTGTTTGAAATTGTATCTCAATTTTCTGATTATTTATGGTTTTTAAAATAATTTTCAATGTCTGATATTTTTGAATCGATCTTTGTCGCGTGCAGTCCGATTACGAAAGATTAAACCTTTTACGCTTAAAAGAATATCATTTTTTACTGTTTTGGGCTGTTATTCCGTAACAAAATTAAAACTTCATAAATAAACAGAATAAAAATTTAACATACATCTAATCGAACTACGCGCTTTAAGACTATTCTCAACTGCTCTGCTCAACAAGCTCGAAAGCTTTTGACACATTTACAAATTCATTTTTTAACGGAAAGATATAAAATTTGAAAGGCCATGGAAGCGATTTGGAATCAAACTATGTTTTCTATTTTTTGATCAATAAATTACCTATTGAGCTATAAGCGATTTCAATCATGTGACACGGCATTTTTCTCCTCTTACTGACTGGATTTTCTTCTTTCGTTCGGAAGTTCGGTTCAAATGCCAACTTTGACAGAATTTTCGGAAAGATCTATTGCGTTTACACGAAAACGGAAAAAACAGTTCGATGACATATAGTTTCTGAATAACAACACCTTATAGTTTCATGCGTTTCCGAACAAAAATGAATTAAAACTTATGTCAGAAAGTTGACCCTTTGGATTTTAAAACAGCCTTAAACCACTGAAATTATCAGAATCTAACAAAAGTTGCAGTAAGTAAGGAAATCTTTGGAGATTTTTTCGGCAATAAACTCCGGTCATATCATTAATAAGAAACTATCGATTTTAATAAATTTCAAAACTTATTTGAATACATTATTGATATTTTTTATATAAAAAGGATTTTTTGGTGTTGTTCGTAGAGAAAAAATATATATTAAAAGTTTTTAATAATAATAATAATAATAATAATAATAATAATAATAAAAAGCGATTTCACCTATGTTCTGAAAACCTGGAAACCTGGATCCCCCTAGTATCTTTAAAAGTAATAGTCAGATAAAAATGTTTAATGCATACAATTGAGAATTCTTTTTCAATTTATAACAGCTTATAAAAAATGACAGTAAATATACAACTGAACTTTCAATTAACATTTTTAATTAAACCGTTTACTTTAAGGAACTACTTAAAATATTGAACTATGTAGTTTGCTTTTCTGGAAGTTTTGTTGTTGCATTATTCAAGTCAATAGATAATACGTGGAAATGAATAGACGAAGAAGCGACTATGAGCTATTTTCAAAAATTCGGACCACAAAATAATCCAAAGAAGAAAACGATCTCCTATGTACGCAGTAACTTTCTTTACACTCCCAATTTAACATTGAGTTGAAAACGAGATAAATAAGTTTTGCACGATGTTGGGGGTCCAAACACCTGCAAAACTCTTATACCGTCCCGTGTCCCTGATGCTGATTTTTCAGTTTGAAGCTGTCTGGATAAAATTGTTTCAATAAAAATAATTCGATAGAACTTTTTTCAGAAACTGGAACTATTGTTTTATATAAATAGGTAGCTAAAATTTAACCTGCACACATTTTTAGGGTTGTTATTATTTTTTAAACTCTGTCCCTGGGTTTTAGATTCCTTACCATCTCTCTTCTAAAATTATACAGAAAATCATTTCAGATGTAGCCACAGAATTTTTTTTCAAGTTTTTTCTCATGCAGAAGTATGTTACAGAAATAAAGTCTAAAATTCTTTGGCAGGAAATTTACTGTAGAATTTAAATCAGCATTTAAATATCAATTTCAAGCATCGTGGCTTTATTGGTAGTCTCACCGTCCCCAAGGTTTATTCCTGCAGTTTTCGAGGTAAATTTAAAAGAAAATTAATTTAATCCAATATTAACAACTGTTTCTAAAAACCGATGAACATTGTGGCTATCACTTAGTCTTAATATAATTTTCCTAAAAATAGGTCGTAATTTTCCTTACCGTTCCATCCTTACCGTCCCATTTTTTACTATTTCGTCCCATTTTTCCAATACCATACCCTTTTTTTAATTTACCGTCCCTTCTTTAATACCCCTTTAAGACAATGTTATACAAAAATTCTGTATTAAAAGTACTACATTGTTATTATTTCTTACTAGAATATAGCCCGTCAGAATGACGTGTTTGCATTTTCAAAAAAATTATATAGCATTGCATTATAAAAAGAATTGTGAAGTAATAAATTTTGTCTTATCTCACTAATAGGGTTGGGTGGGGTAAAGTAAAAACAGCCCATTTTTTATTGAAACTTAATTTGCAAGAAAATTATTAATGGAATTCGTAAAATACTGACATAAAGTATGCAAATGAACTTCACTCACAAAAACATGCAAATTAGTACTAATAATGCTATTTTAAAATATATTGTCAATTAACTATTTTACCCCATGGTATGGGGTAAAATAAAAGACAATTCCAACAGAAAGTTTATTTGTTTTTAAAAAATAATAATTATATAAATTAAATTTTAAAAAGTTCAACAGAGAAAATCCCGATTTTTTAAAAACATGCATAAAAGAAACTTGTAATAAATTTTCATAATTAAAAATCACCTTTTATCACATAAGTAAATTGCAACTATTAATTGCATTAACAATTTTTTTTTCTCAAACTCTGTTATTAAATTACAAAATTATTTTCCCTAAAAAATACAAAATTTATTTATTATAATAATGCATTGATATATGTAGTACACGGCATTATATATTCCTAATATTCTAATTTCCTTTTATAAGAAATATTTATGTTTTTCTCAATGTCTTCAGAATTCAAACATTTTAAAAAGAAAATTTCTTTTTATCCGACTGAAAAGAAGGGTTATGTGTTTCAAGCGTATCTGTGTATGTGGATTTCTTTATACCCTCGAAACACCCCAACGGCTAGATGGATTTTAATGAATGAGATTTCTGTCAATTCGTCTTAACGGCCCGATGGTTATAGGCTAGATTTTGTTTTTATAAATTCAAAATGGCAGCCGTAAAATACAAAATGGCGGTAGTGACGAAAAATCATTTTACGCACCCTATTGAGTGGCATACCATTGGATAGGTCTTTCAAAATGAAGACGATGTTCCATTGACTATTTTAGAGTCAGAAGCTTCGTTAAAATATTATACAACCTGGAAGTTTTGTATGTATTGTGGATCTCTAGCTTTACTGCAACTCTAACCATCATAGACATCTATAAACCTGATCAAAACAGTGTTTATAGATAGGAACTAACAATTAAACGCAACTTAAAAGTCATCAATACAAGTAAATAAAAAAAATAGGTAAGTAATATAAACAAGTAATATACAAAATATATTTTAAGTCAATTCCTACTTAGTTCAATAAGAGAATTTTTTTTCTCCCATTCTTCTTTCTTTTTGAATGGCGCTTAAAATGCCTTGATCAAGAAAAGGGCTCTCTCGGTCTTAAAAAACCTTGATCAAGAAGAGGGCTTTCTCGATTATTGAAAATTAATTAATTTAATTTAATTAATGAATTAATACTTGAAAAAACTGGGTTAACAACAAGTGTCATCCACTAAAAGTTTAAAAAAATTTATTTGAGCTTGATTGGATGAATAATAAGTATTTTATTAACGATTGAAAATTTGAACAAGATATATATAGCGAGAGTGTGAGCTAATAGTAGGAATTGAAAAAAAAATAGTTTCACATTGATGATATATAATTAATTAGTTCGCTTTTTACGCTGTCGGGTTTTTTGATTTTTAAATTTAATTGTTTTTTTATTCTTATTTTAACTACCGACAGATGGCGCAACAGATCATATAAACGTTTGTTTTATTATTTTAAAAGTTCAAGACGAATAAATCAATTGTTTGTTTACTTTCATATAGGGATAGCTAGAGCTGCCAATCTAATTTTAACTGAAGTTATCGCAGCAGAATATATAGATAATTGAATGTAAGTCATCTCTTAAATGTTAATTTATTTTGAATAATCTTTCTAAAAATGTAACTTTTGCGAATAGTGAAAGAAAGCACGTTTTAAGATTGAAAAAAAAAATCAGATCAACATTCACTCGTGATGGCACTTGTACAACACAAATTCCAAATCCAGAAACAAATGAATGACTCTTTGAACGAATCATTAAAAAATACGATCGACATCCGATTTTTCTCTTAAAATATTTGTAAAACCATAATAAAGCCTTTAAATAATTTGAAATACGTTTATCGTTAGAAAGGAAACGTTAATCCGGTACAAATTAATTCACAGGAATGAATCACAGAATACACCTTTATTCACTGAACACTATGAAGCGCTCTCATTGGTCAGAAAATAGATAGCCTTGAAAAACAGAGGTAATTGTTTGCGATATTTTTAACAGTGTATACTGAATTCAAACTATAAATAAATGTAAACAAAAGTGAAAAACGTATTTCAAAATATTAATATGCTTTTGAAAAATATTTTAAGAGCATTTAATAAATAACTGAAAGAGTCATTCATTTGTTTTTGTATTCGTAATTTGTACTTATGAATGGCAACGGTAATCGCTTGTAAACATCAGAAGCTTTTTGTTGGTATCTGGCTATTTTTAAATTAGATCTTAAAGCATTATAATTGTATGCTTTTTGAAGGTTTTAGAAAAAATGAAGAAGAATATGTTACACAACGTATAGATAGATTAAATAAGGCAGTCGGCAAATACGGCATCGGTATGCTTAAGCCTAACATGGCCACGTATCAGGAAACGGATGAGTTCACTCCCGGAAGCGTTATACACTTTGTGTCATTATATATATAATTTGAATGTCCTGTGGGTACTATGCAAATTCAGTATAAGTAAAAATTTAGAAGAAAATAAAAAGTTATAGGTTTAAAACGATAAGGAAAATTAAACTCGCAAGTTTAACTTAAACCTCAGTTAACTAAAAAATTTTTTCGCTGCTGACCATTTTTTCTTTATTTTAAATCATTAAGGCATTCGTCTATTAGATTAAAATGTTATTTTAGCAAGTTTAATTTTGTCAGATTTTTTCCCCCAAAAGTCAAAAGATTGTGAGAATGCCCCATATATCTTGTTCAAATTTCCAATCGTTAAAAAATACTTATCAACGAATACTTATTAACGCTCAAATCAAGCTCAAATAAACTTTTTAAAACTTGTAGTGGACGCCACTTGATGTTAATCCAGATTTTTTCAAATATTAAGGGGTCTCAGGACTCTTAAAATAGGAAAAATCGAAAAACAAAGACTATTTTCAACATATAATATCTTAAAATGTAATTGATTTTAAGACAAAATTTTATATTGGGATGAAAGATATAAGTATGTTCTTTCATTTCATGTATTTGAAAAATTACAAGATGCAGAATTAGAATTTACAGTGGGCTTCAAAATGTCAGACATTTGACGAGCGGAAAATCGGCATAACAGATTATGCGCACGATTACAAAATAAATTTTCCAAGTAGAAGGAAAATTTTGGGTCCTACTTATGCTTCTCATTGTAATAATTACTCTGAACCTAAATTAATTTGTATTTAAATCATTTTTCTATTTTTAATACAGAAGTGTATTTAGTTAATGCAAAATTTAGAAATTTTCAACAGTATAATCACCTATAAAGAATATATTTCTGAACAATAAGAAGGAAATTTTAGGTTCAGTTTATACAGACTAACATGAAATATATGTTTTGAAAATTTCATGAAAATAAAAATCAGAAGTTTTTGAGATATCGTGCGCGTTATGCCCAAAAACGTCATTTGGAGAAAATTGACTTCAAAGTTTCTGAAACGCCGCTTCAGCTATTGAGCTTGTATAATTCTAAAAGCCATAACTTCTGTTCTAATAGGAATTTCAAGGAAACATTTATACTAAAATGTTCAGAAAAGATAGTAGTTTAATATCTAAAAAAATTAAAATTTCGAAAAATTTAAAGCTTTCAGAGTCCTGAGACCCCTTAATTCATCAATTAAATTAAATTAATTAATTTTCAATAATCGAGAGAGCCCTCCTCTTGATCAAGGTATTTTAAGACTGAGAGAGCCCTCTTCTTGATCAAGGCGCTTTAAGCGCCACTTAAGACGAAAGAAGAATGGGAGAAAAAAAAATTTCTCTTATTCACCTAAGTAGGAATTGACTTAAAATATTTTTTTTTATATTACTTGTTTATATTACTTACCTATTTTTTTATTTACTTGTATTGATGACTTTTAAGTTGTGTTTAATTGTTAGTTCCTATCTATAAACACTTTTTTGATGAGGTCTATAGATGTCTATGTTGGTTAGAGTTGCAGTAAAGCTAGAGATCCTACCTACACAACTTCCAGGTTGTATAATATTTTAACGGAGTTTCTGACTGTAAAATAGTCGATGAAACATCGTCTTCGTTTTGAAGGACCTATCCAATGATATGCCTCTCAATAGGGTGCGTAATTTTTTTTTTCGTCTCAACCGCCATTTTGTATTTCACGGCAGCCATTTTGAATTTATAAAAACAAAACCTAGCCTGTAACCATCGAGCCGATAAGACGAATTGATAGAGATCTCATTTATTAAAATTCATCCAGCCGTTGGGATGTTTCGAGGGTATAAATAAATCCACATACACAGATACGCGTGAAACACATAACCCTTATTTTCAGTCGGGTAATAACATTTTAATCTGATAGACGAATACCTTAATGATTCAAAATGAAGAAAAAATGGTCAGAAGCGGAAATTTTTTTATTTAACTGAGGTTTAAGTTAAACTTGCAAGTTTAATTTTCCTTACCATTTTACCAATAAAACTTTATTTTCTTCTACATTTTTACTTATAATGAATTTGCATAGTACCCACAGGACATTCGAATAAGAAATTATAAAATTGTAGTATTTTAGTAAAACAAATTGGTATAACATTGACTTAAAGATGAATTAAAAAAAATAATAATAATAATTTACCTCGAAAAGTGCAGGAATAAATTTTGTGGACCGTAAGACTACCAATAAAGCCGCGATGCTTGAAATTGATATTTAAATGCTTATTTAAATTCTGCCGTAAATTTCCTGCCAAAGAATTTTAGACATTCTTTCTCTAGCATACTTCTGCATGAGAAAAAAGCTGAAAATAATTCTGAGCTTGCATGTACTAAAATATGTACTAAAATAAAAATTATTATTCAGGGACTTAAAAGTCAAAAGATTGTGAGAATGCCCCAACTACATTGTCAGAAAAACTCATCCATATACACTAAATTATTCCTCATTTTACAACAGATAATTTCCGTACTCCTAGAAAACATGTTTTATCCGTGAAATCTCTCCGAACGTCTAAAAAAGAGGGAGAAGTTCCGTTCATTCATAACATGCATGCGTATTAGGTCTAATAGTAAGAAATCCGAAAAATCTATACTTTAAGTTTTCTAATTTAATTAAGAAAGACAAAAAAGTTTTCGAATTTAAAAATAAATAACAATTACTTTTCTCATTCATTCAAAAGTACTCACAATTTATTTTTTAAAGAAGAATAAGTTTAATGAAGTTAAATAAAGTTGAATTTAAAAAGTTTTTTTATAAATAAATATTCGCATTTAAAATATACTTTAAATGAACACGTTTAAAAGATATTTTAACTAAAAAATGAAATGGAAAAAAATCGATATTACTAAGAAAAAATCTTATCGAATAAAAATATAATATTCACCTTTTACACACTTAAAAATATTTAAAATTCATAATTTTATCCTATATTAATATTAAAGTACAAAAACTCCACCCACAATCTCATTAAAGACGAAATCTTCCCAAAATTAACTTCAAAATGCATAAGCTTTTTAAAGAAATTGAACAAACCATACCCATTTGAAGCAAACATATTATCTTCAAAGGGTTTCGCTGATGTACAACTGTAGCTCAGTGGTAGCGCGCTCGTCTCGTAACGCTGAGACGGCTGGTTCGAATCCAACCTCAGCTGCTATTACTTTCTTCAATTGGCTGATATTTTACCTCCTGTAACGGAGGGGGAAAAAACGGATGTTCGTCAATTCGCGAAAAAATGCCGGTAGCACTGCTGCTAGTAGAATTTCCGTGAATTCAAGAATTTTTTATTTTTTATTTTGAGAATGTATCCACCAAACAGTCAGTTCTTTTATAATAATTTTCATACACAGGTTTCCTACGAGTTCTTATTTTTGAAAACTACTATTTCTATAAAGGAAATTTCGTTGCATGTAATCACTGAACCTTCTTTTTAAATAAGACAAAATTTACTTTTGAAAATTTCTAATATTTAAAGCAAGAAACCGTGCTAACCTTGATACATCCAGAAGATACCTTTGTGTTAGCCCTATTAACCCCTTAATTCTCGCTCCCGTCATATTCTCGGGCTGTGTCTTTTACTCAAATTGTTTGATTCCCAGCAGTTTTATAAAATAGTGAAATTGGCTATATTTTAGTATCGTTTTTACTGTCATTAAATAAGGTGAATGTTTCTTTTTCATAAAAGTGGTGCCAATAAGCAATTTGAATTATTCAACCGTAATTTAATTCGAGCGTTAAGGGGTTAAGTAAATTTATTCAGTTAGTATAAAGCAACTTGAAAAGTGCAGTAGGAAGAAAATTTAGACATGCTCAAAAGATAATACAAAAAAAAAAAAAAAAAAAAAAAAAAAAACCCTTCATTTTTAAAGCAGTCATTTATTTCAAAAGTGACGAAGCATGCAAAGATAGACCATGATGAAAGTGCGAGAGGGAAGTATCTTCACATTTAATCCGCCTGTCTAAATGAAGAAAATTTAGGCAGGATAATTATAGATAGCTTAGACAGACAGGCATTCATCTGTCTGTCTAAATGATTCTGTCTGTCTAAATGCCTGTCTAACTGAAGAAAATTTAGACAGGATCACAAGATAATATAAAAAACTCCATTTTAAAGCAGTCATTTATTTCAAAAGCGACGAAGCATGCAACGATAGACTGTAATGAAAGTAAGAAAGGGAAGTACCTATAAAACAGTAACGACCACAATGTGGCCTACATCGTAGAACGTACTATGAGGGAAGCGAATTATAATTTTTTTCATGAACAGGGCAGACCTAGGGATTTAAATAATTTCGCACACAGAAAGCAGATAAATTAATGATTTTAGAATAAAACTTCAGGAATAATTAAGTGAGAAACATGCTGATAATTAATTAATTTGAAACATAATGTGAGACTTTAAAATCGTCGCCACAAGTTCCCTATTGATGACCTTTTTAAACAAAACTATTTTCACTGTTTAAAAAATTCCATATCCTGACAATGCTTTTAATGTAAATTGCATTTCCGTACCAACTTTTATTCTTTTTTAGGTGCGATCGTAATTATGTAAATACGTAGCACCTATAGTCGTCGCCTTGTTCGCCCGTCGTCTGTCCGTCTGTTCGTGTATAACAGTGGGTTTGAAATTTAAAATGTAGAATCGTTGCAGAATTTTGTCGAGTCATTTCAAATTTTATGAAAATTGGATCAAAACTTAAAAAGATATTAATAAAAGTTTTATTCATTCTATTAAATTCTATCATACGTAATTTATTCAATGATATCCCATGACAGGTAATGATTCTAGGTAGCCATGGTGATTATATCCTATTTATGATGGAGTCATATTATTTCCGAATTACTGAATTTCATATATATGATCGTAATAAATTTTGTATGCATGCATTTTTTCATAAGAGTGTCACAGCTATTGCACCAAAATTTGAATATATATGAAACTAGTTAGAGTATAAACGCATCTCATCTGCCACGTTCGACGTACAATTTCCGACTTGTTTTTTTTATGAATTTTTAAAAGGTTTTACGTACATTTTCCCCACACTGCATTTAAAAACAGAGTGAAAAAAAAGGAAAAATCGGCATCCGAATTCTGATAATAATAACAATAATAATAAAAGTCAATGATTCTGAATACATATAATTAATTTTTTGTTAATTTAGTTTGTGTTAAGATGAATTTCTTGATGCAGCCTCTGTCAGTTCATTGAACTACTTACAAAAGTAATTTATTCTTCAGACCCACTTGGCTAACGATGCCTCTATTTTTGCCCGCATACATTCCGACTTATTTCACACTACAAGTGTTCTTTTCCCATTTTTTTTCTTTAGCTAAGACGTCACCGGATTTCGTAAAGCATTGAAGAGAAGAATACACTTCAATTTTTTTTTTTCTTTTCATCTGTGGAATGACGAGCAATTTCTCTTCCTCATTACGTCCCACTTCTAAATTAACGTACCTATGCACGTGATATAAAATAATTATTCTCTTCTCAAGTGAAAACTTGGATATGCTGATTCTCTGTTTTAACTTCGTGTCACAAAGACTTAGCGAAATGTCAAGATTAGTACGAAAGATAATTCGAAAAGAAACAGCTGATTTTTGTTATGTTTCAGGAAGAAGTAGTATCACATATTTATAATGAATTGTCATGTGAGTTGAATTGGAGAATCATTAAAATATTGAAAAAAAAATAGCTTACAATATGCACAAATTACCTTGCTTAATGGTTTGAACAGCTGATTGGCAGAGTTATCGCCATCATGTTTACAAGAAATTTAAATTAGAACATTAGAACAGCCTAAAAATCTTTCTAAAAAATGGAAACTAAAAGGAAACCTGATTAAAAAAAAAAAATAGTAATAATAAAAACATTTCAAACATTACTTATCAAATCACATTTATTAAGACTAAAATATACAAGTAAAAGCCCAGTTAAATATATCCAGCTTTTACTGCACCATATATTGTACTCTTAATTTTGTAGTAGTCATTTACCAGTTACATATCCTTTGAAATCCATTTCTGTAACACATGTAATACACGAGAACAAAGAAATTAAGAATATATATAATTAGAACTACATATTCAAGATTAATAGGGAAAAATAATAATTATAATATGATTTATTATTTATTATTATTATTAGTCTATTACGCTTTTTTATATATTTTGTATGCTTTTAATTCAATTTCTATATCGCGTGTAATAAGCGAGAATCAAGAATGTACATAATTTATATAATTAATACAAATTCACTATAAGTAGTTAAAGTAGTCGGATGTGGTAATCCCAAAACTTCGTTCTATCTCATACAAGTTAATACTTCAAAATTAACTATCAAAGAGCCCAAACTAAGTAGCAATCTATGCTCATCTCCATCATGAAGATTCTAAAGATGTAAGTTCATTGAATTGTGTGCATTTTAAAAGAAGATATAAGCATTGCATCTTTCAAAAATTTTTTTTAAATTTCGGCATCCACCCTCTTATATACTTAATTCTCAGCCTAAAGAGCATAAATGCGACACCTGTCGCGCTGTATACACAAAAGTCTGATAAAGAATTATTTATGTGAAAGTGTAACAGATTATGATTAAATTCCGTGCATTACTTTTTGGGGTATAGCTATCGCGAAAATCGCAAAAAATGTAGCATAGCAACGCCTATTGTTTTATGATTTACACTAAAATCTATTCAGTAACAATATAGGTTGGGGTCCAACAGAATATGAAGATTGATGAAATTCCGTGCATTAGTTTCTAAGATATGAGTATTATTGTAATCGTCTAAATCCTGAAAAATGCAGCATAGCAGTGCCACCTGTTAGGCGATTTACTTTTAAAACTAATGAGCACCAATTTATATCAGGGCGTAACTGAATCTAAGTTTGATGAAAATTCGTGCATTAGTTCTTGATATAGAGATATTGCGGTAATCGTGAAAAAGGCTGCATAGCAGCGTCACCTGTTGGGCGATTTACACCAAAAACTAATCAACACCAAATTATATCAAGGACTAACTGAATCTAAATTTTTTATGAAAATTTGTGCATTAGTTCTTGAGATATAGCAATTGCGGAAATCCTGTAAAATGCAGCATAACAGTGCCATCTGTTGGGCGATTTACACTATAAACTAATCAGCACCAATTTATATCAAGGTCTAACTAAATCTAAAGTCTTATTAAATTCCGTGCATTAGTTCTTGAGGTAGAGCGCCCACAAAATTTGTGTCACATGCAGACAGATAGACTCACAAACAGACATTTTGAGAAAACAAGTTTTTCGTGATCTCTGACCCCTAAAACGTGTAAATCCGTCGAAAACCGGAATTCGAAAATTTTCATAAATCCAATTACTTTATTCTTGTAAAGATAGCAGAAAGTAAAAATGATAGTTACAGTGTAACTTCCAGGATTCCCAAATGTCCAATACAATTTTAGTTCATTTTCTAACGACAATTAATTTTGTATAGTCAATTTGATTAGTTAAAAATAATATTTATAATTTCTTGATTATTACTACATATATTGTGCTTTTTATTTTGATGCAGTTATTTATCAGTTTTGTATCTTTTGAAATTAATTTCTATATCGCACGTTAATTAGCGAGAACCGACAAGTTAAGGAATTTCCATAATTAGAAATACAAATTCCCGATTTCTAGCTAAATGAAAATTACACCATGATTTGTTTTAATATCTATATTCCCAATATCTTATTCAATTTTCTAGCGACATTACGCTTTTAATTTTACGGCAGTCATTTATCAATTTTGTAGTCTTTGAATTTAAGCAATGTCCAACCTTTCTCGGGGATAATTAAATATGAGTAAAATTAAATAATAAATGTCTCTACTTTCTTGAAAATGATAAATTATTCCGAAATTTAAAATTTCATAGTTTATACATAGGAAGGTAAAATATTTAATTAAATATTCAAAAATGTTTGGTGTTGTAATACTCTTCCTTGCCTTTTAGAAGGCAAAATATGATTTATTAATTCTTATATAAAGTGTCAGGGCGTTTTCACTTGTTTTTCGTGGTAACGCAATATTAGTGTTTCACCCCTGACAAGGCACAGATGTTCGAAAGTTTACTTTTGTCTGCTTCTAAAGGAATTGGGCTTGTAAAGCATTATGAGACGAGATGTAGGTGAAATTGATTTCCGTGTTTCAATATTAATCTCGAAAGTTTCTGCGATAATTTTCGTTTACATATTTTAAAATGCAATATCCATAGCCTTGTCCAAAAGTCTGGAGAATCCCCACATTTTTAATATCTGTATTATAAAGGAAAAACACGGCCGTGAATAATGCTGAAGTCATATTGACGTTGGGAACACCTGACTAATAAATTTATAATTCAGTGCATTTTCTTAAATTTCTAAACATAGCACAGTTTCAATTCTTAGACAGTCTAATACGAAAATATACCTTCTTTCAAATATGCAACTTGTTTGAAAACCGTATCTCAATTTACCGATTCTTTATAGCTTTAAGAATATTTTCAAGCATGACTTTTAAAAATATTTACCATTGTCGCGTGCAATCCGATTACGAAAGATTAATCCGTTTCCGCTTAAAACAATTTATATTTTATTGATTTTGGCTATTATTCCGTAACAAAATTAAAACTTCATAAATAAATAAAATAAAATAATTAACAGACTTTTGACAGACATTTAATCGAACTACGGGCTTAACCTTTTATCTACTGCAATTTTTTTCATGTAACTTTTTTATTTTTAGTTACTACAATGGAAATTAAAAGATATATATGTTACGAAACAATTTAATGGGTGTAGTTGAAATCGTGCTTATTACGTATTACTGGAGTCATACCACATTTTAATCAGCCGTTGGTGATGTTGTAAGCAATCCTACCACTTAGCACAAGCATTGCTAGCGGAGGTATCAACTCTGAAAATATAGCAGCTGTAGAGCGATGACAATATTGGTATAGTCCAATCAAACACTTATTATTTCATTATGAAAACAAGGCATCTTGAGTGGCGAAAAAAGGCGTATGAAGAAATATGGGGTTTTCCCAATTAAACACATGGAAACGTAGTCATAGAACAACTGTTTATTCCATCAGAACATACCAACACTGAACAATTCCCGCAGATGAGAAATCAGAGCATTTCACTCGAGCATAAACTAGTTACTCATTCTAAATAGATGTTAATTTACGAAATGAATATTCCACATGGCTAAGGACACCGGGTAACAGGGTTTGTAAACAATCACAGCACAAAAATCTCTCGTTCTGAGTTCATGCTCTCGCTATTTATGAGAATGCGCGGAGGAGTTCCGATTGAAATGACAACTTCAAGCTAAACCAACGAAAATCACGAACGAGCCTCGAAGTGAAACTGGGATCCGACACTCAGCCAATGGAGAGCGATCAAGAAACGTCACAGGAAAGAATCCCAGCGCCGCTAATGGAATGATTTCGATGTGAAAAGGCTGGTGCCTCGCGGGCGGGAAAATGAGAGGAAATAGAATAAAAAAGTAAAAATGGCTTTGATAAATATTCGAAAAATAAGTAACTGCGTTCAGAACTTTACAGTTTGGTAGACGATAAAAATTAATGAAGGGATTAAAAGTTTAGATTATGTTTTGGAATAAATCTATTATTAAGATACGCGTTTTAAAAATATAGGAATTTAGCTAGAAATAAATAATAGAGCGTATTAAAAAAAATGAAATAATGAATAGGCCGGCAATTTAGAATAATTTAAATGAATAGTAAAAGGTAAAATTTTTATATAACATATATATATATAAAATACTCACCCGTGAGAAATTTAATTCGTTAGAGGTAATTAATTAAAGTGGTACTTTAAACTACCGTCAGTGCATTAGGCCTAAAATATTCTCGTAACAGAAAGTCCCCACGGTATTTCAAATAAAGTTTAAACTCTTGAAAATGTTAAATAACAAGAAAACACTCGCAAGTTAACAATAAAAAAATATTAAATTGACATGGTTTTATTTTACACATGAAAAATTAGTAAAAATTGAAATTTGATGGCATTAAAAACAACTATTTTTCTTAGATTTCGATCCTGTTAACAGTCCTTTAGTTATGCAACGCCTATATTCCAGGGACAACATGTTCTCCTGCATCTGCACATATCCAATATATGAATTTACATATGTCATTTCTCGCATAGCAAAAAAGAGCCGGTGCCATGACTTTCTCGATTTCCTGTAAAAAATAATAATGAAACAGAAAAGAAATATCAGGAAAATCATTACTACACTAGAATTTAGTAATTACATTATAGCAGATAAAAACGATGGATAATTACACAGACGAAAAGTAAACAAGAAGTTTTTTAAACACCCAGTGTACTGGTGGTACTTATAAGTACAGTCGTGGAAAAAAAAAAAGCAAACACCCCCTACTAACTCCTCAACAAATTATCGTAGAAGAAAGTTACTGGTACCGAACGCTTGGAAATAAAGTTTACTTTTAAATGATGTATATAAAATTTGCTTAGGGGGCCATCTACATATTAAAACGAACCATAACTTTGTTTTTTTCAATAGCAGTACCCAATTCTGACAGCATAAATCAACTCTACACCCTTCAATTAGCCTAAGAACGAATTTTTATGCAATTCGTACCATAAGAAGCCGAGAAATTAATTATTTTAAAACGAGCATATTTTAAGGGCTGTATCCAATTTGAAGTTCGGTACTGGATTGTTAACCGAGAGAGCCCCTTCCTTGATCAAGGCACCTTAAGCGCCACTCAAGGAGTCAATGAAGCGTATTAGATTACAGTACAGCAGAATAAATTTCAAAATGTCTACTCACTTCCATCATAGACGGCCCCTTAAACCATCATTTTGCCGTTTATTAAGCATAATTTGAAAACTACTTGGAAGAAAAATGTGAAATTTTTGAATTTCCATAAAACAGGACTTAATAAATCTAAATCCATCAAAAAAATTGTAGGTTGCAATTCATAATTTTTTCGAATATTAATTTAATAATTCATAATTCATATCATAAAATTATAAAAATTGCAAATTAAGCTTATTTATGTTTGGGCATATTAGTATTATTACTACAAAAAAAATTAGCACATTAGGAGCATAATTTCGGGAGATATAAATAAAAATATGAAAATGTAATTTAACATTAAAAGCACTCAATTTTGAATGTTTATAATTCAAATGACTGTTTATGTTTATCATTCAAATGACTTCAAATTTGGTGTCTAGGCATAGTTTGAACCGAAGATTTGAAATATCTCGTTAAAATTGGGTATTGCTATTGAAAAAAAAATGAAGTTTGGATTCGTTTTAATATATAGATGACCCCCTAAGAAAATTTTATATACATCATTTAAAAGTAGACTTTATTTCCAATCGTTCGGTACCAGTAACGATGATTTGTTGAGGAGTTAATAGGGGTGTTTACTTTTTTTTTTCCACGACTGTACATATGTCGGCGTTACTTATAAGTACCGCGAGTAATTCAACTGTTAAATAATATACATACACTGCTCGCTTAAAATAACTGGTCAAACTGTATTCTAAGATCATAATGAACACATAAAAAATCCAACACTTATCTTATGTCCTTTACTATGTTTGCAGCAACAAAAAGTCAAGCGTGGCAATCTGTACAAAATGTCGGCACAAAACACATTGACTGTTTCAAAGATGGCCTCCTTCCTCGCTAAAATAACGAACCTAGAACTAATGCTGCCATGGATCCTGAAAAAGTGGAGTTAAACGAGTGTTTTTGAAAAGTACCATTAGAATATTAGTAATATTCACTATGGGAGGAAAGTTTAAAGTGAGTGGTACTTATAAGTATCGTCAGTAGATGAAGGGCTGAATTTAAAATAGGTTGATGTAAGTAGTGAAGTCTTTGGCGATTTCTTCGGTTATTAACTCCGGACAAACGGCTAATACGAAAATATCGCTTTTAATAAATTTTAAAACTTTATTTGAATACATTATTGATATTTTTCTTATATATTAAGAGTTTTTAATAATAATAATAATAAAAGTTTTCACCTATGTATAGGAACCCGGGAAGCCCACGTCGGATCCCATTAGTATCTTTAAAAGTTTTAGTCGAACAGAAAGTTTTAACTGCATACAATTCTTTTTCAAATTATAATAGCTTATAAACAATGACAGTAAATGGAAATCTGAACTTTGAAAAGGTTAAAACCTTTTTAAATAAACCGTTTACTTAAAAAAGTACTTGAAATATTAAATTATTTTGCTTTGCTGGAAGCTTTGTTGCTGCATTATGTAAGCCAATAGATAATAGTACGAAATTAGAACAGGAAATGTCGAGCTGACTGCGATTGTACAGCTTCGGCAAGGCAAATAACAAAGAAAAATATTTATGTTAAAAAATTATTCCAGAAAATAATCTTAAAATTTTACATGTAACTTTTTAATTATTTTTATTAACCTATGTTAAAAATTAAAAAAATAAAAAAAGTTACATATGCATTAAAAAGCATATTTTTTATTTGAAGTTTTAACATGCATACGAAAAAAAGTCTTTATTATTTTCGCCACTAAAGACTAATTTCTTTCTGTTTTAACTTTTTCTGCAAGAATTGTTTTACTTTTAATAATTATTAATTTGTATAACACACCAACAAAACTTCCACAATAACAAAGCAGTTTTTTTTGTTAAATCCTGTTTTTAAAACAAATGCGTTAATTAAAAGGGTTAGTTAAAAATTGAATTTTTAGTTTGTCATCATTTTTTAGAAACTGTAATAACTTAAAAAAGATACTCATTTTTGTGTGCTGTTAAGCGTTTGTATACAAGTATTACTTTTAAAAATATAGGTATATAAAATATATAGGTGCTGAATACCTCTGCACAAGACTGTAGGCTGTTTGTTGATTAGATGTTCTTAAAATTGCAATACTGATTTTAATTACTGTACAGCCCGTATATAAAAGAAAGTTACACACGGCTTTATTCTAAGACCTTTTTGCAATATAAACAAAACAAAGACGTCACTAGACTTGAAAAAATGATGCCTTCTTTCAGAATATGAATGCAATTTTTAAAATAGGAGCGGTCCATAAATTTATTAACCAGAAAATGGCAGAAAAAATTTAAATATAAAATAAACTAATTATTATTATTTTTTAATGTATACAATTTTTCTGGTTACTTTGTACGTTTTTTTATGTAGTTTGAACCATAACAAGAGACGATCCCTTCAGCGAAAAGTAAAATTTCTCTATATTTGGGAAAATAATGATTGGAATTAGCTGTAAACTCATACATCCAAATTTTTGACGATGTTCATTCTTTTTATACCACAGCTGATGTAAATCACAGTTCATACATTTTTTTTAATAAGAATTTATTAATAATTTTCAAAATTAAAAATATTTTATTGAATTTTTAAAATATCAAGGTTGGATTCATCATTTATTGTAATTAAAAAAGGAACTATTCTATCGGATCATTTTTTCGGAAGATTAAAGTCTATACATATATTTTTTTAAATGTTGATTTTATAGAACAAAAGTGTCAGCAAAAACCCCACAAACAAGTATTTTATTTTATTTTTTTAATGAAATAATTTGTATTTATTACGAACTTTCTGTTATCTTAACAGATTTTGCTCGCAAGTTCGGAATAAATACAGAATTTTTTTCTAAAACAATTTTTTTACTGGTGTTGGGGCTGACAGTATTTTCTGTAAAATCAATGGATTTTTTTATAGTTTATAAAATACTATGTTAGTATAAATTAAAGTTTGCCACATGGATTCAACATTGGCATTCGGGAATTTTTAGAAAAATCATAAACTTACATACTTTGATCTGAGGGCTGATTTGATCTAAGAGCCTCAAATAAAGCGTCAGAAGTTGATGTTGCAATTTGAAAAAATTAAGTTAACGCAAAATTTAACATGTAGGGGACGCTATTTCAATAATTGTATTTACATTCTCAAAGAAAACATTATTCCGAGTCTAATGACACCTTCATTATCAATTTACTGTGAATAATCAGCAAATAAAGGCAATTGTATATTTTCTTTTAAATACAGATTTTGTAACTTTGTACAGAACATTTTCGTGCGAGAAAGGACTAACACATATTTATTGCATGTTGCTGCAAAACTGTTTTCACGATTAGTGTGTTTCTATGAGTGGGACTCAAGTTCCATCTCATCCAAAGGCCTCTAATTTAAAGTAAACTGTACAGTTGTAGGAAAACAGGCTGACTTAACGAGTTTATACGAAATTTTAACGAATATCACAGCACAATTGTACGGAGTGCTAACACATTCACACGGTACAGTTAATTGTATAGTTCAAAGTCCATAGGTAGAGTTTACATGCACGGATTATCCCGGTGTGGGGTTTGACACAAGTTTATGGTATAACCTCTTGTCCAACCTCAGTTTGAAGCGATAATTTCTGACAAATTTTTCTCCAGTATCCAAGCGGAAACAGGAGCTGGCTTGCTCCACATTCAAGGAAGATATTTATCTTTGACTTTGAGAAATGATACCCTAGATGTGGCCTCTTGATGCCTTCTTTTACAGATTCTAAATTCGAGGGCTTTTGAAGTACGGATAAGTTTATGCGAACATATATGTCCCTATACTGTCAAACTTAAGAGTTTTATTATAATTTATCATCTTATAACGCCAGTTCAAGTGTCACGAGGTTGAATTGATCAACCCTTGATATAATCTCTATTAGAAATATAACTATGCTCTTAATCGGCAGGATTTATTTAAGAGGATGGGAAATAAAGTTTTCGTTTTAACTTATCAATATTCTATTAATTAAGAAGCATGGGGAATGTGGCGAATGCTACAAAATACGTTGTTAAAGATTCTTTTTCTAGTTTTAAAATTAACTATACCTATATTTTAAATTTAAGGTAATCATAACGAACAGTTACTAAAATTTATTTAATTAATATTTTGGTATGTTGCAGACGCACCGGAGTTTTCTTTTGGCACCAAGACGGCGATTTTTGGTTGACGCGGCAACCCGTCAATTTTTGCTAGATTTTGCTTCGTATGTTAACCCGAAACCAGTATAAAACAAATAGCGCGCATTAATCAAAGCCCTCTGGTATTAATAGCTGGTTTAGTAGCATTATTGACAATGTCTCTATTTTATAATAAATTAAACATTGTCTGTGTGTTTTATAATTGAATAATATGAATGGTTTATAATAATAAATTGCGTTTGTTTTATGATAAAATAAATATGCATGTTTTATAATAAAATTGTAATTCTTTCACAATAAAAATAAATTCATGTGTTTTTATAATAAAAAGAACTGTTTAATATTAAAACTTAATCTCACATGACATTTTGCTAGGCCTAATAGGTATTCTGAAACAAGATTTTATCGCGAAATTCTAAAAATAAAAAAAAATCGCTTTCACCTTGGTGCGTCTGTGACATATTTTCCAGTATTTTTTATTATTGTCACTATTAATTCAAAATAACTAAAAACTGCAGAACTTCCTTTATATCATTGAACGCAATTAGTCTGTCTCATATCGAGTTAAAGTAAAAAACTCATTTTTTTAGAAAATTTTACAAATTCCGTTTCAGTATCAAGCTTTTTAAGTATGTGCATTCATTATCCGACTACAAACAAGCTAGATGGTATATATACATTTTTAATAAATGTTTATGTACGATTTCATAATGGTCTTATTAATTAAATAAAATTATTCTTAAATATATATTCTTTGATCTTGAATGTTACTGTAAATGAATATTTTTCAAAAGTATGTTATCCGTTTCTGTTTCGTTTAGGTTGAAAATGAAGATTTCCCTACCTTTCTTATTTTAACATAGAATACGTGCACTTAACATTATATTCCTTAACATTATATTCCTTTATATCCGTTTATATTCATTAAACGTTACTGAATTTTTATTTGAAAATTATGGTTCAAAGCGAAACACTATACTTAAGCGAATTTAACAGAGAAAAAGAAATATTTGATTAACTCGTTATGGTTAACATCCTTTTCCTTCACCAGACGGATAGTTTTAAACCCTTTCATCATACCAGGAGCGCGATAAGTAAACAAGAAGCTCTTAAAAGTCTTGCTTCAGGAAATGGATTTTAAGCGAAGCCTGTTGCTTTTCTTTTAGTATACTACCATTAGTCTCATCCGATTGGCAGCCTATTCATTTCATTTAGTAGCGCTTGGTGAAAGAAACTAAACTTGTCTTGGATATTTTAAGGTACCTCTTACGTTGGTTCGTGATCTTAAATATTTGAGTATTTATTCCCTATGGCTGGCTGTTTGTATTAACTTTTTTAGAGTAGTTCGTTTTTCTTTCTTCGTCAGAATGCAATGTTTTGTAACCATTCCCAGAAAAAGAAAGAGAAAATAGGTGAGCAGTAACAGAAATATTCAGACAGTCGATGGAGTTGCGATTTCTGTAATGTAACGTGGGATGATGATGATTTTATGGGTGTATCATAGTCAAATGCGTATTCCATTATAAGCAAACAAAACAACGTTATTAGCACAAAAATTTTATAACTGGACTTTATAAAGTTCTCTGAATGAATGCTCTTATGCTAATAATGTTGTTTTATCTACTTATATTGCATTGCGCCGAATATCATCTTTGTCACTTATTCAATTTCTCAGTACGGATATGTAGGCGTAAGGCTAGTTTTAGTCACACAGATTAAATTCGTCGGAAGGAAGGTAAAGGGAAGGTGAAAATAAAATAATGGATTCAATGATATAAGGGTCGCCCAAATGAAAGTGACATTGCTGTAATAACTCGGCCATTTGAAGAGAAATATTACTGCGCATACTCCTATAGAGGGTGCAAAGTGCTAGGAATGCACGCAATACCGTCAGATCCCGCCAAGTGCATGTGTGATAGCGTGGGAGCACGTTAAAAGACATAGTTCGCATCATGAATGTCCCCACACGGTGTCAATGTGCGATCGTGCAATTTTTAACAGCGGAAAATGTGAGTGCTAGTGAAATCTATCGTCGAATGCAAAATGTATATGGAACGGAGTGTATGTCACGCAGATCGACATTCCGATGGTGTAGGGATTTTTGTAGTGGACGAAGCAGTACTGATGACAGGTCACGACCTGGTCGTGGTTTTCGTAGTGGAAGAGGACCACATGCGCTTGACCTCTCACCAGTACTGCTTCTTCCACTACGAAAATCTCTACACCATCGGAATACCGATCTGCGTGACATACACTTCGTGCCGTACACATTTTGCATTTGACGATAGATTTCACTAGCACTCACATTTTTCGCTGTTAAAAATTGCACGGCCGCTCGTTCACACCATTTGGAGGTATCCATGATGCGAACGATGCCTTTACAATTGCTCCAACGCTATCAAACACGCATCTGGCGGGATCCGGACGATATCGCATGCATTCCCAGCACTCTGCGCCCTGTATAGGAACATGCGCAGTCATCTTTCTCTTCAAGTGGTGGAAATATTACAGCAATGCCACTTTCATTTGGGCGGCACATATATATAAATAAAATAATGTATGTAACAATACAATATATTAATGGATTTTCTTTTCACACTACCATTAGTCTCATCGATTGTAGCCCATCCCTTTTATTTAATTGCGCTTGTTAAAATAAACTAAACTTGTTTTGAATATTTTTAAGAATTTCTTACGTTTTGACTCTTGATATTAAATATTTGAGTATTTATTCTTTATGACTGACTGTTTGTCTTAACTTCTGTAAAGTAGTCCGTTTTACTTTCTTCGTGAGAATGAAATTATTTGTAAACATTTCTAGAAAAAGAAACAGAAAAGAGCTGAGTAATTGCAGAAGTATCCAGACAGCTCTCTATGAGGTTGCGATTTCTGAAATGTTATGTGGGATGATGATAACTTTACACTGATATCATAATCAAATACTTATTCCATTATTGTTTAATTATTTTTAACACATCAACTGATTGGTAAATAATTCATACGAGTTGTAATATTTGCATCTGAAACGAGCATTTGAACGAAAATATGTCCAGACTGGGACTTGAACACAGAACCTTTGGCTTCAATTGCTAATGCTCTTCCAATTGAGCTATCTGGCGAAATTCGTAATAGTTGTTTTGAGCGAATATTGTGTTGTTGAGATATCGTCCGTATAGATCAACTGGAAGACCATTGGCAATTGAAGCCTAAGGTTCTGGATTCGAGCCCTAGATTGGACATATTTTCATTCAGATGGAAATATTATTATTCGTATAAATTATTTTCCAGTCAGTTGATTGTTTTTATAACAATTAAAGTGTAATTGCTCATTCGTAATTTATTGGAGTTCCTTCACCTGCAGATTATTCTGTAGAGCTGTTTCAATTAATAGATCAGATGTCATAACCAAATTGTTGTTTCGAGCGAATATTCTGTTGTTGGGATGTCGTCGGGATAGATCAAGTGGAAGACTATTGGCAATTGAAGCCTAAGGTTCTGGATTCGAGCCCTAGATTGGACCCATTTTTGCTCAGATGTAAATATTACTACTCGTATAAATTATTTTCCAATCAGTTGATTGTGTTAACAATAATTAAAGTATAATTACTCATTCATAGTTTTCTGGAGTTTCTTCACCTTCAGTTTTTTTTGTAGAATTGTTTCAAATAATAGATCAGATGTCATAACCAAATGATCGTTCTGAGCTAACATTTTATTGGCTATGATGTCGTCCAGATATGACAATTGGATTAACGTTGGCAACTGAATCCAAAAATTCTGGGTTCGAGATCTTGCCTGGACATATTTTCACTCAGATGGAAATATTACTATTCGTATGAATTATTTTCTGATCAGTTGATTGTGTTAACATTAATTAAAGTGTAATTACTCATCTATAGTTTACTGGAGTTCCTTTACCGGCAGCGGATTCGGCGGAGCTGTTTCAAATAATAGATCAGATGCCATAACCAAATGGTTGTTCTGAGCGAATATTTTGTTGGCTGGGATGTCGTACAGATAGCGCGATAGAAAGACCATTGGCCATTGATGTCAAAGGTTCTGGGTTCGAGTCGTAGCCTGGACTCATCTTACCCCAGGTGGATATATTACTAGTCAACTTATTCGATTAATCTCGGCTGATTTTAGTCGTACAGATTAAATTCGCTAGAAGGTAGGTAGGAGAAGGTGAAAATAAAATATTGGATTCAAAGATATAATAAATAATTAAATGGATGTAACTATGCAATATAATAATGGATTTTCTTTTGACACAAAAACTATTCTTATCGTTAGGTATCTCATTTATGCCATGTAATATTGATTGGTGAAATAAACAGTTTATATTGGACATTTTTAAGTATTTCTTGCGCTGCTTTCTGATTTTAAATATTTTAGTATTTTTTTCTTATGGTATATTTGAGTATTTATTTCCTACAGTGAAGTTCTATTTGACAAAATTTTTGTGAAATAGTTCGTTTTCGTATTTTCGTCAGAATCTGATTACTTAGAATAACTCTGAAAAGAAAAGATATGAGCAGTTGTAAAAGTACACTGATAGTTAACTTTGTAGTTGCTATTAGTATCGTCTTTATGGGTGATCAACAGGACTCGATTCTAGGTTCTCGGCTAATTTAAGAAGTGTGTATTTACAGAACCTGTGTTATTGTAACTGATAATAACTAAAACTCTTTTTGCTTTCACTGTTGTTACTATAATACCATTAATAACTTAAAAAAAATACCCAGAATTATACTAAAAATCGTAATTTCCTGTCATTTGTCGATTAAAATTTATTTTGAAAAATAAAGTTTTATAAAATTGACTTGAAAACATGTCAGCTGAAAGGAAATAAAAAATTTTGATTGAAAAGAAAAAGTCTGTTCTTAAACAGTAAAAGACTGTATTTCAGTATTAAAAATCAGAAAATTTGTTACAGCAGTTAAAAAAATGTTGATTGAATAGAAAAAATCTGCTCTTGAAGAGTAAAAAACGGTATTTGACTATTAAAAAGCAGAAAGTTTTTAACAGCAGTTTTTTGCGTAAAATATTTCCTATAATTTTTTACTGTGCCTGTATTTAGTGATAATTTTACAGTAATTTGATAAGATTACAAGATGAACATCAACGAATTCCCTTTTAAAACTTAAAATAGTGTTTTTCCCCCCTTAGCGGAGTACGTAAAAAAAAGTAAATGTAAGTTGAGTTGTAAGGTACCTCCAAAATTCAGCGGGGTTCACGCCTCCCAAATTCATTAAGACTAAGACTGCCCAGATTCTAATTTATGTAATGTAGTATCTGATACTGATGACTTTACGCAGGTATAACAGTCAAATATCACATTACTTGGATGCTCATCAGCTTGTGCAAGACTAAACCTAGTTTTACAAATCCGCCAAATAATGTAGGTTATGGGGCAGGGGAGGTAAGGTGAAAATACAACAGGAAAAATATGAAAGCGAAATCTGAAGTATGTATCTAAAGTACATATAAACAGAAGCGAAAAATCATGCGTCAAGATTAGATTATGAAACACTTTCAAACACATCCAGAAAACTGTAACGAAAGTTCCCTTTTAGATAAACAATTTTTAATGATAAAAGGTGAAAGAAAGTATCTCAAGTAAACAGTTTAGAAAACACATATCACATTTAAAAATCCAGTTTCTACATTTACCGTTCATAGTCAGAAAAGTAGACGAATTATTTTACACAGTCCTGTATGTGATTTGTATATATATTACATAGCATGCTGAAATTTAGTTAAGTTTTAAAACTCATCACGCTATCGAAAATTCACTTTTAGCTTTTTTCTCCAATAAATTGAAATGCAGTCGAATTTTTTTGTACAGTCTTGTATATTATATACAGATTTTGATACACTTCACATATTTTGCTAAAACTTTTAATTAGGGTAAAAACACATTACACAATTAAAAGTGACCAGCTATCACCATTCATAAACTACAATGTCTCTATTTCTTTGCGTAGTCCTGTATATGAATTTATTTATATCCCTCAAACTTTTCTAGTATACCAAATATAGTTCGTAAGGAAAATGTATAAAACAATTAAAAACCAGTATTGGGCAATTCACGCCTATAGACAATAATACTTACCTATTTTTTTGTGCGTCCCTGTAAATGAACAATAAATGATATGGACACCATACGCTGCAGTAAACATCTTGTAGTTTATAAATGTTATAATTAGGGTAAAAAATTGTCTATCACAAAAAAAAGGATATTAAAGCACATAAAATTTTGTTAAAGTGGATAAGACAGCGAAAATTGTTTACATCGCAAAATTTCTAAACAAAACCAGTACGTATTTTTCAGACATGATTTAAAACGCACCAACATTTTTTATGAGCTAGGAAACGCTCCGGAAACACTCTAGTCTCTTCTCTGTAAAAAGTTATGCTTCATATCCCATTGCGTCGCTAAATATCCTTATCTTTTTCGTTGTTTATTATTTTGAAATTTTTCATGCTTAATAAATCTTTTGGGTTCATAAGTGCCTAAAAATAATTTGCTTAATTGACTGTAGAGCAAAGTAAATGGTGGAGTAAAGATAACTATTTCTGATTTATTATTTTAAAAATTAATATAGCAATGTTGTTTATTCAACAAAGATTCTTATGCAAATAGTTGTAAATTCTAGCTTATTCTAGGATTTTAAGTTAATGTATTTTTTTAATGTTGGCTGGTTAGTTGTATTTATAACATAAATCTTATAATGTATAATATCATATATATTATAAGATAAAATCTAATAACATAAGCGCCAAATTATTGGAAAACTTTGCGTTAAACGATTGTTGACGATAATCTGTTATTATAATTTAGTTGCTAATGCTACGAAAACGCTAAAAAAGAAGCAATACATCTCTGATATTAATTTTATCTTTTATGCTGCAAAACGAACATATATGTATTCGTTAATAATAATCGTCCCAAATATATAGTTTCTGTCATCTGAAAAAATAGAAAAAATATTCTAAACTATTTTTGAAAAATTAGGTCAACCTGAAATCGACCCGCAAGTGTCAAATCCTAACCCGAACCAAAAACTATTAAAGTTAACGCAATGCGAACCCGACCCTCAACGAAAACAAGTGTGTAAGTGTCATAGAAGATCACATAGAGGGTTTAGTTTAATATTCCTATCAAAAAAATTATCGTTTAATTAATAAATCCAAATTGTCAATTTATAATCCTTAACATTTTTCAAGAAAGACATAGGTGTCAGCACTATTAAATTTAATTTTTGAATTATTAAAATTGGTAGATATTTTTTAAATAAAATTAAAAATATTCAAGAACTGCTTTTCAGACAATTATAACAGCATATGTTTGTATATCTGAAAAGCATATTTAATTACATGATTTAATTTTAGCTAAAAGAAAACGAAACCCTTAGATTGACAAAAATATACGAAAGTTCTTTTAATTAAATACAACGGAATATCAAATAGAGTTAATTTAAAATTTCCCAATTTCTCAAAAAAAAAAGAAAAATAAATAAATAAATAAATAAATAAAAAACCCGTTGAATTAAAAAAAATATTGATAATATATTTTAGAACAACTTTTAACCTTAAAATGGGAAAAAAAAATTACAAAAATTCTGTAGTAATGCATCTATCAGATAATGAACTCTATTCCGGGGGGAAACTTTTTAATCTCCGACGCCGGTCTTTGATCCGGGAAACTTACAAATAGGTATATGCTTTACCACGGAGTCATCAAGAGTGCACGAATAAGATTGAAATTAAGACTCTGTTTTAAAATTTAAATCTCAAAAATGGTCGCATTAAATTAGTTCATTTAATTAAAATAATATTACACTTTTTGAATGTTTTATTATTTGTCGTGTAACCGAAGGTATTCAGCTATAAATATGCAAAATTTCAAGTCTCTAACTTATACAGTTTCTGAGAATGAATTCTTTGATGGATAGGCAGAGAGTAGAAAAATGGAGTTTCGTCAGATGAACGAAACCGTAAATATTAGCGTCAATCTAATCTCTCAACCGTGGGTCGGATAAAATTGGGTTATCCGACTCGATTTAGGGCTCAAGTAGCGATTAGAATATGCCTTTTTACGTGATACATTTTAAAAGCACATTTACAGCGAGCAGAGTTGAAGGTAGCCCTAGAATCCGAAAATATCTTAATTGATGTATTACTGATGAGGTCACCTTATCCATGTATTTAAAATACATCAAAGACACGCATTAATATAAATAGCATTTATGCAAGAGGCCCAGAAATGCCTTTTAAATATTTCTGTATTTCGAAAATAAAACTTATCCTACTTTGTTTTGGAATGAATAATTAATCTTCCTTTTGAAGGTTTTTTTTTTCTGAACAAATAAGCTTTTATTCACTTATGCGTAACTCTGTTTGAGTGTATAATTTCGATCATCTAATTGAATTTACTTGAATTATTATTCCTAAAAGTTTGGAGAAAAGAGTAAATCGCTTAAAATGATCTCATAAATCATTTCAAAATAATGAGTCCAAGTAAGCGCAGTTAAAGTCAAGAATCCTTCTTTCAATTGCAAAAATATGCAATTTTCACTTTGAAATGGGCGCAGAGTTTTGTACCGCCATTCTTTATAACGCAAATTCACAAAGATTTAAGTTGCTTTTATTTACTGGCTGTATTTTCATGAAATACAGAAAACAATGGCAGTATAAATCTCTTTATTAATCGTATATGTTATTTCTGTTGCCAGCATATCTTTTTTCTACGCGCTTAAAAACTGTGAGTCGGGTACCATACGAAATGTTTTTGAACAGACTTCTAATATGGTACAGTCACATTTTCATAAAACACGTTGTTAATTAAAAATTGCAGCTAATTAAAGCTGTATGTGAAAATTTAAATGATCTTGGGCTCACACAATAGCATCGATTTGGTCAAATGACGTCATAGAACTCGTGATTAACCTTCCTACCCTGTTGAAATTTTACTCAACCTGAATAAAAACATTTCATACCAGAATTTTCGTTAACAACTATTTAATGTATTTATTTGTATCAGTTTTCGGTGCCTTTTATTATTTCACGTTACGAAAATATTTCCGGTTCGAATCGAATGAAATGAATTATAGAAATGGGTCGATTAGACCCATTCATGGTAGGAAGGTTAATCAAAGCCATCAAAATGGTTGAATTATTTGCTTTGAAACTTTCTATATAAGTAAATTATAACCGAAAAAACTATGTAGGCTGCTTTTATCCCATTTAAGAATGTAGCTTTGTATTAGATTCCAAATTTTTGTATTAAAATGCTGACTATTTAATATATTTCATATAAAATGTTTTTTTAATATTATACAATTGCCACATCTTGGAAAGATAGTGAGCAAAGTAAGAAATGTTTTAATAAGTTTTGAGTTATTAATGTATGGTTTTAAATGCAAAAGTGATGTCTTATTAGTTATTTATAAATTTATATATTTTTATCAATTTTTTAATACTTTCAAACATAGTTGAAAAGTGTTTAATACTTCTTTTTGTCTGTCTGCTCACAACTTTCGTAAATATGCCCGAACTGTAATGTGTTACTGAACTTTATTGTAGCATGTTCGCTATTAAAAATAAACTATGTAGCATTTATATTTTGTTTACAGAGGCATTCAAACTAATTCCGTTATATTAAAATCTATGGGGAAAAATCGTTTACAGCGTCTTTTAATGGCGATGCACTATTTTAAACATAATGAAATCGATATGTATTTCTGAGGTGCACTAAACATGGTAAAGTTGATAAGCGTTATTAAAGAAACGCTACAGCATGCTTTCCGTAGAATATGGTGTGTGTAATGTTTATCATTTATTTACAGGGTTACAAAAAAGAAATTTCGTCACATAATTGTTTATGGAAAAAATCGTTTTCAGTGTATTTTAACGATGCTACAATAATTAAAAGAGAAGGAAATTGATATATATATGTCACCGGAGAGAATGTACAAGACGCTTACTATAGTATATGGTGTGCATGGCATTTATAGTTAATTTACAGAGACACCCAAAATAATTTGGTTACAGTATTATCAGTGAACGATAACTGCTGGAGGGGGGGGGGTAAAATTATGGTTTGCGGTTTTAAATTAAACTAAATTTTTGCATACTATGTGGTGGGTATAAATTTATAAATCCTATACAGGGCTGCACAAAACAATTCGTCAATTTTACTGTTTATAAGTGTAAATTACTTAAAGGTGATTTTCGACTGTGTTAGGCACTTCCGAGCTCAGTTCTACTTGATATACTAATAGATATTTGTATAATATATAAAAAAAAAATTCATGTAAAGGGCTCGTAAAAAAACTGGAAACATTGCCGCCTATGGAGGCCAATCGACAAAAATGCGTTTTTAGTTGTATTATTACTTTCTTCTATCTTTACAAGAAGAAAGTATTGGATTCTTGAAAATTTTCGAATTCCGGTTTTCGACGGATTTACACGTTTTATGGGTCAGAGATTCCAAAAAACATGTTTTTACAAAATGTCTATCTGTGAGTCTGTGAGTCTGTCTGTCCGTCTGTCTGTATGTATGTGACACAAATTTTGTGGGCGCTCTAGTTCAAGAACTAATGCTCGGAACTTAATAAAAATTTATATTCAGGTAGTCCCTGATATAAATTGGTGCTGATTAGTTTTTGGTGTAAATCGCTCAACAGGTGGCGCTGTTAGGCTGCATTTTCCGCGGTTTCCACAATATCTGTATCTCGAGAACTAATGCACGGATTGTCATAAAACTTCATATTCCGTTAGTCCTTGACATGAATGGATGCTGTTTACGTTTTAGTGTAAATCGCCAAACAGGTGGCGCTGCTATGCTTCATTTTGCAGAATTTACTCGATTTCTGAAATAGCTCTATCTCAAGAACTAATGGACACATTTTCATCAAACTTCAGATTCAGTTACTCTTTGATATGAAATGATGCTGACTACGTGTTGGTGTAAATCGGCCAAAAGGTGGCGCTGCGGTGCTGTATTTTACACTATTTCCTCAATAGCTCTATCTCAAGAACTAATGCCCGAATTTTCATCAAACTTCAGATTTAAGTATACTTGATTAATATTGCTGCTAATTATGTGTTGGTGTAAATCGCTCAACAGGTGGCGCTGCTATGCTGCACTTGTCATGATTTGTGCAACAGTTCTATCTCAAGAACTGATGCACGAATTTTCCTCAAACTTCATATTCCGTTAGACGTTGACATAAGTTGATGATAATTAGATTCTGGTATAAATAACCCAATAGGTGGCGCTGCTATGCTGCATTTTGCTGGATTTACACGATTTCAGCGACAGTCATACTCCTAGAACTAATGCACGGAATTTCATCTTTTTAGAATTCTCATGATGAGCACAGATTGCCATTTAATTTGGCACTGTGATAGCGAATTTTGAAGTATTGAGATGTGTGAGATAGAAGAAAGTTTTATGATGGCCACAACATACTAGTTTTTTAATTCGAATTAAATTTTGAGAATTGTGAATTTTTAACTATAAAATTATTTAATGTTATCAAGACAGTGTTAAATTTACGTAATTTTTATTCATTTTCGTTTTTACAAAAAACGCATTATTCTACTATATATTGAATGTGGTACTCGTCTGAAAATACATTTTATTTATTCTACTACAGCGAACTTTAAATATAAAATAGCTGGAGCTTTATTCGTAGAAAGCACAAAATAAAATTGAAGAAATGTAAATTCATTTAATGCAATTGTCGTACGCATTATTTCTGATGTCAACATATATTTTTCTATACACATACTAAACATACATAGATGAATGAGATAACATTTGAATGGATTTTGAACGGGTTTTCACGTAGTTCAAACGCATTTCGTTAAAACATAGGTAGTTATAAAATCGAATATTAATAAATTTAAGTAATGTTTTTACCGTAAATCGAAATTTTAGAATGTTTTTTGTCCCTGCATTATCTTACATTTTGAATTTTTTTAAACATTTTCTGTTGCGATATTTACTCTTAAAAGTAACTGTCATATACTAATTTCAAATCTTAAAAGTTGTAAATTAAAACTTAAAACCAGTAAAAATACGTTTATTTCGACATATTTTCATTCGACGTAATTTAAATTCAAAAGTTTTAAAAACTGTTCTGTTCAAGGATTTAAGTTTTATTAGCAACTGCCATGTCCAATTTCAAGTTTCTGACTCTAACAGGCCCCAAAAAATCACAATTTAGATTTTTATTGAACGTTTCACGATCATAACTTTTTGAAACCATTCATAGCGAGTATTTACATCTTAAAACTAACCACAGCACCCAATTTAAAGTTTTTAGCCCCAAAGATATCACAGAAATCGAAATTTTAGGATATTTTTTGCCCCTACACCTTTTTTGGAGTTTGTTGTACCGACATAAAATGTAGCCTAAGTTAGAGCAGAGATGGTCATCAACATTTTTCTAAAATTATAATAAATAATAAATGAATAAATAAATAAATAAATAAATAAATAAATAAATCAGTTCGGTAGTACGAGAGATTAGCCCTAAAAATTTCTCAGGAGTTTATGAAATACTGTTTACTAGAGCAGACGGATCAAATAATTGCTATATTGATATGACTAGCAGGAAATTTAAGTATAGAAAAAAGAAACATATAGCTGATATTAAATATAATAAAAAAACCACAGCCCTAGCAAGATTTTATCACGAAGAAACCATCCAAATAAATTTCAATGCAAGTAAAATATTTTTTCCCTCTAGTCTGTACTATCCATCCATTATAAGAGAAAGCATATAGATTGTAACGCGTAAAAATGCAATATGTAACGATGCAGCGTCATTTAACTTGCCAAAATTATGGCTCGAGTTGCTCAATGGTTATGAAAAATAAAATAAACATCCAAGTAAAATAAAAAATAAGGTGCATTATATGAAAGAATACGTGGAACATTGAATGATGGCGTTTCATAAATCGTGCACTTTTAGAATTGTTTTTGCCCTTACACCTTTTTTGGAGATTGTTGTAACCGACATAAAATATAGCTTAAGTTAGAGCAGAGATGGTCATCAATATTTTGCTAAAATTATAATAAATAAATAAATAGTCCTAAAAATAAATACACAAGCACACAAACGTTACTTCTTTATAATATTATTATAGATTGAATAAAATAATCCTGATAAAATAAAATAACATGATGTAAAATAAAAGCTTCATAGTTAGACATCATTAGACTCAGTCCTTTGTGCTTAACGATACGTTTCCAATTACCCATTCTCTGTTTTTTTTTTAAAGTCTTATTAGATTATACCATCTTTAAAATTTTTCTATTGTTTATTAAAAATCCCATAAATTTTGACTAAAAAAAACAGAGAAAGCGGGAGAATTGTGTAGGTACAACCATACAGCTTTAATTTATTATTTTTAATAACTACACTGCTCAAAAAAATTAGGGCAGCAAACAAAAAAGTGAAGAGAACAGTGCAAGACAGCCATGTATGGGCGTAAAATGGTTTGTACACGTGCTTCAATGCGCAATACAGAAAAAAGAACAAAAAAAATTGTAAGGGAGCTTTTATTCTTTGAAAAGATGAAAAGAATATGAAAAGATGGTTTAGGGCAACAATTCGGTTTCATGTAAATGATAAAAAAAAAGTATTGTTTAGAAATGATGCAAGATTTTTAATATGGTGTGTGGTCTCCTCGAACAACTAAGACTGCTGCACACCTGTTTTCTATGGATGCGATGAGGCTATCGATAAGTCTTTGGGGAATACTGTTTCATTGCTCAAGAATTGCAATCTCCAAGTCCCGGACAGTAAAAGAAGTCCTCGGTCTCGCAACAATGCGTCATCTGAGTATGTCTCAAATATGCTCGATCGGATTTAGATCAGGAGGGCATGCTGGTCATTTCATACGCTGTATTGTTTTAGCTTCAAGCATGTTTTCCACAAGACGAATTGTATGAAGTCTGGTATTATCATGCATGGAAAAAAAGAAATCACGAATTACTGCAACATAAAATACGACATGAGGTCTCAGTATCTGGTCTGCATTACTTCGGACCGTCAAAGTGCATTCCGAATGATATGCAGGCCCGTACGTCCACCTATGCCGATTTCAGCCAATAGCATCAACCCACTTCAACTGTAATATGATGTTTCACGAATGAATGTGGGGATTATTTTGAGTGCCTCTTTCTCTCCATGCCAAAACACATAAAAATCACATCCAGATTGAATCGGGACTCGTCTGGAAACAAAATTTGACTCCAACAACGTTGCCTCCAAATTCAATGTTCAGTTCCCCACATTCTTTGGGCTGCACAGTGGCTTGAGGTCAACGGAATACAGACCATTGGCTTATGTGCATAGAGACCATCCTGATGAAGCTTATTTCGGACAGTTTGGCTGGACACCCTTCGTCCTGTGGCCAAGAACTTCTGTGTTTGCAGCTGAGTAGCATTGCCAGTTCCGTCTCGACGAGCTGTTAACAGGATATATCGGTCCTCAGTTTCTGTGTTAGCGCATTTTAGACCTTGCACTTGTCGATGATAACCATTCCATGTGTCTTGGAATCGATTCCACAGCCTTTCATGGACTCTTCTTGCGACTTCAGCAGCGTCCACTACACTTCGTTGTGTTTCCCCAAATTCAACTGTCCCGATAACACGCCAAGCCATGGATTGCGGTAAATCATTTTGCTGTGACATTTGCAAGCGAGCTTTTCGCAAAACACAAGCTGAGCAATTGAATTTTACAACTGAGGCAGTGAAACAGACGTTTCTGCAAAATCCCGATTTCTGCACTTATCTCCTTTTTTTAGTTTTTGATGTCATAAACTTTAATTTACATGTGAAGTTTACTTTATATGTTTTCTACAGCACTTTAAATTATGGATGTTTTATTTTACGTTACTTATCTGTGTAAATATTTGCGTAATTTCGTTAAAACTATGTGCTCCTCTAATTGCTTTGAGCAGTGTATATAAATGCATTTATAGTTAAAATATTTCATAATTTCTACGAATGAAACTTATAACAAAGCTTAACTATTCCTTATCTTTATTTTGGAGAAATTCAGACAATATCTCCTGACAAGCAAATATTTTAGCCAGCAACATATTATAACCAGCAAATATTTTACAAGGGCCATAATTGTGGGATAATTAGATGCGAGACCATTTGTGGCATACCGTTCTAAACCTGTTAAAAGACGCTTTCACCAGATTTCTTTCAATAACTTTTGCATTGTGTATTTACTTCAAGAGAGAAAGCAATTTTTATGTTTAAAAAGAATTAAAGAGAATTTTGAAGTAAATAGTAAGAAATCTAAAAATATTTCTTCCACTTTTGAAAGCTGATTGTCAAAAATGATTTGTGATATTTATGAATAGTCTTTTGTTCTTACTGCATTTTATTAGATGTAAAAAAAATATTCTACCTGTTTTACCCGTAATTTCGTAAGTATGAAATAAAAAGTCAACGAATATAATCACCATTAACGAATATAATCAACATCACTAAAAAAGGCTTGGTTATTTGACTCCACGAATTCTCTGATTTTCGGACTCATCCCCAGTCTAAAATTGTTGATTTGCTAAGTTGTTTTGCAATAGCCATAACTTGGGGGGGGGGGGGGTAATTGTATGCTTCTATGTCTTGTGAATAAGACAGATGGGGCTAAAATTCCCCATTTGTAGAGAGTTTATGATTTGGTAGGCCACGGAACTTCTAAGTCAACTAGCGTTGTCATGCTTATTAATAATTATTAATTATTATTAATAAATTAATAAATAATTATTAATTATTAATTAGTGTAGTAATAATTAATAATAAGGTCTCTTTTCTTGGATTTTTTCCGGAAACGGTTTAGCTGAAAAGCGTAAAGTTCTCCTTATCATCACACCAAATTCCTTCATTTTAATATCGATTTAAAAAGTACGTTTAAACATAATGTCTTGTGCACATAATCAGTTTGCAGAGTATGGTTAGTTATATTCAGGTACAATATTTACTAAACTCTCTTTCAGATAAGGCCCCTTATTCAAAACAGATAGATCATTTTTGTACATTTAATATATTCATAAGTTTTTGATTTCCGTGATGCTTTAAATAAGGATATATTTTGATACGTATACTCATAAATTAGTCAATAATAATAGGACTTTAGCTAACTTTGAAAATCCGTAGAAAAAGTGCAATTAAAAAAAGGGTTGGGAGGTATTATACCATTTAAGAAAATACTTATTTAAATTATATTAAGCGGAACTATTTACATAAAATGCATTTCAACTTCTACTTTAAAATGGTTATCTGATTGCATATAATAAAGTTCATGCAATGAGACAATTTATTTTATTCTAGAAGTTCTGTATTATACGTATATGTCAATCTAAAGTAGAATTCTGTATAAAAAAATTTCCCCTTCTTATTAAGAAAGTTATAGAAAGCATTATCTTAAACTGCATTTATATTGTTTTCCCATACAGTGTTTTCATTATTTAACTTTCTTCCTTTCTAAACCGATACTGGGTTTGGAATTACCGTATCCATATTTGGATTTTCGCATATACAAGAATTTATTATTATTATTTTGTAAATAAATAATCGGATAAATGCATTTGAGGTTGAATTATTGGAGAACTGCTTCTTTATACTTTAATAAACTTTTTCATACAATTTAGATAAAACATCCTGTGTCTTTATTTTTGGAGAAGTGGAGGCTATTTATCTTTTACAACTTGAATAAATTTTAGAAGAACAATTGTAGTGAGGTTAACCAGAAGCCACACCGTTGATTATTTATGGCATACCGTTCTAGAAATGTTAAAAAGCGCTTTCATCTAATTTTGTTCGCTAACTTTTGGGTTAGTGGAACAGAAAAGGTAATTGTTACGTTTAAAAGGAGTTAGGGGAAAATGATAAAGAAAACAGTGAAAAATATATATTTCTATCAGTTTTATAAACTGACTATCAATGAAGATTTATGATATTTATGAATGAATTTTTATTCTCATTATATTTTATAATAACTTTTGGGGCGCACTTAGTTCAAGAGAAAAGGTAATGATTATGTTTAAAAGGAGTTAGGGGAGAATGATAAAGTAAATAGAAAAAAATGTATATTTCTAGCAGTTTTATAAGCTGACTAACAATAAAGATTTAAGAGTTTATGAATGAATTTTTATTTTTATTATATTTTATAATAACTTTTGGGGTGCACTTAGTGGAAGAGAAAAGGTAATTGTTATGTTTAAAAGAATTTAGGGGAGAATGATGAAGTAAACAGAAAAAAATCTGTATTTCTAGCAGTTTTACAAGCTGACTATCAATGAAGATTTAAGATATTTATAAATTTGCATTCTTATTATATTTTATAACAACTAAGGAATCCAACTAGAGGTCTGCATGAGCCGGAATTTCCAGGCTTGTGCCCGGCCCGTTTGTATTTTCGCGTTTCGCGGCCTGGTCCAGTCCATGCTAAAATCAGTGAAAACAGGCCCTACCCGGCTCGAACAAAAATCAATGAAATCATGCCTAATTCAATTTTCACAGAAAATCCCGATTTTTTTAAACATAAAATTAATATTTTTTCTGGAATACTGCATACATATTTATAGGAAAGTTTTACGTTATAAATTACTATACAGTAGCGGTCAAAAGTTTCCGGTCAGTTAGTTTCTTTAATTTGTTTGCCAGAACGTTTCAGCGAAGAAGAAGCGCAACTGCTCCAAAAGTTAGGAATATGCAAATAACATCTGACCACTTGATCATTCATTTTGATTCGATACTGACGACATTTGATGCAAAGGGGAGGAATTTAAAATTCGCATGTGCCAAAGGTTCCGGCCATTCCTCATTCGTTAGTTTTTGCTATCGGTTAAGTGTTTTTTTTTTTTTTTTTTTTTTTTTTTTTTTTTTGGGGGGGGGGGGGGAGACATGTTTGTTAATCAACTTGAATAACATAGTTGAAAATTATAAATTAAAAGTTTAACAGTTATTATTCGTAAACGAGTGGTTTGATTGTCGCTAAAGGGCTAATTTTCTCGTGAGATTGCGACAAAGTTATGAAAAAATCGACTGTGAACGGTATTTAAAAAAAAAAAATATATATATATACAGCTGACCATGGCCTTCAGGACCTACCACGGTCCAGGAGACCCCGGAAAACTACTATTCCTGTGGGTGGAATTATCAGGAGAAAAGCAGTTGTTAACCCGCATAAAATGCCGTTGTAACATCCCACGGAGTGAAAATATTGCCGAAATAAGTCGGTCTACTGGTTCAAGACGCTTACGTGACGCAGGACTTTATGGAAGAGTCGGTATTAAAAATACCTTTCATAACTAAAAAAAATAAATAAATAAAATAAATAAATAAATAAAAATAAAAAATGCGAGCCCGACTGGCGTTTGTCAAGGAACTTGAAGATTGTTCAAGTGAAAACTGGAAAAAAGTACTATTTTTCGATGAATCGAAGTTCAACCTTTTTGGGAGTAATGACAGACACTACGTCCGACGACCTAAAAACAAAAGATATGATTCGAGACATGTTATTCCTGAAATGAAGTATGGCGGAGGATATGTTATGATGTGGGCAACATTTTCTAGAAAAGGTGTCGGTCCGTTAGTTGAAATCCGCGGCAAGATAAGTGGTGCAATGTATAAGGATATCTTGCAAGATCCTTTGCTGCTTTATTGGCGTAAAAAATGTGGTCGCAATTATTTGTTTCAGCATGATAACGACCCAAAGCATACATGCAAGCTCGTCAAGCAGTGGTTTTCGCACAAAAAAATTCCTCTTTTGTAATGACGAAACCCAATCACACTATCTGAATACAATAGAAAGTCTTTGGAACGAACTTGACAAACGTGTGCAGATTTATAAATATTCCGATTAGCAGAATGTTCCCAAAAATTGCAAGAAGAGTAGAAAAAAATTATCATAGGCGATCTTCAACCATTCATTGAATCGGTGTCACGTCACTGCACCGCAGTACTTATTGCTAAAGGTAATTAGGTAATATACTATTTGTAAATGTTGTTAATCACTGTTATTTTCTATTATAACACTATTTTTTTCCAAACTTGCCAAGATGGCAGGAAACTTTTGAGAACATGCGTTTTCCTTTGCGATAAATTTTTCCAGTTAAATTTATTGATATTTATTTGTTATTCCATGCATAAGTTCCGAACTATTATGTCAATAAAATGTATAAGTATCACTTTGAGATTCCTCTTTATATGGGTATACTTACAAATAAACCAAAAATATTATGGTGGCCAGGAACTTCTGAGCGCCACTGTATGTCTTAGATTATTATATGTTCGCAGGCCATCGAATGCAGAATAGAATCAGTATAAGCCTACCATGTAGGCCCGGTATGTAGAAAGAAAATGTAAACCTGATCGTGGCCCTTCCCGAGTCTTCTGAAATTATTAAGCCCTGGTTAAGACATGATACAACTGCCAATACCGATCTCTACGCTGGACATGTTATATTTCTATACTAATACTGATGTTGTCAATGTAATATTGGATTGTGCAGCATATTTATACTTATTCTCGCTTCAGTCACATCCGTTGATACTATTCATGTTTTATTGGCTTAATTCGATGCTTTTAAATTTTTATATCGGGCCGAATTTTTCTATTGTCCCGGACCGTTTATTTTTTTCATCGGCCCGACGCGGTCAGTTAAAAAAATTGTCTTTAATCTATCGGACCGACCTGGCCCATTATAAATTTTCCCTTCATTTTCTCGGCCCGGCCCTTTGCCGAACTCTAAATCCGACCTGGGCTTCTCGGGTTACAGAATATAGGTGAAAACCAATTTTAAAAAATGAAAACGCTAATAGATTTTTTACATGTAATATGCTTTTTTCGATTGTCTACTACCAACACCAAAAAGTATTTTTTTTCTGAAAAATATCAATAATGTAGTCAAATAAAATTTTGAAATTTATTAAAAACGATATTTTCGTATTCGCCGCATGCCAGGAGTTTATAGCCGATGAAATCGCTGAAGATTTCGCTACTTACAGCAGCATTTTGATTCTGATAATTTCATTGGTTTATTGGCGTAGTTCTATTACAGTTATTTAAAATTTGCGTTTATTTATATTACAAGCTATACATAAAAATCATTTCAAAACATCAAAGTACTCAATAATTGCTATAAGTGATAAAAAATAAATTTAAAAAAGGCAAAATTACATTTATTTATTTACATTTCGACATGTTTCATTGTATCCGACGGCAACGTTCTCAAGAAAATAAAATAATAAAAATATTTCCGGAAAAAATTTAAATTGAAAAACTAGTAAACAAACACAAAAATCACGCGAACACAAGCATAATGAAATTAACTGCACTATTAATAATATAATTTTGATTACTTAATACTTGTCATTCCTAAACTGATATTAGGTATGGAATGATGTTATCTATATTCATATGTAGGCTCAACCTTTTTTGTATGTATAAAAAGATTTTTTTTCCAGATACACCTATACAAGTTTTCTTTTATTCATTTATTAATAATCAAATGAATGCATTTGAAATTGAAGAATCGCATAGTTGCTTATTTATCCCTAGTAAGCTTTGCACGGAATATAGCTTAAATAGTATTTTCCGTATCGTTGTTTATGGAAAAATGCAACAATTTCACCTGATCAACTAGTAAAAATTTTAGAAGAACGATTCCTGTCCGAGTAATTACAAGCGAACCATTAATTATTTTTGATGTGCTGTTGTGTAGTTTTTAAAAAGCGTTTACGTTTGATTTTGATCGATAATTTTTGCGATACACTTATTTTAAGAGTAAAGGTAATTGTTATGTTTAAAAGAGAAGAGAACGCTGAAATAAAATAAATCTTCCTAATTATATTAATTAACTAGTTGGATGTGCCAATCCCAAAACTTTCTTCTATCTTATACATCTTAATATTTCAAAACCTAGTTACACATGTTAATACTTCAATATTATTAGTTCAATACTATACCAACTTTGATTTTCATCTTAAATTTCTGCTCAAGTCAATTAAACGGACTAAAAACGAGTTAATCTATATCATGATATTTGTTAAAATTATTAATTTTTCCTTATTCTGTCGTTATCAGCTGTTTGCGAATAGCCGGCATAGCAGGAAGCGAGTTCCCGACGATGCACAATAGAACTACGAAAAATCAAGAAAAGTATACAAAAATCGCTAGCACGGAGCCCCTTTACCGCGCAATATTTCCAAATTCAAGGAGAACCTGTTGGCCAAAGCCAAAAACAAGCACAAACATTTTGGTTCAATTGTATGCATAATTGTATACGCTGTTCGATGGTACATTAATGAAAATGGCACAGAGATCGGAATTATAGCGCCCCCTTCTTTCGGAATTTTTTCAAGTTCAGGGAGGACTTGTTTGCCATAGCCACATGCACAAAAAATTTGGTTCAATTATATGGATAACTTCATACACTTTTTGATGGTACAATAATGAAAATGGTACAGACATCGCAATTATAGTGCCCCCTTCCGGCAGAATTTTTCCAAATTCAGGTAGGACCTTCGTGACATGACCAAAAATAAACACATAAAATTTGGTTCAATTCTATGCATAACTTCATACACTTTTCGGCGGTACAATATTCAAAATGGCACAAAAATTGTACAAAAATCGCTATTACAGCGCCCTCTACGAACGATTTTTTTACAAATTAAGGGAGGACCTCCTTGCCATAGCCAAGAACTTAAATTTTTTTTTTTTGGTTCAATTCTATGCATAACTTCATACACTTTTCGATGGTGCAATATTCAAAATCGCACAAAAATCGCTATTACAGCGCCCCCTAACGGCGAATTTTTTGCAAATTCATGTAGGACCTGCTTGCCATATCCAAAAACTTAAAATAAAAATTTGGTTTAATTCTATGCATAACTTCATACACTTTTGGACGGTACAATATTCAAAATCGCACAAAAATCGCTATTACAGCGCCCCCTACCGGCGAATTTTTTCCAAATTCAGGGAGAACCTGCTTGCCATAGCCAAAAACTTAAAATAAAAATTTGGTTTAATTCTATGCATAACTTCATACACTTTTGGACGGTACAATATTCAAAATCGCACAAAAATCGCTATTACAGCGCCCCCTACCGGCGAATTTTTTCCAAATTCAGGGAGGACCTGCTTGCCATAGCGAAAAACTTAAAATAAAAATTTGGTTCAATTCTATGCATAACTTCATACACTTTTCGATGGTACAATATTCAAAATCGCACAAAAAACGCACTTACAGCGCCCCCTACCGGCGAATTTTTTCCAAATTCAGGGAGGACCTGCTTGTCATATCCAAAAACTTAAACTAAAAATTTGGTTCAATTCTATGCATAACTCCATACACTTTTGGATGGTACAATATTCAAAATCGCACAAAAATTGTTATATCAGCGACCCCTACCGGCGAATTTTTTCCAAATTCCGGGAGGACCTGCTTGCCATAGCCAAAAACTTATAATAAAATTTTGGTTTAATTCTATACATAACTTCATACACTTTTTGATGGTACAATGGCGACAGACAGACGGACAGACGGACAGACGGACGGACGGACAGACGGACACACAGACAGACAGACATTTTCTATAAACATGTTTTTTGGAATCTCTGACCCCTAAAACATGCAAATCCGTCGAAAACCGGAAGTCGAAAAAAATTTCGATTACAATACTTTCTTCTATTGAAGATAGAAGAAAGTAAAAATTAATAAAAAATGTTTCTTTCAGTTTTGTATGCTGACTATCAACAATGATTTATGATATTTATGAATATTTTTCATTAATTATATTTTATAATGATACATTTTTGACATTTGGGACATTTAAAAGACAAAAATATTTCCTCATACTTATATACCTATCACAGAATTAAAAAAAAATGGTTTGTTGGCGATTACAACATTTAAAAATTACATTAAGTATCATTGTACTAAGTTGAACTGTTTACATATAAATGCATTACCCTTTAAATTTTTAAACGTTTATCAAAATCATATTAGGCTAAACTCTTATATGTGACATAGCTATAAGTTTTAATTATAAGTTTTTTATATATAAGTTTTTTTATTACTGAAATTCTGCATTTTGGATAACAATAGAAATAGAATTCTTTCAAACATTTATATTTCTCTTATTAAGTTTAAGGGGACTGGTCACTCCGCTTCGGAGTTCTCCTTCGTAATGTTAAGGCTATGAACTTTTGATGCATTCGTATATTTAAAATATCTTCACGGGAAATTCATATTTTTAACATCTCTTTTCTGTATACTCCTCTTAAAGAATGTCTCTTTCTTTCTTAGTTTTCAAAATATTTCTAAAATCTGTGCTGAATTTAATATTTTATGTGTTAAAAACGGGCGAACTGTGAGTAACATTTTAACGCTTCATATAAAATTAAATCTATACTTTAGAAATATTTTGAGAACTAAGAAAAAAAGGTATATCTTTTAGGAAGTATACACAAAAAATAGAAGTTAAAAATATTAATTTTCCGAGGAGATATTCTAAATATACGAATACATCAAATGCCCATAGACTTTACATTAGTGAGGGAAAATCGGAAGCTGAGTGACCAGCACCCTTAAGGGAAATAACACAACTACGTATTTAGTTTTCCATCCCATCGAGAGCTCTGATGATGTATTTCTTATCATTGCTAAACTGTAATTGGGTTTGGAATTATCTTGTCTATATTTAAAATTAAACTTGATTTTTTTTTTTTAAATATATATATAATTCAATAAGAAAATCTTAGATTTTTTTCCTGGTACAACGATGTAATTTTCTTTTTATTAATTTAGTAAATAATCAAACAAATATATTTGAAGTGTTGTGGAATTGCTTCCTTTTAAAAGTCGATCACAAAACTTGAAAAGTGGATTCCCTATCTTCGTCTCTGATGAAGTTCAGACAATTTCTCCTGAACAACTATCATAAATTTTAGAAGAGCGATTCTTGTAAAGATAATTAGACGCAAGACCATTGATTATTTGTGGCGTGCTGTGCCAGAACTTTTAAAAGGCGCTTTCACCTGCTTTTGTTCACTAACTTTTGCACAGCATTTAGTTTAAGAGAAAAGGTAGTTGTTCTGTTTAAAAAGAGTAAGGAAAGAACGCCGAAATAAGTAGAAAGACATCTAAAATATTTCTTGCAGTTTTGTAAGCTGGCTATCAACAATGATTTAAGATATTTATGGATAATTTTTTCCTCTAATTTACTTTATTATAATACGCTTCTGACATTTTTGAAGCTTCAAATTCTGAAATTCTTTCAAAAAAAAAAAAAAAAAAGTTTCTTGTCCATGCTTGTCCATTATAACATCAAAAGACTAATTATTAAATTTAATCTAATCGAATTGTTTTCATATAAATAAATGCATTACTTTTATAATTTTTTAAAAAATATATTTTTTAAATTTACATTACTCTGAACTCTTTATGCATAGAAAAGCTACTCATTAAAATGGAATAAAATTGTTTTATTAGAAAAAAAAATCAGGATTTTGGATAATATTTGAAATTTGAAGAGAATTGTTTAAAAAATGTATCCCACTTTTATTTAAAAAATATTAATAATCTAAAACTTATTTTAGTTTAATCTCCCCAATTAAAATCATTGTGAATTTAGCTCTTATCATTTATCATTGCTAAAGAACTGTAGTCAAGTTTGGAATTATCTTGCCCTTATTCAAATTTATATTTCACTTTTCTATATTTCCAAAAACCCTTTTCGCGCGCTTTCGGAAAGAACATTTCACTTCACTTTACTTCACTTTTCTTCCGCGATTTTTTAAATGTAGTCCGAGCTTTTAGGTGATTCCATTGGTTCATTCGTCCCAATGCATTGCCGTAATTATCCCTTAGTTGGCTAGTATTTATTGACAGACTGGAGTATTGTTCTGGATGTAAGATTTTGCGTATTTTGAGTTGCTTAAAAAACTACATGCGTCACCAGGAAGTGCGATCATCATAATAACAAGGAAGAGCTTAATTATTGCCATTTAATAATGTAGCATATGGTGGAGAGTCCTCTAAAAGTGAAAGCGGTGAGATGCCGTAATTATTCTTATTCTTAGTTGAAGTAATTTTTTAGGAAAAAAATATCAAAGGTTTTGAAAATTGCTGTGAGTTGGGATTCTTGACTGTTTCATTTTCAAAGGTAGTATATCATAAGTAAAGTCATATTTCAACATCTAATGAATAATTTATCTTGAAATAATTTATGCACAATAAATAAAGTATGTAAAATATGAAAAAAAAATTACTTAAAACATTTTAAGTGCATCTAAAAAAAAAAAAAAAAATTATCTTTAAAATCAAGAATTTTTTTTATGAAAACTAATGAATTCACTAAAATGCCTTATCTTCCAAAGGAATATGCTATGAAATTTATTTTTGTTACAAATTATACATAAAAGTATCGTTTACCTGATTATCAAATAAAAATAGTGGGATTTTGATTGTTTTTAATAGTATTTAAATTATGTTTTAAAATATCATTATTCTTAGAGTTAAGACTTATTTACTATACAATCCCTGGAAATATCTTTTATTTATACATATATTTTATATTCTTATTTATAGCCGAGATTATTAACAACATTGTTTGGTGCATTCTGTGAGGGATTCAACTTTTATCACAGCTAAACTAACAATATACAATATATATATATATATATATATGAAAGGATGAATATAAGTAAATAAAAATAAACCCCTTTTTAAAAGATAAAACCTTTTTTAAAATTCAAAATTGAAATTAAAATGTAAAATCAGAAAACCCAACTTATTTTTCATAGGCTCTTAAAGCAAATAAATAAAAATACTTTCTTCATCATAAAAATCCTTGACACTAATTGATATTTATGAAACAGAGTTGGAAAAGAAATTGCCCTTTGTTGGCATAAGACAGTCATCATAAAACATAAATTATTTTAAAATCCTTATAAAAGTAATAAGTCTCTCATGAACAAGGAAGTAAAGCATCATTATATTTATAGCATAAACAGAGTTTTTCAGGCCATGCTAGACAGTTTAAGAATCAAATTGTAAACAACAAAGGATTAATTTCAGATCAATAAATCAAAGTAAATATGTTAGTTTAATTAGTGTCAAAGTAGAAAATTGATAAGCAATAAATCATAATTAACTTTTGTCTGATTTGATACTTAAGACTATCAGTACCTCATAAATAATATTTAGCATTTAAATTAGAATTAGCTCTTGTTGTGCAATCATAATTAACTTTTGTCTGATTTGACACTTCAGACTATGAGTACCTCATAAATAATATTTAACATTTAAATTAGAATTAGCTCTTGTTGTGCAATCATAAGTCCAGACTTTTGTCTCCATATAAAAAACAGTTATAAAAAAGATAATGCACCAGTCATGAATGAATAAGCCTCTCACTTTGATACTTCTGCCCTCTGCTGGAAAAAGAAAAAACTAGCTGATGAAAAGCGGGGTGCAGAGGGAAAGAGAAGTCAGATTATGATGGGATCCTATCTTAAATTACACGCAGAAATTTGGCAGCTGTTGCTCCTAACGTATCTCAAGTCACTGGACCTGACTTCGGATGATATCATGTATTATTGCAGAAAATAAAGTCAGGTCCAGCACAAACTGCCTCAACTTATTGCCATGACTACCCACACATAATATGAAGTACAAGCGGATTCCTTTCATATATATATATATATGTATGTATATTTGGAGCAACGTTTTCCTATGTAAATATAAAAAGCATGAATGCCTTTGACTTCTTTAGGTACAGGCATATCAGTTTCCTTATACTATTTTATAAATAATCATATAAATGCATTTCAAGTACTGCATAATTTCTTCTTTAGTAACTTTTGAGATAAAGCTTTAACAGTACATGCCTTATCTTTCTTTCGAGAAAAGGGACGACATTTCTCTTTCATATCAAGTATAAAGTTTGGATGAGCTATTCTTGTTAGGTTAATTATAAACCAGACAATTGATTATTTGTTGTGTCATGTTATAGACCTTTAAAAGCTTCTTTCATTTGCTATCTTGCACTTTCGCGGCGCACTTACTTCGAGTGTTTAAAAAGACTTCTTAGGAAAAATAATAGAATAAATAGCAAGACGTTTTAAAAATATTTCTTTCAGTTTGTGAAAGCTGAATATCAACTATAATTTATGAATTTATAATTCTACACAAAACTGAGCTGAGCGAGTTCATTTAAAAACATTCATTTGATGTGGTCAAGTTTCGTTTTAATATAGGGGAAATCATGGAAAGTGTTTCATAATCTACCCATGACGCATGATTTTTATATCTCATTTGCTTTGTTTTTGCCTGTGTTTTGTGTTCATGCTGGAATTATTGTATGTATACATTAATATAAATTGCTTACTTTCCTAACTTTTGTTTTATTGCCTTTTTTATCCTTCTTTAATCATTTTATTTATGTATCGATTTTTTGTGATAAAATTTAATTTTCTTTCTCATCCGTTTGCTCCACATCTTTCTGTTTTACATTTAGTTAATTGCAATGTAGTTATTTATTCTAACTCTAAATGGCAACAACTGTTCCTTCTTTTTCTTTTCTCTCTCTTGCCTCAGCGTATGGTTATACCAGTATCATTATACCTGCGTATTAATTTTTTTAATTATTGGTGAGTAGTTATTTTAAAAGTTTTCTGTCTACTTTTGTTGCCTTTTCATTAATTTCTTGCTTGTTTTATTACATTTCAATTTTTTTACTCGATATTCTATGAGGAGCATAATATTGGCATTTAAAGCCTTATGCCAACAATTGATGAAATAACACATATATACCACGAATTTGTGCATATGAAACTGCTCTGAAAACTCTACATCACATAAATAGTACTTTATTTTGTATTTTCGTTCTCCATTGCTTAGTACTTTTTACATTAATTTTTTCATTTAATTTTACACACATGATTTCATTTAATACTCGTATATATAATGTTAGATTATTCTAACTTTGGAAGGTTTTACTAGTGAATGAAATGACTGGCTGTCATGATACTAGTAGTGGATCACGTCTAGCAGTAATACAGAAGTGTAAGTTGTCAGAACAGGTAAAGTCGATCCTGTCGACTAGTATAACGAAAACTGGAAATCCTATCGTGTTAAAAGTTACGACATTGACGTTATATGGTGATTCGAAAGTGGAGTTAACTTCGATACGATAGTAATTGAATAATCAATCTGGAAGTCATGCATTAGGATAAGTTGAAAAAGAACATTTCTGTAGTAATCAACATGGTTATTCGAAAGTTGTTGCAGTCACCGAGTGAAGGCCATGGAACACATTTATCCAGTGAAATTTTCTCCAGAATAATTGAGACAATATGTAAAGTCAACTCAGGATTTTACTTTAACATTTTTCGGTGGCGCAGTTTCCATCGAGACATTTAGCCATCGCTTCATAGTAATAATTTAGGGATAAGCAAAGAGTTAGATAATAGAGCACATCGGACGGTGACCAGCGGATGGTATGATGAATGGAAATACGACCAAAATCTGAGGAAACACAGTGAGCATCGGCTTTTTGTTCGCCTAGCGTAGTAATACAAATATGACGTAGGTCGGGCTCTCAACCAATTAATAATTAAGGATGCCGCGCCATGGAAAGAGTGCTCACAGAGTAGCGGATGAACTTGAAGGTAAAAAGGAAAACCCCGGAATAAGCACGGGAAAGTAAATTCTCGAAGTAAAAAAATGGTTGCTGAAAGAACATTCTAAAAGGAAAAGATCAGAAATGGAACATTTAATTTAAGAATACTAAAAACGTAATATTTAAGTAAATTAGACAAGTGAAACATTAAATTAAAGGGAATTTAACAAGGTTAAAGATAGAGATTAATTAATAATAAAGATTTAGTGAATATAGAATAGCAATTTAAAATAGTACAGGGAAATCGCGAAGGAAGATTTAATATTGTAACATATGTATATATATATGAACAGTCGTGGAAAAAAAAAGTAAACACCCCTTACTAACTCTGCAAAAAAGTATCGTAGACAAAAGTACTGGTACCACACGATTTGTAATAATGTTTACTTTTAAATGACGTATATATAATTTGCTTAGGGGGCCATCTACATATTAAAACGAACCATAACTTTGTTTTTTTATATAGTAATACACAATTCTGACATCATAAATGAACTCTACATCCTTCAATTAGCCTAAAAACAAATTTTTATGCAATTCGTACGATAAGTTTCCGAGAAATTAATTATTTTAAAACGAGCGTATTTTAGGGGTTGTATCCAAATTGAAGTTCGGTACTCGATTGTTGACCGAGGCAGCCCCCTTCTTGAACAAGGCATCTTAAGCGCCATCGAGCATTCATTGAAGACTTCTAGATTACAGGATTAGCATAAGAAATTTCAAAATATCTAGTCACTTCTATCATAGACGGCCCCTTAAACCATCATTTTGCCTTTTTTAAGCATAATTTGAAAACTACTTGGAACAAAAATGTGAAATTTTGTATTTCCATAAAGCAGGACTTGATAAATCTAAATCCACCAAAAAATTGTAGACTGCAATTCATAATGTTTTCGAATGTTAATTTCATAATTCATATCATAAAATAATAAAAATTGCAAATTCAACGTATTTATGTTTAGGTATTTTAGTATTTTTACTATACAAAAAATTAGCACATTAGGAATATAATTTCAAGAGATATTAATAAAAATATGAAAATGTAATTTAACATTAGAAGCTCTAAATTTTGAATGTTTATAATTCAAAAACTTATCATTCAAATGACTTGAAATTTGGTGTCTAGGCACAGTTTGAACCGAAGATTTGAAAAATCTTGCTAAAATTGGGTATTGCTATTGAAAAAAAATGAAGTTTGGGTTTGTTTTAATATGTAGATGGCCCCCTAAGCAAATTTTATACACGTTATGTAAAAGTAGGCAATATTTCCAATCCTTCGATACCAGTAACTTTCTTCTACGATAATTTGTTGAGGATTTAGTAGGGGTGTCTACTTTTTTTTATTTCCACGACTGGGGGGAACTGTAGTTTTGTCAATTTGTTAATGACAATTTATTCATAATTTCACAGTTTTTGTTGGTGGTCGGTAATGTTTATTTAATGGTTATATACTATATACTATGTAGTATATATACATATGTATATAATACGTTTTAAATTAGTTCAGCTGTTTCCTTGTAAAAACATTATTCTTTGCAGTTTTAAAAATAGCTTTCAAATGTTAGACTGAACTCCGTATGTTTAATAAAGCTTCTCATAAAATTATCTTTTTTTTTTTACTCCAAAAAAATTGCATTCTGGTTATCGGTTTAAATGTGGGATTTTCCTAAGTAAAATTCTTTAAAAATCTTTCCTTCTATTATTAAATAGAGAGGAAATTATTTAAAATAGCATTTAGTCTTCTCTTCCTATTAAGGATCTAATTATTTAATTTTTACCATTTCTAAACTATGTCTATTGAAATTTTACACAAACACTTTCCTATAAATATATAAAAAGCACGAATGACTTTTTCTTCTTTACGTATAACCATATGTTTCCATTTACCATTTCATAAATAATCATATAAATGCATTTGAAATACTGCAAAATTCCTTCCTTAGTAAATTTTAGTAGTACATTCGTTATCTTTATCTTTCGGAGAAAGGGCGGCATTTCTCATTAACATTAAGTATAAATTTTAGAGAGTTATTTTTCTGAGGTTAATTAGAAGGGTGACGGTTGATTGTTCGTGACATGCTGTTATTAGAGATCAACCGAAAGTTTGTTTTCGTTTTCTGCCCAAAATCTGAGTTTCGCCGAAAATTCATTTTCGACAAAAATGATGCCAAAAATACGGCCGGTTCGAAACTCGATCGAAACTATCTGTATTTTAAAAATCTCAGTTCTTCCTTCGAAAATTTTCAACATTACCCATTGATATGAGCTATATCGGCGAGAAATGAGACACACTTTATTCATTTCTCGTAACTTTACTGTTTGTAATTATCAGTCATGACTGACACAAGGCATGAGTGCAAATTATAAAGCAATCAATGCACATATGACTAAACTTTGAAGAAGATTTTGATATGTTCATCATAAGCTTCAGACTTAACAGTAATAGAAAACTTTTAGTTTGAAATCACAGAAGTGTTTCGAATACTCTTTGAGAAAGTTCTAGTATAACAGATGATCATTTACGAAAATCATTATAAAAAATAGATCGAGGTATGTATACGTAAAACATTTTTAATTAGGTGAAATTCGTATAATTAGAAAATTATTCTGTGTTGTAGATGAATTAATTACGTTTTATTTCATATGAAAATAAAAAGTTTTGGACAGAGGCACAGAGAGTGAAGTTGGACTACATATATGATTGCACCTATAATTAATTAACAATTATGTATATTTATGTATGTATTAATTAACGAAAAAAATCTTTGGACATATTCGTTTTCGTTTTCGGCCAAAAATAGGAAGATTACAGAAATTCTGTTTCGGTTTCGGCTTCAGTCTTAAAAATCTGTTTCGGACGATCCTCAGCTATTATATACCTTTTAAAAGCATTTTTATTTGATATTGTGCGGTTTGAGGAGAACTTTCTTTTAATGTAATAATAATTATTTATATATTTAAAAGACAAGGCTGTTTTTTTAGTCATCTGACCTGAGCTTTCTGCTGAACGGATTTTGCTAATTATTTTTTTAAAACGAAAGCTATTCATTCGCAGATATGCTCGCTGAAGCTATTTTTTAAGATATTCCAATTTTTATATTTTAACTTTAATTTTAAATGTTTTTATGAAATTCTTTCAAAATAATAACAATCGGATTACATTGCATGGTTGTAGAGAAAAGAGTCAAAGTTATAGTAATGAAATGCTTAGTCAAGGGGATTTTTTGTCGTATTTTTTTAAGTTATATATTATTCCTACAATGAAGCATGGTGGAGGGCACGTTATGCTGTGGGGAGTATTTCTGTAAAAGGTGTCGGTTAGTTGAAATCTGCGGCAAGATGAATGGTGCAATGCATAAGTACATCTTGCAAGATCATTTGCTGTGTTATTGGAGGAAAATTTGTGATCGCAGTTATTTGTTTCAGCATGATACCGACCCAAAACATACATCTAAGTCCGTCAAGCAGAAACTTTCGCATAAAAAAATTTCGCTTTTGAAATGGCCAGTCCAGTCACCCGAACTGAATCCAATAGAAAATCTTTCGAATGAACTTGACAAGCGTGTGTGGAATTATAAATATTGCAATTCAGCAGAATTTCCCCACAAAACTGCAAGAAGAGTGAAAAAAAAAAAAAACATACCAAAGACGATCTTGAACCTCCATTGAACAGATGCCACGTCGCGCGCTTCGGTACTTATTGCTAAAGCAGTGGCGTGGCGTCCGGTCATCGCTGGATGCGGCGATGACCAAGCAATATTTTAAAACTCTTAATAAGCTTTTAAAACTCTACGATCCAGTTTTAGCAGAACATTTGGAGTTCATGTATAAGTGAAGGTAAGATTTAAAGTTTCTTTTTTGAACATTCAACCATTGAATTTTAGAGTTAATAATTTTTCACCACAAACTTAAATAATTGCGATGACCACCGAAAATTTTCACGCCACGCCACTGTGCTAAAGGTATGGCGACAAAATACTAATTGTAAATGTTGTTGATCACCGTTTTCTTCTAGTATAACACCATTTTTCCAAAATTGCCAAGATGGCCGGAAACTTTTGAGAACACGCGTTTTTCTTTGCTATTAATTTTTTCAATTAAATTTATTGATATTTATTTGTTATTTCAAATAAGTTCCTAACTATTATGTCAATAAAATGTATAATTATACTTAAAAATAAACCAAAAACTTTATGCTGGTCAGACAAAGATAATAATTCACGTAATTGAACAGTGTAATAAAATACAAAAATCAACCATTTATTTTATTTAACCATATTCAATGTTATAATTTTAATAAATTAACAATAAATATTAATAATATTAATAAAATTATATATATATACTATATATATATATATATATATATATATAATATATATTTATATCCGAATTTTGTCATCCTGTAACTCTCGATTTTTTTAACCGATTTGGATGAAATTTTTCATATGCATAGTACATACTAATGTCTCGACAAAGTTCGTTGGCCAGTTTCATCAGCCATCTTGCTTCAAAAAGGCGGCCATTGGAATTTTTGATTTTTTTAAATGTTTTTTAACATTGTATACTTATAAAAAATGTTACGTTTCACAAAATGCAAACTCTTATGTATCATTTTAAACAGAATGTTAGAAACATTAAAAAATATTTTACAACATAGTTAACAACATAGGTCATTTTAAAGAGAAAGTTAGGAAACTAAAATATTTCCAAACGTGTTCACAAAATTCAAATGGCCGCCATTTTGAAACAAGATGGCGGATGGAGCTGGCCAACGAACTCGGTCGAGACATTAGTATGTACTATGCATGCGAAAAATTTCATCCAAATTGGTTAAAAAATTCGAGAGTTACAGCATGACAAAATTCAGATATAAATAAATATATATATATATAATTTATTAATTTTATTAATATTATTAATATTTATTGTTAATTTATTAAAATTAAAACATTGAATATGGTTAAATAAAATAAATGATTGATTTTTGTGTTTTATTATTCTTTTCAATTAAGTGAATTATGATCTTTGTCAAAATACTTTTTAGCGCTACTATGATATAATAAAATTTTGAGGCACTGCTTAAAAATTTACTATAGTACTATAAAAATAAATTTTTATTCCTTGATATATCTGCAGCTTTTTAAAAAAAAAAAATTCAAAATCCAGAAATCGAGTGACAGAAGTCAAAATTAATTTTATTGATTCAGAATTGAAAATATTCTTAAAATGAAACTTACAGTAAAATGTTACTTGACCAAGTTATTTTAACATGGAAACAAATCAGCGTTTCGGGCCACCAAAAAATACAACTTATCAAGCGAAATCTAATTATATACGATATTATATGCTGAAACTTGATTAAACAGGGTGTTCCTGAATGTGTACAAGAAGTAAAATGTACATTATAAGAGTAAGTATGGTACTATAATAGTATAGAATAATAATTAGTACACTGTAAAAAAAATCCGACCAGTTTTCCTGTAGGAATCGAAAAAATAGTTGCCCTTATCGTACCGGAAAATTTTCCTACCTAGCTCGGAATAAAATCTGTAAAAAAAAGGAAATAGTGAATAAAACGGTATTTTACGAATTTTATTCCGATTTTACGGATTTTATTCCGATGTGGGCCGGAAATTTTTCCGGTACGATAAGGGCAACTATTTTTCCGATTCCTACAGGAAAACTGCTCGTATTTTTTTACAGTGTATAATTTTACTGTTTACAAACTATAACAAGTAAAAATCAAATTTAAAAAATCAAAAAACCCGACTACGTAAGCAAACTAATTAATTATTTCTCATCAATGTGGAACTATCTTTTAGATTACTTACCTATTTTTTTTTATTTATTTGTATTGATGACTTTTAAGTTGTTTTTATTTGTTAGTTCCTATCTATAAACACTGTTTTGATGAGGTCTATAGATGTCTATGAATGTGAGAGTTGCAGTAAAGCTAGAGATCCTACCTACACAACTTCCAGGTTGTGTAATATTTAAACGGCGCTTTTGACTGTAAAATAGTCAATGAAACATCGTCTTCATTTTGTAGATCTATCCAATGATATGCCACTCAATAGGGTGCGTAAAAAAAAAATATTCGTCTCTACCGCCATTTTGCATTTATAAAAACAAAACCTAGCCTATTTCCTTCGATCTGTTAAGACGAATTGATAGAGACCTCATTCATTAAAATCCATCCAGCCGTTGCGATGTTTCAGGGGTATAAAGAAATCCACATACCCAGATATGCGTGAAACACATAACCCTTTTTGGCATTAATAAATATATTAATAATAATATATCTCGGGTAATAAATATCTACTAAAAAACAACTTCTAAAAAGTAAAAAAAAAAAAAAAAAAAAAGGTGAAAGTTATGGCTAAAAAATAGTGTGATATCAAATTTCCAAGCTTATATTACGGTACTTATTTAACATTTTTTGTTGATAGAAAGCCTTTTCTCCTTTACTAAATACATCATAACGTGTTTCTGAAAATTAAATTTTTTTAAATTATGCATGATGGGCTTGGCGGCCATCTTTCCATATTTTACACAAATTTCTAAGCACACAAGTTCATTGTTAAGATTGGAAGTTCAAAATTGTTACTAAAGCAAACATTTTATTCTTTTAATTTATGGAAATGAGTGCCTAAAAATTTGTGTCTAAAAATAAAGCTGAAGTAACTTCAGGTTTCATCTTATGATTCTCTTTTTTCGGAGGGGGGTTAATTAATTAGTTAAAGCAGTAAAAATCAATTTGTTTTTTCAAAATAAAAAACTTTCTTAATTTATCTGTCTGTAGCTAAAACTAGAAGTTCGAAATTCTTAATAATGCAAATATGTTACGAGCTTGAGTGCTTAGAAATTTGTGTAACATATGGAAAGATGGCCGCCAAGCCCATCATGCATAATTAAAAAAAAATTAATTTTCAGAAACACGTTATGATGTATTTAGTAAAGGAGAAAAGGCTTTCTATCAACGCATACTTAGGTACTCGACTTACATATGGTAAATTTTTATCAAAAAATGTTAAATAAGTACCGTAATATAAGCTTGGAAATTTGATATCACACTATTTTTTAGCCATAACTTTTACTTTTTTTTTTTTTTTTTTTACTTTTGAGAAGTTGTTTTTTAGTAGATATCAGTTCTTTTTTTAAAACAAATGATGTACAATTGAAATAATTCTACTAGCTCAAATTAAAATTAGTCCTTGTATAGCCTTTATAAGCAGGGAGCAAACACAATATTATACATTTTGTTTACCTATCATTCATTTTTTATAGCGATTAATAATTTAAAAGTAAGGAAAGTCAATTTCTTCTTTCAAAGTATCAGTCTTTCTCAATTTATATCCCTTAAAATTTTCTACGAAAGATGAAAATTTAGTAAAAAACAGAGTCGAAATAAAATATATATTTACAGTTAGTCTGTCAGTTAATTGTTTTTTCTAACTTTTTTTTGCTGACGGTTTTGCAAAATAAGTTTACCTTTACAAATACCTGCGGTTAATCTGGGAATGAAACCCCGCAGGCATCTAAAGAATCGAAGATCTGTAAATCTAGCAATTCTAGACATAATAAAGGAACATTTTTGATAAAAAAAAAATCTAAAAATTTAAAGATATAAACTGTACATATAACTTCATCTTCATTTAGATCGTGTTATAAAGAAGAAAGAATAAATATGTAATTTTACTCAAGTCTGTTTATCCATACCTATTTGCATAAAAGTGAGGATATTAATTTACTATAAAATTTCCCCTAAATTGATTATCTTTAATAGTCTATTATTAAAGCCGCATATACATTAGAATTAAATATTTTTCGGTTAAAAATTGCCTGAAATCTATAGTCTTATCGTTCTTCAAATTTGTTTTTTATTTTATGCCCAGACTCTTTTTCTGAACTCTGACAAAAGATCACAAACATTTTGAAGCTATCCAAATTCTTATATCTTTCTATCGTATTTCCTTTTTTGAGGGGGTGTGAGGAAGAGCCCTTAAGAACTTCGTTTTGTTCTCAGAATTCTGAATTATTCATCCAAAAGATCTACCTACATAAGTCTTGTTGCAGAATTTTCATTAGCTAAGAGTTGCATCAAGTTATACATCATGTGAATCTATTAAATTAATTTTGTGAAATACTAGATGGGAGCCATTGATATTTCCAGACCATTTGCCTACATTTTAAACTTGAGTCATTTACTACTATTCATTAATTTTCTATACGAATTAAAGAAGTCGTTGTTTCCATGCCAACTGTACCTTTCACTATTGCTTGCTTGTTAGTTTGTTTGATTTATTGAACACATACATCATATCACATGCGGATCACGGCGGGATTCGAATCTGCTTCCACCCACGCTCTCAAGCGATTAGTGGCATGGTGTCTTATCCACTCAGCCACGGTGGGCCACTATTGCTTTCTCCAATGCCCAGATACTCAAATTTAACCAACTGCACTTAGAATCATAGTCATAACAGAGAACATTTATATGTTAGAGCAGTGTTGCCAGTGGGGTACTTTTTTTTAATTCAGATTTCTTGATTGCCAGCACTTATTATAAACGGTAAAATTACCTTTGTTTCCTCCTTAATTAATATGTCATTAAAAAAGGCGCATTTTACTATTTCAAAAAAGTGGTGCAAATCAAGTATCTCAATTAAAACAAGTAGCCCATCTGGCAACACTGTGTTAGAGTGGTGACTTATGCACAAGTCGTGTACTCATATTCAATTTTTTGTCCAAAGTACGGTAACTCAGTTTTCAGTAATAGACGAGAAAGATTTCAATTAAACTAACCAGAAAAGTTAACAAACATAGGCTTCCTGATTTGATTTTATTCAAAATTGTTTTAACCAACCAAAGTTAATGTCCGGGATCCAGATAAATTTTTCACTGTTAGTTAAATTACATTGACCAATCAGTAGCCTCCATCCTTGCAGGCTTTTCGGTGTTTACATCAAACATCAAAAAGTTCGGAAAAATGCAGACGTCTGATTGATCAATCTCATCCTGCTAATAGCGAAAAATCTATCTTGATCCCGGCCTATTCAACGCACCTTTAAATATTGGAGAAAGCCTTGACACGTGTCAGGAAAACGTCACACAAAGCTGGCAAAACAAAGAAGAAAAATCATTCATTGGCTCGTGAATATGAACGAGCCAATGAATGATTTTGTTTCTTTGCTTTGCCTGCTTTGGGTGATGTTTTCGTGACGCGAGTCAAGACTTTCTCCAATATTTAGGAGACTTTGGCTTATTTCACCACCATGAAGTTATGAAAGGAGAGGAACAGACATGTCAATCTTCCCGTCTGAAAAAAACTAGTTACCAAAAAAATGAGTTCTTTCCCTCTCTTCTGCCCTTTTCTCTCTTGATTTTGACCGATAGCAGACCATTTAGCAGTCTCCAGTACAAGATGCCGCTATATACGGTGGACGCAGGAGGGAGGGTGTTAGCGCGCCGAATGACATAATAGGCCAGTTCATGATGTTTAAAAGTCACACGGAGTTGGATCGAGGCTAACGAAAAAGACAGGCTACCGCGGTGGGTCCGATTCTTCTTTTTTTACAAACCGCTGGAGTCACGTGATGCTCTTTTCACGCACCTTCTTTGGTGCATTCGAGCATCACGTGACTCCAGCGGTCTGTAAATAAGAAGAATCGGACCCACAGCGGTAGCCTGTCTTTTTCGTTAGCCTCAGAGTTGGATCATCTTTACACGATGATTAGTACAAAGCTGCGCGCCGATTTTTTTGTGTCCATTGCCGTGTACAGATAATCAACTCCGTGTGACGTTATGAACTGGCCTTATATGTTGTTGGCCACAGTTTAGGAACAGCTACAAATGACTTCATCTATATCTACTCCGAGGTAAACGAAAAAGACAGGCTACCGCGGAACTACAGAGCCTAGAATATATAGTGTGGAAATCGGCTATCCTAGTAATACTTTAAAAAGGGCTAAAATATTGGATCTCTTAAATTTCAAATGATGCTGAAATCCAATGAGTCGATCACAGCGATATCTGCAGAATATTTCCTAAATCTTCATGACGATTTGGTAACAGCGTCTAGAATACCTAGTGTGGAAATATTTTATTAAACAACGCTAAAAATTTGTATCCCATAAATGATCGACGATACTGCTAAAATCCCAAGTGTCGATCGCAGCGAAATCTGCGGGAATTTCGAATTACATTGTATACACTAGCAATATCTTGCAGTTATAGAAAATATCCTGCAGATGTCGCTGCGATCTGTATATTTCAGCAGCATTGTTGCACATTTAAGGATACAATATTTTAGCACTTTTTTAAGTATTACAGGGATAGCCATTTTCCACACTATATATTCTAGGCGCTATAATTTGGTCTAGACGCTGTAGCATTTTTTTTTTTTTTTTTACCTTTTATTAACATACATCTGACCTGTGTGCTTGGCGTCAAGGCCGCTGTAATAATACGATGTTTACTTTGAAAGTATGTCACAGATGTCGCTGCGATCAGCTCCCTGGATTTCAGCGTCAGTGCACATTTAAGGGATACAACTTTTTAGCGCTGCTTGGATAGCAAATTTCCACATTATGTATTCTAGACGCTATAGCGTTGCATTACACGTGTCTCTTTCTTCTTTAAAAAATATCCTGCAGATGTCGCTGCAAATGACTGTTTGGAATTCAACATCGTTGTACATTTAAGGGATTCACTATTTCCGCGCTTTTTTAAGTATTGCTGGGATAGTCGATTTCTACAACATATAATCTAGGCCTATAACGGAGCTATAGTATCTAGAAGATATCGTTTAAAAATCGGCTTATTAAAAAGGTGCTAAAAAATTGTATCCTATAAATGTTGAACGAGGCTGAACGATGAATGTCGATCACAGCGACATATGGTAATTCCAACGTAACTATTTCAAAAGACATCAAATGAGAAAACGTTTCGCTCAGAGAAGATCTAGAAAATGTTGCTGCTATCGACATTTGTCATTCAGCATTTTTCAATATTTATGGGATTCAATTTTTAGCAATTTTTAAAGTATTACTGGAATAGCCGGTTTCCACACTATAACCATGATCTAGGTAGATTTTTCTTTGTTATCGCAACGAGATTGACCAATCAGAAGCCAGAATTATTGCTAACTTTTCACTGTTTGCCAAAATGTACCTGAATCTTGGCCTATATTTCTAGACGTTATAACTGAGCTCAGGAATAGTACAGAAAGCAAACTCCGTATTTTGATACATTAAGGCCGGCATCTAATTAGGAACAAGTGTGTCGCTATAACGAAGTAGCGACATATGGCCAATAAAGGTTTATTGGTAGAAGTGATAAAAACAAATCGTTAAAGGTCTTTGGGAGCGTGTCATTATCGTCAGGCTAATGCATATTGAATTATTTCCCAAGTCTAATAAAGCTCGTCCATGCGCATATCGTCTAATGGAGGATATTTCAAATATGGCTTCAAGGCTGAAAAAGTCACGTGGTACCGGCAATTTACCTAAAGAACTTCTAACTGATGAGAAGGGAAACAGGAAACTACTACTGCTTTCTCCCGTGAACTGTTTTATTGGCTAGCGGAGATTTACATTACGTCGACAGAGCCTTCTCTTCTTTACGTTAGACGTTTTTGCCTTGACCACGTGATCATAACGTAGATAGAATAGCCTCTATTCAAGAAAGTGGATTGCCGTACTATAGCACCTAGAATATATAGTGTGGAAATTGGCTATCCCTGTAATAAAAAAGTGCTAAAATATTGTATCCCTTAACTGTGCGACGATGCTGCTGAAATATACAGATCACAGCGACATCTGCAGGATATTTTCTCAAACTGCAAGATATTGCTAATCTATACAATGTAATACTAAATCCCGCAGATGTCGCTGTGATCGATACTTGGGATTTTAGCAGTATCGCCGCACATTTAAGGGATATAAATTTTTAGCGTTGTTTGGATAGCATATTTCCACACTAGGTATTCTAGACGCTGTAGCCATACTTTCGGCAAAAACTTAAAATGAGCATGCTTCCTGTGCATATATCACCACTCTTATGTATAAAGGCTCTCTGTTATGGTGTTGATTCTGAGCGCTCTTTGTTAAATTTCTATACTTGTGTTTTAGAGAAAGCAATACAGAAAAGTACTGTTACTATGGAAACAACAACTTCTTTAATATTCGAAATGTATAGCAAAGGAGTTCAGAATCAGTGCCTTAAATAGTTTCGAATATGTATTGTTGTTATGACAATCAATACCCTTCCTGGATGTGGAAATGCAAAATTGTGTTCAACATAATGGAGGATATTCCATCTACATTTTGATCACGTGGTCATGGTAAAAACTTCTATCGTAAAGAAGGGAAGGCTCCGTAGACGTTTAATTTAAATCCCCGCTAGCCAATGAAATGGTTCATGAGGCGAAGTATAGAATCTTCCCTTCTTATCAGTTAGAAGTTCCTTGGATAAATTACCGGTATCACGTGACTTTTTTCAGCCTCGAACCCATGTTTGGAATATCCTCCATTGGGCGCAATCTAGATAGATTTTTGGCTGTTAGAGAAACGAGATTCATCAATCAGAAGCCTGCATTTTTGTGAACTTTTCGCTGTTTGCAGAAATGCAGGCTATTGATTGGTGATTCTCGTTTCGCTAACAGCGAAAAATCTCTTTGGATCCTAGCCTACATTTCTACAAACATTGCACTTCATCCACGGCACTAAAAAAATGACTCAAAACTTTCATGACATAGGCCGGGATCCAGAAACAGCAAATATTCTCAAACATGCAGGCTTCTGATTGGTCAAACTCATTTCGCTAACAGCGAAAATTCTATCTGAATCTCAGCCATAGTTATCTTCGATGAAATCAATGCAAAAGGATAATATAAAAGAAAAGTATAAGATTTCTAAAATATTTTGGCGGGTTTATCGCTATTTGGCATAATTTGTAAACTTTAGAACTAATTAACAGTTTTTCGCTAATTATGAATAGAAAATTAATGTTTTTAAAACTGAACTTTATAAAAGCACGTAGACTGAGTAAATATCTATTCAAAAATTCAATCCTTACTTTTTTCTGTCCATTATTTAAGTCTCTACCTCAATTGAAACATAAGTTGTGACGAAGAAAATAAATCTGTCATTTTCAGTATCTCGACGTTATTTTAAAAAATCTATATCTCTGTTTATAATTGATTTATGAGGATGCATTTGATCTCAAATTGAAGATCTTCTTTATTAGGTCCTTCTGGTGTTGGTTTTATTTTTCTGCGATGATTGCTTCTTTTGATATGGGAAATTTTACGCTGGCATATTTCGTCCATTTAACATGGAGAAGCTGCCTTCAGTATAATAAGCATTTACGGTGTCTTGCTGTTATTCTTGGCGTTTGTTTGTTTGGCGGAGTTAGCATTTTTTTTCAGCTTGGCTTGGCAGAACGACCGTCCTGCTTGATATTATACAGCAGGGTGAAAAATGTTCGTCAGGAATTTCGCAATCCGCTCTTTTAATCAAATGCATACCGTTAAAATTTAGGTAAAATAATGATTAATTAATCATTTGTTATGCACTTATTTTATCATTTATCAAGCAGATGACAGAGGGACCATTAATTTACAAAGACTTTGTTCGACTACTAATTAAAAAAATTACAGCTCAGCAAATTTCCATAAATCTGATAAAATAACTGTATTTTTTTCTCTATTCTCATCAATGACAACGCTTTATAATAATGTTAAGTAACGGTTATCCATGAAAAGATTTGAATGACACACTGTTAAAAATTTTGCAGCATTCTGGCAGGCCATTCGACCGTTTTTTGGAAAAAACGGTTTCATAACCATAATTTAACTATATTCTGACCATAAAATGGCCAATATTATGGTCAGAATAGTGTTAAAATTACGGTTGTGTAACCGTTTTCAGAAAAAACGGTCAAATGACCTGCCAGAATGCTGCAAATTTTTAACAGTGCAGGACAGTTTGCTGTAAGATAAACTGTAAAATGACTGTTTTCTTACGATGAAATTTTTTTCAGTATGCAGGTTGTATCTCTCCAAGCAGAAACGGATTTTCTTTCATACTTTAGTAATAATGCAGATATTATAACGATATTTTTAATAGACTTATTTCGCTTTATATTTTATTTATTTATGTCATCAGAAGTACTACAACTATGTTAATTTGATCAGTGTTTCGTTATGTACTGTCAGCTACATTCTGAAGTATGACGTGTCTGTCAGATTTTTTTCATAGGGGTGGTGGATTCTTCTTTTCATGATGCTATTACATTTCACATAAAATAAAGTAAATCTGTTGAAAATAACCCCTTATCATCGTCATTGTGGAAATTAGTTTTTGGTTAGGAGCAAACAATTCTGAGTTTTTGACTGAATAACTAAACTCCGTTTTAAATTTTATGCCAAGTGCTGTCAGTCTTGTTGTGTACTACAATCCCCCTTTTTTTAAAAGTTAAAGGACACTCTGTAAATAAAGAAGAAAGTTTAAAACAAATTTAATTAACATAGATTTTTTACATTAACATTTATAAACATAGGAAAAAAACAATAACTGTTTACAATAGCCTTTTAATTAAAGCTGAAAAAGGCTAGAATTTTTTTTTCCGTTAAATTAGTAAATTCTTTTGAGTAAAGTAAACCTTCTAAAGCTGCATTTTAAATGCTTTTCTTTTCTTTTAAATAGCTTTTCTCACTCTTATCTTAATTAGTACAGATCTCATTAAGTTCATTATTGCAATTTAAATCTTTTCGTAATGAAAATAATTCTTTTTTCCGAACAAAATACAAAATGTTAATTTGTTAAACACGTTCTGACGTATCATTCTGTAGTACTGGCGATCGAAGGTGAATAGACAACTATTTAAAAGAAGAGTAAATAAGCAGCGTATTGAAAAGGATATTTCAATAGGGAGCAATTTCTAATTAGAAAAGAGGAGGGATAATTGGAGTGTTAGATTATTTAATAATTAATTTTCTAATTTAATTTGAAAAATGAGAGTTGTATTATAAGTGTAGAAATATTTTCCCAAATTATAAATATTCTAAATTGTGTTACATTTTATCATAGCGTTCATTCAAGTAGTATGCAGAGTTTTTTTTTTTTACTTGAACAGTTTTCGATAAGTGAACCAGTAAAAGTACTCAGAATAAACGGTATTTAGAAATTTGTGTTTAACCAATGTAAAGGTGTTTTTAAATCTCAATTAGACAAATTAATTTCATATTATGAAAGGTTTCGCATAAATAACTGGTAGTTAAAAAATATATTTAAATTTCAGTTGAAAGGGAACAGTTACAATTTTTTTTAAATGATTTGATTGAAAAGATTTAAAACGGTGAAAGTGAGCTATGACAGGAGGCGTCCAATAGAGAATAAAGTGAATTTTATTTTATGTGATGTTAAATCGTTGATATATAAAACCAAACATAATTTAAGCCTTCTTCTTGTTGCTAAATATGAGAAAAGGTTGCATATCTCTTTCAATCGCCGGAAAACATCATGCCATTTACGATAAAAGCAACCTAATCTTGGAAAGAAACCATTGTTGAAGTGATTTGTTGTAGGACATTTTATATTATTTTGCTAATGAGTTAAAGGCGCGTGTTCGATTACAGATATGAAAGCATCTAAAAATATTAATGTCTGCATTATGAAAATATTCACAGGTTTTATTCACCATAAAGCAATTCTCAGGAAAAGACAAAGCCTACTTTGTTTAAAATTTTCTTTCAGTGGATTGTGTTTTTAACTATTGGCTTCAATTTATTAATAAGTTCACATTCATTTAAAAGCCATCTCCAATTATATTCAAAGATTTCTTCGTAGCACTTGCTGTCACTACATTTTCATTAATAATTCTAATAAAATCTGAGTAATCTTCATTTTTTATAATTTACGACTTTAATTTCAACAGTTGGTTTGTTGATCGGTTTCTGATCTTTCTGAAATTATGATATTCTATTCATGCTTTGTAGGTGCTATTAATCCCATAGACAAGATTTCCCTTCGGGGTGGAGACTCAATCTTGGAATTTTTCTGATCTGAAAGCAGTAATTTGCATAATTTAAAGTGTAAATAAAAAAATAAACAAGCCTTAACCTAAGGTATATTCCTACATATACTTGATGTCCATGTCAAAAATTGTTATTTCGTATATTTTCGATATCTGTAACAATTTTTAGTTTTCAAAAGCACTTCCAGTTTCCAAATCCATTCGGAAAGCGGAAGTATTTTTAGGGAAAAAACTGTAACAAAAACAAATCTAACAATGTTTTAGATGAGCCCCATGTATCCTATGAGAAAGAAACATTAAACGATATTGAAATGCAAACAAGTAATTTGAATAGATTTAAAACACAGGACTAATATTAGCGTGTAAGTGTCTCACATTACGAGTGCGGGACTTTAAAATGATTAATCAATAGATGATATTAATTAAACGTATTATTTTTTTCTAAAGAAAAAAATAATTGCTACAGATATATGTAATAATAAAAAATATATTTATATTTCTTATTCTCTGATTACAATAATTATAAATTTTGTATTCTTGCTACAGTAAATTTACTGCTACAGAAGCAATTTTCGTGACTTCTTCTCAGCCATGAGACTGATTACCTTTTCAGGATCTACTGTAATGTCCCATTGAACGGAAATCATTGCAAGATTACTCACTCCCTCATCGTCTATAACGCTTCGATTCGTAGATTTTATTCTTCTCATTGTCGAAAAATACATTTCAGCATTGTCTGTTGTTACCGGCATTGTAGCCTAGACTGTCAGTAAGGGTTTGGTCGTATTGTAATGCGTTGCATTACTGTACTGTAAAGATTTTTGGACCTCGGTGTTTGTGCCAACATTAGAAATTCTCTCGCACCATAATTCATATTCAACTTTCACTTGTGACATTGACACTTTGCCATCACAATATTGAGAGAAATTCTCTAATTTGCTTGCTTTTTCCAAAGAAGTAAATCCTGGAAGAAGTACTTGGAAATCTGTTTGAATGTCTTCATTCGGAAGGAATCTATCATTTAAATTTTGGATAAGACTATCTACAGAGGAATAAAGCTCGTGACCTTATAATACTCTTCAGCGGATGTAATTTGAGAGTTTGCAAATGTTGTCTGTCTAAATGTTAGTTTTGAAAGTTTTATTTTGGTTTGGAAGACGTCTTCCCAAAGTTTTGATGCAGAGTTAAATATCTCACGAAAGATTTAAATTGTATTTTCCCTATGTTTCTGTAAAATAATTAGGATATCTTTAGAAATGAGTTACAGCCAATACCAAGTCACGAGATTTTTCTTGAAGAACTGGCAATGTCTTTGTCAGACTGAAAAGCTTGTCACAAACAAACATGCTTATGCTAAAATCACTCTTCTCCATGGTTGTTAAAATAGCTCTATCTGTTGAAGAAATCTTCCCTGTGTTTTCCGAAATATTTTCTAAGCTAATGCAAATGCATTTAAACAGATCAACAAAAGTTAATATGCTTCCATACTTCTCCATAAATCTTGTGTCGCAATAAAGAAATGTCGTTTTTTACTGTTTTCTGGGGAATATGCTGAAATTGCTTCTTGAAGGGCTAAATTTGCCTTGGAGTGATTAAAAAAATTGTCACTTCATTAACAGTTTCGGACGGCAGGAATCAGCATGCTGTTAGACGATGTAAGGTCTACCCAGTGGCTTGCAGAATGAAAGTACCTAATTTTTGGATGCTTCTGACGAATTCAAAACTGGACCCCATTAGCATGACCAACCATATTGGCCGCTCATACGCCTATGCGGCGCATTTAGACATGTCAAGACGTAGTTCATCACAACTTTGTAATATTACTTTTGCTAAATTTTCTGCGGAAAAGTCATTTACTGGGATGAAACTTAAAAAACCTTCCCGAATTTTTGGAATTTGTAAATTTTTTTAATAGTCCACGTATTTAAAACAAAGGGTGTGCAAATGTTCTGTGCTTGAAATGTCCATAGTTTCATGAGCTATCAAGCTGAAACATTTCGCGTTATTTATTATGGTAATTAGTTCCTCGGTAACTATATCCGAACATATTTGTATGATTTCACTTCGAATGTCTGGGCTGAAGTAAGTAGCATTTCTACGGCTGTTTATAATATGTCGTTTCAATTCATCATCTCCAGACTTTGCTCTAAACCTTAAAAGAGCTCTTAGATTATAGCCTTTTTTTATCGGTTTCACTAACGTTAGAGGACCGCTATCATGATCACTTTTAAGTGGCATTTCACAAAATAAGATTGGTTAAGAGCTTATAAGCTTATAAGATTGGTTAAGGTTTTATATTATTGGTTTAAGAGCTGCTCTGTTTTTTTTTCCTTTTTCTGAAGGCCTTTGGGAATCCAACAGTGAGGTAATATCTTTCAGTTTTCCTGAAGAAATCTGAAGAAATTTGTTTGTAAACATAATACACGGTTTGTGATAATCTAATTGCATATGTTTTAAGAAAACATATTTATCCTTTTTCCACTTTGTGAAACATATAAAAACTAATATTCCTGGTTTTTTACGACTTCCTTTACCCATCCCTTCTGGAAAAACAAAAAGCAAGGTTTGCAACAAACAACATCTTGCTTTCTGGAATAAGCAAAAAAAGGAAATCCTATTTCTGGATCTTTTAGCCATTTCTCTTGAAAACTTCTCTTTTATTTCTTCCCTTCGGTCATTGAGAAATTGTAAGGTTGTTTTGGAAATAAAATGGAATCAAGAATGTTTCTCTTCTTGACATCAACCAAGTCATCTCTAGTTAAATCACTAATATCGAATTGAGTTGCTTGCCATACTGTAAAGTGGAATACTTGACGAATCACCAGGAGAGTAAATTTCTTCCGGAACGCTAACATCAAAGAATTCCTCAATATTCATGTAAGGTATTTCCAAATTACAGTATTTAAAGAATGAAAAATCCGTAACTAGGAAAAAGAGACTATGTGAATGTTATCAAACACTCACCTTTTGTCTTCTATAATATTTAGAATTAATAAATATATTTCTCAATTTATTAATTTGAAAAATTATCCATTTATTTTAAATATAAAAGTAATTTTCAAAATTAAAATTGTTCGTGTCTTATTTGCTAATACGTTTTGCGTTATGTAATAGACATTTTCCCTCGAAAATTTGTTATAAATGAGTAAATGAAAGTATGTAGAATAAACAGTATTTTGAAGTTTATATTTCGGATAGCAAGGAAATAATAACAAGTTTATACTGAAGTTAACAAGAAAAATATATCTTTTTTAATCCCCTGATGTTAAAATTAGTTTCACTTGCGGAAATATTTTTTATGAGAAAATTATATTTTGAGATTGAAAGAGTTTATATTGCAATTTAAAGGACAACCAGTAAATTATTGTTGGTTTCTCTTTTAATTTATTTTAACTTTTAAATAATATTTATTAATTTACGAACGAAGTATCTGTATAAGATTAAAATCCGTGAAAGAATATTGCGTTTTGGAGCCACAATAAAAAATTTAATGAAAACGATTTAAAAATACCATTATACGTTGGATGTCGAAATCACGGTTTTAGGTGCGTTCGTAATTATATAAATACGTAGCACCTATAGTCGTCGTTCAGTCCGTCTGTCTGTCCGCATATAATAACGCAAAAACTACCAACCAAATCATTTGAAATTTAAAATATATAATTGTTGCAGAATTTTGTAGAGGTATTTAAATTTTTATGAAAATCGGATGAATAGTTTAATTACAGGGACAGTCAAAGGTTTCCGTTACATTACGGCCAATGGGAAAAAAAAATATTTCAAATGCATTTAATTCTGTTACAGCCTTTCGAACAGAATGAAATTGATATGCACATACGAAGTGCACTAAAATATACATTCAGTACAATATACAGTGCAAAAAATGTTAATAAAACTAGTTATAGTACGAACGCACCTCATTTGCCACGTTTGACGTGCAATTTCCAACTTGTTTATTTTAAGTGTTCTTATACACTGCTAATAATTATCTTCATTTTTATTTTATAGACATTTATCTACTTTAGTTATTATAAGAAAAATACATCTTTTTTAGTCCCGTGTTGTTCAAATTAGATTCACTCTTGGAAACATTTTTCATGTGGAAATTATATTTAAAGATTGAAAGAGTTTATACTGCAATTTAAAGGAAGACCGTTGAATTATTGTTGATTTCTATTTTTTTTTATTTAAATCTTTAAATAATATTTATTAATTTACGAACAAAGTGTGTGTCTAAGATTAAAATCCGTGAAAGAGCATTGTGTCTCGCAGCCACAAAACAAAATTTAATAAAATCGATTTATAAATATCAGTGCACGTTGGCACTCAAAATCCCATTTTTTATTTTAAGTGTTCATATTTACTGTAAATTCTCTTCATTTTTATTTTTTAGATATTTATTTAATCATATTACATAAATAAGAATCATATTACCTAAGGAAAGAAAAAATATCAATAAAGAAAAATTAAGAATAAAAAAATTAATTCTGGTAATTTATCACTTTTTTTCTTCTCTTTTTTGAAAAATATTTTTTCCAAATAATTAACGGAATTGTGTTTTTGTCCATATGGTTATTTTCCTATAAATATATATATTTTTTTTCAATTTGGTCTAGACAATGTTTTCTAAGGAAATTTTAGAACAGTTTAAACCTTATTAAAAATTCAAAATAAGACAATAAATTATTAGCTTTCAGAAAAAATATATTCCTTCAGTATTTATTAAAAAAAAGTATCTAAAAAGGATTATATGCGAAATATATAAAATGCGACGGTCTGGAAAATATAATTATTTGGTGAAATATTTAAAACAAACTGATATTATCCCAGTCATTGGTAGGAATAAGGAAAAGAAAAATAGGAAACGTTATTATTTTTGTTGTTGTTGTTGTTGTTTAAAATGGTCGCGGGAAAAAAGAATTTAAACAGCAAAAGTTTTAAGCATTTGTATCTTCTAAAGTACTTTTAAATACTGTAAAATATACTACTTGTTTTAGTATTTTCTGAAATCATAATAGGATTAACTTTCTTACACATACAAATTTTTTTGAAAAAAAAAATGTTGATACAAATATTTTCGCAATTTTTTCTTCTTTTTTAAAAATTTTTTTTGCAAAAATATTTGTATCAACAAAAATCTTGAGAATGCCGCCGTCAAACGCTGAAACATATTTCGAACTGAATAAAGGTATTTATATGCCTTTTTAGTGCATTTTTTATTACTTTTAACAATTAGTAGCTTAGTTTGGATATTTACTTTATTACAAAATCTTTTAAAGTAATACAAAGGTCTTAATCAGATGAATATTTCAGATATTTTTCTTAATTTTTCAGATTAACATACTTTTCGGTGAAGTTAGTGGGCAATCTAAATATATATATATATCATTTAATATATATTATTACAAAAATTTAAATTACCCTCAAACTATTCAAATACCCTGCAGTAGGGTATAAAATAGTTTTCAAGGGCAAAAACTCCGATTTATCTTGGATTGTTTGTTCAATACAAAGAATAATGCCTTTTTTATGGGATGGACGAAACTTACCCCGTAAGGACCAAAGTACGGCAGTGCATAATAATTAAAAACTAGTTGGAAATCACGAGTAATGAATCATAGCAGCGCCACCTATTGAGTGATTTACACCAAAAGTAATCAGCACCAATTTATATCAGGGACGAAGTTAATCGGAAGTTTTATGAAAATCTCTGTATTAGTTCTTGAGATAGAGCTATTGAGGAAATCGTGAAAAGTGCAGCATAGCAGCGACATCTTTTGAGCGATTTACATCAAAAATTAATCAGCTCCAAATTATATGAAGGACTAACTGAATCTGAAGTTTTACAAAAGTCCCCGGATTAGTTCATGAGATATAGCTATTGCGGAAATCAGAATAAATTCAGAATAGCAGCGCCAACTGTTGGGCGATTTACACCAAAAACTAATCAGTACTAATTTATATTAGGTACTAACTAAATCTAAATTTTTATTAAATTCCGTACATTAGTTCTTGAGATAAATCGCCCACAAAATTTATGCCACATACAGACAGACATTTTGTAAAATGTTTTTCGGGATCTCTGACCCCTAAAACATGTAAATCCGAAAATTTTCACGAATCCAATACTTTCTTCTCGTAAAGATAGAAGAAAGTGAAAAATGAAGTTTCGTTTACTATGTAAAATTTTGACAGAATTAGAGTAAAATTTTTGAAACGTCCAATACTTCCTCAGCACACAAGTGTGCTCTGCCGTTTGAAAATCACAAAAATTACTCAGACCAGTCAAAACACCACTAGTCTAGATAAACACTAAACAGAATGCATTCTAAACCTTGACACGATTGAGAATATGGCTCTGCATAATGTTCATAAAATTGTGTTATTCTGATCGCTGAGATGATCACTTATTACGCAGCTTCCATTACAAAAAGTAAGAAGCTACTTATTGCAGGAGCCTGTAGGAAAGCAAACCGAGAAATTTCGGTATATTTTCATCAGTCATGACCTCAACGTTCCAAAACCGCACTCCATCCAAATTTTGATTTACTGCCTGACCAGCCCGACGTTGCCACGGCCAGTGATAATTGTCTTAGTTATACATAAATTTGTAGGATATTTTTAACCCGATTTTGTGTGAATTTATATTTGTAAACAAAAATCTTTACAAAAGAAACTTTCTCGAACGAACCTTGTATCAGGTACCCACTGCTTTCAGCAGCGTACACGCGGTGTGCAACTCACGCTCCTGTCACCGCCTTCTGAATTCTAGGCCTGATCATTGACACAAAAATGGCGTCTGTCGAAAGCTCATTTTTTCCAACGTGTGTAATGTCCCTTGAATTTTGGTACCAATAATTTTTTTAATTTTTTTCCGCTTTATTTTCCTGATATTAAACAAGTCAAAGAAATCTTTTATAAGAGTCAAAATTTAAGGGACCGTACATACGTTTAAAAAAAAAATCCTCCTCTGGCAGCCGCCATCTTTGTGTCAGCTCCCAGTATTCAGGTCGAGTATTCAGGGGGTGGTGCGCCAGTCTATGTTTCCAAAATAACCTCTAGGTACAGGAAACCTTGTTTATTTCATATAAGTTTAAATAAAATAACAGCATGAGATATACTTTCAGAGCGATACAAGGCTATTTCTATGCACATTTTGATTCTATGTGAATACACCAGGCAGAAACAAAGTAAAAAATTAATCCTATTCCCTTTGTTTTAAATTTACTGAAATCGATACTAGGAAGCAATTCCTTTGTCATTTGAATAAAAACAAAAATTCTAAGAATTCAGAAGTACATTTCCAACCTATTTTTCAATTGAATTTAACTTAAATCCTAAAGTGAATAAGAACTTGAGCTTAACGCAAATTGAAAAGAAAAAAAGTTAATGTTAGATTTTCTGAAAAGTATCGTATTTCTTCATCTCTTTACCTATTGTGATCTGCTGTCGCCATGGTGATAGGGATTTCGAGTAGATGAAATAAAGTTCTAATCGTAGAATAAATTAACTTTTATTTTTTTTTTCAGGAATGTATTTTTATAATCTTATTTAGTTGAAAAAATGATAAAATAAATTTTTCATTAATACATTTGTATTTAAGACCACAATCCATAATAATGAAAGCAAAATTTCTATTAATATTCCATCATTAAGTTCAATAGCTTAAAAAGACATAGACTTTCAGTTATTTACATTAGGGAATCGAAACCGTATTTTCCGCGTTACAAAACATATGTGATAACCATTTTTTTTTTTTAAATCGAATAAATTTTTCGCTTTTAATATACTTTTTTAGATTGCCCATTAATAACACAAAAAAGTATTTTTATATCAAAAGTATCAATATAGTATTCAACCAATGCTTTGAAATGTATTAAAAGCCATACTTTCACGGTTAACTATTTCAGCGTGTTAAGTACTTAGTTCGACTATATGTTTGTTAAATTAGTTTTTCATTTATATTATATTATTTTATTCATTGATTGATTGATGAAGTTTAAATTTAATTATAAAATGTTAGATAGAAACTAACTCTGAATTATTTATATTATTTTATGTGCAAGCGAATTTATTTTTCGTAATCAGGCTACACTTGCCAGAGATAGATTTGAAAATATTTCATTTTTGAAAATTATTTTATAATATTAATACACGGAAATTATTCCAGAGAGAAAAATTCGCCTTGCATACAATATTTCAAATGAAAATCAAATTTCAAAGTAATTGCTTAAGAGGCGCAAAGGCCAACACAGTGAAAAAGATTCCATGCCGGGACTCGAACCCGGGCCATCAGTATAGCGCATTGACGTTCTACCGACTAAACTACATGGAACGATACCCAGCCTGGAAAATTTCTTACTATTATATGTTGGCAAGGCTACAAACGCAGCACAAGATTGAATATTTATCGTGAGCCACCGACCTGGGACGAACACGAAACTTAATTAAATCCAGCATCGATAGAAACTATTTTATAAATCATAAACAATCAATTGACAGAGATACAATTTTCAAACAAATTATATTTGAACATACAGTCGTTGAAAAAAGAAGTAAACAGCCCTACTAACTTTGTAACAAATTATTGTAGAAGAAAGTTAATGTTATTCAATTACCCTAAATACTAAATTTTCGTGAAATTCGTACGATTAGTTTCAAAAAAATTAATTATTTTAAAATGAGCATATTTTAGGGCCTGTATCGAAATTGAAGTTCGGTATACGGTTGTTGAAACGCTACAGAATGAGTATGGCACTTTTATTAATGCATTAGTTCTTGCCAATATGACCATTTCACTCGATTTAATATGTTTCGACTATTGCCAGACCAACTATTTCAATAAAATGAGTAATATATATATATTTTCAAATTATGCTTTTCTACACATCATAGATGACCCCTTAATCCGTCATTTTGACCTTTCTTAATCATAATTCGGAAACTACTTGGAAGAAGAATTTTAAACTGAGAATTCGCAAAAGCAGGACATAATAAATATAAATCTATCGAAAAATTGTAAGTTGTAATTCATATTTTTTTCCAATGTTAATTTTATAATTGTTAATTCATATTATAAAATTTTTAAATTGCAAATTCAATGTATTTATGTTTGGGTTTTTTAGTATTATAGCCACACAAAAAATTATCGCATGAGGATTATAATTTCAGGAGATATTAATAAAAATATGAAAATGTAATTTAACACTAGACGCTCTAAATTTTGAAAGTTTTATAAAAAACTTATCATCCAAATGACTTAAAATTTTGTTTCTAGAAATAATTTGAACCAAAGATTTAAAATATCTTTTCAAAATTGGATGGTGTTATTAAAAAAACAAAGTTTGGCCTGATTTTGATTTGTAGAGGCCCCCTAAGCAAACTTTACGCACACATTGTTTAAAAGCAGACTTTATTTCCAATCGTTTGGCACCAGTAATTTTCTTCTATTATAATTATTTGCAGAGTTAGTAGGGGGTGTTTACTTTTTTTTCTACGGCTATATATATTTTTCCTGTCCGTCGGTGTAAAAATTAAACTTGTTAGATTACATATATATATGTTAAATTTGTGTTTTATTTTATTTTATTTTCCTTTATTGGCACTTTTACGTAAGCCGGGAGCAATTCACACCAGTAACATTTTTTAAATCCTCAGTAGCAACTTTTAAATTTCGCGTGTGTAAATTAGAAACAATTCTCTCATGTTGAGATAAAATGTTTATGGTATTATCTTATACTTTTTCTTTTAGTTTTTTTTTTTTTTTTTTTGACAAAATTTGGTAAAGGAATGTATTTTAAATTAAATGAGTGAAAGGTTTATGCTTTAAAAATGAATGCAATATCAATATGGTATGGAACAATGTTTAACAATTTGTCATGTGCATCCGTCTAACATAAAAATACCTTTATATTTTATTGTATTATATTTATGTATTTATTGGTGAAGTTTGAATTTCTTTAATGAAAATTAGCCGACATAAATTCTGAACGATTTATATCGTTTTAAATGAAAATGTGTCATTATTATTCAGTAACTTGCACGCGGTGGAGATAGATAAAAAAAAAAAAAAATGCTTGAAAATTACTTATTTAAAAAGCCGCAATAAATGAGTAAATTAAGATGCAGTTTCCAAACAAATAGCATTTTAAAGCACATATTTTCCTCTGTACGACGGAGTACAAATTGAAAATTTGCGATGCTTAGATGTTAAAAAAATTGTAGTAGCAAAAGTGCAAAAGCGAAATTTCACCGTCAAGTGTTGCCATTCGCAAAATGGCGTCAGCATTACGGACGGACACGTTTGTCCATTTTAATATAGAAAGATGAAACATTAAACTGTTTTAACTATATATCTGTAAGTTAGAAAACTCTCCAAGAGTACTTTGTATGTCATTTGAGTTCTCTGAGGAATTAGCATTATACAGGGTGATTAAAAAAATCGGCCAAACTTTTAAAGATGGCAGTACAGATCAAAACAAACAACTTTTGTATAGGAAATCAGGTTCGTCATTCATTTTTTCAAGTAGAAATACAGGCCTTTTCTCTCCAATCCGAATATACGTTGTGAAGCCAGTTTACTACACAAAAAGTGTTTATTGTAATGCACATTACAGCCTACTAAAATTTCTCCAATCCTTCTTGAATCGCCCTGTTTTAATTCAGTGTTAACTGCTTAAAATAAAAGTGAAGAGATCATGTAAAATATTCATTATACACGGACTTCGTTATAACGAGTACAATAATACGATATTAAGAACTTTATTCAATAACATATCTTTTTTAATGAAGAAATACCGCATCAATGTTTAGAATAATAATAAGTGTAAAACATTTTCCTATTTTTTCTTGCTTACGGAGCTGTGTTGTAAAAATATATACACAGTTTAAAACGATTTTTTCGATTCTGTACCAGATTCTAATTTTCATTAAACCGAGTTACACTCAAAACTATTTCTTTGGGAAAGATAAAGGGAATGTAAATGAATCATTTAAAATATGCATTTTTAGATAATAATGAGTTTCTATTTTAGTTACCTCTTTGAAGAATTCTAAGAAGATATTTAGAAACAGAAATGATTGAAAATGCTTTAAATTCTCCTTAAGGCATTACTTTGATCAATGTTTAAGAATAAATTTACAACGAACTTCTTTTTAGCTATCCAGTGCTATAATGAAAAGGGTATTTTTAAAGCATATGAATAAAACGGGATAAATGTTAAATGCATTAAAATGCTGTCCAATCGGTAGTTTATTGACTCAGACATGCAGCGTTCTTATTCAAATTTAAATGCTTTGTTATATTGGAAAACCATTAAAGTATCCGTACAAAATTTTCATTACTTGCACGTTCACATTTTCAATATCATTAGTAATCATTTTCAGTGGTAAATGATTTTTCATTATAAACTTAATCTAATTTTGGAGATAATCTATATACTAACACAAAATGTAAAATGCAATTTCCAATATTGCTGTAACTACACTGGTTTCCAAAAATTAAGGAAAAACAACAAAAATAGTTATTACTTCAAATGTTACATGTAGATTTTAATAAAACTGAGCCATAATATGCAACACATAGTGAGGTATAAAATAATTAAAAGAAATTACCAGACGATTGGGGTGTTTTAGAAATAAAAACAATTATAAAATAAACAAAATAAAGGCGTGAGTTTAGTATAGGAAAAGAAACTTTAATATGAAGAATGATCACCCCTAGAAGCAATACAGCACATACAGCGATGTGTGATACTGTCAATTCTGCAACCAATAAGTTCGTAAGGACGCGGGGCTATTACTTTTGTAAAGCAGTTGTAAGCATGGCAAGTGTCTGAGGAGCATATTATCCTACTATTTATTGTTTACCTTAAATAATTCTCCTATCTTAAATTTTAAGTGTAAATACTCACATTTTAAATGTTAAATACTAAATAATGAGATGTTATAAGGTACCTATATTAACTTTATTTTATAACAGAATTTTAACTATTTATCATCAATTATAACTGTAAAATTTCTCGGGTTTGCTCAATAGTGCAACCCATTGTGAATTACCTGTGATAATCATGTAATTTTCATTAAGCAGAATCTTCCAGCCTGCTGGAGCTTCCGGGCTCGTTCGCGAGTACTGGAGTCTCCGCGGGGTAGTAGATATGTGTTTTCCCCTCGTGGACTAATCAGTTCCTATACCGAAAGGTTGGCTGTCCACGAATGCGTGATTAGTGATTAGTGTCTGAGGAGGGGGATTGAGTGCAGCAACATACATTTTTAAAGCATCCCAAACAGGATCGATGGAATTCAAGCCAAGTCCTTTGATCGAGCTGGCCATTCTATTCGCTGAATTGTTTGGTGCTGAAGATAATATTTCACGATGCGATCCCTTTGCGGTCTAGCGTTGTCGTCCTGTAGCAGGAAATCATAAACTATTGCGCCAGCATAAGGGCGCACATAAGCATTAAGAATGTCATCTGTATAGACGTGAGCATTCACAGTTCTACATGGAAACACATGGAGGTCTGCACGTCCACCAAAAGAGATACCACCACAAACACATACACTTCCTCCTCCGTATGAAGATATTTCGAGAATGTTTGATGGATGATAGCGTGTTTTCTGCTCTCTCCAAATCAAACAACGCATACTATCGCTTTGGAGGCTATACCGAGACCTATCCGTGAGGAGGATCCATACGAATATCTTTTATGAATGTTTGATGAATGATAGTGGATTCCCTGTTATCTCCAAATCAAACAATACCTACTATCGCTTTGAAGTCTAAACTGGAACTCATCCGTGAAGAGAACACGCCTTCATTTATGAGCCGTCCAGTGGACATGTTGACGTACCTAACATAAACGTTCCCTCCGGTGATGTGAGGTGAGCGGCACATAAATGGCTGGTCGCCTCGCGCAAAGACCACCTTCGTTAAGCCTTCTACGCACAGTAGACGTTGAAAGCAACCTTCCAGTGGCTGGAGCAAGGGAGGCTCTAAGATGAGAGGGGGTTGCTGTTATATTCTCCGTACACATAACAGCAAATATTGGTCATCGGTGCTTGTCGTAGCTCTTGCTTGTCCTTGGCTGAACCTTCTGGAGGCAGAAAAAGCTGTTTGAAATTGTTGCCGAAGCCTATGAACAACAGAAGTACTCACATTTAGCCATATCTGGCCACCTCTGTCTTACTTTGACCTGCCTCCAATTTTCCATAGATCTATATCGCAGTTCTGTGGACAAATGATACCTCGTGTTCACACTGATGATTTGGCTATCTCAATTTTCTTATATCATAAACACAGCGACACCTGCAGCTGTACTCTTTAGCATGCATTTTTATTCTCCTTGCAGATGACGCAATTTGATTGCAGCGCCACAAATTTGCATTTTATAATTTTATTCAGCATCTTTTAGTTAGCAACATATGCAAATTTCATATGGATAGGTTTCTTTTTGAACGAGTTATCGCTCTTTTTCTGATTTTTCCTTAATTTTTGGAAACCAGTGTATGTACTTAATAATGTTCGAGTTGGAACCCGTCGAATTCGACGAATGAAAATGCTTAAAAGAACTTATTGACTGAATTTATAAAAAAAAAATAACAAAAATAATTACAATAATTAATCAGTATTATATTGGCTAGTCTAACTCTTAAAACAAACATTATTTTTAACTAAAGTTTAATTTCAACTTTTCAAATTATTAAAAAATTAAACTTTATTTCTATACGTAATCAGTAACATTCAATTAAGATAATCAAATTAGGAAGTTAATAATTGAGGCTTTGATCTTTGGTATTACGTAATGAAAAATCAACTAAAATTGCGTCACTAGGACACAATTATAATTTTCGTTTTCAACGAAATCTAACAATATCTTTTTCGTCGACGCAAAATTTACATGCATTTTTTTCATATTCATATTCATTATTTAAAAAATATTTCAACATGCAATAGATAATTAATAAATATTTTCCCAAACTTGATGTCACGTTTGCCAATAACAATTTCGCATGTAAAGTTTGGCACTCTTGACTTGAGATTCTAATCTTAGTGCCGGCGAAATCCAGAAATTTACTTTTAGACGTATTCGTAGTAAAATATTTAATTTTATCAAAGAAAATACTTATTTTATTTTTACTATGACATCATTTTTATACCCTGAGCCCTATGAGATAAGCGTCTCAACCTCAGTATCAGCGAAAAGGAAAAATATTGAAAAGTAACAGCTTTATGAGTAAAAATGCGCTACTTTAAATTGTGACGTCATTTTCTGTTCAAAAGTTTTTAAAAAGTTATTTTTAATTGTATACGAAAATGTCATCCTTAATGATATGGTAATTCCCATTGTTTCCCTTCTCCATTCAACTATGGAAATAACCCAATTGCCACCAATGTGAAGAAATATCATAAAGTACTTTTAAAACGAAAATTGAAACATAAAAATGGGATTATAAAAAAAAAAAAAATAACGAATGCGGGCACATCACAAATAAAGTGCTTTCATTTAAAAAAAAGAATTACCAAAATCGGTTCAGCAGAAAGCTCAGGCCAGCTGACTAAAAAAATAGCTTTGACTTTTAAATGTATAGATTACATTTATTAACCAGTCTATCTAGACCAAGGGTCATCAACTTATTAATTTCATGAAAGCATTTAAATTTTTCTTATAATCTCTTCCTTCCCCATCTATGCCATTATTTATGTGCGTTTAATTGGCATACTGCTGTAAAAAGTGTGGTGAAAATTTTGTAAAGCAGTCTTAAATATTTAAATAAATAACAAACTAACATCTTGTAATAATTATTACTTTTAACTCTTCTTATAATCTCTTCCTTCCCCATCTATGCCATTATTTATGTGCGTTTAATTGGCTTACTGCTGTAAAAAGTGTGGTGAAAATTTTGTAAAGCAGTCTTAAATATTTAAATAAATAACAAACTAACATCTTGTAATAATTATTACTTTTAACTCTTCTTATAATCTCTTCCTTCCCCATCTATGCCATTATTTATGTGCGTTTAATTGGCTTACTGCTGTAAAAAGTGTGGTAAAAATTTTGTAAAGCAGTCTTAATTATTTAAATAAATAACAAATTAACATCTTGTAATAATTATTACTTTTAACTCTTCTTATAATCTGTTCCTTCCCCATCTATGCCATTATTTATGTGCGTTTAATTGGCATACTGCTGTAAAAAGTGTGGTGAAAATTTTGTAAAGCAGTCTTAATTATTTAAATAAATAATAAATTACATCTTGTAATAATATACTATTTTTAACTGCTGAAAGGTGTAAGGTTAAAATATTAAAAACACAAAAAATAGTTTTATTCGACTGTTTACATATTTCGACTCTACCCGAATCATTTTCAAAATAAATAAATAAATATTGGGTTGACAACTAAGTTCCAGCCGTTTTCTAAAATATTTTTTTTTTTTTTACCTGAATCTATATTTTGGTTTTTTGATCGCGTTAATTTATATTAAATTTCAGATCACTAAAATGGAATGTCAAGTTTAGAAAAATGAGGATTTTCGACACCCATTTCTTTTTGCTTTCAATCAAGGTTGTAAGGCCGCAAAGAGCTGCTCGCGACATTTGTGCTGTGTATGGAGAGAGTACCATAGCTAAAAGAACTAATCGTTATTAGTATGTCCAGTTCAAAGATGGAAATATTGACTTCAAAGACGCACCCCGTTCTCGCTGTCCAGTTGAGTTTGATGCAGAGCGATTAAACCAAATTTTGCACGAAAATTCGCGTCATAGGGGAACTGGCAGAGAAAATGGAATTCTCCCACACTGCTATAGAGAAGCATCTTCACTCGATGGGAAAAGTTCAGATGTGTAAAGCATGGATTCCGCATGCTTTAAGTGATAACAACAAAAATCAACGAGCCACAATCTCCGCTGGTTTTCTTGCTTGTCAACACTCAACTCATAGACACAAGCAATGATTTCTTTACAAAATCGTTACTGGCGACAAATAATGGTACCTGTACATTAATATGCAGCAGCGCAAGGAATGGCTTAGCCTCGGTAAACAAGCGACACCGCGCTTAAAATAAGATCTTCATCCACCTAAAACGATGTTGTGCATATGGTGGGACTCGGAAGGGATTATCCATTACGAATTGCTTCAACGGAACCAAACAGTCAATGCGGAACTCTATCTTCAACAGATGGAACGACTCAACACGGCTATTCAAGAGAAAAAACTTATCGGCAGATGGATTTATTTTGCTGCACGACAACGTCTGCCCTCATATCGCCAATATGACCATGGAAGCCATTCAAGAGCATTGCTGAGAAATGCTCTCCCGATTTGGCACCAACTGATTTCCACCTCTTTCGATCTCTTTCTAATGCTATGTGCTGAGTTTCGTTCAATACTGATGCAGAATTGAGAGTTTGGTTGCATGAATTTTTCGAGTCGAATTAGGGTGATTTCTACCAACGAGGCATTCTAAATCTTGTTGAAGGGAAGAAGTTGTAAAGAACAAGGGAGACAATATTGTTCATTAACTACTTGGATTTATTTACTTGGATGTTTATTTTCATTTTTGTAACCATTGAGTAACTCGAGCCATAATTTTGGTAAGCAATTAAGAATTATAAGAGTATTAATTAAGTAATTATAAGAGAAACCATAGATATTCTCACACGAAAAAATTTCATATGTAACGATGCAGCATCACCAAAATTATGGCTTGAGCTACTCAATGGTTACAAAACTAGAAATAAACATCCAAGTAAAATTTAAAAAATAACGTGCGTAATATGAAAGATTGCTTGAAAAATCGAATGATTACGTTTAAAATCATTTCATCATAGATCATGTATTTTTGGAATAACTTTATTTATTTGTTTTGAAAATGACTCGGATAGAGTCGAAACATGTAAACAGTCGAATAAAACTCTTTTTTTTTTTTAAGTTTTAATCTTACACCTTTTAGACATTAAAAATAGTATAGTCTTAATTATTGTTAAAGTTACGAGCAAAAATCTGGATTGAGACTGGAATGAGACCCTCTGTAACTTGTATTTTTCACAGAATAAATGAAATGCGATCCTGGTTTCAGATACAAGAATTGTTTTGTAGTAGTGTGCTCTATCATTTCTTACATTTTGCCCAATCTTTATTAAATCACTCTGTATAGATGTGTATTTACAAAATTTTCAACTGCAACAAGAAACATTTCTAAAAGCGGCTGATAGTAAAATGTTTGTAGAAAGTAGTGTCCGCTAGGGCTAGATCATTAAATTAGAAGGGAAGTTAACTACAACGCACTTCTTGTATGTAATATAGGCGCTTAGGTCAGTAAAAAACTGATAGTGAACCCTCTAACATAATCATCTAACTTTATAAACCAGTAACCACAAACTAATTATCTACATTTAACATAAATTCTGAGGAAGGTGCTTGTAGTCGTTGAATACCGTGCAACGAACCAAGTTCTAGCGAAAAATATCTTACTGTTCTATTTCACTTGCGCGTAATATATAAAGCTTAAATCAGATAACACCTAATAGTATTCCATTAAACGTAATAATTTAGTACTTTTGTAGAGAATTTGAAGAAAGAAATCCTTGAAATTTTCTTAATTTTATTTCACAACACAAAAACAAATCTTGACATTCACGAAAACTTAACACACAATGAAACATACAGTTCTGGTTTCAGAATCATGTTTCTCTAGTTAAAATTAACACTCTAATTAGTATGCTTTCATCACATGAAAGCCTTAAATTACATTATAAAAATATATCCCCTGCCTAAACTGGGTGCAGATAATTAAATAGAATAAAGAAAGACAATAATGCAGCAGGAGCAACATTCTCCATGCCACACTCTCAGGAAAACCAAACATCAACTCACTGATGATGTCATAATTAAGATTTCACAACAGCACAGAATGCATAGTGCTGCCATCTGTCAACAAACAGAATAACTAAACCTTAAATTTGATTTCTAATCAGTTTAGCACTGAACATACTCCCACCCATCAAGAAGCTATTCTTGATGCAAAGGAAGTAAACAAAGTTTTACAATAGGTCTTTTTAAAATACCCCTAGCGGTTTTAACAGTTACTACACGGACTATACCATCCTTACCTGGATGAATTTCAATAATTTTGCCTAATGGCCAAACAGAAGGAGGAACATTATCCTCTTTCAAAATTACTACATGATTTACTTTAAAATTTTCAGTATTTACTCTCCATTTTTTTCTATTTTGCAGAGTACTCAAATAATCAATACTCCACCTTTTCCAAAAACATAATTTCAATTTTTGTACAATATCCCAACGAGATCGTAAAGACAAATTTTCCTCATTTAAAGGTTCAGCTGGGGAAGTTATGACATCACCAGTTAAAAAATGAGATGGAGTCAATATATTTATACCATCTGAATTGTTATCACTATCAATTGCCACTAATGGTCTAGAATTCAAAATAGCTTCAATTTGAGTTAAAAATGTATAAAGTTCTTCAAAAGTTAAATTAGTATTTCCAATTACACGTTTGATATGAAATTTTACAGAACGAACAGCGGCTTCCCACAGTCCACCAAAATGCGGACTCACTGGAGGAATCATATGCCACTCAATATTTCTTTGAGACAAAAAATAACAAATTTTTTCATTTCTTTCAATTGAACAAATAAATTTATATAAATCTGAGAGTTGCCTTTTAGCACCTACAAATGTTGTGGCATTATCACTATACACATGTTGAGGAGCTCCTCTTCGAGAGCAAAATCTGTTTAATGAAGCAATAAATGCCTCGGAGGTTAAATCACTCACCAACTCTAAATGTAGAGCTTTAGTTGCAAAACAAACAAATAGAACAATATAGCATTTAGTAGTTTTCGCTCCTCTACCTCGATATTTCAAAATATTAATAGGCCCTGCATAATCGATTCCACATGCAGAAAATGGCCTGTTAGGAGTGACTCTGTTAAGAGGAAGATCTCCCATTAACTGTTTGGAAGAAGCTGCTCTATATCTACAGCAGGTAACACATTTATGAATACAATTTTTAATTATCTTCTTGGCACGTACAATCCAATAACTCTGTCTAATGATACCCATTAATAAATTTAACCCAGCATGAAAATGCATAACATGAAAATATTTAACAATTAACACACTTAATTTATGTTGAGTTGGCAAAATGACAGGATGTTTTGCATTGTACTGGAGGTGTGAATTTCTCAGCCTACCTCCCACCCTAAGTAAACCATCACTATCAATAAAAGGACAAAGTGAAAAAAGAGAACTTTTTTTAGAAACTGGTCTGTTTGATCTAATACAACTAATTTCATCTGCGAAATATAGCTGCTGAATATAAGAAATAATCAAATTACCTGAATGTCTTCTTTCGTTTGTCGATAAAAGAAGAAATTTACCTTTACTCAAAGGACTGGTGTTCATTTTGCCAACTTTCTGTTTGCAATTTCTCACAAACCTAATACAAAAAGCTAAAACAACAACAATTTTAGTAAAAGAAGAATATTTTTCAAAAAGTAAATCAATCAAAGAATTATTCACAGTTACTGGAAAACAAAATTTAGAGTTCTTTTTCTCTTTATTTACAGTGTCTAAATTAGTTTTTATTTGAGGTTGTTCAGGCCAATGTTCTTGACTTAAAGAAAGCCACTTTGGGCCCTCCCACCAAAGGGAACAATCAGGAAGATCCTTAGGAGATAAACCTCTAGAAGCAATGTCAGCTGGATTTTCCTTGCCTGGAACATACCTCCAACAGTCGGATGGAACAGAGTCTAGAATTTCTGAGGTTCTATTGGCCACATAAGGTTTCCAACACCTAGGATGAGATGACAGCCATGATAGAACTACTTGCGAGTCGGTCCAAGCATAAAACTTAATAATGAAGGTATTCAAAATAGTCACTAATGCAGAATATAGTCTGGAAAGTAGTAAAGAACCATTGAGCTCAAGCCTTGGAATGGAAACTGATTTAAGGGGTGCTACCTTGCTTTTAGCAACTAAAATGGTCACCTTTGACTTCACTTCACCAGGTTGAACCACATATATGATGGCGGCATATGCTGATTCTGATGCATCGCTAAATCCATGTAAAATGAGCTCTTTACTGGAAACTTGGATCCATCGGGGAATTCTAATAGAGCAAACTTGTTCAAATTCCTCTTGGAATTTCTTCCAATTTGCTTGGAAATTTTCAGGAAGAGCAGTATCCCAGTCTAACTTCATCAACCACAATTGCTGGTAAAACATTTTTATAGAGACAGTACATGGAGCCAAAAATCCTAATGGATCAAATAATTTGGCAGATTGTGAAAGAAATTTTCTTTTAGTTATGTTATCATCAAATTGTAAATTAACTTTAAAGACAAAAACATCATTTGAAGAATCCCAAATAATATCACATTCTTGTGGTTTCATGAAATCTTCATTTGCTAACGTAATATTTTTAAGATACTCTATATTTTTCGTATCAAGTAATTCTGCAGGTAATTGAGATGTCACTTTAGGCAGGATGTATGCCTGAACCTTTAAGGACTCAGTAGAAAGCTTTGAACCTACTGTAAGAGTTACTGAACCACGAGTTTGTCCAGCCAATACTCCAGCAATTCCATTTAATCGAATTCTGTCATTCTTTCTTTTTAACCCTAAAGTTCTTATTACATTTTCACTAACAAAAGAACATTCCGAACCAGAATCAAGTAGAGCTCTAAAAGAGTAAGGTTTATTTTCATTATTATATAAGAGAACTTTAGCAGTAGGTAGGAAAGAAACACATTTTGAATTATTGAAAGAAGCACTAGAATTAATTTGTAATTCGTGAGATGTTGACTCCTGTACAAATTCTTTATTTGAATGGTGGTTTTTATTCTCAGATGAATTTGGAAAAACTTTATTTTCAAACTTAGCAGTGCAAGCATTATTACTTTTATTCTCTTCATGTAAGAGTGTATTATGTTTACTTTCACATTTAAAGCATTTCAAATGAGAATTTGGACATTCCTTAACTTTATGAGAGTTTAAACATAAAAAGCAACAGTTATTACGCTTAATAAAGTTCTTTCGAGCAACAACATCCATGGATTTAAATTTAATACATTTATAGAGCGGATGTATTCCTTGACACTTTAAGCACACCTTTGAATGCTTATCATTGGAACTGTACTTGGAACCAACAAAATTTGAACTTTTGGAATGTTTCACATCACTTTCATTGTTAGAGATGAGCTCTAAAGAAGAACATCTTACACTTAAGAAATCAAAAAATTCTTTCAAAGTGGGAAATTCATTTTCTGTACTTTCAATGGACCAAAGTCTTCGACTTTCCGGATCAAGTTTTTGAAATAACAAATATATTAACCATGGATCTCTATTTGTAGCTTCATCACCAACAGCTTTCAAACCCCTAATAACTTCATCACTAGTATTCAGCAAATTTCTTATATTTATGCTATTAGGATGCAGAACTGATTTTTGTTCTAAAAATAATTTAATCAAATAATTAACAATTTGTTTCTTTTTATCATATCGATTTAACAACTTTTCCCAAGCTTCTTGATAAGATTCATTAGAAAAGGGAATATGCTTAATTAATGTAGCTGGTTCTTCAGAAAGTAACCCTTTAAGATACTGGAATTTCTGAATGTTACTTAAACCTACTTGTGAATGGACAGTGGAAACAAACATATCCTTAAAATTTGTCCATTCTGAAAACTTTCCAGAAAATACTGGAATATTCAATTTTGGTAGTCTAATATTACATTGATTAGGAATAGTAACAGAAGAACCTTGCACAGAATTGTGTGTTGCAACATTAACAACTTCTGAAGGACTCAAAGAATCTAGTTTGTTTTGATATTTAGTTTTTAACTGAAAATACCTGTCTTCAAATTCTGCTAATTCAGAATCATCATCATTTAAACAAGAATCTAATCTTAAGAACTCTTTAAGTAAATCATCTAATCTTTGTAATCTAATCAAAATTTCATTTTTAGTGTTCACATTATCAAAACTATTCTCTAATCTAGTTACAGAGCCTTTCACTCTACCTCTCTCAATTTTAATTTGAGCAGATTTTTTTTCATAATCCTCCATTTTACACAATAACTTATAAGCAGAATAATTTCCAAAATAAAATTAATCAGATAACTTGAAAACAAAACTAATCAAAATTACTTCAAAATCAAAAGTAATCAGAATTGCTTCAAAACAAAACTAATCAAATTAAGTTAAAAAAACAGAAGTAAATGAATTAAATTCAAAAACAGAACAAATCAGATTCAAAAACAGAACTACTATAAAATGTTCATAATTATTCTTTCATACAAACAATAGAATTTTCTGTTCTCAAATGTGCATAAAATTAAAAATCTTCAAAATTCTTCAATGTAAAATAATAATTCACCATAATAATTAAATATTCAAATATTTCAAGCAAATAAATCATAATGTTCTTGAGAACAAGAAGTAAATAAATCATAATAATCTTGAGAACAATTTTCTTTTTCAAGAACTATCAAAACATAATATTGTAGAATACTATTTTTTCTTATTTTATCAATTCAATAAAGAAGATACTAAATTGTTCTCATATTCTAAAATAATATCTTGCTAAATGCAACTTCAGTAGAAAAATTAAGCTTTAGCATCAAAGAACAATTTCAAAACAAAGCAAGTACTCACATATCACGCCTAAGTGCCTCCAATTTTCTTTATGTAGAGAATTTGAAGAAAGAAATTCTTGAAATTTTCTTAATTTTATTTCACAACACAAAAACAAATCTTGACATTCACGAAAACTTAACACACAATGAAACATACAGTTCTGGTTTCAGAATCATGTTTCTCTAGTTAAAATTAACACTCTAATTAGTATGCTTTCATCACATGAAAGCCTTAAATTACATTATAAAAATATATCCCCTGCCTAAACTGGGTGCAGATAATTAAATAGAATAAAGAAAGACAATAATGCAGCAGGAGCAACATTCTCCATGCCACACTCTCAGGAAAACCAAACATCAACTCACTGATGATGTCATAATTAAGATTTCACAACAGCACAGAATGCATAGTGCTGCCATCTGTCAACAAACAGAATAACTAAACCTTAAATTTGATTTCTAATCAGTTTAGCACTGAACAACTTTCTAACCAGTAACCAAGCTAATAGTCAATTATAAAACAAAAATCTCCCAGAAGAAAGTTGCTCTATATTGGAGAAGAAAGATCGGGTGGCAACTGCTTCATTGACCACAGTCTATCTTTTTGAAAAACTATGAAGGTAGATATATAGAGTACCAATACATACCAATGTACTAATACGTCCAGTAGTAATACATACCAATGTACTAATACATCCAGTACTAATACATACCGATGTACTAATACATCCAGTAGTAATACAATACAGTGAACTTCCCAACTATGCGGTCTCGGTGTGCAGTAGAAAGGCAAGCCGGATAACAGAAAAGTCGACTAAGCCGGAGTTCTAGAAATACTCACATCCTGCCTCCCTCATGTCATTAAACATACACTTTTATAATAAAACCCCTTCTTATGCATATTTTCTGTCTTCTTAATACATGAAGGTGCTTTATAAATGAGGATCCCAGAAGCTAAGGGATACAAGTGACAAGATTTAGATTCGGAGTAAATTGAGTTCAAAGTTGGAACATCAATAGTGATTGGCTGAATTAAAATATGAAACTGTTGGTTATTTCACAGCGGTATTTGAACTCTTATTTCAATAACTGTTAAAGAAAAGTGGAGTACAATACAGGGTATCTACAAATTAGTTGGACAATTTTGTAAGTTAAGAAATTCGGAAATATTATATAAAATTAACTAGTTGAAAGTCAGACTAGTAATAATATTGCCGAAGTTTATTCGTAGATGGCGTTTGGTGTCATAAACTGACGGTATCGCTTAGCGAGTGGAGGTGTTATTCACCACGATGACAAGATCTTTCATCGCTTGATTTCGGTGCATGTGGTTTTGTAAAGGATCAAGTGTACAAGCCGCCACTTCTTGCATCCTTCCCTGAACTAAAATCAAGAATCTGCACTACAATTAATTTGATCGACGGAAACATGCTGAAAAATTTGTGGCAAGAAATGATTTACCGATTGGACATTTCCAGAGTCACAAAAGGAAGTCACATCGAACATTTGTGATAATGGTAAACTTGAATGATTTTTCTATCTTACAACAATATGTACGTTAATTTTTTTCTTGTTAATTCCATTCAGTAAATCATTCTTTTTGCTCAACTAACTTCTAGACACCCCGTATTTTTTAAAATTTCAGTAGAGATTACAGAATTAAATAGTTAAGTAGCTTAAAGAGCTTAAGAAGTTCACCTCTAGAACGCAGCACATAATTATAAAATCACTTATATTTCTTTCCCTCCAAAGAAATAACCCTATTTCCAGATAGTCTGTGCATTTAGCTCAGTTTTTTCAATTTAGTCACACATACCCCTTGGCTTCTGAGGTCCCCAAATGTCTTTTATGTACTGTTCTGTAAGTTTTAAATATTTATAACAGAAAAATGAAGCAAGTATAAAAACATTGCACACTTTTAAGAGGTCCGGGACACAATTTAAAATAATTTTCATTTATTGAGTTAAAATGTTGAAAATTTTTTGTGATGCTTAATCATGTTATTTGTAAACAAAATCACATGATAAGACTTCTCATATAAATATTTTTTAAAAAGTTTAATTAAAATTCATTAAAAATTTGAGGTAATTTAAAATCGTTATACCTCGAAATATTATTTGTAGAATTTCAATTTTTTGTCATTTAAATAAACAGAAATATATAAGTTTGAATTTTGATTCAGCATTTTTAAAAATATTAATTAAAAAAATTAAAATATTTAAAGTAAAAATTTAAAAAAAATGGCGTAACTAAAAATCATATTTTCAAAAGTAAATATTTTTTTCAAATTTGCTAAATCTAAATTAAAGTAAAACAATTGAAAAAGACATGTTCCAAGTTTGAACCATTTACCTTTAACGGTTCTTCACTTATAACGATTTAAATACGAGAAATGGAGAAAAAAGCCTTCATGAAGAAAAACGCATTTTCACAAGAAGTCGTTTCCGTGAAGTCATTTCCGTCATTGCTTGAAAGCTAGATTTTTAAAACAAACCAAACCAAAAAAATTTAATATTTCCTGTTCTAATTAAGATAGAAACATGATTTAAACGCCATTTTAAGCAGAAAAATACAGAGAAATTTTTAATGCAATAAAATTTTTTTTAGAAAATTTGGAGATTTTTGTGTCCTGGACCCCCTTAAAATAAATTTTATAATGTTTAACTTAAGTGCAGAAAACGTAAAATGCTGTATACTACATAAATACGGTGCATACAGTTTTAAAATTAACAAACTCTTAACTAAAACGTCATCGTAAATAAAAAAAATTATTAAAAATATTTTATTGTTCATTGATAAATGATTACACTAATGAGAAAAGTTAGGCCTGATATAAACTCTTTAAGCGTCCTGCAGATTTTTTAATGTATGTTTAATGATTCATAGAATAATAGCTATGAAAAGTATTTATTTATGATTACCTTACATATTTATTTATCTTACTGCAAAAAAAATAACATTAATATCGCTTTTGTGTTAAATCAACCCTTGAATTCAAAGATTCCGTGACGGTAAAACCCTGTTACGACGCTTAAAGGGTAAAATTGAGGGCTTGATTAAGGGTAAAACTTACAGGTTTTAGTTTAAAATGTTATTGATGGATGATTGCTGCTCCCTTCAGCGATTATACACGGCGCAGAAGGATCACAGATATTAGCAGACACTCATGTTCAACGCCTTAGCAAAATAGTTTATAATTTTATTACGGATGATATTTTTAGCCTGGATCGGATAATACAGAAGATGGATAGCCGTGAAACGGAGAGTCAGGAGTCTATTGTAATTTATTTGGTTTTCTAACTGATGTTATAGCGTTTTCCTCATAAAATCAATTTAACGTAAGCCGTATTTAAATGAAAGGCCATTTTTAAAGGTCCATTGTAAAAGTCCATAACTTTCCCAAGTTGAAATAGTGGCTTGAACTTAATAAATCAATGATTTTAAACAGATCACTTTAAAAAATATACCGCTGAGAAATATGTTAATATTTTTTTTCTCCAAAACTTACTTTTTAGTATTATGTGGAAAATTTATGAAACATTTTATGACAAACATATTCTTTTTGCATGGTTCATGCAGTAAAATTGGAGTGATGCTAAAAGACTTCTTTTCTGCATAGGTGTATAAAAATATATCCAACAAAAGCATCTAATATTACATGAGCATTATTTTTTTGTGTCATGTAACAATAATCCCTAGCAAATTGTACTTTATGTGCAGACAATTAATCCTTCTCTATGCTTATGATTAATTACTTCCGCGGAAAATCATTTTTATTCTCTACCTATCTTCCACATAAAAGACATTGTACGCTTGACATCTTTCTCCAGCTAAAATAAAAATTCGAAAAAATGAGCTTTTAGCAACCTGTTGAAGAATCTTATTTACGATAAGTGAATTTCATGGTTTCTGTTAACATTAGCTAGTCGGGATGATAAAGAAAAACAAAACTTTCTATTAAAATAACTTTGATATTCCTTTAAATTTTCAAAATATTTTTATTAGTTATATGTAAGCTGTTATTGTCTTTGTTCCTTGATACTTTTTTGTTTTGTGAATTATGTTTTAAAGGGCTCAAAATTTTTTGGACAAACTTCAACTCTTTGTGCAATAACAAAATGTGGGAAACGGTAAATAAATATTTATGGTCCCAAAAAAAGAACGATATATGACGGATATAATGCTTTTCCTGTGACAAAAAAAATGAGAATGGTGTTATGTGCATCATATATATATATATATATATATATATATATATATATATACATATTATGTAATATATAATTAAATCGTGTCTCTAATAGTGCAGCCAATTGATGTGAACGCAGTGACTTAACAGTCACAAGTTTCACAGTAACAACAGGACCAAATATGATAATATCCATATATTATAAAGTCATCATAGACTGATCACTTGCCATGAAAATTTCTTCATGACAAGTTATTACAAGATGGGCGCCATACACTGGGCGCTTTTTTTTTGTTAAAATCCTTAGTTAAAGAATGTTATGGTATACGGTGAGTGGCCAAAATATTATGACCACTCCTCACTGAAACGTGGACTTGTCCGTGCAGAATCTGCGCTGGTGTAATAAAGCGGATTTTCTGATAAAAAGTTTGATCTTGTTCAATAAACTTTGCACTTTGCCTATTTATGTGGAAAAAGGAATTTCAGAGACTTTGAATAAGACATCCTTGTGGCGACATCCAAGACATAAGAGATCCAAGAGTCGATTCCAGTATATCTGAAATCGCTGACTTTCTTAGCTTTTCTCGTACAAGCATGTCTTGCGTTTTCAAAGGTTTCCATCTGAGCCAAAAAATTACTAGCAAAAGTGTAATTCTGGGCGAAAATTACTTGTGAACAATAGAGGCGCCAGGTGAGTATCACGCATTGTTTGTAGCAACAGAAGGGCTAATGTAACACGACAAATTGTAGCGCAATGTAATACATAATGAACGCAAATCATATCTGCTTGCTCTACTAGATGTATCTTAAAACGGAACTTGGGAATATGAATTTCAATGAAAAGTAGACATAATATTTTGGCCATTCAGTTTATTCATTACTTTTTAGGTCAGTTTGGATTCGTTATAGACAGATAAATCTTGCAGTGGCTAGTAGTCATGATATTTTGGCTACTCAGTGCATTTGTTACTTTTTACGCCATTTGGATTCGTCATAAAATGCGACATATCAGTGTTGCAGTGACTTGTATTCGAATCATTTCCACGTCACGTCACGACAGTAGAATTCGCAAATGACGATAATTTTTGTTATGGTATTATAAGGTGGTGTAATTATCCAAACAGGTTTAAATTATGCGGTTAATGAAAAAAATAGATGCCTTAATTTTTTTCATTAGTTTTTATGTTTATTTTTGTAAATGTAAATATTAATAAAATACTCACTTAATGTTACATCTCTTTTTTCCTATCATTTTAGAAATACCGCTATGATGAGGACGAACCAACACCGCTCAAGGTATTTTCGGACTTGGACGGACTACCCCGAACGCTTCTTGAAAGCAGGACTGGAAGCGAACCGTTTGTGCCCAGTCTTCCAGAGTCTCCAAGAAGGGTGAGTCTTTTTTTTTTCAATTTCTTATGTGATTTTTTTCAATGAATTTTTACACATTTCATGAGAATTACAAGATTTTACTTAAAACAAGCCTAAGATGCCGACAAAAGAAAAAATAAATCAAAATAATTTGAAAAGTAATGAAAAAAAAAATATTTTTTCGAAGTCTTTTTCGAATAAAATATAAAATGTAACCTATGATTTCTTTTTTTTTACAGAAATTTTTATTTATAGTAGCTTCAAATTTGCCAATAAAAAATTACAGCTTATTTCCCCAAGTAATTCATCAATTATGATTTAAAATTTACCCGAATTGCAATCTGCTCTTCAAAATTTAAAAATGAATTTAACATTAGGAGTTCGGTACTTTAAAATTGTACAATTTTTAAACTACTTGACAGAATAACTTCTAGAATCATATTCGAAATTTATGGAAAAATCCCAATAAGATATCTAAATTAAGTCTTAACATTGAAAATGTTAATGTTTTTTACAATTTTTATATGCAGACGACCGACTAAGCAAAATTTAAGTATAGGGTCATTCCATGTAAACTGAACAAACATTTAATAAGCGTCGTGGCCACATTGTAACCAATTTTAATGAAATTTGATTCGCAGGTTAAATTCATATTCAAATAAAGCTCTGCAAAATAGACAAAAAATTAATTATTTTAGCAGTTTTGGTCATTTAGAAAACTTGCGATATAAAATGACATGTGTGCGATCGTCCAAAGTTGCAAGTTTGAAGTTTTGAACCTTGAAAACTATTTAACAGATTTTTGTTTTTTTAATAATATTGTAACCTCTGCAAATTTATCGTCTTATTTATTGAGTAATAATAATCTAGTAACACCATGATTAATCTTAAATTGGTTGTAAAAATTAGAAATTTATGAATTTTGAGAAAATTAGAAACGTTATAGAAATCAAAGGAATTAAAATGCATCTGTGAAATTGATGCATGATGTAGTATTACATATGAACATCGAATTCCCCAAGTTTGAAAGTTGTCATTTATTTCCTTCATCTTAAAAAAACAAACAAACTTAGAAACTTAAAAGAATTTCTAAACCATAATTTTTCCTCTTACGTAATCGCAAAAAATAAATAAAGGAAAGGTTAGACATTAACAATATTTCACAGACATAAAGACCATGATATGCTCAAAAAAATTCAAGATTGCCTTTTGATTCATTTCATAACAAAAATGGGTTCAAAAAGGTAATATTTGTTACATTCCATGTGCTATTCCTCTTTGCATTCACGCGCGTTTCTTAAAGTATTGCACGATTTCAAATGGAAAAACTTAGTGCTTTCATTTATTTCTTCTATCTGGATTAATATACAACTTTTGTTCGACTGAATCATTTTTTCTACTCTAATTTAACCCTTAAATGCCTGATTTTTCAAAAATCATTGTAATAATGTTTTTCTGCTTTCATTTTTTAAATAAATCATGGGAAAAATACTTTATAAAATCTTATTTTGTTTTAAGTATGGTTTACGGCTAAAAAACAGTTTGTTATTAATTGGCAATTCTGGTCTTTAATTGAAAAAATTATTTTTTTTTGATAAAATTCTATAATATTAAACACACAAAAATTTTAGGAACTATAATAAGAAATAAATTTTACTTGCTCACTGCAGAACAAAATAGGGTATTTCGCAAGCTTCCAAACAAAACAAAAAGAACATGTAGCAACAATAGAAAAAATAAATCCATCTTTATTCTTAAATAGTACAAGTGTTGCCATCTACATGTTGAAAGTCGATTTAATGATATTTTCAGAATGTATTTTATTTACAACATTAGGCATTATAGCTTCAATATGATTCCAATAGTATTTTAGAACCTATATCTGGTATGTTGCCGAAAAGTAACACCCGGCATTTAAGGGTTAAAATATTCTTGAGGCAAAAATAAACTGAAAGCAAGAATAAAAGTTTCTATATTTAAAATATACATTTTAATCTATAATATCAAATAACTTCAAATTTTAAGATCTTTCCTCCGTGTTCAAACAAGTGATAGAAATATTTGATTTTTTCCCTTAAAATTTTTCATTATTTATTTTTTTCTCGTTAAGAAATAAAAAGGCAAGAATGAAAGTTTCTAAATTCTAAATATACATTTTTATCTATTACGCCAAATAAAATTAAAAAATTTAAGAGTATTCCATATTGTTCAAACGAGTAATAGAAATATTCATTTTTTCCCTCAAAAATTTTTGTTATTATTTTTTTTTCATTGCGGAATAAAAAGACAATTACTAAATTACGCCAATCTGTTATTTATTGTTCATTCTTATATGCAAATAATTTTTAATATAGTCTTTCCGTTCCTAAGCCTAATAGTCAAAATTTAAATTTCAAGCATGTACACAAAACTCGATTTTGTGTCAACTTTATATGTAAGTACTTATACTTAAATAAACAATCCTGAAATCTATTATTTTGCATTTACTCATAAATGAATATAATCTACTTATATGATGATTTTCATTAATATCTGTAACATATCAGCCACAGCTCACATGCTCATTTTGTATGGAATGACCCTATAGTGTTAATTAGTAGGTGTTATTACAAATCGATCGGTACCAGCCCCATTTTTATACAATAATTTGTGGTAACGTTAGTAGGAGGTCATCGCTTTTTTATCCAGGACTGTTGTGCGTAGAGTTTGGTGCAAGTGATGTCATTTCTGTAGAATATTTTCAGAAAGTGGTCAATCGATCAGTTTAGCCGTGCTATTATGATGAGCAAAGGATTCGCATAGTCTGCTCACGATAACTTGGCCGATGAGTAACACAAATTCCGATGAATCTATTCATTAATAAGGGTAAAACCAGTACTAGAAACTAACAGAATCTAATTTTGATTAAACAAGAAAGAAAAGTAATGCGTCAAGAAAATATTATGAAACATATTCCAACACATCCAGCATACTGTAACAAAACTTCACCGTTTAATAAGCTAAAAGATGATATCTAAGTAAATAATTTGGAAAACGCATAAACATTTGAAATTTAATTTCGGCAATTACCCTCTAGAGTAGGAAAATAATTATTTTTTTTTTCTGAGTCTTTGTATATGATCGATCGATTTATATATATTGTAGATATTATGTAAAAATTCACCCTACACAGTGTTGAAAATTCCCTTTCAGCAGTTTTCGTCAGTATACGGATATGTACTCAAATTATTTTGTACAGAGTATACGATCTATATAATTTATACATACCAAGTAATATCTAAAAAAAAATTAAATTTAAAACGCTTAACACAACAGAAAACGCACTTCCAGCAGTTACTGCTCATGAACAATACTGTAAACGAACTCTTTGGCGTATCTCTGGATATGAACAATAAAGGCTACGCACACTCTGTTCTACAGTAAACATATTGTAGTGCATCTCAGTGATGTATATCGATTTCAATATCTTTGAAATCTTGCAACATCACTAATATGCATTCGAAACGATTTTCTCCTCTAGGCTATGATGTAACAGAAATCTTTTGATTGTACCTGTAAACGAACCATGAAAGCTACACACTTCATTTTCTTTCATAGAACTTGCTGTAATAAACATAAAAAACGTATGATATACTGGTGAACAAAACTTAAGGACCAAGAAGAAATGTACACGTAAGTGAGAATCTACGTTAGATTGTGGGTCAAGAAGCAAACAATAGTATTAACAGAACGTTACACAGGATTTAATATAAAAATTTTGTTAAAAGGATATATACAGGGTATTATCAGAGGTTCTTTTTCTGAAAAGTGAATACTGGCCGAAAACATGACTATACAAAGAAAGCAAACTGCTCACAATTAACAATCGCCAGTGCTATATAAATAAAGGATGTAGCCGTCACCGTGTAATGCGAGACAACTTTCAACACTGCGTGGCATACTCAGAACAACGTGATTCAGTAACTGTTGAGGTAAGTTGCCCCATTCCTCCTTCACTGCACGAATGAAGGTTTCCTTGTTTGTGGGAGGAAACTGTCGATCCACAATACATCTCCCCAAGGCACCCCATACATTTTCAATGGGATTCAGGTGAGGGGAACGTGCTGTCCACTTTTGCGATAGATACTTCGGCCTCCAGATAACTTTGTACAGACTGGTGTGCGATGACAAGATGCGTTATTGTCCTTGAAACGAAACTTTTCATCAACAGCACCTCGAAAAAGCCGTCCATGTGGAAGCAGGACGTCTTCAATGTACCGTCTACCGGTCATGGACCCGTGGAAAAGCACATAGAGATCCTTGCAGTCATTGAACATGATGCCTACCCACACCATGATATTTGAAGTCGCATATCGATATCTTTCTAGAATATTTTCGCGACAGTAAGCACTAACAACCTCGCGCCATATCAGTTTACGCCTACAAGCAGACGACAGACTGAATCGACTTTCATCTGAGTAGAACACGGTAGACCAGTCGTCATCAGTCCAATTGGGATGCATTATGCACCACTGAAAACTTGGGTTACGTTGGCGTCTCGAGAGTGGGACACACACAACAGGTCTTCGGCGTATAGTTTACCTTTTTTCAAACGTCTTGCAACAGTTCTCAGCGATATTTTAGTTCCTGTGGCAGCACAAAGTTGATTTTCTAATTGACCAGCTGTGCTGCGTCGGTTCCTCTTTGTCGAAATAACAATATAGCGATCTTCTTGGGACGTCGTACTGCTAGGACGACCTCCTCCCGTGCGCCTAGTACATATTCCACGCACATGGAATGCCGCTCATGAGCTAGAAACAACACTGTGTGCGATGTTAAATTCACGAGTAACATCTCCCATTTTGCGTCCTTCTTCCAACTTTCCGGTTATTCTACCACGAATAATATCATTTCAGTGATGCGTCGAAGACATGTTAAAAATTTCAATGTTCAAGCTTCACTCCATATCCTTCAATTTTTACATCTAATGACAACTCACAGCACCCGCCGATTGCCTAAAATCTCTTATCTCTGCTGTCACGTGATCGACAAAAGTGGAAATACAAAATTTGCATAAGTTTCTCAAAACAGAGTACATCCCGCATTCATGCAAATTTACACGTGCTGCTGCGTATCTATTTCTAACTGTAATCGTTGATATTATCAGTAGTCCTTAAGTTTTGCCCACCAGTGTATATATTAAACGAGCAAGCGATTTTGTCGGTTATGAATGATATCGTATTTGGCTGGAAAGATTTTTACTAAACTTGCCTCCTTGAAAATGAGCATGGAAAAAACGTCTAGCTAGGTGCCAAATTCAAGAAAATTCGTTTTGACACGGTATAACAAAATAAGCGCTGAAAATTCTACTTGCTACATATCGAAAAATGAAGACTCGATTTACACGAAACATGCCTCCTAAACTAATTCGAGCATGATAAAACAAACTAGCAAGATCTCGAATTCGAAAAAGTTCACTTTCACAGGCTGTTAAAACAAACTGAAAATAGTGCTATATATCGAAACCGGTTCTAACGATTTCCTCAAAACTTGCTTCCTATACTTATTCGGTCGCCAAAAAAAACTATCTAGTTAGGTCTCTAATTCGGGAAAATATATTTTATATGGTTAAAACAAGCTCACTACTCAAAATGATGTTATTAATAGAAAACAATTCCGACGATTTTTATGAAATAATCCTTATTCGAATGCCAGAAAACCATCCAAGTCTGCACATGAAAAATTGTTTTGATAAGTTTAAGGTATTTTTTATATTAAATCTTCCGTAATCGGAACTCTTGTCAATACTATTGGCCATTGATCATCAACCCGATAAAGCGGTACTAACGGTTTTGCCTTTTGTACTAAATCAAGCACGAAATAATTCCCATTATATGCCCCGAATATAGTATAATTCGTTTTAATTGGCTAGAACGAATAATAGTGATTTTATCAAATGTTTATTTGCTGAATTTAAATATATTCATAAACATTCTGTAAATAGGCTAACATTTCTTGATAGATAACTGCGCTTATACATTTTCCGTGTTTAAAACCCTTACCATATTCTATAAGTATCGCTATAGTTTGATATCATGACGTTACACACTGGCACAAAATTAGCCGCAATTTAAAAAGCAAGAGTCTTTTTCTTCCAAACTTACCATATCGTTGCCGCAATAGCTCATGTTTGCCGCCAATTACTGACTAGGACAACTATTGTTGAAGAAGAATCATTTTAATTTTTATGAAACATGGAAAGTAGCATCCAGGTTATGCTTGACACAATCGCATCCATTAAAAACGTTTATTTTTATAACTTATTTTTATATTTTCCAAACTTCCTGCTATATAGAAAGGTTTTTTTTTCATTTTAAAATATGTTTTTACGTATTCGAATAAGCGCTTCGGAATTCTACACCCCCTGCCCGAAAAAGACTTTATATATAAAAGAAAACAAGTATTTTTTTTAAATTTAAAAATGAAACATGTCATCCTTTTTGCACTGCAATGACATCTTTTCACTAACTTGACACTTTCGAAAGACTCCTAAGATTTTTCGCTAAGATTAAGAGCCGTAGGTATAAATATATCCTCCATAACTTATTGATGTTTTGCGTGTAGTTATTTTCTCTTTTCTATGTTTATTCAAATAAATAAATAAATGTTAAAAAACTTACCAATCGGGGCTCGGTCTACCAGGTACTATCAATTATATGGCAAACCGACTGTACAGTCCTTCAGGGTAACTTTAAACCATGGGGTGTAACTTTGCACCACCTCCTAATTTTCAATATTTTTGACTCCAAAAGACTAAATAAACTCCAGAACTGTGCTCTGTTGGCAAGGTTCTAAACTGGGATTTTTACTCTTAATTTTAGAAAATAAATTAGCAACATTGTGCGCAATTAATTGCATCATCTAACTATTTTTGTGAAGTACTGTTTTCAAGTTAATTTTGAATGCTGCTTTGAAGTTGTTGTAATCCAATTAAATTTTCATAGTAAGTAACAATATACTCATTTATCAGACATATTATTATCTAAATGCTGTAAATGTGTTAATATTTTGTGATTATTTATTTATTAATAGTTAATAAAATGTAAAATAAGAAGACACTAAGATTTTACCACATTTTCAGGGTAACTTTGAGCCGGCTCTAAGTTAAACTGATGTTTATAATAATTTACTGATTGCTACTACTAATTCTACTGTCAAAAATTTTCCATATTTGCTCGCATATTTTATATAAATGCTGAAAGTGTGCATTAGATATAACATGTAAATATTTTCACAAATATATGTAAAATACATAAAATTCATTTAAAGGCGTTATTCGGGCCGGAGCTTCTGAAATTTGACATTTCATACATTCGACATTTTTTTTATTCTTGTTTGAATAATACTAATACTAGTATGTATTACTGTAACTATGGATATATTATTGAGTTAGAATATTGAAAATTGTTTTTCACTGCGTTTTTATGTTTTATATGAACAATAAACAGTTCTTTTAAATTTCTAAATATTCATAGTTCTCTTCTTCCACTTTTCTTATGCATAATATTTTTTATAATATAAATTATACAAATCTTGTGATGTTGGGAAATGTAAATTCGGAGTCTTTACATATCTGAAAACATTTTTTGGGGTTCAAAGTTGTCCTAACTGTAATACTTTTTATTATGATGAATTATTTTAGATAATATTTATCATATGGTGCAAAGTTGCCCTACATGGCTGGGTAACTTTGAACCAGGTTATGGCTTTTATCATTATTATTCCTTAATTTTTGATAGTCATACAACAACTTGGGATCATTTCTTCTCTTTTATGCCCTTAGTTGCAACAATCTATCTAAATTATAAAGAATAAACGTATCTGTGCCTAACGCTGACATCATTTTGCGTATGGCAACACTTCACGATCAAATTTCAGTCTTGAAATTTTCGCTATCTTAATTGGCTGATGTATTATATTTTCTAAAATAATTTTTAAGCATGTTTTTTTTTTTTTTTTTTTTTTTTTTTTTTTTTTTTTTTTAAAGTTTATCTTATCACGTGCCGGTTTCAATACATAATAATAATAAACATTTTGCACATAATGCAACAAACATTTTTCAACATTTGTTTCTGACTATTTTTGCATAACGAAATTAATACTTCCTTTATAAACAAATAAAAGGATAATATTAAAAAAACCCCACCAAACTAACATATTTGTGAAAGACAAATTAACGAAATTAATACTTCTTTTATAAACAAATAAAAGAATAATATTGTAAAAACACAAATCTAACATATTTGTAACCGTACAATTTAAATTTTTAGATCACCAAATAGGATTTTTTTTTTCAAATGGAATTTGTTTGCAAAGTTCATCTCAGTCTACTGATTGTCTATGGTTTTAAAAACAATTTTAAAGCATGAAATATTTTTTAATTTATCTATGTCGCGCGGAGCTCGATTACGAAAGATTAATCCGTTTGCCCTTAAAACAAAATAAAGAGTTTATCATTTTCTTACGGCTAATATCATTTAAAAAAAACTTCCCTATGAATAAATAAATAAAATAATATAAATAAAGCACAATTTTAACAGACATGTATATGTATAAGCTCTGAAATTATCAGAATATAAAAGGATGCCATAAGTAGAAAAATCTTGGTCAAATAACTCTTAGCATGCGGCTAATAAGAAAATATCGCTTTTGATAAATTTCAAAAATGTATTTGATTGTATAATTCTTATTTTCCTTATGAAAAATGCTTTTTAATGCAATTGGGGAATCTAAAAAATTTATTGCATATAAAAAAAAAAATAATTATTTTTCAAGTAAAAAAAAAAATGTTTTCGCCTATATTCTTTAACCCGAGAAGCCCGGGTACGATCTCATAGTATTCTTAAAATAAGAGTGTGGCATATGAAAATAGAGAAAATTCGGATCAAAGTTACACGGAAAAAACTGTTTTGTTGAAATTACTAAATTGTGGTTCATATAGCTCCATCCAAATATTTTGGTTGGAATGACCAAATTTTGGGTGAATTAACCAAACGATTTGTTGAATTAACAAAATAATTTAGTTAATCTAACCAAAATTTAATAATTCCAACCAAAATATTTGGATGGAGCTATGTGAACCAAAATTTAGTAATTTCAACAAAACAGTTTTTTCCGTGTACCCTGAATAACTGTATTTATGCGAGTTAGAGCTCGAAAAGATAGATGGGCAGGTAAACCGAACACTTTTAAACTATGTTATTTTTCATAACACTTTTCAACTATGTTGGAAAGTGTTAAAAATACAGTTCCTGTAACATTTGTATATGTTAGTAACATTCTTTCTCCATAGCATTGAAAACTCTTTCACAGTCATCAGTCAAGGTTTCGTGGGCGAATTCTAATGGAACAAGATAACAGATGTTTATAACATGCATTATTTCTTTACATATCCAACTAGTTTTCCTTTTATGCAAAATAATTTTTGTTGAGAATTACTTTTATTTACTCTTAATCATTATGTATGGTGATGAATTAAAATTAACTGCAATTTTAAGTTGAAATTTATTTTCATTATTTTTTAAATAGATAGAAAAAATTACTCGGTTATTAGTGAAGTTATTCTACAACTAAATCATTGGAACGTAGTTTGTCTTTTAAAGTAATGAATATTATACGCAAATGAAACTTGTGTATGATATTTTTATTTTGAAATACAACGCATTTTATTGTTCTAAAGTAATTCTTTTAAACGTAAATTGGGCAATAAATGTGATAAAAAAGGAAAGAAAACACTTTAATAAAATTATTTATTAATTTCATTTTTAAGTAAAAGCATTCTGTAAGATTAAAGGAACTAGAAATAAAAAAAATCATGCATCAAGCATAGATTATGAAACACTTTCCAACACATTCAGAGTAATGTAACAAAACTGCACCGTTTAATAAGTTAATGTATGTTTAATTCAGCCCATATGGAAACGCATAACACATTTGAAAACCCAATTTCAGATGTTCCCATCTACAATCGGAAAATTATCCAAATTCTTTGAACAGCCCTTTATATGACATAGATTTATATCTATTAACTACATGCATCCGAAAATTCAGTTCAGTTAGCGAATACATAAATCAGTTGAAAATTACCCTTCCGCAATTTCCTTTAATAAGGAGAATTTTGCGTGTATTTTTTTGTGCATCCCTGTATACGAGGTTTACAATTTATATACAACGAGTAACATGCAAAAATTAGTTGAATTTAAAAGCGCATACCGAAATTAAAAACGCACTTCCGGAAATTATTACTCAAAGATAGTACTGTAACCTATTTATTTTGTGTGAACCTGTAAATGAACGACCAATGCTATGAATGCCCTGTTTTATGGTAATCATCTTGTGGTGAAATTCAGTGATTTATATCAGTTTCAATACATTTGAAAGGGTGTAATGTCATTTCATTAAAATACTCTGCAAACGATTTTCCCCCAAACACCATAACGTAATGGGATTATTTTGAGTGCCCCTGTAAATGAACTATTAATGCTACCCCATATACAATACCGAACATGTTATGGTAAGCATCATTAAGATATTTTAATTGTATGAAAATTATATGTACGCGAGTTAGAGCGTGGAAAGACGGACAGACAAACCGGATTCAAAAAACACTTTTCAACTTTGTGGAAAAGTGTTAATAAAAAGGGGAGGGAGTATGTGTAACACTTATCATCTGAAGAATTTGTTGTTACAAGAATTTATTTACAAAATATTCAAAACAAATTAATATAAAATATCTAAGTATTACCACCCTTTACTCGATGATCAATTTAGAAAATATAGCCAAACTTGCGAAAACGCAATCTGTCTAAAATTGAATCCGGTTTTGAACAAACAATATCCATAATCCATGAGAAGGAATGCCATACAATTATAACTGCTCAGACGAAAATTATTCTAAAACCATTTTTCTCCTGTTCCTAGAGATTCAGTTTTCATAAGTTTTCCTGTACTTTGTTTTTAGTTACAAACTCTCCCAGAATTTCAATGATGTTAAAAGGGAAAAAAATGTGATTCCGAAATTTTGTTCTTAAATTTCAATAAATTATACGCATCAATTGAAAAAAATTTTTAGTTCTAAATCCTTTTTTTTTTTAACCAAACAGCAAAATTAATTGCTAAATCTACAAATCAGTAATTATTTTTTATTTATATATCCTCTTGTAGTTCTATATACTTCTTGCTATTTGACTCAAGCTTGTTGTTCACTTAATAGAAAGCTACTACTTGAGAGCTACTAGAGAGCATATTACTATTTTTTTTTTAGTTAATAAAAGTAAAAGCACTATTACAACACTTTCCAATGTCAGACATTGTCTGAAGTTTCAGAACTTCTTTCATATAAAAAATAAACAACATAAAAAAAAAATTCTACGTCGATGAATAAATTTTGGTTAGAAAATGTTGAAATACATTCTAACAACTATTCTACCACATTTCACCACATTTCATCTATATATATGATACAGATAAAATACAAATGTTGAAATGTTGAACCACGTTCAACGTTTTTCTAAACTAATATATTATGGAATTTTCTATATACAGTCTTGCTCATGAACAAGGTTCGAAATATACAGGCGCAAACTGGAACGATATTCCGCGGTTAGTGAATTTTTGATAAATATTGTTCCGTTTTGTGAAATTATGATAAATATCCTTCAGTTCTTGCAATTATTAAAACATATTGTTACAGCTTCTGAAAAACATAAATGTAATAAACAATTCAATTTAAAAAATCAAAAAACCCGACTGCGTAAAAAGCGAACTAATTAATTATTTCTCATCAATGTGAAACTATTTTTTTTTCATTTCCTGCTATTAGCTCACACTCTCGTTATATATATCTTGTTCAAATTTTCAATCGTTAATAAAATACTTAGTATTCAGCCAATCAAGCTCAAATAATTTTTTTTAAACTTCTAGTGGATGACACTTGATGTTAATTCAGTTTTTTTCAAATATTAATTCATCAATTAAATTAAATTAATTAATTTTCAATAATCGAGAGAGCCCTGTTTTTGATCAAGGTATTTTAAGACCGAGAGACCTCTCTTCTTGATCAAGGCATTTTAAGCGCCACCCAAAAGGAAAGAAGAATGGGAGAAAAAAAAATTCTCTTATTGACCTAAGAAGGAATTGACTTAAAATATTTTTTTATAGTACTCGTTTATATTACTTACCTATTTTTTTTATTTACTTGTATTGATGACTTTTAAGTTGTGTTTAATTGTTAGTTCCTATCCATAAACACTGTTTTGATGAGGTCTATAGATGTCTACGGTGGTTAGAGTTGCAGTAAAGCTAGAGATCCTACATACACAACTTCCAGGTTGTATATTATTTTAACGGAGCTTCTGGCTGTAAAATAGTCAATGAAACATCGTCTTCATTTTGAAAGACCTATCCAATGATATGCCCCTCAATAGGGTGCGTAATTTTTTTTTCGTCTCTACCGCCATTTTGAATTTATAAAAACAAAACCTATCCTGTAACCATCAGGCCGTTAAGACGAATTGATAGAGACCTCATTCATTAAAATCCATCCAGCCGTTGGGATGTTTCGAGGGTATAAAGAAATCCACATACACAGATACGCGTGAAACACATAACCCTTCTTTTCAGTCGGGTAAAAACATTTCTGTTACGGTTAAGGTTCATCCGAAAACATGGATAGAAAGTGCAGGGATGCACGCCATCACTCATACCTACGACTGTGAAGCGTAGGTACCTCCCCCAAGTGAACGACTCGCGAGACAGATGACTATTAAATTTTAGTGACTAAATAAATATAGGAGCATAAACAAATATAGAGGATTGGCAGTTAGAGACAAGGGTTCTGGATTCGAGTCCCAGCCTGGACGCATTTTCGCTCAGATGGAAAAATTACAACTCATTTGAATTATTCACCAATAGTATGAAATTTGTTTAAAAATAATTAATTAACTACCAATTTGTGAAAAGAAGGTTTTGATATTCTTCATGCATGCGCACATAAAATCGTTTCATACGAATGCTCACAATGCTCTATAATATCTTGTTAGATATTCAATGTATTAATTTTTAATTGTTGGATAATATTTCTACAGCACTTTATTAAGTGTTTTGAAAGCGGCCTTAATTTTTGCTAAAAACTTTACATTCTATAAACCAAAAAGAAAAAAAAAATTGTACAGAAACGTTTATATGTTCACGAAAATGTGCGTTGATCTTACACAAATCCATACAAACGTTGTACAGAGTTCACATAGTTATTTAATACAGTGTTTAACCATTTCGAGTATTATCTGTTATAGAGCGATGGTGAATATTACGTTTTTTTATTCAATTTATAGTTTGCCCGTTGATTGATCTCGCGACTAAATCTTCACTGAGAAAAATGAGGTCAAACGTGTTCTTTAGAAACCAAAAGTTCGAGGACAGTTCATAAAACATTTTTATACACTCTCAGAAATACTTTCTTTAATTTACGGAAATTTTCCTGGCAGCAGTGCTATCAGGATTTTTCCGTTAATGAACGAATATCCGTTTCTTTTTTTTTTCTCCGTTACAGGAGGTAAAATATACGTAAATTGAAGAAAATGGGGATAAAATAAAAGTTGCTGACCTTGGATTCCAACCAGCTACCTTAGCGTTACGAGACCAATACTCCGCCCACTCGGCTACAGTCATACTCTTGTTAAACAGTTTGAAGTAAGTTTGCTTGAGATGGGCATAGTTAGATTAAATTCTTTAAAAAGCTTTGAATTTTGAAGTTAATTTCTGGACGATTTCGTCTTTAATGAGATTGTGGTTAGGGTTCTAATGTTTTAATATTAAAATAGAATAAAAATATTAATTATAAATATTTTTATGTGGATTGCTCTATGTAATATGTGAATATTATATTTTTATGCAAGATATTATTATTATTATTATTATTTGGAGTAAAATCGATTTTTTCCCATTTAATATTTTAGTTAAAATGTATATTTAAAATGTGTTCATTTAAAATATATTTTAAATGCGAATATTTTTTTATAACTTTAAAAAATAAATTGTGAATACTATTAAAGGAAAGAGAAAATTAATTGTTATTTATTTTTAAATTCGAAAATGTTTTTTTTCTGCTTAAATTAGAAATCTTAATTTTAAGAATTTTTCGTTTTTCGTTTTTAAAATGAATTTTAGTATTAATAGAGCCAATACGCATGCATGCTAGGAATGAACGGAATTTCTATCTCTTTTTAGGTGCGTTCGTAATTATATAAATACGTAGCATCTATAGTCGTCGTTCAGTCCGTCTGTCCGTCCGCATATAACACAGCAAAAATTACCCAACCGAATGGTCTGAAATTTTAAATATATTATTTTTGCAAAATTTTATCGATTCATTTCAAATTTCATGAAAATCGGATGTATAGTTTAAATACAGGGACAGTCAAAAATTTCCGTTACATTACGGCCAATGGAAAAAAAATATTGCAAGTGCATTTTAATGATCTTACAGCCTTCCGAATGGTCTGAAATTTTTAATATGTAATTGTTGCAAAATTTTGTCGACTCATTTCAAACTTTATGAAAATAGGATGTGTAGTTTAATTACAGGGACACTCAAAAATTTCCCGTTACGTTAAGGCCAATGGGAAAAAATTATTTCAAGTGCACTTTAATGATGTCACAGCCTCTAGAACAGAATGAAATTAATATGCACTTATGAAGTGCACTAAAATATACATTCAGTACAATATGCGGTGCAAAAAATTACTATAAAACTAGTTAAAGTACGAACGCACGTCATTTGCCACGTTTGACGAGCAATTTCCAACTTGTTTAGACTTTCGAGAAGAATTCACGTATAAAACATGTTTTCTAGGAGTACGGAAATTATTTGTTAAAAAATGAGGAATACTTTTGTGTATATAGACGAGTTTTTCTGACAGTCTATTTATTCCTTAAAATGTCTACAATCGATCGCGTTCGGTCATTATTCTTAATTTCTGAGCAAGAGTCACTACTTCTTCTAGATAAATTCATTGCCCATCAAACATGTGGAATACGTCCATTTCGGCGAAATAAATCTTTTAATTTTATTTCTATCTGATAAATGGCAGTCTGAGAAAAATAAAGTTACAAAATACGATCTGGCGCCACGCAATATGTCGTGCTGTGTATCCCCATCTAATGCGGCCGGACACACTGTGACAGCGGGTGGGCAAAAGAAATGGATGTCCGGCGATGCACAATGCAATTTTGGAGAACAACAAGTGACCAAAATAATAAGGAAAAGCCTCTGTGATGTCGCGGGGAAGGAAGAAAGATGTTTTCATTAGTTGGAGAGGAAATCTATAAAAAGTGTCTGAAGATTTATACTTTAAGATATCTATAAAGATCCGATATTCCTGTGTGTGCTGCCAGTATATTAAAACACACTGTAAAAAAAAAGTCAACTGTTTCTTAACCCTCCGTACCAGATGGGTCCAATATAACCGACAGGAAAAACGGAATTAGTTCAAATGCGGTAAAATCAAGCTGATTGTCATAAAATTAAGAAATTTGTTTGTAAAATCGAATTTTTAGATCTAGATTCGTAAAATTTAGAAACATTTTAAAAGAATATCGAATGCTAACTAATGAATTTTAACTGTGGTTGGATGCATCGTAATTTTTGTACATTTTTTAACCATTTGGAAAAATGGTTATTGTCTTCGTCAGGGTAGGAAATCAAAAGCATATCTGAAGCTTTTTATTGGTTTAATCCGCATTTTATTCGTTTTCTGATTGGTCTATACTTTAATCTGTATTTCCCTTTACTTTCTACAGAGATGGATACTTCTGTTGCCACTATGACAAAAAAGTAATAAAAACTACAAAAAAAAAAATTAATAACTCAGAAACAAATTGAGATACAGCTTTCAAACAAATTGCATTTAAAAGTAATTTTTTCTCTATACGACGGTGTAAAAAGTAATATTGTGGGATGTTTAGAAGTTTAAGAATGAAATTTCATTTAAAATGGGTCGTCAGATTTCTTGGAAATCTGACGATGGAAAAGCCTTTTCCCGAACAGCCAATGAAATACTTGAATAATACGTAAGTTTTAAGAAATCTGACGGGTCGCAGGCGATTTTTGTCGCTTGCAATTTTTACGTGTAATAACACTATTAATGTTTAATTCATGGCGTACGTAATGTATGATCAACTTCGTGCGATTTTTTATGTCTTAAATTTTAGTCTTAGAAAAAATCATTTTCCAAATGGTCGTTGTAATTTGTTAAATTGCTTTTATTTATTTTATTTTATTTTATTTTATTTTTTTGGTAGTCCGAGACTTAACCCAGGAAAATATATTATAACTACGTACGAAAATATACAATAATTTCTTCAGAGTTACCTTTTTAGAGATTTCGAAAAGTGTTGTTCATTTTTAAAAACCTCAAAAAATAATATATTTTTGAGATTTAAAGAAGCATTTATAAAAACAAAGTTTCTTTTACAGCCACTGATTTTTGGAAACATTTCCGAGTGGTTTTTATAGTGTATTAATCAGTTTTCTCAAACAGGAATATAGTATTTTTGGATACTATCCATTGTCAAGTAAATATTTTCGTGTTCAAGAAACACGTTTTACAGACAAATATACTAAATTACCATTCTTAAAACTAACATTAAAATTTATATTATTTTATTGCGTTTGCATGTATAAATTCAGTTACGCAGCTGAAAGCGTTTAACTGAGAATGGATAGCATTCTAAAAACCGATATTCTGTTTTGAGAAAACTGATTAATGCACTATGAAAACTATTGGGAAACGTTTCAGAAAATCAGTGGCAGCAAAAGAAACTGATTTCATGAAAGCTTTTTTTTTTTTTTAAATCTCGAAAGTCTATTCGATTGTGGGGTTTCTAGATATAAAGAACGCTTTTTGGAATCGTGGGAAACTCGGAAGAGGTTATTCTGTACTTTCTACGTGGTTATATTACATTTTCCTAGATTAAGAAACATTTATCTTTTTAACAGTGCAGTGATTCAGCTAACTGGGATACATTAAGGGATTTTTTAAATGCATATCAATGGCTAACGATGAATCAGTAAATACAAAATATGTTATTCTATGACGCATACGCGACGTGTAAAATCCAACTTAAAAAAGGAAACAGATAATAGAATGAATTTTGTTTACAATTATTTTAGGACTTCGTGAAATAGGAGAAAAATTAACACTATAAAAAAGCCATTAAAGAGCTTCAGCTTGCGGACTCTATTTTCTTTCTTTTTAACATTTTCCAACAAAGTTGAAAACTGCTTATGAATTGGGCTTGTCTGTCCGTGCTCTAACTCATGTAAATACAATGCGATTACAATGAAATTTATGTATCTTACCAGGGTTCACCATGGTACGTTCTGTATTGAAAATGAAGTGTGTAGCGCTTGCGGTTCATTTACAGGTACTCTAAAAAAAATTCCCTTGCATTACGGCCTTATGAGGAAAAATCATTTGTGATATATTTTAAAGATATTGCACTGTTTTAAACATATTGAAAATTATATATATTAATGAAGTACAAGCGCTTACTGTAAGAAGTTGGTGTCCATAGAATTTATCTTTCATTTACAAGGACACATAAAAGTATTTTTCTACAGTACTACTTATGAAGACTAACTGCTGACAGTGCTTTTCAGTTGTAGTGCGCATTTTAAAATGTAACCATTTTTTTACATATTACTTGCTGTGCATATACTTTGTAGATCATATTCAGGGATAGACAAAGGATATAGAGTACATTTCCTTTTATTGACGGAAATTGCTGAATGGAATTTTAAAGTGTGCTATGCGTTTAACTGAATTAACTTTTAGCAGCGATGTAGTACAAATACCAATCTATAGCTTATATACAGAGATGAACAAAAAATTCTGATGTTTTTCCAACTATTGATATACAGTATTCTGAATGTGTTGGACAGTATTTCACAATCTATGCTGGATGTATGAATTTTCGCTCTTGTTTCCATTTTGCATTGAGGAATGAAACTCTTTTTTGATGATTTGAAATTGCCATATGCTAAACTGATTCTGGCAGCTTCAGTATTTCTGTGTGTTGATTTTTTCTTTCCAAGATATCACGGAAAATCTATTTCTTAAACACAGACAAAATAAAGAGACTGCTCGTTTATCATGATGTTTTTTTTTTTTTAAGTAATAGTTGAAAACACATTGAAGATGAAGATTGTCTATAGATTAAAAAAAGCAATGTTTTGTCTTCTTATCAATAACCCCACCCTTGCCTTATTGTCAGGTTATATTTAAACACCAAATAGGGCACCGGAATGTCAATAAAATCTGCAGATGAAACAGATATTTAATGTGTTCAATTAACGATCTCTATATATTTTCTTCATTTCCTATCAATAGTGAAGATGAACGTCTCTTTGTCTAAGATCGTAGCGGTTTTCCATACAATGAAATTTCCTGCAAAATATATTTCTTTAAATTTTATCTTAAAAAAATCAATCTAATTACACATTTTATTAAAGATCTTAAGTCAAAACATATTGATTAGTTTATCAAATTGAAAACGTATGATTTCTACTACAAATACTTTTAATTTGAGAATGCATAGTTGGAATACCGTTAAATTTTGATAACAATGTTATATCAACGAATAAAACAATAAATAATATGTCGCTAGTATATACATATATATTATTAAATATTAATTATATATATTAAAGTCATATAGAGAGAGGAAATTCGCGTATTATGAAATACCATTTACATTTTTATTTGTAAGTCAACATAAAAAAATTGAAATACATTAAAAGTTAATAAAGAACAAACTTTTACTATTTTTGAACACATTTGTAATGTCTTTAAATTACAGGGTCATCGAAAAATAATGCCTAGATTTAAAAAAATCATAACATCGAAACCTTTAATATTAAATGAGTAATTCTTTCACTACACGATAACTGGTGAACACAAGTTTGGTTTTAGTTCACCAGAATTCGTTTGCGTGTCTGTGTTATGCGCGGATTAGTTGCGCAGTCGTCAAGGTCAGCCGACGCGCTACTCAGTACGATGTTGACTGTGCAACAAAAAGCACAGTGCGTGATTTGGTATGTGGAGTCAAAGTCAATAGTCAAACGAGCGGCTTTTTCGGAGAACTTATCCAGGTCAAACTGCTCCTGGTGCTCACATTGCTCATATTTGCTCCTGGTGCACACCGAACGGTGCTCACATTGAAACATACTCAGGTATGAAAAAAAAATATTTTTTGCCGCACATTATAAGACTAAAACCAATAAATTACCTTTCATAGTTTTTTGTGACAGTTATTTAAAATCTAGGCATTATTTTTCGATGACACTTTTTGAGTAATGGCAACCAGTCGGGTAATATTGAATAAGGTTATAAAGAATATTAAAAATCCAAGAAAAAGCACGATATACAAGAATAACAAAAATTCTTTAATAAGTAAAAATTAGCACAGGGTTCAATTTCTAAGAAAAAAAGTACCGGAGCCCAAATATCATGTGGTACTGGTACTACAACTATACCGTCCCCCCCCTTCCCCCGTCACTCCAATATGATATTTATATTTCGTACATTATTTGCAAAATTTAAAGCATTTTTTTCTTTAGGAAAATAAAAAATAAAAAATATCTATCAGCATATACTTAGCTGTCAACTATTCCCCTTTTTAGTTATCACTCCTTCCGAATAGTAATCTCTGCCTAGTTTTAGTGTTAATTAATTGCAGAATTCTACGATTAAATTTGGTAAGGATTAAGATTCGTAAATAGAGTTAACTATGTTAGCTATGCATTTTTTCATAAAAATGCATAGCTACGAATTACACTGGGCTCCGGAGCCCTGTATTTATGAGTTCCGGTGAATTCCGACTAATATTTAAATATTTATTAAAACAGAGAAACCGGAGATGGGCTCCGGTGAGCTTCGGCGCAAATTAAGCCCTGCATTAGCACATCATCTATAAATCATCAGATTCTTTGAAAAATTGTTTTGATTTTTATAAAACACAAATGTAGCCTATTGCTTCGGCCCCAACACAGTCCACGTGAGCCCACATCAGGCATTATATCCACCCCTGTCCTCTTCCATCCTTTGAATAGTTTGCATTGCAAAACAGGTACACTGTATCTATCTTATCTGGTGTAAAACCTGGTAAAAAACACATCTGAAATGTTACGTCGAATGATTATTCGTCTTCCACTGGATAAGTCTTGAAACAGTTGTCTAGCTGATATTTCATATAATCCTATACACATCTTGCAAAAATGTAACCTTTTCACTCGTCAACAAATTAGCGCAGTAGAAAACTGACTAACACAGAAATAAATATAACTGTTCAACTTTCTACTGAAGCTGATTAACATCATTGACAATGAGATTTTATAATTTATGCGAATTATGTAAAAAGTATCTGCAAAAATTGACCAATTCCAGTGATTAACAAACCAATGCATTGAAATTTTGTAAATTGCATAATAAACAGAATGACTTTTTCTGGGGCATAGATGATTCACATTATAATAGTATCTTTATCCCAGATGTTGTGGCAGTTAAAGCACTGATGTAATCAGAAATTCGTTGAATTTGTTGCAACTTTGTCACTTACGTCAGTGTAAATATAAAACTAACTAATATGTTATTATATGAGTGCGGTTTATTCCCTCAATAAACATTTTAAAAAACAAGCAGAACTAAGCACAGTCCCTCATGGGAGTACCTGGAAGAGAGATAGAGCAATAAACTATGTATATATAGCTTCTTTTTCATGAAATAAATATTTTTATCAAAAAACAAACAACATTTTTACGGTGATTTAAACTAAAGATAATCTGTCATTAGAAAGGTTCTAAAAACTCTAAAAATATATCTTAAAAAACCATTGCAAATTTCATCCATATTTGTGGCTTATGAATGGCTATAAACTTGTAGTAGAAAAAAACAACATTGATTTAGGATGAATGATCATTTGAAAATTTTAATGTTACATATGTATATTTTTAAAAAAGTATTTCTTACTTCTAATTCAATATCCCGAGTTAGATTTCGATAGAAAAGTTATTTTATAAAAGGTAAACACTGAGAAAGCGTTTCATTTTATTTTGCCTGGAAGCAACAGAAAATACTTATTAAAGCTTTTCGCATCGAGTTCCATGAATAAACTTAACTTTGTTTTTGTTTTTTTGTGTCTTTAAAGGTGAGTATTGACATTTTCGAAGACCTAAATAAATATGTAAAGAGTTATTTCGCTAAATATTGATTTGTTACCGAAGTTTATTGCTTTACCTTTTTGGGAGAATGCATCCAGAGTTTTGCAGTTTGAGTAAAACGTGTAACGTAATATATAAGTTTTAATGGATTAGAAAGATTTTGATTAGTCTCGTTATTAGCGATTTCTGCTTTAAATGAAAGCAATATTAATTTATATTAGGAATCGCAAGAATTGTTTTTTTTTTTTTATTGAAATGAACAAAGTTCGTAAGAGAAAAGTAACTTGTGTGTTCCAAGAAATGTTTACATTAAAGTTCTTGAGTATCTTGTACGAAATATTTCGAAATTCATTAAGTTTAAAAGTGAACATTGCAGACATTTGCAGAATAGAATTCTTTAATTAATGGAAGAGAAAAAATTCACATTAAGTGTGAAGGGGGAACCCCCCACACTTGAAATTAGAGAAAATGGCCAGATGTACAAGTGGAGTACATTGGGATGTCTCACAAAAACCCTATTTGTGAGCTCTAATCCCCTTGACTGCAAACAGATCCAACAAAGTAAAGATGAAAATTTCATTGAAGAAATGTTGACATAATATACTGATGGGGTGGGCCGCTTAGAAAAGCGTGACTTGACACAGTCAGAGTATCAGGACGAATGATACATTTACATATCGAATGCACGCCACATCCACTGGAATACCAAGCCAATATGAGAGTTACGCAAACGCCAAATTATCCGTTGCATAGAAAAACAGTGGAAGAGAATTTAAATTATTGGCGAATAAACTGATAAACACAAAATTGTGAAAATAACTTCAAGCAACGCTACCAAAACATTAACAATACGTAAAAAATATTTATATTATAGATGTCAAATATAATTTTATGATTAAATTTATTGCCTGAGTTAAAATTCGAGAAATGGATAACATCCCCCTTGTTAATAAAAATGATCGCTTTCTTTTATAAACAACGCAAAGGAAATTACCCACCTAAATCACGAAAATAAAATAGATTAGTATTAAATTAATATCGAAATGTCAAGAGTGAAATTATCGTAAATCTCCCATATAGTTTGTTGACTTGCAGATTTAGACAAGCGAAGAGCAAAATGATAATTTAATGTTTATTATTTAATGTTTTACTTCCGCATGAAAGAGACGAGAAACAAGCCTGAAATTACTTTTTAACAAATCCATTTATGACTGACAGAATACATGGAAGGAAAAAGAAAACATTTATTTAAAAAAAGAATAAAAAGGGCAATATATGATGATTACATCATCATATATTATCACCCACAGCACGCAAAAAATGCTGACTCTCGGCATGGCTTAATTCCAAAAATATATTCAAAAACACTGTACTAAATCAATATATAAGGTACTAAAATTACAAACATTTTCCTTATTATTTTTTGTAAAGTAAGTAAATAGAAGCTTCTTGAAAAACAAATGCACAGATCTGAATATTAATAATAATGTCTATATCACGTGATAAAATTGATTGTTCATCAATCAAAACTTTCAAAAGTTTCTTATTGTTCTTTTTAAATAGTCGACTATTTTCAATATGAATTTGCATTAAATTCTTTCTGATATTCAATAATCAGATCTAATAATAAAAAGTCATTTGTCCTTAACAAGTATGTGTCCTTGTATGTGAAATCCTGAATAGGACATAAACAAATCTTTGTTTGTTTGTTATAATTGTTGCTAGCATAAACAAACATTTTTTTAATGTGTATTCTAATATTTGACATTCACAAAAATATAATACATGTATGCATACAATAAAATATTAAACACAAAATTATATACAAAAAGTGTGAGAAAAAAATGTAATATTCGTGCAATCCGCACAGGAGAGATAGAAAAAATATGCACATGTGGCATCGAAGAAAAAAATATCTCCCCTTAAACTTGTAAGAAATAATTACAAGGAATATGACCGCAGCTTATGGCTGTGGTCCTAAACGGGACAGGGCGTGAAAGGGAGGAGGACCCACAGACATTAATATTTAATATCTGCAAATCCCCTGCTCCGCACAAAATCAGAGAGATCCTCTGACAAGTTTGGAGCCACCTGGACTTCAAAACAAAAATTGTCATAAGGGAAGTTGGCTAACCAACTTCCAAAGTGACATGTGCTCTCAATACAATGAAATGCAGACCCCATGTGGGCATTTAATTTTGAACGGGTCACATTTGAACAAGGGCAAATGAAAAATAAACAAAATATAAAATAAATCAAAGTTTTTTCTAAAAAAATGTAATAATGTGTAAAAGACATAAATCTAGAGTATTGAGAGCGAAAAGTGTCATAGTCGAGACTAGCTATATTCTTATATTTTTTTACTTAATCCATACTTGTTTTAAAACAATCAATTCCATAAGGATGTAATTTTTTTTATCTGTTAATTATCCTTCATGTTTATAAATTGTAAACTACTGCTGGCCAAAACGAAACTTAAATTAACAAGTATCAAAGTTACCATTTAAAATACTAATTAAAATAAAATTTAAACTGCAAAACCTTATAATTATTATTATTATTTTTGTTTATGACTGAAAATTAAGAAAAAAATGACCAATCTTTGCACATAAGATAAAATAAACACATGACATATGGAACCAGCCACATGACAACAAAGAGGAAGAAAGAAAAAATATGCGCTCAACGACATAGAAGAAAAACAATGCAAAGATACTACATACAAAAGAAACATGGATGAGCAGAGCTAGTCACATATTTATTTCCTAGGACGCAAATTATAGGAATGGGGTTGATTAAGGATGTAATTGTTGCTATGAGAAGGACTGCTATTTTTAACATAGCTTAAATCAAATAAGTGACCATTGCGAGGTGGGGCAAGCAGTAACCTGTCAATATGAACTCTGAATATGGAATTGTTGTGATGTGAGTTTACTTGTTTGATGGAAAATGAAACAGATGAATGTTTCTTTACAATTATGTATGGTCCTGTGTACTTTGGCTTAAATTTATCCACCGATTTCAAATATATAATGTCTTTTTCGCATATAGGTCTTAACTTTGCTGTTCGTTGATGATATTGATTTCTTTTAACTTGTGAAGATGTAATGTTTTCATATGATTTTATGTAAATACCCTTTAAATCATCCAAAAGTTTATGGATTTCAAAACATTGATTTAAAAATGGTTGATTAGCATATAAATCATAAGTGTCAAAAATTAAGGACAATTCACGTCCAAAGTGTAACAAATTTGGCGAAAAGGCAGTGGAAGAATGTTTTGATCCGTTATATAAATTGTTATGAATAGCAATAGAATTTTCAAATGTATGACCTTCTTGCATTAACATATTAATAGAACACTTAATAGAAGTATTAATACGCTCCGAAATCGCATTACAAGCGGGATGCCCTACCGAAGAGTGGCTTATTTTAATACCTAAAGTATCATTAATTAATTCATAAACATGTGATGTAAACTGTTTTCCTAAATCTGACAAAATTCTGTAAGGTCGACCGAAAATTGTTATGTATGAAAATAAACATTTTACAATTTTAGGAGCAGTAGTACTGTGTAACGGATATAATTCCATGTGGCGTGAAAAGTGATCAATGACAGTTAAAATAGATTGACCATTTGAAAAAGGGCCAACTAAATCCATTGAAATAGTATCGCCAGGGAATTTAGGTGTATAAGTAGTTTGGAGAGGAGCATTAGGTGTCCTGTGATGTTTAGCTTGTAAACATTTGACACATGATGAAACAAAATTTAATGTATCCCTGTACATGCCTTTCCAACAGTAACGGGCTGAATGAAAATTATGTTTTACGCAGTCCAAAATGAGAGAAATGTGAAATAGTTAACACTTAGGCTTAAGAGAATTTGGAACGATAATAATGTATGAATAACTATTATTAGCAACATTGTTTTTCTTTAACATTAGCACCTTGGAATCCGGATGAATAAAATAAGATGGAAATTTTTCACATGAACCATTCTTTAAAACTTCATTGTATATACTAGATAACTGAGGGTCTTTAGATTGTTCCTGTACAAAAGTTTCATTCGAAATTTCTAGAAGAGGGTCTTTTTTCTTAGAATTAGCTGTTACTAAATAATTGATAATCTCACGTTGTTTAGCACTCTCATCTACATCATTTTCAATAATGGGCAAAGCCTGATCTACCTCGTGAATAAGTTGAGGGTTAGAATTTAGAGTTTCAATATTATCTTCCTTGAAATTGCATCTAGATAAATAATCCGCCAATACATTTTTGGAACCTAGAATATGTTGAAATATGTGAACGTGTATATGGATAGCCTGGAATATGTGAACGTGTACTTTGAAAGGTGCATAAGCCATCTAGTTGTAATATTAGAAGGGTTAGAAATCTTTTTATATTTTTGTAGAGGTGCACTGTCTGAAAGAACAACAAATTCACGATTGAAAAGGTAATAATTAAAAGCATTAATAGATTTAAAGATGGCCATCAGCTCTAATTTCAAAGCAGGATACCTTCGCTCAGATGGTTTAAGTGACTTAGAAAAATAAGCGACAGGTAGTAATTGATCATTATGTTTTTGAAGAAGAGCACCTGAAATTGCAGTACCTGAGGCATCAGTGTTTACATAAAAAGTCTTATTCCAGTCCGGTAGTCTAACCATGGGAGTTGAAAGAAAATTTTCTGAATATCATTGAAGACCTTTTGATGAAAATCAGTCCATTTGAAAGTAGTATTAGGCTTAGTTAAATCAATAAGTGGTTGAATGAGCTCAGAAAAGGATGGAATTAAACTTTTGTAAAAAGTTGCTAAACCAACAAATCCTTTAACTTGTCTTTTAGTGGTTGGAGCAGGAAAAGATTTAATTTTTTGAATGTTAGCATTAATAGGGAAAATGGAGTGGTTTTCAATATGAAAACCAAGATAGTCTACTGCAGAATTGTGAAATAAACATTTAGATGGTGATAATGTGAGATTATACTTCTTTAAAATTTCAAGAATTCTTTCTAATTTTCATGAGTTTCTTGAAATGAGTTAGAACCAAAAATGAGATCATCCTGGTATACATGTATACCTTCAATTTGCATCTCATCTACTAGCATGTTCATTAAAGTTTGGAAATAAGCACTGGCATTCTTTGAACCAAAACATAAACGTTTAAATTTAAATGAACCAAACATACTGCAAAAAGTAACCTTTTCTTGATATTCTTTAGGGAGATCAATATGATGATATGCCTGTTTAAAATCCAATGATGTAAAGAATTTATATTTCGAAAGATTTGAGATTATAGTCTGAATTTTAGGAAGTGGATATGAAGAGCTTTGAATGATGGTATTTAACATTCTTAGATCAAGCGCAAGTCTATATTTTTGTTTTCCTGACCCATCTGGTTTCTTTTTAACCAAAAGGATGGGACATGCCCACTCTGAACAACTACGTTCGATAATTCCAGCCTCTACTAATTGATTAATCTGAGATGAAGCTTCTTGCTGGAGGGCCTGGGGAAAATGAAAAGGTAGCGTTTTTATGGGGAAGTCATTAATAAATTTTAAGTTAGGCTTGAACTTATCAGTATGTCCTAACGTTTTCATACTTTTAGAAAATACAGCATAATGATCCAACAGTAACTTTTTTTAGCTTTTCTGCTTCTTGTGAGTCAAGATGATTTAATTTAAAATCAGAAGAGGATAGTTCTAATTTCCTCTGTTGTAATATTTCTTGAGAAGCCTGAATAAAATTAACAAATAATTGAGAGTCCTTTTTAAAATCCTCCTGAATGTTTTCAAAGTCATTAACATTGTCAAATATTTCATCAACTTGAGTTATGCATCCTATATTTGTGTTTTTGTTCAAATGCATATTTTCTTCAGATATATTTTTAACATAAATATTAAATTCATCGGTTGCATGTTTCGTTACCTTCTTTTCATACTGATGGTTACTATCTTCTAGCTGAATAATTGAGTCAAAAACCAGAATATCCTTAGAAAATGCATTACTTTGGAACAAATATGGAGTTTCGTGTAACATGTTACTAGTTTTAACGGTGACACATTTGACTTCATCAGGATGCAGCATAAGTTTACTTTTTAGCGTTACATCTTCAATAATGTGAGTATCTACAGAACTATTATGACATTCCGGTGATGTATCATTTGACTCTATACAAGTAAACGGTATATGTAAGTCATTGAGTTGCATAATTTTATTTAACAAATCTAATGTGATGTTATTTCTTTGTAAAAAATCTAGCCCTAGAATGCCATCAAATTTGTATGACTCTGGTATGACTCTGATTTGTATGACTCTACGACATAAAAACAATGTGAGAAAAATTCACGATTGATCTTAAACGAGAAACGTATACATGCTGTAAATTTTAATTCAGAGTTAACCGTTGTCAGTGTAACATTGGAGCCCAGACGTTTATATTTTAAGTTGTGTTTAAGATTTTCAAAAAGTTTCACTGAAATTAAAGACGTGCTGCTACCAGTATCTAATAATAAGAAAGCATCTTCCTTGACAATGGAGGCCTTTACAAGAGGAAGTGCCGGAGAGTCTCTATTGACATTAAATATGTGTTCATGAATTTCACTCTCTGTCTGGGTAGCACCACTGTTTGCAATTTTTATCGTAGACTCTGTTTGCGATGCACTCGAGTTAACAATTCTTTTAGAGGATAATTTTGGAAGTTCGTGAAATTGTGTGTGAAAAATGGTTTGTGTATCTGTTGCTGAAATGTTTTGAATTTGTTGAGGTGTAATATTATCAGCGCTATTACACCTCACCTTGAGTTTAAATTACAGTCTCTAAAATTATCGTGTCGTTTAAAATGATTGTTCTGTTGATGAAATTGTCGCGTGCTAGCACGTTGCCATTTAAAACAATTGGTGGCGACATGACCGACCCGAAAACAAAGCTGGCAACGTTCATTGTTATGTCTCTGAAAATTTTGATGTCTGGGGGGTGTTTGATAAGTATTACGAGTTTTATAATTTTTTTAACTCCTGAGACTTTCTATACTTGTGTTGTCTGACCTCAGGTGATTGTTTATGTTCCTGGGATGATGAAGTAGCGGCAGAACTTAAAGTATTAATTTTTTCGGTCAATTCCGCTAACTGTATTTGAATGTTGTCAGTCACCTGAGAAGAAGAATTACTACTCGTAAGAATGTGATCCTGACCAAAAATATCTTGTACAGTCTGGGATCACTCAATCGCTTTTTCGTAATTCTTAATATTTTCTTCCTGAATTTTAATTTTGATTGCAGAGGGCAAACATGATAATAATTTGACAAATTTAATATTATCCAAAGCAGTTTTCTCAGAAATATCCGGATATACTTTTCTTACTAACACATTTAAACGGTGCGCATAGTTCCGAATATTTTCATGGGGCAAGAGGGTTAAATGATTAAGATAGTTTAAAGATGAGGCGGTAGAGCTCACAGCAAAGAATTTCTTAAATGCCTTCTCAATGAAGTCGAAACTAGCTGCCTTAGAAAGGATATCATTTTCAATTAAGTATTTTTTCGCGGGACCTTTAAATTTAGACTTTAAAAAGATAACTAGTTCCTCTTCATCTAACTTTTTGATTTTGCCATACGCTGATATCTGATCAAAGAAAAAATTAATGAGGGTAGGATCACCCTCAAAATCATCCACAGAAAAATTAAAACTATGCGACTCTGCCATTTTAAATATGAACTCTATAATATATACCAACTAGAACTTAAAAAAAATCACTACAATATATTTTACCAAAATAATATAAATATCAACAACAAAATTGTCATATTAAATTGCAAAGAATGAAACAAATTTAATGAATATATGTGCATGATCAAAATAAACATTTTCACTTACTTTGGAAGAATAAAACAGCTCCATATCAATGTAGGCACAAAAACCATCAATATATTTAAGAGTACTTTTTATTATCATTATTATTATTATCTAGTGAAATTATATATTCATTCATTTACTTAAAAAGTACTCAATAGGAATAATGCAGACTTAAAAATTCAGTTATATTTTCAATAAACATATAATAAATACACACTTTAAATAAATATTGTAGAGATCATTCAGTGATTAACAGGTATTCAATCAAACCTATTTACACACAAAAATGCCAAAATAATACTAGCATAATTATTTACGATCAAAAATATGCAAAATCAAAATTAGTATTAAAGAAATTTTATCTGTTACTTACGATATCCCTGAATAATCTCAAATTTATGTATTACCATACATTAAAAAAAAATTATTTTCTTTCTTTTTTTTTTAAATTTTGCAAACACTTTTACGATGATACTGGCAACAACTACGATGATACTGGCGACAACAAAAAACTCACTCGCCAGAAAAATATAAAAAGTTGCGAAAAAAAAGATGAGTAAAAAATAATAATAACTATGTAACTTATGCAGACTTGTTGGTGAAAAAAAAAACACTCACCAACATCCATTAAAACAAAAAAAAGCACACCGCTTAGTAAAAATTTGCCCAAAATAATTGCAGATAATTTAAGAGGCACTTGAGTACTAACGAACACATTGATTCATCATCGGACACCATGAAGCTTATACACTGGTATTCTCAGGTTTCACCACTCACACGGGGAAATATACCCCTTGCCGCTTACTGACATTAGGAACACCGCACACTCCACCACTGCTCACCGCATCGTGTGAAACAAATTCCGGAGCAAATTTATATCCTTAGGAGTCCCGCCAATCCAGGAGCCGATAAAACAGGCAAATCATGACGAACTTCACACCTCCGAGAGAATCAGGAAAGCCGGACTGAGATCCGGGACCATAGCAGCAGCAGCAGTGATGCGCAACCTGGGAGCAGTCGACGAAATGCAAATTCATCAGTACAGCAGCAAAGATTCGGGACCAGGAACAGCATGAGTATCCGGTACGGGAAGCCTCCGTATATTATCAGAAAAGTTTCGGGACAATCAGGATCGCAGGACAACAGCATCACAAAAACTGGAGAGTGGGACGATAGCAGCATCGAAACTTTGGCACCACCACCTACCAATTAAAAGTTTAAAAAAAAACGTTCGCAGTCAAAAAAATATTCGGCACCAATTTGTGTGAAGGGGGAACCCCCCCACACTTGAAATTAGAGAAAATGGCCAGATGTACAAGTGGAGTACATTGGGATGTCTCACAAAAACCCTATTTGTGAGCTCTAATCCCCTCGACTGCAAACAGATCCAACAAAGTAAAGATGAAAATTTTATTGAAGAAATGTTGACATAATATACTGATGTGGTGGGCCGCTTAGAAAAGCGTGACTTGACACAGTCAGAGTATCAGGCGGAATGATACATTTACATATCGAATGAACGCCACATCCACTGGAATACCAAGCCAATATGAGAGTTACGCAAACGCCAAATTATCCGTTGCATAGAAAAACAATGGGAGAGAATTTAAATTATTGGCGAGTAAACTGATAAAGACAAAATTGTGAAAATAACTTCAAGCAACCCTACCAAAACATTAACAATACGTAAAATTTATTTATATTATAGATGTCAAATATAATTTTATGATTAAATTTATTGCCTGAGTTAAAATGCGAGAAATGGATAACATCCCCCTTGTTAATAAAAATGATCGCTTTCTTTTATAAACAACGCAAAGGAAATTACCCACCTAAATCACGTAAATAAAATAGATTAGTATTAAATTAATATCGAAATGTCAAGAGTGCAATTATCGTAAATCTCCCATATAGTTTGTTGACTTGCAGATTTAGACAAGCGAAGAGCAAAATGATAATTTAATGTTTATTATTTAATGTTTTACTTCCGCATGAAAGAGACGAGAAATAAGCCTTAAATTACTTTTTAACAAATCCATTTATGATTGACAGAATACATGGAAGGAAAAAGAAAACATTAATTTAAAAAAAGAATAAAAAGGGCAATATATGATGATTACATCATCATATTACGTTTTTTGTATGCTTTTAAATATCAAATTTTCATTTTTGCAATAATATTAAAATCTAATCTTTCATAATAATTAAGGGCTTTACGTTGTACAACCACAATTACGTTGTGCAAACCAAAACGTTGAAATTTATTTTATTCATGTGTTTATTTTATAAATACCCTTTCTTATTTTTTATTTTGGATAACAGATGGCGCCACTGAGTTGTTTTTATGGATTTTGAAAGCTTTCGTTGAACTGTTTCCCAGTTTGGATTTAATTTTTAAGATGTAGTGTTCCAAAGATGTTTGTTGTCCTGCTGATTTATATTCTAGAAAATGTTAATCCTGATGATGGTTCTAAAGATTAAACCGAAACGTAGAAATTTATTTTATTCATGTGTTTATTTTATATCAACTTTCAATTTATGAATAAAATGTACGTTGGATAGCGACGCCTATTTCGTTTAGTATCTAATCTTTCATCTGTCGAATTCTGCTTAAATTGCGTCTGTCTCTTAATTAGAACCAGACTTACACTCGTTTTAAGTTACAGTTATTACAGCTTTTGAATTGAGATTAAAAGTTATTTTTATCCTTTTTCTCAAAAAGCAGTTTTCCGATTTTTTATTGTACGCAAAACATCCTATAGCAAAAAATTATGCATGAAATGCCTTAAAATGTTGTGTACTTCTTTTTTAAATGTTTATTAAGGGAATAGACTACACTTATGATAACATATTAATTAGTTTATATTTACACTGATGTAAGTGACAAAGTTGCAACAAATTTAACGGTTTTTTGATTACATTAGTACTTTAACTGCCACAGCATCTGGGATAAATATGCTATTATAATATGAATAATCTATGCCCCCAGAAAAAGTTATTCACTTTGTTATGCAATTTACAAAATGTCAATACATTGGTTTGTTTTTGAGTTATGTTTTGCAGAGATGTCAAGTTTCTACATAATTTTGACTATTTCTTTGCTTAATTTTTTTTTTATTTGCAACTGCGAACATTTTTACATATTTTTTAAAGTTTTATCTTAAATGTGATCATAAAAAATTGGTACAAAAAGGAAATTTCAAAAATTTCAGAAAATCTCCTCTGAAGGAGTACACGTTAAAAATCCCGACAGATTTTTAACGAGTGAATTTTCCCACTGAATGTGTGAAATGAAATAAGTAGTCTCTTTTAATATTTTTTTTATCTTAAAGTTCATTATTATCTCGTACTAAACATTTTAGGCTGACTAATTTTTAAATTGGCATTGCAGACATTTATAGAACGGAATTTTGTCATTAACGAAAACAAAATTACTTTATATTAAATTGTCATTAAAATGTTTTTCATTGCAATGAATAAAATTTTTTTCGAATGAAATAACTATACTTTTCAAAAAAATGTTTTATGTTAAAGTTCTTGAGTATCTCGTACGAAATATTTCAATATTGATTATGTTTAAAAGTGAGCATTGCAGACATTTGAAGTATAGAATTCTGTCATTAACGGATAAAATTGCTTTTTATTAAAATTCCCCAAAAGTGCTTTGACACTGAATGATAAGAATGAAATAACTAGTCCAAGACTATTTTAACTTGAAGTTCTTTATTATCTCGTACGAAATATTTCGAAATTGATTAACTTTAAATATGACCATTAAAGACATTTAGAGAATAGAATTTTTCCATTAACAGAAGTAAGATAATTTAGAATAAAATACTCAATATTATATTTTTTTCTTCATTGAAACGACTAAAGTTTTTAGAATGAAATAAGTATTCTATTCCATCTCGTACGAAATATTTCGGTATTGATTACGTTTAAAAGTTAGCATTACGAACATTTTCAAAATAGAATTCTGTCATTAACCAGAAAAAATTACCAATGAGTTTTTTCCCCACTGTATGACAAGAACGAAATAGCTAGTCCTTTCGAAGGCGATTTTCCCTTAACGTTCTTTACTATTTCGTACGAAATATTTCGAAACTGATTAACTTTAAAAGTAAACATTAAAGACATTTGCAGAATGGAATTATGTCATTATTGAAGCAAGATGATTTATAATAGAATTCCCAATCAGATTTTTTTTTCTTTCATTGAAATGATTAAAATTCTAAATAACTAGCTTCTACCATGTATGTTTTACGTTAAATTTTTATATTCCCTCGTACGAAATATTTCGATATTGATTAACGTTTTTCTTCCTATATCAAGCGCAATATCAAGTCATATTTTAAATCAGAAGTTTTATTTAACAAAATACATTTTATTATGACTTGGAAAAAAGGACAGTGGACTGGGAGTTATGCTTACGAGTAAATGGAATGTTTGAATCCTGGGTTGTACGTATAGCACGCTCCCCCCCTTTACGATACCTTTCGTTATCATTCTCCGACCTCCCCCCCCCCCACCCCCCCTCCCGTAATGATATCGTTACACATCGTTATCAGAGTCTAATTTTTTTTCTTTCGTTTTATTTTCTTAATTTGTAGTGATATACAAATATGGTAATACATTTATAATTCACATACTTCACTGATTTAAATCAGGAGAAGAAGTTAATAGAATATCACTATTATGTATGAAATAGCATATCAAATAACACTTTAAAGAAATGCTTACTATTAAAAAATATTTTGTAATAGTTTTTATTATATAATGCATTCAACAGTAATATTGTCTTCTTGCATTTGCCCCCTGCACAGGGATAAGCAGAACTTCATATAAACAAAACAGGTAGACAACATTCTTCACCATTTTTTACTAGTAAATATAAGAAATATCATTTCGAACTTGGTTTCTCTAACAACAAATTATATGCGCATATGACAGAAAAATAGGAATGGACGAAGATTCAGTAATTCTATATTTTGTAATGAAATTATTTTATAATCATTTAATGGTTTTAACAATAACTTTCTATTTCACAAAAATAGCGTGGTTAGACTAAAAAAGATGATAACAGACTATATTGATGTACAGAAACAAAAAAAGAAATTTTTCGTTGGATCAAAAATGATAACGATATCAAAAGATCCCCTCTCCCTAAAGATATCAAAAGACAGCCCCTATCCCTAAAGATATTTAAAATATATTTATTCAGCAATGTACAAAACAAAGTTGAGAACATACAAAGCAAATACATGATTGGAACACTTAGAGCAGTGCTCGCCCATGCATAAAAGACATCACAATCATGGAACTTCCGCATCAGCTACACAGTTCATCTTGCCAGGAGTTCTGATAATCATGCACTGGAAAACGCGCCAGATACGGTGAATTCAAGAGAGCACCCGTGGAGATAGAACTTTGAAATCACCATTATGGAGAACATGGAAGTATTTGAGAAATTTTGCAGAGTCAGAAGAAGCGGCACTACACCAGAAGAATGTCAGGGAACTAAAGTAAACGCCATTCGGCCGAAGATGTTCAAGCTGTGGACGCAGGACTTCATATTTGGTGACCTTATAAGTATGTTCAGTCTGCAGATCGAATTGGTCGTTGATGACTTGAGCATTAATAACCAAGGTATGATCAGTACCATAGGTCACAATGTCAGTAAGCCTACTCTCAGTTAGCTCACTGAAAGTAGGTTATTTGTGGACAGTTTAGCCTCTCTGCCCCAGGGAGAGAGCAAGGTAATTAGCTATTGCATTATGTCGATGAATTCTCAACCCGTGAGTTGAGAAGAACTGTTGAGAGATAGGGTTCAGTGTTTTCGGAACCCGGCAGCCACGGAAGCACAACTTATCAGCTGAGCGACCCCGGGATATCAAGTGCCAGACCCCATCTCACCCCTAAAGTGAATTAGGTACATATGTACAATCCCACCGATATTAATGAAGGCAAAACTAATTTATATTAGTATTATTAATGTTTTTTGTCTTCATTTAAATAACTACAATTATTTAGAATGAAATAAAGAATGTTCCTCATAATGAATAGACTATCATTAAGAACTCTTTCCAATGATACTAACAATTAGCTATTGTCCATCTTTGATTATTATTTTTTCAGCTTGTGTTAACATTTTAGTCGCGTACAGAACAATTTCGGAATCGGGGTTACCATTTTTCCTCGTATTTCTATTGTCTTTCTTTTCCTGGTAAATGAGCAGACAAAACGTTATCTTCTTTCATCCAGATATTACGAATTGCTTTGAGGAGCTCTTTTCTCCAGATATCTGATATTTAATTTGCCTTCTTTATTCTAATTCCACGAGGTAAATGGGAAAAATGATAAATCACGCATTTCACTTATTGGAAAGGAATTTTCTCTATGAGATGGGAATAGACCATTATTCCTTTTATAGAAGGAGTACCATGTTCTTTTTTTTCTGCGATAGGTTTGAAAGGTAGATGTTTAGTGAGCAATGAACCACATTTATCGTTCATTTAAGGTATTTGAATTTATTTGAAAAATCAGCTTAACGGGTTTCCTTTATTTCCTAAAAATATTGCATTATTTAAGTTTAAAATTAGGTAATTTCTTTAGCAGGCATGGATTTTTAGCCTTTTGCAGGCTGAATTCAGATCCAGATAATGTTTCACCTTGTTTTTATTTTGCATATTTCGCTTTCTAATATGGTTCAAAGATATCAGTCATTAAAAGGGAAAGAGGTTATTTTATGCATAGTTTTTATTGTGTCCCCAATTCGAGATATTTGCTAGTAGTAAGTATTTTTCCTTCTCTAAATTTAAAAATTAAATATAGTGATGAGTTTTAATTTTTTAAAAAGAATATGTTTTGTGGAAAATTTATTTTTAATGCTTAACACAAATATAATTTCAGTTGAAAATTTGAACAAAAAATCATAAAACTTATCTTTTATCAGTATTCATTATTGTTAGAAAATTGTTCTTTTGTTTCAAGAACATATTACCATATAGGATCAGCAAACAATATTTTTTGTTGTTTACTGAAACAGACACTCTGAACAGTTGGGTCCATGGCTTCATAGCTGTAAGCAGCAAAATTCTGCAAGGATTAAAAATCCTATATAACTCACTAGTATTACAAAGGAATAATATATTCAAAAATGCAACAAACTAATGTTAAATAGCTCAAAATATTTCTTTATATTTTTATTTATAAATAATTTCAAGAATTCACCGGTTTTCATATTGTGAGTGTTTTAATTATTGTATTCAGCATCTTATTCTACGAGTCTTTTTCCTTCTAATAAATATAGATCGGAATGCCGCAGCACAGACAATCACCTCATCAAGTTCACGGCTGAAATTCCAGAATTAGTTAAAACTCGATTCGCATATCAAAATGCAATCGGTCTGCCAAGTCATATCTTGGTGGAAAATACGTGAAAACTCGATTTTAGGGATTGACTCATAGGATTACCACTGGGTTTTTCTGCTTCCAGTTCTCCCTGTTTCCATACCTTTGGGTGCACGAAAACACAATGATAAACCTGCGAGTCAACCGCTAAAATCGAGTTTTCAGGTGTTTTCTACTAACATATGACTTGGCAGGCAGATTGCGTTGTAATATGTGAATCGAGTTTTAACTAATTCAAAAATTTCAGGCGTAAACTCTCTGAGGTGATTGTCTGTGTTGCAGCCTCCCTGTCTAACATTTTTGTTCATCTTAAGAAGAATCTATTTCAATTGAATAAGTCACAAAACATAAAGGTAAAACTTTTTATTATTTACTATTGAGGCACTTCTTATTCATGCCGTCATATGAAATAACATTCCAACAATTATGCTATTATCTGCATATCAGGTACATTAGAAAACAACCTAAATATAATATTTTTATTTCTCTTCGCACATTGTATTCTAATCTTGCATTTATAAATATTCCCAGTTGGAAAACGTAAGAATTAAATGAATTACCACCAAGTGCAACACTCAGAATAGTCCCGTTACATTATGGTCAGCGGGGAAAATAATTTTCGGTGCATTTTAATGATGTTACACTGTACAAATAAAACTAAATTGATATGCATCTATGAAGTGCACTAAAACATACTTTCTGTAGAGTATGGTATGCAAAGAATTTATCATTCATTTAAAGGGTTATTCAAGAGGATTCGGTTTCGTAATAAGCTACGGAAAAAATTGTTTGGACAGTATTTTAATAATGATACACAATTTCAAACATAACGAAATTTACATATATTATTGAAGCGCTTTAGAATATGCTTACTGTAGAATATGACGTGCATAAACGTAGTCTTTTTTTTTTTTTTTTTTTTGCAGAGACACACATAATACTTCGGTTACAGTACCGTCTATGAGTGGTAAACGCTGGAGGTGCGTTTTCTGGTGTGGTATGCGTTTTTACGTTTAAATAAACTTTTGCATGTGGTGTGTACAAATTCTATAGATCACAAATTAAACACACATTAACACAAATTAATTCATAAGCATTTCTGTGTATGGGTATGAACTGTTTAAGGATATTTTCTAATTCCGTTATGCATTTTCCAGGTGAACTATATTTAGTATACTAATAGATTTTTATTAAATATAAATAAATTCTTATGCGGGCTATACCGAGAATCAGATTCGTTACTGTCTAATTTTTGAGAATACATTTTCAGTTGCGTCGTGTGTATATATATATATATATATATATATATATATATATTTGTATTTCCATAACAATTCAGCCTCTTGTAAAGTAAACGCCGTGTCTAATATCTATATTTGTTTAGAAATATACTTATACGATCTATAATTATATTACTTGTTCATTTTAAGAAATATTACTTTAAGAAATAATCGCCAAAAGCTTTATTTTGAATGATTCAATATATATGTAACGGGTGTCTTAAAATGGACTGACTGATTTTAAAATTCAATAACTTGCAAATGGTGATAGTTATGAAAAATTTTCTTGCAGGAGGGTTATGTAAGATGTCGACAGTTTTTTACTGCCATTCTTGATTTTAATTAAAATAGCAGCGATAGATGGCGCTCTAAGCAATAGGCGCTAAATTGTGCACCGATTTGGCCTCTCTCTTATTTCAGTATTGATGCAAAGAAAGGAAGTTAAACATATGGAGTGGTTCTCAGTTGCCTATGCAATTTCGTTCTCAGGGGCCCACTCCATATATTCAACCTCCTTCTTTCTCATCAATACTGAGAGAAGGGAGAGGCCAAATATTGGAACCTGTTTTAAAGCCAATTTCTTGCAGCGCCATCTATCGTTGTCATTTTAAACTAAAATAGAGAATCGCATTAAAAAACTCCTGACATCATACATAACCCTCCTGGAAGAATTTTTTAAATAGCTGTCATCATTTGCAATTTATTGAATTTTAAATTCATTCCGATATATGTACGTGTAATTTTTCAATTTTTGAGAAATATTTGAAAATGTCTTAATAGGTAGGTATTTTTTTTGTGGGGGGGGGGGGAGATTTTACTTGAAATTAATTTCCATAACACAATAGCTATTAACCAGTTTTGTGTTATTTTATTAAATAAAACTCCTGTTAAAAATAAGTTATCTCATTATACTAATACATTAATATAACATTTTACTGTGCATCCAGAATTCTTTAATTATATCATAAATTGCCAAATTTAGTCCATAACAAGAGAATTGTCAACAAATGTACACATTCTGGCAATTCCAGATTCCAAAAATTACGCATTTAAACGTAATTGCATTCGATATGTTTCTGTATGGTATGCGCGTTAATCTTCTGACAAATTAGGACTGCAGCTACAAATTCGTTAAATTCAGCAGTTTTAATTAAAGGTTCACGGGGAAAGGGGATTATAGATTAGGATACAATAATTATCCAGTTTTCATTATATTTTCAATATAACTCAAAATGATATTCACTGCGTTTGAGTTATCTTGTGATAGAACAATAGAAATTCATATTGCTGTGAAGTGGATACATATAGTCTCAAAAATTATTATTGGAAGCATTTTTTTTTTTTTTAATGAAATCGATATTTTCAATCATATCATACAACTATATAAAACTATAAATCTAATTTGCATGTTGTTACAGCATCACGCGAAATTTATTAGATTGATTTTAATGGGGTTTTCACTATAATAAAGCTTTGTGTGCAAATTGCCAATATATATGTGATTTGATGGAGTATTTGAGAAGGTACAGTAATGAACAAAAAATAAATAAATAAGTAATGATTAAAAACTCTTACGATACTCATCTGCGTACAACATAAATAATAACTATATTAAAAACCCATTAAATTAAACCCAACGTTTCATGCTCTTTCTAATGAGCCATCATAAGGGGAGGGGGTTCTTGACCTCCACGGAGCAAAGTTGCGTACAACACAATCACTTTCACAACATCAAACTGAAAACATTTCTGTAACAGATCATTAAACATCAAAATCAATGTTGCATCAGATATGGCGCCATCCGTTGGTAGACTACAGCACTATTATCAAAACTCAGGAAAAACTGAAATTAACTTTACAAATGTATTTCTTTTAAAACATTTAACCAAACATTAGAAATCTGAAATGAGATATTGTCATTACATACTTCGCTTTTTCTCAGACTAATTTCCCAACTTTCAGCTCAATTTTCCCAAGTCCACAAATATTGGGGAACGGGGGGTAGACTCCCTCCCATAACCCCCCATCGCGACGCCTCTGACGGTCTGCGTTTTTATCTTTACAAAATATCTTGAAGAGAGACTTAGATTTGGATTTGGTATTGAAATTGATAACATTCACACATTCTATAATTCATTTTTGTAACTTATAATTGGTCGTGGAAAAGCTTTCGACAGAATATTTTCTTTTTATGGATAACAAATACACAAGAAGCATTCAAAATTATCATCCTTATCAATTTTAAGAAGACATTATTCACCTTCACAACACATTTTCTCTATTTTACCTTTCTTAACATCGTTAATTTTCTTCAATATATTATCTCATTTTAAAGTTGGAAATGTAGGGGAGACTATGGACGGTTGACCATACGGGAGGCTTAACCCACTCATCAATTTTCATATTTAAAATAATTTCAGAGTTTTATCAATAGGTGTCAACCAAAGCTACTGGAATGCTCAAACAGCAGTCTTCGTTTCATAGAGATAATTGAAATAGGTGTGGAAAAAATCATCTGTGAGGCGTTTTCAACCTAAAGTTATGTTGTTTAGAAATATTTTGTAAGCTTTTTTCAAATAAATTATATCATAGAAATTTAAGAAAGTAGGTTTAAAGTAATGCAGAAATAGCGGGCTTTCATTCCGGGCATAAAGAATGTACAGTAAGTTAGGCTTAAGATGACAATGTGGTATTCTTTAGAAAAGATCTATGTAGTGAGGCTTGACCCAGTCAATGTCAGGGAGGGTTGACCAGATGCTCAAGGCTCCCTTAATTAAGTGATTTTGGAAATCTTTTTATTATACAATGTGCATAATGAAAAGTTAATGGCATATACATAAAATAATGTAAATTTATTTGTGTAAAGCTTCAGTAAAATGGTGTGATGGAAAAGAAAATGTTTAAAACTGACTATAGAAAAATATGAATAATTGCTAGAAAATGGGAAAGTTGATAGGAATTTTTTTCCATTTAAATATTGCTTACAATAGGTAAACAGAAACAGTGAAAAAGACTAGAAAGGTCTAGAAAGGATGAAAGCAGCAGTCTTAACCCTTTGAGGGGCAGTGGTATATTTATAAAACCCCTTAATTTTAATTCCGAAACTTCACAATGACACCAGAATTTTTCTAAAATCTTTTCATTTAACATGCATGTGAAATATAGCCTTTTTCTTATTTCCAAATAAATTTGTTCATAAATTCCAGTGGCAGTCATTTATTTCAACATTTTAGTACTGAAAGTATTTTGCCCCTTAAAGGTTTAAATCATGTTAATGATAACTTAAGTGTTCATGCGGTTGAAAAAGAACATAGCATCGACCGAAAAACTTTAGGAAGGTATATAGAAAAATTTCACCAGGGTGAATACAGTGAGATGAAGCCAAACTATGTGACAACTAGATTTGTCAGGCCGAGTGTCACAAAAAATAGAACAAGGAGATAAAAAAAACGCGGGACGGTGACTTCTAAATCCGGACATAATAACATTAAACACTATGAAAACGGAACCTGTCTCTAACAGAATACTGCCTTAAATGTTAAAATTTCATTTTCCCTGCTGTACAATTATACCTGCTCAGACAAAATCCTGTTTAAAACAAAATTTTTCTCCTCTGACTTGCGATTGACTCTTAACAGGTTTGCTTAAGCCTCATATTTTAAAAAATATATTTTTATAATAATTAAAGCATGCAGAATAAAGTTATTTTGCTTTTTTTAAACTAATTTTATTTCTCTTCACAAATAGTGCAATATAAAACAAAGTGGGTCAAGCCTCCGATTTAGTGGGTCAACCCTCCCATATATGGGGAGCCTTGACTCATTATTTTTTCATGAATAAAATCAATCATTTTGCAAATTTCTTATATGTTACACTTATGTAGTAATTTTATTTTGATAACAGATTGTATAACGAATAAAATGATATATAAAACTTTATTCTACGTTCAATATTTAAAAATAAAAAATCATTTTGTAAAAAGTGGGTTAACCCTCCCTAGTCTCCCCTATATGTCATCATGTAATTTACTGTGTAGGATGCCTGCAGCTGAGCCTTATATTTACTATATCTACCCATTTTCTTAAAGTTAGTAATACCTCGTTTAGGGTAACTCCGGGAGAGTCGCCGCATACGGGATAGATGCCGCACCCCTTGTATTTCTTGTAATTATCGATAGATGGTCGTCAAACGCACAGTATAGGTGCGCAATGAGATTATTTTAACCAGTGTATAGCGTGAATCCCATTTTGATGTTTACTTGTAGAAGTACAATCCTTAATTTGACGTAAGCGCATGATTTCACTGTCCAAACTTTAAAACACGTCATGTTTAAATACTTTTTATACACTAATTACTAAATGCATGCATGATTTCAAAGTCAAAACTTAGTTTAGCGTTTGTATAGAGTACTGTGTGTATGATTACGCCATTCCCCTTAGCGATGGCAGGTAACTGTGATGGCCGACGCCTGCACCATGCAAAATGGGATACATGCCGCACTACTATTCCGGTATACATGCCGCAGTTTCTTTTTTACGGGATGATTAAGTGTTATTAACTTTTCCTTTCCTTTTGCTCAGACTAACCCTGTTAGGCATGTTATCAAGTTTACTAAACCAAAGGAGAAAAGGGGGAAAATAAAAAATTAGAAGGGCAAGAAAGATGCAAGTCAAGATAATAATAATGAAAAATTGGATTACGCGTAACGCAGACATTTTTTGCAAACTACTCCAAAAAAGAGGAAGTGTAATTGGCTCCGTTACATCATGTGTTTAAATGTCGTTACATAAAGACTGTACTTTATCGACACTTTTTCTGTAGATTGAAGTCGATCTCTTAACCATTCGGGACCATAGGTGCATATAAGCACCTTCATAAAGAGCTTACAAAATTTGTTTTTGACACCAGTAAAAAATAAAAGTAATATTTGCTTTGTTTAATTAGAGCATTTTCAAGATTATTTAAGTAAAGGTAACTTCTTTTCAAAAAGTGGTACCAACCGAATAAAATTTGTGCAAAAATCACCGAAAGGGTTAACAAATAAATTATGTAAACACAATTTTACTTTTTTTTTCTTTTCCCTTTCTAATACATTGATGTTACGTTGTTGCTGAAATAACAATTAAAATTTAATGTTAAAAAATAAGTCGATAATTTTAATAGTGAAAGTAGGCAACAATTATTAATTTGAATCTACTAATACGTTTCATTGTACTCATTCAGTTTCATTTTGTTATTACATCCATAATTATAGTCCAGATATGAATGATTTTTTAAATATTTTTATTTATAACTTCATTCTGTTCTTATTACAAGCGCGGCCTTACTACCGCACAAGTGCGGCGTCTCAGCCTAAATGTACGGGTGACGCGCCGCAGTGTAATGTTTTAGAAAAAATTTGTTAAAAAATATTAATAATTTATTTTGAATTTTTTTGTCGCAGTATACGCGTTGTATATTTAACATTAAATATCACAGCATGATTTTTTTTTTATTTTATGTCCACCATGGGACTTTATACACACATTCAAAAAAATGTGCGGCATAAATCCCGGAATTACCCTATTTCATATATTTTTTAGGTTAAATATGTTCAAGAAAGTTACATTTATATACACTTTTAAGTAGTTTCAAGTGTAAAAAATTCTTTGTGTGATATATAGCAGAATAAATAGAAGTAGAAAGTTTATTCAATAAATAATCGAAAGTGTAAATTTTAAAATACAATAATAAACAGAAAATTTAATACTGCAAAAATATGTCAAACATTTTAAAAGATTATATATGTAATTATTTTGGTCTAAGTCTATTTTAAACTTTTGTTTCAGAATTTTTTTAATTTAATAAAATAATTGATACTTAAATTCCGTTTATTTTTAGTGTACAACATTTCTTTCTCTCCAACCAAAATAAATAAAAAAAAGAGAAAAGAAATTGGCAGCGAATGGGTTAATTGCAAATTTGGAATTGCTCCCCTAAAAGGTCAAATTGCCACGCGGTGGGGTGTACGCCCCACGTTGAGAACCACTGGTCTAATATCTCCGTAAAATGGATCCGAATGATTGTGAAATTTAAAGTGCTTGCACATACATGTGTTCTTGATACAGACCATAATAATTTACAGATGAAACACAAAGAAAAACTGGCGATAAATCACAAATAATAAAACTTTCTGTAAAACACCATAATATCAAAAGAACACACGGGACGCGTTTTGGGTTGGGAATTTTAACAGCCCGGCATCAGCCAATCAATCTAAACATGTGTCCGCAAGGGGACAAGGTCACAAATGAACAGAAAAAGCAAAGAGGAGAGTTTGGCTGATGACGGACTGTTAAAATTTCCAACCCGAAACGCGTCCTGTGTGTTCTTTTGATTTTATGGTGTTTCATACAAAGTTTTATTATTTAATCCTAAAAATTTATCATTGGAAAACGCTCATTCTGTCACACTTTTTATTTTGCAGGGAGATAGAACCCCCCACCCCCCCCATCTAACTATTAATATCATTTACAACAATGATTCTTTAAATATTTCGCACAGTGTTTTCAATTCTAGGACATCCATCGCAATGTAGTCAATATATATATATAATTGTTAGATCCCAAAATGTATATGCTCCTGAGAAAAAACACAGTTTTTCCAAGTTTGACGCTTTGTTGTACCGCACATTAGATAAATATGCTAAGACTTAAAATACACTTCGGTACAGGTACCGCCAATGTAAAGGGACATAATAGTCAGTATTCAAAGTTCTAAAAATAGATATTGAAAAGGCTGCTTTACTGGCATAGATTTTGGTTTCGTGCCAAATAATAATAATAAATTTTAAATTGCATTTATTTTAATATTTTTCAAATGAGTTCCTTTGCGGATATTAACATTGCGAAAAGTACAGTCGGAGAAAAAAAAAACACCCTTGCTAACTCTGCAACAAGTTATTCCAGAAAAAAATACTGGTACCAAACGATTAGAAATAATGTCTACTTTTAAATGATGTATATAAAATTTGCTTAGGGGGTCATCTACATATCAAACCGAATTCAAACATTATTTTTTTTTCATTAGCAATGCCCAGGTTGTACATCATAAATAAATTCTACACCTTTCAATCGGCCTAAATATAAATTTTCATGAAAATCATATGATTAGTTTCAGAGAAAATAATTTTCTTAAAATGAGCATATTTTAGGTGCTGTATCCAAATAGAAGTTGGGTACTCGATTGTTGAAATGCTACAGAATGACTATGTCACGCCTATTAATGTATTATTTCTTGCCAATATGACTATTTCACTCGCTTAATATGTTTCGACTATTGCCGGCCCAAATGGTTCAATAAAATGAGTAAAATATATCTTTTTCAAACTATATTTTTCTGCACATCTTAAACCGTTATTTTGTCGTTTTTTAAACATATTCGAAAACTACTCGGAAGAAAAATTTCAAACTGAGAATTCGCATAAAGAAGGACATAATAAGTATAAATCTACCTAAAAAATTGTAGGTTGCGATTTATATTTTTTTCGGATGTTAATTTCACAATTCATGATTCATATTATAATTTTTTTTAAAATTAGAAATTCAATGTATTTATGTCTGGGAATTTTAGTATTATAACCACACGAAAAATTATCACATTAGGATTATAATTTCAGGAGGTATTAATAAAAATATGAAAATGTAATTTAACATTAGGATATCTAAATTTTGAATGTTTATAATTAAAAAATGTTATCGAAATTATCATCCAAATGACTTGCAATTTCGTTTCTAGGCATAGTTTGAACCGTAGAGTTAAAATACATTGTGAAAATTGGGTGTTGCCATTAAAAAAACAAATTTTTGTCAGGTTTTGATTTTTAGATGCCCCCTAAGCATATTTTATATAAATCATTTAAAAGTAGACTTTATTTCCAAACGTTTGGCACCAGTAACTTTCTTCTATTATAATAAGTTGCAGAGTTAGTAGGGGGTGTTTACTTTTTTTTTTTCTCCCACGACTGTGCATATTCTATACATTTCATAATTTTAGAAAGAATCATTGAGAGTGGTCGTTAACATAGGACTGTCATTGTCATTTTTATCATTGTCCTCTGATTTTGCACACATATATCACCATAATTGTGTAAGCAAGGATCACATATAGATGTACAATGCAATAAAATCTTACTCGTAGAATTATCTAACGAAGAGTGTAACTACTTTTAAAAACCTTTCAATAGCATTTAGGTTTTTAATTACGTTCCTTTTCCGTAATTGGTGGTCAATCCATACAGTAGCCAGGGCTTAATTTCTAGCGAAAAAAATACTGGAGATCTAATATTCTGCATTAATAACAAATAAGTGCATACTCTCCTCCCCTCCATCCGCATATTTAAATTCCGTACATTATTTACAAAATTTAAATAGATTTCGTCTTCAGGAAAAGAATATTTTTTAATATATTTTGCCTATATCTATATGAAATTATAAACATATAAAAATATAACATATAAGAAATTAAAGTAATGGTGACTAATGAAGAATCTTCGTTAATCCTAATACACAACACAAAATTTTCTACAAAATCTTTTTCTTTTTGGCATGATTGATGATTGGGAAACTTTAGTCTTTAATTATAGGACTTTTTAAGGGGATTGGAATCAAAAAGCAATTCTGTCACTTAAAATAACGATAATAATAATAATAATAATAATAATAATAATAATAATAATAAAGTTCGTATTTCTTTAAAATGATTACTTACAATTGCTATTTACAAAATATTATGAAAAGAAAAAGCATACAGCAAAACATTATAAAAAGCAAACTTTCTAGATAATCAATTAACTTTATAAAATAAAGATTAAAAATAATTTTACAGTAATTAAAGATAGATAAGATAATTTTAGTAAGATAAATAAATATGTTCTAAAACTTTTGTGCATGTAATATCATTTTTAATTTATTTGTTAATGAAAATTATAGAATAAATTTCAAAGAATTTAACTTTCATTCTTTAGAAAGAATATTTATTTTTAAATGTATCCCTTTACTTTATTTTTTTTTAACAAGAATTTGTTTACATTACTTTTTACCTAACATATGCGCAGATTTTTGAGAGATACAACATTTTTTACTTTTATTTCGTCATTTTTACATAGTTTATTTTTGTTTTTATTTTCATTTAAAAAATCGTACTGAAATTTATGTTGCTCTAAAGTCTAAATAAACAATTTCACGAATATTTACTGCAAAGAAAGAATAATAATAATAAAAAAAATTGTTTTGGTTTTTAAGATAACCAATTGAAATTTTTTATTATTTACAATTTTAAAATTTGAAGATAAAAAAAAGCGTAATTTTCTATCTAGAAATGTGGAAAATAAAATGGAAATGGGGAGAAAAAAAAGTTAATCAAATAACCGAAGTCATTTTGAAAAAATGTATATTTTATATTTACTTTTTAACCCTTTATGGGGCAAAAATTGTATTTTTGTATTGTACTGCTTAATTCACACAAGAATTTTCCAAAGAATGTATTTGAAAATAAGGAAATTCGATTTACAGAGATTATTATTATTTTTTTTTAAGTAAAATTTTGTTAAAAGATCCCAGTACACATTTCGATTAAAATTAAGTACTACGAAAAATATCCCACCGCTCTTCAGGGGTTAAATTGTATTTGATTCTTTCAGTTCCCAGTGAAACTGTAATAAGGAAATATTTTGAAATTAAACTGAATGTTTAGCATCTGCTGCCATCTATGTGCTAGATTTAGAATTAATGTAACGGATTTTCTTTGTTTCACAAACTGCTAATAGATGGCGATAGCATACATATATTTTGGAAATTCTCAAATTGTCATTAAAAATTCTTAAAATCAAATAAACGTCTCGCATTTTTTTTTTTTTTTTTTTTTTTTTTTTTATTTATTATTTGTTATCTGAATGGCGGGATTTTCTGCCAAAACTACCCCGTGAATTAAAAAACATGAGTAGAACAAGACGTTCTTTTTAAAAAAAAATGTCATGTTATGTGAAATCGTAAATTGCTTACATATTTTTACGTAAAATACCTGTTACAAACATTCCTATATTTTGTGCTTACTATTCAAATTAAACGTTTTTGTGACAGGACATTTATTTAAGAAAATGTGTGTTGTAGTATTTATTTAAGTTAATTTGTGAAATAAAATTTCAAATTTAAAGTATGTTTATTTGAGTTGAAAAAAAAATCGGAGGTTGTGGGTTATGTATTTCGTAATGGGATATTTGTATGCAGAACAAAAAACTGCCAATAAGTTGACAATAAATGCCAAATATTACACAAATGCATTAATAACAGATGACAAAGAAAAGAGTTGTATGCTCGAAGTGTAAAGAAATTTAAGAAATGTGCGAAACTAATGAGAGAGAAAAGTTTTAAATATTTTAAATTAAATTATAATATTTCAAAGTAAAGATGTCATAAAAATTAAGATAATTTAAAAAAATATATATCAATAATATTTAGAAAGTAAATGTATGATAACAAAGGGAAGAGTTTTTTACTTTTTTACGTGCAAAGTGTTTCAAAAAATAATTCTCGGATCAATGGGTTAAACCACTTGCGCAGCGAAGTGTGGGGTAAGGTGGGCGGAAATTCGGGGTTAAGATCCCTCGCATAGCATTTAAAATCAAATAAGGTATCTACAAATCACCGTCTGATAAGGCTGTTCTCAAACCAAAAGGGGCTAATTTCTGACACGTTTTATAATTAATTTTTGTTCGAAAACGCATGAAATTGGCAGGAGATGTTATGCAACAACTATATAATCAAAAGACCATTTTCTACTAAAGGCAGAACATCTTTCAGGAAATACAGTCAAATTTGGCTTTTCGAATCGAATTCCCGACATGGAAGCTCCAGAAAGGCAAAAAACTTATCGAGTTATAAGCAATTCTGGTTACGTGACGAAAAGTAATTTATTTTTAAAAAATTGAGGAAAACTAGTTTCGATTCGAAATCGCTTCAATAGTCAAGCCTGCCAATTTTATGCTTTTTTGTTTAAATATGAGTCTGACTGGAAATGTGTCAGAAAGTTTTGCATTGTTGAACAGGTGATTTGAGAAACACCTCAAGATAAAAAAAAATAATGTATAAAAATCAAAGTGAAGAGAAGAGAAGGATAAAGAGCAGACTGTTTCAACTCTTCATAATATGATCTTCTATTTCAATACAAAGTTAATGAAAGAAAAAATTAGTAGTAATAGTAGCAAAGAAATTAGCTATCTGCATGGACAGGAATTTCCCGGCCCGGTCCCGATCCGGCTCGTTTGTATTTTTGGGGTTCACGGCCCTGCCAAAAATTCAAACGATTCAGACTCGATTCAATTTCCAGAGAAAATACCGATTTTTCTTTTTCTGGAATACTAACATTATAACATTATAGAAACTATTATTACTGAAATTATAACATTATAGATTACTACATGTTTGCAAGCCATAGAATGCAAAATAACATCCGAACCGGCCTGGTACGTAGAAAGAAAATATAAGACCGTCCTTGATCGAATCTGCTGAAATAATTATGTCCTGGTTCAGACATGATGCAATTACCAATGCCGACCCCTACTCTGGACATGCCATAGTTGCGTACTGATGTTCTCAATCTAGCACCGACTCGTGCAACATATTTATACTTAACTTCGCTTCAGTCGCGTCCATTGAAAACTATTCATATTTTATTGTCTTACTTTGATCCATTTAAATTTTTATATAGGGCCGAAATTTTTTATCGGCTCAACTCGTCACGGCCCATTTATTAGCCCCCGGTACGGTATGCTATTTCTTTCTCCCAGCTTATTTTGTGTCCAAAAAATAACGTTACCTTACAGAAGCTAGCAATAAACAGAGCAGATGTATCATTGTACGATTAAATGCTCCATAGCAATTTTTTTAATTTCTAAGCATCGTACATTTTCAAATTTTATAACGTCGTATTGGGAAAAAAAAGTACTTTTAAATACGATTTGTTTGAAAACTGTATCTCCATTTATTTTTAAATTATTAATTTTTTTGTAGTTTTTAGCACCATTTGTTTAATTTTGGCAACTCAAGTACTCCATTTCTGTAAAAAGTAAAGGGAAAATAGTTGAAAAATAGCAATTAATCTTTTTGTTGCCATTTTCTGAGAACAACCGAAAGAAAATGTAATTAAAATACGTGCTATTTCGAAAAAATATAAACGATCAATTTCTGTTAAAACATGGAGCTATTATAAACTATACTTAATTTTAAGTTTCTATATTAATGTTACAAACAAATGAAGGCCTATGATTCATTCGATAGCCTTTTTTTGTCGAGTTTCTTTAATGACGGCATCTTTTTGCTGCATTTGTGTATTATTTTGCGATAGTAACGTCCTATGCATGCTTTACTGTAGATGTTTAAGAGTGGATCGTAAATGTGGAATTCTTAAGCGGATGCGACTGACGTCATTTTACATAAAATAAAAGTGTGTGTTTTAAATCTTAAAATTGAAATATGTTTTGTACTATTTATATATACCTATAATTTTTTTCATCGTGGGCGACACTAAATTCTGAAAAAGCAGAATTCTTGTTTTTCTTTCTTGTTTTTATTCCTCGGCCCGTTAAAAAAAATTATCTTTAATCCTCCGGCTCGGCTCGTTGGAAAATTTCATTTGCTATGGGCATCGGACCAAGGGCCAAGCCCGGGCCCATGTAGACCTCTAAAAGGAGTACGTATGTTACTACTATTTCGTGTTCTTCTTCTTTTCTTTTTCTCTGAAGATTAAAGAAGATGCTTTTCTGTGAAACCTTTAAGACATAAATGCTGCATTTGTTGGTGTTGTTTGTGTTTTTCATTTCGTCGGTTTTTAAGTGTCACGTGACATCACGCCGCTAATCGCTTGAGAGCGTAGGTGGGGGGCGGGTTCGAATTCCGCCGGTTCTGTTGCGCACTCTTTGTGGAGACCCCAGGATACAATTCTCTGGTCTTGTAAATTTCCTTGTGCTATCTCGTCCCTGTATATCGACGATGACTTATAAGCGGGCCCTGGTGTCAAGCACACAAGTCTGATGTATGTGAACATGTGATGTATTAAAACAAACAAACAAGTGTCATGTGTTTACTAAGCAGATTTCATTATAAAGAAAAACTGGAAGGTATTGAAAAATCTTTTAAAATTATAGACAGAGACTACCAGGCAGAGGAAACGAAGACATAAATACGTTTCAAGTACGTTTGGACCTAAAAATTAGTGGGACTTACAAACTTGGAGCTATACTGGGTACTGATATATTTTTGGAATCATCTTCAATAGTCGATAATTTCTCATTTTAATTAGCTACAGCTAAGTGAAAATCTTCTTATAACCAAAACATGTCCGTGAATAAGTTTGACGTCATAGTCAAGGTGGCAATACCGATTTACCTCAATTTACTGATTTTTTTTTTTTTATGGTTTTAAAAATAGTTTTCAAGGAAGAGTTTTTTTTGTAATTATATTTTTCTCATGACTCCCGATTAAAAATGATTAACTTGTTTGCACTTAAAACAGTATAAATAGTCCAGTATTTGTCTCCGTTTAATATTTCGTAAAGAAATTAATATTTCATTAACAACATTATATAAATAAAACACAAATTTAACAGGCAGTGTAATCATGTTTTTTCCGGTTATTATAACTGTTGAAATAACGTTAAAGTATCGACTTTAATATGAATACATTCTTGGTATTTTTTACATAAGAATGCTCTTTTGTATTGTTATGTGGCAATATAAGAAATGCATAAAACTAAAAATCTATTAGAATTTTCAGCTATTTCAGCTTTCTATAACTTGGGACGCTTGGGTTGATTCTCCTGTTTTTAATTATTTATTTATTTGTGAACAAATGATTCTTACCGTTTATAAACATACAGTGAATAACATTGTTGGTGTGAAAATTAGCCCTATATGACCTTTATAAAGCTATGATTAATACTCTCAAATGCCGCTTTTATTATTTATTTATTTATGAGGTTTTTTTTTCCCTGAAGAATACCTAGACATAGTATTGGTAAATGATTTGTTTTAAGATATAGCGTGAAACCCCCAGTTATTGATGCCTAACCAGTAACTGACATTTCAGCAAATATCTAACACAAATAAGCATTATCTTGTAAAATTCGACAAAGTAATGCTATCTAGGTGTAACTTATTTGTTTTAACTGTTATAACTTATGTTTCAGTTATTGCTTTTTCAAAATAGGGATTTTGTCAGTCTGAAGTTTTTATCATACTTCTGGAAAAAAAAGAGATTAGTAATAAACAAGAAAGAAAAATCGTGCGTTGAGCATAGATTATGAAACACTTTCCAACACTTCCTGAATGCTTTAACAAAATTTCGTTATTTAGGGAAATAAGGTATATAAGATAACTCAGTAAACATTTTAGAAAATACATAAAGCAATTGAAAAACTGATTTCAGCAGTCACCGTATATAGCAAAATGTGTATCCCATTTTTTTACAACAACACTCTATTTGATCTATAGGTTGATATATATATACTATATAATGGAGAGATTTAATTTAGCAAGAAACCGCATAACTGGTTGAAATTTCTCTTTCAGCAATTTATACTAATAGATGGAAACATACTTGAATACTTTTGTACAACCCTGTAGTTAACCTAGTATCGTTATTACACGCCACTATTTAGCTAAAATTTAATGCAAACTAAAACACTCTTATAACCACTGAAATCACATTTCCAGAAATTATCATTTATAGGCAGCCATGTATCCAATTCGTTGCGTGACCCTGTATATCATTTTATCTATGTTCTACAAACATTTCTTAGTAAACTAAATGCAGTTCAGCGTAAAAATGCATAACTCATTTAAAAACCACCTTTAAACAATTTGCACTCATACCCAGTAAGCTTTACAAATTATTTTGTGTAGCCCTGTACATGAATTATAGCATTTATGCACACCCGATACTATGAATAAATATAGGGAAACGTAAAAGCGCATAGCATAATTAAAAATGCATTTCCAGCAATCATCGCTACTGTACAGTACTTCGGATGCAATATTGTACCTGAAATCTTTTGTGTGTCTCTGTAAATGCTATGTACTTCCTATTATACATGAAATAAGTTATAGTAAACCTCAGCGACGTATATCAATTTCATTATACATGAAATAATGTAACATAATTAAAATACGCCGCAAACAATTCCCTCCACCCCTATATCATTATGTAATGGAATTCTTTTGTATGGCCCTTTAAATGAATAATAACTATTTTTTGCACCGCATATTCCACAAAATGCATATTTTAGTGCACTTCAAAAATGCCTATACCAGTGACGGCGAACCTTTTCACATCCGCGTGCCAAATTTTTCTGAAAATATATTTCACATGATCATGACGTGCCAACAATAAAAAAAAGTAATCGATCAAATAATAATAATCAAAATTACCTAAAACTTTTTTTCAGAATTAAAAAAATATGGATAATATTTGATATTATACTATAAGAAATTTATTTTTTAAATATTATTTCTGTTGTCTTATCTTACGTGCCAAATAATTTATATCAGTTTCGTACTTAATTATTTTTAAGAGAATGCAAGTTGAATTGAACTCCTCTGATAAGATGTTTTTACTTGAATTTTTTACATTATTAATTTCCGAAAAGAATGTCTCGCAGGAAAAAATGTCTAAATAACAATTACAAGAATCTACAGCTTTTAGTGTCTGGAATTGAATTCCTAGATGTTCTAATTTTACCATCGGCATTTTTGCTTATAACGGCTTTTAATCCTTCTTTTACGGTAATCTACTAATTCTCTTTTGTTCTTAAAATTTTGGGATCCAATATTGAGCTAGTTTGGGATATATTGAGATATATTTCGGTTTCTTCAAACTGTATGACAATGACTACCAACTGAACTAATTCATACCGAACTGAAGAGATAAACAGAGACAACATCTAGATTTATTAACGCATTTTGTGAAATTCTACTATATTTTTATGTAGAAACTGAATCTACGCCGTGCCACAAATAATTTGCAGCGTGCAACTTAATGGCACGCGTGCCATAGGTTCTCCGTCCCTGCTATACTATGAATAAATATAGTGAAACATAAAAGCGTATAACATAATTAACAAGTTGGAAATTGCTCGTCAAACGTGGCAAATGAGGTGCGTTCGTACTATAACAAATTTTATAATTATTTTTTGCACCCCATATTGTACGGAATGTATATTTTTTTGCACTTCATAAAGTGCATAGTCTTTAACATCATTAAAATGCACTCCCAATATTTTTTTTCCAATTCTCCGAACACTTTTGACTGTCCCTGTAATTAAACTATACATCCGATTTTCCTAAAATTTGAAATGGCTCGACAAAATTTTGTAACAATTATTTAATATATTTAAAATTTCAGATCATTTGGAAGGCTGTAACATCATTAAAATGCACTTGCAATAATTTTTCTCATTGGCCGTAATGTAAAGAAAAACTTTTGACTGTCCCTGTAATTAAACTATACATCCGATTTTCATAAAATTTGAAATGGCTCGACAAAATTTTGCAACAATCTTATATTTCAAATTTCAGACCATTCGGTTGGGTAGTTTTTGCTCTGTTATATGCGGACAGACGGACGGACTGAACGACGACTATAGGTGCTACGTATTTATATAATTACGAACGCACCTAAAAATGCATTTCCAGCAATCATCGCTACTATACAGTACTTCGGATACAATATAGTATCTGAAATCTTTTGTGTGTCCCTGTAAATGCTATGCACTTCCTATTATAGATGAAATAAGTTGTAGTAAAGCTCTGCGAAGTATATCAATTTCATTATACATGAAATAATTTAACATAATTAAAATATGCCGCAAACAATTCCCTCCACTCCTATATCATTATATAACGGAATTCTTTTATATGGCCCTGTAAATGAATAATAACTATTTTTTGCACATATTCCACAAAATGCATGTTTTAGTGCACTTCAAAAATGCATATCAATTTTATTATCTTTGAAAGCGTGTAACATCACTAAAAATCATTTTAAACGACTTTTTCCCATTGACCGTAATGTAACAAAAAACTTTTGCTGTCCCTGTAAATGAACTAAACATGCTACAAACTTCATTTGAAATAGGGAACATGCTGGTGCTATGGTAAATGTCAATAATATCCAAAAATTTCAGGGCAATACGAGTATATTTACGGGAGTTAGAGCACGGCCAGACGGGCAGACAAACGGAAGTCATAAACACTTTTCAACTTTGTTGGAAAGTGTTAAAAGGTGTATTTTTTAAAAAATTTCTTAATGAATCTTTACTTACTATACTTTCAAAAATTAAAAAAAGAATAAAAAAGTTTTAAAACTTTCTAATTCTTATTTGAACAAAACAGAATCCTTAAGGTATGAGTTACTGGGGTTTTCATCCTATGTGTCAAATTAAATTCTTTTAGTGCAATAAATGTAGATTTTTTTTTTCTAGATAAGTTGCGCTTTTATGTGGGTATGGTGCAAGTGCTTTCTCTAGGGAAATTGTAAGAAATAAAAACGTATAGTTTAACAAATATTGCAGATTTCAAAGATTTCAGAAAGTTTCAGCACTCTCTGTTTCTTTTCTAAAACCTCCAGTATTTGCTAACTGCGTTTTTCCTTCCTGCAATTCCCCTTGGGAAAGAACTTGCACCACCAACATGGGTAAATGTACTTTCTTTAGATTAAAAGGGGGAAAAATGAATATGTGCCACACTAAAAGATTTTAATTTTTCACCTATACCTCAAAAAAAGTTATTAGCTAACACTTAAATACTTAAGTAATCTGAAACAACCAACGAAAATCATGCATCAGCATTACATTTCGAAACCTTTCCAACACATTCAGAATATTTTAAAACTCCACCATTTAATAAGGTGAAAGATGATGTCCAAATAAACAATTTGTAAAATGCATCACCCATTGGAATTTTAGAAATTTACATGAGCATTCGGAAAAATATCCGAATTCTTTTCTGCAGCCTGTATATGATCTATAGGTTATGTGTCTATATATGTGGTGATTTGGCGGTTTCTGAATAGACTGGCTTATCACTGAATGAATAATCCTCAGTTGAGATGCCGTCATATTTAGAGAATAAGCACAGTCGAAATGTATGTGCAGTCGAAGATTATGTTAGGGTGACCGGCAATGATCACTACTGAGAATTTATGCAGCCGAAAGTATTAGAATGGCAGACAATGATCACCGTTGTCAGTTTCTCCAAAGGAATAAGACGACATCATTAAGCGTGAAGAGTTATTTATTGATAAACAGAACATATTAACAATTTCCAGGTACTGGAGTCGGCCAAAACGACTTACGGCGCGCGCTGCAGCACGCTGACATTTAAAAGATGTTGATTAAGTAATTCTCGAATTCTACGAAATCAGGAGCACCAGATAGCTGTTATTTAACACTTGAAGACAGGCGAAAAAAAACTCTGCTCCTAGCTTGTGCAGCTGGATTTTGTCAAGCAGGCGCAAAGTGACAGTGATTACGGAGCACGCGAAAAGAACGAATTAGAGAAAGGCGGCCGCTCTCAGACAATTGTCTAAACCAATAGAGAGAGGTGGGACGGCTTAAAAAGAAAAGAATTCCAGTTTAAGCTTGTAAGTTTTCTAAGGTGAAAAGTCAAGCACAATAGAATAAAGGGTCTAGCCGGATAAGCATAGAGAAATAACCCCGATGATCTATGTTTGAAATAACATGTGTGGGAATAAGACTCACCATGAGAATACAATTGTTTTTAGTCCCTGACCTTTAACTGTCCTTGAGATAATCGGCGAAGTATGCGCCGGCTCTACTATCTTTCAAATACGTTTTTCTCAAAAAATACAAAGGTTAAAAAAATGAAACCAATGCCGATTATTGAAGAATATATTAGCTCACATTGCATATTTTTTTCATATTTTTACACAAATTTTAACATAGAAAAAAAAATATAAAAAAAAATATTAATATAGTTATTTCATATTTACACCAACCAAAAACTTACAGAATAATGCTCAAAGTATGTACTTTTAAGAAAATTTTTTCGTTAAAATCGAAGATGCGCTTTTTGAGTTATAGAAAAAAAATAATGCGACCAATTTGCTAAAATATTTGTAACTTTGTCTGTTTGTATTTGCAAAAATGCGCTACTATCAATGCATTGGTTTATTCGTGATATTTCCACCCGGGCAGAATGCGCAGTGAGCCAAAATAAGAGAATATTTCCATACATACCACTTTCCTATAGGTTTGTTTCGTGTTTGTAAACAGTCTGTTATTTTGGCGTAATTAATAATAATAATTTTGGCATCCTTGTCGCGTAATAATATCAAAAATCGACAAACAAAATGGTAACATTTGCTTACGGAGATTTTCACATAATAGAAGGCTACTGGGCTGTACAGTGTACATATATGACGTATCACTTTAGGGGGGAAGTGTATGTCTGGCACTTGACATCGGGAGATATCTGTAGAGGGAGGGTGGTTTGTCATTTGATATTGTTGTCATTTTTGATCAAATCAAAATTTACTTTTTTGATATTTATTTCTTTATATCTGGTATCTCATTTTTTTTTAGTTCTTTTTCTTCTTTTTATGAAAGTACAAAATTATTATTAAAACCATTGAATAATTATTCAAAAATATGGAATAACCCAAAGTTCGCCATTAATATTCTCCTGCTTGCCATATGTCTATATAATTCGTTGTTAGAGAAACCAGATTCGAAATGATACTTATTATTTTTGCCAGTAAAAGATGGGGGAGAATGTTGTCCACCTGTTTTGTTTAGAAGAAGTTCTGTTTAGCCCCTCGCAAAGGAGAAGTGAAAGAAAACAATATTACTATATCAGTGCATTATGTAACGAACAGCTATTATTAAAAACTTTTAAATGATAAATATTTCTTTAAAATGTTATTTGATATATAAGTTATATATATATAAAGTTATTTCTTATATAACAGTGATATTTTATGACTTTCTTCTCTTCATTTAAATCAGTAAAATATGCGAATAAAATATGTGCAACCATATCTGTATATCATTGCAAACATATAAAAAAAAGAAAAGAAAAAATATAAAAATAAAAGGAATTTTTAGATACTGATAATAATATTACTAGGGGGGGGGGGGGATTCGAGAAATGATAACATATGATATCGGAAGGTTGGGAGAGAATCCGAAATTGTCAAAAAACTGATAACCTTATACTGTATTTACAGCCATATTCAGCTTCACCTGAGCAATCGACTAGACCATCGTCTTGATATTATTATGCGAGAAGGATGCGCAGTACACCAAAATAACAGAATGCTTACAAATACGAAACAATCCTATAGAGAAGTGGTATGTATGGAAACATTCTCTTATTTCGGCGCACTGAACATCCTGCCCGAGTGGTAATGTCACAAATCGACCATTGGATTGAAATAGCGCATTTCTGCAAATGCAAACAGGGAAAGTTACGAATATTTTAGCAAGCTGCTAGCATTATTATTTTTTTATAACTCAAGAAGCGCATCTACGATTTCAACGAATTTTTTTTCTTAAAAGTACATACTTTAAGAATTATTCTGTAATTTTTTGGTTGGTGTAAATATAAAATTACCACATTAGTTATTATTTTTACAAATATTTTTGTTTAATTTTCTATGTTAGAATGTATGTAAAAATATAAAATATATATATAATGTGAACTAATATATTCTTCAGTAATTGGCGTTGGTTTCATTTTTTAAACTTTTTAACTTTTAGAGAAAAACGTATTTGAAAAATAGTAGAGCCGGCGCATACTTCTCCGATTATCTCAAGCACAGTTCAAGGTTAGAGACTAAAAATACTTTATATAGTATTCCCATAATGAGCCTTATTGCCACACGTGTTATTTCAAACATCGTCCGTGGGGGCACATTTCGCTATGCTTATCCGGCTAGACCCTTTATAGAAGAAAAAGAAAATGGCTTTTGAAAATATTCGAACATAAAAATTAACTTTACTCAGAATACGATAAATAGGATGGCTTATAAAGTTTACGAGGGAACCTAAAGCTTTAAATTAATGTTTTGGAATAAGAGAATATTGATATACGCATTTTATATTAAGGGGAATTTAAATAGGAATAAATAATGATAGATATAATTTAAGGTATATCGCGAATAAAAGTTTTTGTATAACACATATATATATATATACTACATAGCATTTTAAAATTTATTTTAGTTAAGAAACGCATAGTACAGATGAAAATTCCCTTTCAGCAATTTACCATCTATTAAAGTAAATGTAATGGAGATGTTTTGTATAGCCATTTATAAGGTCAACAGAACTTATACACATTAAATAACATGAAAAAAAAAACGTTAAATTTAAAAACGCGTGCCCCAACTGAAGACGCAATTAAAGCAATTTTGTCCGTAGACAGTATACTGTAATTTGTGTGTCCCTGTCCCTGTAAATGAACGATGAATGCTATGCACACTGCATTCTACAGTAAGTCTCTTGCAGTTCACCTGAGGGGTATACCGGGTGTCCTAAAAAAGACTGACTGATTTTAAAATTCAATAACTTGCAAACGGTGACAAATATTTAAAAAATTCTTGCAGGAGGGTTATGCATAAGGTCAAAAGTTTTATTACAGTGATTTTCGATTTTAGTTCGAATTACAAACAATAGATGGCGCTGTAAGCAATAGTCGCTAAATGCAGGCTCGATTTTTGGTCCTTTCTCTTGTTCTATGCGGAAAAAGGAGATGGAAATGTATTATCCGGGCCACGAAGTACCCAAAATCGAGCCTGAATTTAGCGTCTATTGATCGCAGCGCCATCTATTGTTTGTAATTCGAACTAAAATTGAAAATCACCGTAAAAAAAACTTTTTACCTTATGCATAACCCTCCTGCAAGAATTTTTTAAATATCTGTCACCGTTTACAAGTTATTGAATTTTAAAATCAGTCAGTCCTTTTTAGGACACCCGGTATATTAATTTCAATGTGTTTGAAATAGAATAATATCATTAAAAAATATCGCAAACGATTTTTCGTAATAGACCGTAATGTAACGGAATTCCTTTGAGTGCCCCCTGTAAATGAACAATAAATTCTGTGCGCACCCTATTCTGTAGTAAACATATTGCAAAACACCTAAGTGATATATAATAATTTCAATATGTTTGAAATAATGTAACATCATTAACACACACAGCAAATGTTCACCCCCACCCAATAAATTGTAATGTAGCGAAATTCTTTTGAATATCCCTGTAAATAAACTATAAATGCTACACACGTGTTATTTTCAATACCGAACATGACACAGTAAATCTCTATAACATATATAAATTTCATGACAATCTGAGTATATTTACTTGAATTAGAGTACGGACGGGCAATATAGCAGACAGACAGATGGAAGACAGACAGACGGCGGACAAACAGACAAACCGAATTCATAAATATTTTTCAATTTTGTTGGGTAGTTTTAAAAACTATAGCAACAATACTAAATGAACTATGTTGCTATTAAGTGTTATTTAAGATTACTTCATGTATAAGGATAATTAATATGGCATCAACAATGTTTCTCACTATATGTTTATAAACGGTAAAAATTAATCTTTCATTCAAAGAAAAAAGCAAATTTTCGCGTAATTTTAACTTACTAAAAGGCAAAATTATCAATTACTAGCAAACCCCGCGGCTTTGCTCGCGTAATAGTTGAAATATGCCAAGTGATATTTGCATGACTATTTTTTATTAGAAGAACACTTTTTGAAATAATTCAAAAATTACAAATTAAGCCACAGTTTGACTAAACTTCATTATAAAAGTGCAATAGACAGAAATGAGATCTTAATTAATAAGAACTAAAACTAATTCCAAATAAATGATAATTTAGAAAGTATTTTGAGACTTTTATGCTCATTTCATACACTCATTTCAGTATTCATTTGAAGTTCGAATTTTTTAGAAACCATCTTAACACATTTACATCTTAAAATTAACCATCATGTCAAATTCCAAGCTTCTTGTCTAACAGTCTACCACCTCTCTGGTGTTAGCGGCACCAACATAAAATGACGAAACAGAGTTGAAATAGAATGTCTCGAAAAATGTTGAAACAGAGACTGTCACCATTAATTTGCCGACATTAACCTTGAAATCGGTTGGTATTTACTAATATTGCATAGAAAACGGAATTTACATGTTTTTAAAGGCTTTCCTGTTGTTCCTGTCAACCAGGTGGTAGTGACACCGGCATAAAATATCTGAGATTTCATAGAAATCCTAATATAGGGCTCTTTTAGAATGCTTTTCGCTCCTTCCCATCGCTGCTTCACCCCTTTTTAATTTCGGATTTATTTTCGACTGTTCTTAGAGGACATTTATATTTTATATGCAACTACCGTGCTATATTTAAAGTTTCTAGCTTCTTCGGTACCGCAGAAATCACAATTTAGAAAGTTTTTTGCTCCTGCAACCCTCGACATAAAAAATAGTTTATGTTTGAGCAGGTTCTATCACCATCAATTTGCAACCATTATGTTTGAAATCGATTTCGTATTTCATATAATTGCATAAAAATCGTAATTTAGAACGCTTTTCACTCACTTCATCCTTTTAAATTTGGAATTTTCTTTCGACAATTCTTAGAAAGCATTTGCATCTTTGAAGGAATTACCATTCCAAATTTAAAATATTAGACCCCCTCAGTAACACAAAAAACGCAATTTAAAACTTTTTTGCTCCTGTAACCCCTCCGGTGGTAGTGACAACAACGTAAAATATAGGCAATGTTGAAGCGGGGACTGTCACCATCAATTTGAAAACATTATTTCTGAAATCGGTTTATATTTCCTGAGATTGCGTAGAAATTGCTATTTAGAGCGTTTTTAGACGTTCATTTTCACCTCTTTTAAATTTCAAATTTTTAAGGAACACCTCTCAGAGAGTATTTACATCTCATAAGTAATTATCATGCCAAATTTCAAGTTGTTAGCCCCTTCACTATCACAAAAATCACAATTTACAATGTTTTTTAAAATGCAACCGCAAGGTTGTAGTGACGCCGACAGGAAATAGATTCTATATTGGAGCAAGGGCTGTCATCATCAATTTCCAACCATTACTTTTGAAATCGGTTGGCCATTTTCTGAGATTGCGCAGAAATCGCAATTTAGAACGTTTTTTAGTTTGGTTTATGTTTATGACGGCCAATTATCAACACGTGGGATATAGGCCCTGGCGGGGGGGGGGGGGGGTGCCCTTCGTGGGGGTCTTTCTGATGGAACCTAACCCCTATTTACGAATGGTAATCCACGGTTTCGAAGAAAACCACGAAAACTCCGAAACGGTTAGGCCAACGGGCGCGATTGGGTTCGAACTCAGCACCTCCCGTCTACCAGCTTCGAGAGCAGAACCTCTCAGCCACTGGTGGGGCAGAACGTTTTCTAGAACGTTTTTCGTCCATTTTCACCCCTTTTAAATTTCGAATTATTTAGAAATGTTCTTAGAGATCATTTATATCTTATAAGTAACTACCATGCCTAGTTTCAAGTTGCTAGCCCCGGCAGTATTACGAAAAACGCAATTTAGATCGTTTTTTGCTCCTTCACTCTCTTTGGGGTAGTAGCACCGACATGAAATCCAGCCTATGTTGGAGCGAGGGCTGTCACCATCGTTTTCACACAATTATCTTTAAAATCGGTTCGGTACTTCCTGAGATTGCGTAGAAATCGCGATTTAGAAAAATGTTTAGACGCTTTTCGCTCAGTTTCACCCTTTTTAAATTTCGATTTTTTAGGAAATGTTCTTAGGGATCATATGTATCTTATAAATAACTGCCCTGCCTAATTTCAGGATTCTAGGCCCTTCAGTAACACAAAAATCGCAATTTAGAACGTTTTTTTGCTTCTGCAACCCCTTGGTGGTAGTGACACTGACATGAAATAGAGCCTATGTTGGAGCAAGGGCTGTCATCATTAATTTCCAACCATTACTTTTGAAAGAGGTTGGGTACTTTCTGAGATTGCGTAGAAATCGCCATTTAGAATGCTTTTTATAACTCTTTTTGCGCATTTTCAGCTCTTTTAAATTTCGAATTTTTAAAGAAATGTTCTTAGAGATCATTTATATCTTATAAGTAACAACCATTCAAAATTCCATGTATCTGGCCCTTCAGTAACACAAAAATCGCAATTTCGAACGTTTTTTTGCGCCTGCACTATGTTTAGGGGTAGTGGCATCGGCATATAATGTAGCTTATATTGGAGCAAGGGTTGTCACCATCATTTTGACACCATTATTTTTTAAATCGGTTTGGTACTTCTTGAGATTGCGTAAAAATCGCCATTTAGAACGTTTTTTAGAGCGCTTTTTGCGCATCTTCACCCCTTTTAAATTTCGAATTTTTTAAGAAATGTTCTTAGAGATAATTTTTATCTAATAAGTAACTACCATGCCAAATTCCATGTATCTGGACCCTTTAGCAACACAAAAATAGCAATTTCGAACGTTTTTTTGCTCCTGCACCCCTTTTAGGGGTAGTGGCACCGACATAAAATGTAGCCTATGTTGGAGCAAGGGTTCTCACCATAATTTTGATACCATTATTTTTTAAATCGGTTTGGTACTTCTTGAAATTGCGTAAAAATCGCCATTTAGAACATTTTTTAGAACTTTTTTCGCGCATTTTCACCCCTTTTTAATTTCGATTTTTTAAAGAAATGTCCTTAGAGATCATTAGCATCTTATAAGTAACTACTATTCCAAATTTCATGTTTCTAGGCCCTTCAGTAACACAAAAATCGCATTTTTAGAACGCTTTTTGCTCCTGCACCCCCTTTTGGCCAGTGACACAGACGTAAGATATAGCCTATGTTCTAAGTTTGACTAACACCATCATTTTGATACCATTACTTTTGGAATCGGTTCGGTAGTTCCAGAGCTTACCTCCTACAAATAAACAATTTTTACCTCTTTATAATATTACTAGCAAACCCCGCGGCTTTGCTCGCGTAATATTTGAAATATGCCAAGTGACATTTATATGTCTAATTTTTATTAAAAGGTACTAAATAAATTTTTATTTTATTAAAAGGTAATATTTTATTTTATTAAAAGGTTTTTTTTATTAAAAGGTACTTATGACTTTTAGGAATAATTCAGAAATTACTACATAAAACACTGCTTGATTAAACATCATTTTTACACTGCATTAGGCAGAAATGAGACTTAAATTAATAAAATGAAATAAAACTAAATAAATGATAATTTAGAAAATATTTTGAAACTTATATGCTCAATTAATACGCTCATTTCAGTATTCATTTGAAGTTTTGAATTTTTTAGTAACCATCTTCTTACATCTTAAAATTAATTATCATGTCAAATTCTAAGTCCTACCATCTCTCTCAACATAAAGGGCTATGTTGAAATAGGAACTGTCACCATTAATTTCCCAACATTAATTTTAAAATCGGTTTGTTATTTCCTCATATTCCACAGAAACGTAATTTAGAAAGCTTTTAAAGGCCTTTTTTAGAACATTTGTTGTTCCTGTGAACCCCAGATGGTAGAACCATCAGCATAAAATATAGCCTGTGTAGAATCAGAGACTGTTACCATTGATTCGCAACTATTACTTTTATAATCGGCTTATATTCCCTGAAATTGCATAAAAATCGTAATTTAGGACTGTTTTAGAATGCTTTTCGCACCTCCCCTTCGCTTCACTCCTCTTTAATTAGAATTTATTTTCGGCAGTCCTTTGAGGCCATTTATATTTTATAAGTAACTACCATGCCATATTTAAAGTTTCTAGCCTTTTCGGTATCACAGAAATCGCAATTTAGAAAGTTTTTTGCTCCTGCAATCCTTTGGTGATAGTGGCACAGACATAAAATATAGCTTATGTTTGAGCAGGTTCCATCATCAACAATTTGTCACAATTATTTTTTAAATCGGTTTGGTATTTCGTAAGATTGCATAACATTTGTAATTTAGAATACTTTTCGCTGACTTCATCTCTTTAAATTTGGAATTTACTTTCGACTGTACTTAGAAAGCATTTGCATCTTGTAAGTAAATACCACGCCATACTTCAAAGTGTTAGACCCCTCAGTTGTGCAAAAAACGCAAATTAGAATAGGTTTTGCTTTTGCAACCCTCAGATGGTAGTGACAACAACATAAAATATAACCTATGTTATAGCAGGGGTTGTCACCAATGATTTGCAACCATTACTTTTGAAATAGCATTGGTATTTCCTGAGATTGAGTAGAAATCGCAATTTAGAACGTTTTTAGAACGCTTTTCGCGCATTTTCACTCCTTTTAAATTTCGAATTGTTTAAGAACTGTTCTTAGAAATCCTTTATATCTAATAAGTAGCTAATATTTCAAATTTAATATTTCTAGGCCCTTCGGTAACGCAAAAATTGGATTTTTAGAACGTTTTTTGCTCCTGCACCCCCTTTGGGGTAGTGGCACCGACATAAAACATAGCCTATGTTGGAGCAAGGGTTGTCACCGTCATTTTGACACCCTTATTTTGACACCCTTATTTCTTAAATTGGTTTGGTATTTCCTGAGATTGTGTAGAAACCACCATTTAGAACGTTTTTTAGAACGATTTTCGCGCATTTTCACCCCTTTCGAATTTCGAATTGCTGAAGATCTGTTCTTAGAAATCCTTTATATCTAATAAGTAGCTAATATTTCAAATTTCATATTTCTAGGCCCTTCAGTAACACATAAATCGCCTTTTTAAAGCGTTTTTTGCTCCTGCACCCCCTTTGGGGTAGTGGCACCGACATAAAACATAGCCTATCTTGGAGCAAGCGTTGTCACCATCATTTTGACATCAATACTTTTTAAATCGGTTTGGTATTTCCTGAGATTGTGTAGAAACTACCATTTAGAACGTTTTTTAGAACGCTTTTTGTGCATTTTCACCCTTTTTAAATTTCGAATTGTTTAAGAACTGCTCTTAGATATCATTTAAATCTTATAAGTAACTAATATTCAAAATATATTAATGATGTGAATTATCACACTGCTAACAAAGCGTAAACCAACTTAGTGAAAAATGTCCAAACCGGGAATCGAACCCGGGTCCCTGGAATAGATCTCCAGTGCTCTACCACGATGTCCAGCTTGGCATTTCTCACTTATATAAGTCGGTAAGGCTGCTGCCGCAGCACAAGATGGAGAAGTCTTCATGAGCACACATTCTAGCGGCGTAACATGAGACGCAAATAAACCCAGCATCGGTGAATATACAATTTTAATTAATTTTTCAACTACATTTCAGCAGTGAAATTACTCTTGAAATTATTGAATATTAATGATGTGAATTATCACACTGCTAACAAAGCGTAAACCAACTTAGTGAAAAATGTCCAAGCCGGGAATCGAACCCGGGTCCCTGGAATAGATCTCCAGTGCTCTACCACTAAACCACAAGGACGATGTCCAGCTTGGCATTTCTCATTTATATAAGTCGGTAAGGCTGCTACCGCAGCACACGATGGAGAAGTCTTCATAATATTCAAAATTTCGTATTTCTAGGCCCTTCAGTAACGCTAAAATCGCATTTTTAGAATGTTTTTTGCTCCTGCACCCCCTTTGGGGTAGTGGCACCGACATAAAATATAGCCTATGTTCTAAGTTGGACTAACACCATCATTTTGATACCATCACTTTTGAAATCGGTTTGGTATTTCCTGAGATTATGTAGAAACTACCATTTAGAAAGTTTTTTAGAACGCTTTTTGTGCATTTTCACCCCTTTTAAATTTCGAATTGTTTAAGAACTGTTCTTATACGCCATTTATATCTTATAAATAACTAATATTCAAAATTTCATATTTCTAAGCCCTTCAGTAACGCTAAAATCGCATTTTTAGAACGTTTTTTTGCTCCTGCACCCCCTTTGGGGTAGTGGCACCGACATAAGATATAGCCTATGTTCTAAGTTGGGCGAACACCATCATTTTGATACCATTACATTTGGAATCGGTTCGGTAGTTCCTGAGCTTATCTCCGACAAATAAACAATTTTACCTCTTTATAATAGGAGTATGATGATGAAGTATAGATATAGATGAGTATAGATGAGTATAGATAGATATAGATATATGATAAACGTTTCAATTCTAAGAGCATATCACATCTTTACAACTTATAAATGAACGATAATGCTTTTAAATATTTCACGTAATTATAAAATTATCGCGTATAACTAAATTTAGCACAAAATTTAAATATTGGTATACGAAATCCAGCTTTGGATTTGATATATAGGATCCGAAATATATTATTTATTATATTCTAAGAAGAAAATAATATTTTTTTTCCGAGATTCCTGAGCTTCCTGAGATTGCATAGAAATCGCAATTTAGAACGTTTTTTAGCATTTTGACCCCCTTTTAAATTTCGATTTTTTTAGGAAATGTCCTTAGAGATCATTTATATCTTATAACTAACTACCATTCCAAATTTCACGATTCTAGGCCCTTCCGTAACGCAAAAACCGCAATTTAGAACGTTTTTCTCCTGCACCCCCTTTGGGGTAGTGGCACAGACATAAAACACAGTCTATGTTGGAGAAAGGGTTGTCACCATCATTTTGACGCCTTTATTTTTTAAATCGGTTAGGTATTTCCTGAGATTGTGTGGAAACCACCATGTAGAACGTTTTTAGAACGCTTTTCGCGCATTTTCACCCCTTTTAAATTTCGAATTGTTTAAGAATTGTTCTTAGAAATCCTTTATATCTAATAAGTAGCTAATATTTCGAATTTCATATTTCTAGGCCCTTCAGTAACGCAAAAATCGCATTTTTAGAACATTTTTTGCTCCTGCACCCCCTTTTGGGTAGTGGCACCGACATAAAACATAGCCTATGTTGGAGCAAGGGTTGTCACCGTCATTTTGACACCATTATTTTTTAATTCGGTTTGGTATTTCCTGAGATTATGTAGAAACGACCATTTAGAGCGTTTTTTAGAACGCTTTTCGCGCATTTTCACCCCTTTTAAATTTCAAATTGTTTAAGGGCTGCCCTTAGAAATCCTTTATATCTAATAAGTAGCTAATATTTCAAATTTCATGTTTCTAGGCCCTTCAGTAACACATAAATCGCATTTTTGAAACGTTTTTTGCTCCTGCACCCCCTTTTGGGTAGTGGCACCGACATAAAACATAGCCTATGTTGGAGCAAGGGTTGTCACCGTCATTTTGACACCATTATTTTTTAATTCGGTTTGGTATTTCCTGAGATTATGTAGAAACGACCATTTAGAGCGTTTTTTAGAACGCTTTTCGCGCATTTTCACCCCTTTTAAATTTCAAATTGTTTAAGGGCTGCCCTTAGAAATCCTTTATATCTAATAAGTAGCTAATATTTCAAATTTCATGTTTCTAGGCCCTTCAGTAACACATAAATCGCATTTTTGAAACGTTTTTTGCTGCTGCACCCCCCTTGGGGTAGTGGCACCGACATACAATATAGCCTATCTTGGAGCAAGCGTTATCACCATCATTTTGACACCAATATTTTTAAAATTGGTATGGTATTTCCTGAGATTCTGTAGAAACTACCATTTAGAACGTTTTTTAGAACGCTTTTCGCGCATTTTCACCCCTTTTTAAATTTCGAATTGTTTAAGAACTGTTCTGAAACATCATTTATATCTTTTAAGCAACTAATATTCCAAATTTCATGTTTCTAGGCCCTTTAATAACGCAGAAATCGCATTTTTAGAACGTTTTTTGCTCCTTCACCCCCTTTGGGTTAGTGGCACCGACATAAAATATAGCCTATGTTCTAAGTTGGACTAACACCATCATTTTGATACCATTACTTTTGAAATCGGTTCGGTAGCTCCAGAGCTTACCTCCTACAAATAAACAATTTTTACCTCTTTATAATATGACTAGCAGGCTATGCCCGCTGCGCTGGTCAGTATTTTCAAATGAACCTTGGATTAAATGAAATAAATTTGAACTTGTGTTTTAAACAATTTGGACCTTCAGCTGGACTTTGCTCATTGCTGAAAACGATGCGAACGCCATTGCAATATTATATTATCTTAAGCGTTGGACAAAATTTAGCTATTAACCAGCAATTCTTTTAGTTGATTCATAACAGTTCACTTTTGGTAGGGTAATGTGACCCTTATGACAACAGGAATTAAAATGGTTTCTGATCTGACATTACTAAATTAGAATCCATTAGTAGAATGATTGCAAAGATTGACCATTGAACACGAATAATGTTCAGGTGGTTCATTTTCGTTTGATAGTTCTTGAACTCCTATGATCTCAGATCGCGCAATATGTGATTCTGGTAGCTTAAATATAATCTCATTGAATGTTACGTTATATTTCTTAATAAACGTCCTCTGTGACAGATCTACTATTACTGTTTTCTCTCTTTGGATTCCAGCAGAGTAAATACCGTAAAAAAATGTATTGAACAATTTGTCGTCAAAAAAGAATGTTTATCTTTCATATTTCAAAGAAAAGTATAATATAAAAAAGTGAGTTTTTAGAGCTGAATTGTTTGAATAAAATTAAAATGACGTCCTTTTCACTGCCTTTTCATTTTGTAGAGCATTTACAATCATGTAACCGTTTACACGTTATAAAACTTGATGACTTAATCTTGCAAAAAAATAAACCTCTTGCATCAAATAAAATCTTTCTAATCATCTGTAATCGACTGCATTGTGATGGTCTACGACAAACATTAAGACTGATGCAACAATATTGTTACACATTTACCAGAGTTAATGACAAAACAAACTTAATTACTCACCAAAATACGATCCAATAAATAATGTCGAAATATTCATGTCTTAAATAGACCTGACAATGATAAATAAAGTTAGTTATACAAAAATTTTAGCAATAAGCATATTGGTGAATACTTGAACCGAAGATTTATTTTGCATTTTTCTAAAGAGCATAATAACACACGGACAAATAAATAGGCTTGCTAATTCCTTTATAGTCAATAGTAAATTAATCTACCGTCTATTGTGTAAATAACTCAGATTATGAAAATAACTCTTAATTTGTTGCTAAGTTTAGCTGAAGCGACGAATTAAAAAAATAATATCTGAAATTAAATTCAGCAAGCAATTTCTGTTGCAAAATTTTGGCTTTTTTTTACAATAATAATAACGCATAATTGCAGAAATCTTCTTAAGAATCTTATTATATCCTAACTTTTAAAGCAGTGAATATTCCTATAGGTGAAATTGGCAATAGGTCCGACATCTTAAAAAAAAAAATAACATAATACGCAATTTCCCATTAATAAGTAATAATCTGAGTTCAAGGATATAAAAATGACATGCTTGAAGAAAACAAAACGGCATGTTTCCATAGTAATGGTATTCCATATTATGATAAAAAATATTTTAAATCTCTGAAATTAAATTATTCTAGCATAAGTGTGTATTTAGCAGACATGTACACTAAAATTTAAATACCTGCTACATAATTATAAATTTAACTGCTTTTTATATGAATTACAATAGAATATAAAAATTTACTCCAAAATCTTCTCCTACACATGAAAAAAAAAATGATTTCGACCTTCGCATGGCTTATTTCACGCTTCTGCCTTTGTGGCTTAAAATTGCATTGTTTGGCGACAACAGTAAATTCGATCTCCCAATTAAACAAATAACGTAAAATTCGCAGTTAGAGTCATTTTTAAAAATAATTCTGCTAATTTCTCTTGTAAGAAACATAATGGGAAAATAGATAAAAATCAAAATAAAATTACTTAAAAAAAAGAAAAAGAAATTTATTCAGATTTTTTCTAATGAAATTTTTGAGAAGCATTTTTTCTTTAACCTGGCGCGCAAAAGATAAAAACGCCAAATATGGTATCAACTCAAAACTTCCTTAGTTAATTAAAAAAATAATAATAATACTGAGATTTTATATAATTAAATTTTTGAGTTGCATTTATCGGTACTACTTGATTAGGCATCGATGTCATATATGCAACACGTTGGCGCGATTTTTTCTGACGCCAATTTGGCGTAAACCTTGTTTTCGAATATCAATTACATATTTATTTTAAAAAAAGGGAATAGCAGTAAAAAAAATGTTTAATTAATAACTATAGAACAAAACAATTTGTATAATTTTTAAAAAGAAAATAAAAGTTAATAAATAATTTATTAATAAATAAACAACAACCTCCTGGTTAGCATATCAAGCAAAATAACGATACTTTGGAGCCACTTAAGTATCCCGGTGCGTATATGACATCTGTGTCCTTGATTATTCCGTCGAAAAAAACACTGTCGCCAAACTGTAAGGTTAAATGCGAATAATGGATGATCGTAAATGTCACATTCAGATGACATTAAATATGTTAAACGTGTTTGGCAGTCATCAATTCTTTTTAATTCGACGTTTTATTTGTAAATTGATTATTGTTTTCCTAATTTACATGTTCTTTCGTTATTTAAAATTACTGCAAAACTTGAAATTTATTTTCTTTAAGCCTATATTTAATGTTTACATAAATTTTATAGCTATATACGTCTACGTTTTTTGGCTAAATAAAGAGTATCAGGTTATCATGCATTAGGCAGAAATGAGACTTAAATTAATAAAATGAAATAAAACTAAATAAATGATAATTTAGAAAATATTTTGAAACTTTTATGCTCAATTAATACGCTCATTTCAGTATTCATTTGAAGATTTGAATTTTTTAGAAACCATCTTCTTACATCTTAAAATTAACCATCATGTCAAATTCCAAGTCCTACCACCTCTGTCAACATAAAGGGCTATGTTGAAACAGGAACTGTCACCATTAATTTGCCAACATTAATTTTGAAATCGGTTTGTTATTTCCTAATATTCCACAGAAACGTAATTTAAAAAGATTTTAAAGCCCTCTTTTAGAACGTTTGTTGTTCCTGTGAGCCCCAGGTGTAGAATCACCGGCATAAAATATAGCCTGTGTAGGATCAGAGACTCTTACCATTGATTCGCAACTATTACTTTTATAATTGGTTTATATTCCCTGAAATTGCATATAATCGTAATTTAGAATCGTTTAGAATGCTTTTCGCACCTCACCTTCGCTTCACCCCTTTTTAATTCGAATTTATTTTCGACGTTCCTTCGAGGGCATTTATATTTTATAAGTAACTACCATGTCATATTTAAAGTTTCTAGCCTTTTCAGTATCACAAAATTCGGAATTTAGAAAGTTTTTAGCTCCTGCAACCCTCTGGTGGTAGTGGAACAGACATAAATATAGCTTATGTTTGAGCAGGTTCTATCACCAAAATTTTTCATCATTATTTTTTTAATCGGTTTGGTAATTTATAAGTTTGCTTAAGAATTGTAATTTATAACGCTTTTCACTCACTTCATTTTTTTAAATTTGGAATTTTCTTTCGACTGTTCTAGGAAGCAGTTGTATCTTGTAAGTAAATACCATGCCATACTTCAAAGTGTTAGACACCTCAGTTGTGCAAAAAGCGCAAATTAGACCATGTTTTGCTTTTGCAACCGTCAGATGGTAGTGACAGCAACATAAAATATAACCTATGTTATACCAGGGACTGTCACCATTGATTTGCAACCATTACTTTTGAAATAGCTTTGGTATTTCCTTAGATTGAGTAGAAATCGCAGTTTAGAACATTTTTAGAACGCTTTTCGCGCATTTTCACCCTATTTTAAATTTCCAATTCTTTCGAAACTGTTCTTAAAGATAATTTATATGTAATAAATATGTACCTTGCCTAATTTTAAGTTGCTAGACCCTACCGATCACAAAATTCGAAATTTGGAACGCTTTTTTGCTCCTGCAACGTCTAGGTGATAGTGATACCGACTTAAAATAGCGTCTATGTTAGAGGAGAGGCTGTCAGCATCGATTTCTTACCATTACTTTTGAAATCAGTTTGATTCTTCCTGAGATATTGGTGACAAATCGGCATTTAGAACGCTCATTTTGCTCCTGCATCTCCTCTGGGGTAGTGAAACAGATATAAAATATAGCCTATCTTGGAGCAAGATCTGTCCCCATCATTTATACACCAAAATATTTGAAATCGGTTCAGTATTTCCTGAGATTGTTAGAAATCGCAATTTAGAACGTTTTTTATAACGCTTTTTGCGCATTTTGACCCCCCCCCCCTTTTAAATTTCGACTTTTTTAGGAAATGTCCATAGAGATCATTGATATCTTATAACTAACTACCATTCTAAATTTCACGATTCAAGGCCCTTCCGTCACGCAAAAACTGATATTTAGAACGTTTTTCTCCTGCACCCCCTTTGGTGTTGTGTCACCGACATAAAACATAGCCTATGTTGGAGCAAGGGTTTTCACCATCATTTTGACGCCATTATTTTTTTAATCGGTTTGGTATTTCATGAGATTGTGTAGAAATCACCATTTAGAACATTTTTTAGAACGCTTTTCGCGCATTTTCACCCTTTTTAAATTTCGAATTGTTTAAGAACTGTTCTTAGAAATCATTTATATCTAATAAGTAGCTGATACTTCAAATTTCATATTTCTAGGCCCTTCAGTAACACATAAACCGCATTTTTAAAACGTTTTTTGCTCCTACACCGCCTTTGGGGTAGTGGCACCGACATAAAATATAGCCTATGTTCTGAGTTGGACTAACACCATCATTTAGACACCAAATTTTTTAAATCGGTTTGGTATTTCCTGAGATTATGTAGAAACTACCATTTAGAACGTTTTTTTAGAACGCTTTTTGTGCATTTTCACCCCTTTTAAATTTCGAATTGTTTAAGAACTGTTCTTAGACACCATTTATATCTTATAAGTAACTAATATTCCAAATTTCATATTTCTAGGTCCTTCAGTAACGCAAAAATCGCATTTTTAGAACGTTTTTTGCTCCTGCACCCCCTTTCGGGTAGTGGCACCAACATAAAATATAGCCTATGTTCTAAGTTGGACTAACACCATCATTTTGATACCATTACTTTTGAAATCGGTTTGGTATTTCCTGAGATTATGTAGAAACTACCATTTAGAACGTTTTTTAGAACGCTTTTTGTGCATTTTCATCCCTTTTAAATTTCGAATTGTTTAAGAACTGTTCTTAGACACCATTTATATCTTATAAGTAACTAATATTCCAAATTTCATATTTCTAGGCCCTTCAGTAACGCAAAAATCGCCTTTTTAGAACGTTTTTTGCTCCTGCACCCCCTTTCGGGTAGTGGCACCGACATAAAATATAGCCTATGTTCTAAGTTGGACTAACACCATCATTTTGATACCATTACTTTTGAAATCGGTTTGGTATTTCCTGAGATTATGTAGAAACTACCATTTAGAACGTTTTTTAGAACGCTTTTTGTGCATTTTCACCCCTTTTAAATTTCGAATTGTTTAAGAACTGTTCTTAGACACCATTTATATCTTATAAGTAACTAATATCCCAAATTTCATATTTCTAGGCCCTTCAGTAACGCAAAAATCGCCTTTTTAGAACGTTTTTTGCTCCTGCACCCCCTTTGGTGTAGTGGCACCGACATAAGATATAGCCTATGTTCTAAGTTGGGCGAACACCATCATTTTGATACCATTACTTTTGGAATCGGTTCGGTAGTTCCTGAGCTTATCTCCGACAAATAAACAATTTTTACCTCTTTATAATAGGAGTATGACTAGCAAACCCCGCGGCTTTGCTCGCGTAATATTTGAAATGTGCCAAAGTGATATTTATATGTCTAATTTTTATTAAAACATACTAACTAAATTTTTACTTTATTAAAAGGTAATAGTTTATTTTATTAAAAGGGTTTTTTTATTAAAAGGTACTTATTACTTTTAGGAATAATTCAAAAATTACTATTTAAAACACAGTTTGATTAAACATCATTATTACACTGCATTAGGCAGAAATGAGACTTAAATTAATAAAATGAAATAAAACTAAATAAATGATAATTTAGAAGATATTTTGAAACTTTTATGCTCAATTAATGCGCTCATTTCAGTATTCATTTGAAGTTTTGAATTTTTTAGAAATCACCTTCTTACATCTTAAAATTAACCATCATGTCGAATTTTAAGTCCTACCATCTCTCTCAACATAAAGGGCTATGTTGAAACAGGAACTGTCACCATTAATTTGCCAACATTAATTTTGAAATCGGTTTGTTATTTCCTAATATTCCACAGAAACGTAATTTAAAAAGCTTTTAAAGCCCTTTATTAGAACGTTTGTTGTTCCTGTAAACCCCAGGTGGTAGAATCACCGCCATAAAATATAGCCTGCGTAGGATCAGAGACTGTTACCATTGATTCGCAACTATTACTTTTATAATCGGTTTATATTCCCTGAAATTGCATAGAATCGTAATTTAGAACTTTTTAGAATGCTTTTCGCACCTCCCCTTCGCTTCATCCCTTATTAATTCGAATTTATTTTCGACGTTCCTTCGAGGGCATTTATATTTTATAAGTAACTACCATGTCATATTTAAGTTTCTAGCCCTTTCAGTATCACAGAAATCGTAATTTAGAAAGTTTTTAGCTCCTGCAACCCTCTGGTGGTAGTGGAACATACATAAAATATAGCTTATGTTTGAGCAGGTTCTATCACCAAAATTTGTCATCATTATATTTTTAATTGGTTTGGTATTTTTTAAGTTTGCTTAAAAATTGTAATTTATAACGCTTTTCACTCACTTCATTTTTTTTTTAATTTGGAATTTTCTTTCGACTGTTCTTAGAAAGCAATTGCATTTTGTAAGTAAATACCATGCCATACTTCAAAGTGTTAGACCCCTCAGTTTTGCAAAAAACGCAAATTAGAACATGTTTTGCTTTTGCAACCCTCAGATGGTAGTGACAGCAACATAAAATATAACCTATGTTATAGCAGGGACTGTCACCATTGATTTGCAACCATTACTTTTAAAATAGCTTTGGTATTTCCTTAGATTGAGTAGAAATCGCAATTTAGAACGTTTTTAGGACGCTTTTCGCGCATTTTCACCCCTTTTTAAATTTCCAATTTTTTCGAAACTGTTCTTAAAATAAATAATTATATCTATTAAATATGTACCTTGCCTAATTTTAAGTTGCTAGCCCCTACCGATCACAAAAATCGAAATTTAGAACGCTTTTTTGCTTCTGCAACGTTTTGGTGATAGTGACACCGACATACAATAGCGTCTATGCTAGAGCAAAGGCTGTCAGCATCAATTTCCTACCATTATGTTTGAAATCAGGTTCATTCTTCCTGAGATATTGCCGATAAATCGGCATTTAGAACGTTTTTAGAACGCTTTTCGCTCATTTTGCTCCTGCATCTTCTCTGGGGTAGTGGAAACAGATATAAAATATAGCCTATCTTGGAGCAAGATCTGTCACCATCATATTTACACCATTATATTTGAAATCGGTTCAGTACTTCCTGAGATTGCATAGAAATCGCAATTTAGAAAGTTTTTTACAACGCTTTTTGCGCATTTTGACCCCCTTTTAATTTTACGATTCTAGGCCCTTCCGTAATGCAAAAGCCGCAATTTAGAACGTTTTTCTCCTGCACCCCCTTTGGGGTAGTGGCACCGACATAAAACATCGCCTATGTTGGAGCAAGGGTTGTCACCATCATTTTGACGCCATTATTTTTAGATCGGTTTGGTATTTCCTGAGATTGTGTAGAAACCACCATTAGAACGTTTTTTAGAACGATTTTCGCGCATTTTCACCCCTTTTAAATTTTGAATTGTTTAAGAACTGTTCTTAGAAATTCTTTATACCTAATAAGTAGCTAATATTTCAAATTTCATATTTCTAGGCCCTTCGGTAACGCAAAAATCGCATTTTTAGAACGTTTTTCGCTCCTACACCCCTTTGGGGTAGTGGCACCGACATAAAACATAGCCTGTCTTGGAGCAAGCGTTGTCATCATCATTTTGACATCAATATTTTTTAAATCGGTTTGGTATTTCTTGAGATTGTGTAGAAACTACCATTTAGAACGTTTTTTAGAACGCTTTTTGTGCATTTTCCCCCTTTGAAATTTCGAATTGTTTAAGAACTGTTCTTAGACATTATTTATATCTTATAAGTAACTAATATTCAAAATTTCATATTTCTAGGCCCTTCAGTAACGCTAAAATCGCCTTTTTAGAATGTTTTTTGCTCCTACACCCCCTTTGGGGTAGTCGCACCGACATAAGATATAGCCTATGTTCTAAGTTGAACTAACACCATCATTTTGATACCATTACTTTTGGAATCGGTTCGGTAGTTCCAGAGCTTATCTCCGACAAATAAACAATTTTTTCCTCTTTATAATAGGAGTAAGACTAGCAAACCCCGCGGCTTTGCTCGCGTAATATTTGAAATATGCCAAGTGACATTTATATGTCTAATTTTTATTAAAAGGTACTAAATAAATTTTTATTTTATTAAAAGGTAATATTTTATTTTATTAAAAGGTTTTTTTATTAAAAGGTACTTATGACTTTTAGGAATAATTCAGAAATTACTACATAAAACACTGCTTGATTAAACATCATTTTTACACTGCATTAGGCAGAAATGAGACTTAAATTAATAAAATGAAATAAAACTAAATAAATGATAATTTAGAAAATATTTTGAAACTTATATGCTCAATTAATACGCTCATTTCTGTATTCATTTGAAGTTTTGAATTTTTTAGTAACCATCTTATTACATCTTAAAATTAACCATCATGTCAAATTCCAAGTCCTACCACCTCTCTCAACATAAAGGTCTGTGTTGAAACAGGAACTGTCACCATTAATTTGCCAACATTAATTTTGAAATCGGTTTGTTATTTCCTAATATTCCAGAGAAACGTAATTTAAAAAGCTTTTAAAGCCCTTTTTTAGAGCGTTTTGTTGTTCCTGTGAACCCCAGGTAGTAGAATCACCGGCATAAAATATAGCCTGTGTAGGATCAGAGACTATTACCATTGATTCGCAACTATTACTTTTATAATCGGTTTATATTCCCTGAAATTGCCTAAAATCGTAATTTAGAACTTTTTTAGAATGCTTTTCGCACCTTCCCTTCGCTTCACCCCTTTTTAATTCGAATTTATTTTCGACGTTCCTTCGAGGGCATTTATATTTTATAAGTAACTACCATGTCATATTTAAAGTTTCTAGCCTTTTCAGTATCACAGAAAACGCAATTTAGAAAGTTTTTAGCTCCTGCAACACTCTGGTGGTAGTGGAACAGACATAAAGTATAGCTTATGTTTGAGCAGGTTCTATCACCAAAATTTGTCATCATTATTTTTTTAATCGGTTTGGTAATTTATAAGTTTGCTTAAAAATTGTAATTTATAACGCTTTTCACTCACTTCATTTTTTTAATTTTGGAATTTTCTTTCGACTGTTCTTAGAAAGCAGTTGCATCTCGTAAGTAAATACCATGCAAAGTGTTAGACCCCTCAGTTGTGCAAAAAATGCAAATTAGAACATGTTTTGCTTTTGCAACACTCAGATGGTAGTGACAGCAACATAAAATATAACCTATGTTATAGCAGGGACTGTCACCATTGATTTGCAACCGTTACTTTTGAAATAGCTTTGGTATTTGCTTAGATTGAGTAGAAATCGCAATTTAGAACGTTTTTAGGACGCTTTTCGTGCATTTTCACCCCTTTTTAAATTTCCAATTTATTCGAAAGTGTTCTTAAAGATTATTTATATCTAATAAATATGTACCTTGCCTAATTTTAAGTTGCTAGCCTCTACCGATCACAAAAATCGAAATTTAGAACGCTTTTTTGCTCTTGCAACGTCTTGGTGATAGTTATACCGACATAAAATAGCGCCTAGAGCAGGGGCTGTCAGCATCCATTTCCTACCATTACGTTTCAAATCAGATTCATTCTTCCTGAGATATTGCCGGCAAATCGGCCTTTAGAACGTTTTTAAAACGCTTTTCGCGCATTTTGCTCCTGCATCTCCTCTGGGGTAGTGGAAACAGATATAAAATATAGCCTATCTTGGAGCAAGATCTGTCACCATCATTTTGCACAATTGTATTTGAAATTGGTTCAGTACTTCCTGAGATTGCATAGAAATCGCAATTTAGAAAGTTTTTTACAACGCTTTTTTCGCATTTTGACCCCCTTTTAAATTTCGATTTTTTTAGGAAATGTCCTTAGAGATTATTGATATCTTATAACTAACTACCATTCCAAATTTCACGATTCTAGGCCCTTCCGTAACGCAAAAGCCGCAATTTAGAACGTTTTTCTCCTGCACCCTCTTTAGGGTAGTGGCACCGACATAAAACATCGCCTATGTTGGACCAGGGTTTGTCACCATCATTTTGACGCCATTATTTTTTCAGATCGGTTTGGTATTTCCTGAGATTGTGTAGAAACCACCATTAGAACGTTTTTTAGAAAGCTTTTCGCGCATTTTCACCCCTTTTAAATTTCGAATTGTTTATGAACTGTTCTTAGAAATCCTTTATATCTAATAAGTAGCTAATATTTCAAATTTCATATTTCTAAGCCCTTCGGTAACGCAAAAATCGCACTTTTAGAACGTTTTTTTGCTCCTGCATCCTCCCCTTTCGGGTAGTAGCACCGACATAAAACATAGCCTATGTTGGAGCAAGTGTTGTCACCGTCATTTTGACACCATTATTTTTTAATTCGGTTTGGTATTTCCTGAGATTGTGTAGAAACCACCATTTAGAACGTTTTTTAGAACGATTTTCGCACATTTTCACCCTTTTCAAATTTCGAATTGTTTAAGAACTGTTCCTAGAAATCCTTTATATCTAATAAGTAGCTAATATTTCAAATTTCATATTTCTAGGCCCTTCAGTAACTCTAAAATTGCATTTTTAGAACGTTTTTTGCTCCTACACCCCCTTTCGGGTAGTGGCACCGAGATAAAACATCGCCTATGTTGGACCAAAGGTTGTCACCATCATTTTGACGCCATTATTTTTTTTAGATCGGTTTGTGTATTTCCTGAGATTGTGTAGAAACCACCATTAGAACGTTTTTTAGAACGCTTTTCGAGCATTTTCACCCCTTTTAAATTTCGAATTGTTTAAGAACTGTTCTTAGAAATCCTTTATATCTAATAAGTAGCTAATATTTCAAATTTCATATTTCTAGGCCCTTCGGGAACACATAAATCGCATTTTTAGAAAGTTTTTTGCTCCTGCACCCCCTTTGGTGTAGTGACACCGACATAAAACATAGCCTATCTTGGAGCAAGCGTTGTCACCATCATTTTAACACCAATATTTTTTAAATCGGTTTGGTATTTCCTGAGATTGTGTAGAAACCACCATTTAGAACGTTTTTTAGAACGCTTTTTGTACATTTTCACACCTTTTAAATTTCGAATTGTTTAAGAACTGTTCTTAGACATCATTTATATCTTATAAGTAACTAATATTCCAAATGTCATATTTCTAGGCCCTTCAGTAACTCTAAAATCGCATTTTTAGAACGTTTTTTGCTCCTACACCCCCTTTCGGGTAGTGGCACCGACATAAAACATAGCCTATCTTGGAGCAAGCGTTGTTACCATCATTTTGACACCAATATTTTTTAAATCGGTTTGGTATTTCCTGAGATTGTGTAGAAACTACCATTTAGAACGTTTTTTAGAACGCTTTTTGTGCATTTTCACTCCTTTTAAATTTCGAATTGTTTAAGAACTATTCTTAGACATCAGTTATGTCTTATAGGTAACTAATATTCCAAATTTCATATTTCTAGGCCCTTCAGTAACTCTAAAATCGCATTTTTAGAACGTTTTTTGCTCCTACACCCCCTTTGGGGTAGTGGCACCGACATAAGATATAGCCTATGTTCTAAGTTGGAATAACACCATCATTTTGATACCATTACTTTTGGAAACGGTTCGGTAGTTCCAGAGCTTACCTCCGACAAATAAACAATTTTTTCCTCTTTATAATAGGAGTATAGATAAGTATAGAAGATAGATTGATGATAGCTCTAATAAGGTGATCATCCACTATATTACAAGCTGGGAATATACTCACAAATGAGTTATTTTTAGTTATCCATTTTTAAAACTTATTTGTTATCATAGTTTTTTTAGGTACTTTTAGGCTATAGCGGCTCTCAACGATGAAGCTCCAAGGGTTATAGCAGTCCCCCAACTACGAAGTTCCAAGCGAACAAGATTTGTCTCCAAATTATAAAGCATATGACATTATTATAATATATGATATAGGGGAGACTAGGGAGGATTGGCCCACTTTCTACAAAATGATTTTTTATTTTTCACATATTGAACGTAGAATGAAGTTTTATATATCCTTTTATTCGGTATGCAATCAGTTATCAAAATAAAATTGCTACATAAGTGTAATATACAGGGTGTCCGGTCTCAAAGGTGTCCAATGCCTAATTCGTAAACCGTTAGCCATAGACATATAGTTCCAATTACAAAAATGTTTTAAATGAGGTAAAGAAGTATTTTTAAAGCGATTTGGGTCAAGAAAAACCTTTATTTAAAAATTACGAAATTTAAATTTTTATACGGTCCCTCGGTCCTATAAGTGATATTTAGTAAACTTTTCCTATTCCTCTAACAAGTAGGGCAAAAAAAGTCCCATTCATCTAACCCTAAAATTGATCGAGTTATGGCATTTTCAAATTTATGACTTAAACCACTTTTCTGCAACTGAAAACAGATGAGTTGGACCAAGCTTTCAGGGGTCGTACGCGAAGTGCTTAAAGTATTATAAAAGGCGTCCACTCCAAACGATGTTCAATGGCTAATTCCTAAACCGTTAGTCAAAGACATATAGTTCCAATTACAAAAAGGTTTTAAATAATATAAAGAAGCATTTTTAAAGCGATTCAACAGAAGGTGCTTCACCCGTATAAATATTAGGGTAGTGTTAATTTTTAGTAATTAACTTTAAGATTGGTTAAAATAATTGAAGAAGTGAGTTTCAAAACTCGCCTTATCGAGAAAATAAAATTTGGGGAATTCGCGTAAAACCTTTAAATGCGCCCATTGGTATTCATTGAAAATTGGGAGATTGTAGTGTTTGGTACAGTTATACCAATAGAATAGATTGATAGAGAAACACGATTTTTTAAATTTCGGATAAGGTCAGTTTCGAAACTGACGCCCTCAATAATTTAATATATGTTTTGATTTAACAATATTTCCCCCCTAATTTTTAATAAAAAAATAATTTAAAAAATAACTGATCTAATGAATAATTGCTGAGGGAAGAGACAGTGGAATTTTCAGAAGGGTTAATGTAAAAATAATAATAATAATAATTATTATTATCGTTACAATAAAATGACAAATGGAACAAAATCTTAAAAATAGAAAAGTTAATTAAAAAGAGAGAATGTGGGCGGTTATATGATGTCCGACCTTTAATGGATAAATATGTGCTCTATTAGAACAAAATATTAAAATATTGTAACAATTTTGTTATGTTTATTTAAATCATTGAAGTAATCGCACAGGTTAAATCATATAATTCAAATAATTGATGTTTATTGTAAAAGAAAATAAAAGTGATACGAGGATCATTTTCAAAAATGGACATATTAATTTCCTTAACATATTCAGAGCAGACATTCAAAAGTTATGTGTAAAAAAAAAAAAAAAATTAAGATGGTACAAACAAATTACTTACAAATTGAGCTTTCTTGTGTCTGTGCTTGAGGGGGGGGGGGATGTAACAAAATTTGGAGCGGAGATTTCAGGGGGAATTGATACGGCTGTTTAGTGTTCATTACTACAACAGATATTGCCGCATAAAAAAAAAAAAAAAATGTAGTTTTCAGGATTATAAAATATGTGTGTATGAGAGCCAGTGAGGGAAAAGTTTAAATTGCAATTTCAGGTGGAATTGAGATTATGGATTACTTATTAATTATTGCAGCAATAAAGAAGACGGACCTTTTTTCGCTAAGATTTACAGCGTGATAATTCTTTGCACATCAGTAGATTTTCGTTTTTTTTTTGAAGAATTCATCTAAATTAATCGGCCCCTTAAATTTCTACTGCCCCACTTTTTGCTTCACCTGCACGCAAAGTTAAAAATCTATAGAGGTTTATATATATATATATTTTACTATTCTATTCTATTTGTCTAATTAAATAATGCATCTTCTAAAACTCCACGCCCGTTAAAAAATTTATTTCCTATTGTCTTAATTATAACACTTAATTATTAGAGCATAAAGATGTAATAATTTTAAAAATTATTAAATTTAAAATCATTAAAAAAAGATTCAAATTTATAATTTATATAAGCAATTATAGATTTCAATTATAATTTCATTTAAGTATAAATTACTGATTAAATTAAAAATATATAGACATACTCTTAAATTAAAAAATATAAAAAAGTACATTAAATTTAAAATTATTAAAATTAATAACTTTATTAAAATGTTAGGAAAATTTTCTACTTTGTTTTTGCAGTTAGTCGCTACTTTATAGTTATAGTAAGTTACTAATCATCTCAATCTTCCCTAAAATTTATACTCCCCCCCCCCCCCAACTTTTGCTCGGCCAATACATACTGTCTAAAATTATGTATGTATTTTTCCCTATATTTTATTTTATTATGCAAGAAATAACTAACCAATCTACCACATCAACTCCCCGTAAAATTCTACTCTCTCTTCCCCCAACTCACGCGGAAACACCCGTTCGCTATTGTTAATCCCATGAAAGTATTTTTTTAAGATAGCTCGTCGCAGAATACCCCCCCCCCCCCTTCTGTTGTACATGATACAGATTACCTTTTTTTTGTTGTTGTTCGAGCGTGGGGGCGATATTTACACAGTAAAAGTTCAAATAACGCAAGTTAATATTTAGAATTCATTGATTGGATAAAAAGAAAGAAAAAAATCCAAATAGAAAACTAATTTAATATAATTCTATTAATTCTAAGACAGTTTAGTTTTTAAAATTCTCCTGGTCCTCATACGAATCACTTTTTTTATGGAAACTCTATCCTCTGATGGCTTTCGTCAAGCACGATTCCTGCCAAGAATTGTCACTTTGATGCTGAAACTCTGATCAATCAAATTACGAGATACAGCATAAATGGCAAAATGTGGTTGGGAAAAAAAAATATTTTGTTTTAATATGTGAGAATGAACAAAAATCTCAAAATATATTTGTAATGTTAATTTACTATCAATCTTTAATGTTAAATTTTATATCTGACGATTATTTTTATTTCTAGTAAATTTGTGACTGCCCCCTATTTTGCAGCAAAAAAGATACCCCAACTTTAAACATCTATTACTCGGTCAGTTTTAATCGCAGAGGAATGGGACTTTTTTTGTTTTACTTGTCAGTGAAATAGGATATTTTTACTAAATATCACTTATAGGACCTGGGGACCGTATAAAAATTTAAATTTCGTAATTTTTTAAAAAATGTTTTTCTTTACCCGAATCGCTTTAAAAATACTTCTTTACCTCATTTGAAACATTTTTGCAATTGGAACTATATGTCTATGACTAACGGTTTAGGAATTAGCCATTGGACACCGTTGAGGCCGGACACCCTGTATAAGAAATTTGAAAAATGATTGATTTTAATCATGAGAAAATAATAGGTTAACGCTCCCCACATATCGGAGGGTTGACCCACTATATGGGAGGCTTGACCCACTTTGTTTTATATTGAAATATTCGTGAAGAGCAATAAAATCAGTTTGAAAAAAGCAAAGTAACTTTATGCTACATGCTTTAATTATTATAAAAAATATTTTTGAAAATATGATGCTTAAACAAACCTATTTAGACGCAATCGAAAGTCAGAGGAGAAAATTTATGTTTTAAATAGGATTTGGTCTGAGCAGGTATAATTTTAACATTTCAGACAGTATTCCGTTAGAGACAGGTTCCTTTATCGTAAGGTTTCATGCATTACTATGCCCGGATTTGCTAGTTACTGTCCCGCTTTTTTTTGTCTCCTTGCCCTATTTTTTGTGACATTCGACCTAACAACTCTAGTTGTCACATAGTTTGGCTTCATCTCACACTATTCTTCATATTGAAATTTGTCTACATACCTGCCTAAAGTTTTTCGATCAATGCAATTTCTTTTCTTTTTTTTTTCTTTTCTTATTTATTTATTTATTTATTTTTATTTTTATTTTTTATTTTTATTTATTTATTTTTTTTTTTTTTTGGAGCCGCACGAGTACTTAACTTATCATTAACATCTTTTAACCTTTCAGGGCAAAGTACTTTCAGCACTAAAATGTTGAAATAAATGACTGGCACCGGGATATAAAAACAAATTTATTTGGAAATACGAAAATTGCTATATTTCACATATATATTAAATCAAAAAGATTTTAACAAAATTCTGGTGCCACCGTGGCATTTGGGAATTAAAATTAAGTGGTTTTATAAGCATACCGCTTCCCCTGAGAGGTTTAAGACTGCTGCTTTCATACATTCTAGTTCTTTACAGTCTTTTCCACTGTTTCTATTTACCTATTGTAAGTAATATTTAAATGGAAAAAAGTTCCTATCAACTTTCCCATTTATATTTCTTTAATTTTTTTCGTGCAGTGTATAAGCAATTTTTCACATCATTCTTTAACCAGTTTTTAACGTTTTCTTTTCCATCACCCCATTTTACTGTAGCTTTACAGAATAAATTTACATTCATTTTTATATATAACTATTAATCTTTCATTATGCAAGGTGTATAATAAAAAGATTTCCAAAATCCCTTAATTGACACATTGCCGACGGCAATTTTTACCAAATCTGAATTTTAAAACAGTAGAAGCTCCTATCGGTAAAGCTCTTCTCGTTTCTGAAAGTCTTTTGTAAATTGGTATTCTAGATAGGTTTCCCAAGTTTATGCATCGGTATTTAATATAAAATGTATTACAATCTAAAAAAAAAATATGGACAACGTGATATAAATGCATTTTCTGTAAGATATAAGCCACGCTCTTAGTCAATGATGCTTTTAGAATGAAAACGAGAATTCTCGTTTCCAATAGTAAATGTGTTAAGGGAGCCTTGAACATCTGGTCAAGCCTCCCCACATAGCCCTTTTCTAAAGAATAGCACATTTTATCTTAGGCTTAACGCACTATATAATCTTTATGCCTGGAATGAAAGCTCGATATATCTGCATTACTTGAAACCTATTTACTTAAATTTCTATGATATATTTTATCTGAAAAAAGCTTAGAAAATATTTCTAAAAAACCCAACTTTTAGGTTGAAAACGTACCACAATTGATTTTTCAACACCTATTTCGATTATCTGTATGAAACAAAGACTGTTGTTTGAGGATTCCAGTAGCTTTGGTTGACACCTATTGATAAAACTTTGAAATTATTTTAAATATGAAAACTCATGGGTGGGTCAGGACTCCCGTATAGTCAACCCTCCATAGTCTCCCCTACCGTATCTACTGGTGTAAAACGCGCACTTTTTTTTCAAAAATTTAGGGCAAAAACCCTAGGTGCGCGTTATACACGGGATAATTTTTTACTTCTGGATGTAATCACACGATATGCATATGATTTAAGAAATGTATTCAAAGAAGAATTTAAAACTGGAAAAATCTTACTTTATAGAAGTATTGCTGCATCTTTATTTCACTCATTGCACTTTTTATACAACAGCGATAGTAAAATTATTTAAACGCTAATTAGCAATTCTCTTTGCTTCTACTTCAGCTGTCCTCGTCACCACTGGCATAGTCAATATGCTTGTAAATCATATTGTCTTCAGTTCCGTCCATCTGATTGGAAATTCCAGTCACTTTGAAGCTCTTTATTATCATCTTGGCTGAGATGGAATTCCAAGCTTCACATATCCACTCACATACTGTTGAAAGTGACGCACGTTTCATTCTCCCGCTTGGAGTGAAGAAGTGATCTGCTTTTTGTCATCTACCGATTGTAGGCACGCCGAAATGCAACCTTAAATGGTCGGTTGATGACAACATCTAAGGGCTGCAGCACTTTCGTCATCCCACCTGGTATCACTACAAAATAACTTGAGCGACGAAATTTCGCTTTTACTCCAGGCCTCGTGTGTCCACGGAAGCTGTCCAGGACCAGCATTGATGGCTAACGTAAAGCACCTAGCCGACATTCACACAGAACTTTAACCCAATCTTTCATCAGCTCATCCGCCATCCACCCTTTTTCCTGTGCTCTTTCAATTATGTGACTAGAAAAGATTCTTTTCTGATAGTAGTTTTGCGTTTAAAAATCACATATGATGTCAACTTGCGGTCGCCAGCCATAATGGCCTCCATAACGGTGCATCGTTGCTCGTCTGCTCTTGTTGCGCACTTGGTTCTAAACGGTTCTATCTCCAACTTGACAGTCTGTTGTGTCTTCTGTCATATGAAATCACAGTGGACTTTTATCTGCATTACCGGTTTGTGACATCTGATATCCCTTTTGTCTTCGTAGCCTTAAAACGTACTTGAAGAACTTGACACGATCTTCTTCATATTCTTCCGGCAGCTTCTGCAATAGCGTTGTTATTTACCTGATAAAGACTGTTACGGATCATAAAGCGTGTACCCAGCCATAACTCCGCTTGAAATCTTCCTACGGAATATCTATTTTCCTAGTTATTTTCATCAACATTTCCGTCGAGAGTGAGTACGTATAACGCCAAAAATCCGTTATATGAGTTAAAAGCTGACGCTTCATTTTCGGACCATTACACGAAAAGCAAGCTTTTTGGATGGCACTTTTTTCAGTTTTTCTTCCATATTCCACAACTCTCGCACACTTGACTCACCAACGCCGAACTTCCAAATTGAAACACGGTTACCATTTTCTTATGCATACTCAATTATTTAAACTTATGTGTAGCAGTATAACTACATCGATTCTCCATCTTACTTTTACGTTGTCAAAAGACGCTCTCGAGTATTTCGTTAAGCGAGTGACGTCAGCAGAGCATGATACGTCACTCACTCCTTCCCGAAGACTAAAAGGAGATTTTCGCCTTCTTTCTTGGCCTGATGTAACATTTGTTTCGACCGACTTTATTGAAATTCATTCGTCATTCAACTTGCATGTCAAATTTATGGTGCGCTTTATATACGAGATAAAAAAAATTGTCATTTTTTCTTGTAAAGTACAAGGTGCGCGTTATACACGAGTAAATACGGCATGTATAACACTTTCGGAACGCATATGTCCCAGTTATAGTCAAATATGATATACATATGGCGTATATATATGACATGTGGCTAAAATGTATATGATGTGTATATGACATATAAGACGTAGATAATATGCTTATAATGACGTATATGACACATATATAAGCGTTTGGAGCATATATATACGTATTTATGTTGTATATAAAAGCTTTGCGATGATCTTCACGTAATCGTAACTGAAATCTTGGCATAATCGTTATTGTGGGGTTGCTATAACAAATAAGTACCGTTTGGTTTTATTTAAACATTTACAAAATATTTCAATTTTTACATGAAAAAGAAAACGTTTTGAATGGGAATAAAGATAACAAAAATTGAAGTGAATAATAGTAATTTTATTTAAATTATTCCGCATTATCTATGGTTGCGTATAGCAATGTCTATGGTTCTGGTAGCACGCTTCATTCATTTTTATTTATTGCTTGAAAAGCTCTTTGATATTTCAGTACTAATTTATCATGCCCGAAACGATGCATATTTTACTGCAACTGACATGTTCCTTGGAAACTCTTTGCAAGCCGGAAGAATTTCTAAATTTCATGAGATTATTACTTTGTTTGGTGACTAGCGTTTCATGGAAATTTGCGAGAAGATTATGATGCTTTTTCAGCAAATTTGTGTGATGATTATGATGCTTTTTCAGTATATTTGTGCGATGATTATAATGCCTTTCGAACAAATATGTATTTTTTTTTGTCTGTGAATAAATAATGACTTTGATAAAAGGTTTGCTGCCCAAAATAATTTTTTAATGAAAAAAGGAGAAAACTACGTTATATATTTTTTAAGACACCACTAATGGAGAGATAATTTCGGTTATGGAGTTGCACTTCATGTGGATCCATTAACTAAAAGTATTTAAGAGTTTTTGAAGGAATCAATTCAGCAATAAACAAGAAAGAAAAAATCATGCATCAAGCATAGATTCACTGAAAATTTCATTGAAAAAAATCCGCGTAAATATCCTATACTACGCAATACTACGCAACTACCTATACTACGCAAAAAAGCCGCTTGCAGAACCTTTCGAAAATACCTCATTCATCGCAGTGCCTTTAGTATGTGCAGAGAAAAAAGGATGTTAACATATCGCTCACTCGCAAAAAAATGACACATCTCGACAAAAGTCAATTTCACAAGAGAGGCAAAAGAAAATTTGCATAATTTTGCTGCAAGATGAAATTGCAGCACTTATCTCTGCATGTAGGATTAAAAACGTGCATAAAAGCATATAAAACCCTTAAGAATGAAGATGTGGGATGAGGTTTGGAGATTTGGCTAATTTTATCTCCCCACGCAATTCATACATACCTCTTCTGTGATCACAAATGGACATATAGCGCAATAAAGTGTTTCTCCGTATAACTACATTTATGAAACTGTTTGTGTAGCAAAACGCACCTATGACAGACCTATTAGTGGAATAAAACGCAAAATGAATTTTTGCGCGATGTTTCACTTTTCTTGTGGGTGAGCGATATTATGGTTTTCATCTATATTCTGTAACCCGGAAAACACTGGTAACTTTAATGGAGCAGATGCAGACTATATGTTTTTCATTTTTATATGACAAAAGTTTGTTATGGGAACAATGATACCAAAAATATACTCACAAAACAATAGTTAATAACATTCTAATTCTGTGCTATTTCTTGTCAGTCCTTCTATAGTTTTGTTATGGCATTTCATTTATTCTTACTGAATGCATGAAAAGTCCTTTGCTATTTCAGCACTAATTCATCATGATCAAAACAAAGCTTATTTCCCTGCAACTGACAAGTTTCTTGGAAAATGTGAACCGCTGAAAGAATTTCTAAAGTTCTAGAGAATATTACAAGAGATTGTGATGCTTTTAGTAAAAATTTTTATATTTCTGTTTTTAATGCACATATTTTATAAAAAATGTTTTCGCCAATAAAAGTTTTGCAGCTAGAAATCCTCTCCGCTATAAGAAAAGAAAAGAAAGAATATAAGGGAAAAAATACACATATTCTTGACAAGAATAAAAATGGTAAGAGAGTGCGCAAACAGTATTTAATTTTGGAAAATATGAGAAGTTTGGTTAGCATTTAGTTTATATAATTGCATTTATTAAAGTATGTAATTCTAGATTTCACATAATTAAAAGCATACAGAGTGCGTGGTAAATGTAAACAATCCTAATGCATTAAAACTTGAGAGAAATTTAGTTTGAATTAAATTTCTCTCAATAAACACAAGATTAAAAATTACATACATGACTTTTAAAACTGTAATTATGTTTCATATTTAGAAATTGTTATAATTTTGTTTCCAAGATTATGAAGCTGTTCCAAAAGGGTTTGTAGCTTAACAAATGTAACATGAAACACTTATTTTTTAAAAGTCTAATTACGAATATAAATCATATTAATTTAAAGCTTCAAAACAGACTTATCTTTTCAATTTTAAGAAAATCATCTCATAAAAATAATATTTTATCATCTTTATCTAACCCTCTTTCTTTTTTAGATTAGAACAAGATAGATTTCTTTGAATATATTTTGAAATAAAAAATGAAAAAAGCCCGTTTTTATGCATTTAATCCTTTTTTCTTGCTTTTTTGTTCAGACACAGAAAAATTTATTTTTATATACCTGCAAAAATGTTAAAACTGTACCAGTATATTGTTTGGCTTACTGACAAAAATAATGAATTTTGATACACTGATTCATCTGCTTAATTAAGTCTCCATTCACTTAGTTACGCGTCTACTACACTGTTAAGAATCTGAAGAAGACTGCCTATAGTCATTCAACCGTTTTTAAAGATAATAGTTATTTAACTATAGTATGAAGCGTTCTGATTGGTCAGAATAGAGATAAATTTCTGTTATTTAACAGTTTTCTGTAAAAACGGTTGAATGGCTAGGCAGTTTGCTGCAGATTTTTAACAGTGTACACTAGGGTGGTCACAAGCAACATGGGGAAAATTTTTTTTAACGTTTTCTTCGGGGGGACCCTCCTAAAAGTTGCCAATTAGTTAGAAAATGAGATTGGCAAAGTTTCAGCTCAAATAAATAATATTAACCCGTGCCTCATCGAGGTTGAATTCTTGAAAATTTGCAATTTTTGGCAAAAAATTGTCGTTTTTCTTTCCTTACGTGAAAAATATTTGTCTTAGAAACCTGATTCTTGTTTTATTTCATAGAAACTGTTGTTGCCTTGAACTTTTACTCTCATGAAAACTTATATATAATGAACATTTAGTATTTTTCAGGACATCTAGTGAACCATACCCTCAAACTCTGCATTTTTGAAACATAGGTAAAAAATGACAAATTAAACATTTTATTACTTTTGATAATTTTTTTGTATCATTTTTATTAATAGGCAAAAATAAGTGAACAATTTTTCTAACTTTAAAAATATTTCACGAATTATAATTGATTATTAGTTATCTAGTTCTGTGTCTAGTAAGAAAGAGCTTCTCGATTTGTGTTGCAGTTGAACCTCTGAATTTCTTTTTTTATTACAAGGCTGTTTTTGTTATCTGTATCTATTTTTAGAATTGACGAAACATTCCGTAAAACCCCTTCCCCCTCTTGATATGATGGCAGAAATGTAAGATTCTTTAAATTGGCCACATGTCTCATCAAATCATCGACAGTAAGCAGCTAAGTAATTGTCAAGTTTTAAGTATTTTATTTTATAATATTCTCAAAATGAACTGAACGCCAGAGAAGCTGCTAGACTTAGAATACATCCACTAGCTAACCACAGACATCGACTCTGCAAATAACTGTTTCGTAAACAAAAAACTGAGCTCATCAAAAACAGATTTTAAAATTCCCGTTTAGAGAGAACTGTTGTTGACTGGGGTGGAAAACTGCTTCACCATTTTTTGAATAAAGAAAATGTAGAGTGGATAAAAGTTTTAATTAGTTGTGGGGATGAAGAACAGTTACTACGAGTTCCTCAACTTGAAAATAGTATCGGAATAATTCAGACGAAAGCTGTATTTTCAGCAGTTGAAGAGTGGGAGGAAGTTGGTAAAATCCAGGCAATATTTTTTGATACAACTGCAGTAAACACAGGTCGCTTCAGAGTTAACCTGCATTTTTCTGTAGCAATTGTTAAAGGAAAAGTCTTCTGTATTTACCATGTCGCCAGCATAATTTAGAAAGCTGTTCTTGATTGTAAAATGGGCACAATCACTGCCCCTCAGCCAGATATTAAAAAAAAACAATTCTGATTGGGTGGTCTAAATTAAACCAGAGTAAGTATACAAATGTTACTGGAGATGAAATACTAGGTATAAATAGTTAATTCAGAAGAAATTTCAAATTTTCTTACAGGAACCCTTAAAAATTAACAGCTCAGGGATGCTTATAAAGAGTTTATCCAACTTTAATTTTTATAGAACTCCTTCCTGCAAAAGACTTTTTTTCAAAGCACCTTGTACTTTTAATCATGTCAGATGGATGGAGGCACAGGCCATTCATTCTCTTAAAATATATTGTTTCAGGGATCATCTATCAATAACAAATTTAGAAAAAGATGGTATCAGAGATCTTTTCTTATTTTTAATAAATATTTATGCAAAAGCGTGCTTCAATACTTCCACTGCCACTTTAGCCCCCAATTCAAGACCTGCAAATAATAAAATCACTGGTTCACTACAGAAAATTTGATAAATATGTTACAGACAAAGCACTTGCTAAAATGACAAACCGCCTTTGGTATCTTAACTCGGATCAAGTTGCATTTTCATTTTTAGATAATACTTTGGTAAAAAAAAAAGGTCAACATAAGCCACCTTATCTAAACCATTACCACTTCAATCCTTTCCGGCGCAGTGTACCACGCCGGGACCACCTAATTTTAATTCCAAACTCACAAACAGCACGAAGAATATTTTAATAAAATTTTGCTTTTACAATGAAAGGTTAAAGTAATGTGATTTTAATTTCTAAAAATGTCGTTTGTAAATTCCGGGGTAGACAATCATTTCATCCTTTTACGAACAGAATTTTTCTGTGCTGGAAAGGGTTAACGTGACAGTTGTAAAGGAAAATAATTTATTTTCCTTACTATGCCTCCTTTCTTGTAACACAACTTTAATAATAAAATGCAATTGAGCATTAATTGCTCTCGTTTCTATTCTTCCTTTGCCCTCCCTTTTTTAAAAAAATTCTTTCAGTTTAAAATTCGATTTTTTTCCTTTTCTTTGGAATTTTTTTAATCAAACACTTTATTGGACTTCACAAAACGAAAAAAAGAAAAACAAAAGGTGGAAAGCAGATGAAATGGAATGTTACAATTTTTTTTTTTCGCTTTTTCATAAAAACTCAATTTTTAGGATTCAGGTGAAGTCGTCCTGAAAAATGCGTATATTTTTAAATCTATACATTTTTAGAAAAAAATGGTGTGTGGTTCTTCAAAGCAAAACTTTTTTTTATAAAATGAGACCTGCATTATTTTTCTAGGTTCAATTGTATTCATTTCATGAAGGAAAAACAGCATTTTTTTGCAAAAAATCACGTTTTTTTCAAACTTAAACCTCAATGAGGCACGGGTTAATATTACCCAAATGAGCTGAAACTTAGCCAATCTCATTTTCTAGTCAATTGGCAACTTTTTGAGGGGTCCCCACGAAAAAATTCGAAAATTGATTTCTTGTGATCACCCTAGTGTACACTATTAAATTTTTTCATAAAATAATGAATCATTGACCATGTTTTTTACACTGATATTACCAAAAGATTTTGTTCGACCATACTGTTGAAAATTTGCAGCAAAACTGTCCAGTCAGTCCCATGCTTTTACAGAAAACGGTTAGATGACCTTAATTCGTTTGTATTCTGACTAGTACTGACAGGTCCAATTTCACAAAAACAGGACAGGGAAACATTAAAACTAGAAAACGGGAATTCTACTTTTTCAGAATTTACTGCCGCCCCCGATGAAAAAGAAAGTATATATGCATATAAATATAGATAGCACAAAAAAAATTTCAATTTTACGACTCAAAACGCACGCTTTTATTTTATATAAAATAACGTCATTCGCATCCGCTAAGGAATTCCTCATTTACGATCCACTCTTAAATAACATCTACCGTAAAGTAGGCATATGACGTCACTATCGCTGAATAATACACCCATCCAAAAAACGAGATGTAGTCATTCAAAAAATCGACAAAAAAAATCGGCTATCTAATGATTCATATGTCTTCATTTGTTTGTACAGTAAAACCTCTTTTATCCGAAACTCTCGATTAATCGAAATCCATTTCTGAAGCTTTTTTTTTTTTACTTTCACATTCCTTGTGTGCAAAATCCATTTTGAAAGGCTTTTTTTATAACTACCATATTCCTTATGTGCAAGCGTTTCTTTCCGAACTACGAGTACATATAAATATTTTCGATTTTCTTTCTTATAGTTCCTTTGAATTTAACTTGAGCTCCCGTAAGCTGCGAAGTGGAACGAAGAAAACTGTCACGTGAGCAATTCTAAAGCTTTTGAATGTTTTGCAAAAGGTTTGGCATGGCTGAAGTAGCAGAAAGACTGTGATACTGGTGAACTAATGATATTAAATAACTCCATGATGCAGCTTCAAAGTAAAGACAATCGAAACTGCGATAAACAGAACACTTTTTCAAACCCTTGTGAAGTGATATATGTAAAAAATACTTAATTTCTGAATTAATATTCAGGTAATTTATTCTTGTTTCTATTTTGCTTTTGCTTTCTTTTGATTAAGCACTTGTTACCATAATAAGAAATATCGCATATATTTCTCCTTAATCTTAAAAATGAAACATTCTCGATTATCCGAAAATTTCGATTTTCCGAAAGAGGGTCGGCCCCAATTACTTCGAATAATCGAGGTTCTACTGTAATATTAATCTAGATAATTAAAATTAGTTTATAATAGCTCCATGTTTTACAGAAATCATTCATTTATTTTTTTTTCAAAATAGCACGTATTTAAATTACATTTTTTTTTTCAATTGTTATGAGGAAATGGCAACCAAAAGATATAATTACTATTTTCTAACTATTTTTCCTTTACTTTCGACAGAAATGGAAGTTGCCAAAATTAAAAAAAATTGCGCTAAAAATTACAAAAAAATTAATATCTCAAAAGTAAATTGAGATGCAGTTTTCAAACAAATTGCAATTTAAAGTCCTTTTTTAAAAAATTCGAATGTATAAAAATTGAAAATATGCGATACTTAGAAGTTAAAACAATTGTAGTAGAGTATTTAACCGTACAATGATACATTTGCTTTGTTTTACGGCTGGCTTATACAATAGAACGTTATTTTTTATAGAAGACAATTTAATTGCTGACCGAAAGAAATAGCATATCGTGGGGTAAAGAAAAGCTAGACAGTAGCTTTTAAATCGGGACATAAAAATATAGTATACCCTATGAAGAAGGAACCTGCCTATAGCGGAATGCTGTCTTAAACGTAAAAAATATATTGTCTTACGATACTACAATTACACCTGCTAAGGCAGAAACCTGTGTAAAGTAAAATTTTTTTCTCGTTCCTTACGATTCGCTCTTAACAGGTTTTACTTTACTAAATAAACACAACATTCTTATACAGTAAAAACTGTGAAAACGGAATTTCTAGAAACCGAAACAAAATTCCAATTTAGCAGGTATAGATGTATAGTATTCCTATTGTAGATAGAATAATATTTACTTTTAAATCAGAATTCAGTTATTAAAAAAATTGAGTTTTTTATGCACTGTTAAAAATTTGCAGCAAACTGTCAAGTCATTACTAAAAGGACTCATTACACTGTGTTACAATAACTAAAAATAAGAACGGCTAATCAGTGTATACAATATATTACAAAATCTTCAATTAAAATAACATACTACTCATAGTAATAAAATACAAAAATATTCCAACAGTTTCGAACAATAAAAAACTTGTTCATCATCAGGGAAATATCTAGTAGGAAACAACACGTTATAATATCTACATTACACAATTTTCAAAAACGAATACTGACTTTCTTCAGCGGGAGCTAGCTGGTGATGAACAAATTTTTTATTAAAGGTATATATAAATATTTTACAGGCATACATACAATAAATACAATAAACCCAACTGGAGTGAAAAATTAGCCAGAGCCAGGAATCAAACCCGGGACCACTGCATTCCAGGCAGTCGCTCTAACCACTGAGCTACTCCGGCCGATGCCTGAGTCTGCAATTTCTCACTAATAAACCATGTTGGGGAAGTCACCAGCCATTTACAACAGCCTTGGATGACCGGACAACGATGAATATATATTGTATAATATCTATTCATCGTACATATCATATTGTTAATGTATATTGTAGTATGTGTGTTTATTATTAAATTTTTTATTGTTCGAAACTGTTGGAATATATTTGTATTTTATTACTGTGAGTAGTATGTATTTTAATTGAAGATTTTTTAATATATTGTACACACTAATTAGCCGTTCTTATTTTTATTTAACTGTCCAGTCATTTGGCCGTTTTATAAAAAACGGTTACATAACAGTAATTTAACTCTTTTATGATCGCATTACTGTCCATATTATGATTAGAATAGAGTTAAATTAGGGTTGTCTAACCGTTTTCAATAATAACGGTCGAATGACTGGACAGTTTGTGGCAAATGTTTAACAGTGTAGGGCTTACTGAACAAAGCACTGTAAAAGTTTTGCATATGCAGGTTGATTTATAAGGTACTCCTTTCATAAAGACTGCAAAATTTTCCATTTATAGACAGGTTCTATGTATACAGATTTTACTGTATTAAGGGGCTACTTCAGTCACGCGAAAAGACCCGCTCGCTCATGCTAATCCTACGGAAGAATTTTTTAAAGATATCTCGTTTGCATTTAAATATTTTTAAAGCATTTTTTTTTTTTTTTTGCATTAGATAGCTGAAGTCAATCTGTAAAAAGGCTGTTTTCTACTTTTGCAGATGTTTTGAAGTTTTATGTTCGCGCAGCAAAAAAATTCTGCAGATTTTTTGCAGAATCCTCAAAAGATTTTTTATGAGGATTTATGAAATCCTTTCCCTTTCGAAACCGGTTCCGAAAGTGAAAGTGCCCTAATTAAAAATACCTGAAAACAAAATCTAAAAAGTAAAAAACGGCAGATGTACAGACCGATCTCAGCTATCCAATGAAAAAAAAAATCATTGAAAATATTGAAATGCAAACGAGATATCTTAAATTCTTTTCCCATGGGATTAACATTAGCGAACTGGTGTTCTCTCCTGATTGAAGTAGCCTCTTAAGACTGCTAGTCACCCAGCTTCCGAATTTCCCTCTCTAATACTAAGTCTATGGGGTAGAATGCATTCATGTATTTGAAATATATCTCCTCGGGAAATAAATATTTTTAACTCCTGTTTTCTGTTCTTAAACGATGTCTCTTTTTTTCGCAGTTCTCAAAATATTTCTAAAATCTATGCTTAATTTAATATTTTATTTGTTAAAATCTGACGAACTGTGAGTAAGATTTCAACACTTCATATAAATTTAAGCATATATTTTACAAAGATTTTGAGAACTAAGTAAAAAGCGATATCCTTTAAGAAGTGTACACAGAAAAAAGGAGTTAAAAATATTAATTTCCCGAAGAGATATTGTAAACATACGAATGAATCAAATGCATGAAACACCCATAGTCTTAACATTAGAGAGAGGAATTCAGAAGCTGAGTGACTAGCAGCCTTAAGCTCTACTGGAATAGCATGGTACGAAAAGATATTTAAAAGAGTTTGTGTATCCTGAAAAATTGGGACTTTTGGCGTCTCGCGTTGTGGCTACGCTTGACAGGTCTTGGAGCGCGTGAAAATTGGGACACCTGATAGCACTAATTCTGAACAATGAAAATACTTCAAATAATCATCAAGTAACCGTTATCTATAAAAACGGTTGAAATACATGACAGTTTGCTGCTATTAGAATGACCGTCTTCTTACAGTGACATTTTTTAGGTTGTAATGAATGGTACTCGAATAGTACCTTTTAAGTGCTTCTATGAATTGACTGCCATCTCCGGTCTCGTTATGATGAACTATTAATCATCATGAACTCACAATAAAGGAAAAAATAAACTATCGCAAAGATTTACATACCTTCATCTCGTGCTTAATATACAGGGTAATTATAAATGAATATTCCAATTTTACAAGGCTATTAAAGGAAAACAGAAAAAAGGTAAAACCTTGTTGTTAATGGATCCTATGCAGGTGACGTCAGGCGCCAGAGCTGGTGGTAGGATAATCTGTTATTCTAGCCACTGCACCGCCAGAATAAAAGCCTGCGCAGGCGCAAACACCGCTAGCAGACGACTTTAGCCTTGACCCAGGTTGAGTGCATACATTTTAACTGAAAATTTGCAAACTTAGGGAATTTTCTCCCATACAGAACAACATTTTGAATTTATATTACAACATATTAAGTATATGCTGCTACAACAAATAATTTTTTTGCGGTATTTTTAACAAACAAGCATTAATAACTCACACTCCATAGACTGCTATGCCAAATACCGCCAGTAAATACCGCCAGCAGACGAATTTTAACCTCGACCTCAGGTCTTGGGCATAAGGTCCATTGGAAAGGAAAAGTAACAGTTGAAAGTTTAAATTCAACACTTCACTCAATAGGATTTTTACAATAATTTACCACGTTTTTCAGCATGTCCTGTGTGAATGGCTGTAGATATGCTTGTCCTAAACTTTTCAACATCAGTTGGAAGCGGTTGAACAAGCACCTGACCTTTGATGAAGCCCCACAAAAAAAAATATGTTGAGAAAAGTATGGGATGAGTTATCGTACCTTTCCGATTTCGTTCGTGTTTCTGGAGGGGTTCACATTGAACACTTATAACTGTGTTGATTTTAAACTTTCAACTGTTATTAGGTAGATTTCGTATGAAATACTACCTATTGGCGTCGTTCCTATGTTGGAATTTCTGAAAAAGTTTTGCAGATCTACACCGATCATGACCCCTAGAGCCCAAAACCACCCTCAGTAAAAAACTTTATCTATCTATGTATGTATGTATCTATCTATATATATATCACTTTCTTCTGGACACGATAACTTCCACAATTCTGCACCAATCTTTTCCAAACTGATACATAAAATCAAGGGGCATAAAATCTCGGTCAAGTTCGTTAATGGGCAAAAGCGGACCAAGGGGATGGAAATAGGGAGGGGTTTTGTGAAAACCGAAAAAAACCCCATAACTTCTTAAATTTTGTACATATCGAATCAGTTTAAGGTTTTTATTACTTCTAAAAATAGGGCCAAAAATTTATGTATCACAGATTTTTGATAAAGTTAAAAATGGGCTCAAGGGGCGCAAAAAATAGGGGTTTTGGGAGAAAAAAATTCATAACTTCGTCAATTCTCAAGATATCAAATCCAATTAATTTTATCATGAATCTCCTTAACATTATCCACAACTTTTATATTCACAACTTTTTGATAGGACTAATTGGTACCGCAAAAAAAATTAAAAACGAAAACAAAAAGGGCGTTTGAAGAAGAAAAAAATCCATAACTCCGTCAATTCAAAAGATATAAAATCCCCATGAATTTATCATATATCTTCTTAATATTGTCTACAACATCTACATAGACAAGTTTTGGATAGGACCAATTCTTACAGAAAAAACAAATTAAAAATACATAGCGGTTGAAGAAAAAAATCACCTAATTAAGGGTGTATTCAAATCCAAACTGCGTATTTTCTGACTCATTCTACAATTCATTTTTGCTCTCAAACGCATCCAATTGGTACCTTTTCTTACTCAGAAACTATATAATGTACTGTAATGGTCAATTTTTTGATAGAGGCAGAATATATTTTAAAACATGCTGTCAAAGTGGGCCTTTCGAACCGAATTTCCCGAAGCGGATTGTGTTGGAAAAATCATCGTATTAAGGGAGTATTCAAATCCAAACTGCTTATTTTCTGACTAATTTTTCAATTCATTTTTGCTCTCAAACGCATCCAATTGGTAGATTCGCTTATTCAGAGACTATATAATGTACAGTAATGCTCGATTTTTTGACAGAGGCAGAATATATTTCAAAAAATGATGTCAAAGTGGGCATTTGAATGGAATTTCCCGAAGCGATTGTTTTAGAAACGAAAAATATTGTCTTACTGAGAAAATAATTGTTTATATATCAAGTTTTAATTAATTGAACGAAAATTAAAAACACAGGTCGCTTATAAATCTCTTCAAAAATCACGTCAACAAGTTTCATGTTTTTCCTATTAAAAATGAGTTATGCCAGAAAATTTCGAGTTGTTGAGCATGGAAAAGTATTTTTTTTAATACCGCCCTAACATGATTCTGATAAAACCAGTTATTATATAAAAATGAAATAAAAATTCGTCAAAAGCGGCCAGATAAAATTATTAAAGTGGGTTTATCTCTAATCATGATTTGGTTTTTGTTTGTGAAATTAGTATACTTAACTTCGAAATCTACCTCCGCCTGTAGGCCGGGTCGCCAGGGTTTTTTTTCATTTTCAAAGAAGAACAAAGTTGTACTTTTTTTTGTTTTCTTTTAATAGCCTGTAAAGCCCCCTAACCCCCTTAATAACCCTGTAAAGTTGGGATATTCATTTATAATCACCCTGTAATTTAAACTGTATATAATACGATGTAAGCAAAATTTCAACGCCATGTTCATAAATATTTTTACAAAATTGTTCAAAAGCATAATAATTCTTTTCTGTTGCTTAAAATATTCATGGAGAAACTTTAACAAGAGTGAAATAAAATGTCTTAATGATACGTTGTGACGCTAGGAAAAGTTTTATATTCTCCTTGCGGCCCTTGAAACTTTTCTGAGGAGAGAAAACTATGAAAAAATGTTGACAAACCCGAAACTAAACTACCTGCAAAAATTTTTGCGGTCTGAATATTATTCTTATATGAATCATTAGGGAACAGGGATTTTCAGGATAAAGTGTAGTTTGAAAGGGAAACTTGAAATTAAACGTATTCGCTAAAGAAAGAGAGAGTTGAAGAGTGGACGTGAAGTTTAAATTTCAGTGCTACACGTAAGCCTATACTTCATTTGCATTTTAGAACATCACTTATCGGCCCGTTATCTTTGAAATTTGCATTTAACAACTTCTAACAGATGTTTGAGACGTACTTTTCTGTCATTAAGGATTTTATTGATTAGGTAATCAAAACTGACTTCGTCTTTTGTGTAAGGCAGTTATTGAAATTGAGCTCTAAAAGTATGCTATTGTAGAGAATTTTATTTTCGTTTAGAATAGTGCTTCTTTTTTTTTATGTAGGAATTATGATTTTTATTGCAAAGTACTGAGAAGCAGAAGAAATCTTTCCTGGGGAAAAAAAAATTTCTAAATTTGAAACACGATTAAGTACACTATTTTCCATATTGCTAAAACGTTCGTGACTGTAAAATATAACGCATAAATAACATATAAATATCAACGAATAAATTTTCAGCATACTTATGTATATATGAGAAATATAAAAAGACATGTATAAGAAATATAAATATGCCCAAGGCAGATGCAACTTTTATGGGCTATGTAATCAGTAGTGAGCCACTAATTTTTAAAGTTGAAAATCAGGACCTCATCATAAATTTGAAAACAACTGAAGGAAGTCTGACTAGCTAAAACGCTTACCTTTTAATTATACATTGTTTTAAATAACTTATAAATTATATAAAAATATTTTAAAAGTCACATTTACTTTAGCATGATTTACTCCATTCAAGACAGCTAATATTAGTGAATTTGTTGAATCTATTGAAAAGGAACTAAAAGAGAAAAGAGACAGATGGAAATAAGAAAATAATAATGAATTCAGTAAACATGTTGACGCAGAGAAAGGAGACGATACCGTTTAGTTTGAAAAAAGGCAACTTTACAATACTTCTCCGTTTCTTGAAAAACTTGAAAACATTACTGAAGCAATTAGTGACACACTATCTCTTTTCAAGTGAGTTTGTTTTTAAAGACAGAATAAAACAAAAACATAATGAAGGATAAACGAAATCTAGAAAAAATTTTAGTTGTAGTTACTTTCCTTCAAATATTACAATGTTTTAAACATAAAGTTAAAGTTGCTAAAATTGAAGAGAAAGAAGAGGGGAAAATGTAAAAGAAAGGAAGGTGAAAACAGCAATTGTTTTAATAAAATAAAGAGGTTCCCACTGAAACATTAGATGAAAAAAAAAAAGAAAAAAAAAGAAACAAGATTCAAATTTCTAAATATTTCATTATTTTTCATTAAATTATATAATGTAGATATAATAAACATAAAAAAAATATTTTTTATTATTTATAGCTAAATATAAGACACCAAAGAAAACTGTAATTACTGTTTTCTTTGTATTACATTCAATATTTGAATGACTCACTTTTGAGGGCTCACTATTGGTACCATAGAAATTGAGTTTTGCCCACAAATGGTGCATAGAGAAGGGTCATTTTTTTTATTTTTCGTTTTCCCGAAGTCATAGTTTTAAACTTTGAATACTAATTCTAATAGATGAAGGTTCAGACTTACACTAAATATGTATCGTTTGGAATTCATTAAACTTTTAATGATAATTATATAAATGTCTTTAAGTATCTCTACCATCGGTACATATACCTTGCATAAGAAATTTGTATATGTGGTAATCAAAATTCCCTTTGCTTTCGTCTTTTGTGAAAAAAAAATCATCCAAAATGAGGAGAAAAATATGTTATTTTACAGGATTATTTTTGTTTAGAAATTTTCTATATTTTTTAACTTATGAATTTTGATTTTTTTATTGGGGTTTTGAGAAATAGACTAAGAAACTTCTCTTTAGAAAAATAAATTGTCTAAATTTAAGACATGATTATAAAATATGAATATTTATATGCAAATCGAATAATATCACATAATTTATGTACTTATGAGAATTTCCCGTTAATTAATAAAAATATTAATAAGTACAGTTAAATGTCACAAAAGCTCTCCATATAAAATTTACATTCCTTCAATTAGACAGTTTTGTTATTAATATCTATAATTGCTTCGCACACAAAAGTAAAGTAATCGTTGATTATCCAATGTTTACAATCTCTTAGAACGAGAAAAATATAACTCTAGAAAAACACTTTTCTTAGAAACATTTTTGAGAAAATTTGAAAATATGCGACATGTTACCAAATGCCTGTTGTACAAAATGGCGAAAAAGATTAGAATACCTTTTCTTTTTCTCATTTTCGTCTAAAACGCTATATAATGAAACAAATTCAAAATTCCCAAAATATGTCCATAAATATATATTTTTTAAATTGCTCCAAAGAAGAAAAGTTTCGTTTCTTTTGCATAAAATATTCACAGAGGAATTTAAAAAATGAAATGTGCTAATGATACACCACTTTGCGAGAAGAAGTTTTATATTCCCCTAGCGATCTTTGAAACTTTTTTAAGATGAATAAACTGAAAGAAAGTTGGCAAATCTTAAACCTAACTACCAGAAAATATTTTCACGGTCTGAACATGATTCTTATGACTTGTCATTAAGGAGCCGAGATTTTCAGGATAAAATGTAGTTTGATAGAGAAGCTTAAAATTAAAGGTCTTCGCTAAAGAAGGTCAAGCTTGAAGAATTGATCTGGAGTTTGAATTTCAGTGTTGCACGGAAGCTTATATACTTCATTTGCATTTTACAACACTACTATCGGCTAGGTTTCTTTGAAATTTGCATGTAATAACTCCTAATGGATGTGGAGGCATTAAATGTTCCTGCCATTAAAAGTTTTATAGATTAGGTAATCAAAACACGTTTTGATTGCATTAGTTGTAAGAGAGAGATGGCAAAAATGTATTATTGTAAAGATTTTTATTTTCTTTTAGTGCTTCATTATTTCCTAACATGTGAATTTGAATTTTTCTTGTGAAGTTCTGAGAAACAAACAAAACGTTCTCGAAATAAAAATTAAAAATTATGATTGTAAGACACGATGAAAGTTAATCGATGATTCACAGTAATGGTTTAACCATGATTCTAATGTATGAACATAGAATTAATGCATGAATATTAACTTATAAATATACAACATCTATATAAACATATAAATATAAATATAAGTTTACAAATATATATGACGAATATAGAATTATTTATGTATTTGTAAGAACTTTAGATGTTTAATTAAAAATAAAATATTTTTCATTAATCATCTCTTATACAATATTCACAAAACTTGTAATGTACTTGTAAATGTATAGTATTAAAAAAAATCTGCTTTTGAATAATTAAAATGCCTTTTACCGTTTATCTGATATTTACTAAGAATAATGATAATTAAAATGATACAATCTCACAAAAGTTACTGATAAATAATTTATTTTCTTTTGTATTTTAAAATTTCCATTTAATAATTCCTAATGAATGTGTGACACCTTAGTTTTTTCTGTCATTAAGAAATTTATAGATTAGGTAAACAAAACTCATTATGCTTGCGCCATTTGTGAAAGACGGTTATCAAAATGAATAACAAATGTGTATCATTGAAGAAATGGTTCGTTTGAACAAGTACTTCATTAAAAATAGCAAATAAAGTCTTTGTGCAGGTACTTTATTGTATGATTTTCTGCGAATTTGAATTTTTTGAAGAAGTTTAGGCAAAGAGACAAAGAGATTTACAAATAATTTTATAATTTTTAAACTTTAGGCATAATTAAAATTAATTAATGGTTCACTTTCATGAAAAATCCAAAACTGTAATGTATGAATATACGTTGGAAGATCGATAAGCATCGAATAGTTATGTACTTATAAGAATTTTATGGTATTTAAAAAGAAAATAATAACAATTATGATTAACCACAGCAAAATAAATATGCATGAAATTTGTATTTAATTACTGATAATGGAAGCTTGAGACATGAAAATTTTTTGTCGTGAGTAACCTTAGATTAGGTTTTCAAAACACATTTTGCTTTCGTGATTTTGTAAGAAACATTTATCAACTAATTAACAGAAAAATTTAGTTACGAGAGTCTTGTGTTCATTTAGAAGTTTAATTCTCTTTTAAACTGCGATTATTTTACCAACAAATTTTGGAAAATGTTTGAAAAGTTTTCATATTACCATAAAAAAGTAATAAAATAAATAAATAAATAAACTTTCAAACGGTTAAAACACCTCAATACTGTGTTTAGTATATATAATACCCTATATAAAAAAATCAATCAAACTTTCAAAAATATATCTATAAACATGTTTTCGAAATATAGTAATAAGTATAAAAGTAATAAAAAGTAATAAAAGTAATAAAAGTAGTAGTATAAAAGTAATAAAATAAATAAATAAATAAACTTTCAAACGGTTAAAACACCTCAATACTGTGTTTAGTATATCTAATACCCTATATAAAAAAATCAAACTTTCAAAAATATATCTATAAACATGTTTTCTAAAAATAGGTAAAAAGATAAAATATTTCTTTTATTTATCATTCAGTACTCACAGAAGAACTTAAAAATAGTATTAATGATATATAACGTCTCGAGGGAAAGTTTTACATTCCCCTAGTGGTTCTTGAAACGTTTATCAGAAAAATAAAATTTAAATATTGACAAATCCTGAATTAAAATGCATGCAAAGAATTTCACCATCTGAATGCTACACAGTAAAAAAAGACATGTTTCTTAATGTAGCTCTTAATCTTTGTTAGGGTTTACTAAAATATAATATAACCTCTTCCGAGTTATCAACGATCGCTGAAAGAGTTAATTTATACTCAGAAAACTCAGAAACCAATAGATTTATATGATGTGTAATTATTTCTGAAAAAAAGTTCCTTATGTTGCCCAAAATTTTTGGAAATGTTTGGGAGAAGTTTTTAGAGTCAGTAACGTAATCCTAATAAATCCAGAGGGTACACGCTATAGACAGAAAATATAGGGGAGGCAGGGGAGGGTTGACCATAAGAGAGGGTTGACCCACCCTTCAGTTTTCCTATTTAAAAGAGTTTCAGAGTCTTGACAATAGGTGGAAACCAAAGCTACTGGAATGCTCAAACAATAGTCTTTGCTTCATGCAGATAAATGAAACAAGCGTGGAAAAATAAATTCTGAAGAGTTTTCAGTTTAAAAAAGTGTATTTTTAAGAAACATTTTGAAAGATGTTTCAGATAAAATACTCCACAGAAATTTAAATAAGTAGGTTTTATGTAATGCATACATATTAAGCTTTTATTCCAGGCGTAAAGCTTGTACAATAAATCAGGCTAAACATAATCATATGCTAACTTTAAAAAGTGGCTATGTGTGGAGGCTTGATGCAATTAATGTGAGGGAGGGTTGACCAGATGGTCAAAGCTCCTTGATTAAGTGTTTTTGGAAATATTTTTATTATACACTGTATATAATGAAAGGTTTATGGTTACATTTCTAAAATAATGCAAATTTATAACGCTACAGTAAAATGGAAAGATAGAAAGGAAAATATTTAAAAATGATAAATGGAAGATGTAAAAAATTGCTACAGAAGCAAGAGCAAAAAAAAAAAAAAAAAAAATATAAATTCGAAAGTTGATGATAATTTTAATTTCATTTAAATTGTAATCGTAGTAGGTAAATAGAAAGAATGGAAAAAACTAGAAAGGATGAAATCATCTGCCTTAAGAAGTTAGCGTTTACGCCTCTGCAAAGGAACATGCCACTTTGCCACTTTCCTAAGGTACGTAGACAAAATTTCATCAATATGCAGACAATGAGATAAAGCCAAACTATGTGGCAATTAGTACTATCAGGACGAGTTTCACAAAAAATGGATTTTTAAAACGGAATTTGTTACCTGGTCCTTGAATTCCATCTAAGCAGGTTGGTTTACGCATCGCATTTTCCCGAATTATTTTAATAACTAAACCATGTAGCATAAAGTTATTCCGCCTTTTTAAAAAATGATTTTATTTCCCATAACAGATATTTAATATAAAATAATGTGGCTAAAGCTTTCCACACAGTAGGTCAATATAAAGGACCTTGTCCCACTATTTTCTCATGGATTAAAATCAATAATTTTTCAAGTTTCTTAAATATTACATTCATGTTGGAATTTTATTTTGATAACTGATTGTATAACGAATAAAATGATATATGAAACTTTATTCTAGGTTCAATATTTAAAAAATAAAAATAATTTAAAAAAAATGGGTTAACTCTCACAGTCTCCTCTACACCAGAGGATATATGCTATAAACTCCGGAGGATTTGTTATTGTGAAAGTATACGGCATATACCCCCCGTACGCTTTTTCAAGAAGGCTCACGTTTTCAGCACCAGCCTTGGCGAGTTGGCGAAAGCGAGAGCGTTCAGCCAGCTCTAACGCCAATCGTCGTCTTGTGTTTTGTTTTGAACCGAAATGTCGGAAGGCGAACTAGCATATTTTAGTCCTACCTAAATTAAAGAAATATTGTCAGTTATGTGTTCTAGATGAAAAGAAATCTTCTTCGAAAGAAATTGTATTAGAATTCTTATACTCTGTTTTATCGAAGGCCTTTATTACTTTTGATGATATAGACTAAAATTTTGATTATTTGATCCCCTCAAAAACCTAAATTTTCATTCAATTGAGCAATATTAATTCCATACCTCTTAAACAAAAACTCATTACCTTCATATATTTAGATATTTGATTACATATAAAGATGGATTTATGGGGATCATGAATTAATGCAGTTTCAGTGCATTTTGATGTATATAAACGCAGATTTTAAAAAATACATGTGGCAGAAAATTACTATATTTTCTGCGATGAACTTATGTAATTAATTTAATACCAAATCATTCTGCAGAAACAGCCCCCAAAGTCGAGTGAAAATAGGCCAAACCAAGAAAGAAAGAAAAACCTTTCACACCCCCAAACAGGATGTTTATAAATTGCCTTTTTAATGTGAGATGAAATTCTTAAGGGGAGGTGGGGTAGAAGGAAGATTGAATGACTATCTTTTGTTACTTCAAGGTAACAAATAAAATCATTAGAGAAATTTTTTAACTGTATATGATAGTGAGGGGCTATAGATTTAAATAGTTAAATTTATCAATTAACAAATAGAAAAAACAAACCAAAAAATTAAAAACTTGGAATATTTAACTTTGGGGGGGGGGGGGCAGAATTTGAATAATTGGTCTTTTACTTATAGTTACTTCATAGTAATAAATAGGACAGAAAATTTAAAAAACTGTAAAGAATTTAAAAAAAAAAATGAAAGCGTGCGCACAAAAGGTTAATCCTTATTATTATTTTTAAAATCTTTCATTCTATTTGTTTCCTTATCTTTTTTTATGGTAAATTATTTATTTGTTATTTAAAAATCAACAGATAGAGCAAAACAGTAAACTTTATGCACTGTTATGGATAAGCGAAGGAATAGTTAACATTTCAGACGCAATTTTTACTAATCTTTTCTGTAAGGCAACAATGAATTTTAAATGGGCAAAAAATAGTGTGTGGAGGAGAGGGGGGGATAGAAGAGAAAATTCGAAATGGGAGGTTGCCTCAGACGATTGAGCATTATTTTATTGCCACTTCAACTTAATAAATAGAGGAATATGTGTGCAGAATGACGAAATATAAAGTGTGTGTGTGGAGGGGGGGGGGGGGATTTCATTCGAGAGAAGAATTTACATGATTTATTCAAATATGACGAATTATTATTTTTAAATAATAAATAAAACAACTAAGGTGAAATAATATTTAAAAATATGGCAAAAATTTTGAAATAAAAAACTGAAGAATTTTAAAGATTTTTAATTTTGTGCACTAGGGACAGACCAATGTCTTTATCATAAAAACTCAAATAATGATAAAATTTTAACGATATTAAAATGTAATACGTAGTAATTGATTTAATTCCATGCATCAACTTGCAATTATTTTAGCTGATAGATTTAATTGCAGGATACGGCTAAATAATTTATGCTTTATCGTTCAATCTAATTTAATTATAATCGAATTGATTTTAGTTTCAACTTCCTATTAACTTCTAATCGCAATTAAATTAAAAACAATTAATTTTTAATGAATCATTTCAGTGAAAATGTGTTTTATTAATGCAATCAACACGTCACATAATTATGCCGCTTAATAATAAAAAAAAACTAAATTAATTCAGTAATAATACTAATAAAACTACGTTCAATTGTGTCATAAATACATGATCAATACAATTATATTATTAAAGAAAATTTTTACGTCTGTTTTTAAAATACGTTCTCAATTTCTTCGAACATATAGCGAATTAATGAAATAAATGAATATTATAGAACTGAAAAAAAAAAAAAAAAAACTTATGTTTGAATTATATATATTTGTGAAATTAAAAGTTATTTTATTCCGAAAAAGATCTTTATTTTAAGCAAGGTTCTAATTGCAAAGGACGGTGAAATAACATTTCGTCTAGCTTTTTACATTTGCGGAAAAAACAAATGAAAAAAAGCACATCTCTTCCTCTCAGCAAAGGAATGGGGTTGCTGTTCGCTACGCGTACGACGTCACGAACAAAAAAGGGTGCGTAGCGTTGAATTCATCCCCGCGCCAACCCTTACTCTGGCGATAAGGTGCTCAAAACGTGAGCCTTCTTGAAAAAGCCCCCCGTACGAGTGTGTTAATCCGTCTTCTTAACGCAAGATATCGTGTTTTCGTATGCTATCAATTCTCAAATAAGCATTTTCATGTTCAAAAAACACGAAAAATTAACAACATTAAAATTAACTTTAAAATGTTTAACATTATCATTAACATATTAATACTTGGAAATTTTTACGGAGAGAAACATTCGCCTTGCATACAATATTTCAAATGATCATCAACTTTCAAGTTAATTGCTTAAAAGGCGCAAAGGCCAACATAGTGAAAAAGACTCCATGTCAGGACTCGAACCGGGCCATCAGTATAGTTCACTGACATTCTACCGATAAATCACGACAGGCTGGGTATCGCAGACCTGCCAACCTTTGAAAATGAGAAATCGTAGCACACAAAATTAAAATTAATCTGGAGGTTGGTTGGTTCGCACCCATCTTTTGACATTCTTAAAAGGAATAAGGTTTCAGCCTTTGAACTCAAAACAGTAAACTTTTTCCTCTAAAAATTTTTATACGATTTTTAAAGTTCCTTCTCGTTTCGAAGCGTTTTTTTTTTTTTTTTTTTTTTTTAACACTTGTAAAAGGAGCCTGGTTTCAGTTTTCTAGCCCAGTGCCCAGTGCAGTTTAATTTTGACGAAATACGCAATTTTTTTCCCGCGATCATTTCAAGATATTCACATTTCCTACAATCGAAATTCGCATTTTTCTATGACGATTCTTTGTTGAAATACGCACTTTTTACCACGAACGTTTGACGAAATTCGTATTTTTTACCGCGATCCTTTGACGAATTTTGCGTTTTTTATCACGATCCTTTGACAAAATTAGTGTTTTCTTTCCGCGATCTTTCGGTGAAATTTTCATTTCCTTACTGATCTTTTGACGAAATTCGCGTTTTCTTTCTGCTATATTTTGACAAAACTCACGTTTTTACCATGATCCTTTGACGAAATTTATTTTCTTCTGCGACCAATTGACGAAATTGATTTTTTTACACGGTCATTTGTCGAAATTCGCGATACTTTATCGTAACTGATCGGCAAAATTTTTGATATCTTTTCGCGACCAATTAACAAAATTCACTACTCGTTTCCGCGACCCTTTGACGGAATTTGCAATATTTTTTCCTCGATAGTTTATCGAAGTTCGTGATTTTTGCGCACTCTTTTGACGAAATTCGCAATTTCTTTCAGAAATCTTAACGAAATTAGCGATTTTATTCAGCGACCAGTTGAAGAAAATCACTATTTGTTTCTGAGATCTTTGACGAAATACATATTTTTACACGATCATTTGAAGAAATTCTCATTTTTTTCACGCGATCGATTCACGAATTAATTTGAAGAAATTTCATAAAAGAAAAAAAAAATTCGCGGACTTCCAAGAATTTTCAAAATATATTCGTAAAAGAATTATAGGTCTGTGGAAGAATTTGCAGAGGGAAATGCTGCACAGCATTTTTCATAATGCAAATCGTGCGATTTTGAACACTATTTCAAACTTTGCCCTTCAAAGAACCACCTCCCCCCCCCCCCACCTCCAGAAATTCTTAAAATGGCACCCCTGTTTCTAAGGAAGTCAATTTCTGTATAAATATTTACAGAATTCACTCGTGGTCAATATTTATAAAGAGGGTTTTATGTTAAGAAGTTTGTTTTGCAGCCCAGATTTTTTTTCCCCCATGAGCATTTGTGTCCGAATTTTCGGACTAATGACCAATTTTTTTAATCTTTAAAAATGAATACTTTGAAATTTTGGAACAGAATCACTCCTGAAAAATATGCTGCGGGGGATAAAAATTATAACTAGAAACAAAAAATCGTAGTTTAAGACAGATTTTCGTAGCATCGTAGTTTATAGTTCCAAATCGTAGCAACTACGATTTTTTCGTAGCGGTTGGCAGGTCTGGTATCGTTCCATGTGGTTTAGTCGGTAGAATGTCAGTACGCTATACTGATGACCCGGATTCGAATCCCGGTATGGAATTTTTTTCACTATGTTGGCCTTTGCGCCTTTTAAGCAAGTAACTTGAAATTTGATTTTCATTTGAAATTATCATTAACATTAAAATGTATAGCATCAGCATTAAATTAAGATTTTTTTAAACTCTTGGATGTATAAAGTCTTTTACGCAAACGAAAATATATATTTAAGAATTGATAGGGGGGAAAAAAAAAGTTATTCCGATTAGTGAAAATCGATTAATACACTCTAAAACTGTTAAGAAATGTTTCCGAAATCTACAGGCAGCAACAGATTTTTTTTTCTTTTTGAAATGCTTCTTTTAAATCTTAAAATCTATTATTAGTTATTAAGGCTTATAAAGATAATGAAACTCTTTTCTGGATGGCGGGTAACTTTGGAAGAGATTTACGCAACACTTAAGAAAGGTAAGAGTTAGATTAGCTCTTCCCCTAAAATGACTTTTCTCCTGAAAAATAAAAGACTGAAAATTAGTATATTTTGGAATCCAATACGTGTGAAATTTTACATACATATGAAATATCCGACTTGAAAATAGTGTTACCAAATCTGGCAAGCTTTTAATTTAGGAATTCTTACCTAATTCACAATAGAAAATTTTGAAAAAAGAATAAGCTGAAAATGGTGTGAATCACCCATATTTTAATATACGTGTGTCTTTTCATTTTATTATAATCTATTTTTAATTTAATTTAATTTAATTTTAATGTACTTTTTTTTCAATTTGCTTCCTTATTCCCTTTTTAATCTGTGTTCTTTTGTCTTGACTGTACCCTTCAGTGATTGGCTGCTGTTTTCTGATTTCCTATTGGCTGTTGATTTCTACTTTCCTATTGGCTGTTTCTTCAGCTTGTTTCTTTTCCGTTATCTCTCTTTTCAGTCTTCCTGCTGCTTTCATAGTAGAAACAAGTCTTTTTTTGCGCTTGACCAAGAAAGATTCAGATCATTCGAAAGGCCTAGCGCATTTAAAAGTTTTTGATAGTGTTTTAAGAAGATGTTTTAGTCCTCAGAAAATTTTGAATAATATTTCTTTTCTATTTTAAAAACGTAATGATCTTGCATTACTTAAATAAAAAATAACAATTAAAACGTTCTGCTAAAAATTCAGAATGTCTTAAAAAACCGCCAGATTTGGCAGCACTGCTTTTAAATCGAACATTTGATACTTAATAACGTAATATTATACGTATTTATTATATTTATAGTATGGTAGGAGTCAATTAGTATTATAGAGTTATTAATATTTATACACTGTTAAAAATTTGCAGAATTATGTCCAGTCATTTGACTGTTTTTATCGAAAACGGTTACACAACCGTAATTTAACACTATTCTGACCATATTATTGGCCATTTTATGGTCAGAATATAGTTAAATTATACTTATGAAACCGTTTTTTCAAAAAACGGTCAAATGACTGGACAAAATGCTGCATATTTTTAACAGTGTAGAGTCCTATTTCTGGTAGAAAAAAATCTAATTTTAGTTTGGTAAGCGGAAGATTAAGAAACATTTGTCTTTTTCTTGCAGTGTAATCATTAAAAAAAAAAATCATGACGAATTGTAATTTGAAAGAGAAGGTTGAAATTAAATGTCTTTGTTAAAAAAATGAATAATTTATGTGTACTTTAAATTTCAGGGTTGCACGGAAACTTATACTTCATTTGCATTTTAGAACATTACTATCGGCCAGTTATCTTGGAAATTTGCATTTTACAATTCCTAATGAATGCGTTAGATGTTAAATTTTTCTGTCGTTAAGAACTTTATAGATTAGGTAATCAAAACTCACTTTGCATTCGTCAGTTGGTAGTGACAGTTATCGGAGTGAGTAGCAAAACTATGTTATTATAGGAGGGTAACGAGGATCGCTTTCGTTTAGATCATTGCTTCATTTTTCTAAGTCGTAAATTTGAAAAGTTTTCAGAAATAGGAAATATTTTCTCTTCAGGAATCCCCCCCCCCCTCCCCCTGAATTTTGAAATTTGTAACAGGATGAAGTTAATGAATGACCTTCATTGATAAGACATCTATGATCATAAGATGTAAAGGGCAAATATAAACATATAAACGTACAATATAATAAATGGATAAATATCGAATATACTAATGCATTTTTTATAACTAATTTTCTGATATTTAATACTTAATTACCACAAACAATATGCCGATATTGTAGGTATATAGTACTGAAAACAAATTAATAACGGAAGAACTTTTTTATGTTTTTCAGATATTTACTAATAAAAATTACAACGTTAAACTTCTATACATCCATTTACTAACAAATTTACTCTTATTGGTGTATTAATAAAATATCCAGAAGTATTTAATATAAATAAAAATAACATTGCTTGTAATAACTAGAACAATAACAATAAAACAATAATTAGTTTAAGCCCTTGAGGGGTAAGCGATTGCGTTTGTGTAATGCTGAATTCTAACCAGAAAATTAGAAAAAAATTATTTCAAAATAAGGAAAAGCAATTTTACGGCTTTTTTCCACCAAAGTTAGAAAAGTAAAATTTAATAAATTTTTTCTGGTGTAAAACTTCATTAATCGTAGGTGGTATATAATATATACCGGTGCCCCTCAAGGGGTTAAGAAAAAAAAAATGTTTTCTGCACGGTACATATTTAGCGGAAAACGGATGAGTTCGCATTCTTGAAAACGGTACAAGGTACGAGAGGAAAGCCACTTACAAAGTTATAGCGCGTTTTTGATTTTGTATGAAGTGAAATTTTAGATATAAAAATAACTTTATTAGAATCGTTATTACTAATAGAACTAATACACATTTACTAGCATTTACCGACACATGCCCAGATTATTTTAATTCAAAATTAAGTTGAGTGTCATGAATGTTTTCAACATCGGTAGACATACATCGTGCAATTCGTTTTGATGGCGAACGAAAAATATTTAATTTTTTTTTTCCCATAAAAACAATCAGTTATCAAAATAAAATTACAACATGCGTGTAATATAAAAGAAACTTGAAAAATGATTGATTTTAATCATGAGAAAACAATGGTCAAGGCTCCCCACATATGGGATGCTTGACCCACTTTATTTTATATTCATATAGTTGTTAATGGAAATAAAATCAGTTTTAAAAAAAGGCAGAATAACTTTATGCTACATTTTTTAATTTTTATCAAATTATTTGCGAAAATGTGATGTGTAAACAAACCTGCTTAGACGGAATTGAAGGCCCGGGTGACAAATTCCGCTTCAAATAACTACTTTTTGTGACACTCGACCTGACAACACTAGTTGCCACATAGTTTGGCTTTATCTCTTTGTGTGCATCTTGACGAAATTTGTCTACGTACCTTCCGAAATAGTCCAGGCAATAGCGGAATTTACCTGCCAAATTTATTTTGCTTATTTGGCTTATTTGCCATTATTTGGTTTAATCTGTTAGCTTCTTGTCGTTCGTTCGTTTGGCGAGCTTAGTAATTTTTTTTTTAATTTGGCTTCGCAGAATGATCGTCCTGCTTGATATACAGTCGGACCTCGTTATCCCGACACCCGGTTTTCACGTCACTCCGCTTATCACGTCAGTTTTTCAAAGTCCCTATTTTCTGTATATGATTTTAATGTAAATAAATTCCGGATTTTACGTCGTTGGATAATTTTCAACTCTGGATATCCCGACGGTTTAGGAAAATTGTCCATATTTTATAATCTATCTTATAAGCACGGAAATTAAGCGGTAAGAAATGTCTTAGCCAAAATTTTCACAAAAGCGTCTAAAATACTCATTGAGATAAATGAGAAATTTTTCTTGAATCCTTTATCTGAATAAATAAATCCACACAGTATGAATGACCCACTTAAGCTCTAGATAGACGAACCAGTCTACTCGCGGTCTTTTTGTTCTGGTCAGGTGGCGCTTTCTTGTGGTTACCCAGCGTTTTTCATTCGACTAAAACCGAAGCATTGCATGCATTCCATTGGAGCGATCAGAAATTATCTAACATCCATTTCTGAAACAACGTATATTGATTACAATTCATTGTATAATATAGAAAAAAGAATTGTAGGAAGCACATCTAAGAAAAAGCAAACCTTAAGTCATCAATATTTCGTGTAATATTAAAAAAAAAACAAGTCATCATAAATCTGATTTTTATTCTTTTCAATTTTCTTTTTGTGTTTATTTTGTTTAATAATATTGTTTTATTGTTTAAAATTACAAGAACAGTTATCAATTTATAATTGTCTTAAATTAATTAAAAATATAGCGTTTTATACACATATTTTTCTCTAACTCCGGTTACCGCGACACTCCGCTTATGACGACACTTTTTTGTTCATTAGAGTGTCGGGATAACGAGGTTCGACTGTATATATATATATATATATATATATATATATATATATATATATTATCAAGTTAAAAAAGTTTTTTAATTTCTCAGTTTAGATTTAATTGTATGGTAATAGAATATATTGTATTAACATTTAATTTATTTAAAAAAAATTTCTGAATAAGGAAATACAGTATGGTATTGTTTATATTAGGATGTGTGTAGGAATGCAGTTGATACATTTTAATTCATTAGCATGTATTAGGGTCTACTTATTGTGACATTTGTATAATCATAATAGTTTTTAAAATAAAATAACAGATGGCAGCACCATAAATTTTGTATTTTTAAATAGCCTCTATTAAAGTCATAATTTTAATTTTTTACACTAGGTGGTAATTAACGCTGAATATTGGCAATGGAGTAAAATTGTTATTATACAATTTAAAATTGTTTTTAGGTATTATAAATAATGTAATTATTTTTTATTTATATTATATTAATTATATTTATCACAATATTTCAACATGAATTAACTGACTCCATAGCTTTTAATTTCTGTGTTAACTTAACTGTTTTATTCACCTTAATCTTATCATGCTTTTTGGATTCCATGTGCGGGAATATATTTTGAAAATCTACTGGGAATTAATACGGTATGTTTTGTAAGGTTTCTATTGCTATAAATTTAATATTTAATGGGTTGTAGTTTTTTTCCATTTCATGCCATTTGATAATGTTCTGTATTCATCTTGAAACTATTATTTTGATTATATTGGTTGCTTGAGTACAGGGGAAATTTTTTTTTCAGCTTATAGCTTTTTTCTCACAGAAAACATCCGATTTGCTTATATCATTGAACTCTGTATTCTTGAAAACGTAATTCAATATATAAGTTTTTCAATTTTTTCGGAATCCATATTCTTCTTTTTTTCTTCCATGTTAATTCTTGTAATTAGGTATACGGTACTTTATTTTACACATACAGTTCTATATTGTTGGTTTATGGTGTGTAGTCAATCATTCACAATATTGCAGTTTTTGATGATGGTCGGTAATGTTTAATTAATGGTTATATATATATATATATATATATATATATATATATATATATCTATATATATAAAGAGAGATTATCCCATTATTTTGATATTATTCAAAATATCATTTTCTTCTAGAATCCTACACTATTTTTTAAAATGTTATTATGCTTCCAATCTTACGCTGCACAAATGACTGAATTTGACAAACATATATGAGTTAAAACAAAAAATCTTAATTTGGCCTACTTCTGTGTATTTAAAGGGATCTTTATATTATCTGGCTTTCTGAATGAAGAAACATATTTTTTGAAAGGAATTATTGAAATATGAATTCGTTAGTCTCGAATGTTACTTTTAAACAATTTAACTCTTCTTTTCTGTTAATGTACCATGTAGCAATTCTGGGATTATTTCTGGATTTCACAAAAAACGTTATTTAAAACGTTTACGTATCTTTTTTTTTTTCCTCCTTAGAAATGCTTTGGGAATCACACAGTCACGTTGCTGCGAATCGATCTTAAATTGTAGTTCCAGCACGTTTAACGATAAAAACAATTTTCTGTTATGTTCGGTCTCCCCTCTTTTTCAGAAAAAGGTAATATTTCTATAGCATGCCATTGATTTCCCATTGCCGTTTAGTGTTATATAATGGAAAGAAATTCATAATATATAAATGGTCGAATGCATGTTTTATAGTAGTCGTCTGATATTCAGTAATAATAGTAATAATATAATAATAATAATAAAAGACAAATAATAGCAAACTGTTTTAAAAATAAGCAATCTCTTAAGTAGCTATAGTTGAAGGTGCATTTATTTGATATAAATATTATACACAGAATGTGCATATACCTTTGCTTGAAGCTACATATCGCTGCTATTAATGTTACATTTGGAGGTGTGTTTACTTGTTAAATATTGAGGAAATTGTCCAAAACCGAATTAGGATCTAAATAAAGGCTACTTGCAGAAAGCGGTGGAGGGGCATTATGCACGGTCGTGAGAACGGCACCGGGCAGAAAAAAAAAAAATAAATCATAGAAGAGTAGCGAGGAAATGGTCTTGGTCCTTGATTCACGTTAGTTGGTATGAATCGCTTTTATCAAAAAACTTACTTTTGAAGAACTTAAAAGTTTTTAAGGTATGTTAAATTTAATTTGTCCCTTTCTTAGTTCTTCGATAAAAACGTGGTTCCAATCTCATCCCAAAGTAAATATATAGAGTTTCATGTAGAGTTTTTGTGTTCAATAGATTTGTTTGTTTTCTAATGGCTGTTAAGACCCTGAACTTGAAATATTGGATGGTTTAAAAACGGGCTACCAACCTCCGGGGGATAAATCTGGTGGCGAAAATGCAGCACACATTTTCTGCGATTGGATCTTTTGAAATGATGTTAGAGGGGAAGTTTGGATTCAGTGCTACAACTTTGGAAGTTGGGCACAACCCGAATGTGCTGGAATGGAAAACGGGTGATTCAATCTGTGACTTTAGCATGTAAAAGTTGAAGAAAATGCTCTTTCCCTTACATAAAGTTTCAAGACAGTATTTAATATGATTTTTTTTTTAATCTGACGTTTTTTGATTTATTACACTGTATAAAAAGACGGATGTTTCTTAATCTGCAAAAATGTACTATAAACAAGAACGGAAATATACAATAACATCTTCCAAGTTACCGAAGACTCCGAAAAGCGTTTATTTTCCTTTAAAAACCCCGGAAAACTATTTATATTAGAAATTTAAACGAGAACTTAAAAGAAATTAGCTGTCCGTCATTTTCGGAAATATTTCTGAGTAGCTTTTTTTTTTTAAAATTTCTGAGTAGTGCAATAATCAGTTTCTCAAATCGGAATATCACTTTTTTGGATGCTATACATTCTCAGGCAAATATTGGGATATTCAGAAAACATGTTTAACAGACAAACATACAATATTAACAGCATTAACATTAATTTGGAAATTAACATTATTTTGATACAATTGCATGCACAAATTCAGTTATGCAGCTGAAAATGTTTACTTGAAAATTGATAGAATCCGAAGGACCTCTTTTCCGGGTAGAGAGAATTGATTAATGCATTGTAAAAACTGCTAGGAAACGTTTCCGAAAATTACGCGCAGCTAATAAAAATTAACTTTTATAAATTCTTCTTTAATTTTCGAAAATAAATTGTTTTCGGAGGTTTCTAAAAATAAAGAAACACTTTTCGGAAACTTGGGTGATTCGTAACGAGGTTATTATGCAGGGTGTATCTGAAATGCTCCAACAAACTTAGAGGGATGATAGTACTCATGAAGACAAACAAAAAATGCAATGGAACAGGGGTCGCAAATGTCGTTTAAAGGATGAAAATCGAGAAGATACGTCAGAAAATGGTCAAACTGAGACAAGAAATAAACACTCCAGAAAGTGGCCATTTCTTCATCATTTCATCTGCAGCTTCGCCGTACACCATATGCATATCAGCCATTTCGCTATTGGAATAGGTAACCATTCCTACTTAAAGCACAAACAAAATGTTTTCGCAATGATACTATCTATCGACGTTGGCGGTTCATGTACTTAGAACGCATGCTTACTGCAAAGTTGCGTTTATTGGTCTGTTTCTAAGAAGAAGGAAAATTTGCGTACGTGGATTCTTGCTCACAGATTTGTTTGGCATTCTTCCAAGTTTTTATTATCTCTTTCTAACCGGATATGCACAAAGTGAAAGGAAAACCAGCTTCATGCTGCTAGCCAGTTCTGCAGAAAAACAGCATGCAAGATTTCAATATTTTTATTAGTTTTGCGTGTTTCACCCTTTAAACGTCATTTGCGACTCCATGTTCCATTGCAGTTTTTGTTTGTCTTGATGAGTACTATCATCACCCTAAATTTGTAAAAGCATTTCAGATACATCCTGTATATTTGCGTTCGTGATTATTGTGCATTTCCGTAGATTAAGAAATGTCTGCCATTTTTTACAGTATACGATATAAATTACTAAGTAACCAGCATTTGGACTAGCTCTTGAAAAACACTCACTTTCACTTTTTTTGGGCTAAAATGATTTTGGAAAACTAAGACTGGTTATTAGCATTTTGAACCATCATATCACATTCAGGGCTGATTTGAGAAGTTTCTGACAACAAAATTATTCATTTTAAGCAAGCAGGTAAATCGATAGGTACCAAAATGAAAGGTGTATCCCGTTTTAGGGCCATTTCTTGTAACATACAAAATGTTATTTCTTATCGTTGATGCATAGCTAATTTCTAAACCATTATTTTTTGAAGTACTTAGTTCCAATTGAAAAAACGTTTGATATGTTGTTCTTCATCAAATAAAAATCCATTTATGTCAGAATAATTATTTTTTTTTAAACGTTTTTGTAAGTTATAAGTAGAAAAATTTTTGTCATGCTCTGTCTGACAAGTAAAACAATAAAAATTTCATTCTTATACAAAAAAAATCACTGAGTTATGAAACTTTGACTTTTCTGAAATTTCGGAGTTTTCCAGCGCTAAAACAGTGTTTTTCCGTTGTTATAGAGCCAGGAACCTCCAAAGTTTCACAAAAATTAAAACATCGAAACTGTGCGAGTTTTGGTCTTAGAAGAAGGATTTTTTTTTTTTTTTTTTTTTTTTTTTTAGTGCTTTATTTGTTAGTGTACAGAGAAAAGTTTTCTGAGTATAATTTACAGGACCCAGGGCTGTATAAAAATTGAAATTTTGTAACTTTTTAACAAATAAATATTTTGACGTAAATTGATTTTCATATGATGAGCAACAACATTAGTAACATTTTTGTAGTGGGAACTACGCCTTTAAAACGAATGATTTGGGCATTAATTGTTAATCACCGATAAGAAGAGTCATCCTGCGTAGATAATGCACATACTTTTATAAATCAAGTTACATTTCTTTAATTTCCGTTGTTGAACAAGGAGAAAAAGTTCTTAATTAGAACTCAGATTTGAATTTTACAGTTCTGAGAGTTATTTTGAGAAAGTTACTTTGTAATACACTCGTAGTTATTTTTCGTTTATCTATTAACCTCGATTAAACACTTTTATAGATAATTTTTCCCGAATGCCTTGAAAATATTTTAACAAGTAGGCAATCACGTTTAAGTTTCAAATCGATCGTAAACCTTAGTCACACATAAAATGATAAGAATTCATTTACTTCTTTTTCTGAAGGAAACAGTATTTGTATAGCACTTGCCATCATAGTTGTAAAGGATTTATGAATTTGGTCTGTCTGTCTGTTCATTTATCTCTGAAGTCTTTCAGTGTTCTGACTTGCGTAAATATAATCAGATTGGCATGAAATTGATATATGTTATTGGGGTTTACTATGGCATGTTTGGTACTGAAAATGAAGCGTTAAGCATTTACGGTTCATTTACAAGGACTCTCAAAAGAATTTCGTTACATTGCGGCCTATGAGGAAAAATGGTTTGCGGTGTTTTTTAATGATATTACACTATTTAAAATTTATTGAAATTTATATATATCATTGAGGTGCACTAGAAAGTGTTTATTGTTAAATCTGGTGAGCATACAATTAATCGTTCATTTACAGGGACACACAAAAGTATTTGGCTACAGCACTGCCTATGAAGAATAATTGCTGAAAGTGCGTTTTCAGTTGTGGTACACGTTTTAAAATGCAACGACTTTTTGCTTATTACGCGGTGTGTATAAATCCTATAGATCGTATACTGGGCTACAAAATTCTCAATTATATTTCCATTTTGTGACGGAAAATGCTGAATGGGGATTTTCAACAGTGCTATGAGTTTAACTGAAATAACTTTTAGCATACTATTTAATATACATACAAATCTATAGATCATGTATACAGGGCGGCACAAAAAAATTCGTATATTTTTTCGACTATTGCTGGTAGTTGCAGAAATTGGGTTTTCAAATGCGTTCTGCATTTTGTAAGTTGTTTATTTAGACCTTTCATCTTAATAAACTGTAAAGTTTTTGTTACAGTATTCTGAATGTGTTGGAAAGTGTTTAATAATCTATGCTGAATGCATGATTTTTCGTTCTTGTTATAAATTGAAATATGAGGAATAGCGTAACTCATAAACCGCATGAATTATTTATTTATCAGGTTATCTTTATCTGTTATTCATTTCTAAACGAACAACAACTATAATGATTCTTCTTAAAGATGTATTTAGATGATATAAATGTACTTTACATGTTGCTTATAAAGGGCGATTCGCTACCGGGTGTGCATACAATGAAGATGCGTAAACTCACTGAAATAACAATTACAGAATAACCTTAAAAATGTATTATTTTAATTAATTTATTTTACATGTTTTCCATTACAGACGCATTTTTGCAAATAAAAAATGAAACAGTATATTTTCTGAAGACAAAATAAATCATGGAGTTAGTCATTATAGAAAAAATCCTGATTAATTAAATAGTTTCACGATTTCTTTTATGAAATTTTTTAAATACCTTTTTTATGAAAATTATAGCATATTTTTAATGAATTAAAATTTGTGAAAATTCAATTACTTACATTCAATTATAAAAGTATTTTTCAGTGTCAAGAATTACGCATTTTAAAAGAATTATATTATGATTTTTTTTGTAAAGTGGCAACAAAAGAATTGAAACAAATGAAATTAATTGTTAAATTCGTTATATCATAAATAGAAAATTCCGAGGAAATTCTTAGTTATTTGGCTGAATTTACATTTCTAAAATTAAAATCCGCCAAAACATAAAATAATGTTTTTGCTTAGTAAAGATGCAAAAATAATATAAAAAAATATTGTTACTTTCAAATATTTACCTTATTAACTAATGCTTAGAGAATCCAAACAAAGCATGGCTTTTGTTATAAAATTTGTTATTTTGCTATTTGTTTTTGGCTTTTGTTGTTTTGACAATAACGAAAATATTTTACCGAGATTTTATACAGGCATCCTTTATTTTTTATTAAATAAATGGGATAACATACTAATAATCAATAGAAATGGCTACTATATGCGCCCAAACAACACTGGCCTAGACACTTTGTAATTTGAAATGTAGTTCAGGGTACACATGGATCACCGACCTAATTACAGTGGACTTCCTCTAATATCTATCAGATTTGACACAAAATAAGATAAAGTAAATCTGTCGACCATGTCGGTAAAATATCTTCATTACCGTTAAAGTCGGGAACGAAAACTTGGTTTCGACTTGCAGTGAGACACTCTGTATTTATGCCTGAATAAGTGGATTGGGACCCAGCATTCCTGTACATAAAAAGTTTATTTTTGTAAGCGGTACCACTTCTCAAATTTTGTACTTGTGGTATCGATTCACCTGTTTATCTACATTTGAAGTTACATTCCTACAATTTTCATTCCAAATCAAACAGAAACAATTTTTTTACTGGGAACTACTGAAAAATCAATTTTATAGACGCGAAGGTTACTTTAAAAAAGTTTAATATTTCTCATCTATTAATGTACATCTTTAAAGCATTTATTGCATATTTTCACGATTTTTGTAATTTACTCCGTTAAATTTTTCCATACTACTTCTTCACAATGTCTAAAACAAAGGTTTTAATAAGCAGGCCATCACGTTTACGTTTATGAACAATTATAAATATATTATTATATTATTCTGTTATTCAAAACGATACGAATTTTTTTCTCGAAAGGGGCAATATTTTTATAATCGCTGTTTTATGTCTGATAAACTGGAAGATATCGAGTAATGTAACTTACAAATTGCATGTTTTTTTTAATAAAATTTTTGGGGAAATTGTCTGTTATTCAGCAATAATGAATATAATAATAATAAATGACGATTATTCTAAATTATGAATAATTAAAATAGTTATTTTAATAGATGCATGTATTTCAATTTAAATAACATAAATATCCTACACATATCGCATTTATCGGCTATTGAAGTTACATTTCTGCAATTTTCTTTGCTGGACAAAGACAAGTCGTTCTTATAGGGAATTATTGAAGTGTATAGATTTTATATACGTGAATGTAACTTTCGAAAAGTTTCACGTTTCTCTACGATTAATGCACGATACAGCAATTTTACGACTGTTATCCGATTTTCCAAATTAGCTTCGTTTAAACACTTTCGCGTACAACTTTTCCACTACGTCTTAAGAAGTGTTTTATGAATACACACAGTCACGTTTAAGCTTCAGATCGATCGTCAATCGTAGTTTTGTCACGTAAAGCGATAAGAAACAATTTTCTAACAGGCTTCTTTTACAGAAAAAGATAATATTTGTATTATCTGATTGTTTTCCCATTGTCGTTTTGCCATAAAAAAATAGAAAAAAGGAACAACGTAACTGTTAGATAGCACAATTTATAGAGTTAGGAGAGTTGTCTAGTACTTAGTGATGCTGATAACAATAAACCAGTATCCACGATTAAGAAAAATTTCGTTTACCTTTAGAAACTTCAAAAAGCCAATACGTTTTCGAGATTTAAATCAGCATGCATAAAAACAAACTTTCGTTCGCTGCCACTGATTTTCGGAAACGTTTTTGTGTTGTGTTTATAGAGTACTAATTATATAGTCTCAACTCGGAATATAAGTTTTTAGTCGTTTAATGTGCTCGCAGGTTCTGTATATATGTATGTATGTACGTACGTAACGCGATAACTCTTGTTAGAAATATCCGATTTACTTCACTTTTTTTTTCTAAGTTAATACTGAAAAGGCGCTTCCATGATTAGACTTGGAGATTTATTGTTTAAGTAAAAAGGGGGGGGGGCGGAGGACTAATACCCCCTTAATTTAGATAATGGGTTTTTCTATCCGATTTTCTTCAAATTTGGTATACCAATTTATTCTGATAAGGCGCTTCCCTGATTAGATTTGGATGTTCATTGATTAAGTAGAAAGATGAGAAAAGGTGGGGGGTAATTCCCCTCCATTAATTTATTTTTCGAGGGGCATTATTCTTTGAAATAAGAGTATAATATACAATTAGTGTGAATAGCCCGTGAGCTCAATGCCATCAGTTTAACTGGGGACATTCCTTTTCATTCTATTGCTATCCATTTTAAACTAAATGTTGTCATAATCAACAAAGATATTTTACGGACAAATATTATAAATTAACAGCCTTGCCATAAACATTACACTTATTTCCTTTTGTTACTCTTGCTTGTATAAACTTTATTACGCAGCTGTGAAAGTTAAATCGAATATATTATTTCTATTGTCAACATTCCTTTATTTCAACTAATATGTAGCGTACATCGGTGAAAGAGTGTCATTGGATAGGATATTTTGCTCACATCTGACATTGCATACTGAAATTTCGAGTACTTGTTAGTTATCCTGTCGACCAAATTACTGTCGCCAAATTGTAAGATTAAATGTCAATAATGGTTGATCGTAAATGGCACATTCACTTGACAATACGTGTTAACGTCATTTAGTGATTTTTATTTCGATGTTTTATTTGTATTTTTATTAATGTTATACTAATTTATTTGTTCAGTCATTATTTAAAATAAAAATTATGTCAATTTGTATAATTTGGCGAGTAGTTTGGCGATTTATATAATTTGGCAAAATTGGTCGACGGTATAACTAACGAGCATTAAATTTTGTTATACTTTTATGTTAGGTATCATCATACATATTAGTTTACATGTAAATATCCATTTTTATATGCAAATAAAAAATGAATAACAATGAATGGTGTATTATGCGAAGAGTTATTAAACAGGATTTTTGCATAGTACACTGATATTTTCGTTAAAACAAGTTGTTTTATTAAACAAAATTGGAGTTAATTAAGTAATGAAAATCGTATCAGAAAATAAACTCAAATATTACAGTGCTAAAACTTCACACGGGTCTTCTGGTTAAGAATTGATAGCATCCTGAAAAACGATATTCTGATGTGATAAGACTGACTTATACGGTATAAAAACTTCTGGTAGACTTCTCGAAAATAAGTGGCAGCAAAAGAAATTTTCTTTTTATAAATGGTTCTTTAAATCTCTCAAATATATTAGTTTCGAAGGGTCCTAAAGATAAAAAAGGCTTTTTGGAATCATGAATACCTCGGAAGATATTATTTTACATTTTCTTTCGTGGTTATATTGCATTGTCCTTGATTAAGAAACTTTTATTTTTTTCAGAGTATATGAAATTGCTGCAAATTTTTAAAGCAAGGCTGTTGCGATCTTGAGTCATGTATTATTTACTTGAAAGTAATTGCCGGTTATATATCTTTGATGCTTTGAAAAGCAGAAAACCGAAAGCTGAAAATTCTACACTCCAGTAAATTCGTTCGCAGACCGCATCGTTGAATAATAATTGAATTTTAAAATTCTATTGTCTGAATTACCCATGAGATTGCAAAGAATTTGGGAAGTACTATATTTCTAAAAAGAATTAAATTCTTCATAGTAATTTTCCAAATTTGATCTAAATGTTTTCCACTGGATATCATTAAAATTCGATTAGGTTTGAAATTTGGAAAGGAAATTAAGGGAAATAAAAAGAATAATTATGGAAACTTAATGGCGTTAATATCGGTAAAAAATTTATCTTTCAATTTAATTTAATTTAAAAGTACGTTTTTATCTTATTACCTGGAGAAAAAATATCTATTGTTAGCTATTTTCCATTATGAAAAACTGTACTTTTTTTTATAATTACCTTTCTTGTTTGTTCTTCGAAAATTTTTTGCATCCTAATTTCTATAAAGATTTTTTTTTTTTGTCAATTTTTTCTATTTTTTCAACAACTATATTTTCAGAACTATGTGAAAAGTTATTGTAATGCGCTAAAATACTGTATCGAAATAACGTTTTCACTAACATTTCTCTATATTGAAAAATGTGATTTCTGTTTTTCTGATATTTTTCTATGGACATGTTTGACCAGTCTAACGTTCATAAAATATTTTAAATGTTTAAATTTTATGTATCTTCTTGATCCTTCTAGATTTTCTTTAAAAGTTAAAATACATAATCGATTCGCTTTCAGTCGGCGATATCAAAAGAGGCTGTAGAAATAAGATAGCTCAGGAGAATTAACTTTCAGTCTCAAGCAATTCTAGTCTGCGAGTGAGTTGTGATTATTGTTATTTGTGCTTTGTTGAAATTATTATTCTGTATACTTATGTATGGTACGAGTTGAAAAGTTACATAGGGTTCTGGAATATATTGTGCAATTAAATGTATTCACCGACTCAGAACTTACCATTTTAATTACAGATCTACTTTCACCAGACTGAAAATCGAATTACATCTTGAGGTTTTAGCGATCGTTGTCTTGAGACGTCAGTTTTTTTCTCTCCCTTGCAGTATCGCATCCGGAAATTCGGTTCAAAACGCCTACTTCGATAGCATGATTCTAAAGTTACCTTTAAGGGGACAGTTTAGCTCACAATTAATAAAAAAATCGATTAGTTTTTTTTTTGTTTTTTTTTAGTATTAAATAAAAGCCCGTTTAATTGTGAATACTTTAGCGCCTCATTTTTACCCATACGGCAATTATATCCCGAGATATTGTAAATTTTGGTAATACACGTAGCACAATTACACACACAAATTAAAACTTTAAATGGCTTTTTCTCAATATTCATATTATTTTCATTTTCGTGTTTTAAAACTGTTAAGGCCTGTTTTGTATTTGAAATAGATTTAAACTTTTTTATACATGTTCTTTATTTTATATGTGATAAATCTACGCATAGAATTAACATTCAGGGTTTTTTTTATATATATATATAAAAGTATATGAAGATGTCTTAGATTTCATCGTTTTGCACTACATATATCAGAAAAAAATTATATTAAATGTACTATTAGATGTATCTAAAAATCCATGTGCAGTCTTGTGTAATACACATTGGAGAAACTTTTAAAAAAAAAATGGGCAAAAATATCAATAGTCAAAAGTAGTAGTAGAATTTTTTTAAAACTTTTTAAAATTTTAATTAAATATGCAGTTATTTTTTTTTTTCAAAATATACTTTTAGTTGAACATTGAAATGCAGTGAGTTCACCATTTTAATCATATTTTTTAAAATTAAAAAACAATTGTTGAAAAGATAAACTGCCCCCTTAACAAATAAATGGTCAAGTGCGAGTATTACTCGCGCTTAGAGGGTTCCGTACAATAAATATATGAATTATTAACTGTATTATTAAAAATTCGTTGCTAAAAGTATAATAAGACTTTGTAAAAAACTATACAACGTAGGGTTTGGTATAGCTGTATATATACTAGAAAAGTATGAATGGCTGTACCGTAAAAGTTCAAAGACATATATGAAGCCTAAATAATATCAAATATTGCTATTATATATAATTCTTATTTAAATCTTATCTTAATCTGTTTATGATGAACTTAATTCGGTACTGACAATAAAAGTAGTGCATATTTAAACTTCATTTGGCATTTCATAAAACTAAATTCAGTGTACTAATAATCTTTTCTTTTTACAATGGAGCTAAAAGAAAACTCTTGTTCAAAGTTTAAACTTGGCATTTTGCTAAGTGCGCTTCGAAAGGAGGTCGTAAAGTTGCAACGCAGCCTTGGTCCGTGTCGCGTTTTTCCAGATAGGTTTTTAATTAACTTTTAAAGACACTGGAGGCGTATTGAGAGATACTCTCAATGCAAACTAGCCGCGAAACCCATAAAATGTATGTGATTAACACTAATTAAATTAGTCTGTTTTTAACAGTTTGACGTTTATTGCTTTTATACTGCTACTAGGCATTACATTACACAAATATATCATTAAAAGTTGTTATCTAGATTTTAAAAGCCTATGGTATATAGAGTACGCCGCCCCTGTCATTATGTATGTCCAAACCGTCCGTGTCTTATCTCGGCTGATTACCGACGATTCTTTTCGAAAACCATTATCAACAAGATTTTCTACTTCTGGTACGATAGGTACTTCAAGCACTTTTTAACGCCTTTGCAGAATGCCCTCAAATCGGAATTTGTGTGTAACGGGAAAATGCTTTTTTCTCAAAGCAATGTGATCTAGGGTAATCGCTATAGTTTTCTTGCAAAGTTTAAATTAACGTCTGCTACCTCAAATTTTTTTATAATTTTAGTTTCAGTAGATTCGGAAATAAAGGGGGGGGGGGGGGAATACATTTTTGCACTATATTTTCGAAGATATCCCTGAAAATATTATACCTAAAATTAAAAGAAATGTATTTTTTAATTCAGCGTTACGAAGACTTTCACACGATACCTTACACGATACACACAGAAAAGATTTTTTTTTCAAGTAACCTAATTAACCCGTCTACTTTTTTCCTAAACATAGTTGTGAATGTTTAATAAGCTGTAAATATATGGGTCAATAGTCTTTATTATTTTCGCCACTTTGAACTGTCCACGTCCCATAGTTTACGAGTAAAATGGCTCTGACAGACAGACACAGGAGTGATCTTATAATAGTTCCGTTTTTACTTTTTAAGTACCGAATCCTACAAAGGGAAAATATAGTTCGACTAAATAGTTCCTGAATAACAGCACCTACATTTCCGTGCGTTAAAAAAAAAAGTGTGATCAGAAATGTATCAGAAACTATCCGATTTGGATTTTAGAACAGTCTTAAAAAAAAAAGAAAGAAAAAGAAAAAGAAAAAAATCGGAAATGGTTAATTTACTCTTTTTAACACTTTTCAATTTAGCTAAAAAGCGTTTATGACTTGGTTTATTTTGATGGTTTAAAATTTTTTTCACATTTCTGTAGCATAAGTTACCCCTGCGATATAAATGGCTTACCTACACTTTCAGTTTCAATCTAATGGAGAAATGTCACTTTCTTGATCTTTTTCGCCCAGAGAAATATCTCCGGGAAATTTTGAAGTATCCAAATAAATACAGTGCTCCGCATAAGACGAAACCAATTTATTTTTGAGCCATCTGTAAGGCATCTCCCTCACAAAATGCAAGCAAACGGCGAAGGCGCAAAACATATCTTGCATACACATGAGATTTTTCTTTCTTTCAAATGTATATGAGCATATACGTTTTTGGTTGAAAACCTTAGTGACTATATCGAAATTCTCTATAGCAAAATATATTTTCTCTGAATAATAAACGCGAGGAAGTTCATTTCTTTTTCTTACAAAAAGAGGTACTATAAGATTTAGGTTATCTTTTAAATAAAACAATTTAAAAGTGAAATTTCAGGCTTAAAAAAGAGCTCTTTTTTATGAGGGAATATACATACTGTTCAACAAATATTTAGACAAAGTTAAATGATTTCTGTTTAATATACGGATAACTCTAATGAGGGAAAATGAATTCGTAATTTTAAAAAGTATAATAATCATTAAAAAAATTCCAGAATTCAAGTAATTATTATTTTAATTGTTTGCCGAGAGTTTTCTCTATACAGAGATACAAAAAATAGCATCGTATCTATAAGGCATCTGTAAGAAATTGGCTCATAAAAAACAAAGTCTTCATTTTTGGTGCAATAAGGTCTTAAAAAAATAGCGAAAAATTAAAAAATCGCTGCACGAAATCCGAATAAACTTTATTGAAAAGAGAACGTTTTTTATTCGGCTAAAAAATTGCATCTGTATTTCTTTTATGACTGGCTCAAAATCGCCAGATTTTGAAAATTGGTAAAATGCACGATATTTTCCCGTTCAATAAAAGCTAACAAAAAATATAACTTTAAAAAAAGTGAAAATTTTGAGGCTCAAGCGCATTTGGACCTATTTTTGTCTATCCGGGACTAATTTCTCAGTCCATCCACGTGCAATAGATTTCACAAGTCATAGCGAACAGACACAACAGTACCATACACACACACATACACAGATAGAGAGAAGTGAAAGAAATTCTTTTATCAGTACACTTAGCAGATCCGCCCGGTGTTACCGAAGGCCGGGATCATAATCTTAAATATACCTAAAATTATCTTATACACAATTCTATATACAATTACAGGTATCCTAAAATAATCGTAAATATGATGTACAAAACAAGAACTTATTAGTGAGGGGCCACCTGCCATCGGACAGACTGAATTCCAGGTCCAGTTCGACCCGAGCCCCGGCCAGTGGCCGAGAGGTTCTGCTTTCAAAAGCTGGTAAACGGGAGGTGCTGGATTCGAACCCAATTGTGCCCGCCGGTCTAATTGTTCGGAGTTTTCCGTGGTTTTCTTCGAACCTTGGATTTCCTTGCATAAATACGGGTTAAGTTCTGTTAGAAAGACCCCGTGTACCCGCCCTTTGGGCCCATATCCCTCGTGTAGATAATTGGCCGTCATAAACAACACCAACGCCAGTTCGTCCCGAATCTGCAGAGAAAAGTGAGCTTGCTCCCGGCCCAAGTTTAATGAGAGGAAATCGGTCCAAAATATGTCCTCGTGACAATCTGGGTTCAGGTTTCGGACCCCCATTTTTTTTTTTTTTTTTTTTTTTTCCAAAAAGAATTTTCCAAACATCATATAAACACAAATTGTAGATTTTTCATTGTAGAACTTCCAATCTCAAATTTATTCAGTTCGTATATTCATAAATATACAGGAAAAGGTTTTTTTTAAATATATCTGCATACTTTTTAGCATCTTCAAACTGCTTAAATTCTAGTTTCTTTGCTTAAAAAAAAAAAAAAAAAAAAAAAAAAAACCGCTGGTTTAAAGGGTTTATGAACTAATTTTGGCACTTTCCAACGTTAGTTGTAAATATTAGGTTGAGCAAAAAGTTCTGGGAAATTTTTAATCTAATAGTTACTAGAATTTTTATCGTATATGATGGTCGTGCCATCAATGCCGAGCTCTATTGCCAGCAGATGGATCGCGTCTACGACAAAATGGTGCAGAAGTATCCAAGATTGGTCTGCCGAAAGCGCGTTTTTTTTTCAGCAGGACAATGCCAAACGGCACGTGGCCCAGAGGACCAAGGACAAGTTTGCACAGTTGGACGGCGTCGAAATTCTCCCACACCCCGACTATATTTCAGACGTGACTTCTTCCGATTATGGCCTCTTTCGATCAATGCAACACTTTTTCAATGGCCGTCAATTTGAATGTTTTAATGAAGCTGAAGAAGCATGTCAAGAGTTTTTCGATTCCAAGAAGCCGCCATGGTACTTCCAGCAAACCGGAATCTGGCAGAATGATGGCAGTAAGTCGTGGACTACTTGAAGAATAGTCCCTGTTGCTTTTGTTGTTAATTTGGCGCATAACAACGCAACTTTCACAAATTTCCCAGAACTTTTCGCTCAACCTAGTATTTATAAATTCTATTTATTTTATGGCTTTAACCCTTTCGGGTCCGATTATTTTTTTCAATTTTGAGAAAAAAATTAATTTTACGTTAATAATGTTAATTGTAGATATCCAAATGTGTTTACTGAAGTTAAGCGAAAATGTCATTGTCTGAATTATAACGAATGTAGTTATTTTGAATGATAATCAATTCATGTTCATATGACAATAGGCTAGGGAAGAAATTTTAGAGACGTTTGGAAAATACCGTATTATAACAGGATTTAACAGATACAGTAGAACCCCGCTAATCCGAACCCCGCTAATCTGAAATTCCGGTTAATCCAAACCGATTTTTTTTTTCGAAAATTATACTGGAACAAATTAACTGAAAAGATCAACTTCAGAAATTTTCGCGATTACAAAATGAATATCGGGAAAAACATGTAGAAGTTATAATTAAACATAAAATGGCAGTAGTGTATGTTTTTTATTCTTTAAACAGCTTGAATAGAATTAAAAAATGTATTCAATGTAGAAGTACAACATATGTACACGAATATAAAATGAAAACGTGCTCTGTAGGCTTACTCCTAGAAGCCATCTTAAAAAATCTCGAATATCAGTTTGTTTGACAGCAACTATAAAATTCTCTTTTAAAATGCAAAAAGTATTTAATTCAAATGACAAAAATTTATTTTTACTTTCAACAATATGATTTTGCAAATTATCTACAGAGATATTTCTTTCTTTTCTCCTCGTCGACATGGTGACTGAGCTATTTATAGATTCGCGATTTTGAACCGTTTGTAATGGGTTGTTACGTAATTCCTCATTATGAAGTTTCATTGGATTATTATAAAGATCAAGAGTGATGAAACAAGGAATACAATTTTTTTCCGAAAGTCGTGCCAGATTATCCAGCATTTCGGATCTTAGGATGCCGGATTAGAGGATTTTTATTATGTTACTGAGCACTTGTAACTTGCAATGTTTTAGCACGCGTAATTTTCTTTTCTATTTTTATCGGAATTTTGGATAATCCGAATTTTTTTTAATCCGAACAGGCACCGGTCCCAATTAGTTTGGATTAGCGGGGTTCTACTGTATTACAACTTTCTAAAGATTTTTACGTTTTATCATACAGGATTCGTTCAGAAAAGTAACCTATATTTTAAATTTACAGAGTGAAATATACGTCTAAAATAAAAGCATCGCCAACGGTGCAAAGAGAATTAAGGAAATTATATTAGCATTATTATTACTAAACGCCAAAACATAAGCAAAGTCAAAGTAAGAAATGCATAGAAATATACTACCATTACTACGTAAAGATAGTAAAAAAAGTAATTGTTAGGACAAAATAATATTAACTGAAAATACATGTATTATTTAAGGGGTCTCGGGACTCTCAAAATTGAAAAAAAATTATCATTTTCAACTGTTAATATCTTATAATGTACAGTAATACCCCGACTTACGTCACCCCGCACTTACGTCGTCGTGACTAGAAATTTTTCTTCGTTGATTAAGACGAACTTTTTTGAAGATTTTTCGAAGAAATTTAACATCTTAGAGGCAGAAATAGTCATAGGGAAGTCATAGGATGAAGTTCAGCAGAAAACAATGAGGGATGCTTGAAAAGACTATGAACCTTTTCCTTCGCAGAGACTAAGAAAACATTTGAAAATTGTGATTCTGTATCTCTCTTAATTGCGGAAATCGTTGAAAATGGAACTCTATTTAGACATTGGAGGCTGAAGATATTGTTGAACTCATAAATTCCCGTGATCCGGAATTATCCACCGACAAATTTATCGAATTAAAGAAACAAAGTACTGTTGAAAAAAAAGATAAATATTTTAAGCCTAGGAGGAAGGAGGAAGATTATGACGGTTTCAATATTAACCGGAGGACTAAACCTTACTAAAACTGGAATGACGGTCTTGAAAATATTGATTCAGACGAGCAAAGTGTAGCAACGATTAGAATAAGCTTCGAAAACTCACTTTGCTATTACAAAGAGCTTCTAAGAAAAAAAAGAAAAAAAATGTTGATTCAAACTTCATTGCAAGATTTTTTCACGTGCTCAAAGACTTTAACGGGGCAGCTAGAAGAACAATAAATTGTAAGTTAACTTATTGATTTATTCCAAATTTGTGTATTGCTAATGCATTTTTTTACTAATGTCGAGTTTGTAAATGCTTTAAATGTAAATTTATTTAGGTTCAGGGTAATTATTACAATCTGAAATATTTTAGGCACAAAAAAATTTATTCTAGTTGCAAAATTTATTTTTCAATCCTGCACGTAAGCTGTTATACCAATTTTCTGCTCGTTAAATGTCTGACAGTTTGGAGCCCTCTATAAATGCTAATTCTGCATCTTTCAATTTTTTAAATACATGAAATGACAGAACATACTTATATCTTTCGTCCCAATATTTTTTTTTGTTTTTTTTGTTTTAAAATGATATATAATATCTCGACTTACGTCAGCAATGCGTTTCAAGACTAGGGACGTAAGTCGAAAACGACTGTTAAATGTATGCAACATAATCCCTAAATGCAATATGTTCATTAGATTTTCGGGAAATTTTATTACATATCCTTTTTTGCTCACCTAATGTACCTCGACAGTCGTTTTCGACTTACGTCCCTAGTCTTGAAACGCATTGCTGACGTAAGTCGAGATATTATTATGTATCATTTTAAAACAAAACAAACAAACAAAAAAAATATTGGGACGAAAGATATAAGTATGTTCTGTCATTTCATGTATTTAAAAAATTGAAAGATGCAGAATTAGCATTTATAGAGGGCTCCAAACTGTCAGACATTTAACGAGCAGAAAATTGGTATAACAGCTTACGTGCAGGATTGAAAAATAAATTTTGCAACTAGAATAAATTTGTTTGTGCCTAAATATATTTCAGATTGTAATAATTACCCTGAACCTAAATAAATTTACATTTAAAGCATTTTTATATTTTTAATACAAAGTTGTATTTAGCTAATAAAAATTTCTGAAATTCTCAACAGTACAATCACCTAATTTTTTTTTTTTTTTTTTTTTTTTTTTTTTTTTTTTTTTACAGTAAAAAGAAAAATAAAATAGTTTCAGTTTACACAGACTAACATGAAACATATGTTTTGAAAATTTCATGAAAAAATATTCAGAAGGTTGTCACATTTTGGCGCTTTAAGAGTTCTGAGCTCCTTAATAGAACACATCCGAACCGGTTAAATGTTTCCTTATTTGCACTAGCATAAGTTACAGCTACGATGTAAATGACTTACCTATGCCTTCAGTTGTTATCTAATGGAGAAATGTCACTTTCTCTACCTTTTTCGGCCAAAGACATATCTCCAAAAATTTTTTGAAATATCTCAAGTAAATATAGCATACCATATGAGACGAAACCAATTTATTTTTGAGCCATCTGTTCTGTAAGCCACCTTTCGCGGCAAATACATTGGAGACCCTAAACGTATTTCGCATATTCATGCGATTTTTCTCTTATTCAAAAGTATAGGAATGTATATATACATTTTTGGTTGAAAAACTAAAAGCGACTAGAAATTCTTAACCGGTAAGTATATTAATCTCGAATTATAAATAAGAGAAATATTTAACAATTTTCACTGTAACAATAATAATAAAAAACATGTCCACTATTTGCATTGATTTTTAAGTAAAATAGTTTTTTAAGCGAATTTTTAATCCAAGGTTGTTTTTAAGAAAATTAATATTCATGCTATTCTTCAATTCTGCGAAATATGTAAGAACAAACTGATTTCTGTTTTATTTTATCTCTTATGATCCCAATAAAATATGTTAAGTTAGAAAAATATAATTGGGGTTTCCTGCTAATTGATTAATTTATTGATATATGGTAAAATCATATTATTCTAATGCAAAAATCAAAATAATAACACCGAAAAAGAAAACGCTCAGATTTTATTGAATTCCGAACGTTCGGATTTTATATTAAACATTTTTATTAAAAAAATAAAAATAAAATATTCTTTAATTACTTATTTGTTTGCTTTTCTTTCTTATTGTTAAAGGAGAATTTTTTTCCCCTTCGAAATTTTTAGTATACATAATTAGTTTTCAGAACTGTAGTCTTGAAATCATTGTGGCTGTAATGCTATGCATTCAAAAGAACAGAATTTATAAAAGAAAATCCGTAAAATGTATAAATTTATATGTGTTATTCAAAGCAAATCATATTTCAATTATACTAAAAATTTTAAAATCTTGTTATCAGTAAACTTCGCTCTATGCAAAACTTCAAAATAATTACATTAAAAAAAGTTTAAACTACTTCGTAATGAATAATTAATAGATTTTATCCTGTTCATCAAAATTTATTTAATTTTATCGTATATATATACGAATATATGCTACTTATATTTAATTATTTTCTAGGTATTTACACACAATTAAAAAAATGTGTTTCTAATTTCAAAGAAAAAAATATTCAATAGTTTTTACGTTAGTAACTTCAGTACCCGCTAATTAAAAAAAAAGGTACTAAATAATTTGCGTACTAAGTTTTTTTTTTTTTTTTTTTCGGAAACTTTTTTTTTTTTCAAAGTTTACTTGTGTGTTTTCTGTTGATTTTATATAACAAAGTTTTTGTGCGAGCGTTCTTTACAAATGTTTATATATATGGTTTATTATTTGTGAGCAATGGCATGTACTGTGTAAATATTCTTCATACTGTAAAAAAGACAAATTTTTCTTAATCTACAAAAATATAACATAACCATGAACGAAAATATTCAATAGCGCCTTCTGTGTTTCTCCGAAAAGCGTTCCTTACAGTTAGAAATCTCAGAAAGCAATATATTTTTGAGACTTAAAGAAGCATTTATACAAAGAAAGTTTGTTTGCTGCCACTAATTTTCGGAAACGTTTTCGAGTAATTCATATAGTGTGTTAATGCGGCTGTTTTAAACTGGAATATTGGTTTTTAGGATGCTATTAATTCTTACTTAAACCTTTCACGCCGTGTAATTGAATTTATAATAAAAATAATATTAATTTTAATGTTAATGTTAATGCTGTTAAATTATCATTTTTGCATTTATCTGTAAAAGATGTTTGTTAAACAAGAAAATGTTTTCTGGAGAATTGATAGCACCAGGAAAAATCTATATTATACTAATTAATACCTTAAATAACACTATATTCGGAAACGTAAAAATGGGTATATAGTATATAAGCCGCCACCTCTCTGTCGTTATGCCCAGCCTTGCTTTTTCTAGCACGTTGCGCCTTGCTCCCTATTGTATTGAAGAAGAATCTTGCTTGTGGATTCGAAACAGCTGTTTGCTGTTTTTGTGTATTATTTATGCATTTTTAAACATTGGTTTTCTACTTTTTAATACTCAGAAACGTTTACTAAAATCAGCAGCAGGAAAAAATAAACTTTGTTTTTTATAAATGTTTCTTTAAAACTCGACAATATATTGGTATCTGGGGTTTCTAAAGATAAAAAGCTGTTTTCGGAATCGGTAGTAAATCGTTCCTGTATATTTTTGTTTGTGGCTATATTATATTTTCCGAGATTGAGAAACATCTGTCTCTTTTTACAACGTATAAACTACATGGACATAAAACTAGTTTCTAAGAAACTAGTTATACAATAATGCTATTTTTAAGGAATGAGTGTTATAATATTTATTTTTAGCTGAACTAGAGACACGTTCTCCGAAAGTAATTTTCTCGGCGAGCTTCATTTTCAGAACGATATTTATTTTATCCTATCCTGCATTCTACTAAATATTTAAATTCTTCTATATCGGAAAGAACATGTTCAAGGTATATTTACGGAGAATAAAATAGAGAGTGTTCCTAAATTGTAAGAAAAAAATGTATGCAAGAGTTAGTAACTTTAGTAGCTTCAAGTAAAAAAAAAAAAAAAAAAAAAAAACGTTCCGCGGAATAGTTTGAGTACCAGAAGCTATTTTATTTTACCGTTTCTTTATATAAATGAAATCGTTTTTCCTCTTCCCATCACTTGCCTGTTTTTCAGCTATTTTACATAACAAAGATTTTATGTGAGTCGTGTCTCGTGTAAACTAGTTTTATATTAATACAGTTTGTAAGAAATGAGCCTAACAATATTTATTTTCATCTGAAATAGAAACTCTTCGGAAGTAAATAATTCTCTTCAATGAGTGTTAGTAGTCTCAACTTTAAAGAAATCGTTATTTTACGACTTAATTCTACTTTCAGCAAAATATTTTGATTTAGCAGAGAAACAAATGTAAATAAGTGCGAGTAAGAAGTCAAAATTACATCCATTTCTAATCATGCCATAATATTAAAATATTTATTTGCTTAAAAGACGTATAAAAACACATTAAAAGTACATTAAAAACTCTTTATTTACATGTTTCAACTCATTTTCTGAGTCATCGTCCGAATGTATAATAGAAAATTACAAATGCATAATAAAAAATGGAAAAAAATCATCGAAAAAAAAAATTTTTTTTTTTCGATGATTTTTTTTTTTTTTTTTTTTTTTTTTTTTTTTTTATGTTTTGTGTAGCAATAACACTAATATACCCAAACATAAATACGTTGAATTTGCAATTTTTATAAGTTTATGATATGAATTAAGAATTATGAAATTAATAATCGAAAAAATTATGAGTGGCAACCTGCAATTTTTTTGATGGATTTAGATTTATTAAGCCCTGCTTTATAGGAATCCACAATTTCACATTTTTCTTCCAAGTAGTTTTTAAATTATGTTTAAAAATGCAAAATGATGATTTAAAAGGCCGTTTTTACCCGACTGAAAAGAAGGGTTATGTGTTTCACGCGTATCTGTGCAAGTGGATTTCTTTATACCATCGAAACATCCCAACGTCTGGATGGATTTTAATGAATGAGGTCTCTATCGATTTGTCTTAACCTTCCGATGGTTATAGGATAGGTTTTGTTTTTATAAATTCAAAATGGAGGCCGTAAACTACAAAATGGCGGTAGAGACGAAAAAAAAATTACGTACCCTATTGAGTGGCATATCATTGGATAGGTCTTTCAAAATGAAGAAGATGTTTCATTGACCATTTTGCAGCCAGAAGCTCCGTTTAAATATTACAGAACCTGGAAGTTGTGTACTTCGCATCTCTACCTTTACTGTAACTCTAACCTTCATAATAAACATCTATAGGCCTAATCAAAACAGTGTTTGTAGATAGGAATTAATAGTTAAACACAATTTAAAAGTCATCAATACAAGCAAATAAAAAAAAAGATAAGTAATATAAAAAATAGTTTCATATTGATGAGAAATAATTAATTAGTTCGCTTTTTACGCAGTCGGGTTTTTTGATTTTTTAAATTTAATATATTTATTGATAGAAGCGATTAGATATTTTGAAATTTCTTCTGCTTTCCTGTAATCTAGCAGACTTCAATGACTGCTTGAGTGACGCTTAAGATGCCTTGATCAACAAGGGGGCTCTCTCGGTCAACAATCGAGTACCAAACTTCAATTGGGATACATCCCTTAAAATACGCTCGTTTTAAAATAATTAATTTCTCGGAAACTTATCGCACGAATTGCATAAAAATTTGCTTTTAGGTTAATTGAGCGGTGTTGAGTTCATTTATGCTGTCAGAATTGTGTACTGCTATTGAAAAAAACAAAAACAAAGTTATGGTTCGTTTTAATATGTGGATGGCCCCTAAGCAAATTTTATATACATCATTTAAAAGTATAGACTTTATTACCAATTGTGTGGTACCAGTAACTTTCATCTAAGATAATTTTTTGCAGGGTTTTTACTTTTTATATACATAAGCAAATTTTATATACATCATTTAAAAGTATAGACTTTATTACCAATTGTGTGGTACCAGTAACTTTCATCTAAGATAATTTTTTGCAGGGTTTTTACTTTTTTTCCCCCTGACTGTACATGTATCAATTCAATAGTAAATTGGAAGAGATTACTGTATATTTTTGTTCGTGGTTGCATTATATTTTCCGAGATTAAGGGGAGTTGGGAAGCTCTATACCTATCATGTTAAATTAATGTAACTTTTCTCAGAAATTACCAAAGATATTCACTTGGAATTTTTTATGTACATAATATAAATAATTCCTAATAAAGTCGAATCAAATTTATAAAGAGATATGCTTTACATATTTTTTCTTTTTAATCTCGAATAAAAACCACATTTAAATGACAAAAAACTTTCATTTTTCCAAAGAAAAACTTTAAAAAAATTTCGTACATATATTAATAACAAAAGTTTACTTTAGATTCACCGGGATATGTGTAAAATATTCAGGCGAGATTGCAGAAAATAATATGTACTAGTTTCTATAAAAAGGTACATAGAAGATAAAAAAAAAAAACATTTTGAGAAAATTGAATTTAAAGTTTATATGGGTGAATATCACAAAATGTGGTATTTTGAAAACAAAAATTTCGAAAATTTAAATCATTTCAAAGTTTCTGATTTCTTTTAAATGTTCATTAAACAGCTGAATAATGGAATGTATATGTAAAATTATTAAAGTTTGAAGAACTTAAGTTCATTTTTATGTAATTATAATTATGTGTCATTTTCTTGGCATATGTATGCCAGGATAATGACAATTTCATTCTAAAACATTTTTCACATTCTTTTTTTTTTTTTTTTTTTTTTTTTTTTTAATCTAACATTTCAGTTTTGTTTAAAGGCTCTATAGTACCTCAAATTCAGCGTAATGTTGAGTTTTATTTGTAATTTATAGAAGGCAGGAAAATAAATAATAAAAGACTACTCAATTTTTACAAAGTCTTTAAACACATTATTTTCAAAGAAATATCTAAAAGATCTTACTGGTAGCAATGATTTTACTACTTCCGACTTGAACTATGTCAAGAACAAGAAGAATTACTCTGCAGCGCCATCTTTATACCTCATAAAGAACTAAATTGAGCAGGCCAGGACAATGACATTCATTTTCAGTGACAATCATATTGTAATTATGGAAAATTATTTGTGAAATACAGAACTTGTTACTTTCGACATATGTTATATAAGGTATAATTATTTATTAGAAATAATAATAAAAAAACTAGAAAAAGATATTTGTACATGATGTACACTTTTACTTTGCACACATCACAGTGTGACATGCCAGGAAAATGACAATCTGAACTTTTAATCCTGTTAATTGCTTTATTTTTGTGCTATTATGAATAAAATATCTCTTAAAATACTTCTAAGAATATTTTTTGTTAGAATGTAAAAAAGAAAATTTCATTATATAACATTAAATAGAAATTTTATTGGGCGGACTGCAATTTCCGTATTTTGTGGTATTGTCCCATATATGTAATGTTTATATATGATGTAAACAAAGTGAATTACTTAAAAAATTATTTTAATTTCTTGTTGTCGTAGATGCTAAAGTAATATATTCTTCGAAAGGGAAAAAATAAAAGATTCAAAATATTAAAATTTATTTTTTCAAATAAAAAGTTCCGAAAATTCCGGTGTGAATTCAACATTACAGAAACACAATTACTTGCCACTAAAAGGGTTAAGAAGAAAATATTTTAATTCATATAAAAATATGAAAAATAATAACTGCGAAAAAAATATAACTGCTAAAAATGAGTATTTAAAAATAAGCAAAATATACTGCTTTTTTGATGTTTCAATGTTTTAGTATTTGTCTCAAATTTGAATTGTTGTGCTGTCGATTAAGAGTATAGAAAATTCCTCTGCACTCACTATTACTTGCATTAGTTTAAAAAAATTGTTATATTTTTTATTTCTACTGAAATCCGTTCACGGTAAAGGACAAAGCTTACAATTCCCAAGAAAGAATTTCTATGATATACTTACATTTTTAATTAAATAAGTTCGTAAAGAAGGTTTTAGTGTGTTGAAAATCTTATGCGGTGTTTGTTTATAAGTGGCGATATTTTTGGGGCAAATCACAGAAAATCGTATAACTGACATATCCACAGCACAACTGACAATGGTATACATATTAATGTTCAGTTTGAAACTCTTTTCCTAAAATAATGCAATTAATTTGGATGAATATATCCCCTTTTGATTTGCAAAGAAGAAATTACGAAAAATATCTAAAATAAATATAATTTTTAAAATGTAGTTATCTTATCTATTTTGGTGAGTAAATAAAAATTGCTCAAAGAGACATTCATTTTCAATTTTTCAATTATTTATTTACTCCGTTTTTTATTTAATCCATTTAGGCCTGAATTTTTGTTTTCTCAAATTTGTAGATAAAATCACTTTAAAATGTTGCAAAAGGAACTGGAAAAATACTTAAAAAAATTACCCTAAAGTATTTTTGTCTTTATTTGATAAAATGTAAACGTAGTAAATATGGGAATATCCATATGTGGAAAAATGCATAATTATATGTTTTGTCTAGATTTATATAAATTAAGCTTTTAAATTGTATATTATATACTATAATTAGCATTTTTCTAAGCTATTAAAAAAAGATATTTATTTCTTTAGAAAGACTAATAACATTATGAGTATATTTAAGAATAAATTAAGAATAATTGTATTTGAGGCTAAAAAACAATTTATTTCAAAATTATCTTCAAAAGGACTTTACATCAATAACTGTCCCTTAAATGGCTAATAGAAATATGTACCCATTTGCGCCTAGCGCCCTATATTTTGTACTTTACAAACATGCATAAAAAATAGGCTTGAACATATAATTTCGGAATTTAAAGAAATACGTATTTCAAATAAGTCTACAAGTTAAGATAATGACTTATTTATTTGGATCCTTCATACAAAAAATACAAATAAACTTACTTTTACATTTCGCAATCTTGAAAAATGAAAAATCTATAAACACCGAAAAAGGGCCTTCATTTAAGCAAATAAATATCAAACTTATGCTATCATAGATAAAGACATTTATAGACAATTACTTCATACAATTTTCATGTTGTAAAGAAGAAGAAAATTATTAAAAAAAATTATTAAAATTCTAAACGTCCCAAAAATGGGACGCTAGGCATAAATGGGTTAAAGCGATAATAAACGTCTTTGAAATGTGAAGCGGAAAAAAAGGAGCTAAATGAAGTTAAAATAAGTTGCTTTACACCAATAAATATTTGTTTGGCACCTTTCCCACTAAGGAAATGATTGGGGAGAGAAAAGGGCAAATAGAAAAAAAAAACAAGAAAAAAAAACATAATGTATTGGGAATACTGAAAGATTTTCCTGTGCTGGACCAAAAAGATTCTCCGTATGGATTACCTTAGCTAAGGATTAGAACATTTTGATTATTTCCAATTAAAAGCTTAGGGAATACGATTGAGAAAAAGGACTGCATCTGATTTATTTCTATTCTGAGCCATGAAAGTTTTATTTTGTTTCACGTTCCTCCTCAATATAACAGTTTTATGAAGATCTAAAATAAATTAAATTGTTGATTTTGTTAGAAATACCATAATTATTAAATTAGCCTAGAAAACGTATTTCTTTGGAATGCATCTCCTTTTTTTTTGCATATTTTATGATGCGTAAGAAACTCGATTATAAAATTAATTTTGTGTGATTTTTAAATGTTAGGTAGCTGATATCCTAGAGAAATGCATATCTATATACCGGGTGTCCTAAAAAGCACTGACTGATTTTAAAATTCAATAACTTGTAAACGGTGACAGATATTTAAAAAATTCTTGCAGGAGGGTTATGCATAAGGTCAAAAGTTTTTTTTACAGTGATTTTCAATTTTAGTTCGAATTAAAAACAATAGATGGCGCTGCGATCAATAGACGCTAAATTCATGCTCGATTTTTGGTACTTCGTGGCCCGGATAATACATTTCCATCTCCTTTTTCCGCATAGAACAAGAGAAAGGACCAAAAATCGAGCCTGTATTTAGCGACTATTGCTAATTCGAACTAAAATCGAAATTTACTGTAATAAAACTTTTGACCTTATGCATAAACCTCCTGCAAGAATTTTTTAAATATCTGTAACAGTTTGCAAGTTATTGAATTTTAAAATCAGTCAGTCCTTTTTGAGACACATGGTATATTGTCTGTTTATTTGGGTATGTGTAGATGATAGCCGATGAAAACCAGTCCTTTGGTATGTCACATTTATTTTAGGAATGTTCAAGAAAGTGTAGAAAGTTAACAATAATCGAATGTTTCCAATGTACACCTTTTCACTCATGAACATACGAAAATCAACTGGTCTAAAATTATTTAATACAGTAGACATTTCTGGTAATAATAGGAAATAAATTAGAATACCAAGATTTTAAAGTATCTCAATATACGGCTAAGGTAGATAAAATACAAATAGAAAAAAAATATTTTTGAGCAAGTTCGAAAAGTTTCGTTTGAGCATATATCATTAACGTAAAAATCTGCGGAGTTAATTCTAAAAAAAATTCTGCCATTGATAACTCCTGTTTATACTCTCTATACCTGCTCGCGAAACATCTGAAAAAGAAAAGAAAATCTGAATTTCTGGTTATAATTGATTGTAAATATTAATGTCATTGCAACTATCTACTTGCATTTGAAAATTATATGCCCTTGCATATAATAATGTAGGAAAAATTAAACATTACATCATGTGAAAAAATATGTAATCAAACCAACTTTCATACAATGTATTAAGTTATTATCTGATGAAAAAACTTCGGTATATTTGCTTTTCTAGCTTTAAGTAGCAAAGCGAATGTGTTCGTTTTTATTAGATTCTATCAAACAAAATAAAGTTTTCAGGAAGATTTTGTCACATGAATTTCAAATGTTTTTTTCTATGTTTCTAACATTTGAAAATTACCAGCCATGGCCATAAGCACCCTTTGTAATAATAAAACATAGGCTTTATCTTGAGACTGAGGTCTAGGCTCAATTATGGCCAGCCCATTAACTACACTTTAGTTTTATTTAACTATGTTAATGTGTCTCGAGTCATATCGCACGAAACATTGGTAGAAACTGAGAAGCATTGTTATTGAAAAAAAAAAATAGTTTGAATTTCGACCATCAATGTAAAATTTTGCTGTACTATCGGAAGCAATGGCACAAATACAGTTTATGATAAGAGAAATTTATTAATCATTGAATGTTTGGGTTAATACGTGATCTGTACGTTATTTGTTTATAGTTGACACCAACAAAAGTTGCCCAAATGCACTCTTGCAGTTGTCCAAAGTTGTCACTCAAAAAATTCTTATTATTATTTTAATCGTGGTATTGTCTACCCATAACTTACTTCAAGAGAAGGAAAAAAATACGGTTGTTTGACTAGAACTTATGTTCTATCGTTTGAAATGTCATGAGAGAGATGGTGGCAGGATGCGAAACAAAATAGCAAAAAACTGCTAAAACAGATTTATCGGGAGGGAAATTATTTCCTTTTCAATCTGCTAATTTTCTGTTTTTATTTCCCGTAGAATAAAACCGTTAGTAAAATACAGGTTTTTTTTTTTGAGAAATTGCTGAAAAATGAATATTAAAAATATGAATAATTAATTATCTCTCGCGTTTTTCAAACATTTTATATGTTTTATTTTCCATTCGAAATATATTAAATTATTTAAATAGTCTGAGACAAACATAATTCATAGGCGCCCATGCATAGAGGCTCGAGGGCATACCACTTGGGTGTAAAAAAATCATGATTTAAAAAAAATAATAAATAAAATCGGATCTTTTGGACTTAACTCAGATTTTTTTTTAAATTTATTTAAAGCGGATTTTTTAAAATTTAAATCGGATTTTTATGATTTTTTTCCCCATCGTTCAAATACCGAATAGCTACTAAGAGTTATAGGTTTCCAAAACAGTTAAACCACTACTTGCTAACATAATCTATGTTTTTACTCTTTAATTAATAAAATTATAATTTGTATTAGTTAGTAATTACAGAAATTATAAAAACTGCAAATTAGTAGTTTCATTAATTAGTATCATACAATAATGTTATGTACATTAATATTGTAATAATTATTTAAAACTTCATTAAACAGTAGTGATATTTAATATTTATTAAAATTATTAATAATTACATTTAGTATTAAATAGTTAGCACTACTTCAAATTAATAATTATTAAACAATTAACTGTGTAATTAGGAACATATTATATATTTTTAAGCTTTAATTATTAAAATGATAATTAATAATGTAATTAATTTTAGAAAGAAAAAGGGGTAGGATTCTAGTTCCAAAACAGGGCACTATTTCATGAGGAAATATATTAGTAATGTGTTTAGTAATGACATAAGGAAAAAAAAAGAATAATTTTTAGTATGATAAATAAAGTGTCCTTAATTTTTAATAATTTTATGAACCACAAATTGAAAAATGAAATTAAATAACAATATGTTTTAATAATATCCTGATTTTTTTTTTAAGAAATAAAATTCTATTATTGTTGCAAGATCTTCGGCACATGAATTTAGGAATACTATTGAATGAGGACGTTTTTTTTACAAGAAATCTCTGGCACAACTACAGGTGAATTTAACTTTTTTTTTAAGGCAGGGCCATTTTGCCAATTTCAAAAGAGGCAGTATGAAAAAACTGGCCTAGAAGAAGCAGTAAGTAATTACAGAGTTAATAAAAAATGCAAATAAGTAATTTCATTAGTTAGTAGCACAAGTAACAAAACTAACAAATATTATTTGCAGCTTGTTTTGCATTTGTACTTAGAAAAATTACTGTTAATCACCAAAATCTAAACTTACACACATGTATATGTATTCTAACAATTATTTAGAGCTCTTTTTTTTGTTTATTCATAAGTTAAAATACCTGTAGAAACTTTAAAATTATGTTCATCTTAGATGTTAATACTTTATTTTGACATTTAAAACATTTAGAAAATATTTGGTTTTAATCAATGATTAAAAAAAAATTGGTTGATTAAAATTACGATTTAATCGCTGATTTAAATCAAGTGATTAAAATCGTTGACACCCTTTTCGTTTGAGCATATATCATTTAACGTAAAAATCTGCGGAGGTAATTCTAAAAAAAATTCTGCCATTGATAACTCCTGTTTATACTCTCTATACCTGCTCGCGAAACATCTGAAAAAGAAAAGAAAATCTGAATTTCTGGTTATAATTGATTGTAAATATTAATGTCATTGCAACTATCTACTTGCATTTGAAAATTATATGCCCTTGCATATAATAATGTAGGAAAAATTAAACATTACATCATGTGAAAAAATATGTAATCAAACCAACTTTCATACAATGTATTAAGTTATTATCTGATGAAAAAACTTCGGTATATTTGCTTTTCTAGCTTTAAGTAGCAAATCGAATGTGTTCGTTTTTATTAGATTCTATCAAACAAAATAAAGTTTTCAGGAAGATTTTGTCATATGAATTTCAAATGTTTTTTTCTATGTTTCTAACTTTTGAAAATTACCAGCCATGGCCATAAGCACTCTTTGTAATAATAAAACATAGGCTTTATCTTGAGACTGAAGTCTAGGCTCAATTATGGCCAGCCCATTAACTACACTTTAGTTTTATTTAACTATGTTAATGTGTCTCGAGTCATATCGCACGAAACATTGGTAGAAACTGAGAAGCATTGTTATTGAAAAAAAAAAATAGTTTGAATTTCGACCATCAATGTAAAATTTTGCTGTACTATCGGAACAATGCACAAATACAGTTTATGATAAGAGAAATTTATTAATCATTGAATGTTTGGGTTAATACGTGATCTGTACGTTATTTGTTTATAGTTGACACCAACAAAAGTTGCCCAAATGCACTCTTGCAGTTGTCGAAAGTTGTCACTCAAAAAATTCTTATTATTATTTTAATCGTGGTATTGTCTACCCATAACTTACTTCAAGAGAAGGAAAAAAATACGGTTGTTTGACTAGAACTTATGTTCTATCGTTTGAAATGTCATGAGAGAGATGGTGGCAGCATGCGAAACAAAATAGCAAAAAACTGCTAAAACAGATTTATCGGGAGGGAAATTATTTCCTTTTCAATCTGCTAATTTTCTATTTTTATTTCCCGTAGAATAAAACCGTTAGTAAAATACAGGGTTTTTTTTTTTGAGAAATTGCTGAAAAATGAATATTAAAAATATGAATAATTAATTATCTCTCGCGTTTTTCAAACATTTTATATGTTTTATTTTCCATTCGAAATATATTAAATTATTTAAATAGTCTGAGACAAGTAGAATTCATAGGCGCCCATGCATAGAGGCTCGAGGGCATACCACTTGGGTGTAAAAAAATCATGATTAAAAAAAATAATAAAAAAAAAATCGGATCTTTTGGACTTAAATCAGATTTTTTATTTTATTTAAATCGGATTTTTTAAAATTTAAATCGGATTTTTATGATTTTTTCCCCCATCGTTCAAATACTGAATAGCTACCAAGAGTTATAGGTTTCCAAAACAGTCAAACCACTAATTGCTAACATAATCTATGTTTTTACTCTTTAATTAATAAAATTATAATTTGTATTAGTTAGTAATTACAGAAATTATAAAAACTGCAAATTAGTAGTTTCATTAATTAGTATCATACAATAATGTTATGTACATTAATATTGTAATAATTATTTAAAACTTCATTAAACAGTAGTGATATTTAACATTTATTAAAAAAATTAATAATTACATTTAATATTAAATAGTTAGCACTACTTCAAATTAATAATTATTAAACAATTAACTGTGAAATTAGGAACATATTATACATTTTTAAGCTTTAATTATTAAAATGATAATTAATAATGTAATTAATTTTAGAAAGAAAAAGGGGCAGGATTCTAGTTCCAAAACAGGGCACTATTTCATGAGGAAATATATTAGTAATGTGTTTAGTAATGACATAAGGAAAAAAAAGAATAATTTTTAGTATGATAAATAAAGTGCCCTTAATTTTTAATAATTTTATGAACCACAAATTGAAAAATGAAATTAAATAACAATATGTTTTAATAACATCCTGATTTAAAAAAAAAAAAGAAATAAAGTTCTATTATTTTTGCAAGATCTTCGGCACATGAATTTCGGAATACTATTGAATGAGGACGTTTTTTTTTTACAAGAAATCTCTGGCACAACTACAGGTGAATTTAACTTTTTTTTAAGGCAGGGCCATTTTGCCAATTTCAAAAGAGGCAGGATGAAAAAACTGGCCTAGAAGAAGCAGTAAGTAATTACATAATTAATAAAAAATGCAAATAAGTAATTTCATTAGTTAGTAGCACAAATAACAAAACTAACAAATATTATTTGCAGCTTGTTTTGCATTTGTACTTAGAAAAATTACTGTTAATCACCAAAATCTAACCTTACACACATGTATATGTATTCTAACAATTATTTAGAGCTCTTGTTTTGTTTATTCATAAGTCAAAATACCTGTAGAAACTTTAAAATTATGTTCATCCTAGATTTTAATATTTTATTTTGACATTTAAAACATTTAGAAAATTTCTGATTTTAATCAATGATTTTAAAAAAATTAGTTGATTAAAATCACGATTTAATCGCTGATTTAAATCAAGTGATTAAAATCGTTGACACCCTACATACCACCCTCTTGGGTTTTGATATTTTAACTAATAAACATTTATTTTTATTACATATATATATATATATATATATATATATATATATAATTATTATATATATATATATGAGTAACTTAAACTAATTAAACACTCACGTATAAGAAATATTATTGAGGGTATACAAGTGATCCTATTTATCTTAATAAATCATCTACAATCCCACCTCCATTCCCCTCACAAAATCAAATCTGTGTTTCGGCTCCTGTATATGATTTTATGCCGTTTCTGGTGGTTAAAGTAATTTATAGTTATTAAAACTTTTGCAGCTATTTTAACAAAAGCTATTTATTTTTTCATATAACATTAAACGCAAATAAAAAATTACATTAATTTAAAATAAAAATTCTTCTTTTCGTGCATTACTGGCATATTTATGTTTGAATTATAATTTCCCATTGTATATTAATTGAAATTCATCCATTTAGAGATAATTTTTCTATAGGTCACTAAATGAATTATTGAATATAGGTTAATTTGCAAATGACCCATAAAATAAATCTGATTCAAAACGCCAAATGCATTGAGTGTTTAATATATTTCTCCTCATTTTTAAACATTTTTAAAGTTCACATTTTGGGCAAAATGTGGTTTTATAATATGGTGGATCTTTGGTAATGCTTGTGACACGATGTACGTGACTTAAAGTAACGTCACAAAAAATTATAAATTTGCTAGAAAAGTTTTTTGCACAATGAATAAAATGTTTTGATGTGTTCTTGTAATTTTTCAAGTCTTAACATTTCACATTTTAGCCACAATTTAACGTCCCTGAGAGGTTGCATTTTTTTCGCAAATATGACGTGATGTAAGTGTCTTGAAGTGACATCACAAAAATAAAAACAAATAGCCAGAAAAATATTTTTAACAATGAATAATATGTTTTAAGGTGTTCTTTAATTTTTCAAGTTTTCTAATCAGTTCCCATTTTAGTCACAATATGACGTCAATGAGTGGTTGTATTTTGGACACGGATATGATGTGACAGCTGTGACTTACAGGGACGTAACAATACCACTATGCTCACTATACAGGAATTTAGCACCATAAAATGTATTACTATAATCTTTTTATTTTCCTCGTTCCTATTTTTTTTTTCATTATTTGTATCTTTTCTGAAAATTACACAAATAAGGATTAAAAAATTTAAATGTTTGTTTGTTTTTGCCTTCTAAAGCTTTCCGTTTTGGGATATAATAAAAAGAATTTAGTCTATTAGAATTTTGAGACTAAAGAAAATCATAAATCTATAATTGAATTATTTTTTAAGTTCTGTTTACAATTTCATCTATTATTTCTGAATTATTTTTTGCCATCGAAATGTTCTTTTAATAATACATTAGCAAATCATTTCAAACTTTTCTTTTATTAATATTCCTATTCAATCCTTTAAATCACATGATCGAATAAATAGATAAAGTAAGCGAATAAACTATTATCCGGAAATATTCTGTACTAATATTTTTCCTGGCAATAAACTTTTTTGCTACGACCATATTTAATTTTAGGCTTTTTAAAGATAAACTAAAGTGGTTTCTTTCCTCCTTTTAAACCTAAACAAGGGTATACGGATAAAAATAACTTTATTAATCTCCGTATATAAGGTGATTGTACCGGTAGTGTGCATTTTATGAAAATTTTTCTTTTATATTTAGTGTACATTTTATAGTTATACTAATGCGATAAACCATTTCATCACTTATCCATAAAATAGATTTCCTGATCCAGTTCCGCTATCAATGATGAGCACTGTTTGCAACAATGTTCTTTGTCACCAAAATTCCAGCTTTTTGACAGGGCTGCCCAATACCGGTTATAGCGATATGTCGCAGTGCAGTAGTAGACGTTCGTAAGAATTGCCTCAAGTTGATGAAACATTCAGAAAAGAATACACGTGTTTTGCTCTCCAATTTTAATCAACTCAAATTAAAAGATACAAACAAATTGCTTAATCATAGGTATAAACAAAGAAAACAAAAATGGGCTTATCTTATTCCAAACTACAAGAAATCACGATAAGGTAACAGCATATTTGTATTATATGAATATAGATTATATTAATATTACATGAATATAGATTTCCTCGTTCAAGAACTGTTGGCCTGAAATCGCTAAGGCGTTAAAAGTTAAAACTAGAGGGTTGCACTAGCAACCCACAGGGGTGCGCGAACCTCTGCGCGACTTTCAAAGCCTATTTTTGTAGTAAAAAAAAAAAAAAAATTAAAAATAGCCTTTACTTTACAGCGTCACCGTCTAATTCCTATTATACGATTTTTCTTTCAAGTAATTTTAATTTTTTTAATTAATTGTTGCATTGACATTTGTGTAAAGGTTTTTGACTTATAAAAACTCTACAGATTTTGTGAAAATTACAAATTCAGCGTAATATCTCGAGATTTTAAAGATTAGACCTTGAACCTTAAACGTTTAATTTTTCTTCTCGTTCACTTAGGTATAATTTTGTGACGTCGAAGTCACATATTCTGTGAGGCCGCACGTATAAACTCTTATTATGTGTACTGTTCTATATACAGTAAAACGTAGCAAGATGGAATCAAAAAGGGACGGAAAAATGTATGTTTTTGACTGGGTGTCCGTCTTAGCAGTTCGCTACATAATGAAACTGTTTTCATTTCATTAGAATGATGAGATTTTTCCGCTTAAGGCAGGATTTCTTTGAAACAGATTATGTTTTTACTGGTGTTACTGTATTTTGACCTTAATTTATATATAGTGGTAAAAAATATTACAAAATAATATATCCTGCCTAATACAAATATTATATATTATATTTATATTTATAATATATTATATTGTAATTTAATACTATGAAATCTATATTATAAAGCAAAAAAATGTCCGTGAGTAACATTGACTTCATTCTGACGTCGGAAACAAACTGACCAATAAATTTCGCGTTTACAACACTTTTTTTAAACCTAATAAACATCGCCCAATTTAATATTTTATATCGTCGATTAGAAAAAAATATTGTTCTTTGAAATGCAATTTGTTTGAAAACTGTATTTTAATTTACTAATTTTTTATGGTTTTTAAAATATTTTGAAGCATGATTTTTAAAAATCTATCTCTATCGCGTGGAACCCGATTAAACAAGATTAACTCGTTTGCCCTTAAAAAACGATATTAATAGTTCATAATGTATTTCCAGCTAATATTCCATAACGGAATTAAAACTTCTCTAATAAATACACAAAATAACAAGATAATTAACATAACATGCAAATTTAGTAGACATCTAATCGAATTGCGCGCTTAAATCCCTGAAATGATAAGAATGAAAAAGGCTGCTGCAAGTGGATAAACCTTTGCTGATTTCTCCGGATATTAACTCCTGGCATGCGGTTAATACGAAACAATAAATTTTAAAACTTTATTTGAATACATTATTGATATTTTTTTTATATAAAAACGCTTTTTGGTGTGGTTAGTCGGCAATAAAAATAATATATTAAATATTAAAATCTGTACAAATCTGTAATCAATAAAAAAAAATTATTTTTACCTATATTCAGTCATCTGGGAAACTCAGATTGGATTCCCTAGTACATTGCTCAAAACAATTAAAGGATATTGAGGTTGTGTATGGATGTTGCGGCTGGGGAATTGTTTAGATGATTGATACATGATCGACAGACGTGGTAGGCTATACGAGAAAAAATAACACATTTTGGGCAGAAAAAATACATTGCATTGAGCATTTCGGTACAAAAAGAAAAAAACACAATTTGTGCATATGAGAAAAAACGAATAAAAAAGGTGTTTCCTTCAAAGAAAATCGATTTTAGTAGGCGGTATGGTTTTTCCGGACGGCCAGCAACGTTAAACACTTTTAAGACATGTAGTCAATGAAACTGTTAATGAGGAGCTGGGGTATTCTATTGGATTTCTCCAGAAGAGCTCTTTCCAGTTTTTGGACAGTTTGTGGGGGTGTTAGGCGGCCAGCAACTCGTCTGCCTAGAATGTCCCAAGCATGCTCTGTTGGGTTCATGTCCGGAGAACACGCTGGCCATTCCAGTCGCACGATTCCTTCTCGGAAAGGAGATCATCCACCAAGTGAGCACGATGTGTCCTGCAATTGTCGTTCATTAACATAAAGTCATATCCAATTGCTGCAACGTAAATGACTAGAATAGGACTGACGATCTCATTCCTATATCGCTGACCGGTCAGAGCTCCATTTTGAATGATGTGGATGTCGGTGCGCCAATCAATGGAGATGCCAGCATAGACCATCACTCCCTCACCACCAAATCTGACACTTGCTTGCGCGAACGCAAGATTGTTTCTAGTGCCACGTTTCCTCCAGATGAAAATACGTATATTTTCAAGTTGAACAGAAAAACATGACTTGTCAGAGAAAAGAATATTGCGCTATTCATTTTTTCAGTAGTTCAAATACTCTGTTGTCCACTGCTTGCGAGCGTCACGGTGCCTTGCTGTTAACGTAACACATACACCATTGGTCTGTGAGCATATAGACCTACAGCGTGGAGCTGGTTTCGGATAATTTGAATCGAAACTGTGGTGTCAGTAGCCAAGCGAAGGTGTTGAAGAAGAGTGGAATTCATATTTCGGGGTCTCCGAGCCATTAGCATTAGATATGCATCTTCATTGGACGTTTTTCCACGTCTACGACCTTGCCCTGGTCTTCGACGTGCATTTCCAATCTCCAAAAAGCAGTCCCAGATCCTGGAAATCACACTTTGGGAAACTGCAGTGGATTCTGCCACTTCGGCTTGTGTTTGGTCCCCCTCTAACAGACCAACGTCTCTTAAAGCTTCTGATTCGGTTAAATGACTTCGCACTCATCGAAATCGCACTCTTCGCATCATGAGACGTCGCACTCATCGAAACAAAGCACTTACTGAATGTCGATCATTGTTTCTCGCTTTTTCGTTCAGTAATTTGAAAGCCAAATTTCATTCTCTGCCGCTAAAGCGTCGTTTTTGACGTCAAACTCTAATCTGCATACTCCGAATTTTGGAAGTTTTGGTCCTCTTCTTCCATTTTGTGCAAAAAATTAACTTATACCGTTATTTTATATAACATTTACAATATCCTTTAATTGTTTTGAGCACGGTGTATATTTTCACTAGAACGTCGGATATATTACTCAACCTATAATAAAAACATTTTATACATGAATTTTCATTTAAAATTATTTAACTTATTTAATTTCGTTCTTTGTGTTTTATATTTAACTTATTTTATATTAAAATTTCTGGTTCGAATCGACATTCAATCCTTCAGTGTCGAATCGACTGGTCGTCAGGACGTTTTATTTAACAGTTAGAATTTGTCTTTATCGTTTGGTCTTGTTAAGCTAAAATTATTTTGAACGGAATTTGATTTCAAAAATATCGAGGCTAAAGATATGATAAAAATATCATTATGTTATTTTTTAAGTTCTGTTTACGTAGTTTATCTGTTATTTCTGGATTTATTTTTTGCCATCGAAATATTTTTTAAATAATACAGTAGCGAATCCTTTTAACTATTTCTCTCATTAGGCTTTCTATTTAGTCTTCCAAATCACATGATCGCACAAACAGATAAAGGCATAATAAATTATTATGCTGAAATACTTCACTCTAATCTTTTTACTGGTAATAAACTTTGCTGCTTGGCTCATATGACGGAATTTGAGACTGCTTAAAGATAAGCTAGAGTGTTTTTCTTAAGTCCTATTAATCTGAAATCGAGATTTAGAGGTTTGCAAAGGTAGAAGTATAAATAATATAAACTCGAGCAAAAATAATATTGGCACTTCTTTTCGATTAAGTTTCTATTCTTTCTCCGTAAACGTACATTGAACTAAAGAAAGTTTGTATACATTTTTCTGTATTTTAATATTAAAAGTATCTAGCTTTTGGAGGAAATGAATTTAAGTTCGAATTATCAATGAATTCTAAACAATCAGCTGTATTATCCCTTTTCTTTTTACGTGACAGGGTTGATTTTTGTTTTGAATCGCCAGAAAAACGCCATGTGGTTTACAATAAAAGAATCATTCTCTTGAAAAGGAACGATTATTGCACATTTATTGCAACGCGCACAAGATTCTCTTACTTACTCATGTATGTGTGTGTTATTAATCTCAAATAAAAATTAATCGCTGCCAACTTTTAAATAACCATGGATTAATGTTTAGCTGAATTAATATTTAAAGATATTTCTCATTAATCACTATTACTTCCGATGGTTGAAATAGGTTTTCTTTTGTTCTTATATCTTTTTTATGTACTGTTATGTGTAAATGTGCATGCATGTTAATAAGATGTATGTATGAGATATAAGACGGATAAAATATGTAAGATGTATATAGAAATGTAAGATATACACCCTGTTGCAATATATATATATATATGCACACAGAAATAATTGAGTCAGAGCTACAAAACTTTGCATGCTGGTGTGATTTCATGAGATATGTAAATGATTAACACTTCAGCACCAATGACCAATGGGGGTTTGTGCAGTGCGCATTTAAAAGAGCCGATACTCGAATTCATGGGTAATTAGAACTGGACTACCATTATTGATGCATGGGATTTGAAAAAAATTATACCTTTAAGGCGTACTTGACGGCACATATGAACAGTGGTCTGACTTCAAAAAGGGTCGAACCATAGGCCTCAGAAAAGCGGATGCTCCAACAGACGTATCAGCCAGCATTTTGGTCGAAGCAATATTGTGGTCCCGCGATGTTAGCATCAGTGGATCAGAGGAGGCACGGCCAGCTGCTGCAGTGGCTCAGTTCGCACCCGCGCGACAAATGCATGAGAAGATCGAGCAATAAGAAGAGCAGTCACATCTACGCCTATAATATCGGTATCATGTATTCGACACGATTTGTCAGTTGATATGGAAGCAGTGGTGTTAAAGCATAGACAGATGATAGGCCTACTCTAGGCGAAGCTCTCGATGCCCATTTAAGTAGTTGCTCCTGACACTTCAGCATAGGCAGTGTCGTCTGGATGGGTGCCGATCTCGAGCAAGCTGAGCAGTGTATTGTTGGAGAATTGTTATATTCAGCGACGAAACCCGCCTTTCTCCCAGTTCTGATGACTACCGTACGTGTGTTGAGGTATAGAGGTCAGTGGTCTAAATCTCTATTTGTTATTAAGCGGCACACTGTCATAACACCTGGAGTGACATTCTGGGGAGCGATCTGCTGAGACCCCTGATCACTTTTATTCCTGCTGTAAGGTACTCTAATGGCTCACAGGTACGTAGTTTGTAGACGGTGGTACGGTATATCTATCAAGTCGCCTAGATGCCATTTATCAACAAGGCTCGGCCACACACTGCACGACTATGTGAACAATGTCTACAAGAATATAATGTCGTTATGTAGCCTGCCAGGTCACCAAGTCTTGCTCCAATAGAGAGTGTTTGGGACATTTGGAAAGGCAACTTCAGCCATCTCGGAACCGAGATGGCTGAAGTACCACCGAACTAGTTTATCAATTACTAAACTTATAGTAGGATCTACCACAGAGAAACATCGGCAACTTAATAGACTACATGCCTCACGGAGTATCGGTTTTCATGGCTTCCAAATGTAGCTCTACAACATACTGAAATTGACATTAATGTTGCTGCTACTAGTCAATATTTGTTTTCTGAATTTTTAATCATTTAATCAAACGCTATTCACATACCAAGTTTCATGGTAGTGGGTCAATTTTTTTCTGGCTGTATATATTTTTTTGCAACAGAGTGTATGCACAGGTTTAGCAAAAAATAAGTTCTCTCTGGAGAGTTCTTATTTTTTGCTGAATTCTACTGTGAATTCTACTGTGCCGAATCTGACGCTAATTAAACTATAGATAATTCAACTGATACACTTGTCCTTTGTTAAATAAAACTTTCCCGTACGAAAATTCAACAAAAGGTAGCCCTGTAACATTAAAGTAAGTGTTCAGGAGACTTATAAATTTTAATGCCTAATATACCTTTGCATAAATGTTGATATGCTTATATGGTTTGCATGTCAGCTTTCATTGCCAGCAACGTGATGTTATCTCAAAACATATTTCCTATAGCAAAATACACTGCATCTGACCAAATATCTAAAAAAACATGGTGACATGTGCTTTCTTTCATAGCAACACATTTACATTTATTAATGAATTTCTGTACTAAAACATTTTTATTTAACATATGCCTTGTGCATCATTTGTATTAGTTGTAGTTTAAATGTCTTGAAATTCGAAGGTGTAGAGAAGGTGTCCAGACTTCTCTGAAGTGAGTTACTTATTTTTGACTAACCCTCTATGTAAGCATGTAAATGAAGGAAATGATGCAACTAAATGTGCAGATAGCGTACAAGGTGCGTCTAAAAAAATTCAGTGAATGGATCAATTTCTGGACGGCAAAGTGAACTAAACACGTGTGAAAGCTCATATCGCTTTGGGAGAGTTGTCGAGAAATACCACGTAGCTTCGAACACACAAAGCGGATGTAGATTTGACTGCTAAAGCATTTCGAACTAGCCCTACTTACAAACGTAGAAAGTATAAGAACTTGTGTCACATTACAATGAAAAACGACATAAATTTCAAAAGCTGACAACGCCCGTTCCTACACTGCTATCCGTGCGTGCAATTTCTTGCCTAATGTCGCCGTAACTATTCTCGAAAAGAAAACATATTTCTAAGATCTTGAGACTGTCATCTTCGTATTGTTTACCGGTCTCAAGGTAACCCTGAAAGGCACACATTTTGCAAATGTACAAGTACCAGCGATCCAACAACATGTGATATCAACGCTTCGATCGATTCCAAATGAAGTCTTCGTCGACATTTTCCAGCATCTGTATCCATGGATATAGTAGTTAGGTGGTTGGATCCCCACAAAATCAGTGATTTTTGTCTATTATAATCATATTTTGCCCAGTTCCAAAACTCCATGTAAGACCATCCCTACTTACCTTCCAACCCCCCTCCCCCCGGGGGTTACCATTCACCGAAATTTTTAGATGCACCTTGATTAAGTATTTATAGTATTCAGCATGAATAATAAAAAGTAATTAAAAGTGATTAAAATAAAAAGTAGTTAATTGTAACTACTTTCACGCCTAAATAAAATTCCCCAATAAAACAGTTTTTTCTATTCTCGTTTTCTGTATTTCTTATGCAATATTTTGCCATCAAATATTTTTTTAATAATGTGAAGATAAATGGTTTTATATTTTTCATTCATTAATCTTTCTATTGATCCCTTTAAATGAAATGATCGAATAAACAGATAAAGGCGCCGGAAACGCTCTATACCTAATATAGCGTGCTAATCTTCTTCCTAGCAATAAACTTTCCTGCTTGGATCATATCGTAGAATTTCAGACTTCAAGACAAAATAAAATGCTTTTCGTTCCTGCTTTTAAATCATTATTTGGATTTTGGGATTTTAAAAGCTTTGCAGGTTTTTAGGAATAAAGATTATTAAACACATTTTTTAAAAGTTTTTGGTGCGTTTTTATCCGATCGGTGTATTTAATAACGTTCGTCTATATCTACATTGTTTCGATATTTAAAATATTTATAAGTTTCAAGATCAATGATGACACTTTGTTTATGCATACTTTAAGTTTCTCTTTTACTATTATGAAATACACACTTGTAAAAATGTCTAACTTTTATTTGGAGTTTATGTAAGAGTTTAAGCTTTGGAGTTTAAGTATGTCCTAGTATAGCAGACTCGTTATCGAAAATAAGCGAAATAAAAATCTGGTTCTTAATCTTTTACATTGAATATTATTTTCGTAGTTTTCTGGCATTCTTGTTCTCATGATACTTCTATAATCTGGATGCATGTCCATTTTCCATGATATGGGTTCTTTTCTGTGCTATGCAATGACATGGAAAATACATATTTAAAATAAATTTGCAAGAATCATTATGATCTAATTAAAGAAAAATATGCATTTTTATTTAAAACACATATTTTATTAAATTTTAATTTCATAACTTGTGGTTTAATTTTTATCTTAAAAAGTAAGTCCTACTGAACGAAAATTTAATAAATATACTTATGAATTAAGGAACATTCCACAATCAAAGTTCTCTATAATTTTTAGAAACAGTAATTCTTTTGCAACAAATGAAAATAATAGGTACTCTGTTATTAATAATTGTTTATATTTCAACACGTAACATTTGTGAAAAAATTTTATATTTAAAAAGTAAATAATATTAAAATATTATTTATTTTTTAAATATCAAATTAAATATCCTATATTATCATATCATATATCATATTATATGATATCACATATCATATATCGCATTATATTTGATATTTTTAAATATCAAATAAATTATCTTAAATGTCAAAATTCCATTTTTCCTGAAAGAGAAACAATAGAGAGGTAAAGCACTGCATATCGAAATTCAGACAAATAAGAAAGAAAAATCATGCGTCAAGCATTGATTATGAAAGATTTTCCAACACTCCAACTTTAACAAAATTTCGCTTTTTAATAAGGTAAATGAGATAACTGAGTAAATAATTTAGAAAATGTATAACACATTTGAAAACCGGATTTCAGTAATTTCTATCCATAATCGAAAAGTACTTCAATTATTTTGTGCTGCCCTGTATGTGCTGTATAGATGTATATATTTTTTACATAATATGCTAAAATTTAGCTTAGTAAGACAGCGCATAACAGGTATCTAACTGAAGTATCACCTTTCAAAAAAATCCTCCAATAGACGGAAGCATATTTGAATTCTTTTGTACAGCCCTGTATATTATTTACAAATTTTTATACATATCATATATTACGCTAAAAGTTAATTCAGACTAAAACGTATTTAAAACTACTGAAATCACATTTCCAAGAATTTCATCCATAAGCGGTCGTGTGTCCAGTTCTTTGTGTGACCCTTCATATGATTCTATTTATATTCCACAGACATCTCTTAGCATACTAAATATGGCTCAGTTTGAAAATGCATAACTCGATTAAAAACTACCTTTAACCAATTCCCGCTAATACTCAGTAGTGTTTACGAATTCTTTAGCGTTGCTCTATGATCTATTATACTTGTAGCATTTATACACACCACGTAGCATTCAAAAATTTAGTTATACTTAAAAACGAATACCATAACTGAAAACGTATTTCAAGCTATTATCTTTCATAAACAAGGATACTATTTCGGATGCAGTGCTGTATCCGAAATCATTTGCGTGCGCCTGTAAATTAACGATAAATGCTATGAACATCATATTCTAAAGAAAATATCATGTAATAAACCTCAATAATGTATAACAATTTCATCATATTTGAAATAGAGTGACATAATCAAAATACGCTGTAAATAATATTTCCTATTGGCTGTAATGTAATAGAATAGTTTTGATTGTCGTTGTAAATGAACTATGGATGTTACATTCTTAATTTTCAATAGAGATCGTACTATAGTAAACGTTAAAAACATATTAAAATTACAGGGCAATCCAAGTATATTTACGGGTGTTAGAGTTCGGATAGGTGGAAAAACGGACAGACAAACCGAAGTCATAAATACTTTTCAATTGTGTTGGAAAATATAAACAAGTTGGAAATTGCTCGTCAAACGTGGCAAATGAGGTGCGTTCGTACTATAACTAGTTTTATAATTATTTTTTGCACCCCATATTGTACTGAATGTATATTTTTTTGCGCTTCATAAGTGCATAGTCTGTAACATCATTAAAATGCACATACAATAATTTTTTCCCCATTCCCCGTAATGTAACGGAAAACTTTTGACTGTCCCTGTAATTAAACTATACATTCGATTTTCATAAAATTTGAAATGGCTCAACAAAATTTTGCAGCAATTATATATTAAAAATTTCAGACCATTCGGAAGGCTGTAAAATCATTAAAATGCATTTGCAATAATTTTTTCCCATTGGCCATAATGTAACGGAAAAATTTTGGGTGTTCCTGTAATTAAACTATACATCCGATTTTCATAAAATTGGAAATGGCTCAACAAAATTTTGCAGCAATTATATATTAAAAATTTCAGACCATTCGGAAGGCTGTAAAATCATTAAAATGCATTTGCAATAATTTTTTCCCATTGGCCATAATGTAACGGAAAACTTTTGGGTGTCCCTGTAATTAAACTATACATCCGATTTTCATAAAATTGGAAATGACTCAACAAAATTTTGCAGCAATTATATATTAAAAATTTCAGACCATTCGGAAGTCTGTAAAATCATTAAAATGCATTTGCTATAATTTTTTCCCATTGGCCGTAATGTAACGGAAAACTTTTGGGTGTCCCTGTAATTAAACTATACATCCGATTTTCATAAAATTGGAAACGGCTCGACAAAATTTTGCTGCAATTATATATTAAAAATTTCAGACCATTCGGAAGTCTGTAACATCATTAAAATTCACTTGCAATAATTTTTTCCATTGGCCGTAATGTAAAGAAAAACTTTTGACTGTCCCTGTAATTAAATTATACATCCGATTTTCATAAGATTGGAAATGGCTCGACAAAATTTTGCAGCAATTATATATTAAAAATTTCAGATCATTCGGTCGGGTAGTTTTTGCTCTGTTATATGCGGACGGACGGACAGACAGACGGACGGACAGACGGACTGAACGACGATTATAGGTGCTACGTATTTATATAATTACGAACGCGCCTAATAAGTGCATAGTCTGTAACATCATTAAAATGCACATACAATAATTTTTTCCCCATTCCCCGTAATGTAACGGAAAACTTTTGACTGTCCCTGTAATTAAACTATACATTCGATTTTCATAAAATTTGAAATGGCTCAACAAAATTTTGCAGTAATTATATATTTTAAATTTCAGACCATTCGCAAGACTGTAAAATCATTAAAATGCATTTGCAATAATTTTTTCCCATTGGCCATAATGTAACGGAAAACTTTTGGGTGTCCCTGTAATTAAACTATACATCCGATTTTCATAAAATTGGAAATGGCTCAACAAAATTTTGCAGCAATTATATATTAAATATTTCAGACCATTCGGAAGGCTGTAAAATCATTAAAATGCATTTGCTATAATTTTTTCCCATTGGCCGTAATGTAACGGAAAACTTTTGGGTGTCCCTGTAATTAAACTATACATCCGATTTTCATAAAATTGGAAACGGCTCGACAAAATTTTACAGCAATTATATGTTAAAAATTTCAGACCATTCGGAAGTCTGTAACATCATTAAAATTCACTTGCAATAATTTTTCCCATTGGCCGTAATGTAAAGAAAAACTTTTGACTGTCCCTGTAATTAAACTATACATCCGATTTTCATAAAATTGGAAATGGCTCGACAAAATTTTGCAGCAATTATATATTAAAAATTTCAGATCATTCGGTCGGGTAGTTTTTGCTCTGTTATATGCGGACGGACAGACAGACGGACGGACAGACGGACGGACAGACAGACGGACAGACGGACGGACAGACGGACGGACAGACAGACGGACTGAACGACGACTATAGGTGCTACGTATTTATATAATTACGAACGCACCTAAAAAAGGATACTGAGTTTACTTAAAAGTTTAATGAGACAATTGTACGACCATATTTTCCCAAACAAATTCGTTTATTTTAACTCATTTAAACCGGAACACCTGGAGATTTTACTTATTTAAACTAAAGATATTTGACACATGTGATTAAAAAATTGAACATTATTTAAAGGATTTTGTTTTTTAAAAAAATGTGCTACTTTTAAAGCTTTATAAGATACATTTGAAAGATGAACTTTATTGTTTTTTCCAAAATAAACTTATTATTTATCTTTATAATCAATAATATTTATTTCTTTCCCGAACCCAATTTTCAAGAAGTAAAGTAAAGTGAAAACTTAACTTTAAAAGCTGATTAAAAAGGTTTTCCAACTTTTACTCCTCTCTGGAGAAAATTTTATATCAGCACGTGACTTAAATTCGTTCTCGTTTTTCATCACTAAACGTTACTTACTTCGAGCGCACGAACTTTAACTTTTGTTTTTTTTAAGGATTTTACACGTAAACATCTTGTGTAAAACATGTGAATTTCTTTAAAGTGTAAGATAACTACTTGAAGAACAACAGCAAAAAACTATTCTTAGATAAAGTACCCTTATTTAATACTTGAAGTTTAAATATTATGTTCATGCATTATTTATGACGTTAGTCTAAGTTTGGCAACAGGTGTTCTGAATAAATTTGCGTAATCATATTGATGTTCTTTACCGAATTCCGAAACTTTTCCCTTTTAGAACGTCATTAGAGTAACTCGAAGAACTTCGATTAAAGAGGTTTCATAAATGTATACAGTAATTGTATAGTGCGCTAAATTTTGCTCTATAAACATAATAAAAATTAATAAAAATTACTCTGATAATCGATTATCTTCAAAATATTTGGATTAGAAGAAATTAGATAAAACTATTCCAATATAATAAATAAATAATTTTAAAATGAGGCGCATAAAAAAATAAAAATTACACATTTAATTAAAAATAAAAGAATAAAAAATATATTAACCAAGATATGATCGAAATTATTTACCTATTTACCAAACCTTTGGTAAAAATTTCAAGCAAGTATTTTGAATTTTCTGGCATAAAACGTTACAGAATCTGCATTTAGTTTTGTGATACAGTGATTTCTGGCATTCCACCATTTTAAATAAATATAAAAAAAAGAATTCTTTTTAAACTTCTTTTTGCGTATTTTTGAAATTGTTATAGCCAAAAAACTTTCATACATTTTAAATAAAAGAACCTTTTTTAAAAACTTTTTTTGGTATCTTTTTAGCCTGTCATTTGGATGGCGTTTTAACCAATTTATATTAAAAAAAAAAAAAAAAAAAAAAAAAAAAAAAAAAAAGAAAAAAGAAAACAACCAGTTTAAATTTCTATAATTTATAAATATTAATAGATTTATAATAGGTTCTGAGTCGTGAGTTTTTTGATCAAATTTGTTGCGATTACTAGTGTTTAGGAGGAAATAACACCAGGAGTGACACATCCGAACAAAAAGTTAATCAGAACATTATTAATGTTTAAAAGATGACAGATCGATGAAAGTGAGGGAATAGATGGCTGTCATGTTCCGGAACATTTTCATCGTTGTCCTAGAAGAATAAAAGATTGGAGTGGAAAAGAAAACATAGAAAATATTCCAATTTGTTAGTAAATCGGAAACGTTGTCAGATAATTAATATAATGTTACAATTTTTTTCTATCATAGAAATTAAATTGGGTACTTATAATTTTTTTCTATTTATTAAAAAATATATTTACAGTGAAACCTGCCTATAAGAATACTGAAAGAAGTAAAAAGAAAAAAAATTCATTAAGAGAAAGTCAAGGACAACGTAACGTAAAATATTTATAGTATACAGGGTGTCACAAAAGTCCTTGACACATTTTAAAATTCAATATAAAATCAAGTAATTGTCATACAGGAGGGACGGTTTGGACGGTTTTGTCGTACGGTTTGGACTAAAATGCTTCTGACGGCAAAAAGTTTTCTTCAATGGAATAAAAATAATTGGTCCCAAACTTCGATCATAGATGGCGCCACTTATCCGTATATTTGGTTTCAGGCATGTGTTTTTACTGATTTTCAGATTAGTTTCGATTTGGTTTCGAAGTACCAACCTGCTCAATTATCTTTTTCGCTGAGAGTCGTCATTTCTGTTTTGCAACGTCAAAACTAATCTGAAAATCGAAAAAAAAAACAAAAACCGTCTGTTTGAAAACAAGCGTACGGACATGTGGCTCCACCTATGATTGAAGTTTGGATCCAATTATTTTCATTCGCTCTAAGAAAACTTTTCATCGTGAGGAGCATTTTAGTCCAAACCGCACTCCTGTACGACAGTTACTTGATTTTATATTAAATTGTAAAATGCGTCAGGGACTTTTAGGACACCCTGTATATCGATACGATACTGATTAAACTTTTTTTAAATAATACAAATACGTTCTTACTGATAAAAAAGAAAATACCAGAAATGATACATTCGAAAAAAAAAAGGGTCACTAGGGGTCATCTTGTAATTACACCATATTCTAAGGCAAAGGGAGGGACGGTCAACAGCCTGTGAAAGTAGGAGATGATAACACATCGTGATACCACATGTAGAATATGAAAACAATTAAGTAAGTTTTGTTAATAAAAAAAAACCATGTGTTTTTTCTCATGAAGTATTAGATGCATTTTTTCTTTGCATTTCAACTTCTTAATTTAAAATTATGAGAGTTCGTGATGGCTTTATAGCATTTATTTGAACACGATATTCGATAGAAAATAAAATAATTATAATAATAATTGCAATGTGGTTTTAATCCACGTTAGCTCTAATTTACAATTGCAATGGAAGTGTGACATGTGATGGGTAATCAGACCGGTGTGACAACTGTATGCAAAGAGAGAGTGAGGGCTCAAACAGCTATGTAATTTATGAATGGCCCCTTATTATTGTCAGGAAGATGGCCACACAATGGAAGAGAAGAGTAAGATAGTTGTAAAGTTCTGAGACATTGTCATCGCTGCCCCTGTAAAATAATGGAAAAGAAAATAAGGAAATATTCCGGTTCGTTAGAACATCAAAAAAGTCGTCAAATATTTGAGTAAACTTGAGGCTACAATTTTTTCGTCATAGAAATTAAAACGATTGATTCTAATTTTTTCTATTTTTTAAAACAATTACACTGAAACCTGCCTACCTAAATTTTAAAGGACAAACGTGTCCGTGCGTAACACTGACGTCCTTTTGAGGTTTGCAACACCTGACGATTAAATTTCGGTTTTGCAATTTTAAAACTTCTAAACATTGAAAATTTTCAATTTTTGCACTATAGGAAAAAAAATGTACTTTCAAATGCAATTTGTTTGAAAACTGTATCTCAGTTTACACATTTATTGTGGTTTTTTAAATAATTTTCAATCATAAATTTTTTAAATCTTCCGTCGCGTGCAGGCTTCCCTACGGAAGAATAATAGCCCATTTGCAATTAAAACAATATAAATAACAATTTATGCGGGATCTGTCTGACGCTAATTTTGCATAACGAAATTAAAACTTCATAAATAAATAGATAAATAAATAAATTAAAACACAAATTTAACATTTATGTAACAGAATGATTTCAATATTTACACCACCAACAGCAAAAGAAAAAAATGTACTTTCAAATATAATTTGTTTGAAAACTGCATCCTAGTTTCCTGATTGTTTATGTTTTTAAAATATTTTTCATGCATCATTTTTTTTAGACTATCTCTATCGCGTGCAACCCTATTACGAAAGATTAATCCATTTTCACTTAAAACTACATAAATAGTTCAGCATTTGTCTCCGTCTAATGTGTTAGAACAAATTAAAATTTCATGAATAACTAACTAAAGATATTCTTTTAAGACCCGAAGAGTTTTGGTAGAAATTAAAAGTCTTGGTTTTTAACCTTAACTAATAGGATCGTATTTGATGGGAAAAAAAATATTTTTAAAAGTGAAAAGTTTTTTCCAATGTCAGGTTACGTTAAGGAAAGGTCCACACGATTGTGTGGTGCAGGCTCGGCTTTAAATCATAGAAAAAGAGGAAATTGTTTTTTTTTCTTTTTCCTTAGGACCGCCTACAAAATTGTGTAGGTCAGGTCTTAAAGGGTTATAATGAAACATAGTCCAGGGCAGGATATATAAAATACTAAACCATTGTTATTATCAGTATCAAAAAGGCTGTTGTAAATAGAGGAATCTCTGATGATTTCATCGGCTATTAACTTCTGGCATGTGGCTAATACGAAAATGTCACTTTTAGTACTTTTCAAAACTTTATTTGAATACATTATTTATATATTTGATATAAAAATGTTTTTTGATGTTGTTAATGGGCAATCTGAAGCATTTATTAAATGTAAAAAATCTTTTTGAATTAGAAAAGAAAATGTTTTTTACCTGTGTTCTGTAACTCGGAAGTTCGACTTAGATAAATAGAAACGATAATGAACGAGAAGAAACATCGTATATAGAGAGCTTTAATCCTTTAATGCATGATTCTTTTTTTTTGTTCGGAAAACATTATATTCGAGTCTATTTTTGTTAATTATCTACTGGAAAAATGGTGAGAAAATTTATTTATGTTTCTGCTGGACATAATGTCATAATATCATTCAAGAGTTACATAGAGGAAATGGCTCAAAAAATTATAATTTTAAATTATGTACTTACTTTAAAGTGTTTACACTGCACAATAACAACTATTCAACAATATAATTATTTTTATAATGCTTTTAATAGTTTGCAGAATTAATGATGACTACTTTATAAAGATAGATAAAAAAGTCAGTCGAGCACAATGCAGGCAGTATCAACAAAAGATGTTATAATCTCCCCGTGATAACAAATCAGAACAAAAATGGTCTTCATGACCTTAAATGCATGTTATCACACGTAAGTGACCCATAATACTTCACCAAAAGACCAATAGAAATCGCTAAATGACAAAGAAAAAAATCATGTAACTCCTGAGTTACACAATGCATTTAGGAGTTAAGGCCAATTTGCTGAACCACAGTGTAAAGTAAACTAAAATATATCGATGTAAGACTGATTAAACTTTCTGTAATAATATTATTTTATTCTTAACAGTAGTAACGTTATTAATGATAAAGAAAATGAAAATACCTGAACTGGCACAGCTGAGACGTCATTAAAGTCTGAAAGAGGGTAGAGCAATCGAATGCAGGGAATAGATGGATAAGTTGAAAAGTAAATATAGAAAATATCCTGATTTTTTTAGAATATTGAAATTTTTTTCAGAAAATTGAGATAATGTTGTAATTTCTTCTAAAAATTAAAATGGTTGCTTTTAACCCCCCCCCCCCCTATTAATTAATAAAATATTTAAAGTGAAAATTTTTATAACGATACTAAAGGGATCAGTAAGAAAAGAAATCACCACCATATAGAGCTTTAAGGTCGATTCTCTGATTCACAGTGTAAAATAAATTATTTATAGTATATGACGATTCAAGAATAATACTTTTGTAACAATATTACTTTATTTTTTAGCAGCAAATTCCTATTTATTTAACTATTGACTTTTCTGTCTCTCCATAAATTCATAGCTCACTTTTCGACAAATGCCAAATAGTGGTTGCTAATTTCGGAAATTTATAACGATGATATCAACGATCTCCCTCCTCTCGCTTTCATTCATCCTACACAACTTCTAAATATAGCTTAATTTCAATATTTACATCATCGATTATTAAAATTATAATTACATATTTACATTTAAAGGTATATACGTATAAATATTATACAGACATACATACAATAAATACAATAAACCCAACTATTTTATATTTTTTTCTACTTATGTATTTATTGTATGTATGTCTGCATAATATTTATATATATCTTTAACTGTTGAATGCAGGCGTTATTTATGTATGTATGTGTGTTTTAATATAGACTGTAGTATGTGTGTTTTATTATACATATTTACATCCTCAATTACTTTGAAAATTGTAACTGAATTCAGTGATTTTTTGTGACTTTTAAAAATAATTTTCAAACACACACACACAAAAAAAAACTATCTCAACAGTAACTATACGCTGCATCATATGCTCGTAATCGAAATTTAATTTCTATGTGATAAACAATGATTCTTTAGACCTTAAGGAATGTTTAATAATTTTATTAATAAAAAAGCAAAAGCGGAAAATACCTGAAGTGACATACCTAAAGAAAAAAAAATAATCAGGACATTATTAATGTCTAAAAGATGACAGCGCAATGCATTTGTGGGATAAGGTGATTGTCAACTTACAGTACATTGTCATCGTTGCTCCAGAAGAATAAAAGATTGAAGTGGGAAATAAAATACAGAAAAAAAATCTCAATTTATTAAAGTATCAAAAAAGTTGACAAATAATTGAGATAATGTTACAATTTTTTTCTCTATCATAGATATTAAAATAATTGCTTACAATGATTTTTTTCTATTTATTAAAAAAAAGATTTACAATGAAACCTGTCCACAATGACACCGAAAAGACTAGACACAAAATCCTTACAAAGCGAGTTAAAGTCAATTCCCCGATTTATAGTGTAAAGTAAAATATTTTTTGTACTAGTTGACTCGCCCGGCGTTGCCCGGGCCCATGATGAATGACCCTTAAATTAACCTTAAATTTGTATGATTTTATATCTTTAACTCCATAATATCTCGATTTATATTTTTAAATGAAAAAATATTGAGTTGAAAGTATATGCTCTTTGGTATTTATTTTCCACATAACTTTATTTTTGGAGTCTATCCGCACCGAAAGCGCACGAAACCGCGACGAAACATTCAGGTTTTTACGGATTTCGTCGACATTTTCACACATTTTATTTTGTAAAAAAATATTTCTGCCCGTCCGAACATTTAAAAAGTTTTGTAGATGATGTAAATTTGGTCTACTGAGAGTCACTAAAACGGTTTTGTTAAAATACGGAAGTTTATATACTTTTAGAGTTGAAAAAATATCGTCCCCATGAAATGCGAAGTGACCTGAGTTCGCCGGTGTATTTGAAGGAGTTAAAATTCATATTTTTTTAAACCAATTACACCATCAATTAGAAACAGGTTTCAGCTTTAAAATTTTTTTACTGGTTTCTTGGTACCTGTAAAATTGCGCCCTGGAGGGGCGTTGCAATGTTTTGCGGAAAATCGAGCTTTTTTTTTAAATTTTTTTTTCAAGGGATTAGCTGCGATATATATTTTTTAATTGATTACGGCATTTGAGACACAAAAATACGATCTTTCAAAATATGTCTTTCGTTTTAAACTTTACTAAGTGGTTTGGCGAATGCAAGTTAATAAATAATGACAAAATTCCCTCCGAAATTGTTTCTTTTCGTCTTTCATTTTCTGCAGATGCGTAAATAAGGCTATTAATTAATAACTCAGCTAACTATTACAATTTTTAAATTCTGAGTCTCAGGTGCATCAGGAGACACTTTGAGCAAGCGTCACAAAATTAGATTTCGCTAGCCCATTGCAGACACACACACAGGCAGACAGAGCGAAACTTTTTTTTTATTAGTTAAAATAGATAGGGTTGTCGTAATTAAAAAACCCCTACTTCGACTCTCTACTTATTGAACTACTCAGTGTATGACCTTCGAATTTTGTGAGCATACTATTCCAGACTTGAGGAAACAAATTACGCAGAAAAAATAGTTTCAGAAACTACCTATAGATGGCGCTGTACAACTGGTCATACGCTGAAAAGATGCATCTCTACAAAATTTATTTGAACGTACCAAATGTTCACGTAACAAGGGCCGTATCAACGCACGGTATGCTACTGAATATGGTTTCCTTCATGAAGATGTAAAATTTGCTGTCTGTGAACAGATTGTTCATCTGCAGATCCAAACTAGTCGACTGAGATGCCTGTCAAAAGTAGAATAGAAGTCTTCAATAAACAAGATTTTTTAAAGTGTCCCCACAGCAAAAAAATCACACGGATTAAGATCCGATGAACAAAATAGCCAGGTTGTCAAAAACGCATGACTGGTGCTTTGTCATTATTGAAATTTTGCAGAAGGAATAACATTCTCTTCAGTTTTTATCCTCTTTTATACCCAGAACATGGATGCAAACAATGCGTTTATGGAAAGTTTTGTGCTTACAAAGTGAAATTGCATTTACAATGAAAAATTAAGCGTATTTACTTTTCTTTTTCACATTAGGCAATAAAGATTAAAACAGAAAAAGTTTACTTCCGATGTGCTAGGTTTTTAATTATTTTTTTTGTGTTTTTTTCTATTTTCTATTATTTAGCGCCATCTATTGGTGTTCCTGGAACTTTTTTTGCGTACTTCGTTTCCCAATGTCTTGAATAGCATGTACACAAAATTTGAAAACTTTACATTCAGTAGTTCGATATATAGGAAGATCAGAGTAGTGGTGTTCTAATTGTGGTCACCCGGTATATATCGATGCATTCATTAAATGGTTTGTACTAATATCAAGTCATTTATTCTAATAATAAAGAAAGAATAAGAGAAAATACCAGAAGTTGTATGCTAAACAAAAAATTAATCAGAACATTATTAATTTCTGAAAGCTGACAGCGTAATGGGAGTAGAGGACAAGATGTTTGTCATGTTCCGAAATATATCCATCGCTGTCACAGAAGAATAAAAGATTGAAGTTCAAAAGAAAATAAAAAAGATATCTCGATTCGTTAGGACATCCAAAAAGTTGTCAGATAGTAATTAAGATAATGTTAAAATTTGTTCCATCAAGAAATTAAAATGGTTCGTGATAATGTTATTTTTATTTTTTAAAGAAAAATTAGAAGTGAAATTTGTCTATAACGATACCGATAGAATCAGAAAGAAAAGAGCTTGATAGATAGAGAGCCAAGCCCGATTTACTGGGTAAAGTAAAATATTTATAGTATATGTGAAGACTGATTAACTGCTTTTTAATATTATTACTTCAATCATTTTAATAATAAAAAAATAAAAGAGAAAATACTTTATGTGACATACCTAAAGAAAAATTAATCATAATATTATTAATATCTGAAAGATGACAGCACAATGGAAAAGTGGGACATGATTTTTGTTATGTTTCAAAGCAGATGGTTGTAAGTGGAAAATAAAATATATAAAATATCCCCATTTCTTAGAACATTGAAAAAGTTGTTAGCTTGTTTCGAATACTATAGTTTTTTTCATCACAGCAATTAAAATATTTGCTAAGAATGCCTTTTCTATTTACTAAACTAGTATAGTGCTGCTATCTCATAAACTTTCTTCGATAATTTTCTAATATATTATTTTAAATAGTGGTGATATACATTAAAATTTACGAAATATAATGCATTTTACTCGGAATAACAGTCAACGAATGTAAAAGTACAGTTAAATAGTGTCCAATGTTGGGAATTTAATTACAAAATTAGACCAACACATAATTTTAAATTAATAATCTCAAACATAAAGTTTGGTTCATTTCTATTCAATAAAAACTAAGATACAGCTATATCGGTCATAAAAAAAAACAAAAAAAAACACAGCACTGCAGCGCCACATGTTGAGTGAAAAAGGGCAAATTAAATCAACATAATTTTTAACGAAGATTTTACATGTTAAACTTCGTCAAATTTCATCTTATAAATATGTGCGAATTTATAACTGAAGATGATGTTTGATCAAATTCCGCCCTGTACATGCCGAGATATAGCTTTTACGAAAATCATGTAAAACACAGAATAGCAGCGTCGCTTGTTGGGCGATATTCATCGAAGCTTTCGAGCTTATACCTTTACGTTAGCGACAGAGATGTTGTTTTTTCTTTCAGATAACAATAAAAGTATTATTTCAAAACATGCAAAACCCTCACTGCAGATTTATTATTTCGTTTGCGATTGTTCATAAAGATTTCAAATCTTTTTTTTTATTTTTTCTAAATTAGCATCAGAAATCTACCTCATCTGCATATATTATTGACTCCCTAGAATGCAATATCTTTTAAAGTAAAAATTAAAAGGTACTTAATTTTCTAGACTCTTTACTATCCGTATAAAATATATCTGTTATTATATCCATATATGTGAAGAACTAATTCTCATCACTCTCTGTCACTGCTTACATATTAATATGAAGTACTACTACTTTCAACAATTAAAAGGTTATAAAAGAACTAAAAGTAAGGTCATTGGCATGTTTATCCATCGTATCGCATTTAAGAAAATATTTGAACGTTCGCTACAACAATGAATCTCTACAAGTGCTCATGTACATGTTCAGAGTACAGAAACTTCGTTCTAAAGCTGGAATGTATCTTGATTTCTATAACACTTTAAACAATTTTAATATGTTATATTTGTATTTAATTCAATACTAAAATATAAGAAAGTAGCAAAAATTTCGAAATTGCTAAATTAATAGCAAACAGAATTTTCTGTATGTGTCAGATACAATATTTTAAGTGTTTCCAACATAGTTGTAAAGTGTTTATCAAATTCGGTTTGTCTCGCTTACTACCCATACTCTAACTCGCGTAAATATACTCGAATTGCAGTGTAACTGATATATTTTACTGAGATTTACCATGCATGTTCAGAGATGAAAATGAAGTGTGTATTCTTTATGATTAATTTACCTTACAAAGATAACAATTGAAATTGCGAACTCAAAGGTATTCCGTTACATTATGGTCAATGGGGAAAAATCGTGATGCATATTTAATCAAGGAAAGCGAACGTAACACATATTAACAATAAGTATTATGTTTTGTAATATTTAAGTAATAAATCGTTACAAGATAAAATGATCAGTAATAAGTATCAATATGACGAATGGAGGAATACAAATCCTTTCAGCAGACTGCATATATGGAACGTAAGAATGCTCTGCAGAAGTTATTGCTCCGGCCCCCGACCTGTCTTCTTCTTTCAAAGAAAGTATTTTGACTAGTACTTTGTTATGAACAATGAATAAAAAATCGTTTCCGGGCAAAGTAGCCATCTGGCCATTTTGCCAGATCTTTCTGTGGCCACATTTCCCGGAATGACGTCATTGCAAAAAATGTGGTCTAGTATCTTATTTATATGACTAAACGTTTTCAAACACATATCGTTCAAAAGGTTATTTCACACTGGTAAAACAGCATAAGAGCAAATGAGCAAATAATTGTAACACTAAGGTTAGTTAGGGCAACTGGGCCATGATTTTACAATGTGACTCTGAAGCTTCTGACAATTCAGCTTCAAAAAGCTAATGTTCATTTGAGTTAAAGTCTGAACTTCTGCAAATGTGTTTAGTTAGGTTCCCTCTCTCAGACAGAAATGCTCGAAATAACATTTTAATATTTAAAAATATAAAAATATGCATATACCCCATAAAAATGGGGTTAGTGGACCAGGAGGGTCTATGCTCCACACGCGTTTATTTTTTTCATATGGGATATTAGGTCCTGTTTGAAAAAGTGTAAACAACTTAAAAAAATTTAAACCAGGCAGATCATGTAAATTATACAGGGTGCAAAGGAAAGTCCCTTTAACCTGAAAATACTTGCGAACAGAGAGAGCTACAGCTATGCAAGTGAGTAACGGTATAGTAAAGCGACCATGTCCGATTTAATGCAAACGACAGCAGCGCCCCTAGTGGCGAAATTTGGAAGATAGTCATTGCAACTTGAAAATGAAAAGACGTAGAGCAAAATTTCAAATTAGGAAGTTTTAGAGCATCAATTAATTAGTACAAACCGACATTTGGTTTACATGGATAAGATAAATGTCCGAAATCGATGCACTCTATTTTGTGTAAACGTTTGAATGGAATCGCCCGAAGTATGAAGAAAAACGCACAATTTATTGTATAAATAAGTACTTATCTCAATAAATTTTGATAACATCACACACACACAAAAAAAAAGACAAACTGTCTCACAATGGTAAAAAGTTAATATTCAGTATGTTCGAAAAGTTCGCCATTGCTCATGATACACATTTGTATTCGCGAGAGTAAATCTGCATGCACATTTCTCAACATGGAACGTCTATTGCGAGCCTCTTCAATTCGACAACATAGATTTAACATTTTCAAGGGCGGTGGCTAGACTGTCTAGCCATCTAATTTAATTCCAAAACTGACAAATGACACCAAGAATATTTTACTAAAATTTTCTTTTTGTGACGAAAGTGCAAATAACCCGGTTTTTATTTTCTAAGATCTTCTAAGTTTGAATATTCTGGTGTCAGTCAATTATTTTATCATTTTATGAATAGAATTCTTCTGCTCCTGAAAGGATTAAACTAAAATTTTAAAAGCATTGACAATTATATTATTGCAGACATTACAGTGCAGTACAAAGTCACAAATTGCAATTGCACACTGCTACATTTCCAAAATGTGAATATGCAAAGTAGAATCGACGCTCATCGATTTCGGACATTTTTGGATATACAGGTGACGATTTATCTTATCCGTGTGAACCAAATGTCATTTCTTACTAATTAATTGATGCTCTAAAATTTTCTAATTTGAAATTTTGCTCTATCTCTTTTCGTTTTTGATTTGCAATGGCTATCTTTCAAATTTCGCCACTAGAGGTGCTGCTGTCGTTTGCATTAGGTCGGGAGTAGTTGCTTTACTATACCGTTACCTCACTTTCATAGCTGTAGCTCTCTCCGGTCGAAAGTATTTTCAGGTTAAAGGGACTTTCCTTTGCACCCTGTATATCAACTAAAGAGCGTTGTAAGGGAAACCTTTGCTGTCAATGTGCCTAAAAAAACACTAAAAGTGAAAATATTAGATTTATTTATACCAAAAACATAAAAATTAAGTAAGTACTTATGTATAGGTAATAAGTATAAAAGTCACATGGGTATTTTAAGGGGAAAAAAATAGCAAGATAAATCTATGAACAAACGGCTACGTAAGTACTTAAGTACTTTATCTGTATCCAGGGGTCGAATTATATAGGGAAATTTTTATTGTTCCTACCAGAACCCTTAATGAATTACCTTCATGATAATTTTATTTAACATATTCTAAAGAAAGGTGCGATGAAGATATTATTTTAAAAATAGTGGTAGGAACAATAAAAGTTTCACTATAGAATGCGACCGCTGTGTATCGTACAATTTCAAGGTTTGGCTATCACGCTTTCAGGGGTAAGGTATTTGCATTCGTAAAATGTCGAAATAATTTAATGACACCAGTGTTTACAAAAGAATCTATTTGTAAACAAGTAAAAGTATATTTTTGCGTACTTAATAAAGGTGAAATTTTCATTATAAAATTCCGGTGCCAATGTGACAATTAGGGATTAAAATTATGTGATGCCACAACGACATCGCCGCCTCTGAAGGGGTCAAGAAAGTTGGTTTGATACCACACAATAAGCTTTTTAAGATTTTATTAAGTAATTTTAATCAGGTATTCTATAATTTTCTTTATTGTGAGCAAAAAACAATGGAAAAATTTATTTCCCGTAGTAAGAGAAACTAAAAATAATATTTATAACTATTAGGGTAACTGGATCCAGCATGGTCCAGTTACCCCGGATACATGTCCCAGTTACCCCATTTTTGAAAAATTTATGGGGTAATTGGGACACCGGGCTTAGATTTGAAACATGAAGTAAATATGTATAGATACCTAATAATATTAATGTAGTTATGTCTAATCTTTAAAAAAAAAAGATTGTTTAATAAAAGTACTTACAGTATTTTAATAAAAAGCCGAGGAAGTTCAACCATATTGACGTTGTTTTTTAAAAAAGAAACGTAAATTTTTGACAACCTATCGCCGCAAAGTGAGAGTTATGATTGAGTTGACACACATTGTTTTAGGAAGTAGAGAATAAGGTGCATTGTTCACAAAAGTTAAAACTTAAAAAACATCAACAGTTTTTTATAAAATAGCCTATGGTCCAATTACCTCGTGCGTCCAGTTGCCCAAACAAACCTTACATATTATTTAGCTTTAATAAAGAAATTGTACAACTTGCCTAAAATCAAACATGCGAAAATACAATAAAATGAGTTCAGAACTAGAAAAATGTGACCTTCCGCTTCAAAATTGCAGACAATTCTATCAGCATCTATGATGACTGTTTTGCCCAGTTCCTGAATCGCGGGAGGAGTAAAAATCGGGAGAACATAAATGGCCACTTTATCCGTCCTTCCCCTACAAAGTTGCACAAAAGAATTCCCACACATCGGCTATTGATAGAAATTGCTGAAAATGAATTTTTACGTGTAGTGGTATTTTTTTTTTTTTTTTAGATGTGTATTGTATGAACAAAAATTAAATTTCTCCACAATATTCAGATAGTGTTGGAATGTGTTTCCAGATTTATGACACAGTGCATGACTTTTCGTTCTGGTTTTTGTTTGCACAAAAAGAGTCAAAATTTTATCTGTATACTTTTCAATTCAAAATATTTACAAAAACTTGAGAAAAGAAAAGAAGAATCATAAATGCAAAATAAAAAGAAAAAAGAATTCCCAAGAAAGTAATTTTGTTGTAAGCTCGCGGCAATCAAAACTTTTCAGAGGGAAACAAATTTCTAAAAAGTTCCTAAACGTAAGAGCTAAACTACTGACATTTTTGTGATATGTTTGTTATTCAGCCGTGAATCATTAGAGACAAGGGTATTTAAGATAAACTGTTGTTGGTTTGAGGAAGTTAAATATCTCTGGTGAAAGGAATGAAGCTGGGAAATGTTTAAATTGTTTATTTTTTATATATAGTCTGATTCTTTACTTATATGTTCAACTTATAATATGCATTGATATCTCTATTGGGGTCAAAATTGCATTCAGCAATTCTAAAATGAAAATTAACAGTGTAAAATAATTTTTTTGTCTTTTAATAAAGTTATCATTGATTGGGAAATAAAACATTTCTGTGCAATAGGAATAAATATATGAATATTGTAAAACGGGTAGAATCTCAAGAAAATATTATATTAAATTGAAGAGTGATTTACATTTTAGAAATGCATTATTTAATACTTACATTGATAAAGTAAAAGCTCATGTTTTCAGCAAAAGGAAAATAGAAAAAAATATCTTTTTTAATTTCGGATATACTTTATTTCTTATATTCTTTCATTATAACACATCCGGCAGAACAATAGAACAAAAAAATATGTGGTTTAGTTCTAGAAATGTGTTATTTAATTCTCATACTCGTTAATTATAACTTCATACTTCCAGCAGGAGAAAAGAACTCGTTTACTTTTAGAAATGTGTTATTTAATTCCTATATTCGTTAATTATAAGTTCATATTCTAGCAGAAGGAAATAGCATAACAAAACTGCTCTATTATCAAGATAATGCTACAAACGTATTACTTATAACAGAAAAAAAACTGTTGTTTTCATTAAATTTATAAGTTTATTTATGAAACTTAGACTTTTTTTTAAAAATCAAAATTCGAACAATTAAGTGAGTACCTGCGTTTACAGACCACCAAAAGCTGTGAAATTCTATTTACTGCGATTTTTCAAAAATCAGAAGTGCTAAATAATTATGGAGTTATGTCGAAGGGACTTTCAGAGCTATGATGTGTTATGTTTTTCGACAAGGTTTGACACAGAAACAGTGTAGCGATAGAATGAAATCGACGTTTAGTCAACGATTTACAACTAGTTTAAAGAATTCTCCCGCTGTCCTAAGAATCTCAGTGACAATGTTTGGAAGGGTAGACCAAGAAGTGCTCTGACTCCTAAAAACATTGATGCTGTGAGAAAACTAATCGCTTCTGATCGTCATGTGACATCTGATGAAATAGAAGCATCTTTGAACATTTCAAAGACCCGCGTGCATTCAATTTTACATGATCATATAAAAGTGAAAAAGATGTGTTCTCTATGGATCCGCCACAATTTATCTCAAGCTGAAAAGGATGCTCGTGTGAAATGGAGTCAGAAAAATAAAAACAAATTCAACTCCGGCGCACAATGGTCCCAAATCGCGATCAAGTGGCCAAAAATCATTTCTGGCTTTCCTGGTGATTATATATACTTCATTTTTAATTTTATAACATTCTAAATGACATTACATAGCGAATATAAACTAAATGTAATTGGGGTTCTAGGGGAGGGGATTTGGGGGGGGGTCGCAATATAGGGGCCAAGTTTTTATTTAATTTAAATTTTCTTTTTTGCGGGTTTTTTTTTTACAGGGATGAGAATTTTTCACTTTTGATTTTGGGGAATATTTTCCCTTTTTCAAAACAAATCATCTAATTCAATAGATGATGAAAATGTGAAATTGTACCCCCCCCCCCCCCTGTCCCTCCTTCCCTGAAAATGTACACGTTAAAATCTTATTGATTTATTTCTTTTTTTAATGTTATTGCAAATTAACAATAAAGAGTATAAGCAATCAGTAAAATAGATAAAGAAACAATCACCTGAAGTTTGCCACCTCCCCCCCCCCCCAACACACCTAGCACACGCACACACATGAAATCTCCCCTTTTTCCATTTGTCTCTATACCAAGGAAATTTTAAAAATATCATTGCTATTTTTTAAGTTTTCAACATCTATTTACTATGAATTAATAATAAAATCATTAAATTCATTAATTAGATTACTTTAAAAATTTTCACCCCCCTTTCTTTTGTTTCTCTCTATTACACAGAGAACAATACCTTTGAAATTCCAATAAAAATGAAGAATCTGCCTTTGTTACTTTATTTTGGTAATATTAAATAAATAATTACCTCACTAATTTTCTAGTATATTTGAAATTCCACCTCCGCTTCACCCCCCCCCCCCCCTGTCCTCTCCGGTTCAAAATTCTATCATCAATAACAGTTTTAAAAGTTTTACAAAAAAAAAAATCAAAACTATGTTTTAATATAAAACAATTTTATATCTTTTTATTGAAAAAGTGGATTTACACATTTCAAGTAACTGCAACATTTCATCCCAAGGGTTGAGCGAATTTTTCATATATTTTTTAATTTGTTAAAGTATTAAAGTATTCATTAAAATTTAAATGTGCATATAAATGAATACAATTAAATTAACATTCATATAACAAACTGAAAAAAAAAATAAACGCAATAAAATAATTTACAATAGATTTATGTGACGATACGTGAAAATTAAAGTAAAACTTAATAATACTACTTAACCCGTTCGGGACAATGGTTGCATGTATGCACCCTGAAAAAAAGCATAAAGAATGTGTTTTAAGCATCAGTAAAAAAAATAAATAAAATAAAATAATAATAATTAATTAATTTAGTTTAGTTAAAATTTAGTTAAATTAAATATTTAGTTTCTTTAATTAGAGCATTTTTTTTGATTGATTAAGTAAACGTAACTCTTTTTAAAAAAGTGGTGCCAACCGAATAAAATTTGCGTAAAAGCCTCCGGTCTCGAAGGGGTTAATAATAAAATTTATTTGTAAGTAGGTAAAATATACTTTTCAAATAATCAGGAAATTTAAAACATTAAATGATGTTTCCCAGACATCCATGTTGCTAGAATTTACTATATATATATATATATATATATATATATATATATAAACTGAACTTTAAATATATATTTTTTAAAATAAGGTCAAGTTTTAATTTTATTTTTTATGTAAACGATAAAAGCAAGGGAAAATTGGAAAAACCAATAAAAAAATATATAAAAATAAAAAATATCCCCAACTCTTAACACCCCCCCCCCTCCCTCCGCGAATTAAAAAAATGAAATTGATAGTGTTATGTTAATTAGTATGTTGCATTATATAAACACTGAGAATTTTGGGTCAGTGCGGAAATTAGATTGACTTTAAACCCGATTACTCATGTTGGGCTAATACTGGCAATATCCAATGTCCAACTTCAAACTGCTAGTTCTCAAAAAGTCGCAAAAAGTCGCAATAAATCTCTTGGAATATTATTTTAGAAGTCTCATTCTACATTTTGTACAATAAAAGTCCGAGGAACTCGGAAGGACTTTTTTTTTATATATCACTTTTTATGTACAAAAATGCCTTAAAACTATGTATTTTTTAAAAAATTCCTTTTTTTTTAATTTTTGAGATTTTTGCAATCGAAAAATCAAATTAAATATGTAATTTAATGTTGTTTCAGAGAAGTGCAAAGAAAAAAACGAGAAATTATCTGAAATGGTCTTAGTTAGGGTGTGAATGCAGCGAATTTGACTGAAATTCACGCAACAGCAGAAAGAGCTAAAAACTCCTAACTTCACATAAACAATGCTAATTCATGTGAGCTGATAAAAGCAAAATATAACAGAATATAAATCTTCAGATATTTCTAAATACCGTAGAATAGATTTCATTTCGAAATACGAAACTTCGATTTTCTGAATTTTTGGCCACATAATCGCGATTTGGGACCACTGTGAGGCGCCTCAAAACAAGTGTACGACATCGTAACATGTGATAAGCCCTGTATTTATCCCTATGAACCCAAAATAAATGAGCAATTCACTGTTTGGGTGTTTTCAGATAACTCTAAACCGACAACAGTTGTTCGCTGAAGCTTACAAATTCCATGTTTCTGCTATGCCACTTTCAGAATGGCATAAATGTTTTGATGATTGGTTTATTCGAATGCAAAAATGTATTGACGTTGCAGGAGATATTTTGAGAAGCATTAAAACACATATTCTTGCTAAGAAATTATTTCTTGTATTACTTTCTAAAAACTTAAGTACTACTTCTACTAATAATTGGCACTTATCTCTATAAGACACTCAGGCCTATATCGGACAAAAATTGTAATTTTTTTTCTTATTTGTTGTTTTTAATTTACAATCATTAGTGAAACAAAAGATAACAGTGGAATTTTTTCTCTTTTTCATTTTTGTAAATGGCAAATAAAATTAGTCTTATTGTATCAGCTACAAGCAAAATATCATTTTTATTTATTGTATATTTCTTAGTAGTGCTAAACTTTCATTTTTATGCTTTTTAACATAAAATACCTCAAAAAGATTTTGAAATTAAAATAAAGAAACATAAACGATGATAAATTGAGTTCTGAGAAAATCTTTCGCATAACCTATCGACTAGCAAAATTTTTGAAAGGAAAATGAAGTCCTAAAAAGTTGTTCAACCTCCAGCAAAATGATTCCCGCACATTTTTACGGCGCTTGATTGTTATATCGACTTGATCATTAGGGCGATGATACATATTCAAGATAAACTCTTGTCAATTTGAGAAAGTTATGATCTCAAGTAAAATGAATGTTGCTGGGAAATGTTTCTGATGTTTTATATTTTCGTTTATCTACAGACAACTGCTTTACTTGAATATTAGACTTATTATGCATGTTGGATTTCGACGTTTTTGCATGAAAAATTCCTGCTAAGGATTTTATAAGTGTATAATGCTTTATTTTTTTAATGACATAATGTGAGTAAGCAAAACTCGTTTTGCTAGAGAAGGTTATAAATGAATGCCATAAAACTGAAAATACTAGATAAAGGATAACTTTAAAATAAAATATAATTTCAATGTCTGGATTTTTTTTTTTAATTATTCGTTGGTCATAGTATTGAAAGACATTTTCGAAAGATAACCGATTCTAAGTTGGGCTCATATTACTAAATTATTTTTAATAATTTAACGCAAAAAATAATGTTGATGTTTTTTCGTTACATTATTGGAAATATTCAGTATTAGTATATATAGTAATTTCATGACGTTGAATTTATGAAGCTTAGTCTAGAGTCTAGAGTCTAGCAAAACAAGTCGTACATCAGGAATAGATTATGAAGCACGTTCCATCACTAACGGAATAGCATTATGAAATTTCATTTTTTGTTATGTAGCAACACTATCATGTGAGGGATAATATATAGCGAATTACTAGTTTAGAGTGATTAGCTTGGACTTTTACTAGACGCTAACGTTCTCTGTTACTGTCTATAAAGTCCCAGGTTCAAACCCCAGCCAACGACTTTGGCCAGGCATGCAGCCCATCCCTACATTGGAGACACTGAAATGACACGCAACCATCTTCGCCTACGACCAACAGATAGCAGCACCACTTAGTTTAGCCCCTGCAAACAAAGCTTATTATAACTCTCATATCACATAAAACTGTCACGCCCATATCGCACATGCGCACGAAAATGCTGCAGCACAACGTTACTCCCGCATCACGCTGCGATGACATCACCTGTTTAGGAGTGCACATCGTTTGTCTAATATCAACAAGACATCTGCCTCACTGGGGGAGAAGTAGTGTAGGAACGCTATCAAGTAAGGGACAGTACATAGCGAATTACTAGCTTAGGGCGACTGGCTTGGCCTTTTGCTTGACGCTAACGTCCTCGCTTACTGTTCATGAGGGCCCTAGTTCAAATCTCAGCCAAAGACTTTGTACAAGCACGCAGATGCATTCTATTCTTAAATAAAATTCACATTATAAATGTTGAGTCAGTTACCTTAACTTTTTTGAACTAGACAACCATCAATTAGGCTTCACCTGTTCACATTGCCAAAAGTTTTAGGAGACTTAACTTAGCCGGACAGATTCCTGGGCATGTACATAAGTTCTTAAATTTATAACTTCAACTTCTGACTATACTTACAGATGGGTGACAAAATAGTACGAACACCTATGACACCAATGGCTTACGAATTGCAACTCTTCCATAAATGTTCGAAGCATGAAGTTCCTCTTGTACAGTTCTTGCTGAAATGGGATTCTGGAGATGACCTTTTATCTCTGACGCTATCTAGGATAAAGATTGCCTGCGCCTTCGGGACGCTATGCGGGTCAACTCTCTTTTATCCCTCTCAGAAAGCTTTCTTTTCCGCCTATTGTTGTACTTAGCAGAAGACACTTTACCGCATTTCGTGCACATTATTATAGCGGCTAACATAGTACTCCTTGCAACCCCCAAATAATTGTCCGTTTCCGTCACGGAGCAACCAGCGCACCGCATTCCAACTATAATTCTTTTTTCGAACTCTAACAGGTCAGTCATTATTGAGTTTTCCAGAGCGCATGGTAAACGCATGCAACACCTATGACTGATGTTGAGCGACTGATACCTTACCTTTCATAACGACTAGGTGGCAGAATCGAGTGCAAAGTGACATGCGCGTTCTGATTCCTGGAAATGAACCATGCTTTTTCCATGGGTGTTCGTATTATTTTGTCACCCATCTGTACTTTATAAATGTATTTATTCTTTGCGGTGTGTAAAATAAATAAACGATTGAAAGCATCCTTCTAAAAAGCTGATTAATTATTAGTAGAACTCAACTCGAAATTCAAGAGCAGTTTCAAATAAGGAAAAGAGTTCAGAATACAGCGCTATACTCAGCTCGTAATTGAGTTTCGAAAGTTGAGTGAGTTTCTGAAACTTGCTCGAATTGAAAATCTTTATTCTGGGTCGCCTGCTTCAAAAAAAAATTCAAGTTAAGTGACTTATCTATCATAATCTGAACGCGATATTACAATTACAATAAAATCGATCACAGGCCGTCCTGTAACTGAAATCTTTTGTGCGTCTCTTTGAATGAATGACAAATGCTATGCACTCCATAATATATATAAAACATATTATAGTGCGACTCAGTGATCCTTCTTAATTTCATTATTTAGAAGTATCATTATCTTATTAAAATGCATTGCAAATTATTATTCCACGTAGACCATAATGTAACGGAATGGAACTCCTTTGTGTGTACTTGTAAACAAACAAACTATAAATCAATACTTATTCTATGTACTTCGCAGACAGCATGACGTAAACCGTTTCAGCGATAGATATCAATGCTATTATATTTGAATTAACTTAATATCAATAAAACGCAGCGCAAACTATTTTTAACCTTAGACTATAATGTAACAAATTCGTTTGTGTGTCCCTGTGAATGAACTATAAATGCCACACGCTTTATTTTCAATACCGAATGTTTTATAGTAATTCTCCGTAACACACACTCTTAAAAATATCCCTGTAAAATTGCGGACAGAGATTCCAGTCATACTCCGTAAAAAAAAAAAAAAAAAAAAAAATCCATGCCCATTATTTTGTGCAGTCCGTAAAACAGGATATAAAAACATGTTACGGTCGTGGTTAAGTGACATTATTTTTCGAAACACGACTAAAATGTAGGGTTATACCTTAGCGGAGGAAAATGTATGTGGTCGTACCGTATTTTTGCTAACAGACCGGCTAGGACTGTAAGAATGTGAGGATTGCCCTTAATTTTCTAAGTATCTAAGAGATAAGGCTGCTAATTTAATAGATCAGACCGTTTTGCATCAAATAAGGCTGTTGCCTGTAAAAACTGAAGGGCAAACGCTCATAAATTTACAGTTTTTTCTGAGAGTGCAAGCAAATTAAATGATAATCAGTGTATATTTATGAGAGTTAGAGCACGGTTGGACGGTTAGACGATAGTCAGACAAACCTGTGCCACAAACACTTTCAACTGTATTGAAAGTTAGAAAGTGTTAAAAGAAGGGGGGGATCTTATTGTCAATCAGATTGTTAAACAAATGAAAACCTTTAGATAGTTTTATTTCTTCATTTATTACATGTGAGAATATGGGATATGATCTATCATATATCCATTACGTTTTGTTCTTAAATACAGATTACTGAATAAAAGTGATAAACTCTAAACAGCCGTACTGATTTATTTTATAGCTTCTCGTCACTTTTTTAAATCTATTGTGGACAACTTAATAGGCGAATTTGTCACAAAAGAGAGAGATTATTAGAGTCAGAAAAACAGAAGAAAGAAAAAGAAAAAAATGTTTTTCATCGCTTTTACGTGACAGACATGGACAGAACGAAGCTTTATACGATCGATTCGGAACGTAAACGTGACGGTGGAATTATTTAACTATTTCTTTTGGTGCGGTAGCAAAATCGAACTCAAATACCTTAACAAGGTTGATTTAGTAAACGGAAGATACCGACTGAAACTGAATTTCTACATTTTACATATTTATTGGAAAAGAAAATGTGAGTTTTTAAAGAAGTAATGGAAAAAAGAATTATATTTAATAATTTTTACGAATGTAGAAGTTAAAATTTTTACAAAGAGCATTTCATAAATTTGTCAATATAAAAGCATGGAGATGGAAACAACAACAGTAACAGTTTCTGTCCTAATATTTTTTACTGCTGGAGGTTTTTTTTTTTTTTTTTTTTTTTTTAAAGAATTAATTTCTATAGGGAACTCACTTATGTGCCGTATCCCATTACTTACAAATTAGTGGCATTCAAATGTAATGTTACGATGCGGAAGAAGAATGTGATAGATAGAAAAGTAAAGAGGTATCTAAACAATTTTGCAATGCACAAGCAGTGATGCTATAATTTTCTTCTTCTTCCTTAGGAATTTCCACAAAGTATTGGGTCTCTCCGACCAATTAAAATATCCTAGCTTAATTTTAACACAATTATTCTAATTGGTAAATAAATCATATCAGCTGTAATTTTCCAACTCAGTGAAAAATTTCCCGGTCAGGATTCGAACCAGGGATCTCTTGGCTGAAGCGGAAAGGCTCTGCCAACTGAACTATTCCGAACGAATCTGTAATACCTAATTCATCCAGCTAACCATATTGATCATAGCATCTGGTCTGATACATGAATCAGCACAACAGAATAAATCGCAGGTAATGGAACTGTAGTTCCATTATCTGCGTATCCATGCAATTTATTCTGTTGAGCCGATTCGTATATCAGACCAGATACTATGATAAATAAGGTTAGTGGGTGAATTAGGTCTTCCAGATTCGTTCGGGATAGCTCAGTTGGAAGAGCATAGGCAGCTTCAATCAAGAAATATCTTGTTCGAATCCTTGCACGGGCGTTTTTCGCCAGTTTGGAAAATTGCAACTCATCAGTTAAAATATTCCTTGAAGTTTTGCCATTCCTTCCTGTCCAGAGCAATATCAACACTTAAAATGTAATATTTCAGTGACCCTTCCATTGTATTCTTCCAATTCATCCTTGGTCTGCCCTTCTTCGTTTTACTGATAGATTCCAGACTGCAAGAACATTTGGTACACGCTCCTATTTCGTTCTGCGAACATATCATCTGAAGCTTATTAAGTTCTATCGTCCTGTTTGACTTCCATGATCTCACGTATTCTTGAATTTTTAATTTTTTTGAATTCTGATACGATAATATTAATTGATTATAATTTTTAAATTGTTAAATTTCCCATAATATTTAATTTGTTTTCAGCTGTCACAAGCACATGTGATTTTTCAAAACTTAGTAGTAATAAGTTTTCCAAAGTTCGTCAAATTAAGCCATTTGCATTACAATACATTTTACACCATTGCTGAAAGCAACAGTATATTTCCTATAAAATAATGTACCTTTAATGAGATATTTGTAGTCTCATTTTTAACACTTTTTCACTTAGATTAAAAGTGTTTATGACTCCAGTTCGTCTATTTAATTGCCGTCTCTCTCTGCTCGTGCTCTACCTAGTAAAGATACTTCTATTTTAACATAATTACAATATGTTATTGAGGTTTAGTAAATTCTCCTAATGAAAACTTAGTGTGCATCATTTATAGTTCGCTTACAGGAAGACATAAAAAATTTCGTTCCATTGTGTTCTAAAATGAAAAATTACTTATTGTGTATTTTAAAATATATGATCAGGGTTCGTACGGGTACCGTTATTTTCAAGGCAAAATATCAGTATTTTTTTATAAAAAAAATAAATCTAGTTTAAACGCGCGAAATTTCGCTTATTTAAGGAGAGATTTTCTATAAGAAAATACTGGTAACGAAGAATTTCCAAGTCTGGAAATTCAAGAACCCGTACGAATTCTGATGATGTTATACTACTTCAAATATAATGAAATTGATATGTGTTACTGAGATGCATTAGAACATGCATGATATCGGATATGGGTCGCACAGTTTTTATTGTTCATTTACAGGGACAGAGTACTATATCTACAGCGATAACTCCAGGAATTGTGTTTTGAGTTGTGGTACATGTTTTTAAGCGTAACTTAATTTTAATATATTATGTGGTGTTTATAAGTTCTATGAATTATATACAGGACTACACAAAAGACGATTTTGTAAACATTACCGATTATGGGCGCAAATTACTCTAAGTGTGTTTTTATCTCTGGTATGCATTTTCCACTTGAACTACATTTTAGTATATTAAAAGATGTTTGTGTATTATAAATAAATTCATATACAAGGATGCTCTAAAGAAAGGAGATATATTGCCATCTATGGATGATGATTATCGGAAGTTTTCTTCTAATTATCTTGTGCGTTTTATACCGCAATTAAGTTTGTGTATACTAGTGGGGTATATAGAAATCTGTAGATCCTATACAGGGATGGACAAATGCATTTAAATGCATTACTGTCTGTAAACGGAAATTACTGAAAATGAATTTTCAACTGTGTTATGTATTTTAAAGCTGAATTAAATTTTAGCACACTGCGTGGTGTGTTTAAAAAAGTATAAATCATACATGGCTGGACAAAAGATTTCGAATATGTTATCGGCTATGGGTGGTGTTCGATCACATTTATTCTTTGTATTATTGGCAATGTCTTTTATCGTCTGCATTTGTTTATACGAGTTGATAGAATGTTTTGTTGTGAAAACGTAGCCATGAGCGGCTTATTTTGTGAGATGTTAAATAAATATCAGTGCAATGGAGTTGTTTGTTGTTTTATGTTTATTAAGTATTAGTGAGTCTTTTAATATGAGTCATCAGGTTGTAGTTACTGAAATTCAATTTTCAGCTATGTTATGCATTTTCTTTATTCATAGTATGAAAAAGATAAAGTTGTGTTAAAATAATCAGGAAAGGTTGGAAAGTGTTTCATAATCTACGCATTATGCACGATTTTTTTCTGCATATTTTTCAGATATAGGATTCAATAATTTATAATTGCCAGCAAATGTCAGATTTACCATTTAAGTAGCTTGTTTCGATAGCTGTTTAAGCGGAGAGTCCTGCTTTATACATACATGTATTTGAGAAAGGCAATAATATTAATTTTGCTCTCTCATGCAGAATTTGGATTCAGCGGTTCCGATGTTCCGGTGATTATGAAGGCAGAGTTCAGGTTCTGAACTGCTTCTTGAACCCCATCGCGACGAGCGCGTGTATACTTGACATATACACTGGTGTGTAAAACTTAAGCAACAAGCATAAAATGCTAATTTTCAAACATGTGAGTACTCAAAATTAAATGATACAAAGATCAGGTGTGGCAAATAGTTTTTATATCTACAACACACCTAGTTGATGTGACATCTCCTTCATGTCACGCATGGCCACAAGTGTCACAGTCATTACGGAGAAACAAAATTTGGGATATTTTATTCGTCTCATTATTACTCTAAAATGATCTTCATATGGTGACTCCACCGAGAAATTACTGTGACTGATGCTTTGTGATGAGTCACCAGGTGACATTACAACGAGGTCACCTTGTGATTCTCATGTGACTGTCATTTGAAGACTCAATTTTGAAGTCATCGTGAGCATTGCATTGTGCTGAGTCTCCAAATAATGTCACAGTGAAGTCAGATGTTGACTTTCAGGTGACCGAGACTTTCTGTGAAGTCACCACTGCGTTCCTTTGTGAAAAGTCACCAGATGATTTAATTTTCCATCACTTGGGAACTCGTCACAAAACTGCTATCGTGATGATTTTACAATGGAGTCTCCAAATGACGTCCACATGGGGGTCACAAGGTGACTTCATTGTAAAGTCATCTGGTGACTCGTCACAAAGCAGCAGTCATGGTGAGTTCTCAGTGGAGTGATCAAATGAAAGTAAGAATGAGACGAATGAAAGATATCACATTTCATTTCATTATAGTGACTGTGACACTTGTGACAATTTGTGAGGTCATAGAGACTTCCTATAGGCTGGCTATGCTGTTAGGATAACACCTATTTCTTACACTTGCCGTTTATAGAATTTTCTTTTGAGTACTCACGTGTTTAGAAATTAACATTTTGTGTTCGTTGCTTAAGTTTTGCACACTAGTGCGTGATACACACAATCCTTAATTTTTTCTTCTAGAATATTTGATCAGTAATTTTCGTCTTATTTAATTAGAAAATAACCCGTTTTAGAAATGTTTTATTGCATATATTAATATAGAATATATTAATTGCATATTACATTGTTATTATACATTACTACTGGATGCACTGTTAACGTAAGTTCGGTAGTTTCAACTACTAATCTTATGAAATTACCTATTATGAAATGTTAATCCGATCCTGGCGAAATTTCGGATCATGTACGATTTATTTATTTTTTTTTTTAAATCATATTTCCAATGCTGCCAACAATTATTCACTCCGCAGCGAAATAATCCAATCAAATTAGAAACATGAATATTAGACAAATAATTGGATTAAAGTTGCAATAGTCACAGTAACATCACTGTAAAAAAAACGGACTAAAAAACGGAAATACTACTGGCAATCTAGACGCCAGTACTATTTCCGTTTTTTTACAGGAAGTTTTACCCATAAATTACAGAAAATTTTCCGTTTTTCTGATTAAAAACGGAAATTTTTCTGTTATTTATGGGTAAAAATTCCCGTAAAAAAATGGAAATAGTACTGGCGTCTAGATTGCCAGTAGTATTTTCGTTTTTTAGTCCGTTTTTTTTTTTTTTACAGTGTATTAAAAGTTCCGCAAACTTGGCGTTATATATCTTATCAGTGCAAATAGTTGTAATATGCTATTCTACAGGGTATCCATATAAGAATGTCCCAGTTTCAATGGTATATTATACCAGTTTCATTTAGACTATTGACAACAAATCATTCATCAAATTGAAAGTAAACTAGACAAGTTTTTCTTACAAATGTTCAATATAGGGTGAACTAAAAGACTTGCCCTGATTATAAATATTTATTGTTCTGCAACTATTGTAATTAGAGATATGTTTGGTTTTGATACATTGTAAGTACTGTCATAAATTTTTTTTATAAGACCACGTACCTGAGTAAATTTCAACGAGTGCCCAATTGGTAGCTTGGAGAATATCTAAGCGGTATTCTAGTTCCCGCCAAGTGTTCTTTAACATGTCTTCTGTTACAGTACACACAGCAGCTTGTATCCCAGTCTTCAATTCTTCGACCTCAGCAATTGGTGTGGCACAAATACTCTGTCTTTATATTCTCCTGAGACCTGGCATCCATTTAAATGAATGCTTTGCTTTCTCCTTCAATTGAGTTAAATTTATTGTAGCAATCTAAAACCAGTTGGTTTTGGTAATGTATGAATCAAAAATCAACATTCAGCTTTTGCATTTTGGCAACGGTAACTACTTTGTTTACAAAATGGCGTAATAAATGAGTCAAGTTGGAATTCTACGTTCTGCTGGTAATTTTTGTTTTTATGTTATTTTAACTTGTTTAAACTATTTTTATTTTGCAATTTTAAATCAGTTGTTAATACTTGCCTTATTTTCTTTATAATAAATTCTATTCTTTCCCGTACTTCTCGCATTTTTTAAATTACTTTAAAGCGAGTTATGGCCTGAACATCCATTTAGATGGTAACAAAAACAAAATTAAACCAAAAAAAACAAAAATTAAAAAACGAAATTTATTAATTTCTTTAAAAACGTCATTTTTTATGCCTATTTGTTGAAAAAAATTCATATTTAAAAAAATTTATGCATTACATTTTGCTTGGGTCTCAGGAGGATATAGCCCCCAAAGAAAAAATTCAGAGGATTAATATCTGAAGAGCGCGGAGGCCGGGGTGTTGGTCCATCCCTTCCAATCCACCGATCCGGAAATGTTTCGTACTATTGCACAAAACAACTACTGAAACTGACCTCTCCAATGATGCAACAAGTTACATTATTATACAAACGGTTCATTTGTAACGAATTATTATAATCAGGGCAATACTTTTGGTTCATCCTGTATATGTACCTTTTGTTGTACGGCACACATCCAACCTAAAGTACAATTCTTCCCACACTTCGGTTAACAAGTCCGGAGTAATGGAAGCAATAGCCTCTTCAATTCTGTGTCTCAACTCTGGCAAATCATTAGGTAGCGGCGGAACGTAGACACGATTTTTTATAAAGCCCCAAAAGAAAAAATCACTTGTCTAAACGGCTTTTAAATCTTCAGACCAGTAATAACGCTTTACGCTCAGGACTTACCATTTTGCTTATGTGGAACTGCAAATCAGTAATTAATAAAGCAGCACTCGCACATGTGCTAAAACTGTTTGAGTTATTCTTTATTTGTGACTTTGAACCAACACTTTACTATGCTTACAGTTGATATTATTAAAATTTATGACTGGGACACTCTTTTATGAACACTCTGTATTTAGAAAGTAAAAATAACAAAATTCAAAGCATTAAATATTTCGATATTAACAAAATTTCGATATTTTATAGATAAACTTTAGACGATGTTTGATACATGTATTTTACGTATATGTTTTTATGGCTGATTTTTGTATGCCGTATTAATTTAGTATGCATTATTATATACTATATAAATAAATAAAAAAGAAAAGTGCCCAGTTTAACTGGGCATTAAGCTCACAGGCTATTCACTCTAAGTCGATATTATACGCTTATTTCAAAGAATAATGTCCCTCGAAAAGTAAATTAAGGGAAGGGATTAGCCTCCTCCTTTTCACCTCTTTATACTTAACCAATGAGCCTCCAAATGTCACCAGGGAAGCGCCTTATCGAAATAAACCGGTATACCAATTTTGCAGAAAATCGGATAAAACCCATTTATCTTAATTAAGTAGGTATTAGCACCCGTTCCCCTTTAGACTTAAACAATGACCCTTTAAATCTAATCAGGGAACCGCCTTATCAGAATTAACCGGTATACCAAATTAGAAGTTCATCTGATAATTCTGCATGAAAAACCCATTTATCTAACTTAAGGGGGGGGGGGGTTAGCCCTCGTTCCACCCCTTTATACTTAACCTGTGAACCCCCAAAACTAATCAGGGAAGCGCCTTATCAGAATGAACATAGAAAAAAAATTGAAGCAAATCGGATATTTCTATCAAGAGTTATCGAGTTACGTACATACGTATGTACAAATGTACATACATACATGCATACATATATATATACATACATACAGAACCGGTGGGCATATTAGCTCTCAGGCTTTGATAGCCTGTGAGCTAAAAATCGTGTCTTTGAAAAATTTTTCACGATTCTTTATACATGCCTTAATCACAGACAACTGTCAAATATATTAAACACAGCAGTTGTGGCAGTTATTGCTAAAAATATTAAAATTTATAAGCTGTATATAAAATGTCAAGCTGCATACATATATTTTTTTACTTGTATAACTAAACCAAAAAGATTTAAATTTCGTTCTTATGCAAAACGATAATAGAAAATGCACTTAAGAATATATCCTCAAGTTTTCCATTCTGCAAGAACAAAGTCATATAAAATTAAAACTGCACTTTTTTTCTTACGTGAATAAAAAAGAAACTTCTTTTCTTGTTCTAGAATCTAGAAGGTTACTGGCATTAGAAAAATCTTTTATACAAATATTTGAAAAGGAGACACACTGAAGAATTTTTTAAAATATTTTTATGCAGATAGATGCCTAATTAAAATTTTTTATTTGGAGCATTAGCATATCCACACACAAAGATACTCTTTAAAATGGAACTTAATTAAAATTGTATTTATAAGAATTATTTTACTTTCATAGAACCAGAAGCAAATATTATAAACACTGTAATTGCGAGTATCAAACGATTTTTTTTTTATCTCCGCTTCAGTAATCAAAGAACAAAGTTAAAAGATTTACGTAACATTTAGGTTTTATTTGTCCGGATTTTAACCCTTTATCTACTGACGGTACTTATAAGTACCATTAAAATAACTTGCTATAAAATTCATTTAATACATCGATTAGTTGTAATACAGTTTAGAATCAGTTATAGATACATTACTTTATCTTGTACCAAAAGCATTACTGGTTACACAAAACAAAAATATTTTTAAAAGGATGTTTTATTTTGCCTTTGCATCTTTTCAGCTTTCTTGGCGTTGGGGGAGGGGGGGGGGGATTTTCAATTCCGAAATATTTCTATATTTCTATTGTAAGAATATTATATTTGTACATTTCCTAATTCTACGTAATACTAAGAAAAATATTTAAAATAAAAGGTTTGAGTCGGATTATAAATATTGTACCCTATAAATTCAATTTTAATTAATCCTTCTAAATCCTTCAATACTTCTAAAATCATTCTAAAATTTATTAAATGATTATGTAAATCTTCTAATCTAGTTTAAACAAATCACGAAAAATGTATAGAAGATAAAATTTTCACGAATTCATAATTCAGTAGATAAAGGGTTAATTGTTAATTTATGTGAAATTACTATGTTATATTAATGGCACCAAGTATCTGATTTTTCGTTTTAATTATTTGTAGGCTCCTTTCGTTTTACCTTCTTTTTGCATTTAAAATGACATTCTATAAAAAGGCTTGTAAAAAGTATTTGCTTTATTATTATTTGTAGTTATGGTTTTATCGACAGAGTTGCTAGTAAAACTAACACAAGTAATTACGGTTTGAATTTATTTCAATAACTAGTTTAAGTTGAATATGGCCAACATGTCCACATCGGCAGCAATACGCGTGCACTAATATGTATTATCTGCAGACATATTCATAATAAATACTCGGTTCAGATCCCGAACCGTTTTGATTGGCCCGATAGATTATTAAGACAATACTGATTTTTAATGTCTATGGAAGTGGTGATTGATTGCATCATGCAACGCGTATTTTTGATACACAGAAGTTAATTATAACACAATTTAATTGTTCTGAATACATTTAAAAAATACGTACATAAATAATTGCCGTACATTTATCTTTTTTTTTTCCAAATTTCTACAAGCGCAATAAAGCAAACTTTGCGCCTCGTGCGCTTTTAATAATGCTAGTATTACTTATGCGAGGGTATGTAAACTTTCTAATTTTCTATTTATTTTTTTATTTTTTGGTCTTATATGAGCGCTTTGCACCCATGAAAGATAAAAAAAAATAATAATCACTGGATGCATAGTACTCGTTATGTAGAAATCTAGAAAAACCTGAAATTCGTTAAAACCGCAACCACTATAACGAATATTTTAAATTTACATTGCATAAATTGCTACAATTGTTTAAAATTATTCTGTATAACTTAAATAGATATTGAAAAATTAAACTTTCCATTTTTTTTTCATTCAAATTACTTTATAGCTTAATTGAATATTTAAAAAATAAAACTTTCTGTTTTTTCAATCTTTCCACATCTTGCATTCAGACTGGGGCTTTACAGCACTGGAGACAGACCACATGCCACATACTACATAGGTACTGCGCACTCACTCGGGAAAAGTTTAGAATAAAATATCACGGACCACCACTTCCAACGCATTCAAAATCAATAGGGTCCCGATATCTTAATCTGCCGAGCAAATCAGAACGGTCCGATCTGAACCGAGCAGGTATTGTAAAGATGGTAGCTTGTAGGTGGAGATGGTATTGAGTATAATTAACTCGATTTTTTAAAAAATAAATCGTAGTAACTTTTAAGTGTCCTATCATCTTTTTCCCCCACGTAATTTTTGAATTCAAAGGCTGATTTAAGAAAAAAATTATATTAATGTTAATTTTTTCCAATGTATAAGATAAAATAAATATATAAGGTAATTAAATACAAGTACTCATACCAATATTTTTCATAGCTATTATTTTATTAATTGTTAGACACAGTGTTGTAATCGTAAAAAAAACCCAGAGTGTAAACGCTATCGGCAGAGGGTATACGCTAGAATCATGAAGTTCATGGCTGGAGTATACGCTATAGCCTTTTTGAGAAACAGAGAGTATACGAAGCTTCTTTAAAAATCCAGAAGGTATACGGCGTATACCTCCGTATACCCTTCACTACACTCCTGGTTACGTGAAAAATTCAGCCAGAATCTTAAAGCTATTTTTATTGGTAAATTTACATATGCCTTATATCTCACTTCTTGAAGTGATTAGTGATGTTTTTAAGCCTGTGGTAAGTTTTAAAATAATGAATATTTCAGAGCTTTTAATCAAGTCATTCCTTGGTTCAAGATGTCATTGTATACTAAATCGAGAACACTCTGCACTTTGTGGTTCACAATTTTTCGCTGTTACTCGCACATTTCGCGATAGCTTCAATAATAACCAAATTTCGAATCTAGGGGAGCTGATAGTAGTTTTACTATATATAGACACTTGTACCACAATTCTAGTTTTATCCGTTCAAGAGATATTTGAGCGTAGCCGGAGTTTAGTTTGCATCCATATACAGCGTGTTGCCAAATTCGATCGACAAATTCCGAGGGATGATAGTAGGAATTAAGAGGATAAAAAATTGCCATAGATCATAGAGTCGCAAAACACTTATTTAGTCACAATTAGAGAGTGTTTCATGCTAACTGAACTTAGATTGACGGTAATAATTTTGAGAAAGATAAAACATTGCAATAAAAATGCAACGATATGTACATTATTTTGTGTGAAATATCATAAAATTACGAAAAGTTCCGGAAAAACAAGGTGCTCAATCAATCGATGATTCCGTATGAACAGGTAACCGCAGGTCAAAATGTGGAACTTCAAGTGCATACTGTTGGCGCGTATAATGGAAACTTCTACCACTTTTTTTATATTATCATATTTACAATAAATGTGAGAATGTCTATTGGAAGTTTTATTATAATACATTTAAATTTTCTGAAAGTTATTGCCGTTAACCAAATTGAGTCAGAGTAGAGCACCCTGTATTTTTTATTAAATACGTGGTTTGCAACCCATTGTTCTATGGTAATTTTTCATTCTCATGATGCTTACGATCACACCTCTGAATTTGTCGGTCGAATTCGGCAACACTCTATATAGTGGCAAATCTCACGCAAAATAGGCGTTAACCTTGCCCATTTTACTTTATAAGGAAGTGGCCCAAAATGAAACAACAGTTTCCTTGTCAATTATGATATGCTCTTTGCAGTAGTATTTACGGTAATGAAATCTAAAATATCTTTTGTGAAAATGAGGTCGAATTTATGAAATTAATTTTTGAGGGGATTTCAAAGATGAATAAATTCAGCATGAAGATATTTTAAAGATTAAAAAGTGTTCATTAATCTTTACCATTCTGACGCATAAATAAATTTATTAAATCAGCCAGTTTATTGTTAGTTTTTGTCTTTAAAAAATATTTACCTTATCTTTTTTCTCTTTTAGGTAAGCGAATGAAATTGTTTTACTAGAAAATATAACCAGTGAATGGTGAGTTAGCAATTACTTTGTTATTCTTATCTCCAAACATAAATTTTAATAAATTTATAAAGTGAATAGAGTAAAACCTCTGAACTACGTAGCGCCATTTGTCTCCTATTCAGAAGTTATATATAGGGGATAAAAAAAGTTGGGGATCGAAAAAGTGACCGTTAAATAGATTTGTCCGCTCTTCGCCATTATCCAGTCTAGAGATTTTACTACATTATATTTACCACGAGCAAAATGTGATTTGCGAAATCTTGCATGAAATCAATCTTTAATTGAAACTGAAGCATATATCTCTGGAGAAATAATTATTTACACTCAGTTAATCCTTTTGCGAAAATGGCAATCCATCAGTCGTTTAAACTAACAGTCGAATCCGTGTTTTTTTTTTTTTTTAACGTACTATTTTATTTAACTCAACTTGATTTTTATATGTAGTTTGTAATCAATTTTTCATTCACTTCTTCATATACTAAAATTATAAAAAATCGTGTGCACAGCTGTTTCTGATAACAATACAAAATTTTTACATTGCTTATCTCAATTATAAATTAACCAGTAAAACTCGCGGCTTTGCTCACGTAAAAGTTCAAATATGTCAATTGCTATTTGTGTGTCTAATTTTATTAGAAGAAATTATATTCATACGGATACTTTAAAAATTACTAATTAAGCCACCATTTAACTAAACTTTATTGTATCACTGCATTACGCAAAACTGAGACTTAAATTAAGGAGAAGAACTAAAACTAATTCTAAATAAATGATAGTTTACAATGTATTTTGAAATTTTTACGCGAATTTCAATTTTTATTTGAAGTTTCGAAACTGTTCTTAGTAAGCATTTACATCTTAAAAGTAATCATATGCCATATTCCAAGCTTTTAGTCTAAAGGTCTAGCACCCTTCCCTCCCCTCCTGGTGATAGTAGCATCAACATAAAATATAGCCTTATGTTGAGCAGAAAATGTCACCATTAATTTGAAATCGGTTTGGTGTTTCCTGAGATTTCATAGAAATCGTAATTTAGAAAGTTTTTAGAACGCTTTTCGCTCATTTCACCATTTTAAGTTTTGAATATTTTAGAAATTGTTCTTAGAGAGCATTTGCATTTTATAAGTAACTACCATATCGAATTTCAATTTTCTATCTTTAACAAATCCATAAAATTCGATATTTAGAAAACTTTATAACGCTTTTTGCTCATTTTACTTTTTCAAATTTTGACTTTTTTTAGAAATTCGCTTAGAGAGCCTTAACAGCTTATAAGTTACTAATACCATGCCAAATTTCAATTTTCTAGCCTCTTCAATATCACAAAAATCGCAATTTTAGAATGTTTTTCGCTCCAGCACCTCACATTTTTTATAGTGGCACCGACATAAAATATAACCTATATTGGAGCAGTGATTGTCACCATCAATTTGCGACCATTACTTTTAAAATCGGCTTGGTATTTCCTGAGATTCCATAGAAGTCGTAATTTAGAAAGTTTTTAGAACGCTTTTCGCTAATTTCATCATTTTAAATTAATTTTTTTTTTTTTTTTTTTGCAACTGTTCTTAAAAAGCATTTACATCTTATAAGTAACTACCGTGACATTTTCAATTTTCTAGCGATTTCAGTATCACAAAAATCTCAATTTTAGAAAATGTTTTGCCCCTACAATCCCCTGGCCTGTCACCATCAATTTATTGCTTTTGAAATCGTTTTCATATTTCCTGAGATTCGATAGAATGGTATTTTAGAAGATTTTTAGAACACTTTTCGCTCATTTTCCCCATTTTAATTTTTTTAGAAACCGTTCTTAGAGGACAAAGTCTTATAAGTATCTACTAATACCAAATTTTATGTTTATAGCTTTAATAATTCCATAGAAATCTGGTATAGAACATTTTTAGAACGCTTTTCGCGCATTAAATTTCATTAAATTTTCGCCCTTTTAAATTTCGAAATTTTTTTCAACTGTTTTTAGAGAGCATTTACATCTTATAAATAACTAAAATACCAAATTCCATGATTCTAGGCCCTTCAGTATCGTAAAAATCGCATTTTTAGATTTTTTTTTTCTCCTACACCGCTCTGGGGGTAGTGCACAGGCATAAAATATAGTCTATGTTAGAACAGGGACTCTCACCATCAATTTGCCACTATTACTTTTAAAATCGGTTCGGTATTTCCTGAGATTCCACTCGCTCATTTCATCATTTTAAATTTAGATTTTTTTTTCAACTGTTCTTAGAGAGCATTTACATCTTAGAAGTAATTAGCACGCCAAAGTTTCTTCTAGTATTAAAAAAAATCGCACATTTAGAAAATTTTGTTGTGCTGCCAGCCCTTGGTGGAAGTGGTAACGATATAAAATATAGCCTATGTTGGAACAGGGATTGCCACCATCAATTTGCAACCATTACTTTCGAAATCGGTTTGGTATTTCCTGAGAATCCACAGAAATCGTAATGTAGAGCATTTTAAAAATGATTTTTGCCTATTTCTCCATTTTAAATTTTGAATTTTTTACACTTTTCTTAGAGAGCATTTAAATCTTATACGAGTAAGTATCTACCATGCCAAATTTTAAAATTTCTCCTTCTAACAATTCCATAGGAATCGTAATACAGAATGTTTTTAGAATGCTTTTCGCGCATTTTCATATACCTTGTAAATTTCGATTTTTTAAACTCTACTTTTATACTCTTCTTTTATAGAGCATTTACATTTTACAAGTAACTAGCATGCCAAATTTTAAGTTTCTAGGCATTTTAGTATCATAAAACTCACATTTTTAGAATTTTTTTTCTCTTGCAACTGCCTGGGGTTAGTGCAACCGAAATAAAATATAGCCTATTTTGGAACAGGGATTGTCACCATCAATTTGCCACCATTACTTTTGGAATAGATTCGGTAGTTCCAGAGATTACCTATACAAAGACACTAATAAAAATTACTTATTATAAGATTAACATAGATACATTCATTTTAAGCTATTTTCCGGCCTGCACAGATGATAAATTGCCAAATATTCTTTACGGTTGCAACTCTATAAGATTTGGAACAATGGATTTAATCATGCGTCATACCAAACTAGCTATGAAATTTCAACAACAAAATATTTAAAACACTAAAAAATTGGAAATATAAATAAAGAGTGCAATGCTTATTTAAAAAATACGCTTTAATAAATTAACAAATTCATATTAATTGAATTATGATTATAAGTTGAGAAATCCGTTTAGAAACCCTTAAAAAGATCCGGGGATACAAAACTTTATTTTCTTTAATTATAGATACTTTGTTAGGATTTTTCTTCCTGAAATATGTCTTACTATAAAAATTAATTTTCAGATAAAAAGTTTTTGAAACTCTGAAATTTTAAACTTATTTACGTTTTAATAAATTGCATGAATAACTTGCCCTATTTCATTACTTTCTTCACTATTGTGGGCTGAAAATATTTCTTGTTAATATGTATTCGGGATTTATAAAAAATATTATTTACAAAACTTAAAACATATTTAAAAGTAATAAAATAAGTGGGTAAGTGTGATCACAGATCGCACAGAGGATTTCGTTTAATATTTTTTTCAAAACATTTTATCCTTTTGCAAAATCTGTTAGGTACACATTTCGCAACCACGGTTGGTTGGTTGTATTTATGACGGCCAATTATCTGCACGAGGGATATAGGCCCTGGGGGAGTGCCCTTCGTGGGGGTCTTTCTAAGGGAACCTAACCCGTAGTAACGCTTGGAAATCCAAGGTTCGAATAAAACCACGAAAACTCCGAACGATTAGGCCGACGGGCACGATTGGGATCGAACCCAGCACCTCCCGTCTCCCAGCTTCGAGAGCAGAACCTCTCAGCCACTGGTGGGGCTTCGCAACCACGGAGCGCACTCTATTGCAAACAAGCCTCTATCCAAAGTAAACTCCGTTTTACAAACTATCCGTAACAAATTAGCCGAGGGGATCGGGCCCATAGCACCCAAGATAGATTGGCGTCCCCTGGCGATAAAAATTGGAACTAAAATATGTACGGCTATGGTGCATAATATGAAAGAGTGGTCAAAGAAATGTCGGCAAAAGTTAGAAAAGTGCACCCCGGGTGAAAATTGTGGAGGTTAGGAAAATTGCTAAAAATACGGAAGTTGGAAGCCCAGAGTGGTACATAATATAAGGCTTTTTCAAAATTTTATGATTTTTCGTATGATCGCAAGTGTTCTGCTATAAGTAAGCAAAATTTCACATCTCCAACTTAATTAGGGGCTGAGTTAGAAAAAAAAGCTTAAAATATACAAGTTAGAGCTCAGAGGGGGGGGGGGGGAGGGGGTAAATATAAGACTTTTTCAAAATTATATGATTTGTCATTTGATGTGAAGTGTTCAACTATAAGCAGCGTTCAAAATCCTAAGTGGTCCGCTTGTTCTAGACCACTAAAAATTCAATCGGACCACTAATCTAAAAAATTTTGTGGTCCGCAGGACCAGTAACTTTTTTCCCCTTTCTGGCAGGTAAACGTAAATTTTCCCGTCCCTGAGATAATAACAACCAAACACAAACCACAGAATTTAATTTTATTTAAAAAAATAAATAAAAAATTGCATTAAAACTTAGTCAGTTGAAATATATAATCAGAAATAAAATACATAATTAATAATTTTATAGTTTTTGTTCATGTCTGTTTATTTAATTTTTAGCAAATTATAATTTTACATTTTATTATGCCGAAACTTTTGGGTACTGAAAGGAAGTTTGGTTTATATTCTAGGAGGAGGAGGAAGGGGATGGGGTGGTCATTCAAAGGGTTAAAGGTACTTAATAGAATTTTATGTAGCGGGCCAGTGGCGATTTTTGCGGACCAGTAAACTCTGATGTTTTCTGGTCCTTTTGACCAATGACTTTTTTTTAATCAATTCTACCGCTGACTATAAGTATCCAAAATTTCAAGTAGTTAACTTAATTAGGGGCTCAGTTAAAAAAAAAAAAAAAAAAAAAAAGCTTAAAATACACAAGTTAGAGACCAAAGGGTTTAATATAAGACTTTTTCAAAATTTTATGATTTGTTGTTTGATGTGAGGTGTTCAGCTATAGGTAAGCAAAATTTCAAGTCTCCAACATATATAGTTTCTGAGAACGGGCGCTGTGACGGACAGACAGACAGACATAGGAGCGAGACGAATAGGGTTTCGTCAGATGAACGAAACCCTAAAAAGGAGTATATTTTTAAATTTTTCAGATAAATTTAAAAATCCTAAAGACAATCTGTTAATAACATATAACTTTGTACGAAATTTCATAGACAAATGTTTCAAGAAATGTTTAGCTATATCCTTTGATACATGACAAATTATGACAAAATCCATTCTGAGATAAATGGACTTAAAGTTTTAGTTACGGGTGAGACAGGATTGACAGTACAATACAAAATTCTTTTACCTGCTGATGTAATCATCTTAGTTATACGCTGTTTGCTCTTTATTTAATTTATTTAAACTTTTAGTATTTTATTAGCAAAAGATAAAAAAATTCCCTTTTTGAGAATTTTGACACCTGAACATTTTAAATGATGTAAATTTTTTTCTTTCCGGTTGCCATATCTTATAAAAAGAAATAAGAGTAAAAATTACAATTTTTAAAATCAATTTAATAGCTCGCGCTTTCTACCATGCGCAAAAAACAATGAATTTTCCATAATCCAGTTCGGTGCCCAAACTGTATCGGAAAGTTTTAAGAAAAAATATTGGTTGCAATTATAAAATTAGGGGCGAATTTCAAGATAAGCACTCTCACAAAGTCTGTCTAAAAATCCTCTGACAGATTAGGTATTTAATCCATTTTTAAAACCATTTTCAAACCATTTAGCGACCAATTTTTTGGAAGAGTGATTGAGTATAAGTAAAAAATATTGCGGAGATATAATCAATCATTTGTGACGCACAGGTAACGTCTCTAGTTCAAAAACGGAAGGTCCGGTGTTCGCCTGTAGCCTTTTCCATTGAGTCAGAAATTTAGAAAAATTACCTTTTTGGTTGTGTTCGTAATTACACAAATACGTAGCACATACAGTCGTCGTCTGTTCCGTCTGTCTGTCTCTCCATCTGTCCACTATAACCGCGCAAAAACTACCCAACCGAATGGTTTGAAATTTAATATATATAATCGTTGCAGAATTTTGTCATTTCAAATTTTATGAAAATCGAATCAAAATTTAAAAAGATATTCATAAAAATTTTCTTCATTCTATTAAATCCTATCATACGTAATTAATTGAATTATATTCCATAGTAGATAATGATTCTAGGTTGCCATGGCGATGACGTCCTATTATTTCAATATTACTAAATTTAATCTATATAATCGTAATAAATTTCATATTCATAGACAGATGCAGAACCTCTCAGCCACTGGTGGGGCTGTAAAGCCGAGCGGAGTCACTCGAGATATTTATTTTTTAATGTAAAAATTCCACTGTTTGATAATAAATGGCATGTTTTGTAACTAGTAATGGGAGAAATATTATTTGCTTGCACCTGCACAATCGGTTTTTGCCCAAGGAAATATATTCAGAAATGTTGAACAATGTTAGATAAACGCAGTTTTCCAGAAACGTCGATATCAATTTCTTTCCTATGAAATCTGTATCGCATCTTTTTCAAATGCAACCGTTAGTAAGACAAAGCATATGTTTCATATTTATTGAATTTTCTTTCTTTGTAAATAAGATTATATGTTTCGCTAAGAATATATTATTACTGTAAGAAATCTTGATTAGAAGTTTGTCTTGGAAATATTTTTAATTTAAAAGCGTTTAGATGTTTAACATTCATTATGTGTGTAAAACGCTTCAGTGAAACATTATGTTTAACAAGGAGTTTTTGATGAAAGAAGTTGCACAGCTGTCAATTTTTACACTTTTTTTAAAGTGAAATAAACACATTTTGAAGCAGAAAGTTGATTAAATAAATTGTGTCTTGTTTGTATGTGGTACTTATTGGATTTCATTAAATAGCTATTTGATAATTAAATTTTTGCTCGAAAAAAAAATAGAATTATTGTAATGTTATTTTATTATACACTTGATATTTAATACAGAAATTAAAATTAATGCACCGATCATGGTACAGATAATTGTCTACAGTAGATTATGCAAGCATTTTGTATGATAGGCAGCATACAGTGAACACCAGATTATATACTACAGTCGAACCCGGTTAAAACGCGTTTCAAGAGAGTGGACAAAAGTCGTATATTAAACGGGATTTGCATAATGTTGTAGGAACTGGTCTTATTTACACATTCAATTATCTAAGTGAACTTTAAAGCTTTTATTTATATGTTTACGTGCAGAAATTGTGTCTTTTACGTATATTTAAGTTAAAATTTTAACTGTATTCAGCTTTAACTCATTGTTTCATTTAATAGGACAAACTGGAATGAAAATTGAAGGCAAATATGGATTCCAACGTGGCTTTAGTGTCGATTGATGTGTTGCGACCAAAAATAAAACAACAAAATTTATTTTCCCGCAAGACTAATTTTTTTTAACAGAAAGGAAAAAAAAAACATTAAATCTTAGAAACACAATCCAGTTTTTGAAATCCTATTTAGTACTTGTGATAATAAGTACCATTAGAATCTGCCCATCTTTTTAATATAAGAAAAAAATATCCTTATTAATACTTATTTAAAAAAAACCTTGTTAGAATAGCAAAAAGTAAAAAAAAAAAAAAAAATAATTAATTATACAACCGCTGTGGTATTTGTTTAATTCTTAAGAGTTTCATTTTTTTTATTGCCTATAATATGCATGATAAAACATAACAGTGATTTAATGTACATTTAAAACCGCACTCACAGCAAGGTATAATAAAACAGGGTAACATAATTTTTTTATGTATCTGAGTATCCTGAATTCGTCTATCTCTCTCTACTATAGTAAAAACATACACGATGCCAAAGACAAAGAATGTTAGGACGCGGTATCAAAACAGCATTGCATTGTTGCTAATTTAGCTGTTTTTAAAAAATCTCTTATCTACCACTATTTCTAATTAATAATGTTCGCCTTAATTTGTCTGTTACTAAATAAAATAAATATTACTATTCAGAAACAGTTTTTTTTGTTTTGTTTTTTTGATCAAAATTAAAAAAATTGCTAAGTCGGCCGCACTGGAAAAGAGAGAAGAAATTAGGATCTTGATGAATCAATTCGCCTCTTAAGTGTAATTTTTTGCCTCCATGGACCAAAAATCTATCGTGTATTAAGCGGGATCGCATAATAACAGTTCTCGTATTAAACGTGATATTTTTGCGTTAGCCTTATGGTCGACGTTCAAGGGATCAGAAAAAATCCGCGTATTAAGCGGGATCGCGCCTTAACCGGGTTCGACTGTATATATACATATATATATATATATATATAAACGTATACATATATAAATATATGTATATATATATTAGGTAGATATATATTTTTTTTTTTTTTACGTAAGCACTGAGTAAGATTGTATTGGAAACGGAAAGAGACCTGGAATGTTTCAGGCTAACAAAATGATTTTTTGAAGATTTTACACCGATATCTTCTGTAGAAAAGTATTTGTAATATTTTCTTGCTGTACTTTATATTGATGGATCCGAACACGGATTGACAAAATTGTCTTCAAAAAGATGTGCGTCATTAGTAAGATGGAGTAAATACTTTTTCAGTTTTTCAATATTCAACTTGATCTATTTTATTTAACGTAAAATCTGTTTTCTTTCTTTTTTTTTATTCAGTGTCTTTTTATGAGAGGGAGATGTCAATTTTAAGATGGTTCAACTCTATTAGGAAGTTTTCTTCTTAATCACTTTTCCATACAGTATATTATATGCAAATATTTATCACAATTAATAAATTAAACAAATCCATGAGCAAATATGAATTCTGACTGATTTAAGTTATTGTATGATTAATACCAATACAATATCTTGTTGTTAAAATTGTCAACAAAAATATCGCTTTGGCATGGACTGAGATAGACTGTATTATTGACAGAATAAGTAAACTCTAACACATGAGAGCAATGTTAAGAGGAAACAGGTCTGTTGCAACTTATTGTGTGAGGAGTATCATTGGAATATGTTGTTAAAATTGTTAACGAAAATATGGGTTCGACTTGGAATAGGATAGCCTGCTTTTTTAACAGAATGGACTCGATCATATGGTAGCAGCGTTAAAAAGAAGGAGGTCTGTTGCAACTTATTGCGTGAGGAACACCGTTACGATATCTTGTTACTAAAATTTCCAACCAAAATATGGGTATTATTTGGAGCGAGATACCCTGTATTTTTGAAAGAATAGGTTGACTCGAACATATGATAGCAGTGTTAAAAATAAGCAAGTATCTTGCAACTTATTGTGTGAGGAATACCATTACAGGGATGCAAGCGCTGCGCCACAAATGTCTGATTTCCATTACTAAATTTTAATAGTATTCTTCACCTTATTAAATTTCAGAAATTCTGTCATTAAATAAGGTAAGGAATACTATAAAAATTTAGTGGTAGCAATCAGCCGTTTGTGGCGCAGCGCTTGCATCCCTGCCATTACAATATCTTGTTGTTAAAATTGCCATCGGAAATGTGGGTTCGACTTGGAGTTAGTTACTCCGTATTTTTGACAGAATAAGTGGACTCGAACATATGATAGCAGTGTTAAAGGAATGCAGGTCTGCTTGAGCGCAAGTGGCAAATTCCCTTTCCCAAAGAGTTAAACAAATACGCAATATTTATTTTTACGCTTTTAGCGTAATAAAAACGGCAATCAAATTCAGAAGCCTGTTACTCTAAGTAGGGTGTACGAAACCAGAGAGCTGAAAGTACTTATTGACACGAATAAATTTTGTATTGGAAACCGGTGTCGCAAACCATTTAAACTTGGTGAGGAAAATTAGAAAAGATTGTATAATATATAAGTTTAAAAAAAGGGGGAAAGGGAGTAAAGATAACCATAAATGCCGCTTATTCATCAAAATAATTGAGTATGATAAGATATTCATCAAGATAATTCAATCGCATTAAAAACAAACGTTTTTTTTTTTTTTTTTTTTTTTATTCAAATTTTTAAAATAAGATTTTTAGCGAATTTTTATTTTTATTTATTTTTACTAATATGGCACGCCCATTATTTACAGACACACAATAAAAGAAAAAAAAAGTTTTGTTGACAACTTAGGCATTTTATTAAAGAAAGATCATATGAAGATAGAAGCTCAATAGCAGAAATATTTCGTGGATGAGAAGTTTCTTCCCCTTGTCTCCATAGGCATCCGATAGGCAACCGATAGGCAACCGATAGTAATCGCGTTACCATTATATTCTATGAAAGTGTGCAATCTTGTATGTTTATCCATAAATTAGCAGGGCCTTGGATGTATAGACACTGTAAGAACTTTACTAATTACCCCTAAAGACTATTTATTCACGAACTATTAATTCCGGAGAAGATCCCCCTAGGGTCTTCTGGACTTTCCCACGCTAAGAGGAATCTCATAAACTCATAGTTCATCTCTGAACAAAGGTATGGTGCCGTCGAGTCTGCAAATATGAATGGAACTTGCAGTACATTTTCGTTCCGGCGCTAACTTAACATTCCATTGAATTGCACAGAGAGCAGGTGTTTCAGCCGTCCAGTAAGTGAGCGGTGGCAACGGCTGAGGGGGAGAAAAGACGATTTCTCCTAGGGCGGCGAGCTTCAGCCTTCGAGAAATAGGTGGTGGCATCGGCTAAGAGGGAAAAAGCTAGTTTTCCCTAGGACCGGGAGTTTCAGCCTTGGAGAGAAGCGAGGTGGCAACGCGGGGAGAAGCAATTAGGAAGTGAGAGAGCGAGGACGCTGGCAAGGAGGTCTTGCTGGACCTAGTGGTGAATGAGCGAAGCGAGGAGATGAGATAGATGGTCGTCCGACCAGTCTTTTCTCCGATTGAAGCACTATATCTGTGGAAGCGGCCCGTTGATGGAACTTTTTATCCTGTAAAATTGACGAGAACCCAAACCAATATTGTTTAACTTGTAAATATTCATAATTTAATCGAGACTAAATAAAGGACTTAGATTTTGATAACTTACGCTACCATAGATTCTTGTCCAGTGATATCTAAGTCCCTACAACACGAATGAGGTCAATTCGTAATATTTCTTATTGATGTGACCAGGTTTTACAAAAAGTAAAGTCATTTTGTGAGGAATATCATTACAATATCTTCATTGTTGTTATCAACGAAAATTTGGCTTTCCTTGGAGTGAGATACAATGTATTTTTGACAGAATAAGTGGTTTGCGACTCTGGCTTCTTGTGCAAAAAGTATTCCTCTTAATAAGTACTATCACTTCTTTTCTTTTGTAAAGCAAGTTTATGAACATCCTATATATTGTCTATGATTTTAATGAGCGGTTGTTGCACTTCGATAAAAAATATTTGTTTCCCCGAAGAAAACTATTCACTTTAAATATTTAAAAATACTTTCAGGAAATTTTGCGCCCAAATGTAAAATTTATATCTAAGTTATTTACGTGTCAGAATGAGATACTTACATTTAAAAATGTTGCTGAAAAACAAATGAAAAGCCTTATTTTTTTTCTACAGCCGAACCTCCACTTATGAAGTTTTTTTAAGCATTTCACACTTTCTAAATAATTATCTCAAAACTAGTCAGTACGCTTTTTTACTTTCATTTTATGATTAAATAATTTCTGATAAATCGTGAATTTCTGAAATGACATTGTATGGAAGAGTATGGGTTTTAAAAATGATAACTATTAGAAATAAGATATCTATAGCTTCATCGAAACTCCTATTTAGAATTTCAAAGTATATAAATAGAAAGGAATATTATCCAAATAGTTGCATAGAGTAACGAATAAATATACTTGGAAGTTGCAGAAAAAAAAGTTTTATCAAGATTTTCTGCGTCACTAACTTTAGCAGCTTTAAATAAAAGAATACTATAGAATTTTCTGCATACCAGAGGCTATTATATTTTTCATGCAAGAGACTTTTTTTTCTCCTCGCAGTTAGCGTGTTTTGCAGTGGTTTCATGTAACAAAGGTTTTATGTGAGCCGTGTGAAACTAGTTTTTGTATAATACAATTTGTATGGAATGAGTTTGAGAATGCTTATTTTGAAGCAAACTAGCATCATTTTCCCGGAAGTAATTTTACTTACATATATTGTTAGAAATCTCAATTCCTTAGGAATAGTTTGTTTGTTGATTTTGTTTCTTGGAAAGCCGTTTTTAGTTAAAGCAAACTTTAATAGAACTTTGCTACGATGAGAAAATAATCAATAATTTAAAAACTATTTTTGTTTTTTCATGCTGTTTGTTAGGTAGAATATTAGCCCATCCCTATTCGATTTATTGAAGAATACTGTTCTGACAAGTTAAACGCATTTATCTTATACTATAATGCGAGCAAAAATTGTGTGTGTGTGAGTATGTAAATTTTATCTTGAAAACGGCTCGAACGATTTTGATAATTTTGCACCCTACTGTTTTCGGGCACGAAAAGACCATTGGGATGGGTCACGTGTTCGAGAAAATTCGATTAGTGGGTCATTTCGGGTCATAATGGGCCAGGGTCAAGCTAATTATATCTAAAGAACGGCTCAATCGATTTTGACAAAATTTTGTATCCAACCAATTTCGGGTACAAGAAGACTATTGGGCTAGGTCACATGTTCAAGAAATTTCGATTTGTGGGTCATTTTTGGGTCCTTGTGGGTCAAGCTATTTTTATCTAAAAAACGGCTCTAACGATTTTCACTAAACTCTATATTCTACAGTTTCGGATTACGAGAAGACTATTGGGTTAAGTCACAAGTTCGAGAAAATTCGATTAGTGGGTCATTTTTGGGTCACCGTGGGTCAAGCTAAGTTTATCTAGATAGCGACTCTAACGATTTTGACGAAATTTTGTAATCTATCGTTTTCGGGCACGAAAAGTCCATTGGGATGGGTCATGTGTTCGAAAAAATTCGATTAGTGGGTCATTATGGGTCAGGGTCAAGCTAATTATATCTGAAAAACGGCTCAAGATATTTTCACAAAATTTTGTAATATACCGTTTCTGGGCATGAGATGAACATTGGGCTAAGTCACGTGTTCGAGAAAATTTGATTAGTGGGTCATTTTGGGTCAGAATGGATCAGGGTCAAGCTTATTGAATCTAAAAAAACGGTTCAAGACATTTTCACAAAATTTTGTAATATTCCATTTCTGGGCATTAGATGACCATTGGGCTAAATCACATGTTCGAGAAAATTCGATTAGTGGGTCATTTTGGGTCACAATGGGTCGGGGTTAAGCTAATAGAATCTAAAAAAAATGTTCAAAACATTTTGACCAAATTTTGTATTATACCATTTCTGGGCATGTGAAGAGAATTGGGCTAAGTCACAAGTAAGACAAAATTCGATTAGTGGGTCATTTTGGGTCACAATGTGTAAGGGTCAAGCTAATTGTATCTAAAAAACGGCTTAAACGATCTTGACAAAACTTTGTATTACACCGTTTCTGGACAAGATAAAACTATTGGGCTGGATCACATGCTCAAGAAAATTCAATTAGTGGGTCATTTTGGGTCACAATGGGTCAGGGTCAAGCTAATTGTATCTAAAAAAGGCTCAAACGATTTTGACAAAACTTTGTATTTCACCGTTTCTAGACAAGATAAAACTATTGGGCTGTGTCGCATGCTCAAGAAAATTCGATTAGTGGGTCATTATGGGTCACAATGGGTCAGGGTTAAACTAATTGTATTAACAAAACGGCTTAAACGATCTTGACAAAAATTTGTATTCTATCGTTTTCGGGCTCTATAAGACCATTGGGCTACGTTGCATGTTCAAGAAAATTCGATTAGTGGTTCATTTTGGGTCACAATGGGTCAGGGTCAAGCTAATTGCATCTAAAAAAGGCTCAAACGATTTTGACAAAACTTTGTATTTCACCGTTTCTAGACAAGATAAAACTATTGGGCTGTGTCGCATGCTCAAGAAAATTCAATTAGTGGGTCATTATGGGTCACAATGGGTCAGGGTTAAGCTAATTGTATTAACAAAACGGCTTAAACGATCTTGGCAAAAATTTGTGTTCTATCGTTTTCGGGCTCTACAAGACCATTGGGCTACGTTGCATGTTCAAGAAAATTCGATTAGTGGGTCATTTTGGGTCATAATGGGTCAGGGTCAAGCTAACTGTATCTAAAAACGGCTCAAACGATTTTGACAAAACTTTGTATTACACCGTTTCTGGACAAGATAAAACTATTGGGCTGGGTCGCATGCTCAAGAAAATTCGATAAGTGGGTCATTTTGGGTCACAATGGGTCAGGGTCAAGCTGATTTTATTTAAAAAGCGGTACAAAACATTTTGACAAAATTTTGTATAATACCGTTACCAGGCATGATAAGACTATTGTGCACGGTCGCATGTTCAAGAAAATTCAATCAGTGGGTCTAAAAAACGGCTCAAATGATTTTAACAAAACTTTGTGTTACACCGTTTCTGGAAAGATAAAACTATTGGGCTGGGGGCGCATGCTCAAGAAAATTCTATTAGTGAGTCATTTCGGTGATAATGGGTCAGGGTCAAGCTAACTGCATCTCAAAAAGGTTCAAATGATTTTGACTATTTTTTTCTTATTATATCGTTTCACTGTACAAAAAGACCATTGGAATAGGTCACATGCTAGATAAATTTCGGTTAGTGGGTCATTTTTGAATGAACGTGGGTCAAGCTTATTTTATCTGGAAAACGACTAACGATTTTCACTAAATTTTGAATTTCATCGTTTTCAGGCTTGAGAAGAGCATTGTGTGAGGTCGCATGCTTGAAAAAATTCGATTAGTGGGTCATTTTGGTCACTATCGCTCAGTGTCAAGCTAATTGCATCTAAAACAGCAAGAATGATTCAGTGGGAATAATATATCGAGATAAACACAAAGCTAATTTTGACCGAGCTTAGCTTGGTCATTTCTGCTAGTCTCATATTAAACGATATATTTCGAATTTATTTAAACACATACAGGAAAATATCTCTACAGCAATGCCCATAAAAAATTTAAAAAACAACAGTGTTATGTAACTGATGAGAATAAAGGCGTGTTCAAATCTTAAAGATAATAATTTGTTTTTAAATGGCGTACATAAAGGCATAGCAAAAGAATTATATTTAACAAAAAGAGATAACACATATAAAAGTCATATCAGTTATGTCATTTCCGAATAAATGTTTTTTGAACATTAGTATATAAAGTCTTAATATAAAACAAAACAAATTTTATGTCACCAGCGTATTCAACTTGGTGGGTTAAATAATGAAATAGCCATACATAAAATACCACTTTATTCAACTTCTCTTCGTTGCTTTATGTTGGTGATGTAGTTTTCATATTTCAATCACTTTATAGTGTGAATTGTACACGAACCGCTTCTTACTACAAATCATTTAAATTCCAATACCCTGACAACTATATCTATTTTATTCTATTTTTATGTGATTCCTGGACGATGCTTTAACTATTTTCTAGATATTTATTTAATTCGCCCATTGTAAGATCTTCTTGTAGAATGTCTTCTGTTTTCAAAAAATTTTTAGAACTACGTATTTCAAATGTTTATTTTAGTATGTAAAGTGCGATTAGATGCAAATGCATTTACATTTGCACAATTTACTTGAATACTTTTAACTTTGTGAGTATGATTCTAATAACCCGAAAAATATTCAGTAGAAGAAAATCGTAAAAATGTACTATACAAGTATAGATTACTTCATTGTTTAAATAACAGCATGAGTAGGGTAATGGATTCTTATTAGGTGTAACTCTTACTGAGCGGATTTTATTGAGCATAAATGTTTCAGAGATTGTAACTTCTAAAAAAATAATCTAAGCTACCGATTGAAAAACATTTGCGGTTCATTATACAAAAGTATTTGATTTTTAACACTTTCCAACATAGTTGAAAAGTGCCTGCGAATTCGGTTTGACTGTCTGTCAGTCTGTTTTCCCGTACTGTAACTCACATAAATATACTCGGATTGCCATGTTTTAGAGAATTACTATGGGATGTTCTATATTGAAAATGAAGTATACACCATTTATAGTTTACAAGAACATACAAAAGAATTCCGTTGCGTTATGGTCTATCGAGAAAAACTGTTTGCAATGTATTTTTAAAATGTTACAATATTTTAAGCTATTGAAATTGATATGTCACACTGAGCAGCACTATAAAATGCTTACTATAGAATATGATGCTCATAGCCGTGATTGTTCATTTACAGGGACACACAAAAGATTTGAGTTACACTATTATCTATGAGCAATTATTATCAGAGGTGCGTATTCAGCTGTGGTGTGCGTTTTAAATTTAACTAATTTTTGGCATATTACTTGCTGATTATAAACTCTATAGATCATATATATGGTTGCACTGAAGAATTCTTTGCAGTTTTTGGACGGATATTGCTGGAGGAGAATTTTCAACTGCGTTATGCGTTTTCTAATTGAACGAAAATTTACCACACTAAGTAGTATATATGCAGTTCTACGGATCAGTTACAGGGCATCACAAAAGAGCTTGAATAGTTTTCCGTCTATAGATGATAATTTCTGAAAAGGAGTTTTCAGATGTGCTATGCGTTATTCAAATCGTTTACTTAATTAACATCTTTCTTCGTTGTTAAATGGAGGGAGTTTTATTCTGAATGTGTTTGAAAGGTTTCATTATCTATGTTTGATACAAATTTTTCTTTCTTGTTTAATTTAATCTCATGTTTTACTGCATCATGTGCCATATCTTTCTCTGGCTTTTAATTTTATCTCTCTTTTTACGCATTTTAGTTTGAATTCCGTGATTGTCAAAATTCTCTGCATCTCTATCGTTGCGCAAGTTTTCTTTTAAAACATCTGCAAGTACGGTTTTACGCCTCCCCCCTTCAATTTAGCAACACGCATTCCCAAACTAATTGACACCTTATTATTTATGTAAATGTTAGGGTTTTTTCCATAAAAATTTATAAATCGAAAATATTTTTTTAATTTCCGATAAGTGGGATACATCTTTGATTTCCATTTTTTAACTGCCGAGAACTTCTTGAGTGACTATTTATCGTTGTAAGATTTCTAATCTAAGAGTCTTAAAAGATCAAATTAATGCCCAATTATCTTCGAAATCCCGGTTTTAAATAGTCCACTATTTTAATATTTTCATTGGTGAAACATCAAAATATTTTAAAAAGTTTATGCGATATAAAATTAAAATAACTGCACTGTAATTTGAATCGAAAAATTTACTCTTTTTTGAGTACAGTTAATTTTTACTGTTTAATTTGATAAAGGTTTCCCTTACTCTTTACACAAAACGCCGAATAAATATACCCGCAGAAAAAGCTACATGCCAAAACTAAAGTAAATTCCGACGAAATGGATTTTTCGTAATTTAATCACTTAAAATAAATGAAATTTATCTCCGAAATGTCGTGTAAATGCAACTAAATCGAGCCAAAACGTTAATGGCATAAAATAGTTTTTGGCACCGTTCCCATAAAGAAAAGGATTGAAAAAAAAATGTAAGAGAAATAAAACATAAAGTATTGGGAATAAAGAATGATTTTCTTGCATTGGATTGAAAGGATCTTCAGTTCTTCGCCAAGTATGGATTATACCTTCGGCAGAGATTAGAGTATTCGGATTACTTCTGGTAATAAACTGTCGGGAATAACGTAAAGAAATGAGAGAAATAAATTTGATTTATTATGGAATGATGTTTTGTTGGGCTACGCGACCAGAATTTATATCATATGGCAATGTCGATAAATGATGCATTATTTGAAGAAATGGATAAATAAATAAGTGTAAAAGAATTGCCATTAACTTGGAAATAATGAAATATGCATTATTACAAAATAAATGAATATGAAATAGAAGAAGGAGGGTAATATGGACCCCTTTTACTTTTCAGCCAATAACATCCAAAATTACAGTGTTTTTCATCCATTCTGTGTAAGTACGCATTCAGTAGCATGCCTTTTAAAATGTCTGAAATGATTATTTTTCGGATGTTACCTGAATAATCACAATGAAGAGTTTTTTGAAAAGTGAAAAAAAAATCCTTTAGGTGTAATTGGGTGGATCATATGGACATATTCAGTAAATCCAATGAAGAGAAAATATAGTCTTAAAAATTGAAGATGTTTATAGTCATATCAACATCAGACATTGAGACGTTATAAAAAAAAAAAAAGATCATTTTAAAAAGCAAAGGATGTACTAAATTGTCAAGAAACTTGAAATTAATATGTGTTACATTTATTTTAAGAAAAGTGGCAACAGAAGTGTACAAATGTATTACCAGCTCCAGAGTACTAAAATTGACATTATATTTAACACAATACACACATAAGATTGCCGACTTTCCATCTTTAGCCATTCTTGAATGCTATTTCACAGAATATACAAGGGGTGTCTTTTGCTTAGAATGCTTGCCCAATGAAAGTCAGACAAGGAAACCGTTGGATGACAAGCTTGAAGTTACAAGCCTGAAGTTACCGAGTATATCTATCTATATCACCTTTTTATGGACACGATAACTTCCATAATTCTGCACAAATCTCTTCCAAAAGGATGCATAAAATCAAGGGACAGAAAATCTCGGTCAAGTTCTTTAATGGGCAAAATTGGACTAAGGGAGTGAAAATAGGGATGGGTTTTGTGAAAACGGACAAAGCCACATAACTTCTTAATTATAATATACATATTAAATCAGTTTCAAATTATTATTACTTCTAGGAAAAGGACAAAAAAAAAAAAAAAAAAAAAAAAAAGCAGGAAAAGGACATGTATCACAGTTTTTTGAGGTGTTAGGGGTTGAAGAGAAAAAAAATTCATTACTTCGGCAATTCACAGGATATCCAATGTGCTTAAATTGGTTATACATCTTCTTAATATTATCTACAACTTTTATACAGATAAGTTTTTGATAGGACCAACTCTTAAAGCAAAAACAAATTAAACAAAAATAGGGATTAAAGTAAAACGTTTCGTATTAAGGGTGCACTCAAATCCAACCGGCTTATTTTCTGACTCATTTTAAAATTCATTTTTGCTCTCAAACGCATCCAATTGGCAGTTTATCTTATTCAGAAACTATGTATTGTGCCGTATTGGTCTGTTTTTTTATAAAGACAGAATATATTGAAAAAATGCTGTCCAAGTGGACATTTGGAACCGAATTTCTCGAAGCGATAGTGCTTGAAACAAAAAACTGATCGTACTGCGAAAATAATTGTTTGTAAATCATGTTCTAAATAATTGAATGAAAAATAAAAACACAACACGTTCATAAATCTCTTCAAAAAATTACGTCAGCAATTTTGATGTTTTTACTTTTAAAAATGAGTCTGGAAATGTGTCAGGAAATTTTGAGTTGTTGGAGGGTGGAAATTTTTTCTGAATACCGCCTTAACATGATTATCATAAAACGAGCTCTTACAGAAAAATTAAATTAAAAACTCGTCAAAAGCGGCCGTATAAAATTGTTAATCTGTGTTTATCTCTAATCTTGATTTAGTTTTGGTTGGTGATATTAGTACTGAAATCTATCTCCGCCTGTAGCCCGAGCCGGCAATGATATCTCAATACCTATTTACACTCTTTCCTTATACTTGCATGGTGTCTCCATTACATACTTACTCCCATATTATATCTCACATACTTCTCACTTTCTTAGATCCATCTTATATGTACAGTCGTAGAAAAAAAAGTAAACACCCCTACTAACTCCTCAACAAATTATCTTAGAAGAAAGTTACTGGTACCAAACGATTGGAAATAACGTCTACTTTTAAATGATGTATATAAAATTTACTTAGGGAGCCATCTACATATTAAAACGAACCATAACTTTGTTTTTTTCTATAGCAATACACAATTATGACAGCATAAATGAACTCTACACCCTTCAATTAGTCTAAAAACAAATTTTTATGCAATTCGTACCATAAGTTTCTGAGAAAATTATTATTTTAAAACGAGCGTACACTGTAAGAAATAGTGATAACTTTCCACTTAAATTCCAGGAACGTTTCGCCTTTTCTGAGGTTTTCAGAATAATTTAGCTCTTTCCTGTGAAATTCTGGTTTTCATATCTGAAACGTTCCTGAACAAAAGTTGTCAACAGCAAAACGCTGCGGCCACCATTTTATTATTTTATTGTTGTGCGCCGCTCGCGCTCGACTGTCGAAAACGAATTCCTTATTCAAATGTCAAAAAATTATTGTGGAATGGAAATAAATGAATAGAGGACATAATCATTTCCGTCTTTATTGTGAAGATCTTTCAGATGAAAATGCAATACCGCTGTGACATCGCTAACAAGGAGAGGGCCCGAGGTTGGTCTCACCGAATGCGATGAACATTTGTATTTTGATAGAGTATAGTTAGTATATGACTGCCATAAAGCGCAACCCACAGGGGGTCATAAGAAAATAAGTCGCAAATTTAAGCCTTAGTTTATAACCGGATAAATTTCAGTCATTCGTTAGCGGCTCCGTGGCATACTTGGCAGCATGCTGGATTTGAGTTTTTTTCTACCCGGGACCAAACCCGTCTCGGACTTGTTTTTCGGAACGAAATTTTTTATCAATCATTTTCGAACCGCAATTGAAAAAATGTGTATAATACTTGAAATTTACGAAAAATACGAATTAAATGTATCCTTTGTAGCACATAAGTGCTTTTTTAACTACGAAATTTTGCATGTTTAAATATATAATGAAAAAAAACCCGCATATTTAATGTCTATAGACCAGAATATTTTTGTTGTTATTTAAAATTATTAACAGTTATTTCAATGAATATCTACAATTTTTAACAGAGACATAAAATAAGTGAACAAGTATATTATTTTCTTTTTGTTTTCTCATTCAAATACTTCAAATATTTTATGGTTTGAAAAATATGCTTTTATATTTTTAATATGATTTTTTAAAGTCTGAGATTCTTGATTTTTAATTAGAATAAGTGTCTACGTAGAAAATTAGAACTTTTATAGACCGTAAAATTAAGCTAATTTTAAAATTTATTTACTGTTATTTACATAAATAAGCTACTACTTTTCACAGTGAAATAAATGTATCATTTTTTACCAACTAGCTTTTTCACTTTTGATTTTTTTTAAATCTTGGATTCTTACGATTATATTTAGAATAACTGTCTTTTTGCTTAAAAATAAGTTCTAAAAAGATACTGAGCTGCTGAAAATTGTTACTACATAGGAAATAATTACAAAACCAAATATCCGAAATAAAAAAAGTCAAATTAAGAATTTTAAAAAGGGTATTAAAAAAAATCATGAAATATGCGAAATACTTTCGTATAAAAACAAAATTAAAGTAATATATAGTCATTCACGCAGTTATATCACGTGTTTTAATTTATTTCTCTGTGAAAAATAGTAGATTATTCATTGAAATAACTGTAAAAAATTTTAAATAACAACAAAAATTTTATGGTCGATAGACATTAAATATGCGTTTTTTTTTTCATTATATATTTAAGCATGTAAAATATCGTAGTTAAAAAGCATTTATCTGGTACAAAACATACATTTAATTCATATTTTTCGTACATTTCAATTATTATAGACATTTTTTCAATTGCGGTTCGAAAATGATTGATAAAAATTTTCGTTCCGAAAAGCAAGTCCGAACCGGGTTTGATCCCGGGTAGAAAAAACTCAAATCCAGCATGCTACCGAACACGCCACGAATCTGCTTGCAAAAGAAGGAAATTTATCCGATTATAAACTATAGCTTTAACTTTGCGACTTATTTTCTCAAGACCCCCTAGGGGTTGCGCTTTATGGCGGTCATATATTCATATACCAACTATACTCTATCGAAACGCAAATGTTCATCGTATTCGGTGAGACCAACCTCGGACCCTCTCCTTGTAAGATATTATCCGCCGTACCTGTCTGTTGAATGTTTAGCCAGCAGCACAAGTAGCAAAATATGCCTACTATTTGGATTTCCATTAAGACTGCATATTCATTCTAAAACTTCAATCTAACTGGGGATTCTATGATAGCTTGGTTAATTTAAATGAAAAAAGAAATTAATCAATTATCTAGAACATCCTTGTTGGACATAAGAAGTCTCCCCCCCCCCCCTCTAAAGGATTATAACCTAAAAGGAAAGGATAATCGCAAAAGAGTAAGTGGCTATAAATATAATATTTTATCTTGTTCCGCTGATATTTTTAATATGCTATATTATTTTTAGAACAAATTTTGTTTTAACAAATATGTGTATTAATATTATTTATGTTTTAATGAGTTTTCATTTAAGAATTATGCATTTATGTCTAACGTTTAAATTTAATATTAATCTATATTTACGCTATTGTCTTCTTTTCTTTCTTTCTTTCTTTCTTTCTTTTTTTTTTTTTTTTTTTTTTTTTTTTTTGTTCTTTTTTATTTCCACTCTATCTATATAACATGCAGTTGTACAGTTTTATTTGTGTTGCTCAGTAAGCTCTTCTTTTTCACGCAGTTTATTTGCTTATAAAAAATAAACTTTAATAATATCTATTCATTTATATTTTGTGAGAAATAAATAATGGCTTCATTTTTTAAAGTAAAATTTTTACTATTGTAACAGCCAAAAATATTGATTTTATTGTCACTTCTGAGAATATTGAACAGACTTTATTGAACACTTCTGAAACGTTTTTGAAAATAAGGTAAGCTTTTTGTGAAATATCAGTAATGTTTTGTTTTTAACAGAAACATTCCTGGTATTTCGCAGGAAGCTTACTGGCATTTCTGTGGAAATTTTTTAAGTTATACAGAAAAGTTCCAGTCATTTTCAAGAAATGTTTCTTGGAAATAATGGGCAACTCAGCTGCCCATTTTTTCCCAGGAACGTTACGGATTTTTTTTTTACAGTGTATTTTAAGGGCTGTATCTAAATTGAAGTTCGGTACTCGATTGTTAACTCAGAGAGAGCCTCCTTCTTGATCAAGGCACTTTAAGCACTTAATTAAGCCTGTTAGATTTCAAGACAGCATAAGAAATTTCAAAATATTTAGTCACTTGTATCATAGACGGCCCCTTAAACAATCATTTTGCCGTTTTTTTAAGCATAATTTGAAAACTACTTGGAAGAAAAATGTGCAATTTTGGATTTCCATAAAGCAGGACTTAATAAATCTGAATCCATCAAAAAAATTGTAGGTTGCAATTCATAATTTTTTCGAATATTAATTTCGTAATTCATAATTCATATCAGAAAATTATAAAAATTGCAAATTCAACGTATTTATGTTTGGGTATATTAGTATTAAAGCTGCACACAAATTAGGGCATTAGGATCATAATTTCAGAGGTTATAAATAAAAATATGAAAATGTAATTTAACATTAGAAGCACTCAATTTTGAATGTTTATAATTCAAAAACTTATCATTCAAAAGGTTTGGAATTTGGTGTTTAGGCATAGTTTGAACCAAAGATTTGAAATATCTCGTTAAAATTGGGTATTGTCATTTAAAAAAAAATGAAGTTTGGATTCGTTTTAATATGTAGATGGCTCCCTAAGCAAATTTTATATACGTCATTTTAAAGTAGACTTTATTTCCAATCGTTCAGTATCAGTAATTTTTTGTCTAGGATAATTTGTTGAGGAGTTAGTAGAGGATGTTTACTTTTTTTTCCACGACTGTACGTGGATACTTCATATAAGAACTTTTAATGCACGCAATATCTGTAACAACCCTACTTTCAACAAATGAAAAGTAACAGAGAAAAAGAAAAAATATTCCATAATAATAATTCAGTTAAAATTTAATATATCAGATTTATGTATAAGAACAAAATTCATACCTCCATCAATTCTTAAGATATCAAACCCAATTAATTTTATTATAAATATTGTTAATATTATCTACTACTTTTATACTGACAAGTTTTTGATAGGGCTCTTATTTTAAAAAAATCGAAAAGAAAAGGGGGGGGGGGTGTTAAAAAAATCATAACTTCGTCAATTCACAAGATATCGAATCAACTTAAATTTATTATAAATCTTCTTAATATTATCTACAACTTTTATATCGACAAGTTTTTGATATGAGCAGCTATTATTGAAAAAAATAGGGGGGGGGGTGTTAAAAAAGAAAAAAATATCATAACTTCGCCAATTCACAAGATATCAAATCAGCTTGAATTTATTATAAATCTTCTTAATATTATCTACAACTTTTATATTTTCAAGTTTTTGATCGGACCAATTCTTACAGAAAAATAAATTTTAAATACATAGCGGTTGAAGAAAAAAAATATATTAAAGCCGTACTCAAATCCAAACTGCTTATTTTCTTATTCATTTTTGCTCTCAAACGCATCCTGTTGGAAGTTTTTCTTATTCAGAAACTATATAATGTGCCTTACAGGTCGATTTTTTGATAAAGGCAGAATATATTTCAAAAAATTCTGTTAAAGTGGGCATTTTGAACGAAATATCCCGAAGCGATAGTGACAGAAACGATAAAAATAGTCGTTCTGAGAAAATAATTGTTTGTAAATCAAGTTCTAATTAACTGAATGAAAAATAAATTAACAAGTATCGCTTATAAATATCTTCAAAAATCACGTCAGAAAGTTTCACGTTTTTACTTTTAAAAATGCGTCTGAAAATGTGTCTGAAAATTTCGAGTTGTTGAGCGTGAAAATATATCTTTTTGAATACTGCCTTAACACGATTCTGATAAACGAGCTCTTACAGAAAAATTAAATTAAAAAATCGTCAAAAGTGGCCAGATAAAATTGTTAAACTGGGTTTATATCTAATCTTATTTCAGTTTTTGTTGGTGAAATTAGTACTTAACTTCAAAATTGACCTGCGGCTATAGACTGAACCGGAGGCGATTGTTTTGTCAAATAACTGTTCTACTTAGTGAAAATATACAAATAGCAAACAATATGGAAGAATTCATTAATAGCAATTTTATACACTATACTTGACAACATACAGTGTGCAACAATTCCACACAACGTACTATTTTATATTAAATTATTTCATTATTTTCTTTTCATATCAATCAGTTAATTTCATCAAAGTACAAAGATTACGAAATGAGAAGACTTTCGGCAGTTATTGTTCAGCTAAAATTCAAATATGAAAAACTAGTAACATTTCTAAACAAGAAATGAGTCAGGACGTTATTAATCTCTGTAAGATGACATCGCCAAAGGTGGGAGGGGAACAAAATGGTTGTTATGTAGTAGATTTTTATCGTCGTTGTCCTAAATAAGGAGCACAATATATATATATATATAAACTATAATTGAATTTGATCCACAAAACAAGTTGAAAATAAGAATAAATTATAATAAATAAAATAAAATTATCTTTTTTATGTTTTACGACAAATTTTTTTTTTACGTTTCAGAGTGGCTAAGACTAAAAACTAAATAAAAACTTTTAGACATAACTAGACGATGACATATAATAAAAAATATACATTCACATACCTGCTCATCTATAGTATATGGCCAATGTATTTCTCATTAATTTGCCCGCAAAATATATAAACTAACTTATTGTAAAATTTTATTTATTCACCAGAGTGGCCAAGATTAATAAATACATATATATTAAACCATATAAAACGAGGCCTGAAAACAACGCTGTCCTTTCAGCGGAAAATTTTCTGCATATTGGAAAGAATACAATACAACTACAATAATCGGCGAACCTACTAGGGCATAAATATGTCCATATCGGAAACTATTGCGTTCATTTGTAATTCCGTTTTACAATGTAAAAAAATACTTTTTTTTTAATCTAAAAAAACTATAATATAACAATAGATAAAAGTACACAGTAACCTCTTCCGAGTTAAGAACGATTCCTAAAAGCATTCTTTTTCTTTAGAAATTTAAGAAAACCATATGTTTTTTGAATTTAAAGAAACATTTATAAAATCAAAGTTTCTTTTGCTGTCACTTATTTTCGGAACCGTTTTCGAATACATTTTATGTTATACTAATCAGATTTCTCAAACTAGAATATCAGTTTTTAGGATGCAATCAATTATGAAATGAACATTTTCAGCTGCGTAACTGAATTTATGCGTGCAAGAGTAACAAAAAAATATAAAGATTAATATCAGTTTCAGTTCTGTTCTTTTATCTTTTTTGTCTGAAAAATATGTTCGTTGATATGATGTAGTTTCGGGGTATCGTGATCGTTTGCAGAAGTACACACGCTGTAATCCATAGCAAACCACAGTCTTTCATAAATTCGCTTCATGTAAAAGTTCATCAGGCAATAATATAGTGAACTTTTCCATGGAAAAACTATTTTATTATTCAAAAGAAGAGGACAATAGATGGAAATATTAGTGCCCTCCCCCCCCCCATACTCAGCAAAACTCTTTAGCTGTTACTAGTACCAAGATAAGCGATAAAGTCCCTTTCAATTTGCGCAATTTAACCCCTTGAGGGGCGGTGGGATGAAGTATATCCCATCTAATTTAAACAAGATTCTCACCAGAAAATTTTAACTAAATTTTATATTTTTAACTTTGGAGGAAAAATGCTGAAAAATTGCTTTTCCGTATTTAAAAATAAAATTTTTCGATTATTCTGGTGAGAATTCAATATTTAGAGTCATTTTTGCTTACCCCTCAAGGGGTTAATACGCCAAGGACATACCTGTGTTAAGCCAGTACACCAATCACAAAATATACATTAGACTAGGGGGATATATTAAAATTTGAACGAGATACACGCCAAGTACAGAAACCACATTTGGCTACCAATTAAAAAGTGAAATAAAAAGGGAAATCTATCTTTGCTTACAGAAAGTGTAACTGTGAGGATAATTAGTGACAAATATATATATATATGTCAGCAGATGTAAAAACATAATTTATGGGTCTTTAATGCTTATACGAGGCACCAGATAGCTTACATTAAATTTATGATCTTTAGATTATGCAAACAGATTTGTAAGAAACGGAATTTTTCTAATAAAAATATCAATGAAGAATATTTATGCGGGGATAACGATTGCACTTTTAGAGTAGACCTAAACAGAAATCATTTTGAATGATAGCTCTTAACAGAAAAAGGGAAAAAAAATTTAGAAAAACGACTAATTTTGAAGGAAAATATAACACAAATATATGGCCTCGCCATATATATCTCCCCCTTCGCAAAGTTCTAAAAAATAGGCTTAACTTGGCTCAACACAGATACGCATACATACAATAAACATCACAACACAAAGTACTTACTTTTAAAGATATCGGAAGATCACCAACTATAAAAAAAAAAAATCAAAGAGTACATGTACATTAAAAAGACGAATTTTTTTCATAAAAGCTGGTACCATAAAAATTAGTCATATACATGACATTTTGTTTAATTTTGTTTTCTTTATAAGTCCAGAAACAATCAAAACTCGTCTTGTTGAGACGGTCAAAGTTCAAGTGCATGCAAAAATAATTAAAAAAGTAGGCCTAAATAAAAAATAGCATAACTTGGTATGCAAATTATTTTGTTATGCCAACTGACATTCAATTGCTAGCATTGGTAATTTATATAATGCAATAATAATACAAATCGAATAAAGAAATATTATAGTATACACATATTTCAAAAAGTTGAAACTTCTTTATCAATGCACAGTGTAATCTGTACATGTATTTGTAACTTTATTCAGTTGTCTAAATTGACCCTTTAACTTTGAAATTAATCAAACAAAAATGCGGAAGTTAATTAATAATGTAATAATATTTGTGTACTGCCAACTGGCATCCTGTTTGAAACATGCAACAAGTGAATGAGCTGCATAAATGTCACCAAGTTATCTCAGTAATATCTAAAAATATAAAATGTACTTGACTTATGTGAAAAATTTAGTATCTAGCAATGTAAAATAACAGCATTAATGCTTGAAAATATTTTTTTTTTTAATCTTTTTTACTTTTTTATCTTATTATCACCTGTCTTTTTTTTTTTATAGTTTATAGGTGAATAGTTACGGTGAAGTAAATTTGAAATTAGTTAAAAATATGTTAACACTTAAATGAGAAAACATCTATTAAACTTATTTGAAAATTTATTGAACGAATTTCCAATAAGATCTCAAACAGTTGTCTAATGTTATTAACATATGAATGGGAATTATCAAAAATAGATTGGAAAAAAAGAAAAAAATTTCCAATTTAAATTAAGAAAAATACTGAAAGTTTCTAATTTTAAGTGTTATATTAACCTGAACATCACAACAAACACAATAACGATAGTTTCTTTTTGTGATCGGGCAGTTTTTCCATATTTGGCACATCTTTCTGGCAATTGGAATAAAAAATCTGCTCTAGTGCTTAATGATTATTATTTTCAACTTTGAACCACCAGGGAATAAGGTAAATATAATATACATTAATTAATTCTTTAATATTTCATTTAAAAATTACTTAACTGAAACAAATACGTATTTGTAAATTAAACAAATTTAGAGTTCATTACGTTATGTGACAAACAATGTTTCGCTAACTAATTAGAATCACGAAACAACTAGTCAATTTTCTAAACAAGAAATAAGTCTGGTCGTTATTAATGTCTTAACGATGAAAGCGGGAACAAAGAGGTTGTCATGTTCTAGAATATTAGTGTTGTTGTCCTAAATGAGATAAATAAAACATATAAAAAAACTATTGTGATTGACTTTGATCCATAAAGCATCTCCGTAATAAGAATAAAATCTAAAAAATAAAACAAAACTACCTTATGGCAAATTTTATTTACGTGCCAGAGTGTCTAAGATAAAAAAAAAACTTTTATTTTTATTTAAAACTATTGGAACTTCGCATGTTTCTCTAGTTGTTTTTTACCAAACGAACCTTGTGTTGGAAGTAGTGATGGGCGATTCTCGAGAATTCGACAATCGAGAAAAATCGTCATCGTAAAAAATCACAATCGATACAGCCATCGATTAATTCCTAGAATCTACAATCGAGATGTTTTACAATCGATTATAACGAGAAAAACTAAAAACAGTTATTGGAAAACTTAGCTATTATTCTGGCCGACAATTTCATAGTAGTGATAGGGCTTAGTGATGGGCGATTCTCTAAAATTTACCAATCGAAAAAAATCGTTATCGTAAAATACACAATCGATACAGTCATCGATTATTTTCGAGAATCTACAAAGGAGATGTTCTAGAATCGATTATTGAAATCATTGTTTTTACATATATATAAGGCAGATTTTATTAAATATAGGGTAACTGAAAACAGATGGAATAAAAAAACAACAAACCAAAGGGAGGCTATAAAGGAGCCATAAGACTGGAAAAGTCTTGTAAGGGTGCCCCCTGGTTGAAAAAAGCTGAAAAAACGCGAGTAGCTATGAAGCGGTAAGGGAAGTTTAAGTATCAAAAATTAGAATTTTTCGGCAATTAGCACCAAAATGGCCAAAGAAATAAGAATCAAAAGTACCCCCTAGTGGCAAAAACATGAACTAAAGGATGATAAAAGGGATCAAAATTTTTTATTGATTTTTCTACGTCATTTGAGATTGGATCTTTAATTTCCCCATTTTTAGAAAGACTTCGACTGGAATACATTAAACGAACCCCCGCGGGGAGCAAAGTAGGGGGCAGGGGCAAGGAAAGTGCATAATATGAATAAGTGGTCACAGGACTTACCAACGATATGTCACATGAGGGGTGTCGGCTAAATTTAGAAAAGTGCCCCCGCGCGGGGCAAAGTAAAGGGAGGGGCGCGGACGATATATAAAATGAAATAGTAGTCACAGAGCTTTCCAATGATATATCACATGAGGGGTATCAGCAAAAGATAGAAAAGAGTCCCAACTCCCAGGATTCCAATTATCGTTCCCCCGAAATATACCCTGCTCATCCTTCTCTTTGAAATTTTCATATATTAAAAATTATTTATCGGAGGGCTCCGTAAAAAAATCCGATCTAAAATGTTTAAAAACGCTACGATTTCAAAAAAGTTCGAAAAGTGCCTCTCTCGGGGCGCCAAAATAGGGAGGGAAGAAGAAAGGTTCATAATATGAAAGAGTAACTTTCCGATGATAACCGAAAACTTTCCGATGATATATCAAATGACTGGTCCAAAAAAAGTTTGAAATCTACCCCTCCCACGTGGGTTCCCTCTTTTATCCCAGAATATACCCGGAAATCACGCAGCCCCACTTTGCACCCACAGCACCCACGCAGCCACCAAAATTTTATATTTAATAAATAATATTTATCGGAGAGCTCCATTAAAAAACCTCATTTGATGATATTTATTGTAGAAATCTCTACAATTAAAAAAAAAATCACCCCGCACCGCTCCCCCCCCGCCCCCTTCCGGAATTCAAGTCTGGGAGGAGAAAGGTTCATAATATGAAAGAGTGGTGAAAGGACTTTCCGATGGAGAGGTTTGGTAAAAGTTTGAAAATTACCCCCCCCCCTTTGTCCACTCTCGCGCCCCCAGAATTCACTCACCTTCCTCTTTGAACTTTTTATATTTAATAAATAGTATTTATCTGAGTCTCCAGGTATGGGGCAGCTTGGCAGAGCTAAAATAAGAGAAACATTGAAAATTCGGGGCAAAATGACACTAAATTTAACAGTAAAGTTTCAAACTAGGACTATACAGAACTGAATACATAAACCACTATGCTTCATAACCCACATCGGTTAATAGCAATAAAAAGATAAGTGCCAGTTAAACTGATGGCATTGAGCTCACAGGTTATTCACATTAATTGTATATTATACTCTTATTTCAAAGAATAATGTCCCTCAAAAAATAAATGAAGGGAAATATACCCCGTTTGCCCCTTTTATACTTAACCAATGAACCTCCAAATCAAATCAGGGAAACTCCTTAACTATAATAAATCAGTATATCAAATTTGAAGAAAATCAGATAATTCTGCATGAAAAAAAGAAACATATCGCTAAATTAAGGGTGGTCTAACCCCTTTAACCCTTTTATACTTAAATAATGAACCTCCAAATCTAATCAGGAAAGCTCCTTATCAGAACGAACATAGAAAAAAAAAATAAAGTAAAGTAAATTGAATAATTCTCCATGAAAATCCATTTATCTAAATTAAGGGGAGGGGACTTGCCCCCTTTTCGCCCTTGTATACTTAACCAATGAACCTCCAAATCTAATGAAGGAAGCGCCATATCGGAATAAATCGGTATATTAAATTTGAAGCAAATCGAATAATTCTGCATGAAAAACCCTTTTATCTAAATTATGGGGGAGGCCAGCCCCTCCCCTTTATACTTAACCCATAAACCCCCAAATCTAATCAAGGCAGCTTCTTAACATAATAAACCGGTATCCCAAATTTGGAGCAAATCGAATAATTCTGCATGAAAAACCCATTTATCTACATTAAGGAGGGGTCTACCCCCCTTTCCCCCCTTTATACTTAAGTAATGAACCTCCAAGTTTAATCAGAGAAGCTCATTAACATAATAAACCGGTATACTAAATTTGGAACAAATCGAGTAATTCTGCATGAAAAACCCAATTATCTAAATTAAGTGGGGAACCAGCCCCCCTTCTCCCCCTTTATCCTTAACTAATGAACTTCCAAGTTTAATCAGGGAAGCTCCTTAAAATAATAAACCGGTATACCAAATTTGGAGCAAATCGAATAATTCTGCATGAAAAACCCATTTATCTAAATTAAGGAGGGGGTCTACCCGCCTTTCCCCCCTTCATACATAACTAATGAACCTCCAAGTTTAATCAGGGAAGCTCCTTAACATAATAAACCGGTATACGAAATTTGGAGCAAATCGAATAATTCTGCATGAAAAACCTATTTATCTAAATTAAGGAGGGGGGGGGACCAGCCCCCCTTCTCTCCCTTTATCCTTAACCAATGAACCGTCAAAACTAATCAGCGGAACGCCTTATCAGAATAAACATAAAAAAAATTGAAGCAAATCATACATTTTAATCAAGAGTTATCGCGTTACGTACATACATACGTACGTACGTACATGCATACACACAGAACCGACGGGTACATTAGCTCTCAGGCTTAGATAGCCTGTGAGCTAAAAAGAGATTGGATAAGCAGATGGACTCCTTTGAGAAATTATGACTTAAACCAACCGGTAAGTTTGACTCTAAAAGCTTCATTTCCATCTCGCATTTCGGCAAATCTCATCTCGGTGATTTTTCCAGCATTTCGACGCTTCCAGATGGGAAGCTGCTCGATGGTTTGTTCTTTCGCGGTTTTAAACCTTTCGGAATGGGAAGTCTCTCGAGAGTGTCTCTCGCCCTTTTCAACGTTTCCCGATGGGAAGCCTCTCGCTGGTGGCTGGTTTCTCTCGTTCTTTTCGAAATCTCCCAACGAAAAGCCTTTCGAGGATTTCGCTCGCGCTTTTCAACATTTCGCTATGAGAAGCTTTTCGAGGATTTCTCTCGTCATCGGCAGAGAAGAAAAGTAAGAAAATTTATCGAGAGTACCAAGGGACGAGATAGAGAAAGAGGCATGACAATGAGCTGTGAAATGAAGCCCTAATTTTCAAAGTTTCTCTTATTTTAGCCCTACCAAGATGTCACATACCTGGAGCCCTCCGATAAAAATTATTTATTAAATATAAAAATTTCATAGAGGAAGGTGGGTCGGGTGATTTCGAGGAAGGAAGACGTGAGAGTGGAATCATGCGGGGTGCAATTTTAAAAATTTTACCGAACCCTTCCTGTGGCATATAATTGAAAAGCCCTTTGACCACTCTTTCATACTATGAACTTTTCTTCGCCCAAAGGGGGATGGGGAAGGGGCGAACAAATTTTTAAAATCGTAGCCGATTTCTATAATAAATTTAAATATCACTTTAGATGTGGGTTTTTTATGCAGTCTTCCGGTAAATATTAATTATTGAACATAAAAATTTTAAAGTGGCGACAGTGTGAATTCCGGGGCGAAAGAGTGGGCTCACGGGGGGTGGGAGGGGGAGCAATTTTCAAACTTTTTTTGGACCAGTCATGTGATATGTCATCGGTAAGCTCTCGGATGACTCTTTCATATTATGAGACTTTCTTCCTCCCCTCCCCAATTTGGCCCCCACTGCGAGGGTAGATTTTTCCGTTTTTATCATTTTAGATCAGATTTTTTTATGGAGCCCTCCGCTAAATATTATTTATAATATATGAAATTTCAGGACACTTTTCCAAATTTAGCCAAGACCCCTCATGTGACATATCGTTGGAAAGGTTTGTGACTACTTATTGATGCTATGCACTTCCGGTGGCCGCCCCCCCCCACTTCCCCTCCCCGGAGGACACTTTTCCAAATTTAGTCAATACCCCTCTTGTGAGATATCGTTGAAAAAGTCTGTGACTACTTATTGATGTTATGCACTTCCGGTGACAGTCCCCCCCACTCTTTGCCCCCCCCCCGGGGACACTTTTTCAAATTTAGTCAAGACCCCTAGTGTGAGATATCTTTGGAAAGGTCTGTGACTACTTATTGATGTTATGTACCTACGGTGTCCCCACCACCACTTTGCACCCCCCCCGGGGGCACTTTTCCAAATTTAGCCAAGACCCCACATGTGAGATATCGTTGGAAAGGTCTGTGACTATTTATTGATGTTATGCACCTCCGGTGACAGTCTCCCCCAATTTGCCCCTCCCGGGGGACACTTTTTCAAATTTAGCCAAGACCCCTCATGTGAGATATCGTTGGAAAGGTCTGTGACTACTTATTGATGTTATGCTCCTCCGGTGTCCATCCCCCCATTTTGCACCCCCCGGGGGACACTTTTCCAAATTTTGCCAAGACCCCACATGTGAGATATCGTTGGAAAGGTCTGTGACTACTTATTGATGTAATGCACCTCCGGTGACCGCCCCCACCCCACTTTTCCCCCACGGGGTGTTTTTCTAAATTTAGCCGGGACCCCTCATGTGACATATTGTTGGAAAAGCTTATGACCACTTACTCATGTTATCCACCTCCCGCACCCCTCTCCCCCTTTGCCCCCACGGGGAGGACTTTTTTATAAATTCAGATCCAGACTTCTCATGTGACATATGGTTGGAAAGGCCTAAAGACCTGTGACGACTTAATCATATTATGCAGCTGCTGTGTCCCTCCGCTCGCTTTGACCCCTCCCCCAAGAGATCTGGTCCGAGGTTCATTCGTTTCGATATTATATTTTTTACAAGATTTTGTAGTGCGTGCACACCACACCCGCCTGCTATCATATATCAGTGCCGTATATAGCGGGTAACCTGTTCGTGATTTCATATTACAAGATTACGTATAAATTAGGGGCCCCGATTAAAGGAGGGGCCCGCTAGCGGTCGAAGTCACCTAGTCTTTACTAACATCGACGCATTCCAGTTCACCCGCAGACGATTCTTGATAAATGTATGACGTATATAATACATAATATATGATTTATAAAAAAAATTTGCAAACTGCAGTCATCGAGAAAAAATTTACACAATCGAAAATTATCGAGATGTGCATACAATCGAGAAAATCGAGAAAAACATCTCGTTATCGCCCATCACTAGTTGGAAGCCTCTGCCTTTGTTAGCGTACACCCATGCGGGCTATGCTTATTAGTTTCTCATTGTAAGAGACATAAAATAGATAAATAAACATAGATAAAATTTGTTAAAAAATTACTGAATTTTATCATTGTTTTCGATTTTTGAAACAAATGAATTAAATTTAAGTAAACGTATGATTTTTTGCATAATTTTCATTTTTGAAACTAGTAATTATTTTCTGATGCAAAATTATGTATGTAATGAAGGATTCTAAAAGCTGATTATACGATATTCGTCATAATATGCCATATAGTATGAAACATTATATAACAATCGCCTGCATTACATGCTCGTCACGGAATTTACGCAGTGGGCATATATTTATAAAATCATAAATTAATTGTACTTGTTAAATAAACTCATGCAGATTAATTACTGGCTATTTCTAATTAGTTTCGATGAAAATATTTTATGTTTGTTTTAAGAATAAATAATACTTTGAAAATAAACATGTTGCTTAAAATATCTTTTTAAAAATGCATGTATAGCAAAAGTATTTATTTAGCTTTACAAATCAGTTTCAATTTACATTTCCAATCTTACATGAATTAAAAATTGATTTATGTACCCGTATAAAAATAGAATGACTAGCGAATAATATATTTTAAAAAAGTCATTTTGACAAAACAAACCAACCCAATTAAAAGTAAAAATATTCACAATACGTGACCTGAAAAATAATTATAATACCCTCTCTTTTCTTCAAGGACAGGCCATTTTCAAGATTTCTATTTGAAAAACTGCAAAAGAGCAAACATTTGTTTGGAGAAAAAATTCCAATTGTAAAATAACTTTAATACAAAAATCTGTACAAAAGAATTAATATATTAGGTTGTTGGGAAAGTAATTACAAATTATGAGGTATGAAATGAAAAACAATAGGTGTCACAGTAAACAACTTTTTTTATTCAAAATAAATTTTACTGGCGTCTTAACTGTTCTGTCACACGTCAGTCAGTTTACTAACTCTTCAATGCCAGTTGATAGAAATTTGGCATTTTTAGATGGACTAAAATTAAAATAAAATAATATTAAAAAAAATAATAATAACCGACTTCAAAAATAGCGCTAAAAAGAACTAAATAATTCTTTAAACTTCCCTAATGACGAAACTTTATCAATTAACTGCACATCGGACATCATGTATCGGCATAAAAACGTTAAATTTAATATATAGAATTTAATAGCTACCAAACATGGATTTTCTAGAGAATATATTTTACAAAATATTAATTTACATATTTATGATTTAATTTACGAATATATACGTATAAAAAGTAATCAATTACTTTTTGAAGTTGGTGCCAACCTATCTTAAGTATAGTAAAATTGTGAATATATTGTAGCTATTACCATGAATAAAGTGATGATGGAAATCATTATACAAAATTTAAAAAATATGTCCCTATTTCTTCAGCAAATTATTTGTTTAATCATTATCGATTGTGAATGTTTGGCACCAACTTCAAAAAGTAATTGATTACTTTTTATACGTATATATTCGTAAATTAAATCATAAATATGTAAATTAATTTTTTGTAAAAAATATTCTCTAGAAAATCCATGTTTGGTAGCTATTAAATTCTATATATTAAATTTAACGTTTTTATGCCGATACATGATGTCCGATGTGCAGTTAATGGATAAAGTTTCGTCATTAGAGAAGTTTAAAGAATTATTTAGTTCTTTTTAGCGCTATTTTTGAAGTCGGTTATTATTATTTTTTTGAAAATATTATTTTATTTCCTACTTTTTAGTTATTCATACCGTAACACCAGTGGCGTGGCGTCCGGTCATCGCTGGATGCGGCGATGACCAAGCAATATTTTAAAACTCTTAATAAGCTTTTAAAACTCTACGATCCAGTTTTAGCAGAACATTTGGAGTTAATGTATAAGTGAAGGTAAGATTTAAATTTTCTTTTTTGAACATTCAACCATTGAATTTTAGAGTTAATAATTTTTCACCACAAACTTAAATAATTGCGATGACCACCGAAAATTTTCACGCCACGCCACTGCGTAACACATAATTATCCGGATTTCAACATATGCTGAATAAGTAAATTATTTGTCAAATAAATTATAATTTACAAAAATTATTTATAAAACAAATAGTTTTTAATAAATTCTTTATAATTCCATTAGATGTATTCATTTTAATAGCATTTAAAACCTATGATATTTTTTGAAACAAGTACATTGTATTCAGAACAGTCTACATTCATTTATTTATTGATGTATGTGCTGACGTATGGGTACCGGTAATTTACCCAAAGAACTTCTAACTGATAAGAAGGGAGGCTACTACTGCTTTCCGCATAAACTGTTTCACTGGCACGCGAGGGTTTTCCATTACGTCTACGGAGTCTTCCCTTCTTTACGCTAGAAGTTTTTACCTTCACCACGTGATCAAAACGTAGATGGAATATCCTCCATTTAGCAAGCATTCGTTTGGCAATAATGGCAAGCTCTTCAAGATTCATGGCGATAGCTTTTGTCCAGAATCTATCAATCAATATTTTTTTTTCCGTATGTCACAATTCTCATACCAATACTCCCCATCTTTAGGCTGTAAAGACATCAGGAATGAGCGTCAATGATTAGGTGTTTAGTCTGAATCTGATAACCGAAGACAGTGCTGCTACACATAAGAAGGCACTTTTATGTATACTGTATATGGATGCACTTTGCAGTGCACCGACTAATGGAGACACTTTGTTGAACTATAGTGCCTAGAATATATAGTGTGTAAATCGGCTGTCCCTGTAATAATTAAAAAAGTGCTAAAATATTTTATCCCTTAAATGTGCAACGATACTGCTGAAATATGAAGATCGCAGCGACATCTGCAGGATATTTTCTACAACTGCAAGATATTACTAGTCTATACAATGTAATACTAGTAATACGAAAATCCCGCAGATGTCGCTGCGATCGACACTTGGGATTTTAGCAGTATGGCCACACATTTAAGGGATACAAATTTTTAGCATTGTTTTGGTAGCATATTTCCACACTAGGCATTCTAGACGCTGTAGCTGAACTCTGATGTATAAGGACACTTTGCTATTGAATGGAGGATATTCCAAATCTGGGTTCGAGGCTGAAAAAAGTCACGTGATACCGGTAATTTACCCAAGAAACTTCTAACTGATAAGAAGGGAAGATACTACTGCTTTGCCTCATGAACTGTTTCATTGGCTAGCGGGGATTTGCATTACACGTCTATGGAGCCTTCCCTTCTTTATGCTAGAAGATTTTACCTTGACCACGTGATCAAAACGGAGATGGAATATCCTCCATTGTAAGCTTTTTGATACCCACTTCCGATGTCGGTTAGCATCGTTTTAGACATTTGGGTTTTTCTGAATGCGACATCTTTTCTAGGCAAGATCTCGCACTTCGGAATGTTATCGCATCCAGTAAACTTTAAGATCCACATCGATATTGGGTGTGGAAAAGCTGACAATCCATCAATAAAGTTTACACATCACAGCGCGGCGAAGTGCTTTAAGAGAAACTAATGTCCAAACTATAGCAAACCTAGGCATTTCCTATTACATAACTACAGCGTCTAGAATATATAGTGTGGAAATCGGCTATCACAGTGATACTTAAAAAAGTGCTAAAATATTGGATCCCATAAATGTCAAATGATGCTGAAATCCAATGAGTCGATCACAGCGACATCTGCAGGATAAACTCCAAGACGATTTGGTTACAGCCATAGAGAAGAGATAGGGGTGGAGAGTGCTTTGGTAACCCTAAAGTGGAACCAACATAATAGTCACGTTTTTATAATAGTCACGTGACTTTTACCGCCAAAGGCTAGCATATGCTTGCAAAAGGAAAATAAACAAATTACCGTATCGTTAAATTAAAGTGAGAATCTTCTTTTACTAATTTAAAACAGATTTTGAGTTGCTTTGTTTTACTTAGTTTATATTTTTGCACTACTTCACATGCATAATGTGGATGCTGAGTATTTTTATTTTTTTTTTCACGACCGGCAACAATTTTCAAATTGCCAAGCAAGCGACAACGAGCGAAATCTGGAAACCTTTACATGAGTAGGGCCGGTCATGTTGATGCCGCTTTTCAACGGAAGTCTCTACTGAAAGCACACTCCACCCCTATTTCTTCTCTGTGGTTACAGCGTCTAAAATATATAGTGTGGAAATCGGCTATTACCGTAATACTTAAAAAAGTGCTGAAATATTGGGTCCCTTAAATGTCAAAGAATGCTGAAATCCAATGAGTCTATGACAGTGACAACTGCAGGATATTTTCTAAAACTCAAAGACAATTTGGTCTAGACACTGTAATAATACGATGTTTACTTTGATATTTGAAAATATATCGCAGATGTCGCTGCGATCGGCACCCTTGATTTTAGCGTCATTGCACATTTAAGGAATACAACTTTTTAGCGCTGTTTCGACAGCAGATTTCCACGCTATGTATTCTGAACGCTGTAATTTGGTCTAGCTCTAGATGCTGTAAACATGTTCACAATACCTACTGGGTTCCGATCCTGAGCCATTCTCATTGGTTCCTCAGATTCAGATATCCGAAACATAATGACTGACTATCGCAGTAGTACAGCGTCTAGAATAGATAGTGTGGAAATCTGCTATTCAGACAGCGCTAAAAGTTGTATCCCTTAAATGTGCAATGATGCTGAAATCCAGGGAGCCGATCGCAGCGACATCTACGATATATTTTCAAATTTCAAAGTAAACATCATCGTATTATTACAACGTCTAGACCAAATCGTCTTGGAGTTATAGAAAATATCCTGAAGATGTCGCTGTGATCGATTCATTGGATTTCAGCATCGTTTCACATTTAAGGGATCCAATATTTTAGCACATTTTTTAAGTATTACTGTGATATCCGATTTCCACACTATATATTCTAGACTCTGTAGCAGTGGTACTTAAAAAGTACTAAAATATTGTATCCCTTAAATGTAAAACGATGCTGAAATCCAAAGATTCGATCGGAGCGACATCTGAGGATATTTTCTAAAACTCCAAGACCATTTGGTCTAGACGCTGTTATAATACAATGTTTATACTGAAATTGGAAAAATATAACGCAGATGTCGCTACGATCGGCTCATTGGATTACAGCATCATTGCACATTTAAGGGATGCATTTGTTTAGTGCTGTTTGGATAGCAGATTTCAACACTATTTATTCTAGGCGTTGTACTTGTGCTCTGATACACGAGAAAACTTAAAGGTTGATTTTCAACTTTGCGACACTGACTTCCGATATCGGTTTGCCTCTATGTGGGCCTTCCGGTTTCGTAGATGACAGAATGGCCGGGATCCAGTTAGATTTTTCTCTCTTAGCGAAACAAAATCGACCAATCAGTAGGCTGCATTTTTGCAAACAGAGAACAGTTCGCAAAACTGCGGGCTTCTGATTGGTCAATCTCGTTTCACTACCAGTGAAAAATCTATCTGGATCTCGGCCTTTGTCCAGCTAAGTTTCCGCACTTTGAAAGATCTCGTATCGCTGCAAGAGTAACAGTAGGAAAGATGAGTGCTTATAATTGAGCGACTGCTTAAAAAAGGATTTGAATTTTAAAGTTTTTATTTTTTAAAAATGTTCTAATCATCAGATTTCTATGAAATTGCAATGGGACCAAATGGGTGACTTACACTTTCAAACAAAACAAAAATTATTAAAATCGGTTCATATTTAAGAAAGTTATGCGTGAACATGGACAAAACACACATACAGGTCGAATTGATAACCTCCTTCTTTTTGAAGTCGGTTAAAAAATAGCTTTTGTCTAGATTCGTCTCAACCAATAGAATATCTCCGTATGACTGCACTTTCCTACCGAGGAACTCTACCTGAAGAAAATCTGAAATCATTCTGATATCTAAATCGATAACCGAATCTGAATCTAAAGACAGTGTCGTTACACATAGCAATACTATAACGACTAGAATACATAGTGTGGAAATCGGCTATCTCTGTAATACTTAAAACAGTGCTAAACTATTGTATCCCTTAAATATGCAACGATGCTGCTGCAATATTCAGATCGCAGCGACATCTGCAGGATATTTTCACCAACTGCAAGAAATCGCTAGTCTATACAATGTAATACTAGTAATACGAAAATCCCGAAGATGTCGCTGCGATCGACACTTGGCATTTTAGCAGTATCGTCGCACATTTAAGGGATAAAATTTTTTAGCACTGTTTGGATAGCATATTTCCACACTAGGTATTCTAGACACTGTAGCAATGCACTCTATTATGTATTGAGATATGAAGGCGCTTTGTGACTTCAAAACAACAGGCACCCCTACTCAGGCACTTATGCTAAAGCGTCTAGAATATACAGTGGGGAAATCGGCTATCGCAATAGTACAGAGTCTAGAATACCTAGTGTGGAAATATCCTATTCAAACAACGCTAAATATTTGTATCCCTTAAATGTGCGACGATACTGCTAAAATCCCAAGTGTCGATTGCAGCGACATCTGCGGGATTTTCGTATTACATTGTATAGACTAGCAATATCTTGCAGTTGTAGAAAATATCCTGAAGACATCGCTGCGATCTGCATATTTCATTATATATATTATCATCGTTGCACATTTAAGGGATACAATATTTTAGCACTTTTTTAAGTATTACAGGGATAGCCAATTTCGACACTATATATTCTAGGCGCTATAACAGTAGTACTTAGAAAGTGCCAAAATATTGTATCCCTTAAATGTCAAACGATGTTGAAATCCAAAGAGTCGATCTCAGCGACATCTGAGGATATTTTCTAAAACTCTAAGACCATTTGGTCTAGACGCTGTTTTAATACAATGTTTACATAGAAATTTGAAAATATAACGCAGATGTCGATGTGATCGGCACATTGGATTTCAGCATCATTGCACATTTAAGGGATACAATTTTTTAGCTCTGTTTCGATAGTATTCCATACTATTTATTCTAGCCGCTGTACTAGCTCTGAGAGATACTATATCTAGATAGAATACATAGTATATTGCTCTGAGATATTAGGAACTTTAAAGGTTGATTTTCCACTTTTCGACACCTGCTTCCGATATCGGTTTGTACCTATGTGGTCCTTCCGGTTTGGTGGATGACAGAACTTGATCGGGATCCAGATAGATTTTTCGCTCTTAGCGAAACGAGATCGACCAAGTAGAAGCATGCATTTTATCAAACAGCGAAAAGTTCGCAAAACTGAAAACTTCTTATTGGTCAATATTGTTTCGGTAACAGCGAAAAATCTATCTGGATCTCGATCCTTGTCCAGCTAAGTTTTCGCACTTGAAAAGATCACGTATCTCTGTAAGAGTAACATCATGAAAAATGATCGCTTATGGGCGACTGCTTCAAAAAGGATTTGAATTTTAAAGTTTTTATTTTTTTTTAAATGTTCTAATCATCAGATTTTGGTGAAATTGGAATGGGACCAAATGGGTGACTTACACTTTCAAACAAAAAAAGAATTATCAAAATCGGTTCACATTTGCAGAAGTTATGCGTGAACATGGGCAAAACATACATACAGGTCGAATTGATAACCTCCTTCTTTTTGAAGTCGGTTAAAAAGACATTTTCTGCATCTTATCTATTCCTGAATATTTTGCCCTTTAGATAGTTGGTAAGATCCATAAACATATAGAAATCAGTAAATGGTTAGGTGGGTGAGGGTATTCGCAGAACTATTAAGACAGGGCTTTAAATTTGAAATCGACTTTTTGCCTTTCTGCTGTTAGGTTAATTCATATGGTACCCATGTTTGAAACTTTTCAGCTTTTCGAGCTAGCAAATATATTCGGAAATGGTTGACATTTATACGCTAAACTGTTCAGCGAATTCCCTAACTGTGAGTCGGGGATTTGCTTCCGCAATTTCTTTTAGTGCGTTGCTGTCAAGATCGGGATATGACACTCGGCATTTCTCAGCTTGAGGTCTTGTTTCGCAGTAAAGTGTGACAAAACGACGAATTTTCGCGACCTAGGTGAAAATTGTGTGCATTTTTGCAAGGTTTTTCAATTATGTAGAGTTTTACTATAAGTCCCACAATGTGAAAAACTGTGTACTTTCCCCTTTGCTTACCATCTAGCCTCTTTTTTCAGAAGAAAATGTATCGGAAAAGTAGGTAAAACACACTGTTAAAAATTTGCAGCAAACTGCCCAGTCGTCCGACTGCTTTAGTGAAAACTGTTACTTAATCATAATTTAACTCGATTGCGATCACATTATTACCTATATTGTAGGTATTGAAACCGTTTCTTATAGAAAAAAGTCGAATGACAGGACAGTTTGTTACAAAGTTTTAACAGTGAAAGTGAAAACAAAAATGAGTAACTGATGAAATAAAAATTTTTATCAAAGTACAATTTTTTGAATTATTGTAAATTATTTTATTCGTCTTATGAGCAATATTCTGAGCCTGTATATATTATTATTTTTTTTATTGGGATTTGATACATAAAGTATTGATTTTTATTTATTTATTTTTCTTAATTCAGCAATTTCGTCTTATAGAGTCCCGATCCCTCTATATCCCACAAAACTGTTCGCACATTCCTCTTCTGTAAGCATTTAAGGAGTGAGAAAATTTGAGATTACCTGCATCCATGTGCAACTTTCGCAGTCACCGGTGCTCGATTGAATGAAAATCCAAGTGAAAAAACATGCTTATGCAGCAACCTCATAAAATAAACGACACTTTTTTGTTTAAAAATAACTAAAGTTTGGAGTTTTTGCATTAAAAATGTATAAAATTAATTCTTTGAATAAAATTAATAAAAAGTGCCATGATTGGGAATTGTGATCCGTCTCGATAAACAATGAAAACCTTGTTACAATGTACACCGGAGCGAAATTTTACAAATAACAGATTCATTACACGATTTTGTACATTCTGATGTTGCTACCTTCAGGTTGTCCCATTCCATTATCACATTCCGATAACCGTTGGCCGAAATTCGAAGCAGATTGTATTCGTGTAGTAAAATCTCATGTAATTTTTCTATGCCAATATAACTTTTGTGAGCACTCTTAAATGATTAACAATTACTTCGGCTTACTCAACTATGTCATACATTAAATACATTTAGAGAACCTACTACACAGATGGTTAATGCTGTAATTGGATTGATCTACATAAGATGGATGTAAATGATACAACAACTATCGAAAATCAGACCCTTTTTTTCTAGTTGCCAACTTTTACACCTTTTATCCCACGAATATTTTTGAAGAGAAAAATTTATTTTATTTAATAATCAAAATCTTAGGATTAAATAAGGCAGTTTTTCTGTTGAGAAATAGTGGTATTGGAAAGAAAATAAAAGTTGGCAACTATGCATTTACCGAGCAACAGGATACATCGATGCATATTAATATACCTTGATATATCAAATTGATTTCAGCAAAAATGAGAAACAGAAAATGTTGTCCCAAAGGTTTAAATTTAATGCAATTTCCTCAAAGCTCAATTTTTCTTCTAATTTGCTGGCATTAAATGTGAAAGACAAATTATTAATTGCATTTTATGAAGTGCTTCAAAAATTTAATCATAAGATATGCTTACAAATTTGAAATTTATTGAGATAAGTTTTGAATTTGAGATCTGTTGTTAAATGCAGAGTTATTCCAAACTCATGGGCAAAAATTTGAGTGCTGATAGAATATACTGCAACAAAAAGTTTTTATAATTGAAACCAGTGTCGAAATCCATTTATTCATTGAAAAATACAGTTTTTCTTATCCCAAGTCTGGATCTGATTATCACTCAAAATTTTAACAGTAATGAAGATATTCCAACGCAATTTGTTGAAATCTTATTTTTCTTTTTGTAAAATGTTTTAACGTTATGAAAAGAGATGGAAGGGCCTAGCAGTCTGATCAGTGACACTTTATTTGATATCAATAACATTTCAAATTATACAGCGTAATGTTTAGAATTGTTTGGACGAAGATTGTTTCTACTTCCAATACTTTAATTTTGTCACGCTTCACACAATGCAACACAACTCTATTGTAAATTTCGTTTAAATATCACTATTATTGTGAAAGTTTTGAACAAAAATCCAGCTTCAATCCGTACATTTTAATAAATAAATGGTTTGCGACATTGGTTTGCTAAATTGCCCGTGATTTTTAAATCGCCATGCATAATTTTCAATAATAGTGGTGTAATTTGCGCTTTAGGACGTGTGATTATTTGCCATATGATATAAACAGCTGTGAAAACAACCTAATGAACTTTTATACTTGTTTATATTTGTATATACAGGGTGTCCATAATTAAACGACCCTACTTTAAAGTTGCCTACAGGCAAAACTATTGTTCATAAAGTTGTGAAATTTCGTGAAAGACATAATAAAAGGATGAGAATGTCTTTAAGCTAAAAAATATGTAAATAAAAATTGTTCAAAATTTCGCCACCAGAGGGCCATTTTAATAAATTGCACATTTAGCATTGCGATAGTTTAGAAATTTTATTTATAGGATGTTCATAATTAATCGACCCTATTTTAAAGTTGTCTACACACGAAACTATTGTTCAGAACGTTGTGAAATTTTTTAGAGGACATAATGAAAGTATGGGAATTTGTTTGAGCGAAAAAAAATAGAATACTGTTTTTTAACGAATTACACATTTAGCATACATTTACGATAGTTTAACTAATTTTGTTATAACCAAACATGTTCTGCATGGCTTTCATCATTTTCAGATACCATCTGGAATCGTAAGATCGCATGTTCCACAGTTGACCGCAGTGTGTTCTGCGAAATGCTAGGAACATGTCGTGAAATGCTGTCTTTAGAATAAGGTTAAGTTAATAAATACAATTTTTAAACTATCGTAATTCTAAATGTGTAATTTATTAAAAAGCAGTGTGTTCTGCGAAATGCTAGGAACATGTCGTGAAATGCTGTCTTTAGAATAAGGTTAAGTTAATAAATACAATTTTTAAACTATCGTAATTCTAAATGTGTAATTTATTAAAAAGCAGTGTGTTCTGCGAAATGCTAGGAACATGTCGTGAAATGCTGTCTTTAGAATAAGGTTAAGTTAATAAATACAATTTTTAAACTATCGTAATTCTAAATGTGTAATTTATTAAAAAGCAGTGTGTTCTGCGAAATGCTAGGAACATGTCGTGAAATGCTGTCTTTAGAATAAGGTTAAGTTAATAAATACAATTTTTAAACTATCGTAATTCTAAATGTGTAATTTATTAAAAAGCAGTGTGTTCTGCGAAATGCTAGGAACATGTCGTGAAATGCTGTCTTTAGAATAAGGTTAAGTTAATAAATACAATTTTTAAACTATCGTAATTCTAAATGTGTAATTTATTAAAAAGCAGTGTGTTCTGCGAAATGCTAGGAACATGTCGTGAAATGCTGTCTTTAGAATAAGGTTAAGTTAATAAATACAATTTTTAAACTATCGTAATTCTAAATGTGTAATTTATTAAAAAGCAGTGTGTTCTGCGAAATGCTAGGAACATGTCGTGAAATGCTGTCTTTAGAATAAGGTTAAGTTAATAAATACAATTTTTAAACTATCGTAATTCTAAATGTGTAATTTATTAAAAAGCAGTGTGTTCTGCGAAATGCTAGGAACATGTCGTGAAATGCTGTCTTTAGAATAAGGTTAAGTTAATAAATACAATTTTTAAACTATCGTAATTCTAAATGTGTAATTTATTAAAAAGCAGTGTGTTCTGCGAAATGCTAGGAACATGTCGTGAAATGCTGTCTTTAGAATAAGGTTAAGTTAATAAATACAATTTTTAAACTATCGTAATTCTAAATGTGTAATTTATTAAAAAGCAGTGTGTTCTGCGAAATGCTAGGAACATGTCGTGAAATGCTGTTGTTGGTTTTGGGGGCACACAGAGTTAGCAGAATAGCTCGACATAAACATTTATTAACACTAACACGAAGACAAAAATATATACATAGCTTAAGTGCGACTAAGCACTGGCATGTTTTTAACAGAACTAAATAATCTCGCTCGCAGAGCGGATTTGTAGAAACGTCACTGTACGCGCATGCGCTGAAATAAAAGGGTAAGATAAATGGACGTTGTATTCCAACAATTCCCCCTTTACAACGTGCATTTTCTTAACAAAACAATGTTCTCCTATTAAGCAAATTACAGAGAAATAATATTAATATAAAAATTACAAATACAAATTATATACTTATATAAAAAGGATACAGAATAATGCTGAAAATTATTTTAAACATTTTGTCCTATCATTTCACAACATTTTTTATGTTTATAAGCATTTAAAGCTTTGGTTAAAATGTCTGCAGGCATATTTTCTGTCTCTAGGTATTTAACCTCTATTTCGCCATTATCGTAAATTTCACGCACAAAATGATGTCGAATGTCGATGTGTTTCGTGCGCGAATGGTAAACCGGATTTCGTACTAATTTTTGAGCAGACTGGTTATCACAAAATATTATAGTAGGCGCAGTCACTGTTTCAGGAGAAAGTTCACTTAAAAACCGTCTGAGATGCAAAATCTCTTTGGCGGCTTCTGACAATGCCATGTACTCCGCCTCTGTTGTGGATAAGGCGACAGTTCGTTGTTTTCTCGATTCCCACGATATGGCTCCACTGGCGTATTTAAAAATGTAGCCAGTGTACGATTTTCTGTCATTCACATCCGACGCCCAATCGGCATCGACAAATGCAATCAAGGATTCAGAATCACGTTTAAAGATCAGTCCTTGATCTTGGGTTCCTTTCAGATATCGCAAAATTCTTTTTGCAGCTATCCAATGAGGTTTACCTGGATTGTTGTTAAATTGACTTAGGAAATTCACAGCGTGAGTTATATCAGGTCTAGTAGCAACTGATAAATACATAAGGGATCCTATTAATTGACGGTAGGGAATATTATTCATTTCAGACTTTTCTTCTTCAGTTTTGGGACACATATCTTTAGTAAGCTTCACGTTATTATCAAAAGGTGTAGATATTGGTTTGGATTCTTGCATATTAAATTTGCTCAGAATATCTTCAATGTATTTCTTTTGTGTAATTTTAATATTGTCCCCGTTTTGCATAAATTCTATGCCCAAACAATAGTGTAAGAGACCTAAATCTTTCATTTTAAATGATTTTGCTAATTCATCTCGAATATATTGATAATCTTCTTTACATTTAGTAAGAATTATGAGATCATCAACATAAACAATGATAATAGCTTCAATGGGAGATTTAGAAAAATACACACATTTATCAGCATTTAGTGATTTAAACTTCATTTGTTTCAATTTTTCATCTAATTTTTTGAACCATTGGCGACCCGATTGTTTTAATCCATAAAGGGATTTTTTTAATAAACAAACTTTGTCATCATTAGATTCATTTTTAAAACCTTCAGGTAATTCCATGTATATTTCTTCAGTTAAATCACCATTTACATAAGCCATAATAAAATCTAATTGATATGCAGTGAACCCATTTTGGATGCCATATGCGATCGCAGTTCTTATTGAACTTAATCTAGCTACAGGAGAAAAATTTTCGTCAAAATCGATACCAGGTTTTTGTGTACAGCCTTTTGCCACCAATCTCGCTTTAAATTTCTCGATTGACCCATCTGGCTTATATTTTGTTTTTAAAACCCACTTAGATCCTATAATTTTCTTATGTTTTGGCCTATCTACTATTTGCCATGCATTTTCTTGCATTAATGAATTAAATTCTATATTTATCGCATTTATCCATTCGTTTTTATACGGACTATTTAGAGCTTCAAATAATTCAGGACAAGAGTCAAAAGAATTATTTACTGCAGTTTGAGATTTTTCTTCTTTCGGAATAATAATTGTTTGATATTCCTTTCGAGGTCTCCCTTTTCTACCTGTTTTTATTTTTCTTGGCCTCCCGCGCGTTCTGAAAGAAGGGGGGTCGGAAATTTCATCAGATTGCGAATCAATTTCTCTTTCACTGTCGCCACTAGAATTGTCTGATTTCGTTTTCATGACTGAAAATATTTCTGATTGTTGCGTAATTGTATTTGCGCTCGTATTTTCATTATTTTGAGAGAAAGGAAAAATTAATTTTATTTCGGTGTTACAGGAGGGATCATTTTCAAATTCGTTAATAAATCGAACATCACGGCTTATAACAATTTTTCTAGATTTCTTGTTCCAAAGCCTATATGCTTTTGATTCATTAGAATAACCTACAAAGATATGTTCTTCTGATCTAGGATCAAATTTTCCTTTATTTTGCCTTTTATTAAGTACGAAACATTTTTGCCCAAATATTTTGAAGTATGATAAAGTTGGCTTGATGCCAAAGAATACTTCATATGGAGTTTTATTTTCGCTTAAACGTCGTGTCGGGCAGCGATTGCGTATGTAAGCAGCACAATTTATAGCTTCGGCCCAAAAACATTGTGGAAGATTACTTTGTAATAGTAAACACCTTGCCATTTCAGTTAACGTTCTATTCGATCTCTCAGGGGTGCCATTTTGCTGAGGGGTTAAAGGGGAAGAAAATTCTCGTTTTATACCGCATTCTTCGATATATTTATCAAATTCTTCGCCGCAATATTCTAAGCCATTATCTGTACGAAGAAATTTTATTTTCTTTCCTAGTCGGTTTTCGACTGCTGCTTTGTACTTAACAAATGCATTCTTAACCTCATCCTTGGTTTTAAGAAAACTAACTTCAATATAACGTGATTTATCATCAATAAAAGTAACAAAATATCGCGATCCTCCATGGGAAGGGACTCTCATGGGCCCACATAAATCTGAATGGATCCGAAATAATAAATCATTACTTTCAAAATTTGATTGTTTAGGAAAAAGGCGGACAGTTTGTTTACCTTGAATACAAACTTTACAATCTTTAAGAGACTCATCATCATTGAAATTTAAATTTCTAACCATATTATTGGATTTAAGTTTCTTTAAATCAGACTCATTTAAATGTCCTAACTTTAAATGCCATTTTACAAAATCACTTACCTGTGCTATTGCAGCTCTTTCGGGGATTGGATGTACATAATATAAATCACCTTGACGAACAGCTTGTACTAGTATAGAACCATTAGGCTCAATTATTTTAGCATATCGTTCTTTAAAAAGCACAGAACGATTATTAGCCGTTGCTTTTGACGTTGAAATCAAATTACATTTTAACTCGGGCACACACAGAACGTTCTTAAGTGTGAGATTAGTAGTCCCACTACCGTTAGGCACTGTAATAAGAACTGTTCCTATTCCTGTGATTTTTGCTGTTTTATCAACCGCAAGCTGTATTGTAGAATTATCACGAGGATGAAATTCTGTAAATAAATTTTTATCTTTGCACATATGAGATGTACAACCACTGTCTAAACACCATGCCGGAGATTCATGATATACGTCGTTAAATGCCATACTAACCGGTTCTTCATAACTAATCATTGAACCTTGATTTCCTTTATTTAAAGATGCAAGCTTTCTGTCAGCTATTTTCTTTCTACATTCGTTAGCTTTATGCCCGATTTTGGAGCAATAATTGCACTTGAAATTACGATAATTTCTCTCTGCAGGAAAATTTTTATTTGTATTAGTCTTCCATTTTTCATTTTTCTTCTGTTCTTGATTGTTTCTCTTGTTTTCTATATAATAGGCATTTTGTGAATCATGGGTGGTTTTTCCTTTTCTAGCTTCCCATTCTTCTAGCATCTTAATTTTCAAAGAATCGGGTTTAGGTAATTCATCTCTCGATTCTATAGCGCATCTAAAATTTTCGAAATTCTCAGGAACACTGTAGAGTAGAAGAATTGATAACAAATCATCCGCAATTTCTATTTCCATTTCTTTTAATTTATCAACAATCTCAAAAAAGATATTTAAATGTTCAGACATCGTTTCACTGAAACTCATCTTTCGAAACAGAAGCTGTTTTAACAGCGTTGCTTTCTTTGCAGGGCCTCTTGATTCATAAACGTCTTTCAATTTATTCCATACAGAATTTGAAGTCGCACAATGCTTGATGTGACACAATTCACTAGGATTTATGGCCAGAATTATATCAGCACGAGCTTTTTGATCAGCCTGGAGCCATTTCTTTTCATCAGCGCTACCTTCGGCCGGTTTCTCTTCTTTGCCGATTACATAATCCCAATGATCATTTTTTATTAATACTGCTTCAATTTGAAGTTTCCAGCTATCAAAGTTATCTTTGCCGAGCTTTTCAATTGTCGTAACATGTGACATGATTAAATAAAATATCTCGCAGCCACAAATCAAAACAGTTAATGACAGAACGTAGAAGAGTTCTTAGTTTCGGTTTAGGCTTAAGATTTTATGATTCGAAAGTTCGAATTAAAAAATATTTCTGCTATTTATAGCGCAGTGAGTAGCGTCTCTGGTACCCATAACCTTTGTTGGTTTTGGGGGCACACAGAGTTAGCAGAATAGCTCGACATAAACATTTATTAACACTAACACGAAGACAAAAATATATACATAGCTTAAGTGCGACTAAGCACTGGCATGTTTTTAACAGAACTAAATAATCTCGCTCGCAGAGCGGATTTGTAGAAACGTCACTGTACGCGCATGCGCTGAAATAAAAGGGTAAGATAAATGGACGTTGTATTCCAACAGCTGTCTTTAGAATAAGGTTAAGTTAATAAATACAATTTTTAAACTATCGTAATTCTAAATGTGTAATTTATTAAAAAGCAGTGTGTTCTGCGAAATGCTAGGAACATGTCGTGAAATGCTGTCTTTAGAATAAGGTTAAGTTAATAAATACAATTTTTAAACTATCGTAATTCTAAATGTGTAATTTATTAAAAATCGCCCTCTGGTGGCGAAATTTCGAACTGTTTTTATTTATATTTTTTTTTTAACTTAAACAAATTCCCATCCTTTTATTATGTCTTTTACAAAATTTCACAATTTTATGAACAATAGTTTTGTCTGTAGACAACTTTAAAGTAGGGTCGTTTAATTATAGGCACCCTGTATATACATATAAAGAGAGAGAGAGAGTTACAAACATTTAAATTTTTATATATTATTTTTATTTCTTTTTTATATACAATTAACATCTATTTGTGTATAGAAATAGATAAATGGTTTCGTTATATTAAATAAATTTCACAAATATTGAAAAACTTGCTTGTGTATATAAAACGATGAATAGGTTGCTAGAAAATATGTTGTCAAATTTCCTTCTATGGCCATTTTTTCTTTCTCGCCAAAGCCGCTATAATGGAAAAGTACCCCACACAATTATGTGTTGCTTTATTGTAACAAAAAATCTCATATTTCGTTATACGATGCATGTCATTTTATTTTTTTATATTCATTATTGCATTATCCTTCCATATGTAAATGCAAGTATAGAAATATGATGTTATTGCAGTGTAAAAATATGAACTATAATTTATTTAAATATCGTTTCGTATGAATTTTTATTCGCCTTCTTAATTTCCTGAATAATTATTTCCCACAAAACTAGCTATCTTCTGGGTATAATTAAGTTCCGAATATTTTTATTAAGCAACTCTTTTCGTAAATAATTGTCACTTGCACCCGCTATAAGTTCTTGATGTATTACCAAAGTTTTGACGCAAGAAAGATTAGCATCAGGGATTATGTCCATGCATTCTTTCATGGAAAAATGAAACAAAAGCTGTAAGCACTGAAAGCATATTATAATGTGCTTTAGAAAATAGCTGTTGAATGAACAAAGCGTCGATGAATTATTCTATTAGTAAAGTTATTGATAAAATTCCTTTAGAGAACAGAATTAGAATTTAGATAATTACGTGATTAAGTACGTTGTATTGAGAATTTCTGAACGAGCTATTAATAACTGCTGAATGCGCACAATGTTGATGGATTATTCTATTAGATAAAATATTTCTAAAATTTCTATATGCAGATATTAATATTTAGAAAAGTAGGCGATTAGGTATTTTGTGCTCCGTGTATTAATTAAAATCTTGCAATATTTTCTTGGAGGCCATTTGTTTATTTATTACTTCGAATTTATTTTATGATAACCAGATTTCATATGATTTCGTTTTTTTTTAGCAAAAGGAGTTTGCATATTGTGATAGACAATAATTCCCTATAGCTATACTACTTTTAGGGAGGAGAATATTGCAAGGTGGACTTTTAAAAGAAAATTTATTAAAATTGTCAATCTTGTGTAAAGAAACTCCCATTTTTTTACTCAACTCGGTACCTCGATACTCTGGTTGACTGTATGGTTTCAAACACGCAAAATTTGTCACCAATTAATTAATTTTTGCTGCCAGCACGCTGTCTATCGGGCATAGTTAGTATTTCAAGTTAAAGGCATTCTGCTAGCTCGACATATTCTCATTATTGAGAGTGAAATACAAACATCGAAAGAAACGAACATCTATTGTCAATATGCAAAGTTTTTTTTTTTTAATCAAAATTATTCCAAAAGTACGAAAGAATAGGCAATTTTCGAATGAATTCTTTCCGAGATCGAATGATTAGGACGAGAAAAAAGTCTCTGAAGAAGTTCGGAATATGCAAATGCAGTTAGTTGCATATGGCCGACTGAACGAAATTTAAAGAAGAATTTTCGCAGGTTCTAGCGTGCTTAACCGCCTAGTTGAACTTGGAGTTATTAGGTAGCCAATTTTGTGCAAATTCTGGATGATTATACTCACAAGGAAGGTCTCCATATTGGGCATACTCAGAATATGTTGAAAAAAAATGCTAGTGAAAGTACTCATGTATGTAATAAAGGATCAGTTAAAATTGGCGGCGGAATTACAGTAGAAAATCTGTAAAAAAAATAAATACTTTCGAATAATTGGTGTGAAAAGACGAAAGCGGCACGCAATTTGGCGAGCAGCACTTTTCCTCGCCAAAAGCAAATGATTTTAATGAATCGGAAAATTGTTTGTTAATTGATTTTTAGAATATGCGGTATTTAATGAATTTAAACATAAACCATGAAAGAATTTATTATTATTATTATTATTATTATTATTATTATTATTATTATTATTACATTTTGTATTATACTTGTTGCTTGTTGCCGATTTGAACGAAATTTTGCCATTGTTTTATTGTCCAGTCCACAATTTTTTTAATTTAAACGGCTTTATCGGTTATAAAAATAACTTTTAACGCCAGATGAATAATACTGCCGTAATACATTTCCATACCGAAGAAGCTGTTTCCATAGCAACAAAGTTGAATCGACAGTATATTTTTGAGTTTGGAACAATTTTAATCAATTTAAATTTTGTTTTAAATCGTAAAATATGATAGTTAAAATTCGTTATAAGTACATATAAATATATATGACAAAACTATAGTTAAAACAAACTAAAAATGACAAAGCTAAAGTTATTTAAATTAAACTTATTTAAACAAATTCAACATAAAAAGTTTTTTCCTGAAAGAGTATTCGACAAGCGTACTTTTTTTTTTAAACTTAATTTCTTCGCCAAACGGTGATAAGTCGCCAAATAAGCGAAATGTTCATTATTTTTTTACGGACGTTCTACCGAGGTTCCGCCAAAAATTTCTTTATAAACATATATACCCATGGGAGAAGAACATTCTGTATTTTTTTCAGATTTTTCTGAGTATGCCCGTATGGAGACCTTCCTTGTCAGCCATCATCTTAAAAAGTGGGTTTACACCGTCCTAATTATAAACATGAGTTAATTTTAAAACTGAAATAATCATCTGGAAATGAAGATTTCATAAACTGTTAATAAATCAATTCAAGAAGCTTTAAACAAAAGTGGAGAAATTTTGAGAGAGGAATTCAATTTCTTTCTTGACAGCGTCTCCTTCACAATTGAAAGAAGAAATAAAGATACCTTAATCCAAATTTAGTGAGTGGTTATCCAGATTGTTAGTATTTACAGATGCATAAAAAATAAGCTAGCAGCGCCTAATAATGTTATAAGTTTACCTAATTCAATCCTAAGATAGAGGTCTATTAATTAAATAACCATTGTTCTTTAAAGACTAAATGTAGGGGAGATGGGGACACATGTGAACAGTTCGCATAAATATAGCTTTTTCTCATGACTGGATTAATTTCTATAAACAAAAACTACTCAATATAGTACAGAGAACTTTTTTTTACACATGGTAATTTTTTTTTAAATCACCTGTACAGTTCTTCTTATATTTTTTACTAGTTTTATAAATTCGAAAAATTGTTCACATGAACTCCATCAGCGGGGCAGTTGTGAACACACGTGGAACACATGTGAACACAAGGAAAAAATATCCTTTAACGTGCTTTTTATTCTGTTATTCATTTGTCATCGTAATCATTAGTTATATTACCTGTTAAATTCACCATAAAGAAATATATATATATATATATTTTCTAGTTTCTGTGTGATATGTTTAAGCAAAAGATTATAAAATGAAAATAAGTAGATTTTTTTTTGGGGGGGGGGGGGGGCTTAGATGATTCATTAAGTATTGTTGCAATAAAAAAAAAGAAGCAATTTTAAAAAAGAAATTAAAATTAAATTTTGCTTAGGAGTTTTTGTTTTCGGAAAATTTTAGAGAGTTTACATAATATTTATCGGAAATCTGCCAAAATACGAAAGATTCCCACTCCTGTATTTGCCTTATTTACTTTTGATTATAGATAAAGAAGAATTTTTTAATGATTAAAAAAAATTTTCGACTATAACCCCCCCGCCCCCCCCCCTAACTTCTTTTACTTTTGAAAGAGGGAGGGGTTACAATAGGGATTTTACGCTAGTTATCAGTTTAAAAATTTTGCTTTCTTAAAATATTACTGATATCTATCTCCATTCAAAGCATCATATTCATAACTGTTTTAGATATGGAAGTCAGCCATCATTGCAAGTTTAGAACAAATGTAATAGAAAAATTTGCAGTGTTGTTTTAAGTAATACTTTTTATTAACAATGCATAAAAAATATTGTTGTAAACCGTTTAGTAAAATAATATATAACACTTATTGCATTTTAGAAAACATTAAATTTATTTAAAGTACAATTGAACGTAAACGAGCTTATTGCTCTTTATGTATTTGCTGAAAGATGTGTTTGATGATGTTTCAATACAAAATCAACTTTGTGCGAGGAAAATTATAGATAATGGAACTGACATTATTTCTCATTAAGTTAACTGAAAGGAACAGAATAACAGAATCATTATTGGGGCACTTATGTACTGTTCATATCTGCCCCAACTAGTTTGTTCACAAGTGCCCCAGATTGCTGCTTCTTTGAAATTGATAAATCATTAACATATCTCAATTTTAGAAGAAAAAGAAATTTATCAAAAATATTTATTAGTATTCATAGTATATGTTAAAACACTCAAATTCAAATAAATGAATAAATAAAGTTATTCGCTTATCAACTTGGAACAAAGATTTTACAAAATGTCAAAGAGCTTCAAAAATTTTTACCATATGTCTACAGGTGCTGTCATCTTTAGTAATTTTTTTCAAATAAAAAAACTTATAATAACTATTGAAAAATTGCGATCATCAACATCTGCCCCATGTTCATATGTGCCCCCATCTACCCTATTCCACAGTTCGAGTTATTTTTCAAAACCACTATTTTCGTTGTTGATTTTTCCAATCAGGTGACTTTTAATTTTCTGGAAGAAATTTTGTACGCGCCATTTAGAATATCGGACTTCATATATATATATATATATATATGCACATATATGCGTAATTTCTCATAAAAACCAAATAGAAAAGAAGTTTGCTAAAGCTTGAATAATGTTTTCCCGTTAACTGTTACAAAAAAAAACAAAAACAAAAACAAAAAAAAAAAAATCATTTCTGAGCAGATTGTTGTTAAATTGTAACTGACAAATACAACTGAACTGAGACTAATTTTCCATTTGAACGATAACTTAACAAATTAAATTTTAAAAATCAAAAAACCCGACTGCGTAAAAAGCTAACTAATTAATTATTGCTCATGAATGTTAAACTATTTTTTATATTACTTACCTATTTATTTATTTACTTGTATTGGTGACTTTTAAGTTGTGTTTAATTGTTAGTTCCTATCTATAAACACTGTTTTGATGAGGCCTATAGATGTCTATGATGGTTAGAGTAGCAGTAAAGCTAGAGATCTTACCTACACAACTTCCAGGTTGTGTAATATTTAAACGGAGCTTCTGATTGTAAAATAATCAATGAAACATCGTCTTCATTTTGAAAGACCTATCCAATGAAATGCCATTCAATATGGTGCGTAAAAAAAAATTTCGTGTCTACCGCCATTTTGAATTTATAAAAACAATTTATAAAATTTATATTGAATTTATAAAACCTAGCCTATAACAATCGGACGGTTAAGACGAATCGATAGAGACCTCATCCATTAAAATCCATCCAATCGTTGTGACGTTTCGAGGGTATAAAGAAATCCACATACCCAGATACGCGTGAAACAAATAACCCTTCTTGGAAGGCGGGTAGAAACACGATACTGAAAAAAGACTTTTAATAAAAATATATATAAAAAAAATATATTGCAAAATACTGGGCAGATTATTTTAACAGTGCACCAAAACTACTGCCTTTTTTGGCAGAATTGTACAAAACAATATGTTGTATATCTACATTAAGATTACAAATTTGTATGGTGAAATAATTGATATGTGCTTAGATTGTAAACATTATTAAGTACTATTCAAAGAGAAATTCTATAAAACCTATTTATTTTTTTATTATGTATACATTTTATGCACCGATATTTAATCTTTTAGGTAGCTTTCTTTACAAAAAGCTACCTATTGCAGCCGTTCGGAGGAAAGCGATTTCAAAAAATTTTGGTATATTTTCATCGATCATGACCCCCAGACCCCGAAACCACCCTCCGTTCAAAATTGATATATATATATATATATATATCAGTATATATATATATATATATATATATATCTGACCTATGTCACACTGTAACTCTCGTATTTATGAACCGATTTGGATGTAATTCGGTGTGTACATAGTACATACCAATGTCTCGACCGAGTTCGTTGGCCAGCTTCATCCGCCATTTTGTTTCAAAATGGCGGCCATTTAAAAATTTAAAAAAAAATTAAAATTTGAAATGTGGTACCAAAAAATTGAAAATGGAAAAATATTTTTTTCTTATGTATTTGACCTTTATACAAAGACTCCGTAGCAGTTTTTGTTTCGTCTATATCTTAAAAAATGGCTGAGTTATAGCATTTTGAATTTCTGACGAAGCTGACTTTTTGAAACGTCCTGAATTTTGTCACGCGATAAAAGGCGTATTTATGAACCTATTTGGATGTAACTTCGTTTATACATGGTACAGACCAATGTCTCGACCGAGTTCGTTGGCCAGCTTCATCCGCCATTTTGTTTAAAAATGGCGGCCATTTAAAGTTTTAAGAAAAATTTAAATTTGAAATGTGGTACCAAAAAATTAAAAATTGAAAAAATATTTTTTTCTTATGTGTTTGACCTCGATAAAAAGATTCGGGAGCAGTTTTTGTTTCGTCTATACCTTAAAAAATGGCTGAGTTATAGCATTTTGAATTTCTAGTGTGGCTGGCATTTTGAAACGCCCTGATTTTTGCCACGTGATAACAGACGTATTTATGAACCGATTTGGATGTACCTTGGTGTGTACATAGTACATACAAATAACTCAACCGAGTTCGTTGGCCAGCTTCATCGGCCATCTTGTTTCAAAATGGCGGCCATTTAAAAAAATTTAAAAAAAATTTAATTTAAAATGAGATACCAAAAAATTGGAAAATGAAAAAGAGTTTTTTCGTATGTGTTTGACCTTAATACAAAGATTCCGGAACAGGTTTTGTTTCGTCTATCTCTACAAAAAATGGCTGAGTTATAACATTTTGAATTTCTATTGTGGCTGACATTTTAAAACGACCTGATTTTTGTCACGCGATAACAGGCGTATTTATGAACCGATTTGAATGTAACTTGGTCTGTACATAGTACATACCAATGTCTCGACCGAGTTCGTTGGCCAGCTTCATTCGCCATCTTGTTTCAAAAGGGTTGCCATTTTAAAAAAAAATTAATTTAAAATTTAAAATGAGGTATTAAAAAATTGGAAAATGAAAAAGATTTTTTTTATGTGTTTGGCCTTGATACAAAGATGCTGGAGCAGTTTTTGTTTCTGAAAATTTGTTCTTTTGTTTATATCTTAAAAAGTGGTTGAATTATAGCACTTTGAATTTCTATCATGGATAACACTTTGAAACGATCTTGTATTTGTCTCGCGATACCACACGTATTCACCTATTTCGATGTAAAAAGGCATGTGGATAGTATACATCAATATCTCGACCAAGTTCGCTGGTCAGCTTCATCAGCCATCTTGTTTCAAAATGGCGGTCATTAAATTAAAAAAATATATATTTAAAGTGAGGTGCAAAAAAATTAGAAATTGAAAAAGGTTTCTTTCTTAAGTATTTGACCTTGATATAAGGATTCAGGAGCATTTTTTGTTTGTCTTTATCTTAAAAAAGGGCTCAGATATAGCAGTTTCAATTTCTAACGTGGGTGACATTTTGAAAAATCTGATTTTTTGCCTGCGACAGCACTCGTATATATCAACCGATTCCGATGTGAGTGAGCATGTGCACAGCAATTACTAAGGTCTCGACCAAGTTCACTGGTTAGCCTCATCCACCATGTTGTCTTAAAATGGCAGGCACTTTAAGAAATCGCCGAATTATGCAGCCAAATATAAGTTACTTTAAATAAAAGCAGATTGCATAAAGCTGACTAATTTCGCGAAATTCTCATTCATAATGATGTAGTATTGATAAACATTAGTATTGAATCTCCTACATTCGGTTTCCACTTAATTGAGCTTCGTGTGTTTGAATAATATAAGTTGGCTTTTTTTAAATAAGGAATATGAAAGCTACCTCTTCCTCCCGGCACTGGCCGAAAGGACTTTTTTTCTTCGGTGAGGACTACAAGTTGTGTTTTTATATATTTGTTGGCTAGTAATTAAATTTGAAGCTGATATATCCTTTTGTTAAAAATTTTTGGAGAAATAATGTACTAACTTGCGTATGTTCGGACAGACTTACTAACCACAGATTTCAAGAATAAACATATAAAAGTGAGTATTTTTGTTCAACTATATGCTTCATGTCTAGCTAAAAATTTTAATATGGATACTAACACTATCCCATCTCAAATAATAATAATAATTCTGAACAATCTTCATTATATTTATAAAAAAGTAAAGTCTAGTTACATACAGGGTGGTCATAAAGAAACTTTGCCGATATATGGAACTCTAGTGGCCGGCCCGTTTAACCGATCGAGATGAGATTTCAGATATAGTTATTCAGAGGTATGAGCTCGGGATTCTGTGAACGGCATCAAATTGGCGCTCACGGTTACGGTTATAGGTACAGAAACTCGAAATTTTCGAATGGCAACGCCCATTTTTTTTCGTCGCAAAATGCTCAGCGCATGCGAAAACCCTAATTAGCGTTAGAACGGTATGCGTATCGCAATAAACGGACGCGTTATGCACACACAAAAAACAGCTCAGCGAACGGCCAAAAACAACACGATCGGGGCGCACGGAGGAAATTTGCATATGACAGAGGCAAGATAACAATCATAGAACCCCATTCGACAGATAATCAGCGTAGAAAACGGATTCTTGCCTCTGTCACATGCAAATTTCCTCCGTGGGCCTCGATAGTTTTGTTTTTGGCCGTTCGCTGAGCTGTTTTTTGTGCGTCCATAACGCGTCCGTATATTGCGATACACTTACTGTTCCAGCGCTATTTAGGGTTTTCGCATGCACTGAGCATTTTGCGACGAAAAAAAAATGGGCATTGCCATTCGAAAATTTCGAGTTTCTGTACCTATAACCGTAACCGTGAGCGCCAATTTGTTGCCGTTCACAGAATCCCGAGCTCATACCTCTGAATAACTATAGCTGAAATCTCATTTCGATCGGTTAAACGGAACGGCCGCTAGAGTTCCATATATCGGCAAAGTTTCTTTATGACCACCCTGTATTTTATATATGTGTAGAATTTAATTAATTTAATATTTTTGTAAGTTTTTATATTATTCATGGATCTTCAAATACGGCCGCAAACGTTTATACATAGACACAAAATAACACATCTAAAATGTATCAAATGAGCAGTGTCGGTATCTCTTACAAATCATCGAATCCCTTAAGGGGTCTCGGGACTCTTAAAGCTTTCAAATTATCGAAATTTTATTTTTTTTTTTAGATGTTAACTACTATATTTTCTGTACATTTTGATATAATTGTTTCCTTGAAATTTTCATTATAACAAAAGTTATGGCTTTCAGATTTATACTCCCTCAATAGCTGAAGCGGCATTTCCGAAACTTTGATGTCATTATTTCTCTAAATGATGTTTTATGCATAACGCGCACTATATCTCAAAAACTTCTACATATTTTTCATAAAATTTTCAAAACATATGTTTCATGTTAATCTGTATAAACTGAATCTAAAATTTCCCTTTTATTGTTTAAAAAAAAAAAAAAAAAAAAAAAAAAAAAAATTAGGTCACTATGTTGATGAAATTTACAAAATTTTGTATTAGTTCAATACAACTTTGTATTAAAAATAGAATAAATACAAATTTATTTAGGTTCAGGGTAATTATTACAATCTGATGTATAAGTAGACCCCAAAATTTTCATTCTAATTGCAGTATTTATTTTGTAATCGTGCGCGTAAGCAATTATAAAAATTTTCTGTTTGTCAAATATCTGACAGTTTCGAAATTTTATAAAGGCCAATTCTGCATCTTGCAATTTTTTAAAGACATAAAATAAAAGAATAGTTATGTCTTTCTAGAACTTATATTTTTCATCTCAATGAAAAATGCGTTTTAAAACCATTATACATTTTAAGATATTAAAAGTTGAAAATTGACTTTTTTTTTCAATTTTAAGAGTCCTGAGACCCCTTAATGTATAACAAGCAGAATTTGCATTTGATCCGATATTTCATTCATCTGATATTTTTAAAAAATCGAATTTTCAACTTAATATTAAGTTTACTTTTATAAAAATAATTCTTAACAACCTTTTTAATTTTTTTTATGAAGATAAAAAAACCCATGTTTTATGTATTATATACACTAGTACTATACATTTTCATTTTAAAATACTGATGCACTTGTACATACGTTCACAAACTTATGTATATATATACAGGGTGAAACATGTTATCTATCGCCGACCTTTAATTTCTCAACCGTTGGTCGTAGACCTGTTACAAATACGTTTCAAATGAGGTAAATATTCATGATGTGCTATTATTAAAAGTGAAAAATCAATTTTATAAAAATTACGAAATCTAACATTTTATACGCCCCCCCCCCCCCAGTCCCTATACTTTATGCTTAGTAAAGGTTTACACATAACAGATATAACACAAAAAGTTTGACATCTGTACAACAAAAATTGACACAGTTATTAAATTTCAAAGTTTGAGATTTTTGCACATGATTTTGTCTTTCATTGAGGGATCAGTTAAAAGATAAAGTAATTCGAGATCAATGTCCTTTTTACGGCGAAACCACCTTTAGCCGATATCGCCGAATCGGGGTATCACCAAAGAGGGTTATAACATCTAAAAATTTGAGATAACTTTTAGGAGTTGTATACAAAGCGAAGAATGAAATATTGAAATTAAACAGAAAAATAAATATCAATTTATTATAATATCAGAAAACGGTCTACTATAAAAAAAATGAATAGATCAAACACCGTAATCTACTAGAGATACGCTCAAAGTGTTCTCCATTGGTAGCAATGCACAGTTGAATGGGTAGCAGTACTGAGTCCTGGACACGTTGGAGTATAGCAGGTGTAACTGTGCGACAAGCAAGGATGATGCGCTGCTCCAAATGAAACAATGAAATAAGCTCAATCACATAAACCTCTGCCTTGCTTTAAACCCGAGGTAGAAGTCTATGGGAATCAAGTCCGGCGAACAAGGTGGCCACTCTACCATATCAAAGAATCTGTTGACTGAATTCGGTGTCCAGATACGTTCAGGCATGAGAAGAACCTTGCGTCCAGGCGTTTGATGTTTTATGCGAAGGGGCCTCATCATGTTGAAACCACACCCGGCCTGCACGTTGGAGAGACAGTTCTTCATACAAATCACGTACCGTGTTTTGTAGCAGGTGCAAGTAACGATCGGCCGTTTAAGTTCTATAGTACTTTTATGGATCGAACAACATTAAAACATCAAAGTAAGTAGAATCGACAACCGGAAAATAAACATACTTACTAAGGACTATATAAATAGCAGCGGAATGCAAATATTTCATTCTTCTCTTTGTATACGACCCTTAAAAGTCAGCTCAAATTTTTAGATGAAATAACCCTCTTTAGTGATATCCCGATTTGGCGATACCGGCTAAAGGTGCTTTCGCCATAAAAAGTATATTGCACCTTGATTTTGATCTAGAATTACTTTAATTCCTCTTTTAACTGATCTCTCAATGAAAGACAAAATCATGTGCAAAAATCTCAAACTTTGAATTTTAATAATTGTGCCAATTTTTGTAGTACAGATGTCAAGCTTTTTGTGCTATATCTGTTATGATATGTTTATGATACTTTTACTAAATATAACTAGAAGGACTTGGGGACCGTATAAAAAGTTAGATTTCGTAATTTTTATAAAATTGATTTTATATTTTAAATAATTTCACAACATGAATAGTTACTTCATTTGAAACGTTTTTGTAATTGGAACTATATGTCTACGACCAACGGTTGAGAAATTAAAGGTCGGCGATAGATACCAAATTGCACTCTCTCTCTATATATAAGCATGTGAACTTATCAAATCAGTGTCAGTGTTTTACGAGCCAAAGAATTCCAGCGTAAACGTATTTTAATAATTGCGATTTACGCTAGAATATATAATTTTTTATGCAAAATTTAAAAGAATAAATTTAGAACCTAATAGTAAGTTCCATTTCTATATAAATAATACTTAACTATCTTAATTAACTTTGTGTAAAATGTAAAAGACTTTTATATAGTAAAGACTTATATATTTTACGTATTTTATATAGATAAAAATCTATTCAATATATTTTTTTCAGTACTTTTGCGTCTGTAAATACATCCATAAACTCACCTAAGAAAAAACAAACATATAAAATGAATCAAATCAGCTTCGGTATCTCTAATCGAGCCCTAATGTATCAAACTCTCTAGACATGCAAAGGCCAAAGTTTTTGATGTATGACCTACGTTGTGGTGCATAAGCACTTTACTGAAGATTAAATGTTTTTGTTTCCCCATCGCATACATTTCCTTAACTTCTTTAAAATAAATGCGAAAAAAATCGATCAAGCATTTTTTTTCTTTTTACCAAACGTGCACTTCACGAAGTCCATTATATATCTTTTGATCTGAAAAAGTGATTTTAACTTGAATGTTTTGAAAACTTTTGTTTTTTTTCTCACAAAATACTATTCGATATCAAAGGAATGGGAAATGGGAATAAAATATTTATACTTGAAATGTCCTACATATTTGACCTTTCAGTTATTTTACAGAGCCAGCTCTGAACTTAACTCATCACAAAATTTCAACTATCGCCAAGAAATTAATTTTCATCAACGAAAATTAATAAGTATAAAAGAATTTAAAAACAGATGCGCTCTTTTATGGGCAATCAATGTTTATTCTAATAAGATAAAGAGTGTGTTCAAAAGTGCATTTCGCGCCGCGCGCGCGCTCAGAAGTTTATGCCATGGAGTAGGTCTTATCGAAGAAAGGAATTTTAACATAATTCAATTATTTCATTATTTTTATGGTTCAAAAAAGGTAAAACCAACGACTATATTTCTTTATCCTTCCAAAACATGGTTTTCGTAACAGGACTACATGCCTATGTTCACTCAGATAAAATCTAAAATAGTCCGGAAAAACATCACGTGACCTTCTTTATCTACTTTAGCCCATTTAGCATTTAAAATTAGTTAACCAACCGCACACAAACTCCGCGCAAGCTGTTCAAAAAAATTGTGTGGGCGATTTGATCACGTGATTGTGCGTTTTCTGCTTACGTGTTATTGGTTGTGCTTTGTTTGGTAGGTTGATTGATACAATTTAAGAATTCAACTGGTGATCTAAAAATTTTAACTTTTTAACAATTTTCTTTTTATTTATTTAAAAATGATTTATCAGTTGATTTATAACTTCTGTGATAAATAGAATGCTGTTAGTAAACCAAGATTGTGATATCAACATATGAGATTTGTTTGTAATCTACTATACTGGATGGATTTCAATGGAATTTGCACTGTTAGTTAGACAGTTTTTCAGAGAAGGTTTTGATATATATATTTCTTATTTTATGATTGCATATTTTAATACCGTGTGGATAACAGACCAAAATACATCATAAAACATGAGAAATAAATGGCATTCAAAATTCTGTTAGTATAAGCAAAATACTTACTTATACTTTCAGTAGAAAATTTATAAACATTCTAATCATACTTTATTCACTACAAAACTAGACAGCAGACCTATATATTTTATCTCTTTAAAAAATATATCTACAGATATTTTTAGTTAAAATAATCTACAACTATTACATTTTATTTTTATAATGTTCAAAGTAAAATATGATTTCCAGCCTAGTCTCGATAAAAATTCACTCGTAAAGTATTCAAAAAAAAAAAAAAAAAAAAAAAGGGAAAATCAAGGAATTATCCTACGTGCAAAAGGATATTTTTGCACAATATATATTATTTTTTCATTTGGATTTGCTTAATGTTTATATCATTATACATATACATATATAATCACTTAGAAACGAAACTTTAAATATTTAAAAGGCGTTCAGATGTAAAACTTTCATCTCGAAATACCTCATTTTCTCACATTTAAATAAATATTTTATTATTATAATAAAAATACACGTGCCTCTGTATAATAAAAATAAAAAATATATCTTCATCAAAAATATCTTATTCATTATGAAAAATATAAAACAACCAATAAAAAATTGTGACACTGGAAGGATTCGAACCCAGAACCCCTAGTCTCGAGTTCACTGCCTTATCCATTCGGCCATCTAGCACATGTTCTTTTTGCAACAAAATATCTTTATAATTAGCACCTTAATTAATCAAATCCATGATCTGTTCCTGAACACACTACGTGTTATTCCATACATGATATAGACCCACTCCATGTTCCTGCCTCCTGAGCTCGCGCGCGTGTTTCTTGAACACACTCAATGTAACAATTTTTAAAAGTCAACTGTAATCTTTTAAAACAAAGGAGTTGTTATTAAATGTCTCAAATTACATTAGTTGAAATACGCCAATTTGCTGTAAACCCGATTACAATACTTTCTGTTGAGCGTTAAATACTGTTTCTTTATTTTTCCAATACCGTTAGACGGTAATATTTTTTAGGTAGATTTCGTAAGATTTACTACCTATTACATTCCCCTCTATACTGGAATGTCTTAAAACTTTTTGCTGTTCTACGTCGATCATGACTCTTAGAACCCAAAACCCTCCCCAGTTCAAAACTTTATCTGTCTATCTATGTATATATCTATCTATCTGTATATATATATATATATATATATATATATATATATATACAGTGATCTCTCACTTATGCGCGACAAAAGGGGACAGCGAAATTTTCGCGCACAAGTGAGATTCGCGCATAAGAGAAAAAACATAAAATAAGCTTAAACGCGAAAAGTTAACATGACTAATCAAGCAGGACGGTCGTTCTGCCAAGCCAAGCTGAAAAAAAAATGCTAACCTAGCCAAACAAACAAACGCCAAGAATAAAACGCAAGACACCGTAACTGCTTATTATACTGAAGACAGCTTCTCCATGTTAAATCGACCAAACATGCCAGCGTAAAATGTCCCATATCAAAAGAACCAATCATCGCAGAAAAATAAAACCAAAACCAGAAGGACCTAATGGAAAAGATCTTCAATTTGAGACCAAATGCATCCTCATAAATTAATTATAAACAGAGATATAGATTTTTTAAAATAACGTCGAGATACTGAAAATGACAAATTTAATTTCTTCGTCACAACTTATTCTTCAATCGAGGTAGAGACTTAAATAATGGACATAAAAAAGTAAGGATTGCATTTTTGGACAGATATTTACTCAATCTACGTGCTTTTATAAAATTCAGCTTTAAAAACACAAATTTTCTATTCTTAATTAGCGAAAAACTGTTAATTAATTCTAAAGTTTATAAATTATGCCAAACAGCGATAAACCCGCCAAACCATTTTAGAAGTCTTTTACTATTCTTTTATATTATCCTTTTGCATTGATTTCATCGAAGAAAACTATGGTCGAGATCCAGATAGATTTTTCGCTGTTAGCGAAATGAGTTTGACCAATCAGAAGCCAGAATGTTTGAGAATTTCTGCTGTTTCTGGATCCCGACGTATGTCATAAAAGTTTTGAGTCATTTTCTTAGTGCCATGGATGAAATACAATGTTTACAGAAATCTAGGCTGGGATCCAGATAGATTTTTCGCTGTTAGCGAAACGAGATTCACCAATCAATAGCCATCATTGCTGCAAACAGCGAAAAGTTCGCAAAAGTGCAAGCTTCTGATTGATGAATCCGGTTTCACTAACAGCGAAAAATCTATCTAGATTGCGGCCAATTATGTTGAACACAATTTTGAATTTCCACATCCAGGAAGGGTATTGATGTCATAACAACTGTACAGCGCCTAGAAGATACAGTGTGGAAAACGGCTATTCCTATAATGCTTTAAAAAGTGCTAAGAACTTGTATCCCATAAATCTCCAACAATGCTCAGCGGCAATATGCTGATACGAGCGCCATCTCGTAACTCTTTTCAATATAAACACTGTGTTTTCAAAAATTATAGAATGTTAAATGTCGGAAACTATAAATAGAAGATATTTTGGTCAGTTATAAGCTAATTTAGTTAAGGAATGACGTGAAATAGGTTAAAGAGTCTCTTTTAGAATGACTATCATTTTAAATCACTACGATGGTGCTACGATCGACATCTTGTTATTCAGTATCGTTGTACATTTATGGGATTCAATTTTTTAGCACTATTTTGTAGCCGTTTTCCACACTGTATCTTCTAGGCGCGTAACAACAGTGCATATTCGAAACTATTTAAGGCATTGATTCTGAACTCCTTTGCTATACATTTCAATATTAAAGAAGTTGTTGTTTCAATAGTTTTAGTACTTTTCTCTATTGCTCACTCTAAAACACAAATATCGAAATTTAACCAACAGCGCTCAGAAACTATAGCGCCTAGAATATATAGTGTTGAAATCGGCTAACCCTGTAATACTTAAGCGCTAAAATATTGTATCCCTTAAATGTGCAAAGATACTGCTGCAATATGCAGATCGCAGCGACATCTGCAGGATATTTTCTACAACTGCGAGAAATTGCTAGTCTATACAATGTAATAATAGTAATACGAAAATCCCGCAGATGTCGCTGCGATCGGCACTTGAAATTTTAGCAGTATCGTCGCACATTTAAGGGATACAAATTTTTAGAACTGTTTGGATAGCATATTTCCACACTAGGTATTATAGGCGCTGTATCAGAAACAACACCATAACAGAGAGCCTATATACATAAGAGTGGTGATATATGCACAGGAGGCATGCTCATTTCAAGTTTTTGTCGAAAGTACGGCAATCCGCTTTCTTGAATAGACGATATTCAATCTACGTTATGATCACATGGTCAAGGCAAGAACGTCTAGAGTAAAGAAGGGAAGGTCCGTCTACGTAATGTAAATCCCCGCTAGCCAATGAAACAGTTCATGGGAGAAAGCAGTAGTACACTGTTAAAAATATCGTGAAAAATTACCTCTGTTTTTAAAGGCTATCTGTATTATGACCAATGAGAACGCTTCATAGGCGTATATATAGCGTTCTCATTGGTCAGAAAATAGAGAACCTTTAAGAACAGCGGTAATTTTTCACGATATTTTTAACAGTTTAGTTTCCTGATTCTCTTCTTATCAGTTAGAAATTCTTTGAGTAAATTACCGGTACCACGTGACTTTTTCAGGCTCGACCCCATATTTGGAATATCCTCTCTTAGAAGATACGCGCATGGACGATCTCTATCAGACTAGGGAAATAATTCAACATGCATTAGCCTGACGATAATGGCATGCTCACAAAGAACTTTAACGATTTGTTTTTATCACTTTTACCAATAAACATTTATTGGCCGTATGTCACTACTTCGTTATAGTGACACACTTGTTCCTAATTAGATCGTGGCCTTAATGTATCAAAATACGAAGCTTGCTTTCTGTACTATTCCTGAGCTCAGTTATAGCGGCTAGAAATATAGGCCGAGATCCAGGTACATTTTTGCAAACAGTGAAAAGTTAGCAAAAATTCTGGCTTCTGATTGGTCAATCTCGTTACGATAGCAGAGAAAAATCTACCTAGATAACGGTCATAGTGTGGAAACAGGATATTTCAGTAATGCTTTAAAAAGTGCTAAAAATTGAATCCCATAAATATTGAAAAATACTGAATGACAAATGTCGATAAGAGCAACATTTTCTAGATCTTCTCTGAGCGAAACGTTTTCTTTTGAAATAGTTACGTTGGAAGTACCATATGTCGCTCTAATCAACATTCGTCGTTTAGCCTCGTTCAACATTTATGGGATACAATTTTTTAGCACCTTTTTAATAAGCCGATTTTTAAACTATATCTTCTAGAAACTATAGTTCCGTTATAGCGTCTAGATTATATGTTGTAGAAATCGACTATCCCAGAAATACTTAAAAAAGCGCGGAAGTATTGAATCCCTTAAATGTACAACGATGTCGAATTCCAAACAGTCATTTTCATCGACATCTGCAGGATATTTTTTAAAGAATAAAGAGACATGTGTAATGCACCACTACAGCGTCTAGAATACATAATGTGGAAATTTGCTATTCAAGAACCGCTAAGAAGTGTATCCCTTACATGTGCACTGACGCTGAAATCCAGGGAGATGATCGCAGCGACACCTGCGATATATTTTCAAATTTCAAAGTAAACATGGTATTATTACAGTGGGTTTGACGCCAAGCACACAGATCAGATGTATGTTAATAAAACGTTAAAAAAAATGTTACAGCGTCTAGACCAAATTGTCTTGGAGTTTTGGGAAATATCCTGCAGATATCGCTGTGATCGACTGATTGGATTTCCACACTATATATTCTAGACGTTGTAGCACCGCAGTAGCCTGTCTTTTTCGTTTGCCTCGAAGTAGATATAGATTACGTCATTTGAAGCTGTTCCTAAAGTGTGGCCAGCTCATCACGTCACGCGGAGTTGATTATCTGTACACGGCAATGGACACAAAAAAATTGGCGCACCGCTTTGTACTAATCATCGTGTAAAGATGATCCAACTCCGTGAGACTTTTAAACGTCATGAACTGGCCTATTATGTCATTGGTCACGCTAACACACTCCCCCTTGCGTCCGCCATATATAGTGGCATCTTGCACTGGAGACTGCTAAATGGGCTGCTATCAGTCAAAATGAAGAGAGAAAAGGGCAGAAGAGGGGGAAAGAACTCGTTTTTTTTTGGTATGTAGTTTTTCACACGGGAAGATTGACTTGTCTGCTCCTCTCCTTTCATATCTTCATGATGGTGAAATAAACCAACGCCCTCTAGATATTTGAGAAAGTCTTGACACGCGTCACGAAAACATCACACAAAGCAGGCAAAGCTAAGGAACAAAATCATTCATTGGCTCGTGGATATGAACGAGCCAATGAATGATTTTTCTTCTTTGTTTTGCCTGCTTTGTGTGATATTTTCCTGACGCGTGTCAAGGCTTTCTCGAATATTTAAAGGGCGTTGAATAGGCCGGGATCAAGATAGATTTTACGCTATTAGCGAGATGAGATTGATCAATCAGAAGCCTGCATTTTTGAAAACTTTTTTTATGTTTGCAGTAAACACCGAAAAGCCTGCAAGGATGGGGGCTACTGATTGGTCAATCTAATTTTACTAACAGAGAAAAATTTATCTGTATCCCGGACATTAACTTTGGTTGGTTGAGACGATTTTGAATAAAATCAAATCAGAAAGCCAATGTTTTTTAACTTTTCGGGTTAGTTTAATCGAAATCTTCTACGTCTATTACAGAAAACTGAGTTACTGTACTTTGGACAAAAACTTGAATAAGAGTACACGACTTGTGCATATGTCACCACTCTTATATAAATGTACTCTGTTATGAGCATAATTATAAGCGCAGCTGGTTAAATTTGAGTATCTGGGTATTAGAGAAAGCAATTGTGGCCCACCGTGGCTGAGTGGATAAGACACCACGCCGCTAATCGCTTGAGAGTGTAGGTGGCGGCAGGTTCAAATCCCTCCGTGATCCCCACGTGATCTGATATATATGTGTTCAATAAAACAAACAAACAAACAAGCAATAGTGAAAGGTACAGTTGCCATGGAAACAACGACTTCTTTAATTCGTATAGAAAATGAATGAATAGTTGTAAATGACTTAAGTTTAAAATATAGGCAAATGCTCTGAAAATATCAATGGCTCCCATCTAGTATTTTACAAAAGTAATTTAATGTATTCACATGATGTTTAAAGTTGATGCAACTCTTAGCTAATGAAAATTCTGCAACAAGGCTTATGTAGGTAGATCTTTTCAATGATTAATTCAGAATTCTAAGAAAAAAACGAAATTCTTAAGCGCTCTTCCTCACCCCCCACCCCTCAAAAAAGAAATACGATAGAAATATATAAGTATTTGGATAACTTCAGTATTTATGTGATCTTTAGTCAGAGTTTAGAAAAAGGTGTCTGGATATTAAAAAAAAAACATAAAACAAATTTGACGAACGATAAGACTATAGATTTCAGGCAATTTTTAACTGGAAAAAATTTAATTCTAATGTTTATGCGGCTTTAATAATAGACTATTAAAGATAATTTATACGAAATTATATTCTCACATTTATGCAAATATGTATGGATAAACAGACTTGAGTAAAATTACATATTTATTCTTTCTTCTCTATAACACGATCTAAATGAAGATGTACAGTTTATATCTTTAAATTTTTAGATATTTTTTTTTATCAAAAATGTTTCCTCATCATGTCTAGAATTGCTAGATTTACTTCTTTAGACAGATCTTCGATTCTTTAGATGCCTGCGGGGCTTCATTCTCGGATTATCCGTAGGTATTTGTAAAGGTAAATTTATTTTGCAAAACCGTCAGGAAAAAAAGTTCGAACAAACAATTAACTGACAGACTAACTGTAAATATATATTTTATTTTGACTCTATTTGATTTTTACTAAATTTTCATACTTCATAGAAAATTTTAAGAAGATATAAATTGAGAAAGACTGATACTTTAAAAGAAGAAATTGACTTTCCTTACTTTTAAATTATTAATTACTCTAAAAAATGAATGATAGGTAAACAAAATGTATACTATTGTGTTTGTTCCCTGCTGATAAAGGCTATACAAGGACTAATTTTAGCGAGTAGAATTATTTTAATTATATATAATCTGTTTAAAAAAAGGACTGATATCTACTAAAAAACAACTTTTCAAAAGTAAAAAAACAAGCCAAGCAAAAAAAAAAAAAAAAAAAAAAAAAAAAAGAAAAAAGAAAAAAGAAAAAAAAAGAAAAGAAAAAAGGGGAAAGTTGTGGCTAAAAAATAGTGTGATATCAAATTTCCAAGCTTATATTATGGTACTTATTTAACATTTTTTATTAAAAATTTACTATACGTAAGTCGAGTACCTAAGTATGCGTTGATAGAAAGCCTTTTCTCCTTTACTAAATACATCATAACGTGTTTCTGAAAATTAATTTTTTTTTAATTATGCATGATGGGCTTGGCGGCCATCTTTCCATATTTTACACAAATTTCTAAGCAGACAAGCTCGTAATATGTTTGCATTATTAAGAATTTTGAACTTCTAGTTTTGGCTACAGACAGATAAATTAAGATTGTCTTTTATTTTGAAAAAAAAAAAAAACAAATTGGTTTTTACTGCTTTAACTAATTAATTAACCCCCTCCGAAAAAAAAAGAATCATAAGATGAAACCTGAAGTTACTTTAACTTTATTTTAAGACACAAATTTCTAGGCACTCATTTCCATAAATTAAAAGCATAAAATGTTTACTTTAGCAGCAATTTCGAATTTCCGATCTTAACAATGTACTTGTGTGCTTAGAAATTTGTGTAAAATATGGAAAGATGGCCGCCAAGCCCTTCATGCATAATTTAAAATAAATTAATTTTCAGAAACACGTTATGATGTATTTAGTAAAGGAGAAAAGGCTTTCTATCAACGCATACTTAGGTACTCGACTTACGTATAGTAAATTTTTAATAAAAAATGTTAAATAAGTACCATAATATAAGCTTGGAAATTTGATATCACACTATTTTTTAGCCACAACTTTCCCCTTTTTTTTTTTTTTTTTTTTTTTTTTTTTTTTTTTTTTGCTTGGCTTGTTTTTTTACTTTTGAAAAGTTGTTTGTTAGTAGATACTAATAGTACACTAATAAATAAATACGCACATAATTTCCGTTTATATATTGTAATTTAATAAGAATGTAAAAATTCAAAGTTGTAACATACGTACCAAACTTTTGTTAAATTACATTTTCTTTACAAAGAAGTCATCAGGTTAGTTTTTGTTTTCGGGAACTATCGATGTCAAGTTCATCTAGGCGCGAAAAAGTTCTTTCGCTTCCGGAATTAAATTGAAAAAAATCCCGCAGAGTTTTTTATGATATCCATTTTCAAAGAAAGCGAGATGTTCGTAAGTTTTACTATTTTTTATACACTGTACAGTACGTAAGCGAATGGCGTAGTAACGCAAACCTAAAGATTGTTCCGTGAGCAGTGCTTACCGTCTGAGGGATTTCAACAGAACACAGTCGAATAAAAAGAACTTCGAATCAGAAATATTTCACGTCAATTCAAATAAATGATATGCGGAACAATTTTACCTATTCATGATAAATCAACAGAACGATTTTTACTCATTGGAAGTAAATCAGCACTCAAATAATTAAAACCTCGAAAAACTGAATATTAATATATTTATTATCACCAGGCAGTCCTGGTTCAGATCTCATATAGCGGAGATCGCTCGCTTCAGAATTTAAATTACATCTACACTTAATAAACAAACTGAAAAATAGTAAAGTAAAAAATAGGATTACCATAATTCTTGGCGGTGATTAATTTTCGCCAAGTCAAACAGAAAGAAAGGGGGGTTTTAACACACTGCCCCCGGATGAACAATTACTATTGTTCATCATTAAAACTAAATTTTTATCAAAGATTTCAAATTACACCAATAAGACAATTAAAAGTTAGAACATACTTACAATAATGAGACATACAATTAATTCTATTTTCACAGGAACAACTACTGAAACTAAAATATACAAAATACTAGATTAGAAAAAGTTAAAAAATGAAAATATAAACAAATTGTTCGTAAAAGTGAAATGTTCAATGTTAGTCCATAATGTCAAGTTCAAGTTTATGTAGCAGTTGAACTGGTCTCTTTATTACACCAGATTCAGTTTGTATAGCACAAGACCTAACTTTCGAATCTCTTCCTAAAAAGAGCTCTGTAATTCTGCCGCATTTCCACATGTGCTTTGGAGTTTTATCTTCATTAATTAACACAACGTCACCAATTTTGAATTTAGTCGGAGCTTTGACAGGAACTGAAAAATTGGCAGAACGCAGTTCTAGCAAATATTCCTGCCTCCAACGTTTCCAGAAATGGTTTAAAACTTGCTCTCGATATTTCAATATTTTTGTTAACGTTATTCGATTCGATTTAGGTTCAGTAACACAATGAAAATCTGGTAGAGAATTTATTCGTTTGCCGATCAGGAAATGTGAAGGAGTAAGTGGAAGCGGTTCACTGTTTTCTTCATAAACATAAGTTAAAGGGCGACCATTAATCATTGCTTCGATTTCAGTTAAAGTGGTTTGTATTTCTTCATATGAGAGACAAGATCTTCCGAGAACTTTCTTCAAAGGAGTTTTCACCGAACGTACCATACGTTCCCAAAAACCGCCCCACCAACTGGCTCTTGGAATAATGAATTTCCATATGATTCTATTTTTATTAAAATATCGTAAAACTTTCTCTTTTGATATTCGGCTCCAAACTTCTCTAAGAAAATTATCAGCTTTGATAAATGTTTTCGCATTATCACTGTAGATTGTTCGACAAATTCCTCTACGAGAGATAAATCTTTTAAATGATAAAAGGAAAGTTTCTGTCGTTAAATTAATACATAATTCGAGGTGCACAGCTCTAGTGACTGCGCACGGGAAAAGAACTATATAGGCCTTTTCTTGGCCAGTTTTTGCTTTGACATAAATAGGTCCTGCAAAATCTACAGCACAGGTATAGAAGGGTGGTGATTCAGTAATACGATCTCTAGGTAATGGTGCAATTTCTTGCTTCCCAGGAGAAGCTTTAAATTTTGTGCAAATAAGACAGTTTTTCAGTACAGATTTTATCATTTTTCGTCCTCTAATTATAAAATAATTTTCTCGTAAGTGAGCTAAAGTTGTTGCAATTCCATAATGGAAAACCTTTTCATGGGCATTTCGAATTAACAATTTGGTGTAAGCACTCCCATATGGAAGTATAAAAGGGTGCTTTTCCCTTTGAGATAATTCTGAAAATTGTAATCTTCCAGATAAAATTAACAAATCATTCTCATCCAATTTTGGATTCAGACTATACAAGGTTGAATCTTTATCGATGGGCTTTCCCTTTTTTAGTAACTCAATTTCACGATTGAAGACAGATAACTGGGTTTGTTTTAACCAATAAAATTCTACTTTTTCAATTTCTTGAGCTGTGAGCTCACCTGAAATTTTAGGTTTCAATTTATTGATATTATTTATAAATCTCAAGATCCAGGCTGTGATATTAAGTAATTTGGAAAGAGAACTAAAATTTTCTACTTTTAACAAAGACTCTGGGGGTACAACACCTACTGTACAAGATAATTGAGCAGAACTCAAATTTGTTGATTTTCTTTCGTTCAAAATATTGTCATTAAAAGTTATCTTTTCAGGTTTCGGCCAACTGTCCTTTGGTAATGACAACCATTCAGGACCGTAATACCATAATTTATTTTCTATGAGGTTATGTAAATTTTCGCCTCGAGTAAGAAGATCACTAGGATTATCCTTACCCGGGATATATTTCCATATTCTAGGATCAGTCAAAGATTGTATTTCTACAACCCTATTAGCCACAAAGGGTTTCCAATCCAAGGCTGATCCCTTGATCCAATGTAACGTAATTGTGGAATCTGACCAGATATGAATTTCCAAATTTTGAAAATTAAATGCACTTTTCAGATATTTAGACATCCTTGCAGCTATTAATGCCCCCATTAATTCAAGCCGAGGAATTGTCAAACATTTAATCGGGGCGACTCGGCATTTTGCCCAAATAAGACTAGTCATAATTTTATTATCACTTGTGGTACATCGAAAATAAGCTACGGCCCCATAAGCCTTAGGACTAGCATCTGAAAAAATATGAATTTCGATTGGGTCCGAAAAGTCTAAACCCTGTGGAAAATATTTGCGGGGTACCTCAAATTTATGTAAATGTTCGATATCTGCACACCAATTTTCCCATTCAATTTTTAAATCATCAGGGAATTTTTCATCCCATTCCAAACCCCTTTTCCATGTTTCCTGTAGCAAACTTTTCATACGAACAGAAAATGATGCAATGAATCCAATAGGATCAAAGAATTTTAACATGGCTTTAAGAACAACGCGTTTAGATGGATTAAATTTCCAATCATCAGGAAAGGATTGAACATCAAAACGTAAAATATCCCAATTAGTATCCCAGAATAATCCCAAAATTTTTAAAGAATTATTCAAATTTTCTTCTGAGTCACATAATTTATTTTCCTTCCATAATTTTCTAAGTTTGACAGAATTAGTATTGAATTTTCGCAAATTCATGCTAGCTTCTTTAAAAATATGCGAAGCTGTTGAAGATAGATAATAAGCGTCTTCGTCAGATTTTGACCCCGTAATCAAATCATCTACATAAAAAGAAGAGTCCAAAATCTTAACAACTTCAGGATGATCAACATATTTACGTATATGGGATTTAATCGTTGCGGCCAAAAGAAAGGGACTGCAAGTTACCCCAAAAGCAGCTCGTGTAAATCTCAAAAATTTTAAATCATCCTTTTCGTCACCAAACCACAAAAATTTTAAATAATCCCGATCTTCCTCTGTTATCCCAATTTGCAAAAACGCTTTCTCTAAGTCACCGCTAAATGCAACATTAAATTTTCTAAAATTAAATATTACATTAAGAATGTTTGGGTTAAGGTTAGGTCCTGGATATAAACAATCATTTAGAGAATTTAAATGCTTTTCTTTAGAAGAAGCATCGAAAACCATTCTTACCTTAGTAGTTAATTTATCATTTCTTAAAACCGGCCTGTGCGGCATAAAATAACCACTTTCTGTTATTTTATCAGGACATTCTTCTACAATTCCAGCAGTTAATTGTTCTAATATAATATCTTTATAATTTTTACATAAGTCATTATCCTTCTCGAGTTTACGATTTAATTCCTCAAAGCGACTTCTAGCTATTCTAAAATTATTCCCGACTTTATTTTTCTCATATTTCCACAATAAACCCGTTTCATATCTATTATTTACGAATTTTAAGTTATTCTCAAACTTATTCACAATTTCCTTATCTGCATCAGAAATATTATCATTTGATTGCGTAATACCCAAAGATTCGATTTCCCATAAAAAATTCAAATCTTCCCCAACTGGAGTTGAAACACACAGATTTAAAACAGAAGCACTTTCCATTTTTTTTCTTTTTTCATCTTCATAAAAACCACAAAGTGAATATCCAAATAAACTATCACATAAAAAGAGAGATTTACTTATTTTTCTTATTTCTTTATCGTAACAGATTTGATAAAAATAATCCGCTCCAATAAGAACATTTACATTAGAATGGGATGATGCAGCAGCATTTGTTAATTTAAAAGGTGCCAGTTTATTTTTTATCTGTCTGGAGAGAAGGGGGGGGGGGGAAATCCTAACGTTTGAAATTACATCTGTGACTAAAGCCTCGATAAATATGAAACGCGATTTGTTTTCAACATGGCATAATTTTAATTGCACAACATCAAATGTTTTTATTTGTGGTTTAACAGCTGCAAAAGAATAAATTTGAAGTTTTTCTTGACGAATAATTCGGGGATTTAATTTTGATACTAATTGCTCTGTGACGAATGACCTTTGACTCCCCAAATCATATAAGCATAACGCAAGCTCAGAGTCTTTATCAGATTCCACATTTACGCAAGATGTTTGTAATATAACCTCTTTAAAAGAATTTTCATTTTCATTTTTACAATAAGATATCGAACTAATAATTGTGTCAGCTGATTCGATTTCTTTTGGAATTGTCGGTTGAGATTTTTTTAAACAAATCGAATAATGATGAAAATTTCCATTACAAAATTTACATGGCTCTAAATTCGATTTACATTTAGCCGAGACGTGGAATTTCTTGAAACAAGTGAAACAGCGTCCTTGCATACGTAATTTATCCCGTTTTTGAGGAATAGTACACACTTTACACAATTTTGAATCATGTTCATTGTCACAAAATAAACAAACATTTTTTACGTTAGTAGCCAATGCAGAGGCTGAAGGAATGTCGCGTTTATAGTTGCTAAAATGTTTATAACTGTTATTGCATTTATTCTTTTCTTTTTTAGCACTAAAACTATTTTCAGAGCTCTGGAGTGCCATAGTAGATTCTCGCGATTGCACTTCGTTTTTAATGAAAGAAAGAAGCTCTTCGACTTCCATTTTTTTACCATCGGTTCTTTTACGATTAAAATCTAACGCCATTTCAGCAGGTATCAACTTTAATAAAATAGGGCATAGGAGAGGACCATAACTTCCTGCTGTAACTCCGAGAGAATTTAAATTTCTAATTTGTATTTCACAACTGTCATACAGTTCCCGAAGTTCTCTAACATTAGAAGTATTCTTTACCTGTCTTAAATTTAATAATTTATTCATATGTGCGTTGATGACTAGGTCGTCACGACCGTAGCGAGTCTTTAATAATTCAACTGCAGATTTAAAGTTTTCTTCAGAAAGCGAAAATCCTGCAACAGCATTATATGCACTACCTCCAAGAAGAGATTTCAAATAGACAAATTTGTCAATAGGAGTTAAATTGCAATTCTTTTCAATTGAATTAGAATATTGCCCCCAAAATTCTAACCAAGAACTGCTGTCACCAAAAAATTTATTTATAGTGAGCTTCGGCAATTTCATAGATCGCTCTAAATTTCCGTTTTGAGAACCGGATTCATTTTTCATAAAATTTTGAAAAGTATTATTCTGATTTTGGGAGTTATGTTCATTTAAGAACTTCGTTATTTTATAACGAGATTCGATTATTTTCTCACTATAGGTTTCGGAATTTTCGATTTCTTTCTCAAAATCGTCATCGGCGATAATATCCTGGATATCAGAGTTTAATTTTTTTAATAATTCATATTTGTCATTTAACTGGTCCTTACAAATGTTTAATAAATCCAGCTTATTTTCTAATGTCAGTGAATCGTCTTCAAGAGTTGTGCTTATTTTTGTACACAATTTTGTAGTTTGTGTACGTAATCCAGTTCTTTTCTTTTTTAAAGTATCAATATTAACAGTAGTTGACATATTTACTTTCAATTAATCAACAATAAAAAAATAGCTTACCTCAAGCTTTCAGAATCAGAAGAAAATAATATTCATTCGTCAGTCCAGACATCCTGTCGCGGACGCCAACATGAGGGATTTCAACAGAACACAGTCGAATAAAAAGAACTTCGAATCAGAAATATTTCACGTCAATTCAAATAAATGATATGCGGAACAATTTTACCTATTCATGATAAATCAACAGAACGATTTTTACTCATTGGAAGTAAATCAGCACTCAAATAATTAAAACCTCGAAAAACTGAATATTAATATATTTATTATCACCAGGCAGTCCTGGTTCAGATCTCATATAGCGGAGATCGCTCGCTTCAGAATTTAAATTACATCTACACTTAATAAACAAACTGAAAAATAGTAAAGTAAAAAATAGGATTACCATAATTCTTGGCGGTGATTAATTTTCGCCAAGTCAAACAGAAAGAAAGGGGGGTTTTAACACCGTCCACACCGATTGGCTGCGACTTTTAGTGACGCCAACATTTTCGTATGTAACCCATTCTCTCCTCTCGATGTCAATCACAAACGAGAAAGAACGCGTTCTTGGAAGAATCCGAGCAATGGATTAAGGGCGTGTGAATGCATTCCAAGAGACAGAACAGGAAGAGTACATTCTTGCGATAAGCAAAGCTCGGCGATTTTACAAAAAACTTTTTTTTCGCGCATAAGTAAAATGTGCATTTTAGGTTTCGCGTATAAATGAATAAGTGTTAGCATTGTTTTCCTATTTCGCTGGCCGGGCCCGCAAGAAAAACACGCATAAGTGAAAAACGCGTATAACAGAAGTCGCGTATAAGTGAGAGATCACTGTGTATGTAACTTTTCTATGGACACGGTGATTTCCCTGATTCTGCACAAATCTCTTCCAAACTGATACATAAAATCAAGGGGCAGAAAATATCGGTCAAGTTCGTTAATGGGCAAAATCCAATGGGCCAAGGGGATGAAAATAAGGAGGGATTTTGTGAAAACAGAAAAAAACCCATAACTTCTTAATTATAATACATATCAAATCAGTTTAAAATTATTATTACTTCTAGGAAAAGAGCCAAAAATTTATGTATCACAGATTTTTGATAAAATTAAAAATAGGCTTAAGGAGTGAAAAAAAAATGGGTTTTAGGGAGAAAAAAATTCATTACTTCGTCGATTCTCAAGATATCAAATTCACTTAAACTTATTATAAATCTTCTTAATACTATTTACAACTTTTATATTGAAAAGGTTTTGATAGAACGAACTCTTAACGCAAAAAATAAAATAAAATGAAATAAAATAAAAATGAAAACGAAAATAAGGGGCTTTGAAGAAGAAAAAGATTCACAGCTTCGTCAATTCACAAGGTAACAAATCTGCTTATTTATTATAAATCTTCTTAACATTATCTAGAACCTTTATTTTGACAAGTCTTAGTTAGGACCAACTCTTACAGTAAAAACAAATTATACAAAAATGGGGGTTGAAGAAAAAATTATCGTATTAACATAATTCTGATAAAACCATCTCTTACTGAAAAATTAAATTAAAACTCGTCAAAAACGGCCAGATAAAATTGTTAAACTGTGTTTATCTCTAATCTTTATTTAGTTTTTGTTGGTTAAATTAGTAGTTAACTTCGAAATCTACCTCCGCCTATAGGCTGAGCCGGCAGGGATTTTTGAACATTACCGCTACCCGGTCTGATGAAATTTGCGACCGTTAGCCGGTCACAAATGTCGTCCATAGCAATTTTTTTCTCGCCAATAGCACCTTTTATGACACCTAATTTTATATGTCCTAATTAATGGTCTAACGAAAACAAAAAACTTCGTTAGATTATGTAATTTTGTCATGGGCGCTATTATGAAAATTCCACCACCCGGATTTACGCTTGGTAATGAGCGCAAACTACTGAGTTTATTAAAAAAATTATATTTTCGTTATGCTTCTTTTTAATATACAGTAATAGGAAAAAAGAAAAAGCCATTGTTTAAAGTATCTATTCAAGACATCTAAACTGATTTCTTAACATATAATCATAATTATACGTTATATAATTACTAAACTAACTTATAATAATTATTATACGTATATATAACGTGTAATAACTATTATACTACTGACTGATTAAAATGTAATATTTTTAAATATTACTCTCTTTTTTTATTTATAATTTATTTTCTACTTTTTAGCCTTTAAAATGTGTCATTGTTGCATTGGCTTTTTTTATTTTTTTTTTTTTTTGTAAACCTTTATTGGCGTATAATTAAACTCATTCGACTTGTATACAGTTGTACAAGTTACAGATATATTTGGCGACTTGTCATCTGTGACGGGCTAAAAATGCCTTAAAATTAATGTAGTGATTTGTAATTAAGTTCTAAAAATATTAAAATGTTGTATTGTCATTGACAACACACCTGTGAACGTAATTTTTATAATTCTAGCATACCAAGAAGTGAGTTAAAAATTGATTCCAATACTCTCATCCTTACATACAAAAACCAGTAATAAAAGAGTGCAATAAAATTCAATTTATTTTTAAAAGTTATATTTTTGCTTTAATGTCTTAATGTGAAGGTTCTGTTGCAGTTTTAATTATTACTGTTTGTTTAGTTATTATTGTTATTAATGCGATAGATGATTTACATAAAGTTTGTTCACATACTTTAACCAAAATATTTGGAATATTTCTTCAGCAAAAGGAATGATAACGGTATTCGCATAAAATCAGCACTTTGAGATACAATCCAGTATGACATTTTTCGGAATTCTCGAAGTCTTTTAAGCGATAAATATTAATGTCGAGGTTGATTGCCATTATTCTTTTTCCGATTTCAATGCTTCCTTTTATACTTGTTGAAGCGAGACTACATTGAAAATGATCTGTCAAAATTTTCTTCAAAAAAAAAAAAAAAAAAAAAAAAAAAAAAAGGCTGGTAGTGTTGAGCGTTTTTTAAACAAACAGCGTCTTGAACTTTTGTACAAGAGGAAAACTGGTATATGTTTAACTTATTTTTATATACAGGGTGGCCATAATTAAAGTGCTCCTGTTTGAAGGGCTCTACAAGTTAAACTATTCGGAATATTTTTAAAGGCTTTGATATTTATACAGTTTAAAGTATGCGGAAACGAGTATTGCAATAAAAATGATTACTTTTTAATTTTACCGAGAGATGGCGCTTAAATGTTAGAGATGTTTTTATCAGCAAATATTAACAACAAATGGGTAAGTGTGATCATAGATCGCACAAAGGGTTTCGTTTAATATTCCTTTCAAAACGTCCAGTACATTTATCGCCATCGAACATCTAATAAATTTTGGTAAACCCTTCCTAAACTATCGTAAAAAGCTTCAAAAAGATTCGCCTTGTTATATTTCCTAATTTTGTTCGTGCCACCCCCCTCCGACATGCTACGATATATCACATGACGGGTATCTGCCAAATTTAGAAAAGTGCCCCCTTTGGGGGGGGGGTGAAGCGGGGTAATGAGCACCATGATTTTTGACGCGGCCTGATGTTTAAAATTTTTGTTATGTTTTATAAGCTATATTGAAGTTTCAAACAGATCGTCCAGCTATATTTCCTAATTTTGCTAGCGGTCTTCCCTCACCCCCCCCCCCCATCTCGAAATGCGACACGCCATTCTTCTTTATACTTCATTATCATTTGTTATAAAGTATTTTAAAGTTTAAAACAGATCGCATTGTTAGATTTCCTACTTTAAATGAAATCGCGGTCTGTTAGTTCCACATTCCACCACCAGGGAGCGCACTGTATTCTTAACAAAAGCGTATCTGAACAAAACTCTTTTACACAACCTATTAGTAGATATGTTACTCGAGAGGGTGGCGGTCTTCAGCAAGAATTTAAGATAATTGTTGAAATTACTATTCAGAAATAGTGGTAATTTATCTTTTGACATATTTATATTTAATAAGTAGCATGTATTTGAGGACTCCGTCAAAAAAACGCACCTGAAGCTGTATGAAACAAAAAAGAAATATTTTGCCCCTCCCCCTCTCCCCACCTGCCCGAAATTTCACACGCCATTTTTTATAAACTTTTTCTTATGTGTTATAAACTATGTTAAAGTTTCAAACATATCGCCTTGTTCCTACTTTAAATGAAATCGCGGTCTGTTAGTTCCACATTGTACCACGAGGAAGCGCACTCTATTCTTAACAAAAGTGTATCTGAACGTAACTCCGTTAAACAACCTATCAGGAGATATGCTAGTCTAGGGGGTGGCGCTCTTAACCAAGAATTTACTATATTTGGTGAAATTACTATTCGAAAATAGTGGTATCAATACTTCTGACATTTTTATCTGGCATAAGTAAGATTTATGCTGTATTTTTAAAAATCGGACACCGTTCAGAAGTATACTGCAATGAATCATCACTTGACTGCCTTGTAAAATAAGTATATAGTAATAGCAATAAATCAATTAGTGAAATTAGCACCCCCTCTCCTGCCCGAAATTTTACACGCCAGTTTTATAAACTTTTTCTTATGTGTTATAAACGATCTTAAAGTTTCAAACAGATCGCCTTGTTATATTTCCTAATTTTAACAAAATCGCGTTATGTTAGTTCCACATTCCACCACCAGGGAGCGCACTCTATTCTTAACAAAACTGTATCGGAAGGAAACTGCGTTAAACAACCTATAAGTAGATATGTTACTCGAGGTGGTGGCGGTCTTAATAAGAAATTAAGATATTTGCTGAAATTACTATTCGGAAATAGTGGTAACTAAACTTTAGACAATTTTATATTAAATATGTAGCATATATCTCAGGACTCCTTCAAAAAAGGCACCTAAAGCGGTCAGAAATGCTAATTTTTTAAATAGAAATCTAGCCCCCCCCCCCCCCCCCCCCCAACCTCCCCGGAATTTCACGTGCCATTCTTTTTTACACTTTATCTTATGTGTTATAAAATATCTTAAAGTTTCAAACAGATCGACTTGTTAGATTTCCTAATTTTCACAAAATCGCGTTATGTTAGTCCCACATTCCACCACCAGGGAATGCACTCTATTCTTAACAAAAGCATATCTGAACGAAACTCCTTTACGCAATCTTTCCGTAGATACATGGGTCGGGATGGTGGCGGTCTTAAACAAGAATTTAAAACATTTGCTGCGGTAACAAACGCTAAGATTTAAAAAATAATTCTAGCTCCCCCCCTCCCCCCTTATAGCTCAAGTCGTGTGACTGTCATAAAAATTTACGCTTCGTATCCATCAGCCATTTTCAATCAAAATTATTTTTTCGAATAAAACTAACATAAAAATTGCCGTGATCGCAAAGAATTATTGGTACTTTTATGTTAGACGGGTAAAAATCCCGCCAATAGCATTTTTTAACTCGCCAGTTAGCCTTTATTTATTTCTCGCGTGGTAAATTAAAACAATGTTTTGATATTTAAATTTAATGTCGCGGTTTATGGTATTATTTATTATTATTCTTTTCTTTTCTTTCTTTTTAAAAAAAAGAAATAAGTAAAAATCATGAATTTTAAATGTTTCAGTTTTAAATTAAAGTTGTGAATTTGAAATAAAATGAGCGAAAGGATTGTAGTTTAAATGAAATTAATAAAATATGCAAAAATGCGACAGGAACAATGTTTGGCGGTTTATCCCCTGCGTCCGGCTAACATAAATATACCGAGTTTTTGGTTTCTCTATCCGAATCTTCCGGTTTGGCGAAAGATTGAACAAGTAAATTAAATTATGAATAAAAGTAACATGATACAATGCTTAACATTAGATTTAAGGGAGACCAAACCGGTCGCCAATGGCAGGTAGTTTAATAGTAATAACTAGTTACCAAACTTTAATGCTATACAACCCATTATAAGATTCAGTTATCTTTTTCTATGTAGGTATTCAGAGCTTTTTGCATAATCTATACTGCGGAAAAAGTGAACTTTCTTTTAAAGCACGCTCACAAGGAAAGTAATAAATAATAGTAATGTGAAAGCTAAATAAACAAGGCTTTATTTTTCTTTTTTTACAATATAAGAAAGAATATTTATTAGTAATGTATTATAAAAAATAAAGTTTACAATCTAACGGAAATTATCTTTGTTTTTGTACCAACGGCAAAGTGTTTCACAATTGAAACTATTTTAATTTTAGCCACAAGTCGTATTCCATAAAAAAGACAAATATTTCTTACTCTACGAAAACATAATATAGCCAGAAATGAAAAATTACTGTTTCTTCTTCCTAGTTACCCAAAATACATCAAAACTTTTTTCAGCTCTAGAAATCTCAGAAACCAATATATTTTCATGATTTAAAGAAGCATTTATGAAACTAAAGTTTGTTTTGCTGCTACTGATTTTCAGAAACGTTTCTAAATAGTTTTTTAGAGTGCATTAATCATTTTTCTCAAACCGGAATATCGATTTTTAGGATGCTACTGATTCCCAAGTAAATATTTTCATGTTCAACATACATCTTTTGCGGACAAAAACGATAAATTAACACCATTAACATTAACAATAAAATTAATATTATTTTGTTATTCTTGTGCGTATAAATCATATTACTCACCTGAAAATGTTTAATTGCGAAATTATAGCACACAAAAAATCCTGTATTCCGTTTTGAGAAAGTGAATTAATACGCTATAAACATTGCTCCGAAACTTATCTAAAAATCAATGGTAGGGGGGGGAAAGAAAAAAGAGAACAAATTTTATAAATGATTCTTGAAATCTCTCAAATATATTGTTTTCTGAGTTTCCTAATGATAAATAACGCTTTTTGGAATCATGGGAAACTCAGTAAAAGTTACATTTCGATTGTGGTTATATTACATTTTCGTAGATTAAGGGTTACACATTCTTGGCGGTTAAAAATTGACATATTTTTGAATTTCTTTTTAAAGAAGGGAGTAAAATTAATTTAAATAATTTCACGTAGTTTTTTTATTGCCTCAAGTATTTGAAAACAATTTTCGTTGTTAAGTCTGGTCACAAATTACGCCTTAAACCAGCAGCCGCGTTGATCTGTAGCAAAATATCCGGGCTCCATGTCAGTATCCTAACTTCCTCTAGAGACAGAAAAGTATTAAAATCTCATTTATTATAAAATAAGGTTGTAGCTAAGGGCCATTGGCTTACATTTCTGAATTTTTGAAATATAAGAAAATTGCGCTATTTGGAAAAAAAATTTCATTTTTCGCTTAAAATTTTGATCTTTAAACTTATTGGTAAAATATACAAAAATAAAGTTTTCCAAAAATAGCTCAATGGCCCTTAGACAATTTAATTGTGAGTAGATAAGCATAAATTTTATCCAAAAATGTTAAAAATTGTTCAAGTTATCATGCTGCCCATATTGAAAAATGTAGTTCCCAGAAAATCGCGCTTAACCCTTTATGTACTGAATTATGAATTCATGAAAATTTCATCGTCTAAAGCATTTTTCGTGAATTTTTGAAACTACATTAGAAGATTTACATAATCATTTAATAAATTTCAGAAAGAGTTTTGAAGGATTGGAGGCTTTAGAAGGAAGGATTAATTAAATTTGAATTTCTATTGATTTTGTGGAATATTTATAACCCCACTCAATTTTCTTATTTTAAATATTTTTCTTAGTATTTTACAGAATTAGGAAATGTACAAATATAATGTTCTTACAATAGAAATATAGAAATATTTCCGAATTGAAAAATTGCCCCTCCCTCACAACGCCAAGAAAGCTGAAAAGATGCAAAGCCAATAGAAATCATCCTTTTAAAAATATTTTTGTTTTGTGTAACCAATAATACTTTTGAAATAATGTATCTGTAATTCATTCTAAACTGTATTAAAACTAATCGATGTATTAAATGAATTTTATAACAAGTTATTTTAATGGTACTTATAAGTATCGTCAATAGATAAAGGATTAAACTTTTAGGATTCAATATATTTTGATCGTGCGCGGGCTCACATTTTTGCTCATGTCTTTCTTAATAATTGAGATATTACTTTAAATCTTTTTTCCCATATTTATACACACTATAAAGATTTAATTTTCGTCAGAAACAAATAATCGAATTTTCGGAAGTTGAGAACGTATGTAACCCCATAAGAAACATTTGTCTTTTTTACAGCGCGATTTATATACCATGTTTAATATAAGGAAGCAGATGAATTTAGTTAAACAGCTGATAAAATTAATGATATTTTTTTAAGATCTCACCGATTGCTTTCCAAAACATTCACTTGCGAGCCACCGGTGGGTCATGTCACAAGCCATAGTTTGGGAACCGTTTCAATATAGTACATGAGAAGAATAATGCTATTACTATGAAGATTAAAATGCTCTGTATCTTTAGAAAAATGCTCTGTAATAAAACCACGCAGCTTCATTATGGTATCTTCTTCCAGATAGAGGCTCATGCATCAAAAAGCTTGACAAGTAACTGGCTAAAATAGTGATAGATGATCTTTCATCACGATGCGAGTATAGCTCACACAAGTGATTAAAGGAGTTTCGTTTCTTTTCACAGCATAGCTTGTGGTTCTCGGGAAATACTGGATATATATATTTTTTATAGAAGTTTCAGGGTTTTTTTTTTTTTTTTTTTTTTTTTTTTTTTTTTTTTTTTAAGTTTTATATATCTATTTTGAAATTTAAGCGAGAATAGCAGTTTTTATTTTCAATGATGAAGGATTATGCATAGAAGAAAGAGGCGAGATATTTTTAGTATAAATTTAATTTAATCCACACAAATATTAGGTGCACACTGTAAAAAAAAAAAAAAAAAAAAAAAAAAAAAAAAAAAAAAAAATTGTAATTTAATAGATTACAACGACCATTTGGAATTTTTTTTTTTGACTTAATATTTACTTTATTTCAATTTTGGGGCATTTCGACAAGAGAAGCCGAGAAATATAAGAGGTTAAAAATCGAAAGCAGTTCCACCGAATGATCCACAAATCGCGACAAATCACCTTCGTAACAAAATTTAACCAAAAATCTAAATTTCGTCCACCAAATTCCGTCGCATCTTCTTCAACAACAGATCACAAAGATCAAACTTCAGACGACCAAAACCTTCATCGATAAACTCTCCAAGTCCCGTTTCGAGAAGAAAAACAGTTTACAAATCGAAAGCAGTTCCACCGAATCATCCACAGATTGCGACAAATTACCTACATTGAGCTCAATTTTTCCCGGTTAGAATAGACCGATTGAAAAACGCCGTGGCTAATGGATTGGAGCGCCTCGAGACATGGCCTTTTACTATCAATCGATTAAACATTAGATTGTTTCCTTTTTCGCGTTCGTCTTTTATTCTGTATTCGATTTTCATGGGCAACATAATCAGTTGAAGACCTCGATTTTCATGGGCTACATAGTCAGTTGAAGACCTCGATTTTCATGGCCTACATAATGAGTTGAAAACCTCGATTTTTGCTTTGTAAGACGATTTTCATTTTGGCGTCACCCTTTGGCTTTGGATTTTTCCCTATCTGATAATTTGCGCCTACCCATTTTGTAGCTTTTTCAATTTTTAACGATTTTATGTCTTTCCATTACCTATTCAAACAATTTTTAATGATTTTATGCCTTTCTATTACCTATTCAAATAAAAACTCTTCTAAAAGTAAAGAACATCGTTGAATTTCATTACAAAAAAAAAAAAAAAAAAAAAAAATGCAAGCATCATTTGGCCCCATCCTCGACCGAAAACAACAACCATTTCCAAATGGTTAATATATATATATATATATATATATATATATATATATGTAACGTTACTACATAAAACTGATGGCAGCCTTTCTGCCTCCATTTTATTAAGTAATTTAACCGATATAACTGGTATTAAATTACACTAACATGTAATATTTCACCAGTTATATCAGTTTAATTACAACATTATATAAGTTAAAATACTCCATTATATTGGAAGCATAATTCTGCTACCAACTTTGTGGAGTAACTTTACATAATTTTTTTACAGTGCATACACCGCTCACAAAAATAATTCTATTCGTTTTCAGCATATTTTTATGCGAATAAAAATCTAATAAAATACAAAATTCAATCAATGTAGTTGCTATTAGCTTCTACTACACCTTCTTTGCCAACGCTCAGGCTCATGGTGGATTCTGTGGTGTAAAATGGTTTGGTCTTTCAGTTCTATCAATTCATCCATTGTTTTTCTCACTTCATCTGCAATCTGAAATGGTTGTTTTGCCAAGCTGCTTTTGTACAAAGTGAAAAAGGTAGTAATCACATGGTGCAATATATGCTGGGGTTGAAATTTCTTTTTCGAGTGTGGTGAGAATTTCTTATTGAGGATAGTTTTATGGTTTGAAACGTCAAGGAACATCTGTGTGCCTTACACTGTTAAAAACGGAATAAAATACGGAAATACTACTGGCAATCTAGACGCCAGTACTATTTCCGTATTTTAACGGAACTTTTTTCCGGTTAATTACAGAAAAATTTCCGTTAAATTCCAAAAAAACGGAAAATTTTCTGTAATTTACCGGGAAAAAGTTCCGTTAAAATACGGAAATAGTACTGGCGTCTAGATTGCCAGTAGTATTTCCGTATTTTAGTCCTTTTTTTTTTTTTTTTTTTTTTTTTTACAGTGTAACGTTGTCGTGCTGAAATATCACTGATCGACGCCCTATGTCCAGTATAAGGATTTTTGAGGTCAAACAATTTAGCTGAAGAATGTAAAGTTCGCTAAGGAATAGTTTCTCCTAATTTGTGGAACTCCATACATTCCTCCAAATACTTGTATTTTTATGTGGATTAAAAAAAGTACATTGAAACTTAATATCTTGCACACTTAATCAGTTTCTACAGTACAATAAGCCCTGGTCACCTGTAGAAAACTAGTAATTTACGCGTAGCCCTCTTTCAAATAACGTCATTTATTGTAGAACTTTTGGTACTTACGCTTTATCTGTGTCCTGAAGATAGATCGCCAAAAAGGTTTGTCAGTTGCCAATTGTTTTTATTGTTGCCAATCTGGTTCAAAACTAATTTAACATTATTAAATATATAACATTGTTAAATATGGGTAAATAATGTAATAATATAATAGAATAGAATAGAATATACTATAATGTAATATAAAACAATATACTATACTATACTAGAATATAATAGAATAGAATATACTGTAATATAATATAATACAGTATACTATACTATAATAGAATAGAATAGAATAGAATAGAATAGAATACGACAAATAAACTATAATTAAAAACAATAAACTAAAAACTACAATAAATAAATAAATGATAATAAATAAACTATATGGTTATCAAAAAATGAGGGTTTTGTAATTAGTATTATTGGCGATAGAAGATATTGTACATCTGAATAGCGGTTTATTTTATGTTTTGAAATGTTGTTTTTATCTACTGTTGCCAGATTTTAAAAAGTTGAAATAATAATCTTTCCAATCCATTTTCAATTGAAAAATATATTTACACGTGAATATTATAAACATATAGATATAAAATTTTAAAATAATTAAAATATTAAGCGTGAAAAACATTTAATGCTAAAAATTAAGTCATATTTAAAACGATATATTTAAAATGTTACATTGAAAACGATTGTCTGACAGCGTGTAAAAGAAAACTTTTCTTCTAGACATTATAACAATCCGGCCGACAGCAACACTTTTTACCCAACTGAAAAGAAGGGTTATGCGTTTCACGCGTATCTGTGTATGTGGATTTCTTTATACCCTCGAAATATCCCAACGGCTGGATGGATTTTAATGAATGAGGTCTCTATCGATTCGTCTTAACGGCCCGGTGGTTATAGGGTAGGTTTTGTTTTTATAAATTCAAAATCGTGGCCGTAAAATGCAAAATGGCGGTAGAGACGAAAAAAAAAAAATTACGCACCCTATGGAGTGGTCTATCATTGGATAGGTCTTTCAAAATGAAGACGATGTTTCATTGACTATTTTACAGTCAGAAGCTCCGTTAAAATATTATACAGCCTGGAAGTTGTGTAGGTAGGATCTCTAGCTTTACTGCAACTCTAACCACCATAGACATCTCTAGACCTCATCAGGACAGTGTTTATAGATAGGAACTAACAATTAAACACAACTTAAAAGTCATCAATACAGGTAAATAAAAAAATAGGTAAGTGATATAAGCAAGTAATATAAAAAATATTTTAAGTCAATTCCTACTTAGGTCAATAAGAGATTTTTTTTCTCCTATTCTTCTTTCCTCCTGAGTGGCGCTTAAAATACCTTGATCAAGAAGAGGCCTCTCTCGATTATTGAAAATAAATTAATTAAAATTTAATTAATGAATTAAAATTTGAAAAAACTCTATTAACATCAATTGTCATCCAGTACAAGTTTAAAAAAAATTATTTGAGTTTGATTGGATGAATAATAAGTATTTTATTAACGATTGAAAATTTTAACAAGATTTATAGGATAGGGGAGTACACAGTGAGACAGCAGCCACTTTGAAGTATAGTTGTAACTTTTTCTTCAAGCTGGCCCACACACATAACGACCTCATCTTATGCAACATGTGGATGTAGTTTCGGCACTTCAGTTACTTGTTCGACAAAATGGTAAAAATTCCTTATTTTACAGTGGTTAAAGTTACATAAACGTTTATTTTAGATTTTATTTCCTTCAATATGACATATATTTACTTAACCAACCTAGCTATATCTAATAATAGACTATTTCGGCAAAACGACATAAACTTTTTAAAGCGATGAAATTGATGTAATAGATGTGGCATCCACAAGCATTCAAAGCTACGAAACTGATGATGAAACAGATATGATAAATGTATAATTTTGTTACAACGTAACGAAATTACACAGTGAGACACATAGTTGTGGTACTCAGTGAGACGTGTCTTATTGTGTACCTACTATGTGGTTCTGATGTTAAAAAACGTTAGTTATAAATAAAAGAAGGTTTCTCTCTCTCTTTCTCTCTGTGTGTGTGGGCGTGCGATGGCTAGGGAAATTTACTAAACGTAAGAGGCTGAAAATTTTGATGAAGGTAACCTAAGGTCTGCCATTGTCCACCCGAGGCTCATATTTTTAATATTTTTAAAATCTAGAAATATTAATTAGAAATCATAAACTGCAGAAAATTATTGATAGAGTGTAAAAATGTATGATTTATGAAAATATATACAATTTCTCAGTGTGTACTACTTGTGGTACACAGTGAGACAATTTTCGATACTCCGTTATGCTACTTCTGTGCTTTTATAAATAACTTTTTTAAAACCATTTATACATTAATGTGTAGCGCATTTGTGTAGCTTAAAGATGTAACAAAAATTTTTTCCAAAGAATAAAAATCTTCGCTATTTGTTAAGTAATAATAATTTTCGTCTCACTGTATACTGCCCTCCCCTATAGCGAGAGTGTGAGCTAATAGTAGGAATTGAAAAAAAATAGTTTCACATTGATGAGAAATAATTAATTAGTTCGCTTTTTACTCAGTCGGGTTTTTTGATTTTTAAAATTTAATTGTTTATTACATAAGTATTTTATACAAGCGGATTTTCAAATCTGTTAATCGATCTTACTTAATCAGATTCGAAAACAGGCGTCATTGGTCGCTACAGCGGTGGATGCCTTGGAAACTAGAAAATTCGCCAGTGAAAAGGAAAGGAATAGTTAGCCGATTAAAAAAGATCGCCTCTGACCGTGAAAATGTCAACCAATCTTTCGTAATCGGGTGCTCTTTTTAAAACTGAGCAAATTAGCGCAAATTAGAATGGGGATATGGAAGTGAGTTGGCGTAAGAAGCAGGGTTCACTAGTACTAGAAAAAAAGTCATTTAAATAAAAATTAATTTTAGACAAAAGAATAATTAAAGCATGCTTTGAATAATGTTTATACAGTGTGAAAACAACTAGTTTCTTCCCGCAGACATCACGTGGTCTTAATTACATTCCTGCCCTTTTACATCTTTGAATATTCCTTGCTTAAAATAAAAAGTATTTGATAATATTCTAGTGAAATAACACTTTAAATATAAAAAGCTGCTTTAATATAAAATTTTAAGCAAATTTTATTGTACTTAAATAAGTATTTTTTTAATAGAAATAAATCTAATTGTTATTAATATCAAAATTGTATTTTATTAAAATATTCCATCATAGCATTTTGAAATAAAAAAGTGGGGGAAAAAATTCTGAAATAGAATATTTATGTAAGTGATTTGTTTTAAAAATAAAAATAAATCTTTAATTGTTATTAATATCAAAATTTATTTTTATTAAAAATATTCCATTTATCATGAAAAAGATAAAGCAATCAAAAAACTATTTTTAAATAGAAAAGTTGAAAATAACACTGAAATAGGATATTATAGGAGGACGATAAAACCTTTATACATAAAAAATTAAAAAACAAAACAAAACAAACAAACCTGAAATGTAATATTTTAAGCTATAAAACATGTTTAAATAAAGATCTAGAAGCAAAATTGGGAATAAAAATAAGACGTGAGTTTCGAACTCAGGCATTCTGGACTCAAATCCATCATTCTAACCATTCAACCACCAAGCACATAAACATTTGGCAATAAAACATTAAAATAAGAAGGGAAATATGTGATCTTGAGGCAGGAATCTAAGTATGGTCACGCGATGTCTGCCGCGAGACACTAGAGTGAAAACGTAACAGATCTCCGGGCCCACCGTGGCTGAATGGTTAATGCACCACACTGCTAATTGCTTGCCAGTGTAGTTGGGCAGCGGATTCAACTCCCTCAGGCTCCGTTGCACACTTCTTGTGGAGCTCCCGGATGTAAGTCCCTGATGTTGTAAATTTCCTTGTGGTATCTCGTCCTTGTATGCCGGCGATGACTTATAAGCGGGCACCTGATGTCAAGCACCCAAGTCTGATGTATGTATTCAATAAATAAATAAATAACAGATCTCCAAACAAAAATTATGAATGTGTTGTTTAATGCAATTTTTTATTTACGTAGAACTAAAAACAAATTTTTTTAATAAAAAATTATGTTCCTGCATAGACTAAATTGTTAAAAACACCATACATATAGAATCTATTAAATGTATAAAAAGATATCTACTAAAAAATTGTTTTTTCTGTAATTTGTGGCATATCTTACTCTCTGAAGTGTGATATAAACCTGTAGAATTCTTTCTATCGAGACTAAAATGCGACAAAGCCCTAGATAATGGGGTAGGTGAAGTTTTTGATGGATGACTGCTTTTGCATGCGCATGTAGTTTTCAAAACAAGACAAAAGTTTTCTTCCTTGCTATTTACGTTGTTTCTTCATCATGGACCTGTAATAAATAAGAAGCATCTGGCAAGTTTCAGCTTAAGTAAAGAAATATTACATTCAAAAAATTTTTACCTCACATTTTTCTTAAAATTTCTGAAGAGCTGCTCAAGAAAAAATATTCAAATTTGTGTTTTTATTGATTTTAGAATAACGTGGATATTTATACATGTAGTAGAAAAGGATTTGTGTACAAACTCATGTGTGTCCTAATTCTAAGTTCATAACTTAAAAACGAAAAAAAGAAATTTAATGTATCATACACAAAGACTGGTAAAAAGGCAAAAAATGCAGACATTAAAACATCAATATTTAAAAAAGTGGTTATGGATGACTCGAATGAAATATTTTCATTCATTTTTAATGTTTACTTTAAAATTACATAATAAAACGGTCTTGAAAAAAAAAATTAAATGAAAAATGAGATAAATTCCCGTTTATATTATGTCGAAATATCAATTGAATATAACTTTGAGAATAAATGCTTATAGAAATCATTTTCAATGTTTATAAACATAACTATTTAAGCTGGGGCTTAGCCAGCAAATTGCCTTTAAAAAAATTGGGATGTAAGAATAAATAAACGACAGACGCGAACAAAAATGTATCGTGTATGAATTTTAACTGAAATGACAGTCAGTTACATGAAAATCATTAAAAATTATTTACACTAACTTATGTTATAAGCATAATATTTCATATATGAATAATATATTCTTTATTTGAATCGTGGTCAGTTATCTACATCTACAAATATGGAGATACGCATTCATCTTCATCATCAAAATTGCTTCGTTCAACTTTTATTTATTCTGTATAAGTATTAACTATAAATTCATATCTGTCACCTTAAATTCCTTTCATATCATTTACAAGTAAAAAAGTCCATTATGTTTTTTCAAATTTGTACTAAATGTTATGAAATATATTCACTAGCAAGTAAGGTTAAACATGTGTTCCAAAACAGCTTTGCAGAAAAAAATTATTTGTAATTATATAATTAAATTTTTAAAGAGCATAATTCAAAATATCTGCCATTAATAGTAATTCTTCTTATTACATTATTTGCGAAATAACTTGGCTTTTCCAGACGCTGTAGGAGATACAACTCAGGTTTCCCGCGTTAAAGAATATAGGTGCAAAATCATTTTTAATTCAAAATTCTAATAGATTTTTTACACTTAATAAATACTTTTAGGATTTCCCACTGATAACGCCAAAAAGCAGTTTTATATGAAAAAACTAATAATGTATTCAAATAGAATTTTGAAATTTATTAAAAGCAATACAGGCATCCTCCGACTTAAGTAAGTAATGCGTTCCTCAAACTTTTACGTAAGTCGAATTTGTAAACTGATTAGGTAAACTTTCGTAAGAAACTACAAAATTTATTATATATAAATATAAACGATAAGAACGACACTAATTTTTGACGACTTAGAAGTACAGTATGTTATTTATGAATGTAATATATACATATATTATTCACACAGTATCCTTATATAAAGCATCATGCAGCAGTATTTACTCGGATATACACTAAAAAATTATGAAAAAAATATAAAAACCAACTGAAAGAACACTTTTCAAATACAAAACCTCTTATATAATGCGGGATTTATAAATTTAACAGTGATGAATTGATTTAAACAATTTTCAGTCTACATCAAACGAACAGGTGAAGCTAAAAGAAGAAAAAACACTCGCTCCTTTTCATCGAAACTATAAAATTAGCTTTGGTTCTGGTTTGATTTTAGTTAACATAATTGTTACGGTTGAACCCCAGATTTTGTTTGTCCCATTTTAATTAGATTTGAGATTGTTTTGTTAAAGATTTGATTGTATATGCCAATAAAAATATAACTCTCACTAATACATAAAACTATAATATGGTTGTGGTTTTTATTTACATACTTTATTTATAAAATAATTATCAAAACTATGCAAATGCATATCAAACGCGTTACTGTGTTCATAAATGTAATTTCTGAGATTTATTACGTAACTGCGAATTTACGTAAGTCGCATAATACGTAAAGTCGAGGGATGCCTGTACTTTATTATTAACTGCATGTCAAGAGTGAATAGCCGAATAAATCGCCTTAAATTCCCCTGTATACAGTAGTCGTTTTGATCCTAATAATTTGAGAAGATTAAGAAAGTAGTTTGATTACATATCTACTAAATTTGTGTTTTATGTATGTAATATCTTTTTTAACTATTTGGAAAAATGGTTATTGTCCTCTGTCAGAGTAGGAAATCAAAAACATATCTGAAGCGATTTATTGGTTGAATCCGCATTTTATTCGTTTTCTGATTGGTCTATACAGTAATCTGTATTTTCCCTTTACTTTCAGCAGAGATGGATGCTTCTGTTGCCACTATGACAAAAAAGTAATAAAAACTACCAAAAAAATTAATAACTCAGAAACAAATTGAGATACAGCTTTCAAACAAATTGCATTTAAAAGCACATTTTTTTCTTTATACGACGGTGTAAAAAGTAATATTGTGGGATGTTTAGAAGTTTAAAAATGAAATTTCATTTAAGATTGGTCCAGGAATATTAATGTTTAATCCATGGCGTACGTAATGAATGACCAGCTCCGTAGAAGTTTTAAAGTGTATAGTACCGAAAAATGTAATCCATGGCGTATGATCAACTCCGTGCGATTTTTTATTGCTTAAATTTTAGTCTTTGAAAAAATCATTTTCCAAATGGTCGTTGTAATTTGTTAAATTGCATTTTTTTTAATTTTTTTTTATTTATGCCTTTTTTTTTTTTTCGATTTGAAATATTAACCGAAAAGAAATGCTAAAGAAAACTACTTACTTTGTCAAAATATATAATATGAACATTAAAAGCTCACCATTTTACTTAAAAGGCGACGAAAATAATAAAGTAGATGTTACGAGTTAAAAATATACATTTTATTTAAAAACTTCTTAGTACTTTCAGCCTGCATTTCTAAGAACATCGAAAATACATATTAATATAAATTACATATGAATTGTTTTACATTGAAAGTACAGTAGAACCTCTTTTATCCGAAACTCTTTTAACCGAAATACTTTTCTAAAGTTTTTTTTTAACACATTTCACCAGTACAGATAAATATTTTGGATCCCCCTTTCTTAGAATTTCTTTGTATGTAACTTGAGCTCCCGTACGAGATTTTTACAAGAGTAAAAAGTTTCATTTTTATCATGTGTACCAAAAAAAAAAAAAAAAAGACAGAGAGAAAAGAAACAAGAAAAAAAAAAACGCATTACTTTAAGTATAGAAGAAAAAGATTCAAATCATGAAGAATCGGATGAGAGTATGACAAAATAAGCTCAAGAATACGGCATTGGTATTACAGTTAGTGTTATGAAGAGAGACGCTGCAAAAATAAAAAAGTTTCATGCAGAAAGCAGCAGAAAAACTGTGATACTGGTGAACCAATAGTATTAAAAAAAAAAAAAACTTCATGATAGAGCTGCAAAGCAAAGGTAATAAAAATTGCAACAAAAAAACTTTGTTTCAAACCCTTGTGAAACATGTAAAAGGTACAGTCGTGGAAAAAAAAAGTAAACACCCCCTACTAACTCCTCAACAAATTATTGTTGACGAAAGTTATTGGTACCGAACGATTGGAAATAAAGTCTATTTTTAAATGACGTTTATAAAATTTGCTTAGGGGACCATCTACGTATTAAAACGAACCATAACTTTGTTTTTATCAATAGTAATACCCAATTTTAACAAATATTTCAAATCTTTGGTTCAAACTATGCCTAGACACCAAGTTTCAAGTCATTTGAATGATAAGTTTTTGAATTATAAACATTCAAAATTTAGTGCTTCTAATGTTAAATTACATTTTCATATTTTTATTTATAGCTTCTGAAATTATGATCCTAATGTTTTAATTTTTTGTGTAGCAATAATACTAATATACCCAAACATAAATATGTTGAATATGCAATTTTTATAATTTTCTGATATAAATTATGAATTACGAAATTAATATTTAAAAAAAATTATGAATAGCAACCTACAATTGTTTTGATGGATTCAGATTTATTAAGTCCTGCTTTATGGAAATTCAAAATTTCACATTTTTCTTCCAAGTAGTTTTCAAATTATGCTTAAAAACGGCAAAATGATGGTTTAAGGCGCCGTCTATGATAGAAGTGACTAAATACTTTGAAAGTTCTTATGCTATCCTGTAATCTAACAGGCTTAATTGACTGCTTAAGGTGCCTTGGTCAAGAAGGGAGCTCTCTTTGTTAAGAATCGAATATGAAACTTTAATTTGGATACAGCCATTAAAATACGGTTGTTTTAAAATAGTTAATTTCTCGGAAACTTATGGTACGAATTGCATAAAAATTTGTTTTTAGACTAAATGAAGTTTGTAGAGTTCATTTATGCTGTCAGAATGGTGCGCTGCTATTGAAAAAAAAACAAAGTTATGGTTCGTTTTAATATGTAGATGGTCCCCTAAGCAAATTTTATATACATCATTTAAAAGTAGATTTTATTTCCAATCGTTCGGTGCCAGTAACTTTCTTCTACGATAATTTGTTGAGGAGTTAGTAAGGGGTGTTTACTTTTTTTTTTTTTTTCCACGACTGTACTTAATTTCAAAATTAAAATTATGGTCGTTTATTCTTGTTTCTATTTTGCTATATTTATTTTTATTAAGCACTTGTTACCATAATAAGAAATAGCGCACATATTTGCCTTTAATCTTAAAATTGAAGCATTCACCATTATCCGAAAATTTCGATTTTCCGAAAGATGATCAGTACCAATTACTTCGGATAATCGAGGTTCAACTGTATTAAGAAGTTTTTTATATAAAATGTATATTCTTAACTTGTAACATCCATTTTATTATTTTCGTCGCCTTTTAAGTAAAACGATAAGCTTTTAAAGGTCATATTGTGTATTTTGTGATTGAATCAAGGTAAAATATTGCATTTCGTCTTATGGTTTTATTTACTTACTTTGTTTGAAGTGTTAAAAAGGTTAATTTTCGTAATAGGGCTGCAAGCGGTAGCGATGTATTTAAATAAATGCATTCTTGGAAATTATTTTAAAAATCACGCACAAAAAAAGGAGTAGATTCATATGCAATTTTCAAATAAATTGCATTTTTCTATTCTGCTTTGTGAAAATTGAAATTGTGCGATGTTTAGAAGTTAAAAAAAATATAGTAAAAAATATATATATATATATATTGGTCAGTTCGCTGCTACTGTCAAAATGACGTCAGTGCTGCTTGCGGGATATTTTTGCTTTATAATACAGATTGTACGATTTTAATAAAGTTCACAAATTTAATAAAAAAAATTTAAATTTTAAGCGAATCGTTTGATACCAATTAACTCAAATTTAAAAAAGCTCGTAAAATAAAATTCTTGACTCAGTGTAATCTTTCCCATGTTTAAAGCTATAGAAGATTATCATAACAGAAACAAAAATATGAAGAATGTCTTCTTAAAGCTAACTAACTCTTCTAAGTATAACACAAGTTATTTTTATAACTTAAAACGGTAAACATAAAACAAATCCATCCGTTATACATGGTGAACATTTTCAACAAACATGTTTTTCTATGTAACCTTCTACTTCCTTAGGCTAATTGAATTAAAGCTTAAAGGGGATGTTCTAAGTAAGGATCAACCGAAACAGGTTTTTAAGACCGAAACCGAATTTCGGTAATCTTCCTATTTTTGGCCGAAGACGAAAGCGAAAATGGTCATTTTTTAAAGTAACATATATACATACATCATTAATCAATTGTACGTGTTTATAAAATAAAGATAATTAGTAATTAATTATACTTGCGGCCCAAGTTGACTCTCTGTGCCACTGACAAAACTTTTTATTTTCATATAAAATAAAAATGTAATTAATTCATCAAAGACACAGAATGATATTTTTAATTATATGAATTTCATCTGATTAAAAATGTTTTAGGTTCCCTCGATTCATCGTTTATAATGATTTTTCTAAATGATCATCTGTTATACTAGAAGATTCTCAAAGAGAACTTTCTAAACACTTCTGCGGTTTAAACCTTAACATTTTCTATCACTGTTAAGTCTACAGCTTTTAATGCGCTTATGAAAATCGTCTTCAAATTTTAGTCATAAATGCATTACTAACTTTATATTTTGCATCGACGTCTTGAGTCAGTCATGACTGATAATTATAATCAGTGAAGTTCATAGCAATGAATAAAAGTGTCCCAGTTAAGCCGATACAGCTCAAATCAATGAGTAATGTTGAAAATTTTCGAAGGAAGAAAAGCGGTTTTTAGAATACAGAAAGTGATGGGATTTTGAATTCCGTTAAACAGGCGTGAGTAAGTGATAAATTGTAAATTGGGACTTACCCTTCTTCAGGATACTTATCCATTTCGGTGTAAATCCACACTTTGTTTTGATCCCATATATATTAGTTATCTTAATTTTAATCAACCACTCTTTATAACCTCCTTTGACAAAAAAGATTGTAGAATACTTGTTATATCAAATGAATAAGCAGTGGTAACACTTTAAGCTATTTAATTCACATTGTTTAAATTGTAAAAGAGAGAGAGCATTTTTCATGCCTCTTCTCTGGAGAAACTACATGTTGAGAATGAAAAAGATATTTACATTATAAGATAATAAATCAGTAATAATAATTGTAATAATAATATCATAATAATAATAATAATAAATCAGTTTAATGTAGTCTATGAGTCTTAATGCAGTCACTCAACAAGTCATTATCTTTATCAAAGAATTTTCAAGGTTAAATACATTTGAAGAGATTTATGGCTGAGTTGAAACGACGTATTATTTATGTAACTGAAAAAATTATCTTTAGTACAGTTATTTAGCTTGATTTATATCCATCAACTCCTCCTTAATTTCTGAAGTTTCATTGTCACACAAATTTAAGTTCCTTCTATGGGTTTGAAAAACAAGTTTGGGAACTGGTTTCGTAAACAGATCTGCTATCATCAATTTGGTTGGGCAGTACTTTAGGTTGATAGTCCCTTCTTGCTTTAGTTGTTTTATCAGGTGGAACCTAATTTCAATATGTTTAGACTTACTTGAGTGCTTTTCTAATTCTATCATCTTGATCGTGGGTGTCTTCATGTAGGTCTATAGGTAAGGTTTGCTTTAGGTTTAATTCTTCCAGTAGATTGACTAGCCACTTTATTTCAATTTCTGCATTTGCTGCTGACACATACTCGGCCTCTGCCGATGATAATGCAATGCAGGATTGTTTCTTGGTCGCACATTGTATGGGATTTCCCCCTAACATATATAGGTTCCCACTCGTTGATTTTCGTGAATCTACATCTCCTCCCCAATCTGCATCAGCATAAACTTTAAGTATCGGTTTCTTTTCTCCGCTTAGAACTAGACTATAATTTTTTGTATTCTTTAAATATCTTATCAGTCTTTTTACTGCATTCCAGTCTTTCATTCTTGGTGATTCATTTCTTCTAGAGATGTGTCCTTTGTTGAGGAACGACTCCAAAGGAACGATTCCGGCAGTGAAACTGAAGGAACGATTCCATTCTGTAAAAAGGAATCGGTCCTTTTCGGAACGAGTCCGAAAAGGAACGACTCCTCGGATTCGGTCCTTTTTGGAACGGTTCCTCGGATTCGGTCCTTTTTGGAACGGTTCCTCGGATTCGGTCCTTTTTGGAACGGTTCTCGTAATCGGTCCTTTGCGGAACGATTCCTCGGAATCGGTCCAAAATGTACCGACTCCGAAAAGGACCGATTCCTCGGAGTCGTTCCTTTTCGGAATCGTTCCAAAAAGGACCGATTCCGAGGAACCGTTCCAAAAAAGGACCGAATCCGAGGAACCGTTCCAAAAAGGCCGAATCCGAGGAACCGTTCCGAAAATGACCGATTCCTCGGGAATCGCTTCTTTTCTTGTTGACTGGCCATTTTTAATAAATTAAAATACGCTATTTTATTTCAAAATAACAGATTTTGATTCTATTAAAGCTGACTTTATTGCCAAAATATCCTTCTAATGTGTGTGCCCCTCCCCCCCCCCTCCTCAAAAAAAAAAGAAAAAAAAAGAAAAGTAAAGAAAGAAAGAAAAAAGAAATTGAAGTGCGGGGCGGAGTAGGGCGTTTAATAAACATTACTATTTCATCTTATTGTGCTAAATTAATCTGAAAGAAATAATTAAAAAAAATATTTTATACGAATTGGATTTTTTACACCTGAGAGAAAAAGTGCCCGAGATGGGATTCGAACCCAGAAACTTTACGTGCTTTACCGATTGAGTACCTGGACCCCGAGGTTAATGGAACACCATGTGTACTTTAATACACTAATGCATTTTCTAATTGGTAAATGTATCATACGAAATGAATTTTTTCTAAATGAATTCTTAAGGCTGTTCTCAAATCCAAAAGGATAAATTTGTGACAAAAGTTTTAATTTATTTTTATTCGGAAATGCATGAAACGAACAGGTGTTGTTGTTCAGAAACTATGTAATCGAGCTGTTTTTCCGTTTTTTTGCAAACGCAATAGGCCTTTCAGAAAATAGTGTCAAAGTGGGCGTTTTGAACCGAATTTCCGCGCGAAAGAGGCATAATTTCTCAAAAATGAGTGAAAAACATGTTTGTCACGTGATCAAAATCGATTATAACTCAATAGGTAATTTACTGATCAAAAGATGGAAAAAACAGTTCAAATTCCAAATCGCTTCCATGATCAAACATTCCAATTTTATATCTTTCCGTTAAAAAATGAATTTGTAAATGTGTCAAAACGTTTTACGCTTGTTGAGCAGATCACTTAAGAACAACCTTAAGAAAAACAAAGAAAATGCTTGTTTAATTACTAGTGAAAAATATTTTTTTAAATCTGACTAGAAACAGTTTTGAATAATGTAAGAAATATATCACTAGGCCATAAAAATTGCATTTTAATAGGATAATAATAACTGGTTTTCAATTATTTTAATAATTGTAGAGTTACGCACTTTCATGCATATTTCACTATTTCATGTTTTTTCCTCAAACATAATTTCAATTTGAGAATCCTCTTTGTCAAAATAAATATATGACCAGCTACGAGCGCTCGAGTACCACTTTATTTCCACAGTTTGGCGTCTTGTTTTTCTCTCCTGAAGAAGATGATTAAAAAAATCTCGAAACTCCCTAAGATTGTTGTTTTAATCAACTTACATTGAGGTTTATTACATAGAGTAAAATCTGTTAGAACAAGGAATTTTTGTAAAACGTTTCTTTAAAGAAACGTTTTACAAAAATTCCTAAGAGAGAATTCCTAAGAGAGAGAAAAATTCCTCGTAAGAAAGAATTCTTTCTTACGATAATGAATATTTCAAAAAGCATATTGTCTAATAATAATAATAAGATAACAGTAACAGTGGTGGGTGGGATTGAAATAATTTAACCGCGGTTAGCTCTCTTAATGGCCGTTTTGAGTATAAAAACGGGAAAGAAAAATCACCTGCTACATATAGATTATCGGACTTTCTCCAACACTGCGACATATATAAAGCTGCATATTTTATGCTTGTTTCGGTTTAATAGATTTATGTTAACCCTCCGCCTACCAGAGGGGTTCAATGGCCCCGACAGGTACATTTATAATGATATTTCTAATTTATTTTAAAAACTGAAATTTCTGTAAATATGGGGTTTTTTCTGGGATGTTCTATTCTTTTGAGTGGAACATTCCAGAAAAAGTCACACATTTACATAATTTTCATTTTTTTAAATGTGAAAAATCAATTTGAATGTATCTATCGGGTCTGTTGCACCGGTCTGGTATGCGGAAGGTTAATATTGCATTTAACCACTTCACCGGTGACAGGTATGTGGAAACAGTGCTTTTACCCCCGATTTATCTCGGGGCAGCCGGTGAAGTGGTTAAAAAGTTTTACAATATACGAATTTAATTATTGGTTTCCAAAGAATGCACGTTGTGATTTTGTACAGTTTTTTCAATTGTTATTTTACTTCTATTTCTTGCTAAATAATTAGAATTTAAATAACTGTGACTTTGTTTTAATTCAACGTAAAATAAAAGCAAAAAAAAATCGTTTATCGTAATAATTTCTTATAATAATTCAGATTTCTTGATCGTTATTGATACTTGTAAATCCCGAAATCAATGCCACGATTAATGCCTGTTACTGTGGTGATGGATAATACATATCTGAGTTTAATTTAAAAAACAAATCGAGGCTCCCTTCATGCTAAACTAATTTAATGTTTCAAGCCTAATACCAAACTTCCGTTTTTATTGAGGTAAAACTTACTGCAAATACGATACTAAATTTTATGTATTTTCCTTTCTTATTGTTATTCTTTTCATTTAGAAAATTTATTTATTTATTTTCTTTTTTTTCTTAAATTACATAAAGTTTTCTGAAAAGTTCGAATTTAACAAAATGTTTTATCTATTTTAAATAGTTTTGACAATAAAAAGTTTAACTCCGAATAAAAAATAGTCAAACTCTCAAAAAATTAAGGTTGGTATTATCTATAACACGTTTGCAACAGTCTTTCATTCAACGACCGAAACATCGCCTAAATGATAGTTCTTTATATAGTACTACACTCTGTAATAATAATGGACATACTTTTAATTTGTTTAATTTAATTAAACCAATAAACCGTTTTTCAGTTAAAATGTTAGCAAATTTCAAATTTAAAGAAATAGAACTTTGAAGTTTAGTGAATCGCTATATCTTTTGGCGGAGATAATATGTACTATATATGAATAAAATCATATATATTACTATATATATATATATATATTATAATATTAATGCATATAATATTATCTTATAAATATCACTAGCCATAGCCCTGCTAATGAATCTGTTTACAAATCATCTGAAGGAACTTCTACCCTTTCGTGTAACACAAGTGTTCCATGACTTCATGAATTATGAAGCTCCAAAGATCCCAATCCAAACAAACATATTAGCATTGCAATTCACTCACACCGAACTGAGGTTCTGTATGATATAAGTGGAGAGAGGGTGTGAAATTAGAGAAATTCCTGTAGGTTCTCGTGAAATTGGAGATTCAAAAAGAGTTGTAAGTTTATTGAAATTCTACGTAGTTAACAGCAGTTCACAAATAGCGATGTTAGGGTAAAAGACAAGACATACATCAGTCACTCAGGAAAGACAGTGTGCAAAAACGTGCTTTACTTTTTAACTCTTTCCAATAAAGTTAGTGTTTATGAATGCGGTTTGTCTGTCCGTCAGACCGTCTGTTCACGCTTTAAGACAAGTCACACACTAAGGCGACACATAAGACATGTCGCTTGAATTCGCTAGAAAAACTGGTTTAAAACAAGTTTGCAACAACTTCGTTCTTTGTTTCGACCGGTTTTTGCACTTCATGTTATGCTTTGTGTCGTTCTGTGGTCTCAGTGTGTAATGTACCTAACTCCCGTAAATATACTCGGATCCCCATGCAATTGATATATGTTAATGATGTTTACCATGGAATGTTTGGTATTCAATATGAAGAGTGTAGCATTAATAGTTTATCTACAGGGACACTCAAAAGTATTTCGTTACATTATGGTCAACGGGAAAAAATCGTTTGCAGCGCATTTTAATGACATTAAACTATTTCAAATGCATTAAAATTGATATATATCACTGAATTACACTACAAGATGATTGCTATAGAATAGGGTGTTTCACTTCTGAACCAGATCCTGAAGGCGGTGATAATAATGTTGATGAATTATGCGAAATATCCTGCGTGCGTAAAGTTAGGGAGCTGAGGAGAAAGACGATAAAGGGCATAAAGTTATTGAAAGTACGGACACTGGAACAAAAATGTAATCTACTTTAACTAGTTACATATCGAAACCAGTAGGGCCATCCAAATGAAAAATGAGATTCAGTATGAAAAATGAAATTAATATTACCTAGAGGTAGATTTTGAAGAGGAATCTATGAGACTAAAAATTCCTAGACCCTGGTAACAAATATCAGAGCAATAATAAAATTTCCTATACAGGATGTCCACTCTCAGCGATGTCCAATAGCTAATTCCTAAACCGTTAGTCATAGCCATATAGTTCCGATTACAAAAATGTTTTAAATGGGGGTAAAAAAGTATTTAAAAAGTGATTTGGGTCAATAGAATCATTTCTTGAAAAATTATGAAATTTAATTTTTTATACGATCCCCCGGTCCTTCAAGTTATAGTTAGCAAAATTTTCCTATTACACTTACAAGTAAGACAAATAAAAGTCCTATTATTCTACGACTAAAACTGACCGAAGTAATGGCTGTTTCAACTTGGAGCATACTTTTTGCTGCGAAATAGGGGTCATTTACAAATTTACTAGAAATATAAATAATCTTCAGATATATAAAAAATATAGTTGATAGTAAAATTAACATTGCATTATAAATTTGAAATCTATAATCATTCTGAAATATTAATGCAAAATATACAGCTTATACTAAACATATAACAGGAAAAAAATAATAGAATTTTCGTTAAATAAAATGTTGAAAAGCAACAGCCTCGATTCTTTACACACTGAATCCAAAAATGGCCTTCATTTTTTATCACAAAGTACAGATTTTTTGCAAATCGTAAATTTGAAAGCTAAAAAGTGAAAAATTTTCGGAAATCTGATTCTGATAGTATAAAATAGATGTGATTGTTATTTCTTTAACTTTTGATAATTGATTTTTATGTATTTTTTACTATTGAATTCGAAAATGACCTTCATTTTTAACCATCACGTTAGGATTTTTCGCAAATCGTAAATTTCAAAGTTTAAAAGTTCAAAGTTTTAATTGAACCTCTTCCCTTCCCACATTATCGGATCCCCGAGCTGTTTAGCTGTAACAATCCCAGTATAAGCCAAAAATTGAGTAAATTCTTGAATTAAATAAAATTAAATTGAATAAAAGAAGTTTTACATCCATTTTATAGTATCAGATTTTCGCTATTTTTTAACTTTGAAATTTACCATTTACAAAAAAGTCTAACATGATGGTTAAATATGAAGGTAATTTTTACATTCAGTGCTAAAAAACACATACAAATCAGTCGTAAAAGTTAAAAAATACAACCATCGACTCTATTTTATAGTATTAGCTATTTTTTCAATTTTGAAATTTACTATTTTGAAATTTACTATTTGCGAAAAATTCTGACATGATGGTTAAAAATGAAGATAATTTTCGGATTCAGCGCTAAAAAATACATAAAAATCATAATTTTAAAAATACATAATTTTAAAAATAAAAAAACACAACCATCGCAGTCTTGTGTTATCTAATCTAAAACTTTTTAGAAAACTTGTTGGCAGTAATCTATCCGAAATTTTTTGTGTTACCCTGTAAAATAAGTACATAATGGTAAGCACTGAAAATCATAATAATATTACATTGTCATCTGATTTACGTCAATATGTAAAATTTAACCTCGATCGCATATTTTAAAGTGAGTTGAATTTCGAGTACAAATTTTGAACTGGAAAGACATACATACGATCGTTTCAAGTTAATCCGTTACCCGCTGGTGTTGCGTTCACGCAACGGTCAAAACAATTGCTCATGCTTACATTAATTACTTTTTCACCACTATTTTACAATTAAAAAAATTGCCTTATTTATTGGCAGAAATTTTGATATTTTAATAAAGCGGAAATTACCTTTCTGAATTTGTGGTGACAAGCGACTTTCAACAAGAAATTTGAAAATTCCTACTTATAGTTTTGGCGGTTAATAGGTTAAATAAAAGCTTATAAAAATAGCATAGTTTTTGTTAAAAAAATCATGAAAAGAAACAGCTTCAAATCCTTACAAAAATCTGTCGTAATACGATTTCTTTCAAATCGCAGCTACACATGAAATAAATCCTTCAAATACTTTAAGCACTTTGTTTACGACCCCTAGAAGCATGGCTGAACTCATGTGTATTCGGATGCAGAAAAGTGGCATAAGTCTTGCATTTCAAAGTTTCGTATAACTTCATGAATTTTAGTGTTAGATGAATGGGACTTTTTTTGTCTTTCTTTTAAGAGAACAGGAAATTTTTACTAAATATCTCTTATAGGGCGGAGGACCGTATAAAAAATTAAATTTCGTAACTTTTTTAGAAAAATTTTTATTGATCCAAACGACTTTCAGAATAATTTTTTACCTTATTTAAAACATTTTTGTAATTGGAACTATAGGTCTATGACTAACGGTTTAGGACTTAGCCACTGAACATCGTTGAGAGTAAAGACACACTGTATAAAATAATAATATAAATGAACGGTCATTTGACGACATATTTTCAAGAGAAACCAATGATTACACTGAAAATCGAATAGACCTTGCACCGCCCTTAAATTTCCAAGAGGAATTATGCTTTATACCATAAATCATAAAGTTAGAAATAACTGTAAATTAATTGCACACACTGATCAATGAAATGAACTCTTAAAAACAAAATCATCTGTCCAAAGCATTACAAAATTAAGGCGACTGGAAGCCTAAGAAAATGGATGGGTACATAAGAAAATAAATTAGTAAAAAATATTATGGATTGCATGTGGTTCTCTTTATCTCAGAAGTGTTTTTTTCCCCTTGGAATCCTTTATTTTTCAAAATCGTTCTTTTTTTCTCGGAATCGTTCCTTTTTCTCGGAATCGTTCCTTTTTCTCGGAATCGTTCCTTTTCTCGGATTCGTTCCTTTTCTTCAGAACGATTCCGAAAGGAACGACTCCAATGAACTCGTTCCTTTCGGTGAACGATTCCGGCTGGAACGATTCCTTAAAAGGAACGACTTTGCCCATCTCTAATTTCTTCTGCTAAGAATGTTTACTGCTGCACAGATGTCAGGTCTGCTTATAGTTGCTAGATATGAAAGTGCTCCTATGGCTTGTCTGTAATATGTGTTGTTTGGTAAAATGTTATCCTCATCATTAAAGCGTGTGTAATTTGTTTCCATGGGTGTGCTACACGGTTTTGCGTCCTGCAAATTAAATTTATTGATTAATTCCTCTATTTTCTGAGTTTGATTTATCGTGTAGTTTTTATTCACTTTTTTAATATTCATGGATAGGTAGTTACTGATGTCACCTAAATCTTTTAGCTCGTATTCTTTATTTAAGCTCGCGATTACTTCCTCTATTATTTCGTCTTTTCCGGCAATTAAAATCCCGTCTACGTATGTTATTATGCATGTTGTGTTATCGCCCCTTTTTCGCGTAAAAAGACATGAGTCAAATTTGCTCTGACTGAAATTCATCTTTTTTAGTGTTTCTGTAATTTTATTATGCCACGCTCTCGCGGCTTGTTTAAGTCCGTATATGGCTTTGTTTAGCCAACATTCCTGTGCATAATGGTTTCTCATCCGACAATTGGAGCAGTATTTATTACTTGTTTTGTTGTTGTAATTTTTCTGTGCTTTAAATGCTCTGGCAGCTTTTTCTGTTCTCTCATCATTATCATATCGTCGGTTATATTCGTCAGTAAGTTTAGACTTAATAAATGACGGGGTGTAAGTTGATTTTCTTCTCTCGATTCAAGGGCAGTAATGAGAGTATCATAAGATTAGGGTAGGGAACATAATAACAGTGCAGAAATGTGATTATCATTTATAACTTCTTCTATGGCCGCTAATTTATCTACTAATTCCATTATTTTTGTAATATGATTAACAACGTTGCCACCTTCCGCTAATTTAATCCCGTAAAGTTTTCTTAAAAGATGAAGTTTGCTAGACAAATTATGTCGCTCATGGATTTCACGCAAAGTTTGCCAAGTTTGTCTGGCTGTTTGTAAATTTTTAACATGAGTAATTTGATTATCATCAATTGTTAGATTAATTAGTGCACGGGCTGTCTTATCACTTTTGGACAAAGCGTCCGTAATTGGATTAGGCGGTTCTTCCGTTATTACGTGAAATAAGTCTTCTTTAGTTAACATCATTTCTGTCTTAAATTTCCATACCGAATAGTTCGTAGTTGTGAGTTTTTCAATTGCTAAATTGTCTTTAGAAGCTGCCATTTTCTTAACTTTTGATTACTTATGTGTTACCGTAAAAAGTTCTTCCAACTTTTCTTTTTGAAAGTTTAAAAGTTTATTTATCAAATATCTGATATTTCAGATTTCAGTGGAGGATATTTAATTTATTTATTTTTATTCAGTGATCAGTAATCATAATCTTGATGGGATTTTGAATCCCGTTAAACAGGCGTGAGTAAGTGATAAATTGTAAATATGGACTTACCCTTCTTCAGGATACTTTTCCATTTCGGTGTAAATCCACACTTTGTTTTGATCCCATATATATTAGTTATCTTAATTTTAATCAACCACTCTTTATAACCTTCTTTGACAAAAATGATTGTAGAATACTTGTTATATCAAATGAATAAGCAGTGGTAACACTTTAAGCTATTTAATTCACATTGTTTAAATTGTAAAAGAGAGAGAGCATTTTTCATGCCTCTTCTCTGGAGAAACTACATGTTGGGAATGTAAAAGATGTTTACATTATAAGATAATAAATCAGTAATAATAATTGTAATAATAATATCATAATAATAATAATAATAAATCAGTTTAATGTAGTCTATGAGTCTTAATGCAGTCACTCAACAAGCCATTATCTTTATCAAAGGATTTTCATTAGTAGGAGAGCTGTTGAACATTTTTGAGTAGGTATTTGAGGCACCCTGAAAATTTGTTCAGCACTTCTTTGGTAATGCCTGAATACAAAATTGAATGTCTGGCTGAAGGATCGTGGCCCAAAACCTGTGCCAGACACGTGTCAATTGCCATTTTTTGACACTACCCAAAAAAGTATTTTAGGCACGCTGAGATTGAAACAGAATAATATTTATACTTAGAAAAAAATATTTTGAAAATGACAGGCACTTTAGTCAGCCCAAAAACTGTGCCAGACACGTGTCAAGTGCCATTTTTTGACTACCCAAAAAAGGTATTTGAGGAACGCTGAGATTGAGGCACAATAATATTTATGCTTAGAAAAAAATATTTTGAAAATGACAGACACTTTAGTCGGCACAATAACTGTGCCAGACACGTGTCAAGTGCCATTTTTTGTCTGCCACAGGTTTTGAGCCACGATCATTCAGCCAGACATTCGATTTTGTATTCAGGCATTACAAAAGAAGTGTTGCACAAATTTTCAGGGTGCCTCAAATACCTTCCCTAAAATGTTTAACAGCTCTTGGACTACAAGGTTAAATACATTTGAAGAGATTTATGGCTGAGTTGAAACGACGTATTATTTATGTAATTGAAGAAATTATCTTTAGCACAGTTATTTAGCTTGATTTATGTCCATCAGAAAGTTTCGATCGAGTTTCAATCCGGCCGGATTTTCTGCAGCATTTTCACCGAAAACGAATTTTCGGCTCAGATTTTCGGAAACTAAGATTTTGGGCTGAAAACGAAACAGAATTGTTGGTCGATCTATTGTTCTAAGATATCTTTTTGAATGTGTAGTTAGCTAATGCAGTGAATCAGTATTTTTTTAAAGAGTTAAAACACATAAATTAAGATCTCAGATGATACAGGTGGTAAGTGACACAATATCATTTTGAGAAAATGAACTGCAAAATTCCAATTATCTATTTGCGTTTCTTGCCAAATACCTCCCTTATAAATTAAAATCTCTGTGAGTATTAGGCTATTTCAAATAGTAATGTAACAGATGGTAGAGGACCATCGATTATCTTCAATCATATGATTAACTCGATATTTTTCATTTTGTCACATACCACTTTTATCATCTGAGCTCTTCAAATACATTGTAAAAAGAAAACGGATTAAAATACGGAATTTCTACTGGCAATCGAGACGCCAGTACTATTTCCGTATTTTAACGGAAAATTTCCCCAGTAGATTCCAGAAAAACGGAATTTTTTTTGTAATTTACGGGGGAAATTTTCCGTTAACATACGGAAATAGTACTGCCGTCTCGATTGCTAGTAGAATTACCGTTTTTAGTCCTTTTTTTTTTTACAGTGTAAGTAAAGTACGGAAAGTGAGTCCCTCTCCGAATATAAGCACCCCCTTTCATGCATGTGAATTTTTCCTTTTTTGAAAAAGTGCCATTTTTCCCTTTAAGCGGCCTAACCGAGTTTTTACGTCACTTAACTTTTGGAATCAAAAGGTGATTTAACACAAAATCGATGTTAAAATTAATGTTTTGAAGTGAAAACGATAAATAAATATGTAAGGTTATCAAATAAAAATTTTCATACAAATACTTTTCAAAACTATTAGCCCTCACCTTCAAGATTTATTTTCTGACGCTTTCAATCTTTGTGTTTTTTCAGGACATTCCTTAAGCTTTTTTTTCCATATCTCCTAAGTGAATATATCTTATGCAATTTCTTTTTATGTAATCTCTTTACATATCACTGTATCAGAATGGCATATGTTCTCTATATTATACTATTAAAGTTTTCCATGATCTTTATGCGCCATGATTTAATAGACGTAATGAATTTAAGTTTTATAAATTTTGTTCATATTTTTTTCATATCGAAACTAATTATTTTATGTCAATTTATTACATTAATTTATTATTTTATTAACGGAAACTACTTAGCTTCTATAGAAAAGAATTTTAACACTAAAAAATGTTCTAAAAATGTTAATTTGGTCTGATTTTATTTTAAAAATTGTATAAACGATGTCAAATTTCATAAATTCCAAATATACCCCTTCCCCACCTTCCCAATGTGTTTGTCTTTTTCACAAAACTTCTAATTATACGCACCCCCCCCCCCCCTTTAACATTATTAAAATTTCTTGTCTTTTAAAGGCTTACTTTCGTCACTTTAAGGTATAAACAATGTTTTTTATTGCTTCTATTAGTATGAATAAAAATATTATATTTTTATGAAATGAGGTTGTAAATAGAAGTAAAATTTTAAAAATTAAACTAAATTAAATATGAACTATGTGGAATATTTTCCGTTGATCCTCTAAATTCAACTTCTAAGAGATGAAAAAAATACATTTATTTTTATTTTATTCTTTTATTTAAATCTTAAAATGATAAAAAATAAAAACATTTCTTTATTTATTCTATTATTAATTCCATTTTTAAAATTAAAAACTTTTACCATAGACCAAGAAGCGACTGCCGAAATCTAGCCGTGATCATAAAACATCTTAGTTTATACATCATTTTAAAAGAAATTTGTTTGCGACTAAATATTCGATATGCCTAAGTTGAGATTAGATGGAGAGCCCAACAGACTATGAACAGAAGGTGCCAATTTTGAAAGTTGAAAGACACGAAATTAAATATATAAGAAAATGTCTTAAAATAAAAAAAAATATCTTACCCGTGATCTCAATCCAAAAGTTTTAAGGTCCAGTAATTTACCAAGAACTTCACAGTGTTTGTGCAATAAAAATAATCAGACCGTACTAAATTAATCTGTTTAAAAATAAAACGTCAATTGTGTAGAAATAAATGAAATGGCACCACGAGAAAATAACAGAAGCTAGTTCTTTTCATAGTATCGACTTCATACGAATATATCTTATTTTGTTCATTTAAAGCTGATATCGTGATAACTGATTGCATGTAAGGATTCTTAAAGCCTATTTTACCTTAGATTTACTAGCATTTCTCTCTCATTAACATAAAGAAAAGAAAATTTTCATAGAGAAATAAAAGTATTCTGATGTCTTCCATATGTAATAAATATGTTTTAATTAATACTCATAAATTAAGGAAAGATAATATAGTATGAAGATGTCTGTGCTCGAAAATATATTTATTACTATTTTTTTTACAAAGTAATATAAAGATTATTTTTAACTAGGAAATATGTTTTTTAAACGAAATTACAATAACCAGGACACTTACAATTTGATCACATAGAACAGAAATTTTTGTCTTAATCGCAGAAAAATATTACAAATTAGGCTAGTAAATCAAACGAACATTTTTAATTTGAAATATTGATTCTGTATACTCTTCGGAAATTCCAAGAACTGTGCGGAGCTTAAATAAAATATAGAATTACTCATAGTTTGATATCGGAGTATTGAGACAAAAATACAGATAATTTAATTGAAAGTTCCACAATTTTTATTAAACATGGCGCAAGTTATTGATATTAGTGATGGGCAGATTAAATGATTTTGCTATTCGAATGAATCATTCGTGCAAGCGCAAAAGCACAGCTGCCAACGTATGTACTTTTTAAATCCAATTTCTATCAGAAATTTTCTTTTATTTTCAATTATAATTAATTTATGAAACCATAAAAATATAAACATTCTTTTTATCTGGAAAATTTCTGAAGGTAATTTAATAAAAAAAAATTTACGAAAGTTAACAAATATGATATTTTTTCTTTTTTACTTTATTCCATCTTTGCAAGAAGAAAGTATTGGATTCGTGAAAATTTTCAGCTTAGGGTTTCGATGGCTTTACATGTTTTCGGGGTCATAGATTCCGAAAAACATGTTTTTACAAAATGTCTGTCTGTGAGTCTGTCTGTATGTGACACAAATTTTGTGGGCGCTCTTATCTCAAGAACTAATGCACGGAATTTAATAAAAATTTATATTCAGTTAGTCCCAGATATAAATTGGTGCTGATTAGTTTTTGTTGTAAATCGCTCAACAGGTGGCGCTGTTATGAGCATTTTTCACGATTTCCACAATAGCTCCATCTCAATCTCCAGAACTAATGCATGGATTTTCATCAAACTTCACATTCGTTTAGTTCTTGACATGAGTTGACGTTTCATGCATTTTGGTGTAAATCGTTCAACAGGTGGCGCTGCTATGCTGCATTTTTTGCGATTTCCACAATAGCTCTATCTCAAGAACTAATGATTGGATTTTCAACTAACTTTACATTCAGGTATACCTTGATATTAATTAGTGCTAATTATGTTTTGGTGCAAATCGCTGAACAGGTGGTGCTGTTATACTGCATTTTTCAGAATTTCCACTATAGCGCTATCTCAAGAACTAATGCACGAATTTTCATCAAACTTCAGATTCAGGTAAACCTTGATATCAGTTACTGCTGTTTATGGGATTCATATAGAAGAAAGTTTTGTGATGGCCACAACATACTAGTTTTTAATTAATCTTCTGGTGCTATTTGATTTAAAAATTTTACAAAGGCTGGAAAGTATGTTTTTGTGCACGCTCGAATGATTCATTCGATAGTAATATCATTTAATCTTCCCGTCTCTATATGATAGGATACTATTAGCGGAATGTATTTTTCGACATTTCTCATTTATAGAAGAATTAGTATTATTTTTACGGGTGCTGTACAAAGGATCCCTACCTAATGCTCGGACTCAGTCAGGAATCAGGGTTCTGGGATTTAAAGAATTTGGATTATCATGGTTTTTTTCTTAAATTTTAAATTAAGTAATAGTTAGGATTCAGGGTAACGAATTGTTAAAACTCCTTAGTAGCATTTCCTGTATCCTTATCATTATTGGTAACTATAAGAAATTATCCTCAGAATTTTATCAAATGCTGTAATTCCGTATCGCAATTTAAGTAAACTGTATATACTTGGAGATTATCTTACTCTAATCCAAAGTAAAAATAAATAAAAAATAAAATTTGACCATCAATAAATTCCATTTTATAGCTACAAGGTAGTTATATCTTTCCAAATATCATTACTCTTAGTAAAATAAAAAAATGTACATAAATTAAATTTTAATGAATCTCTGAAAATGTGTTGGGCTCAAGATCATCAAACGCGTTATGATAGCCTTGTAAGTAACAAAAAGTCCTAAAAACTGAAAAAATATTTAGTAAGAGTACATAAATGGATAGATTTCAGAACAAAGTCTTAGTTTTTTAGGTGTAAAAATTTATGAAAGTAATAAAATTTCTAGATAATTTCATTGCAATTCTGAAATGTTTTAGAAAACATTATGAAGCTATTTTCTATCAAGTTTTATCGCAATTCGTTGCAAAACTTCGTTGCATTAAACAATGTTGACTTATTTCTCATTCTTGTCTAAGGTTTTTTTTTTTTTTTTTTTTTTTTTTTTGACAAATCACAATATATCTTACACTGTTCTTCTCATCAATATTTAAGTTAAATAAACATTCAAACAATTTACACATTATTTAGGTACATCATAATAACAATAATAATAATAAATACCATGGTCATGTTAACCACCACTTTAAGTTTGCTGAATTTATTTGATAGTTACATTGTTAAAATAAAAGATTTGTCAAATTATTGAAAATGAAGTCTTATTTTATAAAAGAATAAAGTGCAAGGTCCTTTTTCTGTTTTGTTCTGAATGAAATCATGTTAGTTCTCCTCTTTTCTTTAAATAAATGTTTCTTTTTTGAAACAATATTTTTTTATGAGTTTTTTCGTGTCTGGAGATTTTCTTTCCCAGAATGAAACTCAAATAAAATATTTGAAAAGACTCAAACTGATGAAGACTTTATTAAAGTGCGTGCCTTGGATAAAAAGTGACGTAAATCGAAATTTAATCTCACGCGACTTCCAAATGGAAAAAAATTATGTCACGATAAAGAAAATAAATTCAATCATTGCTATAGATACATGAATTTTACGTTTTCTTTTTATTATACGTTATCGAAGTTATAATATTATTCTGTAAGCAGAAGGATTTTCTATGTGAGTCTCGTTGAAGGGTTCCATCAAAAACCACACCTGTCCAAAATTTACAAAAATGAACCAAGAACTTTGTATTATAGTTGAAAACGGAACTGACAGTGCTGTGAAAATTAAACACATGGTCATCATTATGAATCGAGAAGATTTTTTCGTCGCATTAGTAACAACATTCGTACAGAATTCGGGCTTTCTAGAATTTTCCTCTTTTTGAAAATTCTATATGAGAGCGCATAAACATTTGCAAGCTAATGTTAAACCAACCGCGTCTTTCTTTGTAAATTTTTCGTTTGCATTTGTATATTTTTAAATAATTCTTTTTGCGTAAGATATCTAAAGTCGAAATCTAAATTTGTATATTTCTACCTTTTTAATACATTATGTTCGTCGTAGAAAAGTGCTTTTTACTTCGGTTTTCTCTGTCCATTTGTCCATGCTCTAATTCTTGTAAAAATACTCAGATTGTCCTGTAATTTTTATGTATTATTGACGATTACTATATAACGAGTGCCATTTAAAATTAGATGTGTATTAGGGTGGTTCAGTCGTCTATGTAAAAAAATAAATTTTCACTTATATATCAGGTCACCCCTCAATTTTTTTAGACTTGTGTATAGTAATGTTCTGTCGTAATTTGAACTTAATATTTGAACTGCAAGAGTGTGCTCAACACCCACTAACTTCATAAGTTAGTGTATTCCATTCTAATTTTTCTATATATTTGTTTAAAAAAATAAAAACTTCCAAAATTAATTTCTTAGAAAGGAATAAAACAAAATAGAAGTAAAAAATAGAAATGTAATCATATTTGGCCTTTAATAATACAAAATAGTGTCTAAAACTGGTTTTTTCGTTGTTTCTGATAGAACATATTTTCTGTTTGCTTCTATGACCTGCAGCAAGAATTGCTTTTCATCTTCATCATTTGTTATGATTTTATTGAAATCTCCATTAACCCCCCGTTCTGCACTGTCATTCACTACTTGTAAATTTTGAAGCCATTCCTTTCCTTTGTGATAGTCATCATTCTGATTTCATTTTTTGGCAGAAAGCTTAATTCATTCCTTATATTCATACGAGGTAAGAGTTCTGTTGTTCTTCTTGTTGCAAAGTCTGACAGTCGTACACAATCTTCTTTAAAAATCTCAAGTTGTCATCTTGCATAACGCTTCTTAAGGGCTTGCATAGCTGTAAATTGCTCTATAACAATTTGTTTTCTTCCATTTAAATTCTGTTAAAAAAGAGAGAAAGTCTTATGAAGTCATCAGAACACTCAGACATGTGATGTTCCATCACTTTTCTAGCAGAAAGCGCAATCTCTTTGTCTGTTGATAGAAAATTTTCAAGATTTTTAACTGTGTTGGAATAAATTCATCGTCTGAAGGCTCATAGTTTTCCGTTACACTATTTAGACAAATATTGGATGAACAGATGGTAGTTGAAGGCTCTAATGCTTCATTCTTCTTTTATACTCTGAAGAGAGTGTGCACACTTTTTTGCTTTATCTTTTAACACCATCTTATCTTTTAAACCCATATACATTTTACAATTTGTTCTTTGATCCTGTAGAAAATTAGAATCTTCTTTAATTCTTATTATTATCATTACACCTTCATGACCAATATCAAAGAAAAGAGTCCTAGATATCTAACCACTCCTTGTCGCTGGACTGTAGTAAAACACCTTTGTTTTTCTTTAACAAAAGCCAATGAGAATAAATGCTTTCTATTTTTTTAATTATGTATGTGTTTCTTTTGTTTTGTAGAAAATTCATATTTCTTCCATATCTGCATCAATTCTTTAACTGTCAAATGACTAACATATTGTACCAATTTTGATTTTTTTAACTGATAAAGAACACGCTGAAGGATTTGTCTTGTCATAGTTAGTTGTTTCAATCTAGTCAATTGGTCTACTGATCTTAGACCAATCAGAAATTTTCATTATCAAGGCAAGTTGAAGCCGGAGCGATTGCAAAATTTTAGCTTTGAAATTTCTAAGAACGGCTATTTTTCATAAAATTAAAGTTGTTGATTAATTCACAAATTTTGGGATTATTTTATTTCATATTAGGCTTGGTATTTGTCTTATTAACTGTAACATGAATAACGTTAGCATCCCATAACAGTAGATTAATATTTAATGCAAGTAGTGTAACCTAACAATAATTCTTGATAGTTCTTTAAAAGTAAAAACTCTTGCAATAAATAATTAAATGTATTTTAAATATTATTTTCATTTGACACTTTTCACTTAGGAATAGCTATGAGCTAAATGTAAATAACTTCAGACAGATACTTGCTGCTGGAATGCAGAATTTGAAAATCTATAAGATAATTATTTAAAATAAATATTATCATGAAAAATTAAATATTTCACTGACAAATTGTTTTCAATTGATTGTAAAAAGAATTGGTAGAATTCTTGTTTGGTTTAGTATTGTCTGTAATTTCATCATGTAAATAATTCTCAGAAATGTTGCTACATATAATAAAATACTTCAAAAATATTTAAACACAAATATATATAACAAACTAAATTTCTATAAAAAACTTCTGACAAAAATGAAATATTGCTGAAGTATAAAATATTGTTGAATTTCCTATGCTTCTGGTAATGTTAAATTGTGGGGACATTGAGCCCCCTCTTAGAATTTGAGTAAGAAACTAAAAATTTACCAGAAAAAAAGTTCTTTTGGACCACCTTCATGTGTATAATTTATATTTCGTTTACAGAGGCAGTCAAAAGTGTCCGTTACATTACGGTCAATGGGAAAATAACGTTTCAAGTGAATTTTAATGTTGCTGCAGTAAAACACGCTTTCTCTAGAACATGGGTTGCAAAGCATTTATTATTCATTTATAAAGTCACACAAAATAATTACATAGTGGTCAATGGGTAAAATCGCTTTCAGTGTAAATTTACAAGGTGTTTCTACGATCATGAACCAAACTTTAAGGGAACGCAAAATAACATAAAGAAGATACTTTAGTATTGCAATGAAGGGTCTGAACGTAAAAAGTTTGGCGAAAAACAATAAATGCGGGGGAAATGAAAACAAGTGTTTTATTGACATAACAATGACAGTATGTGCTTAAATATGCCATCACTAACATCGATACATACCTGATAGCGTCTGGCAGGCAATTGGTTCCCCCTTTGTTCCCCCTTTGGGTCTCCCCTTGGACCCTTTCGAAGGTTCCATATGTGTCATCTAAGAAACACCAGTTGACTCTGATGAGGAAGAAGAAGACTTTCAGTCGTTGCTGCAAATATTCAGGAAACACTTCGAATCTGCGAAAAAGGTACGCCAATCCCTTTATAGACGTTTCCAGTGGCATATTTGAGCACTTACTTTAATTTAAAACGCTCGTTTACATTTTCTCAGCATTTCTTGTTTTTCGACAAAACTTTTCATATCCGACCATACATTCCTATACAAAACATGTTTGTTTTAGTCAGCTGCACCACCCCTCCAAGTCTGTCTCATGAGCGTAGAAACACTCTGTATGTATTACATTGATTTATTATTATTCGTATTATAAATATTTATATTGAGGTTAAAACGACTCGTTAAAACTGAAGACTTTTGGACAAGATAAGTTATTATAAACAATATTAGATTTGGTATAATGAAAAGTTCACATTTTCACATTAATCTCTTTGTAAGACCAGCTTTCTTACAGGAGCAGTGAATAACATTTGAGCAACTTTATCTAGAATTTGAAGATCAAAACAATAGAGGAAAAGCAATAGAAAATTAGATTGTAAAGTAAAATATCTGTACGGTTAATTAGCTTTTAATACAAACATTTGATTTTTCGAAGTTTTTATCAAATTGAAAGTTTGCTTAAAAACCTTTTAATGAATACGCGGGGCGCAAAACCGGAGGACCCATTTTGCGTATCCATTTGAAAGGAGCACCGAAAAATGTTAGTATTAAAAGAACTTCTTAAAACACCATCAAAATTTGAAATGCGCTAGGCCTTTCGAAAGATCTGAATCTTTCTTCGTCAGACGCAAAGAAGACGTGCTTCTACTATGAAAGCAGCAGCAGGACAGTTTTAAGAAGTTCTTTTAATACTTACTGATTCACACCAGTTTCAACTTATTGTCTTTCAAAAAATTTTAGGTTTCGAAAAAAGCCCAGAAGGAAATAAAACAAAGCAATTACACGCTATGCTTGTATATTTAAAAAATATCGCAGGAATTGGCCAGAAATTTCCTTCCCCACTTTAAAAACACATCTGAACAGGACGATAAATGTATGGGAAATTTGTTGCCATAATCTGCGGTGTCACCATTTGGATCTTGCAGTGGATGTCGTACAATTGCTCATCCAGTGTGCGTAGTTAGTTCATTCATGTAGGGGTGACCAGGCGGACTGACCCCCCCCCCCTCGAAAGTTTTCAGATTTAGTGTTTGGTAATGGTATGAAACTGCAAATTCTCCTCTTGGAACTTTATACTCCTCCTCCCCGATGCTGAAAAATGTCTGATTTCAACACTGACAAGATGGGTCCACATGCCACGCAGATTTGACATGCATACTTTTTCGTTTATTTCCTGTTGTACATCTTTCCAAATACAACATTTTCCAGTGATACTTTCGAGTGAAATACATGTACAAAATACATTGTCCATACAAATGTTGTATATGTATAAAAAAGAGAAAAAGTTTAGTGGTGATCTTTTAAGAGCAAAATAATAAATAAACAGAGAAAATAAAACAAATGTGTGAGCCTTTTGGAATCGAACGTAAAAAAACTTTATTTTTTTTTAAAATATAGAACATAAACAAGTTAAAATATCATCTTTTTTCATGTAGAAAATACTTTTGTGTTTAAGTATACAGTATATACAGAAATTTCGAGAAATATTTAAATTTTCAATTGTATCCAACATTTCTGGCATATCGGATATAAAAAAAAATGAGCAAAATATCTCGTATTACTATAGAAAATAAAAAAATAATGCTAATATTATTATTCTCAAAATAGATTATCAAAGCAAACAAGAATAATAATAATAATAATAAACAATAATAATTCCTTAACATTAGGGTATGAGTGTGTTATCTTAAACCATTACTGGGGCATGTAATCATTTGATTAATCTTGGCCTCCGAAGCGAAATTGCAGGAGGATAAGACGGTAAAATGGCTCATCGCTCAAAATTAATCATCGGATAAACTTCAAATGTCAAACTATTTGAACTAACGATCAAAACTTCCAAGAAACATGTTGAGAGTGGCCTACTTTTGAAGAGTTTAATCTGTCGAGACAATCTTATATTGAATAAAAAACGGAAATTTAATCGCTTGACACAATCATTTACGGGTTTAGATGAAATTTACGTGTCAGGATATGGTTTGAAATTGAATACGAGAGATATACAGGGTGTCCTGACACAATTTGAAATTCAAAATAAAATCAAATAATTGTCGTACCGGAGCTCGGTTTGGGATGAAAATGCTTCTCACGATGAAAAGTTTTCTTTAAGGAAATGAAAATAATTAGTTCCTATCCTCGATCATAGATGGCGCCACTTGTTAGTATGTTTTATTTCAAACATACGATTTTTCTGATTTTCAGATTAGTTTTGACGCTGTGACAGAGAAATGACGACTCCCATTATTATTCCTTTTCTCAGTCGTCATTTCTGTATCACAGCGTCAAAACTAATCTGAAAATCAGAAAAAAAAAAACACATTTGAAACCAAACATGCGTACAAATGGCCCCATCTATGATCAAAGCTTTGAACTAATTATTTTCATTCGGTTGAAGAAAACTTTTCATTGTTAGAAGCATTTTAATCCAAACCGCACTCCTGTTCGACAATTACTTGATTTTATATTGAATTTTAAAATTTGACAGGGACATTTGGGATACCCTGTATAATTTAATATGTTTAATAGAAGCTAAATATTTGTTTTAAATGAAATAATATTATTTTAAATTCCATTTGTGTAATCGTTGCTACTAAAAATCTCGTAATCTCATAGTAGGTACATTTAATTGTGTTTAATTTAACAGGTAGAAAAACCTTCACAATTTATTCGATCGTCGCCATCCGAGCCTTTGCAATACAGTCAGGGTTTTAGTCCTATCTGTAAAGAAAATTGCACTCTATAATTAGATATTAAATTAAGTAAGATTTTGAAATGTTATTTTTATGTGACATTAAAGCGAATTAGGGAATTATATAATTTTATAATTATTTAAACTATACTCATATCAGTAATTAAGCGACAGACACGTCATTTATAATAAAATAACCTCGATCTTGATAAGAAACCATTGTTATAGGATTTGCTGTGCTATTGAATGTAAAACTCCACATTAGTTGCTATTTATTTCACTTGTATAAAAAAAGACTTTTAGATTTACTTTATGTATTGAACCTCGATCGCCAAAAAGGGGCATAAGTTAATGTCAAAATTGAACGAATTTCAATAACACTTATGCTGGTAGCTATGTACATTTGCGAGGAATGTTTTAGCATGTTAAACTTCTTTGATGGTTGTTTAGTTATAAAGGTATGGTGATCTTTTCTGAAGTAAGTAATAGAAAGACAATACCGTTGACATAAGAAATCACTTGGGAGAGAATAAATGACTGAAATAATTAACGTCTACATTCAACAGCTGTTACGTGTGTGGTTCAATAATTATTGTCCTTAGTGTATATAAAATATTTGTACTGCGATGGTTGATGTGGAATATCAAAGCCTAATATATTAAATGCCTATATGCTCAATTTCAGAAGCGTAGCTGCTATATTAATATACTTTTTCGAGGGATGAGTGAAGTTTTAAAGACCTATTTTTGAGGGCGTTTTTAAGGAGGAGGGGTGAGGTTGAAATTCTGGTTTGGAGCTTATGAGGCCAAATTTGTGACAGCGGATGAGATGTGGCTACATCACTATGATCCTGAGTCCAAACGATAGTAGTTACGTTTCATCCACTGTCACAAATCTAGACCGATAAGCTAAAAATCATCCTTTCACCCCCACTTCCCCCCTTTCACTCCTTCTTCCAAAACTATGTGAATATAGCCGCTACGGTTCTGAAATTCAGCATATAGGCATCTAAGACATTAGGCTTCGAAATTCCATAACAACCACCGCAGTACAGATGTTTATATACACTACGGACAATAATTATTGAACCACCCACGTACTAAAATCATAAAATTTGGAGTATAAACACTTTTGTAATGTATGCTACCACAAAAAGAAAAATTTGAAAATATTTAATATAAAAACAATTTAAAACATAAACTGGTATGTTCTGGTCATCACAAAAGTTTCTTTTATATAAATCAAACCCTCCACAACCAAAATTAATGCTAGAAAGCCCGCGAGCAGTCATTTTGACTGCTACCAAATAATTCGAACCACATTTTTTTTTTTTTTTTTTTTTTTTTTTTTTTTTTTTTTTTTTTTTTTATAAAACTAGTTTAAAAGATACAAAGAAAAAACTAGTTAAATAGATAAGTTAATAATTCAAAATAAAAATTCTGGTGTGAAATATTTTTCTAAAAATTTGAGTAAAATTCTCGGTTCTTCTAGTGTTAAAAGGCAATCTATTCGTTCTTTAGATACATACCGTCAGAAAATTTCGTCTTTATACGCTAAATTATTCTTCATTTTTAAACAATTTCCGTACGCCAAGAAAACATGCTTTTTCCTTAAATTCTTCCCGGAAGTCTGGAAAAGAGGGGAAAATTCCGTTTATTCCATGAGCGAATGAGCATTGGCTGTATTAATAACAAAAGTCGAATTTATTTTTAAAATGAAAAACCAAAATTCAACAAATTAAAATTTCTAATTTATTTGAAAACAAACAAAGAAAAATAATGCTTTCGAATTTAATAAAGTAGCAATTTTCTCATTCATTTAAATTTATTCGCAATTTATTTTTTAGAGTATATATATAAAAAATATTTGCATGTAAAAGATATTCTAAACGAGCACATTTAAAAAATATATAGTAGTTCAATCAAGTTTTAAAAAAAATCGATTTTATTCAAAAAAGCAAACCTTTCTTCAAGCATTTAATTCAAAATATATTATTCATATTTTACATCCAACAATCAAATTATGTCTTATTAAAAGTATCTCTAATATGTAATAATTTTTATCCGCTATTATTCTATAAGAGTTAAAACACGAACCATTATTTCATTACACCGAAATGTCCATGCAATTAATTTTGAACTTCCGAGCTGTCTTAACGAGAAATTTAACAAGCCTTATCAATTTCCCATTTTAAGAAAACCCGTATCTTCGTTTAAAACTCGTTCTCATCTAAGTGCTCTGTGGCCGAATGGTTAAGATGCTTGATTCGAAACGAGTAGTCCCTAGTTCAAAGCCAAGTGGATCCACGAAAGAGAGAAGTAATTTTTAAACAAATCTCCTATTTTCAGATTACGGAAATTTTCTGTCCTAGAAAGGAAATTTCTTCAATTCACCGATATATGCCGGCAGCAGTGCTTCCGTGAATTGAAGAAAATATTTATGAGAGTATAGCTATAGTAAAAATCATGAAAAATAGAGCACTGGAGTGATGACTGTTCGGTGGCTTACACCGAAAGCTAATAGAGATCCATTTATGTTAAGGTATAACTGAATCTGAAGTTTGATTAAATTCCATTCATTAGTTCTTGAGATATAGCTATCATGCAAATTGTGAAAAATGCAGTATAGAAGCGTTAGCTGTTTTGCGACGCACAAACCAAATCAGCACCAATGTATATCAAGGTCAAACTGAATATAAAGTTTGATGAAATTCCGTGTTAGTTCTTAAAATAGAGCACCCAAAAAATTTGTGTCACAAAAAGACAGACAAAAAGTCACAAATGCAGCACAGCAGCGTCATCTGTTAGGGGATTTACACTAAAACCGAATCAGCAACAACTTATGTGAAAGACTAACTGAACCTGAAGTTTAATGAAATTTCGCGATTTAGTTATTGAGATATAACTATCGCGGAAATCGAGAAAAATGCAATATGGCAGTGCTACCTGTTAGGCGGTTTACATCCAAACCTAATCAGACCAATTTACATCAATCCCTAACTGAATCTGAAGTTTGATGAAATTTCGTGTATTTAGTTCTTGAAATAGAGTGTCCACAAAATTTGTGTAAAAAAAAAAAAAAAAAAAAAAGAAAGAAAGAAAGAAAAAAAAAGAAAAAAAGAAAAAAAACACAGTCACAAATGCAGCACAGCAGCGTCATCTGTTGGGAGATTTACACCAAAACCTAACAGCAACAACTTATGTAAAAGACTAACTGAACCTGAAGTTTAATGAAATTTCGCGATTTAGTTATTGAGATATAACTATCGCGGAAGTCGTGAAAAATGCAATATGGCAGTGCTACCTGTTGGGCGATTTACATCCAAACCTGATCAAACCAATTTACATCAATTCCTCACTGAATCTGAAGTTTGATGAAATTCCACGTATTTAGTTATTGAAATACAGCGCCCACAAAATTTGTGTCACATAATGACAGAGACAGAGTCACACAGGCAGATAGACACACAGACTTACGAACAGACATTAATTAAATACAGTAAAATCGTGTTCAGGAATTTCTAAAATGTATAAATCTGTTGCAAAACGTAAGTGAACTTTCCAAAACTTTCTCTTAGTATAGATAGAAGAAAGTAAAAATATTTGGTAAATATAACACTTTGATGTGCAAATAAAGTTTGTTCTTTAATTTAACTCAACTTGTTTTTTGTACATAAAGATGGAATTTTGTGATCGATTTTTCCCTCAGTTCCTGACAGGCTAGAATTATAAAAATTATCTGAAAATGTGCGTTTCTGATGACAATATAACATTTTAATATTTTTAGAATTTAATTATAAATTAATAACTTAATTTAAGGCCATTTTTCCGTTAACTCGACTTAGGTGATAAATCGCCAAATATTCTTTATGGTTACAAGTGCATGCGAGTAACAACATTAATGGATATAACGATATACCAAACTGGCTGCAAAGCTACAACAACGAAACATTTTAGACACTAAAATGTATAGAAAATAAATAAAACAAGTAATATAAAAATTTTGTTTTTAAAGTCAATTCCTACTTAGGTCATCAAAGAAAAATTTAATATAATCCCTTAAGCTAATATTAGTTTATGTTGCATTAAAATATCTCAATTTGTTGATTTTCTATAAGCATGTAGGTTTACAATGGAACTCTATGGAAATTTGGGAAATATTAGAGATATCGCCAAAGCTGGCGTCACTTTTGGCGACTCATTTTGGTCGCCAAATTTGGTGATATATTGCCAAGTGGGCGACAAACTTGGCGGTATTTGGCGACAGAACAGGGTCCCCCCTGTGGTAACTAACCCCTTATTGAAAATACTTTCATTGAACTTCAATAACCAATGGCCGCCATTTTGTTTCCCATGCAAAACAAAATTAATTAATTAAAATTTAATTAATTAATTAATATTTGAAAAAACAGTATTAACATCAATTGTCATCCAGTACAAGTTTTAAAAAATTTATTTCAACTTGATAGAATGAATAATGAGTATTTTATTAACGATTGAAAATTTGAACATGATGTATAAATATATAAATATATATAGGGAGAGTGTGAGCTAATAGTAGGAATGAAAAAAAAATATAAAGTGTGTAATTCATTTTTCTCAAAGTACGCCTTAATAAATTAATTAAATTATGATTATGCGTTGAGAAATCTATTTAGAAATGCTAAAAAGTTTAAATATAGTTTTTGTTTTCTTTTGTGTAGCCATATCTTAGAAAAGATATAGGGTAAAAATTACAATTTAAAAAAATAAATTCACTAGCTAGCGCTTTCTACCAGGCGAAAAAAAATCAGAGAATGTTTAGGTGCGTTCGTAATTATATAAACATGTAGCACCTGTTGTTGTCGTCGGTCCGTCAGTCTATCCGCATATAACAGCGCAAAAACTACCCAACCGAATGGTTTGAAATTTAATATATATAATCGTTGCAGAATTTTATTGAGTCATTTAAAATTTTATGAAAATAGAATCAAAACATTAAAAGATATTAATAAATCTTTTCTTCTTTCCATTAAATCCTACCATACGCAAATAATTCAATGATATCCCATGATAGATAATGATTCTAGGTTGCCATGGTGATGACGTTCTATTTAAGATGGAGTCCTATTATTTCCGTATTACTGAATGTAATGCATATAATCGTAATAAATTTTGTATTCATGCATTTTTGCATAAGAGTGCAACAGTTATTGCACCAAGATCTGAATATTTATAAAACAAATTATAGTATGAACTCACCTCATTTGCCACGTTTGTCTTACTATTTCCGACTTGTTTATAATTGGATTTGGAGAAGACTCCAAATAATTGTATCGTAACGGAATCTTTGTGAAAAAAAGCATGAATTGCAGCGTGGAAATTAGGCGTGATTTTCAAGATAAACATTAAATGATTATATATAAAAAAAAAAAAAAAAAAAAAAAAAAACTATCTTTTCTTGTATATTTATTCTTCGTATTTTTTTTTTTTTTTTTTTCAAAAGAAATTCCAGTACTTTAAATGAAATACATAGCTTTAGCGTAGATTTAAAAAAGAAAAAAAAAAGTGAAGTAAACCACCTACAAATGGGAACTATCCAATACAGGATACAAAAATACAAAAAATAGATAAGGGAGCGTAGATTTCGATATAAAATGCCGCTGAAGAAGGTATTTTGAAAAACTTGTTATTTTTCCCTATCTGGAAAGTATAAGAAGAGAAATCTGCAGGAAAATTTGTGGTGATAAATCATTTTAACTCAATAACTGGTAGGAGTAAACGTGGCAGTTTTTACTTTCGCTGTAGCGTGCACTCACTGTAAGGTAAAAGATAGCCCCCCCCCCCCCTCCCTCCACTGTTGTACCTTTCAGGTGCGTTCGTAATTATATAAATACGTAGCACCTGCAGTCGTCGTTCAGTCCGTCTGTCTGTCCGCATATAACAGAGCAAAAACTGCCCAACCGAATGGTCTGAAATTTTAAATATATGATTGTTGCAAAATTTTGACGAGTCAAATTTCATGAAAATCGGATGTATAGTTTAATTACAGGGACAGTCAAAAGTTTCTCGTTACATTACGGCCAATGGGAAAAAAATATTGCAAGTGAATTTTAATGATGTTACAGCCTTCCGAATGGTTTTAAATTTTAAATGTATAATTATTGTAAAATTGTGCCGAGCCATTTCAAATTTTATGAAAATCGGATGTATAGTTTAATTACAGGGACAGTCAAAAATTTTCCGTTACACTACGGGGAATGGGGAAAAAATTTCTGCATGTGCATTTTAATGATGTTACAGGCTGTGCACTCATGAAGTGCAAAAAAATATCCATCCAGTACAATATGGGGTGCAAAAAATAATTATAAAACAAGTTATATTACGAACGCACCTCATTTGCCACGTTTTACGAGCAATTTGCAACTTGTTTACAATGTGGAACTAAAGGGTTTTAATTTAATATAACAAAATTTATTTTTTTTGTTTTAAAAAAAGCGTGTATATAAAACTAGAAAACAATCTTTATTCTTCTAACAAGAGTACTTTTAATAATGCAAGGTATAATATAAGTATAAAGGAAAGAATTAAATATGTGAAACTGAAATTATTGTAACAAACAATAAAAACAATTGCAATTTAAACTTTTGAAATATCCTCAATGTAAAACAAAATGAATTGTTTCAAAGACTAAGAGGAGATATTTTTATTACACTTCACCAATAAAATGTACATGCAAAGAACAAAATGTAGAACCATAATAAGTGGAAATCAGATAGTAATAAATGACTATTTGTGACTACATGTTCGCCATACTTATCGATATTTATCAATGATATAAATATTGATCCATATTATACACTGGTACATCAGGTACATTGAAACAAGTTTTCTGTTAAAATAGTATTTGTAACCCTTCATTTGTAACCTATAAATGGCTTTATAGAACTATTCGGACAGATTATCACGTCTGGATTAACCATTTTTTGAAGTGCACTTTCAAATACATTATGCCTTTTACATAAAAAAAAGTAGTATATGTTGCATGATGTGTATACTTATCATCTGTATTTCTGCTACATTGGCAACAAAAATAATTCGGATACACTACCATGTGTAGTTTTTTTTATGCTTTTCAGTGATCTCATTATATTGATGCTATTATTTTTACAAAATATCAGACGTGCCATTCAAACACGCTCTATTTTTGCTTAAAAATGCTTTTAATGCATCGCCGAAAATCTATCTATATTATAAACCAAAAATTCGTAAGCAACGCTGACATAATTACGACGATGGAAAGTATGTAAACAATTTATTTCCCTTCTTTTGTAAATTTAATTGCTTTTAAACCTTGTGTAACTAAAATTTTTACACCAACAAATGGGAAGAGAAATGTATTTCAAATACAATAAGTTTGAAACTGTATCTCTATTGATTTTAAATGTTTTAAAATATCTATATCATGTGCATCTCGATTACTGAAGATTATCCCATTTGCACTTAAAACACTAAAATAGTTCAGCGTTTTCTTTCTGTCTAATATTCCATAACACTTCATCAATAAATAATAATAATAATAATAATAATAATAATAATATAAATAAAACAATGTTTAACATATGTAATCTAACACTTCAACACGCATATAATCAAAATAAAAAAGACTGGTATGAGTAGCATACTTTTGGTGTTGTCTTCGACTATTTCTACTTTTGGCATGCGTTTAATTAAAAATATATAGCTTTTAGTAAATTTAAAATCTTGATTTGAATACATTATTTATTTTTTCATATAAAATATTTTTTGTTATTGTTAATGTGCGATCTAAAAAAAACGGTAAAAAATCTATTAAAGTTTAAAAAAATAATAATAATAATGATTTTTACCTATGTTCTGTTCGGGTTGGATTCTTTGGTAAAACGAATAGATGTTCTTAAAATTTCGCTTAGAATTGATTTAACCTTAAGGGGTCTCGGGACTCTTAAAATTTGAAAAAATGGAAAAAAAAACAGACCATTTTTAACATTTTATATCTTAAAATGTATATGATTTTAAAACACAATTTTTAGGAAGATTAAAGATATAAGTACAGTCAATCAGGGTAACTTTGATCCACATTTTCTCTATTTTCATATGCCACACTCTTATTTGAAGAATATTGTCGCACCTAGGGGCATAAAAGAGAAGAAATGATCCTAAATTATTGTTTGACTATAAAAAATTAAGGATTAATAAGGATAAAAGCAATAGAAAATGGATTTTTAGCCTGGTACAAAGTTACCCAGCCATTTAGGGTAACTTTGCACCATATGATAAATTTTTATATAAAATAATTAATTATAAAAAAAAGAATTGTAGCCAGGACAACTTTAAACACCAAAAAATGTTTTCAGATATGTAAAGACTGCGAATTTACATTTCCCAACATCACAAGATTTCTATAATTTATGATATTACAACAAATATCAGGCATAAGAAAAGTGAAAGAAGAGAACCATGAACATTTAGAAATAAAAAAAAAAAAACCTGTTTATTGTTCATATAAAACATAAAAATGCAGTTAAAAACAGTTTTCAATGTTTTAACCCTATAATATATCCATAGTTACAGTAATACATATATATATATGTACTACTTTTATTCAAACAAGAATAAAAAACCTCCAACGTATGAATTGTCAAATTTGAGTAGCTTCGCCCCTAATCACGCCTCTAAATGAATTTTATGTATTTTACACATATTTGTAAAAATATTTACATGTCATATCTAATGCACACTTTCGTCATTTATATATAATATACGTGCAAATATGGGAAATTTTCAACAGTAGCACCTATAATCAGTAAATTATAAGCATCAGTGTAACTTTGAGCCTGCTCAAAGTTACCCTGAAATCCCAGTTTAGAACCTTACCAACAGAGCACAGTTCTGGAGTTTATTTAGTCTTTTAGAGTCAAAATTATTGAAAAATAGGAGGTGGTGCAAAGTTACACCACGTGGTTTAAAGGAAAATTTTGCTACCTAATTTATACTTCAGATTATATTAATTACCATGAACATAAATAAAGTTGTATTTAAAGCATTTCTTATAATTTTAATACAAAGTTGTATTTAGCTAATACAAAATTTTGAAAATTTCAACAGTATAATCACATGAAAAAAAATATTTTTTTGAACAATAAAAAGGAAAGTTTAGGTTCAGTTTATACAGACTAAGATAAAACATCTATTTCGAAAATTTCATGTAAAAATATTGAGAAGCTTTCGAGATATCCCGCGCGTTATGCCCAAAAATGTCGTTTTCAGAAAAATGACTTCAAAATTTCGGAAATGCCGCTTTAGTTATTGAGCGGGTGCAATTCTAAAAGCCATAAATGCTGCTCTAATGGGAATTTAGAGAAAAAAATTATATCAAAATGTTAAAGGAGCTTAAAATATAAAATAATTAAAATTTTGCAGCTTTAAGACTCCTGAGGCCCCTTACATGTAGTATTTTTAAAAATAAAATATTTTACATAAGAAGGTGGTAACAGTGGATATTTTTCTGTTACACTTTATCACTTTATTTACATATTTATTGTTATATTTTTTATGTTATTTTTTTTGTTTTATCTTTTACTTTACGTAGTAGATTTTTCCTATAGAAAACAAAATTATATCCTGTTGAACAAAATTATATTATGTTCTAGAAATGAAGTATTTTTTTTTATTTGTTCAGATAAGAATTGACACCATGTATATGATATTTATGCGAATATATTTGATATATTTCATATTTATTAGTTCACTATTACAAAATCTAGATAATTTCCATTAAATGAATTTCTTTAATTAATTTAATTTATATTAATTAATGATTAAATTAATTGTTAAAATTTTCATTTGAAGATCTGTAGTTATCTTTTGTAGAGAATATACCGAGTATGTTAACTGACAAAGAAAATTAACAAGATATTGTTTAAGGACATGTAATTGTCGTTTAGAAAACAGGTTTCAGGAAAGCATGTTCTTAACAAGTGGCAATAGCACACTTTACTAGCTAGTTAGAATAATACAAGGACTGCACAGTAATAAGGTCCTCCTTAAAGACAAATCAAGTGATTCTTTCATCAATTTACTGATTTTAGGGACTAAGTTTGTCGCAAAAATCATTTCCGGTTTTAGGGAAACATGTTCTTGACAAGTGGAATATATACTTTTCATTAAGACACATTACTAGCTAGTTAGTATAATACAAGAACTGCACACTAAAAAGCTCATCTTTGGAGACAAATCAAATGACTCTTTCATCAAGTTACTGATTTTAGTGACTAAGTTTGTAGACAAAATTATTGACGGTTTCAAGAAAACATGTTCTTGAAAAGTGATAAATAGACGTTTCATTAACACATTTTACTAGCTAGATAGTGTAATACAGAAGTGCACAGTACAAATTTCATCCTTAAAGACAAATCAAATAATTCTTTCATCAATTTACTGACTTTAGTGACTAAGATTGTAGCCAGAATCATATTTGAAATTTGCTTTTCAATCATGTTTTTCGGATGGAAAATTCGGTACATCAAAACCTTATGATTCGTCGACGTCAGATTATCGACAACGTCCCAGTTTAATTTTGATGATGTAACAAAATTTATTCTTTTTCTGTTAACGAAAGAGTTTTTTTTTTTTTTTTGAGAAAAATACCTTTTTTAGTTAAAATGCTAAAAGTAACTGTCCAAATGCCAAAAAAAAAAAAAGTTTTTTTAAGCCTAATGGTAAAGTTAGTAGTTACTACTAACTTTATAGCTTTTACATTATGGCTACTTGACGAGGTCCAGGTTTCAATAGGCTGTGGAGGAATTTTTGAAGACGTTGGAAAAATAATATATTGCAATAGAATTTAACAGACCTAACAACTTTCCTGTTATTTTTATTTTATTTTTTTCATAAATTCTTGTTTTGTATAGATTGCCCTTACTTTTAAATTTAAAGAATGAAACACGTGTTTAAATAAAAGTCTCAGCAACGGTGTATGCAAGTTTAAGCGAATATTTTTTTCTGATATTACTAAATGCTGAGTTATAAAAGAACTAATAATAGTAACTATAAAGACATACACTGTTCTTATTACCTGCAGATGTTATATAAAGAAATTGGAAAGACAAAATAATAATAAATGTAAAGACATGTCTTATTATTAGGACGATAGATGGGAAAATAAAGTCGATGTAAATCGCACCTTCTTTATTGAAGTCTATTAATAATTCCTACTGCAGTTCCTATTATAGTCGTAGTATTTTAAATGATACAAGATATTATCCAATAATTTTGAAAATAACTAAATTTATCACTTGGGAGTTAATGCAATATATAAACGAAGTTTCCTATTATTTATGCTGGTGTCCAGTGCGAGATCACGAAACCACATCATCATCATCATCATATCTTAAACAAAAGTAAAAAACCCTAGTATACAGAGATTTCGTTTAAAGCATGTGTTCTAGGACATTTGTTTTCGAAACATTCAATCTGAATTTTTTTGTAATCGCTTCAATATTATAAATTACTAAAAATTAAAAATTACAACTATAACTATCCATATATTGTTGTTATACCTCAATTCCATAAAATTCCATTAAAATTTCGTACAGTATTATTGGATGTACTACATATAACAACAATGCTGGTAACTTTCTCTTAACAATTCTCATTAAACTGCTTGATATTACAAAACAAAATGATAATGTATATAGTATAAAAAATAGTTTTCAACTTGTAAATAATATAAAAAATTTAAATAACATAAAATACATGAAAACCTATGTATTTAATATTTATTTAATAACATTGATATCAAAAATATGTTTAGAATTGTCAATTTATTATTCAAAGAATATAGGAATTCTCTAAATGTAATGACTAATATTTCTTTATCTTACTGTAAAACATTAATTAGATTCATTCTTCGTCATACTTATATTATTTTTAATGACACTATTGTATCAAACAAGATGTGGTTTACCGCAGCGAGGGATTGTATCATCGATTGTAGCTTTATTATTATGAACGTAAATCATCTATTGTTGATTGAAAATGTACCGTTATATTGATGACATAATTGTTTTTTATTTTAATTGTCAATCAAATTATTCATTACCTATAAAATATCATAAAAATTAAAAATATAGTAACAATGATACGATAAATAATGAAATAAATTTCCTAGATCTTAAATTAATTCTTTTGTGATAATCATAAAATACTCTAACATACATGATAAACAAAAAGATTTCCCATTTAATGTTAATTTATTTACTTATCATAACTTACGTAACCATAAATCAGTTTATATCAACATTTTACTAAACTTCGCTCACAGAATCAATAATCTTTGTTCTATTAATTTTAAATCACCAAATTTAAAATATGTTGATCAACAAGCAATAAACAACGGTTATCCCTCTTTTCACCTTAAATCTATTTTACATACATAATAAACCCTTTATATACTAAATTATGAATTCATGAAACTTTTATCTTCTAAAGAATTTTTCGTAAATTGTTTAAACTATATTTGAAGATTTACATAATCATTTAATAAATTTTAGAAGGATTTTAGAAGGATTAGTCAAATTTGAATTTATAGGAATTTTGTGCAATATTTATAACCCCACTCAAATCTTTTATTTTAAATATTTTTTTTAGTATACTGTAGAATTAGGAAATGTACAAATATAATGTTCTTTCAATAGAAATAGAGAAATATTTCCGAATTGAAAAATCCCCCCAACGTCAAGAAAGCAGAAAACCTGCAAAGACAAAAGAAATCATCCTTTAAGGCTGTTCTTAACTGCTCCACTGAACAAGCGCAAAATGTTCTGGCACATTTACAAATTCATTTTTTAACGGAAAGGTATAAAATTGGAAAGCCTGGCCATGGAAACGATTTGGAATTGAACTGTTTTTTTCCATTTTTTGATAATCAATTACCCATTGAGTTATAAGCGAAATCGATCACTTGACAAATCCGTTTTTCGTCCGCTCTAGAGTGATTTTTCTACTTTCGCACGGAAATTCGGTTCAAAAGGTCCAGTTTGCCATTATTTTCTGAAAAGTCCATTGCGTTTGCCAAAAGAAAAAAAAAAAAAAAAAAAAAAAAAAAAAAAAAAAAAAACAGCTTGATGACATAGTTTCTGAACAACAACACCAGCTAGTTTCACGCATTTTCGAACAAAAATAAATTAATACTTATGTCAGGAAGTTGCTCTTTTGGATTTGAGAACAGACTTAAGAAATATTTTTGTTTTGTGTAACCAATAATGCTTTGAAAACGAGATAAAGTAATCTCCCAACAGGTGACGTTGCTATGCCGCATTTTTCACGATTTCCGCAATCGTTCTATCTCAAGAACTAATGAACGGATTTTCATAAAACTTCAGATTCAGTTAGTCCCTGATATGATTTGGCACTGTTTATGTTTTGGTGTAAATCGTCCAACAGATGGCGCTTCTATGCTGCATTTTGAAAGATTTATACGATTTCCGCAATAGCTCTATCTCATGTCCTAATGCACACATTTTCATCATACTTCAGATTCAGTTCATCCTTGATATGAAATTATGCTGATTACCTGTTGGTGTAAATCACCCAATAGGTAGCACCGCTGTGCTGCATTTTGCACAAATTTCTCAATAGCTCTATCTCAAGAAGTACACTGTAAAAAAAAATTCCGCAACGTTCCTAGGAAAAAATGGGCAGCTGAGTTGCCCATTATTTCCAAGAAACATTTCTTGAAAATGACTGGAACTTTACTGTATATGTTAAAAACTTTCTACAGAAATGCCAGTAAGTTTCCTGCGAAATACCAGGAATATTTCTGTTGACAGCAAAACATTACTGACATTTCACAGCATGCGGGATCCGCAGACGATATTTACATTTCCAGTTGACAATTTTCGCTTTATTATCATTATTTGTTAGAACGAAAAAATATTTTGAAATTGACATCAAAATTATTATTTATAATTTACACGAAAAAATAAATTTTCAGTTAAAATTCAATAAAGTAAATATATACATGATATATTGTTTCTGAACTTTGCTTAAAATATAAAAATATATAAATGTAAATAATAATTAGAAAAAAAATCTAGACATAAAATATTTTGGATTTTCGTCAGTAATTATGTTAGTTTACAAGTTAGATAACATACATATAAATTTTCATGAAAAAAAAAAAAAACCTAAACGTAATTGTATATTTTTTCCGAAAATAAAAAAAATTCAAATTTGCAGCAATTCAAAGTGTCAAATATATATCAAATATAAATAACATTGTAATAAAGTGTTAAAGTATAAAATTAATTAAAAAAGAAAAAAAAAAGTCAAGAGGTAGCATCGAACTCGGGCCGTACGTGTGGCGTGCGAGCCTTCTGTGTCCACACCACGAAAGACACGTTGAGAGCTGCAAACTAATGGGTATTTGAAACGTGTGCTAAACCTCGGCATCTAATTTCTGAAAATCTAAGGCCCATTTGAAGAAATCCTTTCACAAGAATAATTAGAGATAAGAACTCTAAAACATACTTTAAATTAATCAAAATCGGTGAGAATCGTGTTTGATGGTTAATGGAGATCCAAATAATAGGTGTATTTTTTTTTACATGGTCTGCTCGTTAAACATTCCACAGACAAGTACGAGAGATAATCTCTTAGCGATGTCACAGAGGTATTGTATTTTCATCTGAATTGTCTTGACAATAGAGACGTAAAGGATTATGTCGTCTATTGATTTATTTGCATTCCATATTGATTTTTTTACATTCATTTAAGGAATTCGTTTTCGACACTCGCGCGCGAGCAACGGATTATAGCAAAAAAATAATAAATGATGGCCGCAGCGTTTTGCTCTTTCCAACTTTTGTTCAGGAACGTTTCAGATAAGAAAACCAGAATTTCACAGGAAAGAGCTAAATTATTCTGAAAACCTGAGAAAAGGCGAAACGTTCCTGGATTTTACATGGAACGTTACCATTTTTTTTTACAGTGTAATGCACGAATTTTCATCAAGCTTCAGATTCAAGTATACCTTGATTAATATTGCTGCTGATTATGTTTTGGTGTAATTCGCTCAACAGGTGGCGCTGCTATGGTGCATTTTGAAAGATTTGCACGATTTCCGCAATAGTTCTATATCAAGAACTAATGCACGAATTTTCCCTAAACTTCATATTCAGTTAAACGTTGACATAAGTTAATAATGATTAGGTTCTGGTGTAAATCTCCCAATAAGTGGCGCTGCTATGCTGCATTTTGCCGGATTTGCAGGATTTCAGTGATAATCACATCTCAAGAACTAATGCACGGAATTTCATCTTTTTAGAATCCTGATGATGAGCATAGATTGCCATTTGATTTCGGCACTGTGATAGCGAATTTTGGAGTATTAACCTGTATGACATAGAATAAAGTTTTAGGATTGGTACATCCAACTAGTTTTAAATGACGCAGCGGCAAAAATGGATACGAAGTCAAGCTTCGAGAAATATTTATAATTCAGGAAACGATTATTCACAGTACATGAAAGATTGATTGATCTGCTGCGACATATCTTTGTACGATATGAGCGGCCAATACGCCATTTTGGTCTTAATATGACATCGTAGAGTTTCGGAATACAATTTTAATATTTTTAATTCTTGACTACACTGTTAAAAATTTTGCAGCATTCTGGCAGGTCATTCGACCGTTTTTTGAAAAAACGGTTTCATAATTATAATTTAACTATATTCTGACCATAAAATGGCCAATAATATGGTCAGAATAGTGTTAAATTCACGGTTGTGCAACCGTTTTCGAAAAAAACGGTCAAATTACCTGCCAGAATGCTGCAAATTTTCAACAGTGTACACTGTTAAAAATTTTGCAACATTCTGGCAGGTCATTCGACCGTTTTTTGAAAAAACGGTTTCATAACCATAATTTAACTATATTCTGACCATAAAATGGCCAATAATATGGTCAGAATAGTGTTAAAATTACGGTTGTGTAACCGTTTTCGGAAAAAACGGTCAAATGACCTGCCAGAATGCTGCAAATTTTTAACAGTGTAGTGGAATACAAATATGTCATATAATGCCTCGTGATATCTTGGTACGATATGAGTAGAACGGGCCGTCAATTTTTCATTTTGGCGGTGCTATCTCGTCATCGAATTTCGGATTGAAATTTAAACACGTTAAAAATATCGATTACTAAAATACAAGTATATCAGTCGGCTTGCCCATTATTTCGATAATGATTTACCTTATTACTTGGGAGTTAAAGAAACGTATAATAAGAATTTTCCCATTATTTACAGTGATGTTCAGTGAGGAATCACGAAACCACAGCATCGTTTTTTGAGTAAAAACAAAAGTATTAACTTCAGGGCTTTTGTTTGGAGCATCTGCTCTAGAATCCTTCTTTTCACAGCATTCAATCCGAAATCTTTTGGAATCAGCATCGGCTAAAGCTTTTTTTTTATATATAAACCTTTATAAACTCACCATTAAGCAATGGAAGAAATAGCTTTAGTTCTAAAGGATAATGGAATTCTTTTATTTGGTCTTCCGAATACAAGCAATAAAGTGAAAGTATTTGGTTTAATCGGAGATCATCACGGCAAGAAGAGAAAGAAGTATATTGATTGGGAAGGTCATTTGAGGTGGATTGACTTACATTTACTTACAGCATAAAAAGTTGAGAAAAATAGTTTATTTAACGAGCATAGGTATATTTTTCCAAGAGTTATAAAAACCTATCAGATGAAACGTTATTTCAAAATTTATTGTGGATATTTGCATCTCATAAAATTACTTCAATATCCTTCAATTTATTTATTTATTTTTTAATTACAGAGTATGAGAGTAAAATGTAAAGAGCTTTAAGGCTAGTAAAAAAAAAATATATGTGTTGATAATTAAAAAAAGTATTATTTTCAGTTCAAAGTGTTATAATCATTCTAAGAGTTATAAAGATTTATAAAATGAGATATTAATTCGCATTTTTGTGGTAGACATTTGTGTTTAGCAGTTTTCTCAAAGTGATTACTTAAATATTCTGTCTATATCTTGTGATTAAGTTGTATAAGACGAAAATAAACAGAATTTTGCAAGTGGTAAAATAATGATGATAATTAGAAGAAGTATTATTTTTATTTCAAAGTGTTATACTCTTTATTTCGAGAATTATAAAGACTTATAAAATGTAAAATAATTCTGATAAGTGTTGTGGATTTATATGTTTCTTAGTTTTGTTTAAAAAATGTCTTATGTAGTCTCTCTGTCCACCTCTCTCTTATTTTAATTAAGGGTTAACATCACTTTGACGCCCTGAAATTTAAGACTTCTTCGTTTTTTTGTTCTTTTTCTTTTCTTTTAAAGTTCCATTTACACAATGTTTTTATACATATATAAAAGTGGAAAACTGGATTTTGTTCAGCTGATGTATTAAAACAACTTGGAAATTGCACGTCAAACGTGGCGAATGAGGTGCGTTCGTACTGTAACTAATTTTATAAATATTTTTTGCACCGCATGTTGTACTGAATGTATATTTTAGTGCCCTTCATAAGTACATATCAATTTCATTCTGTTCGAAAGGCTGTAACATCATTAAAATGAATTCGAAATATTTTTTTCCAAATGGTCGTAATGTAATAGAAAAATTTTGACTGTCCCTGTTATTAAACTATACATCCGATTTTCATAAAATTTGAAATGGAAAAATTTTGCAACAATTATATATTTAAAATTTCAGACCATACAGTTAGGTAGTTCTTGCTGTGTCATATGCGAACTGACGAACAGATGGACCGAACGACGACTATAGGTGCTACGAATTTATATAATTATGAACGCACCTAAAAATGGCGGTTTGGCAAATGTTGGACGCATGCACAAAAAAAAAAAAAAAAAAAAAAAAAGAGGGTATCAAGAGGTGAACACACAACTCATCCTGTGCTTAACTTAGAACAATAAAACAAAAAAAATAAGATTTTTAATTAAAAAGTTAGTGCTTTTAAAAATACGCCGTAGCCGCTTTTAAAAATACGCATTTTTAGTGAAATGTCGTCAATTCAAAGTAAAATGTGAATTTTCTACCAAAATTTGTCATTTAAAGTTACACAGAACAGCGATGACAGCGATGACCACCTCGGGAACTCAGCTTTCGCTTTAGAGTGTTAGTGCAATCCCGAGGGGTAGAAGTTACACAGAACAGGGAGATATCATTTTTTCGAAAAAATCCTATTTATTTCAATAGAAAAATATGTGACAATTAATTTTTAAAGACCAGTTTGATTGACTGAAAACTCGAGGTATTTAAGTGTCCACCGATTTTGAAAATGCTGCGATTTTGGAAATTCGATTTTGAAAAATAGAAAAGGTGCTTAAACTTTTCGTTGCTGTTTATACCATATGGCGTGCTTTGCTCCTATAGCACTAAAATTGTTTTTCACTTTATTGATTGCTAACTAATAAAATGTTATTTGCGTGTTTATAAAAACCATTTTAAGGAGGCTTGCTACCCTTTTTTTATTTCAGTGTTTTATAATACATTATTGACTTATTATAACTTGATTTTATGAAAAATTGATTTAATAAAAAACAAAATACAACTCTTGCAAAAAATTAGTTAAAAATATTAAGTAAATTTTAAAACTCTACTTCTTCTACAATTTTTAACATTTTTTGCAAGCCTTTTTATAAGTGTGTTCTGTAACTCTAGGAATCAGAATTACAAAAAAGCTAATTAAAGTAAAAATAAACAAAATGGTATGACATAAGAAAAAAAACATTATAAACTATTTGTAATTATTTAATATATAAACATTCTACGTCTGAACTCCTAAATGTCACTATAAAAATAAATATTCAGACTTTAATTTCAAAACACTAAAACAACATTAAGGTACATTAAAATTAAAATGAAAATATGTGTACATTTAAAGCAAATAACACCTTATAATAATATATATAGAGGAAAAGGTCCAAATACCGGCTACCACTTTTGTTTTCAATCTAGATCACAAAATTTTCAAAATTAATAAAATAAAAACGTCTTACACCTGTTTAGAGGAAAAAAATCAGTTTAAAAGGCATTTTCTGTTTATAAGAAGCAAAATTCCGAAAGTCTTCAAATTTTGAGTTTTTAAGATGGGGGTCTAAATACCGGCTACCTAAGTTTTTTTCCAAAAGATCACACAAATAGAGCTAATGACAATTATTAAGCAATAAAAATATTATTTTAATAAATTGTATTGATTAATAACATTTCTTATGCACAGAAAAAATACGCAGTTTTTGATAAATAAGTATTTTTGCCGAATTTCTAAAATTCTTTACGATTATCTCTCACAGTCTTCTTCCCATTATGTTTCTAATTTTGTTTTTTAACGTGTAAAACAAAAAAAAAGCTTGCTGATTGAAATGAGAATTATTTTATCTGAAAAAATCAAAAGCATAATATCACTCTCTGCGTCGGTATAGTCCCTATCAACCCACATATCGCATTCTTAACATTGAATCCAGAGTCCCCTCCCCCATTCTTGTCCACAGAGAAAGCACCCATGCAGAAGACACAAATTTATCATCTTTCTCTGTTGGATATTTTCCTTTTTCACTTTTTCAGCCCTCTCGCTGCGTAATTGTTTTATCAAAATAGCTTCAAAAATTGCGTATTTAACCCCTTCGCGACGAGCGTCTTTTAAGAATTTTTATTCTTTTGTCACCGGTTTTTCAAAACAAAAGTTTTTGTCTAATTTAACCTGGAAAATGCTCCGATTAAATAAGGCATAATTTACAATAAAAAAATAACTGGTGGGAATAATCAAGGGAGATTAATTAGACGGAAATAATGCATCCCCGAGGAAATCTCGGGTTGCGCAAACTTTGTTACTTTTACGATGCCCAAGGAAATCTCGGGTTGCGCAGCGAGAGGGTTAAAATCAAATTTCTGCCTCTTTCGCCTAGTTTACTCCTTCATTTTTTTCTTTCTCTTCACATTTATTACAGGCAATTATGTAGTGTCCAACAGCTCTTTTTTGGAAAGTGATCCGGTAACCAGTGTCGGTCCTGAAAAATTATGGCCATGGTTGCTGTTTTCATATTGCGAAATGGGACGGGGACTATTTCTGAACCATTTAAATTAATTTATTAATTATGGAACTATTTGAATTAATTTATTTTCCTCCCCTTCAAGCAGAGCAACCGAGAGAGGTCCAAATACCGGCTAGCCGGTATTTAGACCACGCTAGGTAGCCGGTATTCGGACCACTGCTATGTTTAAGTTAAAATCGGTATTATTCATATAATAAAATACCAATACTGTGCGCGTGGCTATTGTGAGCTAAATATGTCTAGAAAATAACTTAATTAACAATTCAAGCCAATATACAATCAGTATATTTTAAAACAATGAGAAACACATATCTGAAAAACTTTTGATGTACCAGATTACGTACATTCGACACTTTTGCATTTACTATTTGTAAATGACACAGGCTTCAGCGACGTACTTTTCGTAACTTTCTTCTCTCAATTAAAGTTGCAAACTCTGCCTATCACCGCTAGGCTGCGCTGCGCTTAGTTCTCAGAACACCTAGTAGCCGTTATTTGGACCTTTTCCTCTATTAATTTCAAATGCTAAAAGGTGTAAATTAAAACTGTAAAACAAGTAAAAATACGTTTATTTCGACTGTTGACATGTTTCGACTCACCCCGAGTTATTTTCAAAAACAAATAAATAAACTTATTCTAATTTTGCACGGTCTATGCCACGCTATCATTCAGATTTTCACGTATTCTTTCATATTATGCACATTACATTTTTATTTTATATGGATGTTTATTTTATTTTATTTTCATACTCATTGAGTAGCTCAAGCCATAATTTTAGTAAGTGAAATGATTTGTAGAGATTGTAACGCGCAAAAACTCAATATGTAACGATGCAGCGTCATTCCACATACCAAAAATATAACTCAAGCTACTCAATGAGTATGAAAATAAAATAAAATAAACGTCCATATAAAATAAAAATGTAACATGCATAATATGAAAGAATATACGTGGAAAATTGAATGATGGCGTCTGATAGACAGTGCAAATTTAAAATAGCTTTATTTATTTGCTTTGAAAGTGACTCGGGGTGAGTCGAAACATGTCAACAGTCGAAATAAACGTATTTTTACTGGTTTTAAAGTTTTAATTTACACCTTTTAGCATTTGATAATTAGCATAATTAATATATAATAGCATAATTAATATATAAATAGCCTATTAGCCTTTTAGCATAATTAATATATAAATAGGCGTTTCATACTATAAGCATAGCACCTCATCAGTAAAAACATGAATATTATAAACAATTGCAAAAGAACCAGGCATTCAGAGTTAAAGTTGCACATCGAGCAAAACTGCATAGTCCTCTGGAACGGTGCAAGTAGTGTCGCCAGGTGTCCCGATTTTCAGGAGTTTCTAGACATTGCGAGGGGATGCTAAAAATCCCAATTTTTCAGAATGCACAAATTCTTTAGAACTTCTTTTCGCACCATGCTATTAGCATCAAATGGAACTTAACATAGTATAGCCTGTGGGATCAAAATCTGTCGATAACGGAATTTTTTTAATATTCTGAAGAAAGAAATATCGTACCTGCCCATATATCTTTTAAGACAGAAACATGTCTAATGCGAAATATTTTTCAGGTTCCTATCGATGCTTTTTTACAGGTTTTATTATACTTTGTTTAGCAAAAACTGTAAAAACGGAACTTGTTATAAAGGAATCCTGTCTTAAACGTTAAACAGTCACAGTCTTTACGGAAGGAATGCCACACAACTATAACTGTACTAATAAAAATCTCTCCAAAACGGTTGGTTGGTTGGTTGTATATGGTTTTATGGCACAAAGTCCCATGAGGGACATGCTGCGCCAAAAAAATAATTATAGACTAAAAAAGGATGAAGTTAAATAAAGTAGCTAAAATATAGGTAAATATGAAAGAAAATAAATAACGTAGAAAAGGTATCTGGATGGGGTATCCCATCCAGATGTTAAAACCAAAAATCAGTCATAAAACCAACGAAATAAATAAAAGATTAGATATCAAAATAAAATCCTGCGTGTTTTAAAAACGTAAAGAGTGCCCCATGAGGTGTTTCCCCGATGAGGTTTGTCATTGCTGGTAATGAAGTGTTAAAATAAATTCTATATAAGTGCCGGAGGCCCGGACAGTCAGTTAAAACATGATGAATGGTCAGATAATCATAATGACAATGTGGACACATGGGTGCATCCTCCCGAAGTAAAAGATGTTTATGAGTGATCCTAGAATGACCAATTCTCAGACGAGTCAGAAGGACATCTGTTTTCCTTGGATAATTTGGAGGCCACGTTATGATTGTAGGTTTGATATGGTGCAATTTATTATTGTATTCTAAATCCCAACTTTCTTGCCAATTATTATGAATAAAATGGTTTATAAGTAGTTTAACGTCTGAGAATGGTATTCTATGGTGTAAGGGATTAAGAGCCAGCTTTGCCGCCTCATCTGCTTTTTCATTGCCAGGGATACCCATGTGTCCAGGTACCCAGCAAAATAAGATATTATAGCCACGTCTTGTCAATTTATTATAAAACTCTAAGATGGACGAAACAAAGGGATGCTTTTTAAGTGATTTTATAGCGTCAATAGAACTATTTGAGTCAGTATAAATGATGAAGGGTGAGATATGATGATGAGAGATGTGCGACATGGCTCTCTCTATTGCAATCAATTCGGATGTAAAGACAGAAATTGAAGGGTGCAGACGATAACTCAAGGTAGTGTCATTACAAAAAATCCCGCAGCCAACAATATCCCCACTCTTAGAACCATCCGTATAGATATCTATGTAATTATTAAAGTTTGCACGATGTGCAGCAAATAGTTGTTGAAAGGCAAGAGGAGTTAAATTATTTTTATTGTAACCTTTAAATGGATGGAGCGTGGTAATATCAGGAGGTTTCCAGGGAGGGAACTGGTACATTGGACAAGGGTTCACTTCAATATTGATTAGAGCACTATCATCAATAATTCTTCGTATTCTGGCTCCAAAAGATGGTATGCAAGATGGTCTATGCTGATAAAGGATATCATTGTCTGTATTTAAAATGTGGGTATGAAGGGGATGGCCAGGATATGAAAGGACACGGTAATACAGCTCCAATGAGAGTTTATCACGAATATGATGTAATGCTGGTTCGTTACAGTCAACATAAAGGCTTAAAATTGGAGACGTACGAAATGCACCAGAGCAAACCCGGAGTGCGCTATGGTGCACAGTGTCAAGTTTTTTTAGAGCAGATTTACTGGCTGAACCATAGACCTGGCAGGCATAGTCAATTTTAGACCGGATCATGGCACGATAGATTTTAAGGAGAGAAGTACGATCTGCTCCCCAAGAGGTATTTGAAAGCACCTTTATAAGATTAAGAGATTTTTCACATTTTGTGCGTAACTGCAAGATATGTGGTAAAAAGGTTAACTTTTTATCAAAGTGAAGGCCCAGAAAACGGACACTGTCCACAACAGGAATCTGAGTTGAGTCGATAAAAATTTCAGGATCTGGATGTAGATCTCTACGTCTACAAAAGTGCACGCAAGAAGTTTTGTCTTTAGAAATGATAAAACCATTTTTATTTGTCCAATTAAGAATATGAGTGATGGCAGTTTGCAATTGTCTCTCAATAAAACGAATATCTTGACCTATACACATAATGCGAAAGTCGTCAACATAGAGATCTCCCTTCACCGAAGGGGGTAATTGACCAAGGATATCATTTATTTTAATAGCAAAGAGGGTGACACTCAGGACACTGCCCTGGGGTACACCCTCTTCTTGTACATAAAAACTTGATAGAGTTCCCCCAATCCTGACTTGAAAGAGTCGCATGGCGAGGAAGTTGTCAATAAAAATTGGGAGATTCCCACGAAAATCAAGATTAAACAGATCACGAAGGATCCCGTATCGCCATGTTTTGTCATAGGCTTTCGCCATGTCAAAAAAGACTGACACCAAATGGCTGCGTTTTAGAAAAGCAGTCCGAATATGAGTTTCAAGATGGATCAGGTTATCGATAGTAGATCTACCTCGTCGGAATCCACTTTGAAAAGCGGCAAGCAGATTGTTAGATTCTAAAATATGCACAAGGCGGATATTTACCATTTTTTCTAGAAGTTTGCAAAGGCTGCTAGTGAGTGCAATAGGTCTGTAATTATTGGGGTCCCTGGAATCTTTACCTGGTTTAGGAAAGGGAATAATAACAGCTTTACGCCAGGCATAAGGAAAGGCATGTTCAACCCAAATTCTATTATAGAAGGCAAGCAAGTTATTAAGTGAGGCGGTGGAAAGATGTTTTAGCATGGTATAGGTGATGCCATCGTGACCTGGAGCAGAGAGGTGGCTTTTTTGCAAACAACTTAGGAGCTCTGAAATCGTAAAGGGGTTATTATAGTTAAAAGAATGGCGAGAATGAAAATTGATGCGGGTAGTTTCCATTTGTCTTTTATATGATAAGAATGGTTCTGGGTATGAATCTGTGCTAGAGTTAGATGCAAGTGTATTTGCTATTGTTTCAGCAATATTTTTGGGTGAAGCTATTGTTTGACCGTTGTGATTTAGGATTGAGATATGGTTTTCGGAATATAGGCCCATACAATTTTTTACTTTTTTCCAGAGGACTTTGCTTGAGGTATTAGAGCTAATGTTAGATATGTATTGCACCCAAGATTCACGCTGGCTCTTACGACGCACTCTTCTAGCTTCCGCCTTTGCTTTTTTGAAGGCAATATAGTTTGTATTATTGGGATACCTCCGGAAGAGGCCCCAAGCCTTCTGTTGAGTTTTTTTTGCAATCTGGCAATCACTGTTCCACCACGGCTTCTTGTGTCTAGGTGTAGCAGTGGATTTAGGAATGCTAATATCTGCAGCATTGATAATACACTGGGTGATATTATCAAGTGCATCGTCAATATCACAGTCAATCATGTCGTTTGTAATTGTAGCCTGATTTTCGAAAGATGGCCAATTTGCTCTGTCATAAATATAGCGCTTAAAATAAGTATTAGAGTCCCTGTTAGGAGTAGTCTGTGTGATAAATGTTGGAAAATGGTCACTGCCGTGCAGGTCATTTGAGACCCAGAAGTTCCAGAATGGATAAACAGATGGGGAGCAGATTGTAAGGTCTATTGCATGAAAAGTGCGAGTTGGTTCATGAAAGTAAGTGTTATCTCCATTATTAAGCAGGCATAAGCCATTGTCAGATATTAATTTCTCAATAACATCACCACGCTGATTAGAATCGGTATTTCCCCACAGTTGACTATGTGCATTAAAATCTCCAACAATGATGTAAGGAGTGGGGAGTTGGAGAAGGAGATTATCAAGAGTAGCTGACTGAATAGACTGATTTGGCGGTAAGTATAAGGTGCAAATTGTTATAAGCCGGTTCATATGTACACGGACTGCAACAGCTTGTAAATTTGTGTTTAGATTAATATGCGTATGGGGTAGGTTGCGAGAGATGAAAAGAGCCACTCCACCTGTGGCCCTTTCACTACCAGTAAAATCTTTTCGGTATGTAGCATAAGTGCGCAATTTTGCTTTGTTATTGGGTTTAAGATGGGTTTCTTGTAACGCTAAACATAGTGGTTGATGGTCATGAAGAATGTTGCGGATTTCGTCATATTTATTATGATAGCCACGGCAGTTCCACGAGATAATATTAGACATGAATGATTTTTTTTTTTAGTAATTTATCTGCGTTAAGTTATTCGGAGATAGTCATACTATCTCCATCGTTAAATTCTTCATCCGAATCTGGGTGAAGAGCAAGAGAATCATCCTCCTCCATTTTATCTGTCTGTTTTGGATGGATTTCTTTTTTGGATGTTTTACTCTTTCTCTTTTTGGCTGCATTTTCAGATGGCACAGTGACTGTAACTGTTGGCAGGTTAAATTTCTCTGCATCAGATTTACGGTTTGGTTTCACAGATGGCGATTTTGTTGTATTTTGAGAACCCCTTTTATGGATTGGAAGTTTAGAGATTAAAGATTGGGGCGAGGTATTTTGTTGTGAATTAGGAACAGATTTTGATAAGTTAGGATGAGCAGATTTTGGTGACTTAGGAGGAGCAGCAGCTTGCGTTGATCTATTTGTCTTACCAGAATTATTAGACAGGTTATTTTCTTTTTGATTACGTTGGCAATTAGTTTCAGTGGGGAATTCGGTTTGGGTTGCAATAGTTTTATGAGATTTTTGGACTGTTTTAGACAAAGCAGCAGCATATGAGACACCAACTGTGGGTGCCCTGGATTCAACTATTTTTCTAGCCTCGGGGTATGATAAATTTTCTTTTGTTCGTATTGTTTGTATCTCTTTTTCTTTTCGCCACTGCTCGCAGGATTTCGAATAAGATGGGTGCTCTTTTTTGCAGTTTACACAAGAAGGTGGTGCATTGCATTGTACACTTTCGTGGCCAACTGCACTACACCGACCACATGTGGTTTTACCTCGGCATGAGGTTTTTGAGTGCCCAAAGCGTTGACAATTAAAACAACGCAGTGGGTTTGGGATATAAGGTCTGACAGAACATGAAAGATATCCGGCTTTTATATATTTGGGTAGGTTTGGCGAGTTAAAAGTAAGTATTATATGCTTGGTAGGTATCTGAATTTGATTCGCTGGTATTTGTTCATCTTTACGGGTGATTTTTATACGTCTAGCTCCTATGACATTTTGTTCCCTTAAGTTTTCCACTATTTCATCTTCGGTTACATGCAGGAGGTCAGATTCTGAGATCACCCCACGAGAAGTGTTGAGAGTTCTATGTGGGCTTACGGAAATCGGGATATTTGCAAAATGTGTACATTTCTTTAAACTTATGGCTTGTTTGCTATTGTTTACTTCAATAAGAAGATCACCAGATCGAATTTTTTTTATGGTCTTTGGTTCACCAATCAATCCTTGGATAGATTTGTGAATCAGAAAGGGAGAGGTCTTGTCAAAACTGCCTTCTTGTCTTTTGATAATAAAGAATCTTTCAGCACATGAATTGGTATTACAGGCAATATCACCATCTCTATCAGCACAGGACTTATTCAGGTTCGCATTCTCTCCACATGGGAGAGGATTTAAAGGAAGTAAATTATTTCCATCCATATTGAGATAAAAAAAACGATTCAGACCCCGGTCGCACCACCCACCACCGAGCCCAACAAGGGGATGCACATTCGTGCACCAGTGCTAACCAGGGCCCATACGGTCACAAGACACTCCTATGCCAGTCTCCACCCTTAACGAGATGGCTAGTAAGTACTCGCTCGCTTGATCCCCAGCCAGTGACAAGTCAGCTGACCAGCCGATTGATGCATACGGGACCAATATGCACCTCCCGTCTACCTGAAGCAGGGGCCAAAGCAGCGTGTTGGTTTCCCTCAACTGCCAGGATCCCCCTTTCCAGGGACACGGGTCGCCACGTACGGCAAACACGTGGGTGGTTTACAATTCTCCATGAGTCGATATACAGGATGATATCGGCTCATACAGAATTGCCCTCACCTCCGAAGAGGAAACCACAATGAGAGTGAAACAAAGAGGAAAGAAAGACAAGAGAAAAGAGGAAAAGGAAAAGAGAAAGATCGCTCAGGTGCCCGGGGTTGCGAAGCCCGTGAATACCTAAAGAAGGTATCCCCCTGGGGGGCTCTCCAAAACGGAATATGTTTGTTTTTAGCGACGAAAGTTTCATAGATTACACTGTATAAAATTAATTATTCTGTTTATTTAGAATAGTAAAACCTGCACTAAGACAGAATCCTAAGTGACCGGATAAAGATTCTGTTTTGGACAGGTTTCCGTTTTAGAAGGTTTGATTGTATGGTATATGTTTCGTAAGGAGCATGATTTTTTACGTTTAAGACAGGATTTTATGATAGACAGGAACCTTCCAAGTATGATTTACTGCATCTTTATGTCCCGATTTAGAAAGCAGAGTCCCGCTTTTTGTGATTGTGGACCTGGCAACGCTTAGGCGCAAGCCTCATTCAGGGATGAATTCTCTAATTTAGTATGTTATCCTTCCAAAAATATTCTGCTTGCAAGTATGTTTCAGTCTGATCTCGAAACACTTGCATTCGTAAACTCCGGGGCTTGATCTGTATCAAATGCATGAATGACGATTTTCGAACTTAGAGTAGTACACTGTAAAAAAAAAAAAAAAAAAAAAAAAAAAAAAAAAAAAAAAAAAACGACATTTTTACAGTACAAAGTACTGTTCATCTCGCGCACAAACTCGCTCACAGTGAATGTGCTGTATCTTTCTTTGGTTTCCTAACTATATTAACATGGAAAATACAGTAGTTGCTTAAAATTAACCGCACATTGTGCTGTTAATTTTACGCAACTACTGTACTTCCCATTGTATCTTTCTTTGGTTTCTTGACTATATTAACATGGAATACAGTAGTTGCGTAAAATTAACAGCACATTGTGCTGTTAATTTTACGCAACTACTGTATTTTCCATGTTAATATAGTCAGGAAACCAAAGAACAGCACATTCACAGTGATCGAGTTTGTTCTGGCAAATCCACAGTGGTTTTTTTACAGTGTACCTTTGTAAAGGTGTGATTGTTTTCGGTAATAAACAGCTTATTACAGAAAATCTGATTCATAAATGTAAGAAAGGCATTTTAAGGGGTCTCAGGACCCTTAGGATTGGAGAAATGAAAAAAGGATCATTTTCAACATTTAATATCTTAAAACGTATATGGGCATTCTCACAATCTTTTGACTTTCGGGAATAAAGATGTGGTGAAATTAAACTTGCTAAAATAACATTTTAATCTGATAGACGAATACCTTAATGCTTCAAAATAACGAAAAAATGGTCATCAGCGAAAATTTCTTTTATTTAACTGAGGTTTAAGTTAAACTTGAGAGTTTAAGTTTCCTTAGCATTTTACCACTAAAACTTTTTATTTTCTTCTAAATTTTTACTTATGATGAATTTGCATAGTACCCACAGGATATTCAAATCAGAAATAATAACAATGTAGTATTTTTAGAAGAAAATGTTGGTATAACATTGTCATAAAGGGTGTTAAAGAAGGGTCGGTAAGGTAAAAAAAGGGGACGGTATAGGAAAAAAGGGACGAAATAGAAAAAAAGGACCGGTAAGGATGAAACTGTAAGGAAAATTATCACCTATTTTAGGCAATTGATGTTAAGACTAAGTGGTAGCCACAATATTCATTGATTATTAAAAACAGTTATTTACACTGGATTATATTTAAAAAAAATTAATTTACCTCTAAAAGTGCAGGAATAAACCTTGGGGACGGTGAGACTACCAATAAAGTCACGATGCTTGAAATTGATATTTAAATGCTGATTTAAATTCTGCAGTAAATTTCCTGTCAAAGAATTTTAGAAATTATTTCTCTAGCATACTACTATTATTATTATATTATTATATTCTTTCTGCATAAGAAAAAACTCGAAAAAAATTCTGTGGCTGCATCTGAAGTGATTTCCTGTATAATTTTGAAACAGGGACGGTAAGGAATCTAAAACCCAAGGACAGAGTTTTAAAAATAATAACAACCCTAAAAATGTGCGCAGGTTAATTTTTTGCTACATATAAAACAATAGTTTCAGTTTCGTAAAAAAATTACATCGAATTATTTTTATTGAAACAGTTTTATACAGACAGCTCCAAACTTAAAAAGTCCTTCCGGCCAGTGCCGGGAGGAAGAGGTAGCTTTCATAATCCTTATTTTTAAAAAAAAGCTAAATTATATCATACAAACACACGAAGCTCAATTTAGTGGAAACCGAATATAGGAGATTCAATACTAATTTTTATCAATATAATGAATGAGAATTTCGCGAAATTAGTCAGCTTTATCCAAGCTGCTTTTCTTTAAAGTAACATATATTTGGCTGCCAAATTCGGCAATTTCTTAAAGTGCCTGTCATTTTAAGACAACATGGTGGATGAGGCTAAGCAGTGAACTTGATCGAGACCTTATTAATTGCTGTACACATGCTCACTCACATCGGAATCGGTTAATATATAGGAGTGCTGTCGCATGCAAAAAATCAGATTTTTCAAAATGTCACCCACAATAGAAATTGAAACTGCTATATCTGAGTCATTTTTTAAGGTAAAGACAAACAAAAAAGTGCTCCTGAATCCTTATATCAAGGTCAAATACTTAAGAAAGAAACCTTTTTCAATTTCTAATTTTTTACACCTCACTTTAAATATATATATTTTTTTTAATTTAATGGTCGCCATTTTGAAACAAGATGGCTGATGAATCTGGCCAGCGAACTTGGTCGAGGTGTTGATGTATACTATCCACATGCCTTCTTACATCGAAATAGGCGAATACGTGTGTTATCGCGTGACAAATACAAGATCGTTTCAAAATGTTAGCCATGCTAGAAATTCAAAGTGCTATAAATCAACCATTTTTTAAGATATAAACAAAAGAACAAATTTTCAGAAACAAAAACTGCTCCGGAATCTTTGTATCAAGGCCAAACACATAAAAAAATCTTTTTCATTTTCCAATTGTTTAATACCTCATTTTGAATTTTAAATTTAATTTTTTTTTAATAGCAACCCTTTTGAAACAAGATCGCGAATGAAGCTGGCCAACGAACTCGGTCGAGACATTGGTATGTACTATGTACAGACCAAGTTACATCCAAATAGGTTCATAATTACGCCTGTTATCGCGTGACAAAAATCAGGTCGTTTTAAAATGTCAGCAACAAGAGAAATTCAAAATGCTATTACTCAGCCATTTTTTTTAGATATAGACGAAAGAAAAACTGTTCCGGAATCTTTGTATTAAGGTCAAACACATACAAAAAAAATCTTTTTCACTTTCCAATTTTTTGGTATCTCATTTAAATTTTTTTATTTTTTAATTTTTTTAAACGGCCGCCATTTTGAAACAAGATGGCGGATGAAGCCGGCCAACGAACTCGGTCGAGATATTTGTATGTACTATGTACACACCAAGGTACATCCAAGTCGGTTCATAAATACGCCTGTTATTACGTGAGAAAAATCAGGACGTTTCAAAATGTCAGCCACGCTAGAAATTCAAAATGCTATAACTCAGCCATTTCTTAAGATATAGACGAAACAAAAACTGCTCCCGAATCTTTTTATCAAGGTCAAATACATAAGAAGAAAATATTTTTTCAATTTTTAATTTTTTGGCACCACATTTCAAATTTAAATTTTTCTTAAAAATTTAAATGGCCACCATTTTTAAACAAGATGGCGGATGAAGCTGACCAACGAACCCGGTCGAGACATTGGTATGTACTATGTATAAACGAAGTTACATCCGAATCGGTTCATAAATACGCCTTTTATCGCGTGACAAAATTCAGGACGTTTCAAAATGTCAGCCACGCTAGAAATTCAAAATGCTATAACTCAGCCATTTTTTTAAGATATAGACGAAACTAAAACTGCTCCGAAATCTTTGTATAAAGGTCAAATACATAAGAAAAAATATTTTTCCATTTTCAATTTTTTGGTACCACATTTCAAATTTTAAATTTTTAAAAAAATTTTAAATGGCCGCCATTTTGAAACAAAATGGCGGATGAAGCTGGCCAACGAACTCGGTCGAGAGATTGGTATGTACTATGTACACACTGAATTACATCCAAATCGGTTCATAAATACGCCTTTTATCGCGTGACAAAATTCAGGACGTTTCAAAATGTCAGCCACGCTAGAAATTCAAAATGCTATAACTCAACCATTTTTTAAGATATAGACGAAACAAAAACTGCTCCGGAATCTTTGTATAAAGGTCAAATACGTAAGAAAAAAAATATTTTTCCATTTTTAATTTTTTGGTACCACATTTCAAGTTTTAAAATTTTTTAAAAATTTTAAATGGCCGCCATTTTGAAACAAAACGGCGGATGAAGCTGGCCAACGAACTCGGTCGAGACATTGGTATGTACTATGTACACACCGAATTACATCGAAATCGGTTCATAATTACGGGAGTTACAGTGTGACATAGGTCAGATATATATATATATATATATATATATATATATATATATATATATATATATATATATATCAATTTTGAACGGAGGGTGGTTTCGGGGTCTGGGGGTCATGATCGATGAAAATATACCAAAATTTTTTGAAATCGCTTTCCTCCGAACGGCTGCAATAGGTAGCTTTTTTGTAAAGAAAGCTACCTAAAATTAGCATCAGGGACACGGGACGGTATAGGCGTTTTCCTGGTATTTGGACCCCGAACATCGTCCAAAACTTATTTATCTCGTTAATATTGTTATGCAGTCATGCAATGGGATTTTCCCCAGTATATGAAAAAAAAAAAAAAAAAAAAAAAGAACATGTACTAAAATAAAAATTATTATTCAGGGACATAAAAGTAAAAAGATTGTGAGAATGCCCCATATAATTGAAAAACACAATTTTTATTGCGATTAAAACATATAAGTATGTTTATCAGTTTCATGTATTTAAAAATTTACAATATGCAGAAGTAGTATTTATAGGGGGCTCCAATCTGTCAGACATTTGTCGAGCAGAAAATTGGTATGACAGCTTACGCGCACGATTACAAAATAAATTTTGCGCCTAGAAAGAAAGTTTTTGTGCCTAATTATATTTCGAGAGTAATAATTACCCTAAATCTAAATAAATTTGTATTTAAAGCATTTTTATGCTTTTAATACAATGTTGTAATTATCTAATACAATTTTTTTAAAATTTTAACAGTATAATTACCTAAAAAAATATTTTTTTGAACATTAAAAATGAAATATTAGGTTCAGTGTATACAGACTAAAATGAAACATATGTTTTGAAAACTGCCTTAAAAAATATTCATACGTTTTTTATATAACGCCGTTATTTCTGAAACGCCGTTTGAGCTATTGAGTGGTTATAATTCTAATAGCCATAACTTCTGTTCTAATGGGAATTTCAAGGAAATAATCATATCAAAATGTTCAGAAAAGATAGAAGTTTAAGATCTAAAAAAATTAAAATTTCGAAACTTTTGAAGATTTAAGAGTTCTGAGACCCCTTAAGAATAGTCAATAAATAAATAAATAAAATAAAAATTGAAAAATATATATTGAGATGTTAGCATTTTGATCATGATATATTGAAAAAACACAAAACTGAGAAAAATGATTTTTTTTTATTGCAACTCACGGCCTTTTAAAGTTATTAAAGGAAATTCGAGTTTGTTTAAAGTGGAATACCTTACATTTATGACTGAATAAGTAAATTGCAATCCCAGTTCCTATGCAAAATTTGTTTGGCTTGAGGCTTTCTGTTACACCTTTGAGTTTTCCACACATTATCCGATAATAACGGCTTTACCGACTGATTTACAGTGTATACTTTAATGCATTAATAATTTATAAAACGCTATTTACTGTGAACATTGAGAGTTTGAAAGGTCTTAATAGCAATTATTTGGATGTACCTTTAAAGGAATTTTAAATTGCGATGTTGAGTATTGATTCGATAATTTGACATATGGTAACATCCTCTGACTGCATTAGCTAATTCCGTTATTACACGATTAATGCTAGAAATCCTTTCTGTAAAGCTTAAAACTTCTATCATTTCGGAATATTCTATCTATCGGCCAATCAGTCAGTTGAAAGATATGAATATCGATAACATGTCATTTTATGACTAGAGATAAACATAAATGTATGTGACACTAAATTTTTGGAAGATAGAAAGTTGAAAGATATGAAAATAGAAAAAAAAATCTGAGAACAATGATCTTTTTTTTTTAAATTGTAACTCTGATACATTTAAAGAATGAATGCTGTAAAAAGCCTTTTTTACATATTTATTATCATCTCATCTATATGTTACTTTTCCAGAATATACTAGATGTTTAAATACTTTTTAAGCAAAAAATTGGAAAATTGATAGTTTCGTCTTAAAATAAATAAATGAAATAAAAATGTGTCAATTGAAAAGTATATGTTGAGGTTTTAATATTTTGATCGTACTGATGTATGAAAAAAACCACAAATTGAAAAAAAAATATTTTTTTAAACATTACAGCTTTGATACATTTAAAGAATGAATGCAGTAAAGAATGAAAAGCCCTTTGCACATATTTATTGTCATCAGATGTTTACGTAACTTAGCCAGAATTGTACGAGAGATGCTTAAGTACATTTTAAGCAAGAAATTGGAAAATTTACATTTTTGTCATTTTTCGCAGAATGACGGAAGTATGTCTCCTTAAACGAAAAAAAAAATAAAATAAAATAAAATAAAGTAAATAAAAAATATAAAATAAAATAAAATAAATATATCGATATTTTCAACCAGTTAAAGTGAAATATCCCTTAAGTAGTATGAGAAGAAAGTGAAGTTTCTTTTGGAATATCATAGAAAAATCAATAGTGTGACCCTAAAAGTGACCATTTCAAAGTGTTATAAAGATTATTCTGAAAAGTTATTGCGAAGTGCAGTGTGGATATTTGCCTTATATATAGAGAGAGAGAGAGAGAAAGAAAGAGAGAGAGACCTTTTTATTTAAAATTAAGTCGTGTACTATAAAAGTGAGATGAATTTTCAAAGTGATATAAATGAGTTTAATCAACAAAAAAGTGTTTAATCACTTAATCTTTTATATTTTTTCTATATAAGTATGTGTGTGCACATATTTGTGTTACTTTATGTGTATACTGTTATTTTATGTGTATGTGCATGTTGTATGTGTGCATAATATATATTTTTTTCTTTCCTAGGTGAGTTTTTTCGAGCATCTTTATTGCATTTTGTTGATAATTTTGGATTTGATTTTTTTAAAGGTAAGTGAATCCAGTATTTTTTACCTATCTTCATGAGAATTTTTCAAATTACTAATGAGAATTTTACAAGTGCATTTATTTAAAAAAAAATAATGTAACATTTTAAAAGATCATTATTTGTGCACGCTAAGTTTGAACAGAAGCAAGAAATAACTCAAATATTTGTTTTACAAACGAAAGGTAGAAATACATTTACTGCTGCTATAGTTATTATAGAAAATAATAGCAAAAAAATTTAAGTAATATAATTTAATATATTTTTTTCCTAAATGGAAAGCTTTTAACCCTTTCGGGTTTGATTTTTTTTTTAATTTTGAGAAGAAATTTGATTTTTTTTTTAATTTTGAGAAGAAAATTAGTTTTATGTTAATAATGTTAATAGTAGCCATAAAAATAGAATTACTGAAGTTTAAAGAATATGTCATTGTCTGAAATATAATGAATGTAGTTAGTTTGGGTACTATTCAATTCATATTCATAAGACTATAGGCTAAGTAAGAGTTTTTGGAGACATTTGGAAAATATCGTATTACAACAAGATTTGACAGGTATTACAACTTTCTAATATTTTTTTGCTTTTCATCACTTCTGATACGTTCAGAAAGTAACCTATATTTTAAATTGAAATATATGTTTAAAACAAAAGAATCACCAACGTTGCAAAGATAATTAAGCAAACTTTTATTATTATTATTATTATTACTAAGTGCCGAAGTATAAATGGAGTCATAATAAGAAATGAATAAGGCACACTACCGTTACAAGATGTCGATAGCAACAAATCTAATTGTTAAGGTAACATAATGGAAAGACATGTACCATTAATAGTACACAAGACGCAAACGGATTAAGATATCTTCTGAGAATGAATTTTTACACATATGGAGTGTTATGATATTATGTTGATAAACTCAGAGGATAATACAACATGTCAATAAAAAACAAATTTTGCAATGAAACGAGTAGAAAATCATTTATATAGTCCAAAATACAAGATGTTTCACTCAAACTGAACTCAGAATTCCTACAGATTTACCTTGCTTTTGTTTTAAAATGTGATAACATCAGTAAGGATAAATATAATAACCCAATAAGTGATACTGAATTCATATGCAACCATATTCCATGAAGGTGGTGCGTCGAGTTTTCTGTGTTATGGCACGGATACTGTAATTTTCTTGCACTTCCCTTGATTTTATCACATTTAGCTCGAAGCAAAGTTTCTTCAAATTTCCATTATAGTATCTTCTGTTTCTTTTAAACTTATTAATAGAAATTCGAGTTCGGCTAGAGTAGAATACCTTATATTTATGACTGATTAAATAAATTGCAATACCAGTTCCAATGCAAAATTTGTTTGGTTTGAGGCTTTCTGTCAATTCTTTGAGTTTGTAACATATTATCCGATAATAATGGCGTTATCCGCTGATTTACAGCAGATACTTCAATGCATTAATAATTTATAGAACGTTACTTCCGGTGAACATCGAGAATTTGAAAGCTTTTACCAACAATTATTTGGGGATATCTTTAAAGGAACGTTATATCGCGATGTTGAGTACAGATTACGTTCGATAATTTGATATATGGTAACATATTATGACTGCATTAGCGAATTCCTTTATTACACGATTAATTCTAGAAATCCTTTTTGTGATGCTGAAGAGTTTTATCATTTCGGAATATTTTATCTATCGAACAATCAGTCAGTTGAAAGATATGAATATCGATAACATGTCATTTTATGACTAGAGATAAACATAAATGTATGTGACACAAAATTTTTGCTAAATGGATCGTACAAACTGAACGCTGTAATTAAATCTTGCTATTATTGTGTGGAAATGTTTCAAATCAATATCATCTTACAGATCCGAGAAAAAGGTTGGTTTACAATAGAATGCTACTGTGATTCAAATGCATCTTATTTTGAAAAAATAAGCATACTTACTTTAAAATAAAATGTGCAAAATTACGATGATTTATAAATGGTCAGTTTCTTGAATTTAAATATTTCTGCTTTTGAGAGCAATGTCAATTTTAATATTTGCAGTGTTTTCGTTTATTTATTATATATATATGCATACATACATATAATTGATTTTAATATGCTAACAATTTTCATGTGTGACTTTCCAATCATAATTAATATTATTAATATTACAAGCCTTTATCTATCATAAGGCAATAATAGATTTTATTTTAATTCTGAGTTTTTAAAGTATTGAAAAGTTGTATTCGAATTCGGATTTTTCAAAATATAAAAATACGTATTGTTTCTAAATATTCTGTCCAAAAGAAGTATTATCTAAAGTTTTTTCCTTTCTCTGCGTTTTAAAACACATGTATGCTATTGTAACGTTTTAACTATATAAAGCTATAATGTTTGTGTAACTGCAGTGATATAATAGAATGTTATTTCATAATCATACCAGAATTAATATTACGAATAGTATAAGCTTTTATTTTGATGCAGTAATAGATTTTATCTTAGCCCTGAGTTTTTAAGGCATTGAGAAGCTGTATTCTAATTCAGATTTTCCAAAACATAAAAATGCACATTGTTTCTAAATATTCTGTCCAAAAGAAGCGTTATCTAAAGCTTTTGTCTTTTTCTTGCTCATTCCATGCCAAATCACCCAAAATAAAATATTCAATGTGCCCTTATGTCTCAGATTTTGTTCATATTTTTTTGTGTATAGATACCTAAGAGATATGACTACAGTAATTTTTTCAATTTTTTATCTCAAAAATTGACTTCAGGAAAAATATTTGAAATTTGCGCATTTCGTGCGATTCTTCCCATCATTGTGTTGGCATCAAATTGCGTGAAATGCTGTAGGACTGTTATTTTTTAAACAATATACATGATTTTGGTATCAAATTAAAGCTATTTTTTAATTCTTTCTAACTGTGCTAAAATATTTACAAAAAAGTTATTATAAGAAAAATTAGAAGCCCTCAAAGTGAAATTTTTGGTTTTTAAAAGTGTCGCAATAAATTTGCAATAACGGGCAAGTACCAACAATCACATACTTTCAATTCTAGCATTAACTCTATCTCAGCATGTGTTTTCAGTTTTGAAAATACTAAAAGGGTGTTTTTTGTGGTTATTAAATTATGCAAGTTTATTGTTCTCCGATATTTAACGGTGATTATGACTATTCAGCTGCTACTAGCTGCTTAAAAAAATGTTGAATTTTAGAAACAAGGTGAAACAATTTGATAATTGAGTAACATATGAATAGACCAATAAACCTATGTCAAGCTAATTAATTGTTTGACTACTTTATAAAATAAAAATTTATTGCACAGTACACTCCAAACAAAATTACTTTGAATGTGAAACACAAAGTTTAGAATAAAATGTCAATGTAACAGATAATGTTGTTTCAATGGATCAACATGCAAAGGAACATTAAAAAAACTAAAGGAATACATTTTAACTGTTAATACCTGCTGCTTGGGTGCTGATTTATAAAATGTTTTTTACTGATTCCACAATTAATTGTTGAATATTTTTTCCCAGAACATATGTTCTGCCTGACAATGAAGTTAATGAAGGCACAGGTACTTCTTGTAAAACATGTACTTCTTTGTTCAAAAGGTATCCAACAACTGTCATTTAGTGTTGGCCATATAAATGTTTTGGAAGGTCTGCAAGTGTGCACAAATTGAATTTTTGCATCTCTTGCATTTATAGAACATTGTTGTGCTTTCCCTACCCACCATTTTTCTCCATAAATAACTGCATAAAAGTTTTCTGGAATAAAAATCAATAATTTTTGATGTATGATAATCTCTGGAAGTGTGATTTCAGTAGTTTTAATCGTTTTTAGCCTTAAGTAAATTTTATTTAAACAGTAGTATACATATATAAAGATAGTAAGTAAAATACTGGGCTGTACAAAAGTATTCAAGTATGCTTCCATCTATTCATATAAATCGCTGAAAATGAAATTTCAATCTATTATGCGTTTTTAACACTTTCCAACATAGTTAAGTGTTTATGAATTTGGCTTGTCTGGCCGTCTGAACTCTAATTTGCCTTAATATAGTTGGATTGCTCTGTAATTGATAATGTTTTTGAGATTTACTATTCCATGTTCGGTATTGAAAATAAAGTATGTAGCGTTCACAGTTTATTTACAGAGATACTCAAAAGTATTCCATTACATTATGGTTTATTGATAAATGTCAAATTATATAAATACGTAGGGGAGAGGGGGGCACGTGTGAACAATTTTTACATTTTTGACTATTTATCAAAATTATTATGAGCTATTGAACCAAAAATTGATTTATATGAATATTTAGAATTTGTTTGTTCTTTTGGTGAAACTTTTGGATGCATTTATCAAGAATTTCTAACTTATATCATCATTCTAAAAATTGTCTAAATTTGTTCACATGTACCCCGGTGGAGGGGTAGTTGTGAACACATGCGTAAATAAGACAAAAATAATTTTTTGTGAATAAAAACTGTGAAAAAAGTAATTAGATACCCTTTTTCTAGTTGTGTGAATAAATCAATAAATGTTTCAACATAAATACAAGACATTATTCGTAAAATTGTACACTAATATGCCTACTCCTTTTGAGTCACTTTTAATTGTTATCTAACTTACAGTAAATTAAAACTGTGAAGCAATCCTAAAAACATTTAATATATAGCTCAATTTTTGACAAGGATAATTAAATTTAAAAAAAAATGCATTCACGGACTTAAAAAATACACTTGTGAACTGTTCACATCTGCCCCCATACGTTCTGTTCACAAGTGTCCCATCTACCAACTTCAGCCTAACTTATAGAAAAAATATATTTGAAATTGAAATAAGGAAACAAAACTTTTTGTAAACTTACCTAATTAATGCCACTATAGAATGCAATGCTGATATTCTTCTTTAAAAAATGTCGTGAATGAATTTTTACTTTAATAACTTAGAAGACTTTTTTACTTCACACCTTCTAAAACAAACAAATTACAACTACCAGAAATCAAAATGGCCCATTGTTCTGAAAATTCAGCCAAAAGAGGGTACCAGTACTACCATCAATTGGTAATTTTTTGAATTTTTTTATTTCAAATTAACTGAGTGAAATACGCATTGTTCACATGTGCCCCCCTCTCCCCTAGCTCCTATAGTCTTCATTTGGTCCGCTCGTCTGGCACTCCTCATATAACAGAGCATAAACTACCCAATCAAATGGTTTGACATTTAATATACAGAATCGTTGCAGAATTTTGTTGAGTCATGTTAAATTTTATGAATGCCAAATCAAAATTTAAAAGGATGTTAATAAAAGTTTTAATTCTAATTAATCCTATCTTACATAATTAGTTTAATGATATACCATGATAGGTAATGATTCTAGGTTGCCATTATGATTACTTCCTATTTAAAATGGAATCCTATCATTTCCGTATTACTGAATTTAATATAGAATCGTAATAGATTTTGCATTTTTGCATAAGAGTGCAACAGCTATTGCAACAAGATCTGAATATTTATAAAATTAATTATAGTACGAATGCACCTCATTTGACGTACAACTTCAGATTTGTATAAATTGGTGCTCATTGAACAGGTATTAACAGTTAAATTACAATTATTTAATATTTTAAATGTTCTTTTGCATGTTGATGCAATGATACATCATCTGTTACATTGATATTTTATTCTAAACTTCTTATTTCCCATTCAGAGTAATTTTGTTTGGAGTGTACAGAGCAACGAATTAAAAGTTTGTTTTATAAAGTAGTCAAACAATTAATAATTTGACATAGGTTTATTGGTCTATTTATATGTTACCCAAATATCAAATTGTTTCACTTTGTTTCTAAAATTCAACATTTTTTTAAACGTCTAGTAGCAGCTGAATAGTCATAATCACCGTTAAATATCGGGGGACAATAAACTTGCATAATTTAACAACCACAAAAAACACCCTTTTAATATTTTCAAAACTGAAAACACATGATGAGATAGCGCTAATGCTGGAATTTAAAGTATGTGTTTGTTGGTACTTGCCCGTTATTGCAAATTTATTGCGACACTTTTAAAACCCAAAAATTTCCCTTCAGGGCTCCTAATTTCTTTTTAAACATTTTTTTTTTGAATATTATAGCACAGTTAGAAAGAATAAAATATTACCTTTAATTTGATACCAAAATCATCTATATTGTTCCAAAAATAACAGAGTTACAGCATTTTACGCAATTTGATGCCAACACAATGATGGGAAGAATAGTACAAAATGCGCAAATTTCAAATATTTTTCCTGAAGTCAATTTTTGAGATAAACAATTGAAAAAATTACTGTGGTCATATGTCTTAGGTATCTATACACACAAAAAATATGAACAAAATCTGAGATGTAAGGGCGCATGGCCCCGGGTGATTTGACGTGGAATGAGCCGTCTGCGTTTTAAAATTAGTCTGTTATTGTAACGTTTTAACTATATGAAGCTATAATATTGGTGTAAATGCAGTTATATAACAGACTGTTATTTCATAATAATGTCATAATTAATATTACTAATATTAAAAGCCCTTATCATAATGCAGTAATAGATTTTATCTTAACTCTGGGTTTTTAAAGCATTGAGAAGTTGTATTCTAATTCAGGTTTTCCAAAACATAAAAATACATATTTTTACTTAATATTCTGTCCAAAAGAAGTGTTACCTAAAGTGTTTGCCTTTCTCTGCATTTTAAAATCCATGTTGGTTACTGTAACGCATACACTAGCTAAAGCTATAACTTTGGTGTGAATGCCGTGATATAACAGAATGTTATTTCATAATCATGCCATAATTAATATTATTAATATTACAAGTCTTTATCATGATGCAATAACAGACTGTATCATAACTCTGAGTTTTTGAAGTATTGGCATGCTTCATTCTAATTCACATTTTCTGAAACATAAAACGACATATTGTTTCTAAATAATCTGTCCAAAAGAAGTGTTTTCTAAAGTTTTTGCCTATCTCTGCGTTTTGAAACCAATGCCCGTTATTGATTTTTTACTCGTAACTATATAAAGCTATAATATTTGTATAAATGTAGCGATAAAACAGAATGTTATTTGAAAATATGATAGCATAACGGTATTGTGATATTATATGAAAATAGCGGCATTATATACAGCAGAACATTATTTGGTATCAACAACCAGAATTTTAAGGCGTTTTAAAGCAATTATTTAAAAACGTATTTAACGTAATGTTAAATTGGGACATTAAGCACAGATTGCTTTCATTAATTTAGAATCTCGTAACATCCTCTGACTGCATTGATCGATTCCTTTAATTGCACGATTAATGCTAGAAATCCGCTCTACGATGCTTAAATTTCTTATCATCTCAGAATGTTCTGTCTATCGACCAATCAGGTAGCTCAGGGATATGAATGAGTATTATGGCGTTTCATGGCAAGAGATAAACCTAAAAGTATACGACATCAATTCTTTGCTAAATGAATCCTGTAAACCAAGCGTTGCAATTAAAGATTACTATCACTGTGTCATAATGTTTCAAATGATCATAGTTCTTCTAAAAGAAGATTCGTTTATAATAAACTGCACTTAAGATATGCACAAGTTTTTTAAATAACCACACAGTACTTTAATTTAAAACACAAAAAATTCCTACGGTTGTTTTAATTTTCAATTATTTAATTTATACAAACTGATTCAAAATTCTTTAGTTAAACTTGAAGGAGTTGTACAGCACAGTATAACAAAAGATTTCTGTATATTAAAGCGTAATCTTAATCCAGCAAATTAGTCAAAGATATAAAATACATAGACTTCATTTCGAACTTAGCTAATGTTGATAACTTTTACAAAAATAACAATATTTTAACTAAATTTTCAGCAGATTTTTCTCGCTTTGCGCAAATACTGGAAGTATACAGTATTTTAGTTAGTGAGAACGCAGAAAATACTGCGTTCTCACTAACCGATAGCCCCTTCTAACACAATGATATCTTTACATTAGATCCACACAAACAGAAGTAAGTTTATAGTAAATTTCGCTAAAAAATTCCATGTACAGTTAAATCTGTGAAGAAAAATCTGGATTTGAGTTGGAGTGGCACACCTTGCATGGGAACTGAATAAGTGAATTTTGAACAGAGTTTTTAATATAATAATTGTTTGTTGTAGTGCGTTGAACTAGCAGTTTGTGTAAACGCTTTCGAATCACCGTGTAAACTTCTGCTGTTGAGAATAACAGCTTAATTATATTAGCAATGCTTTCAATTATTCTTTATAAATATGCAATAGATTTTAGTTTGGCCTACAACATTTTGGATTTTTATTCTATGCAAAGATTTAGATAATTTGTGTTGGCTGCATGATGGGAGGAAACTACTTAATTTCAAAGCATATTTTAAAAAATATTGAGGCGTTATTGTAAAGTGGTTCGGAAATTGACATTTCACAGGATATATTTCAATTAACGTGGACCGCAGATTAAGGACATGACTGGCCGGCGCACAGTGGGATATTTGAGGAATCTGGAAAGCCAAAATTTTTATTTTGATTTAACTTAATTCAAAGTAATTAGTTAATCAATAAAAAAACTTTTTTAGTAATAAATATTGTTTTTTAGTAAAATAATTGATTCATGTTTTACAGTTTTATGCTTATATTTCTTTAAAGAAAATAAAAAAGCAATATAAAATAAAAAAAATTTGAGATCCTTTGCAGACCTATTTGCATTCCAGAATTCAAGCACGCCTTTTGAGTTCGCTTGAATTTTTTAAAAATTCATCCAAATAAATTAAACTTTTATACAACTGTGACTAAATTGGAGGGACATTCAACTTATGACTTACAAAATGCCAGGACTTCAAAGAGTTAAAATCTGTGTAACTGTAAGATGAAGGAAATCTCGAATATTATTTTTCAATGAAGTTTTTGGATAACTTTTTATCCGAGTAAGTGTCCCTTTTTTCTTTTTACCTGACTGAAAAGAAGGTTTATATGTTTCACGCGTATCTGTGTACGTGGATTTCTTTATACTCTCGAAACATCCCAACCGCTGGATGGATTTTAATGAATGAGGTCTCTATCAATTCGTCTTAACGGCCCGATGGTTATAGTCTTTTATAAATACAATATGGCGGCCATAAAATACAAAATGGCGGTAGGGACGAAAATAAAATTTACACACCCTATTGAGTGGCATATCATTGGATAGGTCTTTCAAAATGAAGACTATGTTTCATTGACTATTTTACAGTCAGAAGATCCGTTAAAATATTATACAACCTGGAAGTTGTGTATGTAGGATCTCTAGCTTTACTGCAATTTTAACCATCATAGTCATCTATAGACCTCATCAAAACAGTGTTTATAGATAGGAACTGACAATTAAACACAACTTAAAAGTCATCAATACAAGTAAATAAAAAAATATAGATAAGTAATATAAATAAGTAGTATAAAAAAATATTTTTTAAGTCAATTCCTACTTAGGTCAATAAGAGAATTTTTTTCCCCATTCTTCTTTCCTGTTGAGTGGCGCTTAAAATGTCTTGATCAAAAAGAGGGCTCTTTCGGTCTTAAAATACCTTGATCAAGATGAGGGCAATCTCGATTATTGAAAATTAATTAATTAAATTAAATTAATTAATTAATATTTGAAAAAAAACTGGATTAACATCAAGTGTCATCCACTACAAGTTTTAAAAAATTTCTTTGAGCTTGATTGGATGAATAACATGTATTTTATTAAAGATTGAAAAATTGAACAAGATATATATAGCGAGAGTGTGAGCTAATAGTAGGAATGGAAAAAAAAATAGTTTCACACTGATGAGAAATAATTAATTAGTTCGCTTTTTACGCAGTCGGGTTTTTTGATTTTTTAAATTTAATTGTTTATTATTTATAATATTTAAGTGTTGAAATCTTCTTTTGAGTTCTTATGTTTTTATATTAGTTTCTGGACAGATTGGCTATCATAAAGAATAATAATGTTTGCAACGGGGATGTTTGTTTTCCCTTTTCTTTCTGCTGAAAATTAGTATTTTTACTCTACTTGGTCACTTTGGTGAACAAGATGGGTTTTTTAATTCAGGACAGTACCTCTCTTTCCAGAGATTTTGGATATTTCAAAATTTGGACACCCGTAAGCTTTCAGCTTTTTTTCCCCTCTTGGATCGTTCATCTAATTCAATGAAAGCCTTAACTGTTGATTTACATTCCTTGGAACCTCAAAAGTTCCTTCATTCCAATCGCTATTCTTCATGAATATGTATGCTTTTTGGGTTAGGAACCCTATGCCCCAAGATTCAAATTTTAAGTAACAGAAAGAGCATTTGAAACTTTTTATTTCATCCTCATAAAAAAGCATCATTATGTAAAAGGTAATTTTCAAGTAAATGTGACTTTTATTTAACTATGGTAATTTTTCTTGCTCTTTGATGCTACATTGATGTTTTCTAATGGTTATTTTCCCATTTGATAGTCCTAAAACAAAATAAACTGAAAATACAAATCAAAATGAATGCAAAATAAATAAATGTATTTTGGCCGATAAATATTCTGTAACTCTTTATTAAGAATTCATGTAATTTTGCAGATATTTAAAAAAAAAATGTAAGTAAATTTAATGGGTCTGAAACTTAGAACAATAAATTCCCTTACAATATATTTAATTGTTTCTATTTTTTGAAAAATGCTAAATGCAATACAAAGTAGAATAAATGTGTCGTTTTTAAACAGTTTTTACAAAAATTGATATTTCTATTATTCCAATTGAAATGTCTGAAAATGCACACATGTGACCGCTTTGACATTATCCTTAAAATTTTTCTTTCAATTTCATTTCATATCATAAGGTATAAATTAAAAATTAAGACTTGACAACTTTGAATGCTCACATGAAGGTGTGAAACAGTCATATTTGTATAGTCTTCATTTTAAAAAGTGGGCATATAAGAGGCTATTTCCAAGAAAAACACAAACATAAAAGTCTAGATTTATTATCACAAAAAAAATGTTTGAAAAATGTTGGAAATATAACTAATATAACTAAAAGCTTTGAGAATGGAAAAATGCTTTATTTTAAATCATTTTTACAAATACTAAAACTGAATATATCCCAATCAGGATAAAAGAGCTATGTACACTTGTCTTCCTCTTTCCTATTTAGAACAATTAGATATCATGTACTGTCCAAAATAAAGATATTTATTTTCGGAAAACAAAACATCCCTGGGAAAAAAGATTTAAAGCCCATGCATTGAACACAGCTTTGTAGTTTTGACTAATGAAAAAAGATTATTTTTTGTTTAAGGAAAAAGTAAATAGAATCACGTGTATTCCCAATGATTCAACTTTATTATGCATCCATATTTCATTCATATGTCCCAATTTAGGTAATCGACTTATGGCGAGCCAGAGTGAATAAATATCGCACAGTACGGCGGCCAAACGTCACACGAGCCAATATGACAGTACGACTTGGGATTCAATGCACACTTCTTTCAAATGATTTCTGAAATGTGTGTATTAACAAATCCCAATGTTAAAACAGCTTGAATTAAAATTTTAAATTATAATATGAATTATTACAAAAATAAATAATTAATTTGTAAAATAATTAAATAAAATGTGCACATTATTTTTCCCTTATCATGGATAAAACTATTCTATTGAGAAAGGAATTTTTTTACGTAATTGATTAAGGAAATCATAAACAAGAATATATATTTTTATTTCTATCAATGAACAGCGATTAGCTCGAGTTAAGCTCCTTAGCTTCTTAAGTCTCATTAAAACTTATTTTGCATTTTTTTGTTCAACTATGAAATTCTCCGAATGATGCTTTTTTCAACCTTTTATACTTCATACAAGAATACTTCAGCTTAGAATATGCTTTTTTTTTCACAGAGAAAAGAATATGATAGCGGCGATTTATATCATATATTGTTATCAAAAGATATTGTTATCAAAAAATTCCCGAAAATGTAAAATAAGTCAAGCATATTTAGAAAAATCCTTTAAATTTTTCTTTGAAATTCATATGTCAAATGCATTTTTCTTAGATGAATACCAAAGAGAATATACAGTTAGTCACGAGAAATTTTTACTCTTGAACTATACTCTATAGCCTCGTTGCTCTAAAATATTTCCAAGTTTAAATCCATGTATTTTTTTTTTATTCGTTTATTTCTTTTTAGTTTTGGCCTTTTTCGTTTTTTCTCCAATCAAGAATAAACTTTACTCCACTTTTTCCGTACTTTTGCCTTTTATGTGTATGACCGAAAATCCAGGCATAATTCATGTTAAAACAGTTTTTCTCTATATAATTTTGGCCAAATTTTATTGGTATAATTTTAAAAATCCTGTATATATTTCCAATCTATATTTTTAAATAGATTACTTTTAACAAATTATTATTTATTATAGAGTTATATGAAATCGTTGCATTTCTTTTTAATTGAAAAACATACTATTTTATTTTTATAGTAATGTGATTTGAGATAAACATGTTCAATTTATTAACAGGTTTAATTATGTATGAAACTATCAAGCCTAATTTCACCAGTATGATATATTTTGATTTATTACAATAACAAAAATTATATAGGATGTTTAAAAAAAAGGGAGGGGGGGGGGGTACGATTGTTGACATGTGATTGCTAAATTCGGTAACTTAGCTAAACCAATGAAATTGTTTTTCATAGTCTGTCTCAGTCCCCCAGTATTGTATCATGTTATTAGGTTTAATTTCAAAATATCTAAATTAAAAAAAAAAAACCTATTTTTGATAAAACATCATTAAAGAATAACTCTATGACAGGAATGAAATTTATACAGGAATAAAATTTTGTCTCACCCAACTCGATTAGTTTAATTTAAGCTGCTTACTTTCTTAACTGTGGACCTGAAAATACGAAGTTCGACATGTTTTATCACATCTCTTAAAGTCATGGCCTGATATACAAATACCTACAGAGATGACTGAAAGATAAGATTTGAATTCTCGTAACAGTATATAGTTCATAGTAAAGTAATACTAAAAATAAATCACATAAAATCAAGTAAGAAAGATTTTTTTTTTTCTAAAATGCTTTGAAAACTATGAAACCATCAAAGCACAGCACTGCTAGTTAAATTCCCAGCACAATTATGAAACAAAATTATCTAAAAACTTCAAGGTTCAAGCTACGCCTTACAGAATCTTTCATGTATAAATTTTTGCAAAGCTGTGAATGACAAAATACCTCCATTTTTCGTGTTCCAAAATTCCAAGTAACATCATAATTAAACAGCAACAAAAATCGAAAATTTAATCAATGTCGATTATTTATTATAATCTCAAATATTATATGCAAAAGTAAACATTCAAAAATTTGCAAATGCGAAAAAGAAATCAGCGAAATTATCTTTCATAAGTTTAAGATTAGCACTGTATTCCCGAGAGCTTGTTCAACTGGAGCCTTAAGGGAATCAAAATTCTCTCAATCAAACTTTGATAATTTTAAACCTAGGGCTGATGAACATGTCCCTATTTTTTAAATATCTCTTCATGAAATTAGTTTTTCAGCTTCTTTTGTCTGTGTACTCTTCTTCAAGAAAATCTTTTTCTTTTAAATTTTTTTAGTTGACAAAATATTTCTGAAAATATGCTTAATTTAACAGTTTAAGCCTTAAAAACTTAGCGAAGCTGACTATAGGGTAGGGGAGTACACAGTGAGACAGCAGCCACTTTGACATATAGTTGTAACTTTTCCTTCAAGCTGGCACACACACATGACGACCTCATCTTATGCAACACGTAGATGTAGTTTTGGCACTTCAGTTACTCGTCCGACAAAATAGTAAATAATTCCTTATTTTATAGTGGTTAAAGTTACATAAACGTCTATTTTAGAGTTTATTTCCTTCAATATGACATATATTTACTTAACCAAACCTAGCTATATCTAATAATTGACTATTTCGGCAAAACAACATAAACTGTTTAAAGCGATGAAATTGATGTAACAGGTGTGGCATCCATTTTGTTTACAACGTTACGAAAGTACACAGTGAGACTCACAGTTGTGGTACACGGTGAGACGTGTCTTATTGTGTACCTACTATGTGGTTCTGATGTTAAAAAAGTTATTTGATAATAAAAGAAGGTTTCTCTCTCTCTCTCTCTCTCTTTCTCTCTGTGTGTGTGGGCGTCCGATGGCTAGGGAAATTTACTAAACGTAAGAGGCTGAAAATTTGCATGAAGGTATCCGAACAGCCAGTGTCCATCCGAGGCTCATATTATTAATATTTTTAAATTCTAGAAATATTAATTAGAAATCATAAACTGCAGAAAATTATTGATAGAGTGTAAAAATATATGATTTATGAAAATATATACATTGTCTCACTGTGTACTACTTGTGGCACTTCAGTTACTCGTCCGACAAAATAGTAAATAATTCCTTATTTTATAGTGGTTAAAGTTACATAAACGTCTATTTTAGAGTTTATTTCCTTCAATATGACATATATTTACTTAACCAAACCTAGCTATATCTAATAATTGACTATTTCGGCAAAACAACATAAACTTTTTAAAGCGATGAAATTGATGTAACAGGTGTGGCATCCATTTTGTTACAACGTTACGAAAGTACACAGTGAGACTCACAGTTGTGGTACACGGTGAGACGTGTCTTATTGTGTACCTACTATGTGGTTCTGATGTTAAAAAAGTTATTTGATAATAAAAGAAGGTTTCTCTCTCTCCCTCTCTCTCTCTTTCTCTCTGTGTGTGTGGGCGTCCGATGGCTAGTGAAATTTACTAAACGTAAGAGGCTGAAAATTTGCATGAAGGTAGCCGAACAGCCAGTGTCCATACGAGGCTCATATTTTTAATATTTTTAAATACTAGAAATATTAATTAGAAATCATAAACTGCAGAAAATTACTGATAGAGTGTAAAAATATATGATTTATGAAAATATATACATTGTCTCACTGTGTACTACTTGTGGCACTTCAGTTACTCGTCCGACAAAATAGTAAATAATTCCTTATTTTATAGTGGTTAAAGTTACATAAACGTCTATTTTAGAGTTTATTTCCTTCAATATGACATATATTTACTTAACCAAACCTAGCTATATCTAATAATTGACTATTTCGGCAAAACAACATAAACTTTTTAAAGCGATGAAATTGATGTAACAGGTGTGGCATCCATTTTGTTACAACGTTACGAAAGTACACAGTGAGACTCTCAGTTGTGGTACACGGTGAGACGTGTCTTATTGTGTACCTACTATGTGGTTCTGATGTTAAAAAAGTTATTTGATAATAAAAGAAGGTTTTTCTCTCTCTCTCTCTCTTTCTCTCTGTGTGTGTGGGCGTCCGATGGCTAGTGAAATTTACTAAACGTAAGAGGCTGAAAATTTGCATGAAGGTAGCCAAACAGCCAGTGTCCATCCGAGGCTCATATTTTTAAATTCTAGAAATATTAATTAGAAATCATAAACTGCAGAAAATTATTGATAGAGTGTAAAAATATATGATTTATGAAAATATATACATTGTCTCACTGTGTACTACTTGTGGCACTTCAGTTACTCGTCCGACAAAATAGTAAATAATTCTTTATTTTATAGTGGTTAAAGTTACATAAACGTCTATTTTAGAGTTTATTTCCTTCAATATGACATATATTTACTTAACCAAACCTAGCTATATCTAATAATTGACTATTTCGGCATAACAACATAAACTTTTTAAAGCGATGAAATTGATGTAACAGGTGTGGCATCCATTTTGTTACAACGTTACGAAAGTACACAGTGAGACTCACAGTTGTGGTACACGGTGAGACGTGTCTTATTGTGTACCTACTATGTTGTTCTGATGTTAAAAAAGTTATTTGATAATAAAAGAAGGTTTCTCTCTCTCTCTCTCTCTCTCTTTCTCTCTGTGTGTGTGGGCGTCCGATGGCTAGTGCAATTTACTAAACGTAAGAGGCTGAAAATTTGCATGAAGGTAGCCGAACAGCCAGTGTCCATCCGAGGCTCATATTTTTAATATTTTTAAATTCTAGAAATATTAATTAGAAATCATAAACTGCAGAAAATTATTGATAGAGTGTAAAAATATATGATTTATGAAAATATATACATTGTCTCACTGTGTACTACTTGTGGCACTTCAGTTACTCGTCCGACAAAATAGTAAATAATTCCTTATTTTATAGTGGTTAAAGTTACATAAACGTCTATTTTAGAGTTTATTTCCTTCAATATGACATATATTTACTTAACCAAACCTAGCTATATCTAATAATTGACTATTTCGGCAAAACAACATAAACTTTTTAAAGCGATGAAATTGATGTAACAGGTGTGGCATCCATTTTGTTACAACGTTACGAAAGTACACAGTGAGACTCACAGTTGTGGTACACGGTGAGACGTGTCTTATTGTGTACCTACTATGTGGTTCTGATGTTAAAAAAGTTATTTGATAATAAAAGAAGGTTTCTCTCTCTCTCTCTCTCTTTCTCTCTGTGTGTGTGGGCGTCCGATGGCTAGTGAAATTTACTAAACGTAAGAGGCTGAAAATTTGCATGAAGGTATCCGAACAGCCAGTGTCCATCCGAGGCTCATATTTTTAATATTTTTAAATTCTAGAAATATTAATTAGAAATCATAAACTGCAGAAAATTATTGATAGAGTGTAAAAATATATGATTTATGAAAATATAAACATTGTCTCACTGTGTACTACTTGTGGCACTTCAGTTACTCGTCCGACAAAATAGTAAATAATTCCTTATTTTATAGTGGTTAAAGTTACATAAACGTCTATTTTAGAGTTTATTTCCTTCAATATGACATATATTTACTTAACCAAACCTAGCTATATCTAATAATTGACTATTTCGGCAAAACAACATAAACTTTTTAAAGCGATGAAATTGATGTAACAGGTGTGGCATCCATTTTGTTACAACGTTACGAAAGTACACAGTGAGACTCACAGTTGTGGTACACGGTGAGACGTGTCTTATTGTGTACCTACTATGTGGTTCTGATGTTAAAAAAGTTATTTGATAATAAAAGAAGGTTTCTCTCTCTCTCTCTCTCTCTCTCTTTCTCTCTGTGTGTGTGGGCGTCCGATGGCTAGTGAAATTTACTAAACGTAAGAGGCTGAAAATTTGCATGAAGGTAGCCGAACAGTCAGTGTCCATCCGAGGCTCATATTTTTAATATTTTTAAATACTAGAAATATTAATTAGAAATCATAAACTGCAGAAAATTACTGATAGAGTGTAAAAATATATGATTTATGAAAATATATACATTGTCTCACTGTGTACTACTTGTGGCACTTCAGTTACTCGTCCGACAAAATAGTAAATAATTCCTTATTTTATAGTGGTTAAAGTTACATAAACGTCTATTTTAGAGTTTATTTCCTTCAATATGACATATATTTACTTAACCAAACCTAGCTATATCTAATAATTGACTATTTCGGCAAAACAACATAAACTTTTTAAAGCGATGAAATTGATGTAACAGGTGTGGCATCCATTTTGTTACAACGTTACGAAAGTACACAGTGAGACTCTCAGTTGTGGTACACGGTGAGACGTGTCTTATTGTGTACCTACTATGTGGTTCTGATGTTAAAAAAGTTATTTGATAATAAAAGAAGGTTTCTCTCTCTCTCTCTCTCTCTCTCTCTCTTTCTCTCTGTGTGTGTGGGCGTCCGATGGCTAGTGAAATTTACTAAACGTAAGAGGCTGAAAATTTGCATGAAGGTAGCCAAACAGCCAGTGTCCATCCGAGGCTCATATTTTTAAATTCTAGAAATATTAATTAGAAATCATAAACTGCAGAAAATTATTGATAGAGTGTAAAAATATATGATTTATGAAAATATATACATTGTCTCACTGTGTACTACTTGTGGCACTTCAGTTACTCGTCCGACAAAATAGTAAATAATTCCTTATTTTATAGTGGTTAAAGTTACATAAACGTCTATTTTAGAGTTTATTTCCTTCAATATGACATATATTTACTTAACCAAACCTAGCTATATCTAATAATTGACTATTTCGGCAAAACAACATAAACTTTTTAAAGCGATGAAATTGATGTAACAGGTGTGGCATCCATTTTGTTACAACGTTACGAAAGTACACAGTGAGACTCACAGTTGTGGTACACGGTGAGACGTGTCTTATTGTGTACCTACTATGTGGTTCTGATGTTAAAAAAGTTATTTGATAATAAAAGAAGGTTTCTCTCTCTCTCTCTCTCTTTCTCTCTGTGTGTGTGGGCGTCCGATGGCTAGTGAAATTTACTAAACGTAAGAGGCTGAAAATTTGCATGAAGGTAGCCGAACAGCCAGTGTCCATCCGAGGCTCATATTTTTAATATTTTTAAATTCTAGAAATATTAATTAGAAATCATAAACTGCAGAAAATTATTGATAGAGTGTAAAAATATATGATTTATGAAAATATATACATTGTCTCACTGTGTACTACTTGTGGCACTTCAGTTACTCGTCCGACAAAATAGTAAATAATTCCTTATTTTATAGTGGTTAAAGTTACATAAACGTCTATTTTAGAGTTTATTTCCTTCAATATGACATATATTTACTTAACCAAACCTAGCTATATCTAATAATTGACTATTTCGGCAAAACAACATAAACTTTTTAAAGCGATGAAATTGATGTAACAGGTGTGGCATCCATTTTGTTACAACGTTACGAAAGTACACAGTGAGACTCACAGTTGTGGTACACGGTGAGACGTGTCTTATTGTGTACCTACTATGTGGTTCTGATGTTAAAAAAGTTATTTGATAATAAAAGAAGGTTTTCTCTCTCTCTCTCTCTCTTTCTCTCTGTGTGTGTGGGCGTCCGATGGCTAGTGAAATTTACTAAACGTAAGAGGCTGAAAATTTGCATGAAGGTAGCCGAACAGCCAGTGTCCATCCGAGGCTCATATTTTTAATATTTTTAAATTCTAGAAATATTAATTAGAAATCATAAACTGCAGAAAATTATTGATAGAGTGTAAAAATATATGATTTATGGAAATATATACATTGTCTCACTGTGTACTACTTGTGGCACTTCAGTTACTCGTCCGACAAAATAGTAAATAATTCTTTATTTTATAGTGGTTAAAGTTACATAAACGTCTATTTTAGAGTTTATTTCCTTCAATATGACATATATTTACTTAACCAAACCTAGCTATATCTAATAATTGACTATTTCGGCAAAACAACATAAACTTTTTAAAGCGATGAAATTGATGTAACAGGTGTGGCATCCATTTTGTTACAACGTTACGAAAGTACACAGTGAGACTCACAGTTGTGGTACACGGTGAGACGTGTCTTATTGTGTACCTACTATGTGGTTCTGATGTTAAAAAAGTTATTTGATAATAAAAGAAGGTTTTTCTCTCTCTCTCTCTCTCTTTCTCTCTGTGTGTGTGGGCGTCCGATGGCTAGTGAAATTTACTAAACGTAAGAGGCTGAAAATTTGCATGAAGGTAGCCGAACAGCCAGTGTCCATCCGAGGCTCATATTTTTAAATTCTAGAAATATTAATTAGAAATCATAAACTGCAGAAAATTATTGATAGAGTGTAAAAATATATGATTTATGAAAATATATACATTGTCTCACTGTGTACTACTTGTGGCACTTCAGTTACTCGTCCGACAAAATAGTAAATAATTCTTTATTTTATAGTGGTTAAAGTTACATAAACGTCTATTTTAGAGTTTATTTCCTTCAATATGACATATATTTACTTAACCAAACCTAGCTATATCTAATAATTGACTATTTCGGCAAAACAACATAAACTTTTTAAAGCGATGAAATTGATGTAACAGGTGTGGCATCCATTTTGTTACAACGTTACGAAAGTACACAGTGAGACTCACAGTTGTGGTACACGGTGAGACGTGTCTTATTGTGTACCTACTATGTGGTTCTGATGTTAAAAAAGTTATTTGATAATAAAAGAAGGTTTTCTCTCTCTCTCTCTCTCTTTCTCTCTGTGTGTGTGGGCGTCCGATGGCTAGTGAAATTTACTAAACGTAAGAGGCTGAAAATTTGCATGAAGGTAGCCGAACAGCCAGTGTCCATCCGAGGCTCATATTTTTAATATTTTTAAATTCTAGAAATATTAATTAGAAATCATAAACTGCAGAAAATTATTGATAGAGTGTAAAAATATATGATTTATGAAAATATATACATTGTCTCACTGTGTACTACTTGTGGCACTTCAGTTACTCGTCCGACAAAATAGTAAATAATTCCTTATTTTATAGTGGTTAAAGTTACATAAACGTCTATTTTAGAGTTTATTTCCTTCAATATGACATATATTTACTTAACCAAACCTAGCTATATCTAATAATTGACTATTTCGGCAAAACAACATAAACTTTTTAAAGCGATGAAATTGATGTAACAGGTGTGGCATCCATTTTGTTACAACGTTACGAAAGTACACAGTGAGACTCACAGTTGTGGTACACGGTGAGACGTGTCTTATTGTGTACCTAGTATGTGGTTCTGATGTTAAAAAAGTTATTTGATAATAAAAGAAGGTTTTTCTCTCTCTCTCTCTCTCTTTCTCTCTGTGTGTGTGGGCGTCCGATGGCTAGTGAAATTTACTAAACGTAAGAGGCTGAAAATTTGCATGAAGGTAGCCGAACAGCCAGTGTCCATCCGAGGCTCATATTTTTAAATTCTAGAAATATTAATTAGAAATCATAAACTGCAGAAAATTATTGATAGAGTGTAAAAATATATGATTTATGAAAATATATACATTGTCTCACTGTGTACTACTTGTGGCACTTCAGTTACTCGTCCGACAAAATAGTAAATAATTCTTTATTTTATAGTGGTTAAAGTTACATAAACGTCTATTTTAGAGTTTATTTCCTTCAATATGACATATATTTACTTAACCAAACCTAGCTATATCTAATAATTGACTATTTCGGCAAAACAACATAAACTTTTTAAAGCGATGAAATTGATGTAACAGGTGTGGCATCCATTTTGTTACAACGTTACGAAAGTACACAGTGAGACTCACAGTTGTGGTACACGGTGAGACGTGTCTTATTGTGTACCTACTATGTGGTTCTGATGTTAAAAAAGTTATTTGATAATAAAAGAAGGTTTCTCTCTCTCTCTCTCTCTCTTTCTCTCTGTGTGTGTGGGCGTCCGATGGCTAGTGAAATTTACTAAACGTAAGAGGCTGAAAATTTGCATGAAGGTAGCCGAACAGCCAGTGTCCATCCGAGGCTCATATTTTTAATATTTTTAAATTCTAGAAATATTAATTAGAAATCATAAACTGCAGAAAATTATTGATAGAGTGTAAAAATATATGATTTATGAAAATATATACATTGTCTCACTGTGTACTACTTGTGGCACTTCAGTTACTCGTCCGACAAAATAGTAAATAATTCCTTATTTTATAGTGGTTAAAATTACATAAACGTCTATTTTAGAGTTTATTTCCTTCAATATGACATATATTTACTTAACCAAACCTAGCTATATCTAATAATTGACTATTTCGGCAAAACAACATAAACTTTTTAAAGCGATGAAATTGATGTAACAGGTGTGGCATCCATTTTGTTACAACGTTACGAAAGTACACAGTGAGACTCACAGTTGTGGTACACGGTGAGACGTGTCTTATTGTGTACCTACTATGTGGTTCTGATGTTAAAAAAGTTATTTGATAATAAAAGAAGGTTTCTCTCTCTCTCTCTCTCTCTTTCTCTCTGTGTGTGTGGGCGTCCGATGGCTAGTGAAATTTACTAAACGTAAGAGGCTGAAAATTTGCATGAAGGTAGCCGAACAGCCAGTGTCCATCCGAGGCTCATATTTTTAATATTTTTAAATTCTAGAAATATTAATTAGAAATCATAAACTGCAGAAAATTATTGATAGAGTGTAAAAATATATGATTTATGAAAATATATACATTGTCTCACTGTGTACTACTTGTGGCACTTCAGTTACTCGTCCGACAAAATAGTAAATAATTCCTTATTTTATAGTGGTTAAAGTTACATAAACGTCTATTTTAGAGTTTATTTCCTTCAATATGACATATATTTACTTAACCAAACCTAGCTATATCTAATAATTGACTATTTCGGCAAAACAACATAAACTTTTTAAAGCGATGAAATTGATGTAACAGGTGTGGCATCCATTTTGTTACAACGTTACGAAAGTACACAGTGAGACTCACAGTTGTGGTACACGGTAAGACGTGTCTTATTGTGTACCTACTATGTGGTTCTGATGTTAAAAAAGTTATTTGATAATAAAAGAAGGTTTTTCTCTCTCTCTCTCTCTCTTTCTCTCTGTGTGTGTGGGCGTCCGATGGCTAGTGAAATTTACTAAACGTAAGAGGCTGAAAATTTGCATGAAGGTAGCCGAACAGCCAGTGTCCATCCGAGGCTCATATTTTTAATATTTTTAAATTCTAGAAATATTAATTAGAAATCATAAACTGCAGAAAATTATTGATAGAGTGTAAAAATATATGATTTATGAACATATATACATTGTCTCACTGTGTACTACTTGTGGCACTTCAGTTGCTCGTCCGACAAAATAGTAAATAATTCCTTTTTTTATAGTGGTTAAAGTTACATAAACGTCTATTTTAGAGTTTATTTCCTTCAATATGACATATATTTACTTAACCAAACCTAGATATATCTAATAATTGACTATTTCGGCAAAACAACATAAACTTTTTAAAGCGATGAAATTGATGTAACAGGTGTGGCATCCATTTTGTTACAACGTTACGAAAGTACACAGTGAGACTCACAGTTGTGGTACACGGTGAGACGTGTCCTATTGTGTACCTACTATGTGGTTCTGATGTTAAAAAAGTTATTTGATAATAAAAGAAGGTTTCTCTCTCTCTCTCTCTCTCTTTCTCTCTGTGTGTGTGGGCGTCCGATGGCTAGTGAAATTTGCTAAACGTAAGAGGCTGAAAATTTGCATGAAGGTATCCGAACAGCCAGTGTCCATCCGAGGCTCATATTTTTAATATTTTTAAATTCTAGAAATATTAATTAGAAATCATAAACTGCAGAAAATTATTGATAGAGTGTAAAAATATATGATTTATGAAAATATATACATTGTCTCACTGTGTACTACTTGTGGCACTTCAGTTACTCGTCCGACAAAATAGTAAATAATTCCTTATTTTATAGTGGTTAAAGTTACATAAACGTCTATTTTAGAGTTTATTTCCTTCAATATGACATATATTTACTTAACCAAACCTAGCTATATCTAATAATTGACTATTTCGGCAAAACAACATAAACTTTTTAAAGCGATGAAATTGATGTAACAGGTGTGGCATCCATTTTGTTACAACGTTACGAAAGTACACAGTGAGACTCACAGTTGTGGTACACGGTGAGACGTGTCTTATTGTGTACCTACTATGTGGTTCTGATGTTAAAAAAGTTATTTGATAATAAAAGAAGGTTTTTCTCTCTCTCTCTCTCTCTCTCTCTCTCTTTCTCTCTGTGTGTGTGGGCGTCCGATGGCTAGTGAAATTTACTAAACGTAAGAGGCTGAAAATTTGCATGAAGGTAGCCAAACAGCCAGTGTCCATCCGAGGCTCATATTTTTAAATTCTAGAAATATTAATTAGAAATCATAAACTGCAGAAAATTATTGATAGAGTGTAAAAATATATGATTTATGAAAATATATACATTGTCTCACTGTGTACTACTTGTGGCACTTCAGTTACTCGTCCGACAAAATAGTAAATAATTCTTTATTTTATAGTGGTTAAAGTTACATAAACGTCTATTTTAGAGTTTATTTCCTTCAATATGACATATATTTACTTAACCAAACCTAGCTATATCTAATAATTGACTATTTCGGCATAACAACATAAACTTTTTAAAGCGATGAAATTGATGTAACAGGTGTGGCATCCATTTTGTTACAACGTTACGAAAGTACACAGTGAGACTCACAGTTGTGGTACACGGTGAGACGTGTCTTATTGTGTACCTACTATGTTGTTCTGATGTTAAAAAAGTTATTTGATAATAAAAGAAGGTTTCTCTCTCTCTCTCTCTCTCTCTTTCTCTCTGTGTGTGTGGGCGTCCGATGGCTAGTGAAATTTACTAAACGTAAGAGGCTGAAAATTTGCATGAAGGTAGCCGAACAGCCAGTGTCCATCCGAGGCTCATATTTTTAATATTTTTAAATTCTAGAAATATTAATTAGAAATCATAAACTGCAGAAAATTATTGATAGAGTGTAAAAATATATGATTTATGAAAATATATACATTGTCTCACTGTGTACTACTTGTGGCACTTCAGTTACTCGTCCTACAAAATAGTAAATAATTCCTTATTTTATAGTGGTTAAAGTTACATAAACGTCTATTTTAGAGTTTATTTCCTTCAATATGACATATATTTACTTAACCAAACCTAGCTATATCTAATAATTGACTATTTCGGCAAAACAACATAAACTTTTTAAAGCGATGAAATTGATGTAACAGGTGTGGCATCCATTTTGTTACAACGTTACGAAAGTACACAGTGAGACTCACAGTTGTGGTACACGGTGAGACGTGTCTTATTGTGTACCTACTATGTGGTTCTGATGTTAAAAAAGTTATTTGATAATAAAAGAAGGTTTTTCCCTCTCTCTCTCTCTCTTTCTCTCTGTGTGTGTGGGCGCCCGATGGCTAGTGAAATTTACTAAACGTAAGAGGCTGAAAATTTGCATGAAGGTAGCCGAACAGCCAGTGTCCATCCGAGGCTCATATTTTTAAATTCTAGAAATATTAATTAGAAATCATAAACTGCAGAAAATTATTGATAGAGTGTAAAAATATATGATTTATGAAGATATATACATTGTCTCACTGTGTACTACTTGTGGCACTTCAGTTACTCGTCCGACAAAATAGTAAATAATTCCTTATTTTATAGTGGTTAAAGTTACATAAACGTCTATTTTAGAGTTTATTTCCTTCAATATGACATATATTTACTTAACCAAACCTAGCTATATCTAATAATTGACTATTTCGGCAAAACAACATAAACTTTTTAAAGCGATGAAATTGATGTAACAGGTGTGGCATCCATTTTGTTACAACGTTACGAAAGTACACAGTGAGACTCACAGTTGTGGTACACGGTGAGACGTGTCTTATTGTGTACCTACTATGTGGTTCTGATGTTAAAAAAGTTATTTGATAATAAAAGAAGGTTTCTCTCTCTCTCTCTCTCTCTTTCTCTCTGTGTGTGTGGGCGTCCGATGGCTAGTTAAATTTACTAAACGTAAGAGGCTGAAAATTTGCATGAAGGTCGCCGAACAGCCAGTGTCCATCCGAGGCTCATATTTTTAATATTTTTAAATTCTAGAAATATTAATTAGAAATCATAAACTGCAGAAAATTATTGATAGAGTGTAAAAATATATGATTTATGAAAATATATACATTGTCTCACTGTGTACTACTTGTGGTACACAGTGAGACAATTTTCGATACTCCGTTATGCTGCTTCTGTGCTTTTATCAATAACTTTTTTAAAACCATTTATACAATGTGTAGCGCATTTGTGTAGCTTAAAGATGTGGCAAAATTTTTTTCAACAGAATAAAAATCGTCGCCATTTGTTAAGTAATAATAATTTTCGTCACACTGTGTACTACCCTCCCCTATTGTGAGTAAGATTTTAATACTTGAAATAAAATTAATTGCATATTTAAAAAAAATATTTTGACATCTACAAAAAAGACTCCTTTAAAAAAGGTACACTGAAAATATAATTAAAAAACATTAAATTTCTGATGAGATATTTTTAAAAGGCGGATGTATTGCACTGTCATACGTTAAAGATTAGCGCGGGGAATCTCACTGGACAACACAAGCGAAGGTGTAAAACAGCGGAAGCGTAATTCACAAATCAGTTTTTTCTCCCTTTTAGTCTGCTTTTTATTTCTTTTGTGTGATCGGGTTAAATATTAAAAGATAAAAAAAGAATCCTGTTCCTGGTGAATTCTGTATAATAAGAAATTATACAGAATAAAAATTTTTGTCTGTATAACTCAACAGCCATTATTTTCAGTAAGCCGTTTAATTTCTTAAGTTGATCAACTTAATTTTAATACTTACTTAGAATTTTTTTTTTAATTATTATTGTTGAAATATCTAATTCCTCGAATGCATTTTTTCCAACATTTATATTTTATTATATAATCTTAGAATACGAAAAATATCATCTTTAACTTTTTCTCAAAATAATAATAAAAAAGAGCATGATAACAACGATTTTATAATATATTTTTATAAAAAAATTTCTCGTAAAAAATAACTCAAATAAATTTAGGAAAATACTTTCAACTTTCCCTTGAAATTCATATGTCAAATGCATTTTTCTTAGAAAAATCCCAAAGAGTATATAATGTTAACCAAGAAGAATTTTTTACTCCTGAACTATATTCTTTCTCGTCGGTATAAAATATTTCAGAGTTTAAAGCCGTAGATCCCCCACCGTTCCTGGATTTAAAGCTGTGTGATGAATTTCATTTATTTATTTCCATTTTTTTAACTCTTTTTTTTTAAACGCCTTTCAACTTCTATGTGTATCCAGCCGTAATTCATATTAGAGCACTTTATTTGGATTTACATTTTGCATATAGATTTTTGAAAAAAAAATTACAAATTTTCTCTATGACAGCAGGATATCTATATTTGATTTGTCAAGCACTATCTTTAAACAATCAAACTGAATTTCACCTGAATGGTATCCTTTGATTTATAATAATAATGCAAATAACACAGGACGGGAAAATTTTGTAAAAAACATATAGGATAACTCTAGGATAGATGGCGGCCAGTCTAAATATCTCTATAACTTGTACATAGATTGCAATATAAACATTGTTCGTATGAAATAGTTCAGCGTAGAGGTCTGCACGGGCCGGAATTTCCAGGCCCGGGCCCGGCCCGGCCCGAAGGAAAGCTATTTTGGCCCGGCCCGGCCCGGTGTAAAAATTGAAAGTTCGGCCCGAGCCCGGCCCGGCCCGTTTACATTTTTACCGTCCTCGGCCCGCCCCGGCCCGGCCCGTACAAAAATCAGTGAAAACAGGCCTGGCCCGACTAAATGTCTACAAAAAATTCCTTTTTTTCTCGACATACAATTAAGATTCTTTTAATGAATACTACATGCATATTTATGGGAACATTTTACAGTATATTTTAAATTACTATGTGTTCGCAAAATAGAAAACACACAATAGTAAACATTAACGATTACTTACAGTGTTTTAGTCAACGTCTCTACAGACGTTTCAAAATTTAAATAAGGGTTCATTAAAAGATTATTGTAGTTTAGAATAAAGGGTTAAAAAACATGATAACTTTTGAAGCTTATAATAAAAGGTAGATTTGTGAAAATATTTCTGTCATTTTTAAGGCATTTCTCAAATCCAAAGGAGCTACATTTTGATACATTTATGAATTCATTTCTTTTCGGAAACGCATGAGATTGGCAGGTATTCTTATTCAGAAACCATGTAAATGCCGTTTTTTTTTAGATAAAAGTAATATATCTTTCAGAAAATACTGCCAAAGTTAGCGTTTTGAATCGAATTTCCGGAAGCGATAGCACAGGAAAGGAGAAAACGTACAGTCACGTGACAAGAGTCGCTGTTATCTCTGTACGTAATTTATGAAAAATGGAAACGCTATTTGATCCCAATTGCCTTCAATACTCAGCCTGTCAATTTTATGCCTTTATAGTTAAAAATGAGTCAGAAAATGTGTCTGAGAGTTTCGCATTGTTGAGCAGTAAATATGAGAACCACCTTAAGGTACATTTCCAAAGATACTGTTAACAGAAGTTCATTATCGCTATTAATACTTTTACAAAACATAATGCCTGTCCTACACATCCTGAGAACGATTAAGACCTGTTCCGTCCCGGCACAAGTCTGCCGAAAAAAATTAAACCCGGGATCAGGCATCATGTAACTGTACGATGCCGATCTCTACGATGGACATGTTACATTTCTGTATTGATGTTGTTAAACTCGCATCGGCTCGTAACGCACATTTATACTTCTCGAAAAAGTCATATTCATTGGAAATGACGTCGTATTTTATCTGCTCCTCTCAAATTCTTATATCGGGCCGATAGGCCCGATTAATTTTTTTTATCGGCCGGGCCCGGCCCTTCAGGCCCGTTCAATTCTTTTGCCGGCCCGGCCCGTTTGAAAATTCTCCTGCATTCCGCGGGCCGGGCCGGGTACGGGCCTCGGGCCAAGCCCGGGCCCGTGCAGACCTCTAGTTCAGCGAGTTTATTTATTGCGATGTGCAGTTGTGTTTTTAGATTATAATTAGTAAGTGTAATTTTAATGTAAATTAAAAAGGTGGTTCAATATTTTTTTTAAATTAAGTATCTGACTGTTTTGCAGTACGTACGTTATATATATATATATATTACTATATGGATTTTTAAGGCACGTATATAATCTAATCTTTACTTCTAAGGCTAAAACAAAGACGTACAATGGCTATTGATACTTTAAATTGGGCAACATTCAGTACTTCAATTTCAGGAGAGATGGCCACATGAAATCGAGGAGAGATGGCCACCTTTAATCAATATTTCAAAATTATACTTAGTGATGCTTTTAACTAAATATAATTAAATTTAAAATAAATATATAAAGTTCACGTTTATAAATATATTAATTTATATAATTATTTAAATTTTAACTTATATAAATATTTTAATAATAATAATACTAATATAATAATACCTAACGATTTATTTGTTTCAGAAAATACTGAAAAACAGCGGCGATATAACAGGATTTCATAACACAAATTGATAAAGTTGATAAATAAATTAAATTAACGTAATAAACCTACAATTAACACGAGAAAAAAAAACACGACAATTTCAGTGGCGAAGAAAACAATTAATTAAATTATCAGATTCTACAGATCTCGAGTAAATAAAATTGGATTAGGATTACTGCGTTGGTTGTGCAAAACAATATAATATCACATCTAAAAAAATGTCTGGATACAATGCATAAGGTACCTGAAGTGGTTCCATGAAACGTGTATTATCGCGACCTTTGCCAAGCATGTGATCATGGAAGACGGTAGTATTTCGAGTGACGCAGCCTTAAGCCTAAAATCGTATCGTATCGTATCGTTAAAATCGTATCGTATCGTATCATAAAATTCGTAGATGGCGGAACTCATATATACAGCTAACTCGACATCAAAGAAAACGCGAAAAGCCGCCTTTTAATAACTCAGCAGATATATGTCTTATTGTTCTGAATTTTGTAGAACAGTCTTATATCTGCAGTCTAATCGTATACTGAAATTTTTGCATTTCTACGTGCAGTATATTTTGAGATCTAAAGAGCCATTTTTAAAGTGAAAACGTTGGTATAATATCGAGGAAGTTCCTAATTTGAAAATCTCGAAAACGGTTCTAACGATTATTTTTAAATTGATACATAATATAAATGTGATTAAAGCGAGGTGAATAACACTTTTCTTTTTTCTGGGAAAACTCTCGTTCGTTAAATAATTCGATTTTTTTTCTCTCGAAAATGACACGGGCGATTTTTTAAAAATCAAATAAATATGTTTCAGATGAACCAAATAACAATTTACTTGTTTCCAGCAAGACTCTTGTTCGTTTTATAATGCGCATGAAAAATCGGACTATATTTCTTCGCCATTCTATGGAAATTTCACCGAAAATGCATGACACTGTATTCATACACACGCTTTCTTTTTAACCACTTTTGGGGAGAAAATTTTTGTTTTCCCACTGGCTGAGTGGCTAAGGGCCATCGTTTACTAACCTTAAGATAGGCAGTTCGATACTCCCTGATACGTGTTTTCACATGTGAATGTTTTTTTTTCTTTTTTTAAGTCTGCTAGTTGACCATTATTCTCAGTTCCTTTGTAATTTTTTTAATTACTATTAAGTTAAATAAAATTACAATTATAATGACGCCAATTTGATGATGATTATTTCTTGGCAATTTTTCAACAATAAAAATATTACCATAAATTTTATAAATATATTTAATTTCAATCACTTTACAAAAAATATACATTAATAATTATTATTTGAATATAAATCACACGATCAGAAACGTAAAAAAATAATTCATTTCAGCTCTTCTTTTTATAATATCATTTTTTATTATTATGACGGTCAATCAATATATAATCACTGACATCCATAATATTATTATTATTATAATTATTATTTTTCTTGCATAAAAGCTATTGTGATGTAATAATTCTTTTATAATAAATAATTTAGTTGAAATGTTTTATTTATAAATATCAATGAAGTTTGATAACCCCGAGACAATTCTTTGCAATATTTACAGTTTACGTAATAAGCATATCAGAATTCTGGTGTCGCCATCTTTTGACGCAATTGCGTAGTATTATAGAGAAATGTTTGATAAAAATGTTGAAGTAGACAGTTTTTAAATCGAAGAATTATTTTAAGAGATATTTAATGTTAAATCTGGATAAAATTGTCTCATTAAAAAAGTCTCATAGGAAAAAAAAATATACATGGGAATTTAATCATTTTCATTCAATTTAATCATTCAATAGAAACTTGAAGTTTGCAGAGTGCATTTATTATTCTTAACTTGCCTAATTTTTTAACGGTTTATTTCAATTTTAAATTAAAATTTTCAGAATTTCCAGAGATATTTTTTACATATTTTAGAAAAGGTTCTTTTAAATTGTTGCCAAATGTTAAAACAGCGCAAAGAATAATATATCCTTTAAATTAAAAATTTATTCACACGTGACTATTATAAACAGAAAAAAATCCTTTTAAATTAGAATTAAATGATAACGTGTTAAAAGCAGGAATATATTAAACATTACGTCATAAAAATGTTTTTAAGACATGCTTACTTAAAATGAAAGAAAATTATAAAATAATCAATTATTTTCAAATTAGAATTAAATGATTACGCATTAAAAGAAGGAAAACATTGAAAATTACGTCATAAAAATTATATTTACACGTGATTATTAAAAGAAAAAGAAAATTTTTAAATAATAAATTCATTGATATGTGTTAAAAGTCGTAAATGGAAGAAATTACGTCATATTGGCCAAAGTGGCCAAAACAGTTTACAAAACACATTGCAAAACATATTGCAAAACAGTGTAAATTAAAAAATATATTTATATGAGAGATTTATTTTAAGTTTCGAGATGATATTTTTAACTATAGTTGCTAATTTTAAGGTAGCGCAAATAATAATATTATCTTTCTAATAATAAAAATATTTTCAGTTGAATGTTACAAAGAGAAAGGAAAGTTTGGTGAAAATTATGTCAGATTTAAAACGTTACATTTAAAATCTCTTATTTAAAATCATTTTCTTATAGCGTTGTTAAAAAATACCATAAAGCAAAGACTCTGTTGACTTAGTTCCTTTTATATTTGGTAATTTTCAAATGTTTAACTAATCTTATTTAATCAAGCAGGGAAACAGCAACTAACATCAGCTGATTCGGTTTTGAAATCCCTCAGTAAAAGGGAAACCCGTTTACAGTAAGATCGCCATTGATTTTTTAATTATACAGAGCAGCTTCGATTATCCGAGCTAATTGGGACTGTTAGTAAATCGGAATCGGAAATCTCGGTTAATAGAAACTGTGTGTAAAAACTCGCCGTGCTTGCGAATTTAACATCTCTTTTAAAAAAATATATAGAACGTTTTTTAAATAATAAAAGTAAATATATGTAAAGTTCTGTTTCACAGCTTAACAAATTTAAAAAAAAAATCAACTACCAGTAGTAAATTTTAAAATGCAAATTGAAAAATTTACGAAAGTTCACACAGCCACTGGAAACAAAGCATTGTTCGCTATTGACTTCTCAGGGTCCAATGTTTCTTTGGAGTTGAGGGCTTTTGGGGGCAGAAGGGCCTGTATAGCACGGACAGTGAGCTAAAGAGTGTGGTTATTTTTAAGGCTCATTCAAAAGGGAAAAAAAATCAGACTTTGTTATCGGCTCGGTTAACAGAAACCTCGATTAATCGAAGCTCGGTTAATCCAGGTTCTACTATAATTCAATCTTCCGTAATCTTTTTAAAGCAGATCAAATTAATGGACTTTAGCACAAATTCACATAGCTGATAACTGCCATGCTTGTTGGCCACCTTTTTTTTCAAAAAGTTTGCTTCACCTTATTCAATTAATGAGATATCTCCGATAAAATAAGTCACATTTTCCCGTTCTAAAATACTGGTATCCAAAAATCGTAGTATGTAACTGACACTACAAGTACTCATGGAACTAGACTATTTTAAGTCTGATTTTTATTATAGACTATATAAAATTATTAAAAATATATATTATGATAGGAACTAGCGGGCTTCGTCCGCTATTTACGTTACGGATATAAAAATCATGTTTTTTTTTTAGGGAAAAAGAAATAAAAACCTATTTGACGATAGGTTTATAAAGACACATTTTGTATTTGTTATATTTCCGGGGATGAGGAGGGGGGGGGGCTATTTTGATTAAATATCGCAATTAGTGTACATGGCAGATATAATTATGATAGACACTAGCGGGCTTCGCCCCTCTATGGCGCCTTATGGGTCCAGCTTCCATAACTCAGAAACTACCTTTCGGACATCAATGCAACAGATTCCAAACGTTATAATTAACTTAATAATCACCCTATATAGCATTAAAGTAAATTTATGAGTACATCGTACTATTTTTTTATCGTAATTTCTGAAGAGAAAAAATTATTTCGGTTCCATTCTTAGGTACTGGTCTGAAAAATTTTGAAAAAGGGGGGAAGGAGGGGACATGAGACTGCTGTTTGTCAAACAACACAACGGGATCTGGCTTATTCAACTTGGTTTTTGATGACTTCAATTGGAAGGTGGTTTGTTTAAAAGAGTGCGTTCCCTGCCCCATGAAAATTGGAACTATTGGTGCTACATCTATGTAAGGATTTAATAATTATAAATTAACATTTTGGATTTATTAATTTAAGGATAAAGTGTTTTTAAAGGAATATCAAATGAAACCCTCTGTGCGATCTGCGATTATACTTACCCAGTTGTTTTTATATACAAACTGCTATAAGGAAAATTGTAATAAAATAGTAAAAATTAAATCTGCATTAAATTCCATAAGTATCTTTTTTTTAATCATTTTATCACTAACCTCAAAAAAGTAATGATATCAATGCAAAAACCCTTGACGCGTTAAAAGTTTCTGACGCAGCACTTTATCTTATGCTCTAAGAATTTTAAATATGGAACTTAAAAATACTGATATCAAATTTTGAGTGACGTTATGCTATTTCTTAAAAAATATATTTGTATTTATTTCACCATTTTATTTTTGTTTTATTTATAATCGCATGTGCAAAAGTTATGTTCAACATGAAAAGCTGCATAAAATTTTATTCGCTGTTGCTTTATCATTTACATCTCTCATAAATTCAAAATATGTGTTTTAAAAGATATGATATAAAATTTAAGTGACGCCTTGATGTGACTTTAAAAGGTTTGTTTTTTAAAATTCAATTTAAATTATTTTTGACTTGGTTAAAATATTTTTTTAACATCTACACAATACTTTTAATTTTCCAATTCACTGTTAAATATATCACTTTCATTGAATCTATACTATGCATTGAAATGTATTTATTTCAATAAATTGATTTATCTTTTGTGTCACGCTATTCAAAATTGTGAGTAAGATTTATGTAAATGGTTTCTTTGCGTCATTGTGTCCAAACTACATGAAATGTATGAAAAAGGATAGTTTGACGCAAATAAACCATTTACATAAATCTTACTCACAATTTTGAATAGCGTGACAATAGCGTGAAATATTTTAATAATAATAATACTAATATAATAATACCTAACGATTTATTTGTTTCAGAAAATACTTAAAAACAGCGGCGATATAACAGGATTTCATAACACAAATTGATAAAGTTGATAAATAAATTAAATTAACGTAATAAAACTACAATTAACACGAGAAAAAAAAAACACGACAATTTCAGTGGCGAAGAAAACAATTAATTAAATTATCAGATTCTACAGATCTCGAGTAAATAAAATTGGATTAGGATTACTGCGTTGGTTGTGCAAAACAATATAATATCACATCTAAAAAAATGTCTGGATACAATGCATAAGGTACCTGAAGTGGTTCCATGAAACGTGTATTATCGCGACCTTTGCCAAGCATGTGATCATGGAAGACGGTAGTATTTCGAGTGACGCAGCCTTAAGCCTAAAATCGTATCGTATCGTATCGTTAAAATCGTATCGTATCGTATCATAGAATTCGTAGATGGCGGAACTCATATATACAGCTAACTCGACATCAAAGAAAACGCGAAAAGCCGCCTTTTAATAACTCAGCAGATATATGTCTTATTGTTCTGAATTTTGTAGAACAGTCTTATATCTGCAGTCTAATCGTATACTGAAATTTTTGCATTTCTACGTGCAGTATATTTTGAGATCTAAATAGCCATTTTTAAAGTGAAAACGTTGGTATAATATCGAGGAAGTTCCTAATTTGAAAATCTCGAAAACGGTTCTAACGATTATTTTTAAATTGATACATAATATAAATGTGATTAAAGCGAGGTGAATAACACTTTTCTTTTTTCTGGGAAAACTCTCGTTCGTTAAATAATTCGATTTTTTTTTCTCTCGAAAATGACACGGGCGATTTTTTAAAAATCAAATAAATATGTTTCAGATGAACCAAATAACAATTTACTTGTTTCCAGCAAGACTCTTGTTCGTTTTATAATGCGCATGAAAAATCGGACTATATTTCTTCGCCATTCTATGGAAATTTCACCGAAAATGCATGACACTGTATTCATACACACGCTTTCTTTTTAACCACTTTTGGGGAGAAAAATTTTGTCTTCCCACTGGCTGAGTGGCTAAGGGCCATCGTTTACTAACCTTAAGATAGGCAGTTCGATACTCCCTGATACGTGTTTTCACATGTGAATATTTTTTTTTCTTTTTTTAAGTCTGCTAGTTGACCGTTATTCTCAGTTCCTTTGTAATTTTTTTAATTGCTATTAAGTTAAATAAAATTACAATTATAATGACGCCAATTTGACGATGATTATTTCTTGGCAATTTTTCAACAATAAAAATATTACCATAAATTTTATAAATATATTTAATTTCAATCACTTTACAAAAAATATACATTAATAATTATTATTTGAATATAAATCACACGATCAGAAACGTAAAAAAATAATTCATTTCAGCTCTTCTTTTTATAATATCATTTTTTATTATTATGACGGTCAATCAATATATAATCACTGACATCCATAATATTATTATTATTATAATTATTATTTTTCTTGCATAAAAGCTATTGTGATGTAATAATTCTTTTATAATAAATAATTTAGTTGAAATGTTTTATTTATAAATATCAATGAAGTTTGATAACCCCGAGACAATTCTTTGCAATATTTACAGTTTACATAATAAGCATATCAGAATTCTGGTGTCGCCATCTTTTGACGTAATTGCGTAGTATTATAGAGAAATGTTTGATAAAAATGTTGAAGTAGACAGTTTTTAAATCGAAGAATTATTTTAAGAGATATTTAATGTTAAATCTGGATAAAATTGTCTCATTAAAAAAGTCTCATAGGAAAAAAAAATATACATGGGAATTTAATCATTTTCATTCAATTTAATCATTCAATAGAAACTCGAAGTTTGCAGAGTGCATTTATTATTCTTAACTTGCCTAATTTTTTAACGGTTTATTCCAATTTTAAATTAAAATTTTCAGAATTTCCAGAGATATTTTTTACATATTTTAGAAAAGGTTCTTTTAAATTGTTGCCAAATGTTAAAACAGCGCAAAGAATAATATACCCTTTAAATTAAAAATTTATTCACACGTGACTATTATAAACAGAAAAAACTCCTTTTAAATTAGAATTAAATGATAACGTGTTAAAAGCAGGAAAATATTAAACATTACGTCATAAAAATTGTTTTTAAGACATGCTTACTTAAAATGAAAGAAAATTATAAAATAATCAATTATTTTCAAATTAGAATTAAATGATTACGCATTAAAAGAAGGAAAACATTGAAAATTACGTCATAAAAATTATATTTACACGTGAATATTAAAAGAAAAAGAAAATTTTTAAATAATAAATTCATTGATATGTGTTAAAAGTCGTAAATGGAAGAAATTACGTCATATTGGCCAAAGTGGCCAAAACAGTTTACAAAACACATTGCAAAACATATTGCAAAACAGTGTAAATTAAAAAATATATTTATATGAGAGATTTATTTTAAATTTCGAGATGATATTTTTAACTATAGTTGCTAATTTTAAGGTAGCGCAAATAATAATATTATCTTTCTAATAATAAAAATATTTTCAGTTGAATGTTACAAAGAGAAAGGAAAGTTTGGTGAAAATTATGTCAGATTTAAAACGTTACATTTAAAATCTCTTATTTAAAATCATTTTCTTATAGCGTTGTTAAAAAATACCACAAAGCAAAGACTCTGTTGACTTAGTTCCTTTTATATTTGGTAATTTTCAAATGTTTAACTAATCTTATTTAATCAAGCAGGGAAACAGCAACTAACATCAGCTGATTCGGTTTTGAAATCCCTCAGTAAAAGGGAAACCCGTTTACAGTAAGATCGCCATTGATTTTTTAATTATACAGAGCAGCCTCGATTATCCGAGCTAATTGGGACTGTTAGTAAATCGGAATCGGAAATCTCGGTTAATAGAAACTGTGTGTAAAAACTCGCCGTGCTTGCGAATTTAACATCTCTTTTAAAAAAATATATAGAACGTTTTTTAAATAATAAAAGTAAATATATGTAAAGTTCTGTTTCACAGCTTAACAAATTTAAAAAGAAAATCAACTACCAGTAGTAAATTTTAAAATGCAAATTGAAAAATTTACGAAAGTTCACACAGCCACTGGAAACAAAGCATTGTTCGCTATTGACTTCTCAGGGTCCAATGTTTCTTTGGAGTTGAGGGCTTTTGGGGGCAGAAGGGCCTGTATAGCACGGACAGTGAGCTAAAGACTGTGGTTATTTTTAAGGCTCATTCAAAAGGGAAAAAAAATCAGACTTTGTTATCGGCTCGGTTAACAGAAACCTCGATTAATCGAAGCTCGGTTAATCCAGGTTCTACTATAATTCAATCTTCCGTAATCTTTTTAAAGCAGATCAAATTAATGGACTTTAGCACAAAGTCACATAGCTGATAACTGCCATGCTTGTTGGCCACCTTTTTTTCAAAAAGTTTGCTTCACCTTATTCAATTAATGAGATATCTCCGATAAAATAAGTCACATTTTCCCGTTCTAAAATACTGGTATCCAAAAGTCGTAGCATGTAACTGACACTACAAGTACTCATGGAACTAGACTATTTTAAGTCTGATTTTTATTATAGACTATATAAAATTATTAAAAATATATATTATGATAGGAACTAGCGGGCTTCGTCCGCTATTTACGTTACGGATATAAAAATCATGTTTTTTTTTAGGGAAAAAGAAATAAAAACCTATTTGACGATAGGTTTATAAAGACACATTTTGTATTTGTTATATTTCCGGGGATGAGGGGGGGGGCTATTTTGATTAAATATCGCAATTAGTCTACATGGCAGATATAATTATGATAGACACTAGCGGGCTTCGCCCCTCTATGGCGCCTTATGGATCCAGCTTCCATAACTCAGAAACTACCTTTCGGACATCAATGCAACAGATTCCAAACGTTATAATTAACTTAATAATCACCCTATATAGCATTAAAGTAAATTTATGAGTACTGCATACTATTTTTTTATCGTAATTTCTGAAGAGAAAAAATTATTTCGGTTCCATTCTTAGGTACTGGTCTGAAAAATTTTGAAAAAGGGGGGAAGGAGGGGACATGAGACTGCTGTTCGTCAAACAACACAACGGGATCTGGCTTATTCAACTTGGTTTTTGATGACTTCAATTGGAAGGTGGTTTGTTTAAAAGAGTGCGTTCCCTGCCCCATGAAAATTGGAACTATTGGTGCTACACCTATGTAAGGATTTAATAATTATAAATTAACATTTTGGATTTATTAATTTAAGGATAAAGTGTTTTTAAAGGAATATCAAATGAAACCCTCTGTGCGATCTGCGATTATACTTACCCAGTTGTTTTTATATACAAACTGCTATAAGGAAAATTGTAATAAAATAGTAAAAATTAAATCTGCATTAAATTCCATAAGTATCTTTTTTTTAATCATTTTATCACTAACCTCAAAAAAGTAATGATATCAATGCAAAAACCCTTGACGGGTTAAAAGTTTCTGACGCAGCACTTTATCTTATGCTCTAAGAATTTTAAATATGGAACTTAAAAATACTGATATCAAATTTTGAGTGACGTTATGCTATTTCTTAAAAAATATATTTGTATTTATTTCACCATTTTATTTTTGTTTTATTTATAATCGCATGTGCAAAAGTTATGTTCAACATGAAAAGCTGCATAAAATTTTATTCGCTGTTGCTTTATCATTTACATCTCTCATAAATTCAAAATATGTGTTTTAAAAGATATGATATAAAATTTAAGTGACGCCTTGATGTGACTTTAAAAGGTTTGTTTTTTAAAATTCAATTTAAATTATTTTTGACTTGGTTAAAATATTTTTTTTACATCTACACAATACTTTTAATTTTCCAATTCACTGTTAAATATATCACTTTCATTGAATCTATACTATGCATTGAAATGTATTTATTTCAATAAATTGATTTATCTTTTGTGTCACGCTATTCAAAATTGTGAGTAAGATTTATGTAAATGGTTTCTTTGCGTCATTGTGTCCAAACTACATGAAATGTATGAAAAAGGATAGTTTGACGCAAATAAACCATTTACATAAATCTTACTCACAATTTTGAATAGCGTGACAATAGCGTGAAATATTTTAATAATAATAATACTAATATAATAATACCTAACGATTTATTTGTTTCAGAAAATACTGAAAAACAGCGGCGATATAACAGGATTTCATAACACAAATTGATAAAGTTGATAAATAAATTAAATTAACGTAATAAACCTACAATTAACACGAGAAAAAAAAACACGACAATTTCAGTGGCGAAGAAAACAATTAATTAAATTATCAGATTCTACAGATCTCGAGTAAATAAAATTGGATTAGGATTACTGCGTTGGTTGTGCAAAACCATATAATATCACATCTAAAAAAATGTCTGGATACAATGCATAAGGTACCTGAAGTGGTTCCATGAAACGTGTATTATCGCGACCTTTGCCAAGCATGTGATCATGGAAGACGGTAGTATTTCGAGTGACGCAGCCTTAAGCCTAAAATCGTATCGTATCGTATCGTTAAAATCGTATCGTATCGTATCATAGAATTCGTAGATGGCGGAACTCATATATACAGCTAACTCGACATCAAAGAAAACGCGAAAAGCCGCCTTTTAATAACTCAGCAGATATATGTCTTATTGTTCTGAATTTTGTAGAACAGTCTTATATCTGCAGTCTAATCGTATACTGAAATTTTTGCATTTCTACGTGCAGTATATTTTGAGATCTAAATAGCCATTTTTAAAGTGAAAACGTTGGTATAATATCGAGGAAGTTCCTAATTTGAAAATCTCGAAAACGGTTCTAACGATTATTTTTAAATTGATACATAATATAAATGTGATTAAAGCGAGGTGAATAACACTTTTCTTTTTTCTGGGAAAACTCTCGTTCGTTAAATAATTCGATTTTTTTTTCTCTCGAAAATGACACGGGCGATTTTTTTAAAATCAAATAAATATGTTTCAGATGAACCAAATAACAATTTACTTGTTTCCAGCAAGACTCTTGTTCGTTTTATAATGCGCATGAAAAATCGGACTATATTTCTTCGCCATTCTATGGAAATTTCACCGAAAATGCATGACACTGTATTCATACACACGCTTTCTTTTTAACCACTTTTGGGGAGAAAAATTTTGTCTTCCCACTGGCTGAGTGGCTAAGGGCCATCGTTTACTAACCTTAAGATAGGCAGTTCGATACTCCCTGATACGTGTTTTCACATGTGAATATTTTTTTTTTCTTTTTTTAAGTCTGCTAGTTGACCATTATTCTCAGTTCCTTTGTAATTTTTTTAATTGCTATTAAGTTAAATAAAATTACAATTATAATGACGCCAATTTGACGATGATTATTTCTTGGCAATTTTTCAACAATAAAAATATTACCATAAATTTTATAAATATATTTAATTTCAATCACTTTACAAAAAATATACATTAATAATTATTATTTGAATATAAATCACACGATCAGAAACGTAAAAAAATAATTCATTTCAGCTCTTCTTTTTATAATATCATTTTTTATTATTATGACGGTCAATCAATATATAATCACTGACATCCATAATATTATTATTATTATAATTATTATTTTTCTTGCATAAAAGCTATTGTGATGTAATAATTCTTTTATAATAAATAATTTAGTTGAAATGTTTTATTTATAAATATCAATGAAGTTTGATAACCCCGAGACAATTCTTTGCAATATTTACAGTTTACGTAATAAGCATATCAGAATTCTGGTGTCGCCATCTTTTGACGCAATTGCGTAGTATTATAGAGAAATGTTTGATAAAAATGTTGAAGTAGACAGTTTTTAAATCGAAGAATTATTTTAAGAGATATTTAATGTTAAATCTGGATAAAATTGTCTCATTAAAAAAGTCTCATAGGAAAAAAAAAATATACATGGGAATTTAATCATTTTCATTCAATTTAATCATTCAATAGAAACTCGAAGTTTGCAGAGTGCATTTATTATTCTTAACTTGCCTAATTTTTTAACGGTTTATTTCAATTTTAAATTAAAATTTTCAGAATTTCCAGAGATATTTTTTACATATTTTAGAAAAGGTTCTTTTAAATTGTTGCCAAATGTTAAAACAGCGCAAAGAATAATATATCCTTTAAATTAAAAATTTATTCACACGTGACTATTATAAACAGAAAAAAATCCTTTTAAATTAGAATTAAATGATAACGTGTTAAAAGCAGGAAAATATTAAACATTACGTCATAAAAATGTTTTTAAGACATGCTTACTTAAAATGAAAGAAAATTATAAAATAATCAATTATTTTCAAATTAGAATTAAATGATTACGCATTAAAAGAAGGAAAACATTGAAAATTACGTCATAAAAATTATATTTACACGTGAATATTAAAAGAAAAAGAAAATTTTTAAATAATAAATTCATTGATATGTGTTAAAAGTCGTAAATGGAAGAAATTACGTCATATTGGCCAAAGTGGCCAAAACAGTTTACAAAACACATTGCAAAACATATTGCAAAACAGTGTAAATTAAAAAATATATTTATATGAGAGATTTATTTTAAATTTCGAGATGATATTTTTAACTATAGTTGCTAATTTTAAGGTAGCGCAAATAATAATATTATCTTTCTAATAATAAAAATATTTTCAGTTGAATGTTACAAAGAGAAAGGAAAGTTTGGTGAAAATTATGTCAGATTTAAAACGTTACATTTAAAATCTCTTATTTAAAATCATTTTCTTATAGCGTTGTTAAAAAATACCACAAAGCAAAGACTCTGTTGACTTAGTTCCTTTTATATTTGGTAATTTTCAAATGTTTAACTAATCTTATTTAATCAAGCAGGGAAACAGCAACTAACATCAGCTGATTCGGTTTTGAAATCCCTCAGTAAAAGGGAAACCCGTTTACAGTAAGATCGCCATTGATTTTTTAATTATACAGAGCAGCCTCGATTATCCGAGCTAATTGGGACTGTTAGTAAATCGGAATCGGAAATCTCGGTTAATAGAAACTGTGTGTAAAAACTCGCCGTGCTTGCGAATTTAACATCTCTTTTAAAAAAATATATAGAACGTTTTTTAAATAATAAAAGTAAATATATGTAAAGTTCTGTTTCACAGCTTAACAAATTTAAAAAGAAAATCAACTACCAGTAGTAAATTTTAAAATGCAAATTGAAAAATTTACGAAAGTTCACACAGCCACTGGAAACAAAGCATTGTTCGCTATTGACTTCTCAGGGTCCAATGTTTCTTTGGAGTTGAGGGCTTTTGGGGGCAGAAGGGCCTGTATAGCACGGACAGTGAGCTAAAGAGTGTGGTTATTTTTAAGGCTCATTCAAAAGGGAAAAAAAATCAGACTTTGTTATCGGCTCGGTTAACAGAAACCTCGATTAATCGAAGCTCGGTTAATCCAGGTTCTACTATAATTCAATCTTCCGTAATCTTTTTAAAGCAGATCAAATTAATGGACTTTAGCACAAAGTCACATAGCTGATAACTGCCATGCTTGTTGGCCACCTTTTTTTCAAAAAGTTTGCTTCACCTTATTCAATTAATGAGATATCTCCGATAAAATAAGTCACATTTTCCCGTTCTAAAATACTGGTATCCAAAAGTCGTAGCATGTAACTGACACTACAAGTACTCATGGAACTAGACTATTTTAAGTCTGATTTTTATTATAGACTATATAAAATTATTAAAAATATATATTATGATAGGAACTAGCGGGCTTCGTCCGCTATTTACGTTACGGATATAAAAATCATGTTTTTTTTTAGGGAAAAAGAAATAAAAACCTATTTGACGATAGGTTTATAAAGACACATTTTGTATTTGTTATATTTCCGGGGATGAGGGGGGGGGGGCTATTTTGATTAAATATCGCAATTAGTCTACATGGCAGATATAATTATGATAGACACTAGCGGGCTTCGCCCCTCTATGGCGCCTTATGGATCCAGCTTCCATAACTCAGAAACTACCTTTCGGACATCAATGCAACAGATTCCAAACGTTATAATTAACTTAATAATCACCCTATATAGCATTAAAGTAAATTTATGAGTACTGCATACTATTTTTTTATCGTAATTTCTGAAGAGAAAAAATTATTTCGGTTCCATTCTTAGGTACTGGTCTGAAAAATTTTGAAAAAGGGGGGAAGGAGGGGACATGAGACTGCTGTTTGTCAAACAACACAACGGGATCTGGCTTATTCAACTTGGTTTTTGATGACTTCAATTGGAAGGTGGTTTGTTTAAAAGAGTGCGTTCCCTGCCCCATGAAAATTGGAACTATTGGTGCTACACCTATGTAAGGATTTAATAATTATAAATTAACATTTTGGATTTATTAATTTAAGGATAAAGTGTTTTTAAAGGAATATCAAATGAAACCCTCTGTGCGATCTGCGATTATACTTACCCAGTTGTTTTTATATACAAACTGCTATAAGGAAAATTGTAATAAAATAGTAAAAATTAAATCTGCATTAAATTCCATAAGTATCTTTTTTTTAATCATTTTATCACTAACCTCAAAAAAGTAATGATATCAATGCAAAAACCCTTGACGGGTTAAAAGTTTCTGACGCAGCACTTTATCTTATGCTCTAAGAATTTTAAATATGGAACTTAAAAATACTGATATCAAATTTTGAGTGACGTTATGCTATTTCTTAAAAAATATATTTGTATTTATTTCACCATTTTATTTTTGTTTTATTTATAATCGCATGTGCAAAAGTTATGTTCAACATGAAAAGCTGCATAAAATTTTATTCGCTGTTGCTTTATCATTTACATCTCTCATAAATTCAAAATATGTGTTTTAAAAGATATGATATAAAATTTAAGTGACGCCTTGATGTGACTTTAAAAGGTTTGTTTTTTAAAATTCAATTTAAATTATTTTTGACTTGGTTAAAATATTTTTTTTACATCTACACAATACTTTTAATTTTCCAATTCACTGTTAAATATATCACTTTCATTGAATCTATACTATGCATTGAAATGTATTTATTTCAATAAATTGATTTATCTTTTGTGTCACGCTATTCAAAATTGTGAGTAAGATTTATGTAAATGGTTTCTTTGCGTCATTGTGTCCAAACTACATGAAATGTATGAAAAAGGATAGTTTGACGCAAATAAACCATTTACATAAATCTTACTCACAATTTTGAATAGCGTGACAATAGCGTGAAATATTTTAATAATAATAATACTAATATAATAATACCTAACGATTTATTTGTTTCAGAAAATACTGAAAAACAGCGGCGATATAACAGGATTTCATAACACAAATTGATAAAGTTGATAAATAAATTAAATTAACGTAATAAACCTACAATTAACACGAGAAAAAAAAACACGACAATTTCAGTGGCGAAGAAAACAATTAATTAAATTATCAGATTCTACAGATCTCGAGTAAATAAAATTGGATTAGGATTACTGCGTTGGTTGTGCAAAACAATATAATATCACATCTAAAAAAATGTCTGGATACAATGCATAAGGTACCTGAAGTGGTTCCATGAAACGTGTATTATCGCGACCTTTGCCAAGCATGTGATCATGGAAGACGGTAGTATTTCGAGTGACGCAGCCTTAAGCCTAAAATCGTATCGTATCGTATCGTTAAAATCGTATCGTATCGTATCATAGAATTCGTAGATGGCGGAACTCATATATACAGCTAACTCGACATCAAAGAAAACGCGAAAAGCCGCCTTTTAATAACTCAGCAGATATATGTCTTATTGTTCTGAATTTTGTAGAACAGTCTTATATCTGCAGTCTAATCGTATACTGAAATTTTTGCATTTCTACGTGCAGTATATTTTGAGATCTAAATAGCCATTTTTAAAGTGAAAACGTTGGTATAATATCGAGGAAGTTCCTAATTTGAAAATCTCGAAAACGGTTCTAACGATTATTTTTAAATTGATACATAATATAAATGTGATTAAAGCGAGGTGAATAACACTTTTCTTTTTTCTGGGAAAACTCTCGTTCGTTAAATAATTCGATTTTTTTTTCTCTCGAAAATGACACGGGCGATTTTTTTAAAATCAAATAAATATGTTTCAGATGAACCAAATAACAATTTACTTGTTTCCAGCAAGACTCTTGTTCGTTTTATAATGCGCATGAAAAATCGGACTATATTTCTTCGCCATTCTATGGAAATTTCACCGAAAATGCATGACACTGTATTCATACACACGCTTTCTTTTTAACCACTTTTGGGGAGAAAAATTTTGTCTTCCCACTGGCTGAGTGGCTAAGGGCCATCGTTTACTAACCTTAAGATAGGCAGTTCGATACTCCCTGATACGTGTTTTCACATGTGAATATTTTTTTTTTCTTTTTTTAAGTCTGCTAGTTGACCATTATTCTCAGTTCCTTTGTAATTTTTTTAATTGCTATTAAGTTAAATAAAATTACAATTATAATGACGCCAATTTGACGATGATTATTTCTTGGTAATTTTTCAACAATAAAAATATTACCATAAATTTTATAAATATATTTAATTTCAATCACTTTACAAAAAATATACATTAATAATTATTATTTGAATATAAATCACACGATCAGAAACGTAAAAAAATAATTCATTTCAGCTCTTCTTTTTATAATATCATTTTTTATTATTATGACGGTCAATCAATATATAATCACTGACATCCATAATATTATTATTATTATAATTATTATTTTTCTTGCATAAAAGCTATTGTGATGTAATAATTCTTTTATAATAAATAATTTAGTTGAAATGTTTTATTTATAAATATCAATGAAGTTTGATAACCCCGAGACAATTCTTTGCAATATTTACAGTTTACATAATAAGCATATCAGAATTCTGGTGTCGCCATCTTTTGACGCAATTGCGTAGTATTATAGAGAAATGTTTGATAAAAATGTTGAAGTAGACAGTTTTTAAATCGAAGAATTATTTTAAGAGATATTTAATGTTAAATCTGGATAAAATTGTCTCATTAAAAAAGTCTCATAGGAAAAAAAAAATATACATGGGAATTTAATCATTTTCATTCAATTTAATCATTCAATAGAAACTCGAAGTTTGCAGAGTGCATTTATTATTCTTAACTTGCCTAATTTTTTAACGGTTTATTCCAATTTTAAATTAAAATTTTCAGAATTTCCAGAGATATTTTTTACATATTTTAGAAAAGGTTCTTTTAAATTGTTGCCAAATGTTAAAACAGCGCAAAGAATAATATATCCTTTAAATTAAAAATTTATTCACACGTGACTATTATAAACAGAAAAAACTCCTTTTAAATTAGAATTAAATGATAACGTGTTAAAAGCAGGAAAATATTAAACATTACGTCATAAAAATTGTTTTTAGGACATGCTTACTTAAAATGAAAGAAAATTATAAAATAATCAATTATTTTCAAATTAGAATTAAATGATTACGCATTAAAAGAAGGAAAACATTGAAAATTACGTCATAAAAATTATATTTACACGTGAATATTAAAAGAAAAAGAAAATTTTTAAATAATAAATTCATTGATATGTGTTAAAAGTCGTAAATGGAAGAAATTACGTCATATTGGCCAAAGTGGCCAAAACAGTTTACAAAACACATTGCAAAACATATTGCAAAACAGTGTAAATTAAAAAATATATTTATATGAGAGATTTATTTTAAATTTCGAGATGATATTTTTAACTATAGTTGCTAATTTTAAGGTAGCGCAAATAATAATATTATCTTTCTAATAATAAAAATATTTTCAGTTGAATGTTACAAAGAGAAAGGAAAGTTTGGTGAAAATTATGTCAGATTTAAAACGTTACATTTAAAATCTCTTATTTAAAATCATTTTCTTATAGCGTTGTTAAAAAATACCATAAAGCAAAGACTCTGTTGACTTAGTTCCTTTTATATTTGGTAATTTTCAAATGTTTAACTAATCTTATTTAATCAAGCAGGGAAACAGCAACTAACATCAGCTGATTCGGTTTTGAAATCCCTCAGTAAAAGGGAAACCCGTTTACAGTAAGATCGCCATTGATTTTTTAATTATACAGAGCAGCCTCGATTATCCGAGCTAATTGGGACTGTTAGTAAATCGGAATCGGAAATCTCGGTTAATAGAAACTGTGTGTAAAAACTCGCCGTGCTTGCGAATTTAACATCTCTTTTAAAAAAATATATAGAACGTTTTTTAAATAATAAAAGTAAATATATGTAAAGTTCTGTTTCACAGCTTAACAAATTTAAAAAGAAAATCAACTACCAGTAGTAAATTTTAAAATGCAAATTGAAAAATTTACGAAAGTTCACACAGCCACTGGAAACAAAGCATTGTTCGCTATTGACTTCTCAGGGTCCAATGTTTCTTTGGAGTTGAGGGCTTTTGGGGGCAGAAGGGCCTGTATAGCACGGACAGTGAGCTAAAGAGTGTGGTTATTTTTAAAGCTCATTCAAAAGGGAAAAAAAATCAGACTTTGTTATCGGCTCGGTTAACAGAAACCTCGATTAATCGAAGCTCGGTTAATCCAGGTTCTACTATAATTCAATCTTCCGTAATCTTTTTAAAGCAGATCAAATTAATGGACTTTAGCACAAAGTCACATAGCTGATAACTGCCATGCTTGTTGGCCACCTTTTTTTTCAAAAAGTTTGCTTCACCTTATTCAATTAATGAGATATCTCCGATAAAATAAGTCACATTTTCCCGTTCTAAAATACTGGTATCCAAAAGTCGTAGCATGTAACTGACACTACAAGTACTCATGGAACTAGACTATTTTAAGTCTGATTTTTATTATAGACTATATAAAATTATTAAAAATATATATTATGATAGGAACTAGCGGTCTTCGTCCGCTATTTACGTTACGGATATAAAAATCATGTTTTTTTTTAGGGAAAAAGAAATAAAAACCTATTTGACGATAGGTTTATAAAGACACATTTTGTATTTGTTATATTTCCGGGGATGAGGGGGGGGGGGGCTATTTTGATTAAATATCGCAATTAGTCTACATGGCAGATATAATTATGATAGACACTAGCGGGCTTCGCCCCTCTATGGCGCCTTATGGTTCCAGCTTCCATAACTCAGAAACTACCTTTCGGACATCAATGCAACAGATTCCAAACGTTATAATTAACTTAATAATCACCCTATATAGCATTAAAGTAAATTTATGAGTACTGCATACTATTTTTTTATCGTAATTTCTGAAGAGAAAAAATTATTTCGGTTCCATTCTTAGGTACTGGTCTGAAAAATTTTGAAAAAGGGGGGAAGGAGGGGACATGAGACTGCTGTTTGTCAAACAACACAACGGGATCTGGCTTATTCAACTTGGTTTTTGATGACTTCAATTGGAAGGTGGTTTGTTTAAAAGAGTGCGTTCCCTGCCCCATGAAAATTGGAACTATTGGTGCTACATCTATGTAAGGATTTAATAATTATAAATTAACATTTTGGATTTATTAATTTAAGGATAAAGTGTTTTTAAAGGAATATCAAATGAAACCCTCTGTGCGATCTGCGATTATACTTACCCAGTTGTTTTTATATACAAACTGCTATAAGGAAAATTGTAATAAAATAGTAAAAATTAAATCTGCATTAAATTCCATAAGTATCTTTTTTTTAATCATTTTATCACTAACCTCAAAAAAGTAATGATATCAATGCAAAAACCCTTGACGGGTTAAAAGTTTCTGACGCAGCACTTTATCTTATGCTCTAAGAATTTTAAATATGGAACTTAAAAATACTGATATCAAATTTTGAGTGACGTTATGCTATTTCTTAAAAAAATATATTTGTATTTATTTCACCATTTTATTTTTGTTTTATTTATAATCGCATGTGCAAAAGTTATGTTCAACATGAAAAGCTGCATAAAATTTTATTCGCTGTTGCTTTATCATTTACATCTCTCATAAATTCAAAATATGTGTTTTAAAAGATATGATATAAAATTTAAGTGACGCCTTGATGTGACTTTAAAAGGTTTGTTTTTTAAAATTCAATTTAAATTATTTTTGACTTGGTTAAAATATTTTTTTTACATCTACACAATACTTTTAATTTTCCAATTCACTGTTAAATATATCACTTTCATTGAATCTATACTATGCATTGAAATGTATTTATTTCAATAAATTGATTTATCTTTTGTGTCACGCTATTCAAAATTGTGAGTAAGATTTATGTAAATGGTTTCTTTGCGTCATTGTGTCCAAACTACATGAAATGTATGAAAAAGGATAGTTTGACGCAAATAAACCATTTACATAAATCTTACTCACAATTTTGAATAGCGTGACACAAAAGATAAATCAATTTATTGAAATAAATACATTTCAATGCATAGTATACATTCAATGAAAGTGATATATTTAACAGTGAATTGGAAAATTAAAAGTATTGTGTAGATGTAAAAAAAATATTTTAACCAAGTCAAAAATAATTTAAATTGAATTTTAAAAAACAAACCTTTTAAAGTCACATCAAGGCGTCACTTAAATTTTATATCATATCTTTTAAAACACATATTTTGAATTTATGAGAGATGTAAATGATAAAGCAACAGCGAATAAAATTTTATGCAGCTTTTCATGTTGAACATAACTTTTGCACATGCGATTATAAATAAAACAAAAATAAAATGGTGAAATAAATATAAATATATTTTTTAAGAAATAGCATAACGTCACTCAAAATTTGATATCAGTATTTTTAAGTTCCATATTTAAAATTCTTAGAGCTATAAGATAAAGTGCTGCGTCAGAAACTTTTAACCCGTCAAGGGTTTTTGCATTGATAAGATTTTACGAAAAGTGAAGTATTGAAATTATACTTCAAATTTTATTTATTCGAGTTTTCTTCGCTCATTTTCCATCCTATAACTGCATCTTTACAAATTTCTATATGTTTTCAATGATTAACTATATGAAATGTGTTATTTTTTGCTATTTAAATGAACTTTTTCTTTCTTGTATTGGATGGTCATCTCTCCTCGGCTTTACGGAGAGATAGATGGCCATCTACCATTTAAATTCCAATTTTTTTTAAGACTTTATATTTTCAATATTTAATTATTTTTTGCATAAAATATTATGAGTATATGTATAAGAATTTTAAATGTGCATCAATATTTCTTGTATTTGCATTCTAAGAATTTTTATTTCAATCTTTAAAAACTATGGCCATCTATCCTAGAATTACCCTATAAAATAGTGTTCGTCAGGATCCCAAATTTTATATGCATCATCATACCTCTCATATAACGAATCCATTGTTAAGACTGGCAATATTTTATTTCGTAATTAGATTCCTTTTAGTGTATATTAAAAAAAATCGTGATGTATGTGATTACGGAAATCATACCCAGGAATAAGATTTCTGTCAATATTTCTCAACAGCAATTAGCTTGATTTAAGTTGCTTATTTTCTCATTAATACCGTAATATTTATTTATTTTTTATTGAAGTTGATTATTTGTTTAACCATCGAATTCATCCAAATAATTTCTTTAGACTTTTATGCTACATACCATAAGTTTAAAATATAAAAAAATTCATCCTTAACTTTTTTCAGGTAAGAAAAGACGTGATAGTAATGAAATATTGTTATCGAAAAATTCTGAAAGAAAAAAAATCTCAAATACATTTAGAAAAATCCTTCAAAATTCATATGTCAAAAGGATTTTTCTCAAGAGAATCTAAGAGAGTATATAACGTTAGCCATGAGACATTTTTACTCCAGTTAAAGTTTTCCAGCCTCGTTGGCCTAAAATACTTCCTTGACATTTTCTATCTCGAATATTTATAGTATAAATTTCATCTATTTTTTCTTTCCAAACGAATTCTATGTTTATGATAGAAAATTCAGCCCTAATTTATGCATTTCTCTGATTTTTGTATACATTTCCTATTTCAATGAAATAGGTCAGCTTTTCAAACAGCTTATTTCGAATTATACTAGCTGTGAAAAATTATACTTTGAGGTTTGAAAAACTTCTTCATTTTTAGAATAACTCTCATTAAATAGACGTTTTTAACAAACGTTTATTTAATGCCATGATATGAATTTTTTTGGGACAATTAACTGGAAACAATATTTATTATAATAATATTACCGTATTCCCCCACATTAGCCGGCATGCCGCAAAATTCGAGGGAGACCAGATTTTTTAATATTAGTCCCTGGTCTTTACCGGCATGCCGAAAAAAGCGAGGATAGTAATTTCAACAAATATCTTAAATCCTTGCTAGTAAAAATTTTTTAGGGGGCGCAATCAAATATTTAAATCCGTTCCGTTTTCTACCGTTTAGATGCGTATTTTCCATAGAGTCCTGGGATAAATATTACTTATTTATAATTTAATATAAAATTTCAAAAGTGTACACACTACTATTTTCGAATAATAATTTCAACAAATATCTTAAATTCTTCCTTAAGTCCGCCACTCCCTTGACTAATACATCTACAGGTAGGTTGTTTAACGGAGTTTCGTTCAAAAACAGTTTTATTAAGAATATAGTCTGCCCCCTGGTGGTGGAATGTGGAACTAATTAGAGAATTTTATTTTATTTTTTGGCAAGATTTTGCAGTGCGTGAGAAGAACGCTTGCTAAACGGTACTGTAGGCAGTGGGGACCTGTTTCAAGGTTCGTTCGGTTCGAGATTGGGTCTTTTTATGAGATTTTGCAGTACAAATTTCAGGTTCATTTTAGCACATTATTACGGGCCCGGACGACGCCGGGCGGCTTAGCTAGTAACATAAATATAATCTAATAATCACATAAATATAAATTAATACATATATAGAGAGAGACAGACAAAGAGAAAAATAAGTATTGATTTTTTTACCTTAAAAGGAAAAATATTGTTAGAAAAACCAAAATAAATCAGCCGCCCGTCCTCCAGTAGCGAAACCTCATATTTTCCGGCATGCTGGTGTTCCTCGATTTTTTCCGTCATGCCGGCTAATGCGGGGGAATACGGTATTTATTGTTATAATTTTTAAACAACACAATTGCTTATCGGTTTGAGTATCTGGAAAAACATCGCGGCATTTCTGATTCATATATCTTGCTAATGTAATTAACCGTCCCAGTACTCAGATCAAAATATTACTTAAATGCTTAAGGTTTAAAAAGGATGATCCTATAGGTAATTTACATCCCCTCCCCCCTCATAGCTAATTATAATGTTCATACGAAGCGACGATTAATTTATTTGAATAGCGAAATTTACACACAACTGAACACAAGAACAAAGATATAACGAAATGAGGGGAGGGAGCACCTACATTAGCTTGTATGGTAACGCTGTACCCACAACATCATCAACTAGTGAACCACATTTGGCAGGAAGCCAAAAATTCTCTTTATTTCTCTTGAAACGTGATAAATGATAGAAAGCTTCCATTTATTTCCTGATTTCCTAAAAAGGGGTCAATGTGACCCCAATCGCAATTTATACAAATAAACAAAAAAATTTAACAGTGTGAATCTTACTAGGTAGACAAAATTATGTAAGAGACATTTATAGGATAATTTCTAGAAAATAATTTTAGCATACATATTCTAAATGACAAAAAAAAAAAAAAAAAAAAAACCTAAGATGGGGTCAAATTGACCCCATCTTAGTATTGCGAGAGTTAAACAAAAATATAAAATTACTAACTTTTGTATCTTTCAAGAAGATTTATTAAATTTTAGTTCGATCAAAATTCTGGAGGATTTCTCATTAGTAACTGTTAGTTTTATTTGTTATAAAAGGCTGTTTTGCAGAGGGTGTTCGCACATTTTTAAGACGATTTTCTTAGAACTTACAGAACTCTTTCACACAAAATATTTGTGTTCTAAATGTTCAGTTTGTTAACCATTATTCGTAATTTGCGTGATGGTAATTCCTTTTGTAGCTTCGGAAAAGTTTTTTGGCTCATTCCTCTTGAACAGCTTTTCAAAATCCAGGAAGGATTGTAAGTTCGTTCTGTTTGAAAGTCCAAAAACGCAAAGGTCCATGATATATCAGAAGATTTAGCAGGTGCATCATATAGCCCCCATACCTGTTTGTCGTTCCATTTTTTTCCGGGAAATTTACAGTGGATTGTGATGTGTGGCTGCATGCTTTGTCTTGATGCAGTGCAATAGATTGATGACACTGGGGGTCAAGAGGTAGTTTCATGTTTGAAGATTAGAAGTAACATATATTTATGATAGTATGTGGAGTTGGTATTAACATTTTTCTCCATCCTATTTATTTTTAATTTGCCGTTATATCCAAAGCTACCAACAATTATCAAATTATTGCTGAAACTTTCTTTAAAGAGATAGCGTTTCATGTGTGAAGATTAGAAGTCAAACATATGTATGATAGTATGTGGAGTTGATATTAAGATTTTTCTCCATCTATTCATTTTTAATTTGCGGTTATATCCAAAGCCATCAACAATTATCAAATCATTGCTAAAACTTTCTTTAAAGAGATATTGTTTGATGTTTGAAGATTAGAAATAAAATATATTTATAATAGTTTGTGGAGTTGATATTAACATTTTCCCCCACCTTCTTTATGATTAATTTGCTGTTATATGCAAAGACACCAATATATATTAATCCTTTGCTAAAACTTTCGTTATGTGCACTGAGCCCTGTTTTTAGATTTTTTTTCCCTCTTTGATGATAAGAAATGGATATCTTTTTATTACAGGATGCTCTTTTAGTTACAGTTAAATGGACCCAAGCTTAATCAATTTTAATATCATTTCTCACTTTTCTCCGGATAAATTCTTCTCATAAGGAATTCTGCAGCGGGCTCTACGTTTGGCAATATGGAGTGGAGAAAGACGATGAACATTGTGTTTTCTGGCCTTTTTAACACTTTCTAACAAAGTTGAAAATTATTTATGATTTCGGTTTGTCTGTCCGCCTGTCTGCGCTCTAACTCTCGTAAATATACTCGGATTGCCCTAAAATTTTTGGATGTTATTAAGGTTCACCATAGCACGATCTCTATTTCAAATGAAGTTTGTAGCATGTCTAGCTCATTTACAGGGACAGTCAAAAGTTTTCCGTTACATTACGCCCTATGGGAAAAATCTTTTCAAATGATTTTTTAATAATGTTAAACGCTTTCAAGCATAAAATAATTGATATGTATTTATGAAGTGCACTAAAATAAGTATTCTGAAGAATATGCAGTGCGAAGAATAATTATTATTCATTTACAGGGCCACACAAAAGAATTCCGTAACATAATGATATGGGGGGAAGGGGTTGCGGCGTATTTCAATTATGTTAAAGTATTTCATATATCTGGAAATTGATATACGTCGCTGAGCTTTAGTATAAGGTATTCCATGTATAATACTAAATGCATAGCATTTACAGGGACACACAAAATATCTCAGATACTATATTGTGTCCGAAGTACTGTACGTAAGCGATGATTGCTGGAAATGTATTTTTTATTATAATATGCTCTTTTATGTTTCACTATATTTATGCATACTATACGGTGTGTATAAATGCTATAGTTCATATACAGGGCTACGCAAAAGAATTCGTAAGGGTATTGAGTATGATCGTAAATTGCTTAAAGGTTATTTTTAAATGAATTATGCATTTTTACGCTAAACTGCATTTAGTTTACTAAGAAATGCTTGTAGAGTATAGATAAAATGGTATCGGGTGTGCATAAATGCTATAATTCATATACAGTGCTACACAAAAGAATTCGTACTGGTTACTGGGTATGAGTGCAAATTGCTTAAAGGTGGTTTTTAAAGGTACTATGCATTTTTACGCTGAATTACATTTAGTTTACTAAGAAATGTTTGTAGAATATCGATAAAATTATTTACAAGTTCACGCAAAGAATTGAATACATAACTGTCTATTGATGAAATCATCTGAAAATGTCATTTCATTATTTTTACGAGTGTTTTAGTTTAAATTAAATTTTAGTTAAATAGTGGCGTGTAATAAAGTACTATTGGCTATGGGCGGTAACTGCGCGAAATCAATTTTTAAAATGTTTTATGCGTTTTCTAAAACGTTTAATTAGTTATCTTATTTACCTTATTTTACTTAATAACGAAGTTTTTTTAAAGCATTCAGGAAGTGTTGGAAAGTGTTTCATAATCTATGCTTAACGCATGATTCTACTTTCTTGTTTAAAATTAAACTCACTGTTAATGATTTTGTTAACAGTTGACACTGAGCATTTTAAAGATTTAACAACAGTCCTTTGACTTGGATGATTTTCTTTTACTATAAAAGATCTTACGAATATTGTGAATGAAAGGAATATTCGAATAATTTCTTTTTGTTCTTGGGTACATATTTACAACAATTTTTCCACTTGAAGCTAGACATTCACGTTTGTTCTCTGTCTTATCGACAATATTACAAACTAGGGCTTTAGATATAGAAAAACTTTGCCTTTCAAAGCGTTGTTTAATTACCGAATAGGAATAATTCTCAGAAAGTGCAGAAATATAGCTTTCCATTCATCGGTTCTTTAAAAAAGCCATTTTGCTTGTAAACAAAAATTTCAGTTTCTATAAAAGAATTTATACATTCAACAACATATTAGCTGTGAAAAATAATTTTTTTATGCAGACGATTGTTTTTTACATCAACACGAACACGTCTAAAGAATGTACGAGCAGCCTTTGTACCTATCATATGTATTGAAAATTTATATAGCTAAGCGTTTATGTAAATATTAAATTGGATTTGTAAGGTGGATATAAGCATGCCAGTAACGGAAAGATGAATAAAATTTTAAAAACTTCTTAATAACACTTTAAAATAAGGAATGCGCTAGGTCTTTCCAATTCGTCATTGGCAAAGAAGACGTGCGACCTCTTTGAAGTCAGGAGCAACACTGAAAGGAAATGGGAGAGAAAAAGGAGTAGTTAAGTAAACAACCAATAGGAAAAAAGAAGGCGTCTGCCGATCATCAAATCAGAAGAAGAATTATGAAGCAAATTGAATAAAAACAGGGTCATAAAAATAAAAAATAAAGAAATAAAAAACACATAGGATTTAATAATAATAATAATAATACAGTCGAACCACGTTAACGCGAACACTCAAGGGGAAACTTTTTTTGTTCCTGTTATCCGAACTTAAATACATTGCATACAACAGGACTGGGCAATCAGAAACAGTTCGTGCTAAAAGTAATTCGCGTTAAGCGTGTTCGTGTTAACGAGGTTTGACTGTAATAATAATAATAAAAGATATAAGTAAATGAAAATAAAAGAGAGATTAAAATTTAATAATGTATACAAATATAGGAATTAAATACAAAAATGTTAATAGTAATTTATTTAAAAAATTATATGTTTGAGGTAAACAAGATTTTCCAAGCTGAAGAAGAGCATGGTGGAATTAAATTTACAGATCAAACTAAAAGAAATTTTGATAATCGCTTAAAAGAACGCTTCCGTTATGATTATAACTAAGAAATTCCCAAATCATCTACTGCCAAGCATTATTGGGATTCTGGGAATAGTTCTAATTTTCAAAATGCTAAAATTATCTTTAATGTCAGCAGTCCCTCAGAATTGGACCTTCTCGGAAATTTACCTATTTATCTTAATCATGAGGTTATAGTTAATGAAAAATTATTAAATAATTAAAAAATAATATATTATTTTCAAACTCTAGTACACTGTAAAAAAAAATCTGTACTTCTACAGATGCAAAGTTACATGCTTACTAAACTTTCATCTGTAACTGTACAAAAAAATCTGCAAATCTACAAAACTAGTTTTTGTAAAGCTACAGAAATCTGTATCTTTACAAATGAATCTGCTAAAATTACAGTAATCTTACTAAACTTTTATCTGTAGCCCTGGCTGCACTTACATGAAAAGTTCTAGACATCCCAGTTTCCTAAAAACCTTTTAGTAATCTTACAGATTTTTTGATTTTCGGCGCAAAAGTGCGTCTGTTACAGGAATTTTTGTTGTTACCGTTACATAAAAAGTTCTAGGAATCCAAGTTTCCTAGAAAAACTTTAGTAACTTTACAGATTTTTTTTTTACAGTGTACCATAAATCTATATATTCATATCCTCCTAGCATGAAATTCTTGCTCATCTTGACGACACCTGGCACAATATCGCCAACTTTGGAGAGCAAAAATAAATCGCCACAATAGAAGTTATATATTCATATTCATATCCGCTTGCGTGAAATTCTGACCAAACGTCTGCACACTTCACGAAACATCAGCAAATTTGGCCAACAAATATAAATTGCTGTAAATGAAGCCAACTTCGCTATAGCTGAACAATTCGGCAAAATTCTCATTCAAATTCAGTATTGGTGAAAACATAGAATTAATCTTCTGTTATCGGGTGTTCGCATTTTAGGTTTGTAATTTCAAGTAATATAAGTTAAAATCAAGAAGTAGTGAATCTACCTTTAACTCTCGGTACAGACCGATTTATATATATATATATATATATATATATATATATATATATTCTGTCTTTTCCTTCGTAAATTTAAAAACATTTTTTGGACAAAGGAACGGCACGATATTTAAGAAAATACTTAATAAGAATCAGATATTCTCTTCCGTTTTGATAAAGAATTAATTTGAAATTAATATAATTAAAATTCCATCCTATTACACGGATTCATTTACATGGAAAGTAATGAGTTACAGCTAGTTATGTTACTGGCATTTTTTAATTGCGATTTTAGATATTTAGGTAGAAATTGGAGATCGGAACGATTAAATTATATTAATATGATTAAGTTAATTGAAATAAAATGATTTAGTAAGCAAAATGCAGTTAATTAACGTAAGTAATAATCAATGCTCTGAAAACTTTCGCTTTTTATCGAAGCTTTTCGGCATAAATAGAAAGACAAAGTTATTTATTGTAAAACACTGGTGTGTAACATTAAAGTAACAACTATAACAGGAAAGAAAAATCATACGTAAAGCATAGAATATAAAATAATTTTTTAACACATTCAAAATACTGTTTAGAAATTACGAAGTTAAATAAAGTGAAAGAAGATATGTAAGTAAATAGTAACTGTAACAAAACTAGGGACTAAGTAAACAAGGGAGGACAAGGGATGACCGCCTAGAGAACTCAGCTTTCGCTTTAGAGTATAAGTGCAATCCCGAGGGAAAAACACAAACCCACTGCTTACTTTAACACACACTGACAATACAATCGATCATACATTATTATCGGATGAAGTAACAGTTAATTTATAACGCCCTTTTGAAACCAAACTAACACTTTTTCGAATGAAAGGTATTTAAGACAATACTGAATACTAACTTACGTACAATGTGTGTAAGTAAACAATTTGGAAAACGCATAACACATTTGAAAACCCGATTTCTACATTTACTATCTATAGTCGGAAAAATATTCGAATTCTTTTGTCCAGCCCTGTATAGGATCTAGCGATTTGCATATACACTACATGCAGAAATGTAGTTCAGTTTGGAAACACATAACGCAGTTCAAAATTTCTCTTTAGCAATTTCCGTCAATAAGCGGAAATGTAATAGAATTTTTTTGTGCAGCTGTGTATGGGATCTATAGAATTTATGCAGACAAGTATTATGAAAAAAATTAGTTAAAGATAATTTGAAAAGTGAAAGATTTCGCAATAAGGTGAAAGATTTTGTATATACAAATAATATAAAAATTTTGTTTTTAAAGTCAATTCCTACTTAGGTCATCGAAGAAAAATTTAATATAATCCCTTAAGCTAATATTAGATTTTGTTGCATTAAAATATCTCAATTTGTTGATTTTCTATAAGCAAGTAGGTTTACAATGGAACTCTATGGGAACTTGGCGAAATATTAGACATATCGCCAAGCTGGCGTCACTTTTGGCGACTCATTTTGGTGGCCAAATTTGGCGATATATCGCGATAGGATGAATAATAAGTATTTTATTAACGATAGAAAATTTGAACACGATATATAAATAAATATAGGGAGAGTGTGAACTAATAGTAGGAATTGAAGAAACAGTTTGGAAAACGCATAATACATTTGAGAACCCAATTTCTACAATTACCATCTATAGTCGGAAAAATATCCAAACTATTTTGTGTAGCCCTGTACAGGATCGAGAGATATGCATATATACTACATGCAAAAATATAGTTCAGTTTGGAAACACATAACGCAGTTCAAAATTTATCTTTACCAATTTCCGTCAATAAGCGGATTTTTCGTGCAACTGTGTAATGGATCTATAGAATTTATGCGTATAAGTATTAGAAAAAAAAATTAGTTAAAGATAATTTGAAAGGTGAAAAATTTTGTAATAAGGTGAAAGATTTTGTACATATAAACAATTTGGAAAACGCATAGCACATTTGAAAATCCAATTTCAACAAATACAATCTATAGTCGGATAAATATCCGAATTATTTTGTGCAGCACAGTATAGGATTTAGATATTTGTATATATGCTACATAAGAAATTTTGTTCAGTTTCCAAACACATAGCACAGCTCAAATCTTTCCCATCAGCAATTTCTGTCCATAAGCGGAAAAGTATTAGATTTTTTTTGTGCAGCTCTGTATGAGATCTATAAAATTTATACACACCGAGTAATAGGCAAAAAATTAGTTACATTTAAAAAACTCATACCTCCATTGAAACCGCACTTCCAAAAATTATGTCTCATAGACAGTACTATAAGGTAATTCTTTTGTGTGTCTCTGTAAATGAACGATAAACGCTACCTGTATTATCTTACATATTAAACATCTTGTAGTGCACCTCAGTTATCAATTTCAATATGTTTGAAATAGTGTAACATCATTAATCATCCACTGTAAACGATTTTCCCCATAGACCATAATGTAATGGAATTCTGTTGAGTACCCCGAAAATGTGACACGAAATGTGAATGCTAGATCCTTCATTTTCAATACGAAACGTGCTCAGTTCGCAGAATCGAAGTTTTTAAAAGTCGATTTCTGTAAGAAAAGAAAATGATAATTCATATATATTTTGAAAGATTAAATGGAATATACAGGGTGATTCAAAAAAAATTTTACAAAATGACATGGCAAATCAGGCATACAGCAAGGATAAAAAATCTCATAGGAACATAGGGTCGCAAACCACTTATTCAGTCTCAAAATCAGTATGTTTCATCCTAACTGAAACCGGGTTGGTGGTAAAAAGTTCGAGAAGAATAAAAAAGATTATAATGAAAATGCAACGATAGGTACCTTGTTTTGTGTGAAATTGTATAACATCACGAAAAGATCTGATAAAGCATGTTGCTCTAGCAATCGATGATACCGTATGAATTGATATTCACATTCCAAAATGTGGGGCATTAAGCGCACACTACGGGCGCGTATAATACAAATTTCTACAACTTTTGTTTGGTGTTAACACATTAACAGCAAAAGTGAGAATGCCTGTTAAATGTTTTATTATAATATACTTCAGTTTTCTGAAAGTTATGACCGTCAACCCAAACTGAGTTAGGATGAAACACCCTGTATTTGTGACTCAATAAGTGATTTGCGACCCTATGTTCCTATGTGATTTTTATCCTTGTTATATGCCTGGTTTGCCATGCCATTTTGTAAACTTTTTTTGAATCACCCTACGTATATTTTCCGAAACTAATTTCCAAAAATGTATCAATTATATCCGAAGAATTTTTAACAGAAACTGGTTCCTTAAACAGTTAATTTCGAGAATCCAAAATTACAGCTCAAGTAATTTTTCAGTTAGGCTTAAAAAAAATGTACTGCATTGCAATCTTTTTTGGAACGATTAAAAATGAATTTAGTGCAAGGAGTTCCAAACTTTAAGAGGACCGTGGACCTTTATTTGAACTAAAACTGACCCCAAAATCGAAAATTATTTTTGTGTGTATTATTATTCTCAAACTTATTCAAAGTCATTTGTGAAAAACTACATGTAGATACGATGATTTATCATACAGTTACAAAATTTTTAATTTTGTACGCAGACAATGTTTTGGTCCTTACTTTAAATCTGCTTTTCGCAAAACTAAATTTTTTAACGTTTTTAGATTTTTGAAATGCTCCATGCGCCTTAATTTTTGATCGAAATTCCTAAAATTGATAAGGAAGAATCTTGATATTGCTGACAAGGAAACTGTGTATGCATTTTTAAATTCGACTTCATTAAGATAATTAAATTCGATTTTTAACTTATCAAAAGGCAAAATTTTGATGAAAATCGCAATATGGAATTCAGAAAAAACCCCTCTAAAACATTAACTTCAACAGAAAATCAAATTTCAAAGTAAATCAAGTAACGCAAAGGCCAACATAGTGAAAAAGATTCCATGCCCGGACTCGAACCCAGGCTATCAGTTTAGCGCACTGGCGTTCTACCGACTAAACCACATGGAACGACTACCCAGCCTGGAAATTTTCTCAATATTATATGTTGGCAAGGCTACAAACGCAGCACAAGATGGATATTTATCGTGAGACACCGACCCGGGGCGAACATGAAATTTAATTAAATCCATCATAGATAGAAATTATTCTATACATGGAAATTCTCATTAATACATGGAAATTATTCCCGAGAGAAACATTCGCCTTGCATACAACTTTGCATAATTGACAGTATGTTATTTATCCCGCGTAGCCCAGGTGTGATATCTTGGTATTGACTGATGAGAAACCTTCCACAATATTAAATAAATAGTACAACAATCGCTTCAACGGTGAGTTCCTTCCATTATATGGATGCTTTTATCAGAATAAACTGAAGTTTCTCTGGCGATTGAACACAATAAAGAAGTCTGTCGCTTAAAAACGGTAAGGGTCGCCAAATTATTTTAGCGCAAACGACATTTAATTTCGGTAATTTATAATACAAAATTAATATTTATCAATGAAAATTTTCTGCTTAACAGTATGTACACGCATAATAAGAAGGCAGAGTGATATACGTGGTTTAAATGTGATAATGGATTTCAAAACAGTTGCAACAGTCTCCAGTACATTTACTGATTTTATACAGAACTTGATAAAATTTGTAAATGAAACAAATTCCTTATCAAAATTAGGCCCGCAATTACAGATTTTGGGGGAAATTTTAAATATCATCAAATAAAACCTCCGCGTCTCGTATTATTATTTACCTTAGAAGAAGTAAAATCAATTTTGTATAAAACAATTATAGTATCATCCATAAGCAGAGGATGATTAGTCAAATACCATAATATGCAAGTTATTGATTTCCTTTATCCCAGATTTTCTGATCGGTTCTACGGTTAATGAATAGATTTATGAAACTAAATAAATCACCAAAGACTGGTATAGACTTATGGGCGTTGTCTTCAGAAGGATCTAAAAGACGTCAATGCAATTTATATTAATTATGTATTCCTATATAATCATTAGATGTACTAAGGACACATGTTGAACAGGATTGAGGTATCTGCCTACGTTCGGTACACTTTCTTTTTAAATGTACAATATTGAATAAATACATATATTTTTACTTCAACTGTAATACAGAATGAGGAAAAAACATAAAATCTTACCAATATCTTCATAACATTTTTAAAAATTGTTCTTTTTTGCCATTTTTAAGCAAAATTTCATGCTTACGCCAGACAGCGTACACTCAATTCAACAAAATACATTTCAATTTTCTTTGTTCTACATACTACTATTATATTAGGTAGAGCAAAAAGTTCTGGGAAAATTTTAATCTAAGAGTTACCAGAATTTGTATCGTATGTAGGAGTAATAGTGGTATAATAATAATAAAGGACTTTACGTTGTAATATCGATACAAAACAAATAGGTGTTGCTATCCAACGTACAATTTATTCACAAGTTTAACATAAAACTCTACGTTTCGGTTTAATCTTTAAAACCTTCATCAGGAGAAAAATTTTCTAAAATATAAATCGATAACAAACTCTATACATGCTACATTTTGAAAACAATTCAAAATACAAATCAGTCTAACGGAAACCTCATACTCCCAAATAAACAGTTCAGTGGCGCCATCTTTTAACCAAAGGTACTAACGATGAAAGAAATGCTGAAAAAAGTAAGTGGAATTTTCATTGACATTTCAAAATAGAAAGCCATATTTCTGGGCTGTGAAAGGAAACATTATCATTACACACTTCATGGTTTCTTAGACGAATTTCTAAAGATTCACGAATAATAGCATTGCGCGGAATAACTTGCTTGGAAATAACTTTAGCATGGTCAAAGTCTATAAGTGAAATGAGTCCTTTATGGTAGCTTGTTGAGAGTGCTGTAGAAAATTTACGAAACTTCAAATCATTTTTATGTTCTTGCAATCTTTCGAAAAATCGACGTTTAGTCATACCAATATAGGAAGAAGTGGTCCCATCTGTAAATTTTAAGGGAATTTCATACACCCCAGAAAAAGATGAAAAAGGAATTGGATCTATTTTTTTACTCATAAGATTAAACAATGTCATAGAATTAGAGGCAACAAGTTGAATGTTGTATAATTTTGTAATAGTGGTATATCTACAGGAGTTCAGGAATTTCGGCTCCAAAATGCCTACACTGTAAAAAAAAATCTGTGAAGTTACTAAAGTTTTTCTAGGAAACTTGGATTCCTAGAACTTTTCATGTAACGGCAACAACAAAATTTCATGTAACAGACACACTTTTGCGCCGAAAATCAAAAAATCTGTAAGGTTACTAAGAATTTTTTTGGAAACTGGGATTCCGAGAACTTTTCATGTAACTCCAGCCAGGGTTACAAATAAAAGTTTAGTAAGATTACTGAAATTTTAGCAGATTCATTTGTAAAGTTACAGATTTTTGTAGCTTTACAAAAACTAGTTTTGTAGATTTGCAGCTTTTTTCGTACAGTTACAGGTGAAAGTTTAGTAAGCATGTAACTTTACATCTGTAGAACTACAGATTTTTTTTTACAGTGTATTGAACAGTTTGATTTGCATTTGTAGTTCCGGCATTATTGGAGAAAAGGTCTAACTACTCTGAAAGCCGTCGATGAGATTAATGAGAGTGAAGGTGCTGGTAGGGCGACAAAATCGACTGTGGGCAGAAGGTTTAAGCGATTCGAAGGAGGCAATTTTAATCTCAAAGACATGTTCTCAAAGGTCTCGTTCTGGCCAGCCATCTGTTTTGGATGAAAGTGACTTGGTAGCCGCTGTGGAAGAAGCATGTCAAGAGTTTTTCGGTTCCAAGGAGCCGCCATGGTACTTCCAGGAAATCCGGAATCTGGCAGAATAATGGCAGAAAGTCGTGGTTTATGATGGTCTTTACTTTGAAGAATAGTCCTTATTGCTTTTGTTGTTAATTTGCGCATAACAACGCAACTTTCACAAATTTCCTAGAATTTTTTGCTCAACCTAGTACTTAACTTATGCACTGAACTAGGGGTATTAGAACATCTTCAAAATTAACTGATATATTATAAAATATGTCAAAAAATACACAATTTTTTAATAAAAAATTATCATTATTTTATATTCGTGTACCTATGAAATAATTAATTTATCACATATAGAACTTAGATTCTAATTCAGAGCAATATGGAAAGTGAGCAATATGGAATGCATTCTAGCAAAATTTTACTCAAACATGTTCGAAACATTTTATGAATTTTATGAACATTTATCGAACATAGAGATAACGAAAAAATTGATTTTCTAGAAATCGCATTTAAAGACTTTTTTGATAACTTTCAGGTATATACAAAATTAATCTAGAAGTATCCATTAAGGCTTATTATTATTTTTATGTAAAATACATAATAAAAGGATGCATAGAAACATTTTTTACATTTCTTCTGGCCTTCTTAACTCCACTTCCGGTATTTGATTCGTTAATTATTCCTATTTATTAAATTGTCAAGAACTCCTCTTATAGTAACCATTGAAATAAAATTAGGACATATTTAGAATCGTAAACGATTGCTCTTTCAAATAAAACTATATATATATATATATTAATTTTACAAAAAAGGACCTTTTAATGTAAGACCTTAAGATCTTGTAAAATAACGTTTTTGATTGCCTTCAAATTCATTTCAAATATTGCTTTAGTTAATAGTTAAAATTTTTCATGATTAATATACTCAAAAATAGACGTTTGCTGCACTTTCAGAAAAACTCGTCTATATACACTAAATTATTCCTCATTTTTTTCACAATTTCCGTCCTCTTAGAAAACATGTTTTATCCGTGAAATCTTCCCGAAATTCTGAAAGAGAGGGAGAAATTCCGTTCATTCCTAGCACGCATGCGTATTGGCTCTATTAATACTAAAATCGGAATTGATTTTAAAAACGAAAAACGAAAACAAAAAAAATCTATAAATTAAGATTTCTATTTAATTTTAAAAACCTAAATTTAAAAAAAAAAAACTAAACCAACAACAAAGAAAAGAAAAGTTTTGTATTTAAAAATAAATAACAAGTAATTTTCTCATTCATTTAAAAGTATTCAAAATTTATTTTTTAAAGTTATAAATAAATATTCGCATTTAAAATATATTTTAAATGAACACATTTAAAATAGATATTTTAATTAAAATATTAAATGAAAAAAACGATTTTACTCAAAAAATTCGCATGAAATATAATATTCATATTTTACATTTAACATTCTACATAAAATATTTATAATTGGTATTTTTATCCTATTTTGATACTATAGAATTAAAACCCCAGCCACAAATCACATTAAAGGCGAAATATTTCCGAAATTAACTTCAAAATTCAAAGCTTTAAAAAAAAATTTATCAAACCATACCCATGTGAGGCAAATATATTTACTTCAAAATGTTTCACTACTGTACAACTGCAGCCGAGTGGTTAGAGTACTGGGAATTTCGTAACGCAAAAGTAGCTGGTTAGACTCTAAGTTCAGCAACCTTTATTCTATCCTCATTTTCTTCAATTGACGTATATTTTACCTCCTGTAACGGAGAAAAAAAGAAACGGATATTCGTCTATTATCCGTAAAAATCTGGTAGCAAGGTAGTTACCAGAAAAATTTCCGTGAATAGAAGAAAGTATTTCTGACTGTGTGTAAACAGTTAGTTAAAAAAAAAAAAAAAAAAAAAGAGCATGAAAAGAAATTTTATAGAAATAGTAAATTTGCATAGGTATTAAAAAGGTGAGGTAGGTGAGAAAAAGTATTATTAAAAAGGTGATTATTTAGGGTGATTATTAATAAAGTTACTAAGCTACTATAAGAACCCTCCTTTTAATAGCAAAGAACTATGTTTCAAATATAAAAGCTTTAAACTTTGTATCAAATGTGAATTTGGAAACGAAAGACAATAATACCACAAGGTCGCTAAATCACACATGACATTTTGGGATTTTTTTGATAGAACCTTATTTAATTTGCATAACTGACAGAAAGAAACAAACTAGCAAGTTACTCTTGCAAAAATTAAATATACCATAGACGATTTTTTCAGCATTAAAAGACAAATTCGCCTGTCATTTACTGTCAAAGATTAGTCACGATTTGATTAAACAAAAACAGACTTTTCTTTTTTCTCAGCTTCTAAAGAAAATACGCGCATGTTTTTTTTTTTTTTTTTTTTTTTTTTTTTTTTTTTTTTGTCTAAAAATATGTCAAAAATCAAAATAGATATAAAACTTTGAATGCCATTTTATCAACACTGCGTCCAATTCTTAAAACACAAATTATTTAAACAGTTAACTTAAAAAAAATAATAAAGCTTATAACAAAGTTTATCATAAATTTTGTACTTTTTGAACACATACGCTCTAAAAAATAAGTGCGTAAATTTACACATTAAAACAGGTATACTGATGATACAAGAACTATTTGTCTATATATGTAAAGTGGCGTGGAAATTGCCAAATAATCTCCTGATGTGCCAATTTCAAAATACACATTGTTCTGTATATTTTGATGATAATACATTAATTTGCTTAAGTGTGTAAAAAGTTATCAGATAACTCTGAAATACAGAGTTTAACGTGTAAATTGCACATGAGTGTACACATATATCAGTGTAATATACAAAAACGATGGATTTTGTGTACATAGTTAACCTAATAATTTGGGATGTAAATTTTGAATTAAATAATTTTGTGGTCGCAAAATAAATGCGCATGAAGAAAACACTCATGTGCTTCGTGTGTTTGTTCTTTTTCTAGCTGATTTTTTAAACCACACACCTTTAATTTAAAAGAAACATGTTCGCCTGAGCTTATATTTACTCCTTTGCATCCCTCTGTTAGAGTTGTTCTGAAGTCATAAAATCGTATGTGAAATTTATGCACAGAACATGTATAATGTAAATAAATACACTGTAAAATAAATTTTCGTTAAAATATGGAAATTGTGACGCCAGTACTATTTTTGTGTTTTGTCGGATTTTTCTCGATCAGTTCCAGTCATAGCGTTGCAAAGTTACGTCTACGTCAAGAGGAGAAATTCTCTTTTTAATTAAATCTGCAGTAAACAAGCAATACTTACCGCGAAACGGGATACGAACTGAAGAACTGAAACTTCCCAAAGCAGCACCTTGACCCTTCAACTACTATTACAATAGCCAAGTTTTCAATTATTGATATTTATTGAGTACCCATAAGTACAAATATTTCTGCATAATATTCTGTTCTTACGCATTTTCTGTATAATATTCTAACGCATTATCCTGTGTAATAATCTGTTCTTACATATTATCCTGTGTAATATCCTGCTCTTACACATATAGCTGTGTAAAATGCGTACGCATACTTCTGTGTAATATTCTGTTATTATGCATTTATCTGTGTAATATTTTTACACATATTTTGCTGTAATATGCAAAATACACAGATATTTTTGTAATACGTAAAATTTGTAAATTTACATTAACACATCGATTCGGGTAAATACGTACAAGTTTCTGTATTTACACACTTTTTTGAGAAAAAATATTATTCTACTCAAAAATGCAAAGAAATTTATATTTTAAAAACCGGTAACATTTTAAGAAGTTATTTTTGTAATAAATATTTATTAATAACAATTAAAATAGTTCATAACTATATATTTTAACATATTACTGTTTAAATTTTAAATCTATTTAAACCTACATTTAAAGTGTCACGATTGAGTGTTTTAAAACAATTAAAGTGTTATTGAGTGTTTTAATAACTTAAAAGTTTTTAATTGTTATACCCTTTTGACATTTAAGGTCTTAAAAGCACTAAGTTTCAATTTTTTTTCTTGCCTGTGATGTATGATGTTCATTACTGTGTGTAAAAAAAAAAAAAAAAAAAAAAGAGTGTTTACATTTTTATTCCAAGTTCAGACTTGAAGGAGGTAACGAATCTTGGAATGGAATAAAAAATCGTTAAAAGTATAACTTCTGAAACATTAATTAGAGCTGAAATGTATGTGAAAAGAGCTTAAGAGAACGCTTTACAATTTTTAATTACACTGCGTTGAAATAAAAATCAAAATACAACATTCATTTTGAAAATATTTAAATTAACTTGCACTACCCATTATACTCTTTAATTAAACCAATTATTGTAAACAAAGGACAAAGGACATAAAATGTTAAATTAAAAGTTTTAAAAAGTTTTTAATAAAGAAAAAGAAAGCATTATCAGGCTCTAAAGACCATGTGAAAGTATCTCAAACATTTCAAGACATTAGTTTTCCTTGGAAACATTGAAAGACACCCCCGTTATCTTCCTACCCCCTCCTCGACGACGCAAGCGCAGATGACCAATTCGGAGGTTTTTACGCGTGGAGCGATGCACTCCGCCCCTCACAATCGGGCCCGCGCGGCCTGAGAAGGAGTAATCGCCTTGCAGGCGAAGTAACATTAGTGACGTGACGGTGTTCTCTCCCAAAGCCGGAATATTCCGCGTGGTGGCTTGTTCGCGAAAATGCGATTTCTCGCAAGGATACGGATTAGGCTGCTCATCAGCAAAGTGAAGGCAAATATCGTTTCATTATCTTTTAAATGTAGAGTAGTTAGCGAAGTGGTTCTCAAACTTTCTGTCTTGAGCGTTTTTTTCCCCTTTAATATTTTTTGTTTGTGACATGTGGACACTTCTCGCGATTCTCGCTCTTTACTCTAGAATCTAGTAAAATGTAGATTAGTACAACACTAGTTCTCCATGTCTGTGTCAACTGCTTTTATAATAGTTTTCATTCCTGCTGATTTTCAATATTTTAATAGGCGATATGACATATAAATCCATGGGGTAGAGCATCAGAATCACATTAATTTATGATGAATTTATTGCATAATATAAATATTCCATATTTATTATCAAACTTTATATTTTGAGCGGTTCAATACATTTTTTATTTGTGACACATGCTCCATCCCCTCTTGCGAGTTCGATTTAAAAATCCGTACAATGTACATTTTTAGCGTGTTGTTTCTCAAACTTTGTGCTTTTGTGTCTCTTTTTTTTTTTCAATCGTTTTTAGTCAAATGGGCAGTTTTAGAGTGTATGATTTAGAAGTCAACAATGTTAAGCATGCTATACTTATGATTATGCCAATCTGGGGTATAGATTAAATTGCTCATCTGAAAAGGGAAGGCAAATATCGTTTCCTTATCTTTTAAATGTAGAGTAGTTAGCAAAGTGGTTCTCAAAGTTACTATCTCGGGCAGGTGTTTAAAAAAATATTTTTGTATTTATGACATGTAGACACATCTTGCGAATTTACTCTGGAATCCAGTAAAATATATTTCAGTAGTGAACTGGTTCTGAATCTCTGTGTCAGCAGTTTCTTAAATAAATTTCATTCCTGCTAATTTTCAATATTTTAATAGGCGATATGACATAGATATCAATGGAGTAAAGCATCAGAATTTCATTAATCTATTATGAATTTATTGCATAATAAATCTTCAATAGTTATCATGAAACTTTATATTTTGAGCGGTTTGTTACATCTGTCATTTGTGACACGTGTAAAGCTCTTGCGAGTTCTATTTAAAAATCAGTTCATTGTACATTTTTAGTTTTCTTTTTCTCAAACTTTGTGTAGAACATTTTTTTAAAATCATTTTTAGAAAAATTGTCAAATCTAGGGTGTATGATTTAGAAGTCAACAGAGTTAAACATGTCATATTTATGGTTATGCCAATTTGAGATACTGATTACATTGCGCATCAGCAATGTGAAGGCAAATATCGTTTCATTGTATTTTAAATGTAGAGTAGTTAGCGAAGTGGTTATGAAACTTTCTGTCCTGAATAGGTTTTTTTTTTAATATATATTTGTGATATGTGGACAGTTCTTGCGAATTTACTCTATAATCCAATAAAATGTACATTAGTAGCACACTGTTTCGCAAATTCTGTGTCGACAGCTTTGTAAAAAATTTTAATCCAAGGTAATTTTCGATATTTTAATAGGCGATATGACATAGATATCAATGGAGTAAAGCATCAGAATTTCATTAATCTATGATGAATTTATTGCATAATAAATCTTCAACAGTTATTAACAAACTTTATATTTAGAGCGGTTTATTATATCTGTTATTTGTGACATGTGTAAAGCTCTTGCCAGTTCTATTTAAAAAACAGTTCATTGTACATTTTTAGTTTTCTTTTTCTCAAACTTTACGTAGGGCATTTTTTAAAAATCCTTTTTAGAAAAATTGTCAGATCTTGGATGTAGGATTTAGAAGTCAACAGAGTGAAACATGCTATATTTATGGCTACGCCAATTTTAGATACTGATTACAATGGTCATCAGCAAAGTGAAGGCAAATATCGTTTCATTGTATTTTAAATGTAGAGTAGTTAGCGAAGTGGTTCTGAAACATTCTGTCGTGAAAAGGTTTTTATTAAATATATGTATTTATTTATTTATTTATTTGCGACATGGGGTCACTTCTTGCGAATTTTCTCTAAAATCTAATAAAATGTAGATTAGTAGCTCACTGTTTCCCCAATTATGTGTCAACAGCTTTGTAAAAAATTTTAATCGCAGCTAATTTTCGATATTTTAATAGGAGATCGAATGACATACATGAATGACATAGATATGACATGAATGACATTTGAGTAATGCATCATATATTATATTAATCTATGACGATTTTATTGCATAATAAATCTTTAATATGTAATCTCAAGCAAAGTGGCCCTCAAAACTTCTGTCTTGAATAGATTATTTATTTTGTGACATGTGGGACTTTTTGAGAATGTACTCTAGAATCCAATAAAATGTAGATTAGTAGCGCACTAATTTTCAAATTCTGTATCAAGAGCTTAAAAAAAATAATCCCGGCTAATTTTCGGTTTTTTAATAGGAGATATCACATAGGTATCAATTGAGTAAAACATCATATGTTAAATTAATCTATGACGATTTTATTGCATAATAAATCTTTAATATTTATTCTCAATGCAAAGTGGTTATCAAACTTCTGTAATGAGTGTTTTTTTAATAGTTTTGATTTGTGATCTGTGTTCACTTCTCCTGAATTTACTCTAAGAATCGAGTAAAATGTACATTACTAGAGCACTGGTAAACAAATCTTGTATGTACAGCTTAAAAAAAAAAATATTTAATTCCTCGTAGTTTGCGATATTTTAATAGGCGATATGGCATAGATGTCTATTGAGTAAAGCATCAGAAGTTACATTAATCTATGATGAATTTTTTTGCATAATAAATCTTAGTTATTTGATCTGAAATTTTGTATTTATTATTTTAGCATATTTTTAAAAATCGTTTTTAGAATAAATGGGCAGTTATAGGATATATGATTTAGAAGTCAACAGAATTAAACATGTTATACCTATGATTATACCAAACTGGGATGAATTAAAATCATTAACATATCAATTGCTTTCCCAACGTTAATTTTAAATTCCAACCTATTATATGTTTATTAGGTATTAGAAAATTTTCCAAGATATTGCTAAGGTATAAAATATGTTATTTACTGTCGCACATTAAATTTAATAAAATAGAATAAATATACGGAGTAGGGTTTATAAATCATAACAATTAACATTATAATAATACTAATTAAGAAAGATTATATTGCATCACATTCTTCAACATTTTCTCGTACATTCCTCGCATTTTAACAAACCACCAAAGGGTCTTCAGCATTTTTGTTCAAAGTGTTTTACCATCACAAATTTCGAAAAGTCATATTCGTATTATTTAATTTCAAAGTTTCTGCTATGAAATAATGCATTTAAAAAAAATTTTAAATAGTGGTAGGTCGGTAGATAATTTTTCAAATTCATTTATTTTTACTGTTGTCACAACACGATACCAGCGATAATAGATTATTTTAAAATTCCGACAAATAAAAAATCTGTCTCATATTAATTTTTTTTTTCGTGGTCAGATTTTTAATTCTAGTCATAAGAATTAAAAATGAAAAATAAAATGAAATGAAATAAAATGTAAATGCATAACAGTTTTAATTATTTTATAAAAACAAAGATGCGTGTTTTATACAAAAAAAAAGTTAAGGTTTATACAAATTGCCTGTAAATGAAAATATTTTACATTTGGTTTTAACACTCAATATCACATTGTATTAATACTGTAATACGATAGTACTAAAACTTTTTAAAACTTATAATACTTCTAGTGACAGTAAAAGTAATTGAAATGTTTAAATGTCATTTTTGTTTGATTACGGAAACGAAAAATGAAAATTATGCTTTTTTCAATGATTTTACTAAATGATATTTTGCAAGGATTTGACCCCTTATTAACGTAAAAGTGGATCTAGTTAAATTCCGCTAATAGCATTTTTTTAAGCATTTAATGTAGTTAAAAATGATACAAGTATGATAAAATTCCTAGCATTCTTTTATAACTAAGTTCATGAAAATATAGAGTAGAATTATTCTCTTTAGTTACGAAAATGAATGAAATTTCTTACAAAAATAATTCTTCATATTATAATTGTATGACAGGAAAATATAATATAAAATTTCTGATTTTTTTTAAAACTTTTATTAGAATATTTTTTCGAAAATTTCATATTTAAATTTCATAATTTTTTTAATGGTTTCTATTTATGATTCAGTTTGAGATCTTCGTTCGCATCCAGATATTGCTGCATAAGTAAAATTATACAGATCTACTTAAAAATATTAAAAGCTTTTTCATAAGCATGGCAAAATGCGGATTATATATTACTTATAAAGCACCAATAAATTCACTGTATGATAGATTTTTTTTTTTTTTTAGCTTTAAAACTTCGATTTCATATGGATTTTTTTTCTTGATACAAAGCACCCGATTCGATTATATTGAATGCTATATTCGGCTGTCATATGCGCTTGAATATTCTTGAATATATTTTGAATGATATGTATGATATCTATTTGAAAGCAGCTGCTACATATTTTCAGTTTAAATTTTCATTTAATAGTTTCAAAATTATTATTATTTATTATTTTCAAATGAATTCTTAGCAGCCTTCAGCACATTTAAAGCTTGTAAAATTTATTAGTTAATTTGGAGAAAGGATTGAAAAATATTTTGATTAAGGTTCTTTGGGAAAATGAATAGTAAACTATCTTATATATATATGTATATTACATTTAAAGCTGACAACTATTTTTTTAACTTATATATTTTATCTAGTGTAGATTTAATGAGCTAGGCGTTTATTAAAATAACTAAACAACGCAGATTATGTCTTTCCGATGAAATCTCACTAAGCAATTGTAACATCACATTTTTTAGGTGCATTCGTAATTATATAAATACGTAGTACCTATAGTAGTCGTCTGGTCCGCCCGTCTGTTTGTTCGTCTGTCCGAAAATAACAGCGCGAAAATTACCCAACCGAATGGTTTGAAATTTAATATATAAAACAGTTGCGGAATTTTGACGAGTCATTTCATATTTTATGAAAATCAAATTGAAACTTAAAAAGATTTTAATAAAAGTTTTCTTCATTTTTTAAATCCTATCATACGTAATTAATTCAATCATATCCCATGATAGGTATTGATTCTAGGTTGTCACGGTGGTTACGACATATTTAAGATGGAGTTATATTATTTACGTATTGCTGAATTCAATATATATAATCGTAATAAGTTTTGTATTCATATACATGGTGTGTTCACAAAGTTTCAAGACTGGTCCTAGAATACAAAAATTATTAAACATTTTTGTACAGCGAACTGAAATTCTTCGAAATATGACCCTTGGGCATCAACACACCGCTGCCAGAGTTTTTTTTCATTGTCCATAGGCTCCCTGGAAGTGTTCGCGCGCAAGGCTGTTAAGGGACCTCGTCGAAGCTGGAATCGTGGATAGCTGGAATTGTGTCGAATCACTTACTTTTCAGGTATTTCTTGATCTGGAGGAATTAAATAAAAGCCGCTGGGAGCGCGGTCAGGGCTGTAAGGAGGCTTGTGGTAGCAATGCCAAGTTAAAGTTAGCCAAAACTTTGGCGGCTGCGAGCGACGTGTGAAAAGGCGCATTGTCGTGGTGAACAAACCAATCTTCACTGGTGTCTGGGAGGACGCACCGGGTCAGGTCGATTTTACGCTAGAATGAACCACTATTTGAAAGATAGAGTCCGGCGCGCCCGCCAAGACATCAAAGACGATTGAATTGTTCACCACGACAATGCGCCCATCGCTGCCGAAGTTTTGGCTAAGTTTAACATGGCAATACTGCCGCAAGCCCCCTACAGCTCCAACTTTGCTCCCAGCGACTTTCTTTGTTCCCCCGGATCAAGAAAAACATGAAAGGGACGCGATTCGACACGATTCCAGCGTTCGAAGCAGCTTCGACGAGGTCCCTTAACAGTCTTGCGCGCGAGACCTCCAGGGAGTCTATGAATAATCGAAAAAACGCTGACAGCAGTATGTTGATGCTCAAGGGTCATATTTCGAAGAATTTTAGTACACTGTACAAAAATGTTTAATAAATTTTGTATTCTAGGATCAGTCTTGAAACTTTGTAAACACACCATGTATTTTTGCATAAGAGTGTAACAGCTATTGCACCAAGATCTGAATATTCATAAAACTAGTTATAGTGCGAACTCACCTCACTTGCCATGTTTGACGTACAATTTCCAACTTATTTTTAATTCAACATCTTATTACAATGAACTGTTAGAAGTTAATTGGTTATTAGCTGCATACGTATGTGAATAATTTCATTTTTTAGAGAAAGGGCACTGTTAGAATACAAGATCTAATATAATTTGAGATAAAATCTGTCCAATAACGACTAGATTATCTAAGAGATTGCTTTAGAAAATATGCAAAATGTTTGATTTTATAACTTATGTTAAATATAAAACGTAAAATGGATTTAGAATTTTAAATGTGCGGTATATCTGAATAAATTCTCATAGACAAAAGCTGCGATATTTTTTTAGATTAAAAAACAAAACAAAAGGTTAAAAATAATCTGTTTGATATTTTGTATATCTTGAAATTGTAGAACAACGAAATATTTTATGTTTTACGAAAAATCTTAAATTTGGTGTTTTATGTTTTCATGTATCCTATCCATATTTTATAAAGAAATTCTGTAAGCAATCTTCTTCGACAAATCACTTGGCGGACTCTATATAAATCATTGAATCGCCTCATTTTTCGAAATGATTATTTTGAGCTCATTCCTTTATCGATTTGTTCTGGAGAGGGTTTTTTTTTTTAATTTTATTATTATTTTATTTATTTTCTTTTTAAAGGAAATTACACTGTTAGAAATCAAGACTTAAAATAATTTCATTTGACATAGGATCGGTCAAATATTTACTAAGAGATCTTTCCACGAAATATGCCAAATTAAATTGTTGATAATAAAATCATAAGACGAAATGCAATGTTCCACCTTGATCCAATCATAACCTGCATAATGTGAACTTTAAAAAGTTCACCGTTTACTTAAAAGGATATACATAATAATAATACACATTAATTTTCATACATTAGACAGACTTGACTACACTTAAATTAAAAAATATATAAAAACATTTAATTAAAAACTAAAAATACAAAAAGCGTTTCGCTGTGCAAACGCACAGCCTCATCAGTACACAATCAACTACAGCAGAATATCGAAACATGTCCTGGACACAGTCAAAATCAAGGTTAAAGTTAATCATTTAAAAACAAAAAAATATTCCATCGGGATCGCACCGGATTCGTTGAGTGTATAAGGATTTCAGCGATTCCTTTCCAGCGGTTTAAATTTCATTTTTTTGTTTCTTTACCATATTATAACACTATGTCAGAAAAAGTTTCATCTGTATTTAAATCTTTTGACCCTGGGGTTTCTTTTAAGCCAGTAAATAAATTAAGTTCTTTTTTAAATAGCCATAAACATAATTATGACGTAAAAAAATCAACCGGTGTGGTTTACATGATTCCATGCAGTAACTGTGATAACGTGCATATAGGTGAAACTAGCAGATCGTTGGATATCAGACTTAAAGACCATGTCGGCGCCTTTAAAAATGGAAGATTGAACTCTAAATTAGTACAACATGCCTATGAAACAGACCACACCCCAGCTTTCGAAAATTCTTTAATTTTGAAGAGAAATTGCAATACTTATCATTATAGATTGTTCATGGAGAGCTGGTTTACAAAATTATACCCTTATACACTCAACGAATCCGGTGCGATCTCGATGGAATATTTTTTTGTTTTTAAATGATTAACCTTAACTTTGATTTTGACTGTGTCCGGGACATGTTTCGATATTTTGCTGTAGCTGATTGTGTACTGATGAGGCTGTGCGTTTGCACAGCGAAACGTCTTTTGAATTTTTAGTTTTTAATTAAATGCTTTTATATATTTTTTAATTTAAGTATAGTCAAGTCTGTCTAATGTATGAAAATTAATTTAAAGATTTCAATTCAGACTTTAAAATGTATGTGTATCTTAATAATAGACATGTTACAAATTTTAAAAATACATTTTATTTAAATTTCCAAGTACTTCCGTTCTACAATCCCGCAATTATCGTCAAGTAATATTTTCATTAATTGCATTTCATTCATTCAAATGCGTCAGTTGGTTTTAAATGGGAGAGTCTATAATTCCTAGGGTAGCTGGAAGAAGAAATAGTATCTGATTAAACTTGTGTAGAGAAAAATATTCGGTTCCATAAAAATGAATGGATCGGCAATTAAATATTTCCCTCTAAGCAAGTTTAATCTGAAGCACTGCTACTTCTACTTCCAGCTACCCTAGGAATTACAGACTGTCCCTTTTCAAACGAAGTGACGTGTTTGAGTGAATGGAACTGCAATTAACGAAAATATTTCCTGGCGATGACTGCGAGATTGGAGGCCGAAAGTACCTGGAAATTTAAATAATATATATTTTTTAAACTTATTATTATTATGTGTCACCTTTTAAGTAATTGGTGAACTTTTTAAAGTTCATTTTATGTAGTTTAAATTGTTGATTTTATAACATATTTTAAATATTAAACATAAAAGGATTTAAATTTTTAAATATACGGTATATCTAAAGATTTTTTAAAGAAAATAAGCTATTAATTTTTTTTTTAATAATCAAAATGGCGAATGCAATTTTTTTTTTTTTAATCTGTTTGTTATTTTGTATATAGTGAAATTCTATAACAGTAAAATATTTTATATTTTACAAAAAATCTTAAAATTAATGACTGGACTCAATATGCACAGTACAGTCGTGAAAGAAAAAAAAGTAAACAACTATTACTATATTCTAACTCTGTAACAAATTATCACAGAAGAAAGTTACAAGTACCAAACGGTTGGAAATAAAGTTTTCTTTTAAATCAGGTATATAAATTTGCTTAAGAGGCCATCTACATATCAAAACGTATCCAAACTTTGTTTTTCTCAATAGCAATACTCAAGTTTGACGCCATACATTCTACAATCTTCAATTAGCTTAAATCCAAAATTTCATAAAATTCGTACAATTAGTTTTCGAGAAATTATTTATATAAAAATTAGCATATTTTAGGGGCTGTATCCAAGTTCGGTACTCAGTTGTTGTAATGCCACAGAATGACAATGACACTTCTATTAATATATTATATCTTGTCAATATGACCATTTCACTTGCTTAATATGTTTCGACTATTGCCATCCAAAAAATTTCAATAAAATGAGTAAAGTATATATTTTTTCAAATTATGCTTTTCTGCGCATCATAGACGGTCCCTTAAACCACCATTTTGACGTTTTTTAATTATAACTCGAAAAGTACTTGAAAACTGTAGGTTGCAATTCATATGTTTCTCGAATATTATGTTCATAATTCATAATTTATATTAGAAATTTTTTTTTATTACAAATTCAATGTATTAATTTTTCGATTTTTTAGTATTATAACCACACAAACAATGATCACATTAGGATTGTAATTTCAGGAGATATTAATAAAAATATGAAAATGTAATTTAACATTGGAAGCTCTAAATTTTGAACGTTTATAATTCAAAAACTTATCTGTCAAATGACTAGAAATTTCGTTTCGAGGAATAGTTTGAACCAAAGATTTATAATATATTGTCAAAATTGGGTGTTTTCAGTAAAAAAAAAAAAAATAAATAAATAAATAAATAAATAAAAATATTTGGTCTTGTTTTGACTTGTAGATGGCCCCTAATGTAAATTTTATATACGTAATTTAAAAGTAGACTTTATTTCCAATCGATTGGTACCAGTAGCGTTCTTCTTTTGTAATTAGTTGCAAAGTTAGTAGATAATGCTTATTATTTTTTTTTCTATGACTGTACAACTGAACCGCATCATTTTTGTAAATGGTTAAGCTCATTTTATCGATCTGGAATTTTTTTTATACTTTTTTCTTTTTTGAGGAAATGCACTATTAGAAATCAAGATCTAAAGTGATTTAATTTGAGATACGATCTGTTAAATAATTACTGAATTATCTAAGAATTTTTTTCCGGAAAATGTGCAAAATTTAATTTCTGATTTTATAACATATTTTAAATGAAACGTAAAAGGATTTAAAATTTTAAATGTGCAGTATACCTAAAAGTTTCTAAAAGAAAAAAAAAATGCGAATTCTTATTTATTTTTCATCAAAATGATCAAAGCAGTTTTTTTAAATCTATTTGCTATGTGTGTCTTGGAACTCTGTTGCAATGAAAAATATTTTTATTTTACAAAAAATCTTAAAAGTAATGGTTTATGTCTTCATATATCTTATCCATATTTTTTGAAGAAATTCCATATGCAATCTTGTTCTGCAAATTATTTCGTGGATTTAATATATACCACTGAACCGCAACATTATTGTAAATAATTATTTTAAGCTTACTCCTTTATCAATTTGTTCAGGAGGTTTTTAAAAATTAATATTATTTCTTTTAAAGGAAAGGACGCTGTTACAAATCAAGATTTATAGTAATTTAATTTGATATATAATCTGTTAAATAATTATTATATTATTTAAGAAATTTTCCCGAAAATATGCAACGTTTAAATTTCTGATTTTATAACACATTTGAAATATGAAACGTAAAAGGATTTAGAATTTTAAATGCATGGTATAACCAAAAAGATTCTCAAAGAAAATAAGCTGCCCTTTTAAAAAAAATTAAAATGACGAAAATATATTTTTACAAAAGAAGCTATTTGATATTTTCTATATCTTGAAATATAGATATGGATAATATCATGTTTGGTACATTTCAGTACACAAACAAAAAAATATTAAGGTTTTAAATTTTGTATCAGGTAAAAAAAGTGGTGTAAGTCATTAAATAAATAAATTAAAAACACTATAAATTATTAAGATACACCATATCACTTTCAAATACTTAAATCAGACGATGTAGATATGGCTAAACAGCACCGAAAACGGGCGATTTGAAGCAATTAAAATAACAAAACTTTGTAAAAAATCACCATAAAATAAAACAATACACAGGACGCGTTTCGAGCTAAAAACATAACAGCTCGTCATCAGCTACAGCAAACACGTGTCCGCAAGCGAACAAGGTCAAAAATGAACTGAAGGTAAAGAATGTTGCAAAGAATGTGACAGATGGCGCTACCTGAAAGAGGGACATGCAAAAGAGAAAGGTGTTGCCAAAAAAATAGAAGAGAAATTGATAGGGAAAAAATGGAAATAAACAAAATAAAAAAAAAAGTAAATTAAAATATATAAAGAATAATAATAAAGAAAGAAATATAAAAGAATAAAACAAGAAAAAACCAAAAAATCCTTTTTTTTTTTCAAAATAAAAATAAAAGAAACAAGAGGAAAGGGAAAATAATTACAAAAGTAATTTCCACGCCGGATATAGGAAAGGAGATGATGGGAGATCATTGACAAGATTAGCAGAATTTTTAGAAATAAAATATGCTTCATGAAAATCCAAGTGAGAGGGAGATGCAGGGAAAGAAATAATTTTGGCCATGGAGAAATTGAAACAATGACTGGAAGACCAACAGTGAGAAGCAATCGAGGTATATTGCAATCAGAGGTATATTGCAAATCAAGAAATCTCTAAATCTTCGATTGCTTCTCACTGTTGGTCTTCCAGTCATTGTTTCAATTTCTCCATGGCCAAAATTATTTCTTCCCCTGCCTCTCCTTCTCACTTGGATTTTCATGAAGCATATTTTATTTCTAAAAATTCTGCTAATCTTGTCAATGATCTCCCATCATCTCCTTTTCTATCTCCAGCGTGGAAATTACTTTTGTAATTCTTTTCTCTTTTCTCTTGTTTCTTTTATTTTTATTTTGAAAAAAAAAAAAAAAAAAAAAAAGGATTTTTTGGTTTTTTCTTGTTTTATTCTTTTATATTTCTTTCTTTATTATTATTATTTATATTTTTTAATTTAATTCTTTTATTTTAATTTTAATTTTGTTTATTTCTTTTATTTCCATTTTTTCCCTATCAATTTCTCTTCTATCCTTTTGGCAACACCCTTCTCTTCTGCATGTGCCTCTTTCAGCTAGCGCCATCTGTCGCATTCTTTGCGACATTCTTTACCTTCAGTTCATTTTTGACCTTGTTGGCTTGCGGACACGTGTTTGCTGTAGCTAATGACGAGCTGTTTTGTTTTTAGCTCGAAACGCGTCCTGTGTATTGTTTTATTTTATGGTGATTTTTTTTACAAAGTTTTGTTATTTTAATTGATGTAGATATGGATAATAGCAAGTTTGATACGTTTTGATATGTATACATTATGAGTGGACATTGCTATTCTAAAATTCCCATCGAATAACATGAGAGTGGACCAGTGGACGCAAGCAGAGCTAATACTTGGATCTCAGCTTGGATGACGTCACAGTGGACAATGTTTTAAATAGCTTTAATTTTGTTATGCAGTTTAAAAAACTCTCAGTATCGCAAGCTCAATAAAGAACATATGCAAAAATACAAAAGTGGAATGAAATATTTTATGTTTTACGAAAAATCTTAGAAGTAATGATTTATGTTTTTGTATATCTTATTTTATGAAGTACTTCCATAAGCAATCTTGTTCGAAAAATTACTTGGCTGACTATTTTTTAAATCATTGAATCACCGCATTTTTTAAATGAAAATTTTGAGATCATCCCTTTATCGCTTTGTTCTGTTTTTTTTTTTTAAATTAATATTTTACTTATTTTATATTTTTTAAAGGAAAGGCACTGTTAGAAATCATGATGTAAAATAATTTAATTTGAGATACGATCTTTCGAATAATTATTAGATTATCTTTGAGATTTTTCCGGAAAATATGCAAAATTAAATTGTTGTTTTTGTAAAACAGTTTAAATATAAAACGTAAGAGGATTTAGAATTTTAAATGTAATGCATGTATAAAAAGACATCGAAAAAATAAAATAAAATAAGCTGATTTTTTTTTTCTTTAATCAGAATGACGAAATCAGTTTTTTAATCGATTTGATATTTCGCATACCTAGATATTCTAGAACAACGAAATATTTTATATTTTACGAAAATTCTCAAAAGTAATGGTTTAGGTATTCAATCCATATTTTATGAAAAGTTTCCACAGACAGCCTTATTTGACAAATTATTTGGTGATATCACTGATAAAACCATATCTATGATAAAATCACTGAACTGTAGAATTTTTGAAAATGACTAATTTGAGCTCAAAGTTTTCTTAGAAAGTAATAAAAACATAAGCTATATTATTTTAAGAAAATACCGAGCGTAAACATTCCATTTTTAACGATTTCTAGCACATGTGTTGATTTATCGATCCTTATTGAATTAACTAATCTCTATCAAACATTAGCATTTATTTTCTTGAAATCATTTTTACCCGGATAAATTTCATTCATTCAAAAGTTATTCAGGACCAGAAAATTTTCTCCGAATTAATTCGCTAACAACTTGTCCTAAATTGTTTCTTGTGCAGAAAATTTTGTCTACGTAATTATGTTCGTGTGAGCTTTTGTTACAAAAGTTTGAGAATCACTGACATAGTAGATTTTAAGGAAAAAATGTAATGAAATTATACGATTAAATTTCAAAACATTGCGTGACTTGATTTGCATGCTTTTACTATTTTCATTATTGTGTATTGTTGAAATTTCCTGTAAAAATCACATAGGAAAGAAACCATCCATTATTTAATCTCTTCCGGATTGGAATCACGTATATGTTTTTTATTTAACTTACTATTATTTTTGGATATAAAGATGAAATTTTGTAATTGATTTTTAAATCACTTTCTTATATAGGCTAGAATTAAAAATATATGTATATACTCGTATATTCAGAGGCGTGTTTCCGATGACAATACAACACTTTAATATGTTTAGAAGTTAAGAGGGGATTCGTCTCTAGAACACAGAAAAGGGGTGTGCTTTAGCAATTTTTTTCTGGAATAAGAATAGAGAGATTAGCTCCGGGTTTTTCGTATGTTAGTTGTTATCATTTGAAGAACATTCAAGAAATTTGTATTGATGATGTAGCTCGATTTGTGTCAACGCCCCTAGATACTTGAGAAAGCCGTGACACGCGTCACAGAAACATCACACAAAGCAGGCAAAAAAAAAAAAAAATCTAACAACTTGCATGTTTTGTTTTCTTTGGATCGTGGAATTATTAATTATTATTAGAAAATAGGAATTAATAATTCCACGAGTCAACGAAATCGAAATATGCAAGTTGTTCGGACTTTTTTTCTTTGTTTTTCCTGCTTTGTCTGACGTTTTTGTGACGTGTGTCAAGGCTTTTATCATATATCTAGGGGGCATTGGTTATGTGAGTGGATGTCCTAGCGTGCGCGCTGTGCACTTCCAATCGGGCGGGATCCGATAGATAACCAGAATCATTTGCAATTAATTTTTGTTATACAGGATGTCAATAAAAGAATGTTCCAGTTTCAATGGTATATTATAACAATTTAATTTAGAATATCAACAACAAATCATATATTAAATTGAAGGTAAACTAACCTAGTTTTCCTTACAAATGTTCAAAATCTTTAGTTATATGGCACACATCCAACCTAAAGTCCAATTCTTCGCGCACTTCAGTTAACTAGTCCGGAGTAATGGAAGTAATATAGGCACTTCAATTCTGTGTCTCAACTCTAGAAAATCATTAGGTAGCGGCGGAACGTAGACACGACCTTTTACAATGCTCCCAAGGAAAAAATCGCATAGCTCTAACGGCTTTTAAATCTTCAGCCAGGAAATAACGTTTTACATTCAAATAGTCGCCATTTTGCGTATGTGTCATTGCAAGCAAGTCAATAAGAAAGCGGTACTAAACTGTTTGAGTAATTCTTTAACTGTCTTATCTATCTTAACTATCTTTAACTATCTTTATCTAAAACTGTTTGAGTTATTCTTTATATGTGACCTTACACCAACACTCTACATCGCTTACAGCTGATACTATTAAAATTTATAACTGGGACGTTCTTTTATGGATATCCTGTAGATTATGAAAGTAGATAAGATTGTCTGAAGCTTCAAGCACTTTCAAGTCAAAAAGCTGAAAATCAACGAAGTGGCTGCCATTTGAGAAAAAATACATATATGGGGCATTCTCACAATCTTTTGACTTTTAAGTCTCTGAATAATAATTTTTATTTTATTGCATAACAATATTAACGAGATAAATAAGTTTTGGACGATGTTGGGGAGTCCAAATATCAGGAAAACTCTAATACCGCCCCGTGTCCCTGATGCTGATCTTTAAATTTGGAGCTGTTTGAATAAAAATGTTGCAATAAAAGTAATTCATTGTAATTTTTTTCCGAAACTGGGACAATTGTTTTACATAAATATGTAGCAAAAAGTTAACCTCCACACATTTTTACGGTTGATATTATTTTTTGAACTCTGTCCCTGTGTTTTAGATTCCCTATCACGCCTCTTGCTAAACTTATACAGAAAATCACTTCAGATGCAGCGACAGAATTTTTTTCAAGTTTTTTCTTATTCAGAAATATGCTAGAGAAAGAATGTCTAAAATTCTTTGACAGGCAATTTAATGCAGAATTTAAATCAGCATTTAAATATCAAGTTCAAGCATCGTGGCTTTATTGTTAGTGTTACTGTCCCCAAGATTTACTCCTGTACTTTTCGAGGTAAATTAAATTTTTTTTAAATTTAATCCAATGTAAATAACTGTTTCTAAAAATCAATGAACATTGTGGCTATCACTTAGTCTTAACATGATTTGCCTAAAAATAGAGGTAATTTTCTTTCCCATCCCATCCTTACCATTACTTTTTTTTATTATTACCGCCCCCTTTTTACTATACCATCCCCTTTTTTTTTCCTGCCGTCTCTTCTTTAACACCACATAAGACAATGTTATACAAAAATTTTGTGCTAAAAATACTACATTGTTATTATTTCTTATTTGAATGTCCAACGGGTACTATACAAATTCATTAAAAGTAAAAACTTAGAAGAAAGTAGAAAGTTAAAGTGATAAAATGGTAAAGAAAATTAAACTCTCAAGTTTAACTTAAACCTCAGTTAAAAAAAAAAAAAAAAAAAAAAAAAAAATTAGCTGCTGACCATTTTTTCTTTATTTTGAATGATTAAGGCATAGGTCTATCAGATTAAAATGTTATTTTAGCAAGTTTAATTTCACCAGATTTTTATTCCCAAAACTCAAAAGATTGTGAGAATGCCCCATATACACTATATGGCCAAAGGTGACCAGCCACTTGCGATTTTAGACGTTTCGTTAAATATCTAGAGAACTAGATGATGAATTATCCTGAAACTCCAGATGTTTAAACAGAATAGTACAGGTCATACATTTCCGTGAGGATTTTTTCCCGAAATCCCATAGGGGGTCATCAACAAATTGATAAGAACGAATATATTTTGGATAACCCTGTAAAAACTAATATAGCAAAGGAGTTCAAACTGTAAATTATGATTAAGTGCCTTGTTGTAATAAACTGTGTTCATTTTAATGAGGATAGCGTGTATACTCGTAGAGAAATTAAAGTTTTTATAAAAAGAGTCCCAAATTTTGCCAAGTTTTTGCTTATAATTTGTAGAGTTCTTAGTATAAAAAGTTCTTTTTACAAAATATGGCAAACAACATTGTACACAATATCCTGTAATCAGAATTAAAAAAGAATAAAAATTGTATGAAAAATGAGCACGTTCACTAAATAATGTTTCACCGCGCATACCCGAATGTAAAGAAAATATAATTTGCATAATGTGTTAGCTAAATGTATAGAGCAACTTTTGTAAAAATCTCAAAAATATAGTTTGAAAAGTCTGAAAATTATCGTTTACAGAATAAGCTCAAAATCCGCTATTCCAAAAAGGAAGCAAAAAGATGAGGGGCTGTATCAAAATACAGTAGTACGTGAATATTGTGTATGCTATACTGCCACTAATGAATGAATATATAGATACTTTTGTAAAAGTCTCAAAAACATAGCTTGAAAAGTCCGAAAATTATCGTTATAGAATAAGCTCAAAATCCGTTGTTTCCGAAATGAATCAAGAATATGAGGGGTTGTATACATATATCCATTGATTAGTGCCAGTATGACATACACAATATTGCACGTACTACTGTATTTTTATACAGCCCTTCATCTTTTTGCTTCCTTTTTGGAATAACGGATTTTGAGCTTATTCTAATCAACGATAATTTCAAACTTTTCAAACTATGTTTTTGACACTTTCACAAAAGTTGGTCTATACATTTAGCTAACACATTATGCAAATTATATTTTGATTACATTCGGGTATGCGCGGTGAAACATTATTTAGTGAACGTGCCCATTTTTCATACAATTTTTACTATATTTTAATTCTGATTGCAGGGTACTGTGTACAAAGTTGTTTGTCATATTTTTTTTAAAGAATTAATTCATTCTTACTATTAGTTCACACTCTTCCTATATTTATTTATTCATTTATGTATATATCTTGTTCAAATTTTAAATCGTTAATAAAATACTTATTATACATCATATCAAGTTGAAATAAATTTTTTTAAACTTGTACTGGATGACAATTGATGTTAATACAGTTTTTTGAATATTAATTCATTAATTAAATTTTAATTAATTAATTTTAGTTTTACATGGGAGACAAAATAGCGGCCATTGGTTATTGAAGCATTTAATGCATCTTCATATCTATAAGGGGAGTTACCATAGGGGGGACCCTGTTCTGTCGCCAAATACCGCCAAGTTTGTCGCCAACTTGGCGATATATCTCCAAATTTGGCGACCAAAATGAGTCGCCAAAAGTGATGCCAACTTGGCGATATCTCTAATATTTCGCCAAGTTCCCATAGACTTCCATTGTAAACCTACTTGCTTATAGAAAATCAACAAATTGAGATATTTTAATTCACCAAAAACTAATATTAGCTTAACGAATTGTATTAAATTTTTCTTTGATGACCTAAGTAGGAATTGACTTTAAAAAATTTTTATATTACTTGTTTTTATATTAAGAGTTCTTTAAATTATAAGCAAAAAATTTGATAAAATTCGAGACTGTTTTTATGAAAGCCTGAATTTCTCTACGAGTATACATGTTATTCTCATAAAAATGAACACAAATTATTACAATAAGCCACTTAATCATAATCTACAGTTTGAACGTTTTTGCTACATTAGTTTTGACGAAGTTATCCAAAAGATATTCGTTCTTTTTCAATTTGTTGACTGTCCCTTATGGGGTTTCGGGAAAAAATCTTCGCGGAAATATATGACCTAAACTATACTGTTTACACAACTGGAGGTTAAGGTTAATTCTCATGTATTTTTCTGGATATTTAACAAAACGTCTAAAATCGCAAGTGGCCGGTCACCTTTGGCCATATAGTGTGCATTTTTTACCCGATTTTCGCTCTTTGGCGTGCTTCTAAAATTGTTTATTTTTTATAAAAAATGGTTGAAAATGGACCAAGCTCTAATATATTACCTTTAATTAAAAAAAAAATACCAAGATCGGTTTAATAGTTTTTTAATTCTGATACCGCACTAGTTGAAAAAAGTCATTTTGCATAAAATGCATTTATACTGCTCCAAAGCAGCATAAGCCTACGAACGCGCTTCACTAACACATTAAATAACTATACGAAAGAACTTTGAATTCGACCAAATCGATTCACTGGGATAATCTACAGACTATAGGAAATAGCAAAATGCAAATAAGAAAAAAAAAATCAATCGAAAAAAACAACCCCCCCCCCCCCTTAAGTTAATAAATTTCTGTTAGGTCATTTTTCCTTTAGCCGGTCACAGGTGATAAATCGCCAAATATTCTTTATGGTTACAATTGTATACGAGTTACAGCAACAATGGATTTAATTATACAGCAAACGACGATTTTCAAAAATTCCAACAAGCTATGAAAGTGTACGAATGTTTTAAACATCAAGAAGTAATATAAAAATTTTGTTTTTAAAGTCAATTACTACTTAGGTCATCAAAGAAAAATTTAATATAAACCCTTAAGCTAATATTAGTTTTTGTTGCATTAAAATATCTCAATTTATTGATTTTCTATAAGCAAGTATTGGTTTACAATGGAAGTCTATGGAAATTTCGCGAAATATTAGAGAAATCGCCAAGTTGGCGTCACTTTTGGCGACAAACAAGGCGGTATTTGGCGAAAGAACAGGGTCCCCACTATGGTAACCTCCCTTATAGATATGAAGATGCATTAAATGCTGTTCAATAACCAATGGCCGCCATTTTGTCTCCCATATAAAACTAAAATTAATTAATTAAAATTTAATTAATGAATTAATATTTGAAAAAACTATATTAACATTAATTGTCATCCAGTACAAGTTTAAAAAAATTTATTTCAACTTGTTAGGATGAACAATAAGTATTTTATTAACGATTGAAAATTTGAACAAGATATATAAATATAGGGAGAGTGTGAACTAATATAGGAATTAAAAAGTAGAAAATAAAAAATAAAGATTGTAATTATATATTTTTTAAATACTCTTTAATCAATTGATAGTGTCAAATTATTTAAAATATGGGCAATCAATTTAGAAATCTTTAAAAAAATTTTAAATAATAATAATACCAACGAGTTACTTATAACTCGTTGAATAATAACACGTTATAAATAACAAGTTAACTATAACTCATTGAATAATATTATATTTTTTTTTCATTTTGTCTGCCATATCTTAAAAAGAAATAGAGCAAAAATGATAATGTTTGTTATAAATGCAGTAGCTCGCGCTTCCTAACAAGCATAAAAAATGCAGTGAACTTTCCTTAATCGAGTTCAGTGTCCACAACAAATTAATGTACTTCAAAGGAAATTTTGGGGAAAGATCATGAATTGTCAAGAAATTGGCGTAATTTTCAAGATAAACATTGAAAGCTTAGAGTGTTTTTTTTAAAAAGAACTTTTTCACTTTTATACTTACTATTTTTACGTGCCACAATCAATTAGTCCTAATCTTTGTCTTGCCTAATGGTAGAATTTTTTCATTAAAAGTGACGAATGATAGTATACGTAATTCCAGGTATTAAAATTAAAATGTAGTTATATGACATCCATTCTGAAGGGGCTAAGTGAAATACATTGGTTTGACAAATACAATTTTTTTTACTTACCCATCATACGTAGTATAAGGTAAGTCTTGTAATCGTTTTAAAAATCGAAAAAGAAAATTGACGGATTTACACGTTTCAGACACTGGGGATTCCGAAAAACATATTTTTAGAAAGAAAAAAAATTCCGCCCGTCTGTCTGTCTGTCTGTCTGTTTGTGTGTGTGTTTGTAAATACTCTATATCCCAAACAAATTGAGATAGAGACTTGAAATTTAGTGTGCATTTAGTATGTAATAATTGGAAGAAATCTATTGAATTTCAGGAACTTCGATTATCCGAAACTATCTTTTTCGGACTCGCGAAATATTCGTTCTGATAAAAGGTATACAAAAATTTTCGAAATTGTTCATTTTAAGGAGTGAATATAAAAACTATAAAAAAAAAACATAAATTTTGTATAAAGAATGAAGTCGATCGGATAATTAGTTACCGAGATATTTGTAATCATATTTTCCGTACTCTTCGATTTTTCATGACCCTGTATTTCATTCAAATTTCAATTCAAAGATATATTTTAATTGGAAATGAGACGCTTAATCCGACGCAGTAAACCGTTACCGCAAATTGTAAATAGTACTATTAATAAACATGTTAGTTTTAGGTAGCTTTCTTTACAAAAAAGCTACCTATTGCAGCAGTTCGGAGGAAAGCGATTTCAAAAAATTTTGGTATATTTTCATCGATCATGACCCCCAGACCCCGAAACCACCCTCCGTTCAAAATTTTTATATATATATATATATATATATATCTGACCTATGTCACACTGTAACTCCCGTAATTATGAACCGATTTCGATGTAATTCGGTGTGTACATAGTACATACCAATGTCTCGACCGAGTTCTTTGGCCAGCTTCATCCGCCGTTTTGTTTCAAAATGGCGGCCATTTAAAATTTTTAAAAAAATTTAAAACTTGAAATGTGGTACCAAAAAATTAAAAATGGAAAAATATTTTTTTCTTATGTATTTGACCTTTATACAAAGATTCCGGAGCAGTTTTTGTTTCGTCTATATCTTAAAAAATGGCTGAGTTATAGCATTTTGAATTTCTAGCGAGGCTGACATTTTGAAACGTTCTGAATTTTGTCACGCGATAAAAGGCGTATTTATGAACCGATTTGGATGTAATTCGGTGTGTATATAGTACATACCAATCTCTCGACCGAGTTCGTTGGCCAGCTTCATCCGCCATTTTGTTTCAAAATGGCGGCTATTTAAAAAAAAATTTTAAAATTTTAAATTTGAAATGTGGTACCAAAAAATTGAAAATGGAAAAATATTATTTTCTTATGTATTTGACCTTTATACAAATATTTCGGAGCGGTTTTTGTTTTGTCTATATCTTAAAAAATGGCTGAGTTATAGCATTTTGAATTTCTAGCGTGGCTGACATTTTGAAACGTCCTGAAATTTGTCACGCGATAAAAGGCGTATTTATGAACCGATTTGGATGTAACTTCGTTTATACATAGTACATACCAATGTCTCGACCGGGTTCGTTGGCCAGCTTCACCAGCCATCTTGTTTAAAAATGGCGGCCATTTAAATTTTTAAGAAAAATTTAAATTTGAAATGTGGTACCAAAAATTGAAAATTGAAAAAATATTTTCTTCTTATGTATTTGACCTTGATAAAAAGATTCGGGAGCAGTTTTTGTTTCGTCTATATCTTAAGAATTGGCTGAGTTATAGCATTTTGAATTTCTAGCGTGGCTGACATTTTGAAACGTCCTGATTTTTCTCACGTAATAACAGGCGTATTTATAAACCGACTTGGATGTACCTTGGTGTGTACATAGTACATACAAATATCTCGACCGAGTTCGTTGGCCAGCTTCATCCGCCATCTTGTTTCTAAATGGCGGCCATTTAAAGAAATTAAAAAATAAAAAAATTTAAATGAGATACGAAAAAATTGGAAAATGAAAAAGATTTTTTTTGAATGTGTTTGACCTTAATACAAAGATTCCGGAACAGTTTTTCTTTCGTCTATATCTAAAAAAAAAAATGGCTGAGTAATAGCATTTTGAATTTCTCTTGTGGCTGACATTTTAAAACGACCTGATTTTTGTCACGCGATAACAGGCGTATTTATGAACCTATTTGGATGTAACTTGGTCTGTACATAGTACATACCAATGTCTCGACCGAGTTCGTTGGCCAGCTTCATTCGCCATCTTGTTTCAAAAGGGTTGCCATTTAAAAAAATTAAATTTAAAATTCAAAATGAGGTATTAAAAAATTGGAAAATGAAAAAGATTTTTTTATGTGTTTGGCCTTGATACAAAGATTCCGGAGCAGTTTTTGTTTCTGAAAATTTGTTCTTTTGTTGATATCTTAAAAAATGGTTGATTTATAGCACTTTGAATTTCTAGCATGGCTAACATTTTGAAACGATCTTGTATTTGTCACGCGATAACACACGTATTCGCCTATTTCGATGTAAGAAGGCATGTGGATAGTATACATCAACACCTCGACCAAGTTCGCTGGCCAGATTCATCAGCCATCTTGTTTCAAAATGGCGGCCATTAAATTAAAATATATATATATATATTTAAAGTGAGGTGCAAAAAAATTAGAAATTGAAAAAGGTTTCTTTCTTAAGTATTTGATCTTGATATAAGGATTCAGGAGCATTTTTTGTTTGTCTTTACCTTAAAAAATGGCTCAGATATAGCAGTTTCAATTTCTATTGTGGGTGACATTTTGAAAAATCTGATTTTTTGCATGCGACAGCACTCCTATATATTAACCGATTCCGATGTGAGTGAGCATGTGCACAGCAATTACTAAGGTCTCGACCAAGTTCACTGCTTAGCCTCATCCACCATGTTGTCTTAAAATGACAGGCACTTTAAGAAATTGCCGAATTTGGCAGCCAAATATAAGTTACTTTAAAGAAAAGCAGCTTGGATAAAGCTGACTAATTTCGCGAAATTCTCATTCATTATATTGATAAAAATTAGTAATTGAATCTCCTATATTCGGTTTCCACTAAATTGAGCTTCGTGTGTTTGCATGATATAAGTTGGCTTTTTTTAAATAAGGATTATGAAAGCTACCTCTTCCTCCCGGCACTGGCCGGAAGGACTTTTTTAATTTTGGTATCTATTTTACAACCATGAGTCGTATTTATTTTATTAATTCTATTAGTTTTATTTCAGGTAAAGTTTGGTTAATTAGTAAGGATTGTTAGTGTTTAATTTTATATTCTGAAATTATTTGGACGATTGTTTCTCGAGCGGAAATGCACATAGGGTGTGCGGTCCATAAGCTAACTTCGTCTTTAAAAACATTCACAACGCCTTCGGGTAGGTTTGAGGCAGTTGCCTCCCACCTTAATTGGAATAATTGAGGCATTTAATTATCTCGGAAGTTTAGCCAGGACCTTTGACGATCACAATGTTTTTGTATTTAATTACATTAATTTTATTAACACTATGAATATCAGGTAAAAGAGTGATTAAGCCTTGCTAACCTTAATTCTCTCTAGGTAATCGGGTGTTGAGTCTCCCCTCCCCTCCTTTCTACTCCCCCTTTACCATAATTTCATAATTAGGGACCATTCCCCAGGTCACTCTCTATATGTCTGGGTTGGATTTTAAGGATTTAAGTGGTTTGTTTTAATGAGCACAGATCTATCCAGCACCCTGTAAAATAAATCTACGAAATAATTTATCGCTACAACATACAAATATGTGGATATTGTACAATATTATGTATTCATTTGTGTAAGAATAGCACTTACATTCATGGAGATATAGCAATTTTATTTTTAAGTTCAATTTTTTTTTCATGTTTTTAGCTCATAAGGGTCTTTAACCAAATTTAACAGTCAGCTCTATGAAGCAACATATATATAAAACTAGTCGTAGGGAGCGACCGTAATACTTACCCATCATGGATATACATAATATAAAATATGAAAATGAAACATGTGATACATGCTAAGCATTGTATCATATGTTACTTTATTCATAATTTAATTTACTTGGACTCCCTTAAAATAATTAATATAATTCCTTAAGCTAATATTACTTTTTTTGCTTTAAAATATCTCAATTTGTTGATTTTCTGTAAGCAAAGAGCTAACAACGTCAAAAAACACGTCATTTTATCAAGGATCATTTTTTTATATGTTCTTCCGTTTTATGGTGTAATACGTTTGCGAGCGGTCTGGCTCTCCGGAGACGTTGCGTTTACCTGCGGGAGAAGGGGTTATGCAATTCAAAAAACTTCAAAATTACGTCATTTTATCAAGGCTCATTTTTCCATATGTTCTTCCGATTTATGGTGTAGTACGTTTGTAGGCGGTCTGGCAGTCGGGAGACGTTGCGTTTACCTGCGGGAGAAGGGGTTTTGCAGGTCAAAAAACTTCAAAATTACGTCATTTTATCAAGGCTCATTTTTCTATATGTTCTTCTGTTTTATGGTGTAGTAGGTTTGCGGGCAGTCTGGCAGTTGGGAGACGTTGCGTTTACCTGCGGGAGAAGGGGTTATGCAGGTCAAAAAATTTCAAAATTACGTTATTTTAGCATGATTTTTGTTTATAACATCTGTTCCTACTAAATATTTGTGATATTAATCCATTATTGCTAGACGTTACCTATGTCGCTAAGACCCTACAGGATCCACATTTATAGGTAACATATTACTCTTTGGTTAACAGGCAACGTATAATTAATTTTCCGGACATAAATTCGGTTGCAAAGTTAATGCCAGACGGCTTTAAATATGGTAAAAGTGCCTGGTTCAAGAGTGTTTTATAGTTTAAAAATTATAAGTCATCTTTACGTTATTTTATCAAGCTTAAAAATAACAAGATATTACTCTTAGGCTAACAGACATCCTATAATTAATTTGCCGTACACAAATTCGGTTGCAAAGTTAATGACAGACGGCTTTAAATATGGCAACGAAACTACCTGTTTCAAGAGTGTTTTATAGTTTAAAAATTACAAGTCAACTTTACGTTATTTTATCAAGCTTAAAAATAACAAGATATTACGCTTAGGCTAGCAGTCAACCTATAATTAATTCGCCGGACACAAATTCGGTTGCAAAGTTAATGCCAGACGGCTTTAAATATGGCAACGAAACTACCTGTTTCAAGAGTGTTTTGTAGTTTTAAAATTATAAGTCATCTTTACGTCCTTTTATCAAGCTTAAAAATAACACGATATTACTCTTTGGCTAGCAGACAACCTATAATTAATGTGACGGACACATATTCGGTTGCAAAGTTAATGCCAGACAACTTTAGATATGACAACGAAAGTGCCTGATTCAAAAGTGTTTTATAGTTTAAAAAATTACAATTACATAAATTTACATTAATTACACAAAATTAAATTTTTTTCGTCAAGCACTATATATATATATATATATATATATATATATATATATATATATATATATATTTACAAAGAAACGAATGTTGCTATGCTAACAATTAAGGGTTGACTGTCATTAAATGAACACAAATCCCTACAAAAGATGCCATTTCTTGAAACAGGCACTTTCGTTGCCATATTTAAAAGAGTCTGGCATTAACTTTGCAACCGAAATTATGTCTTGCAAATTATTTATAGGTTTTCTGACAGCCAAAGAGTAATATGTTACCTATAAATGTGGATCTGGCAGAGTGTTAGCAACATTGTGATATTAATCCATTATCGCCAGATGTTGCCAAATAGTTTGTAGAAGCAGATTTTATAAACAAAAATCATGCTAAAATGGCTTAATTTTGATGTTTTTTTCACCTGCATAACCCCTTTCCTCGCAGGTAAACGTAACATCTCACTTCAGCCAGGCCGCCCGCAAACGTACTACACCATAAAACGGAAGAACATATAGAAAAATGAGCCTTGATAAAATGACGTAATTTTGAAGTTTTTTGACCTGCATAACACCTTTTCCCGCAGGTAAACACAACGTCTCCCGACTGCCAGACCACCCGCAAACGTACCACACCATAAATCGGAAGAACATATAGAAAAATGAGCCTTGATAAAATCAGGTGACGAAAACGTTGCTAGCTCTTAGACTACAAGTAAACACTAGGTTTACAATGGAAGTATATGGGAATTTGGCGAAATATTAGAGATACCGCCAATTTAGCTTCACTTTTGGCGACTAATATTGGTCGCCAAATTTGGCGCTATATCGCCGAGTTGACGACAGACTTGGTGGCATTTGGCGACAGAACAGGGTCCTCCCTATGGTAATCCCCCCTTACAGGTATGCAGATGCATTAAATGATAACATTTATGATAAGCCATTTTTGGCATTTAATCTTATAGTTTGGCGATAGCTTTTGGGTTGACGGGATTATCGAGTAGTACCGAATTGCGTAAAAAACAACATCCTTATAACACAAAAAATTATAATCATATTAACTAACTGTTTACTGCGTTGGATTAAGCGTCTCATTTCCAATTAAAATATATCTTTGAATTGAAATTTGAATGAAATACAGTGTCATGAAAAATCGAAAAGGGTGAAAAATATGATTACAAATATCTCGGCAACAAATTATCCGATCGACTTCATTCTTAATGCAAAATTTATGTTTTTTTATTTTCTCTTAAATTCAATCCTTCAAATAAACAATTTCGAAAATTTTTGTATACCTTTTATCAGAACGAATATTTCGAGAGTCCGAAAAAAATAGTTCCGGATAATCGAGGTTACTGTTATTCAATAGGCTTCTTACCATTGTTACTTCCTAAGTACACACCGGATTTCAAGTCTCTCTCTCAATTTGTTTGGGAGATAGAGCGTTTACAGACACACACACACACACACACACACAAACGGACGGCAATTTTTTTTTCTAAAAATATGTTTTTCGGAATCTCCAGTGTCTGAAACGTGTAAATCCGTCGAAAAAAAATTTCGATTTTTAAAACGATTACAAGACATACCCTATACTACGTATGATGGGTAAGTAAAAAAAAAAAAAAAAAAAAAAAAAAAAAAAAACAGTCAAATGTTGTGAAAATTCAAACGATATAGGCGATAGAGTGAGCTGATTTTTAGTTACTCTCTGAAAGCAGATAAATTAAAAGGGATTTTTCCATAAATTGTCATTTAAAATTTATATTTTTTATTGGTGCTTTATTCTTCTTGGAAAACCACCAGAACGAACCTATTTCAAGAAAAAAAAAAAGATGTATCAAAATCGAAGCATTTATTCAAATCTACTCGTTGACATTCATTAAATACTAACTCCTTTGTTGAAAGTCAGTTAATAAAAAATGACTTTCTGTGGAAAATCCCTAATCATTCAGATGCTTTTAGAGAGAAACTAAAAATCAGCTCACTCTATCGCCGATATCTTTCTTAATTTTCATGAAATTTGACTGTTTTTTTTATATCTGTTGCTCCATAGAGTTGACTATTAAAATATTTTTAAAATATTTGTTATCGCTCGCGCATGCACAGATAAAAAATATTTCATACAACTGCTCATATTTCATCAAATGTTTAATATATTCATACTCCAATTGTACAGTACTACTACGATCGTTTCTACTACATTTTACGAAATTTTCTGAAACTGGCGTTAAATTTGATTGAAAACCCTGCATGATATAAACAAAAAACTTACACAAATCTATACGCATATTGTATACACATATTGTATATATTGTGTACATTATCCACATAATCGTGTGCTGTAACGATCGATCATTTCGTGCATTTTATTTTACAGGGTGATCTCAAATATTATTATTTTTCTTTGATTTTTTGTTGACCCCCTAATTGTCCTTCTGATCAAATTGCCGTTGATAAATATGAAGTGAAACATATTCTTCATAATCCCTACGTTCCAGAAAAATCCGTCTAGAATATCTTTAAATAGTCGACAAAATGTCCAAAATTGAAAGTGTCCAATGATGTGATTAATGGTCATGTAGTGTATTTTACAACGTGCTGCTCCAAATATCCGCATTTATCATAATATCCAAAAATAACTTCTTATTAAACCGAACATTTAATGAATGTAATATGTATTATGAAAATATGTTATAAGTCATACTGCAGTTATTTAAGCGCTGTCTCTCGCTTTATAATTACATTCTTTCTTCGCCAGACGACTGAACCAATTTTCTGCTTAGAGAGAGCTTTAATTTATTTGCCGCATCGCGGTTGTTATTATGATTTTGTCCTCAATAGCGTCATAAATCCCTTCCATGTTCTTACATTTTTGTTTCAATATCCTGCATGTAAAGTAAGTAAAATTTCCTCTGAAGCAGATTATTTAAGGGGAAACAACATCTACACGCGTATAATATGTATAGATATTTAAAATTAAATTAAATTTATAATTGCTTCGTGTTTTATCAGAAATCATTTATTTATATATTTTTTAAATAGCACGTATTTTAAGTACCTTTTTTTCAGTTTTATGGGAAAATGGCAACGAAAAGATATAATTGCTATTTTTCCTTTACTTTCTACGGAAATGGAGTACTTGAGTTTCGAAAATTAAACAAATGACGCTAAAAACTACAAAAAAAAAAAAAAAAAAAAAAAAAAAAAAAAGATATCTCAAAAATAAATGGAGATGCAGTTTTTACACAAATTTCGTTTAAAATTACTTTTTTTTTTTTTAAACAATACGACGGTATAAAAACTGAAAATATGCAATGCTTAAAAGTTTAAAAAAAATTAGTAGAGATTGTTCCGTACATCTGCTTTGTTTTACGGCTGTTTTATACAACGGAACATTATTTTTTGGACATTTTTATAACAACAACAACAACAAAAATTTTGAATTTTGAATTTTTTATTATATACTTTTTATAAATATTTTTACGATTCTTTTTTAGGTGTGTTCGTAATTATATAAATACGTAGCACCTGTAGAGCTCGTCTGATTCGTCCGTCTCTCCGCATATAACAACGCAAAAACTACCCTAACCAATGGTTTGAAATTTAATATTTAGAATCGTTGCAGGATTTTGTCGAGTCATTTCAAATATTATGGGAATCGAATCCAAACTTAAAGAGATATTAATAAAGTTTTCTTCATTCTATTAAATCCTATTACACGTAATTAATTCAATGATATTCTATGATAGGTAATGATTCTAAGTTGACATGGTGATGACGTCCTATTTAAAAGGGATTCCTATTATTGTCATATTACTGATTTTAACATATATATAATCGTAATAAATTTTGTATTCATGAATTCTTGCATAAGAGTACAACAACTTTTGGCACCAAGAACTGAATATTTACAAAAGTAGTTATAGTATGAAGGCACCTCATTTGCCACGTTTAAATACAATTTCCGACTTGTATTTTCTGGTATAATACAAAGACAACGTAATAATTAGTATAAAGAAGAAATAACGATTCAAAAGTATGAAACGTGGACTTTAAATTCATGGCAAAACTAGTTTTGAAAGAGTAATTTTGTCGTATAATATTAAAAATTTTTTAATTGTTTTAGTTTTTTTTATTAAAATAATTTTTTTTTATTCCTATTAAACATAAATACCAGGTGAGCCAAATGCTCGTTAAAACTTTAAAAACTCATAAAAAAGGAAGAAATTATGATAAAGGAGTGCGGTTTGCAGGAAAGGCTCACAAGGTAGTCAGATTTTGTTTTAGCACCAAAAAAAAAAAAAAAAGTTAAAAAATCACATGTGGAAGGCGCTGATGACCCGAAACACAATGAAAAGACAATACGCTTCATTCATTTGTTCTTCCAACAACAAATGTTCAACATGATCTCCAGAAAATTCTACGACACTATTGTTGTCCTGTTCATTGGTTTCGGGTCGTCAGCGCCCCCTACAGGTGATTTTTTAACTTTTTTTTTCTTTTTTTTTTGCTGCTAAAAAAAATCCGACTATCTTGTGGGTCTTTCCTTGCAAACGGCACACCTTTATCATAAATTCTTCCATTTTTATGAGTTTTTAATGTTTTAACGAACTTTTGGGTCACCCGGTAAATAAATGCAAAAAGAATTAATTATCAAAATTAATTTATAAGCTTCCTAATCGAAGATATCACTTATATAGCTTCCTTCACTCAATATCCTTCATTTCGAACTTTTCTGGTCGCCTTTGTTAATTTAACATAAATTATGTTATATCGTAGACTTACGCATTATTTCTTTATCTAAAACTAGGGGGCTCTGCCCCCTACTAGCTGCGCTCGTCAACCCCCGTTCAGACACCGCAGACTCTAAAAGTACGCTAATTTGATCGGCTTTAAAAAGATTTCGGAAGATTGAATTATAATTTAAAAAACAGTAGCGATAAACGGATTTCTATTCATTTCTCTTTGATTGGGGAATTTTAAGGCCAAATCCTCTGCGGTACTACTTGATTATCCCGTCGACCAATTTCGCCAAATTATACAAATTGCCATAATTTTTATTTTAAATAACGAAAGAACAAATAAATTAGTGCAACATTAATAAAAATACAAATAAAACGTCGAAATAAAAATAACTTGATGAAGTAGATACGTGTAACTTGCTTAAAGTCAAGTTAATGTGACATTTACGATCAACCGCTATTGGCATTTAATCTTATAGTTTGGCGAATGATAGATTTTTGGTCGGCTGGATAACTAAGTAGTACCAAAGATACAATCGCTGTTTTCGTCTTTGATTAAGTAAAATAAGTTAAACATTTCAAAATAAGCTAATATAAATGGAATTAAGTAAACAGAGTCTTTGTCTCCCAGTATTTTTTAACAAAGCGAAAAGAAAGTTCTTTTAAATAAGACATTTTAAATTAATCGTTTTTAATCTGACGTAATTTTGACGAAACTATTCTTTTTCTTTTTAATATTCACGTGAAAATACTTTTGTTAGAAATGAAATATTATTTGCGCTTTCCTAACAAAAATAGTTGAAAAGATCCTCACAAAATATCAAATAAATGTCTAGCGCAATTTCTAAATTTAAACTGTTTTGCAATATTATTTTGTGTTCATTTTATGTAATAACTATAATGTGACGTAAATATGACGTAATTTCTCCTATTTAAGACTTCTAACGCTAATGAATTATTATTTTACGATTACCTTTCTCTCTTAAAATTCACATGTAAATATAGTTTTTATGACGTAATTTTTAATAAGTTCCTGCTTTTTGTACATAATTATTTAATTCTAATTTCAAATGTTTTTTTTCTGTTTATAATAGTCACGTGTAAATAAATTTTTAATTTATTTACACGTATTGTTCGATCACGTACTTGAAAATTGCTCAGTTTAATGTCCGTGATTCATGAACTACTCAAAAAACTCGTTAATGACTTCAAAGCGTTGCAACCATGTTCATTTGTAGGATACCTTTACACTCATCTCTCTAAATACTTATATAAAACAGGGTTCGCACAGACTCCTTAGACTCCTTGGAAACTCCTTAGAAATGAAAACATTCCCAAGTAGTACTTAGAACTACTTAGATAAGCAAACCACTACTTAGAAACTCCTTATATTCTATTGCGGCTTCGGACGCAAGCGATATTGCTGCCGAGGAAAAAAAAAAATGTGAATGAAAAACGCACGGTAAATCCTTTATGCACGTCATTCATCTGAAGCACAACATTGATTGGGTAGGGTAATCTTAATAGCAGGGCTTCCATTAGGTCCGTAAAGTCCGTTTTTCGACACTGTTAGCCGACCTTTTTTTTAAAATTTTATCGATGTTTGGCATTTAGCCAAGAATCTACGAAAAATCGCGTTTTTCGCAAATATGTTCCACAAAAATACCGTCAAATTTCGTCAATCGATCGCGGAAAAAATTCGTAAATTTTGTCGAAGGATCGTGAAAAACGCGAATTTCTCCAACAGATCGCGGAAAAACTCGGATTTCTTAAAAAGACGCGAATTTCTTAAAAGACAGCGAAAAAACGCTAATTTACTCAAAGGATCACGAAAAAACGCGAATTTCGTTAAAGATAGAGAAAAAAAGCAGATTTCCTCAAAAGATCTCATAAAACACGAATTTTCTCAAAAAATCACAAAAAAATGCAAATTTCCTCAAAAGATCTCGAAAAACACGCGAATTTCCTCAAAGGATCACGAAAAACACTTTTTCCATCAAAAGATCGCGAAAAAAAAAGTTATAGTTTCGTAAAACGATCGAAATAAAACGCGAATTCCATTAGATGATCGCGAAAAAACGCGAATTTCCCCAGAAGATCGCGAATTTTGTCAAAGGATCGCGAAAAACACGCGAATTTTGTCAAAGGATCGCGAAAAACACGCAAATTTCGTCAAAGGATCGCGAAAAACACGCGGTAAAAGATCTCGAAAAAAAGTCAGATTCGTTAAACAATCGAAATAAAACGCGAATTCCATTAAAAGATCGCGGAAAAAAACGTGAATTTCATCATAAGATCGTGAAAAAAATGCGAATTCGTCAAAATTTCACCTTCAAAGAAAGCTATTACCGCTGTTCTAAAAGAATAAATTCACAACTTTTTTCTTGTATGTTGCATTTAGCATTTTTTTTTTTTTTTTTTTTTTTTTGCCTTTTAAAATTTTCTTTAAGATGTATCATGCATGTGATATACATAAGTGTTTGGGGTTTGACTAATCTCTATTTATATGACCTAGGGGTGATTCTAGTCCGAATTTTCCGAAAATTTAAAAAAATCTGTCACCTTTCCTTCAGACATATGGTCGCCGAAAAAAAATAAATTTTGTCAATCATTTGCAGAAAAATCACCAATTTCGCCAAAGGATCGCGGGGAAAACGCAAATTTCGTCAAAGAATCCCGAAAAACCCCGCAAAGTTCGTCAAAAGATTGCTAAAAAATTCACAAATTTCATCAAAAGATCGCGAAAAACCCACAAATTTCGTCAAAAGATTGTGAAAAACCCACAAATTTCGTCAAAAGATCGCGAAAAACTCCACAAATTTCATCAAAAGATCGTGAAAACCCAAAAATTTCGTCAAAACATCGCGAAAAATCGGCAAATTTCGTCACAAAAGATCGCGAAAAATCGGCAAATTTCGTCAAAAGATCGCGAAAAATCGGCAAATTTCGTCAAAAGAGCGCGAAAAATCGGCAAATTTCATCAAAAGAGCGCGAAAAAAACTACAAATTTTGTCAAAAGATCGCGAATTTCGTCAAAGAGCCACGGAGAAAACGCATAGCTAGTGTCGGGAGTGGAATCTCCCTCCCCCCTCTTTGATGTAACTTTTCAGAAGATTTGCTGTGAATTTCAGAAATTTTTTTTTTACTCAGAATCACCCCTGTGACCTGACCATTGGTCACTGTATAAGAAAATAGATAGTCAATTTTGTATTTAAACTTACGAAATCAATAAGCAATATATTGTGAATACTGTACAATTTTAGCACTCACAATTAGATTCTAATAGAGTAAAATTTGTTTTTGAAATGTTTTTCTCTCCAAATTGGGCATTAAAAATTGGAGTGTGCATACCACATAACGATGCATCGACAAAAAACATCGACGAAAAAAAAAAAGTGACAAATCCTTAAAATTTTTTGGACTCCTTGGATTTTTTGGGTACTCCTTGGATTCTTTCTTCCCAACTCTGTATGAACCCTGATAAAAGTAAATAAAACACTTTTTCACTCAAAAAAAATAGAACAGCTATCAACAAAAACATTTATTAACTCAACTTCAAAAAACTAAACACAATCATTGGCACATACGTTTACCCAAAAACATATTCTCAATTTTAAAATGTGACATTGATTAAATCATACACCATGAGGTAAGCCAAAATTTAGTTAGATATTCTAAAAGGTAGGAAAATAAGAATAAATTAATGGAATACCTAACACGTATAAATATTTTTTTTTATTTGAAGCAAACATTATTGTTTGCGCTGTTTATACAGTTGGCAACAGTTTAAATTAATATCACTTTCTAAAATATGTAAAAAATATCTCTAGAAATGCTGAAAATTTGAATTTAAAATAGAAGTAAAACCTCAAAAAATGAGTCAAATTAATAAAAGAAATACAGTCTGCACACCGGGAACTTCAAACGTATAAAATGATCTAAAAATTATTAAATTTCCATGAATTGTTTTTACTCCTATAAAACTTTTTTAGTGGAACGATTTTGTCCAACTTTAGCATTAAATATATCTTAAAATAATTCTTCGATTTGAAAACTGTCTGCATCAGCGTGTTTATCTAACATTTCTGTATAATACTACCGATTTTCATATTTTTGTATGCATTATGTTTCTTAATATTAACGAAGAAAGACCTCCGGTCAGCAAAAATTCAAAACCGGCGGCGGCGGCGGTGAAGGCGGTAGTTACTTTTTTTAAGAATAGAGAGATAAAGAAAAAAAAACAACATTTTGACATTTCTAATTTAAGTTTTTATATAAAAAATAAGAGATAATATTTATATGGTCATGTACTTGTTCTTCCAGAATTTCATATGCATTTAAAAATATTTTTATCAATATGTCTCTTAATACATTTTAAATTAAGCTTGTAAATAATATATAAATAATTATAATAATTTATGCAATAAATATTAATAATTATATGTAATTATAATATATATATGTTATAATTAATGTAAATAATATATTTAAATATCATTTTGCAATATCCTAATAATTCAGTAATAACCAAGATTGATTTCATATTAAACCGTATTTATGATGAACATAAGTTATTGATATGTTATATTATACTGAGTATTATTTCTATATATAATGGATTGAGAAAACAAATATAATTCTATGTATCTTTCTAAATTAAATTTTTTTAAGTAAAATTTTTCAAAGTTATATTTAAACGAAAATGTACACGTGTTCAGTTATAATTATTAAGTATATTAAAAAAATTAGATAAAATATGTAATATGAACTTTAAAAAGTTCACTGTTTTACTTAAAAGGAGACTAAAATAATAAAAGGGATGTTACAAGTTACTTGCAACATTCCTTTTATTAGGTGCATTCATAATTATATAAATACCTAGCACCTATGAACGTCGTTCGGTCCGTCTGTCTGTCTGTCTGTCCGTCCGTACGCATATAACCGAGCAAAAATTACCCAACCGAATGGTCTGAAATTTGAAATATATAATTGTTGCAAAATTTTGTCGAGTTATCTCAAATTTTATGAAAATCGGATGTATAGTTTAATTACAGGGACAGCCAAAAGTTTTCCGTTACATTACAGCCAACGGGAAAAATATTTCGAGTGCATTTTAATGATGTTACAGCCTTTCGAACAGAAGGAAATTGATATGCACTTATGAAGTGCACTATATATACAAATAATGAAGTGCACTATATTTACTAAATACATATTGTACTAAATATACAATATATATTTAGTACAATATGCGGTGCAAAACATATTTATAAAACTAGTTATAGTACGAACCTCATTTGTGACATTTGACGTGCAATTTCCAACTTGTTATTTCAGTCGCTTTTAAGTAAAACAGTGAACCTTTCACTGAAGTTCATATATAATATTTTATGTTTCAGTCAAGGTGAAATATTGCGTTTCGTCTTATAATTTTATTAAAAAATAACTTTCAGGATATATTTTTATTTTTTAATACTTTAAGAAGTAAGTAAATGGCTTAAATGGTACGTGATATCCGAGAGTAATTTCATATTAAACCAAGCATTTAATGAACTTAGTATGAATTATGGATGTATGCTGCCATTCGGACTGCAGTTATTTAGAGTCTGTCTCTCGTTTTATAATTACATTCTTTCTGAGCTAGAGGTCTAAATCAATTTTCTGCTTACAGTAGTATTAACTGCTTAATCTGTATCGGGGTTTTTATTATAAGTTGTAAAGTTTTGTCATTAACAATGTCACATATCCTTTCAATATATATTTGCATTTCAACGTCTTATTTGTAAAACAAATATCCTTTCATCTCAAACCGAATAATTACTGAATGTAATAAAAATTATGGAGATAAAGTAAATAATTGCAAGAATGCGCTGAGAAAACAACAGGCTTTTAATATTTTTCTTTTCAAAGAAAATTTTGAATAAAAAATATTTACAGATAATAGTTAAATGTTGGTTCAACTGTTTGATTGTAGTTTCGTATGTATTTAAAAATATTTTTCGTAATATATCCTCTAATACGTAGAGACTTTAACTCTTTAAATAATATTTTGAAATATCTTTACACTCCATGCAATGATTTTAGAATGTTAAATCAAATGTATAATGGAAATAATGTAACTTATAGATCTTACATTATAGTTACAAGATTATTTCTTTATTCAGGGTGTTCCAAAATTCAACCGACAAATTAAGAGGGGTGATAGAATGCATCAAGAGGATGAAAAATTAGGGGGTGCTGTAAAGTTCCTGGCTTCAGTTACTTATAGTTGAAATAGAAAAACAAAATTAGGCTCATTTGAAAGTTCCATATCTTCTTATGTAACTCTAATGATATCAAGTGTTTTTGATTATAAAATTTTTTTCTGCTGAGAGTGAAAGCTTAGATAGTAGAAGCACAAGAACGTTTTTGGTCATTGGAGTTACGAGGCGTCATGAAGTTTTTGTTTCTACCGGGGATGTCAGCAAATGACGTTCACGCTGAGATAGCACAGATTCTGAGGATGAAATCTGGATTACATCTATGATCCAGAAACCAAAGAACAGTCAAAAGAATGGCGCCATAGGAGTCCTCGCGGCCGAAGACGTTTCGCAATCAGAATTCTGTCAAAAAGGTCATGGCATCAGTTTTCTGGGACAAAGACGGCATTCTGTTAATGGACTACCTGCTTTAGGGCTGTAGTATTACCGGAGGATATGAAACTAACCGGCTGTACAAGTTGAAGGAGAGAATCAAGCCCAGGGAAGTTGACAATGGGATTTTTTTCGTTGCATAACAGTGCACCTGCACACACGTCCAATGTTGTGGCTGTCAAATGAGGACCCTGTGCTTCCAACTGGTCAATTATCATTCCTATTCATCAGAATTAGTCCCTTCAGACTATTATCTGTTATCGAACTTGAAGAAACACCTTAAGGGTCATCATTTTGAGGACATCGAAGATGTCAAAGATGCTGCTGAGAGATATCTCAGGACCAGTTAAAGGAATTTTATTTCAGAGGACTAGAAAAGCTGCAACAACGATGTAACAAGTGCATCTGTCTCATGGGAGAATATGTTGAATAAATGTGTAATATCTTAACTCTAGCAATATTCTTTCTAGCCAAAGCGAGGAACTTATCAGCACCCCCACGTACAATAGAACATCGGATCGCAAACCACGTACTTAATCAGAAATACAGGGTGTTCTATCCTAACTCACTTTGGGTTGACGGTAATAACTTTCAGAAAACTGAAGTATATTATAATGAAACTTTTAATAGACATGCGCACTTTTGTTGTAAATAAAACAACACCGAAAAAAAAGTGGTGGAAGTTTCCATTATACGCGCCAGCAGTATGCACTTGACGCTCCACATTTTGGACTGTGATTATCAGTTCATACACTGTAAGAAAAATCTGTAGACTTACTAAAATTTTTCTAGGAAACTGGAATCCCTAGAACTTTTTATGTAAGGGCAACAACAAAAATTTATGTAACAGATACACTTTTGCACCGTAAATCAAAAAAAAATTGTAAGGTTACTAAGAAATTTTTAGGAAACTGGGAGGCCTAAAACTTTTTATGTAACTGCAACCCTGGTTACAGATAAAATTTTAATAAGATAACTGTAATTTTAATAAAATTTTTGTAAAGCTACAGATTTCTGTATCGTTACAAAAGCTAGTTTTGTAGATTTACATCATTTTTTGTACAGTGTACAGATAATAGATAAAATTTTAGTAAGCATACAGATTTCTGTAACTTTTCTTTTGTAGAATTATAGATTTTCTTTTCTACAGTGTACGGTACCATCGACTGCGTGAGCGCCCTGTTTTACCAGAATTTTTCGGAATGTTATAACATTTCACACGAAAAAAGATACATAGCGTTGCATTTCCATTGCAATGTTTTCAATTTTCTCAAAATTATTGCCATAAACCAAAGTTCAGTTAGTATGAAAGAGCCTGTATTTGTGACTAAATAAGTGCTTTGCGACCCCGGCAATTATTCGTCCTCTTGATGCTTTCTATCAACCCTCTTAATTTGTCGCATTTGTCAAATTTTGGAACACCCTATATAATGCATTGAGAAAACAAACAGCATTTGGATATAGTTTTTCTGTTGAAATATTTTATAAGAAAAATTGGCATGTTATATTTAAATGGAAGTGTAATTCTCCTGTTATAATATGATAAGTATTAAAAATTTACTTTTAGAATGTATGTTTTTCCTTCTGATTAATACTTTGCGAAAGCAGCGAAAAACGGTTTGCAATATCCGTGCGTAATATCTATCATTAATTTCGTAATAAACCGAGCGTTGAATGAAATTAATATGAATAATGGAGATAAGCTGTAACTCAGGCCTCGGATATTTAAAAGTTGTATCTCGTTTTATAATTAAATTCTTTCTTGGCAGCAGGGCTGAAATTATTTTTAGCTCAGATGAGAATTAGTTTATCTGCTGCTTCATGGTTGGTTATGATTTTGTAAGGTTTTCACCTTAATGGTGTCATAAATATTTTAATTTCGACACCTTGCATATAAAACAAGTATTATTTCATCCTAAACAGAATATTTGATAAATTTAATATAAATTATGATTATATGAAACAGACTTGAGAATTACTTTTTTGAAAAATGTGTTGATAAAACAAGTTGCCGATTTTTTCATGAAACATTTTTTTATAGAAAATTGACACATAATATTTAAATTGATTCAAATGCTCGATTGAAATTGTATACGAGTTTTAAAATATATCCCTGGATATATTTTGATTATTTATATTTAATACTTATTGAAATAAACTTTCAAACTAATACTAAGAATGATTTCATATTAAACCAAATATATAATGAAAATAATACAAACTGCTGAGATGCGATATCGTCTTGAGCATCCTTTCTAAATATGAGTCGTTTAACCCCTTGAGGGGAGGTGGGATATATTATATCCCACCCGTTTAATTAAGATTCGAACCAGAAAATTTTAATTAAGTTTTAGTTTTATAACGTTGGGTGGGGAAGGGGGGGGGGGAGAGTTGAAAAATTGCTTTTCCTTATTTTGAAGTAAACATTTTCTAAATTTCCAGTGGAAATTCAGACAAACATAATTGATTGCCCCTCAAAGGGTTAAATACACATTACTGTAAGCCACTAATTTTGAAAGTTTGAGTTAAATGCATAGACTGTTTCTATATATATCGATGGCGTAAATAGGAATATCGGTTTTAGGGATAAGGCAAAGAGAAACACAAGCCAATAATGTAAAATATTAATGTAAAATTAACCCCTCTTTCGATACTATTACCAAGAAAAATTCTACGCAACACAAATTTGAATATATAAATACATATTTATACAGTGAATGACGCTGACATTTTTGGTAAAAATCTCACACTTCCCTGAATCATTAAATAGTTATATTATACAATAATATATTCAAAGAAGATATGTACATTAGATAAAGAAGCATCTTTAATCGCTAGCTAAGTAACAAATTAAAGGCCGACAAGCGACTCATCTTTAAAAAATATCCTCTCATTCCATCATTACTGTATCTTCACCCGCACCTCTTAGAACGCAGCTTTGCCCAACTTAAGGCTGTTCTCAAATTCAAAAGGGCAACTTTCTGACATAAGTTTTAATTTATTTTTGTTCGGAAATGCAAGAAACTAGCAAGTGTTGTTGTTAAGAAACATCGAGCTGTTTTTTTTTTTTTTTTTTTTTTTTTTTTTTTTTTGACAAATGCAGCAATAGATCTTTCAGAAAATAATATCAGAATGGGCGTTTTAAACCGAATTTCCACACGAAACAAAAATAAGCACTCAGGATAGGTTGAAAAACGTGTTTGTCACGTCATCAAAATTGCTTATAACTCAATAGGTAATTTATTGATCCAAAAATGGAAAAAACAGTTCGTTTCCAAATCGTTTCCATGGTCAGGCTTTTCAATTTTCTATCTTCCCGTAAAAAAATTAATTTGTTAATGTGTCAAAACGTTTTGCGCTTGTTGAGCAGAGCAGTTAAAAACAGCCTTAAGTACTCTGATGTTCACAGCATGTAATATATAATAATATATTTTTTATAACACCGCTGGGTTGTATAGAGTTTCCCTATGCTGAGAAAGATTAAACTCAATAGACTCGATGGAGACAAAGTAGTTCTCTACATTTATATTTATTTATTTTTCGTTTTTAGTCTTATCTTACTCTAAAATACAAAATATTGTTTATATTCAGTACAAGGTCTAAATAGACGTACAGTATAAGCTTTAGAATAATTGCATACCAAATCTGTTCCCCTTAAGTAATAGGCATCAGTCCATGTTCCAATTGCCTCATGCTTTAATCAGAACCTGTTCGGTTCCACGAAATTCGCCTTTAAATTTCACCTACAGATATTTTACTTCATAGGGAACATTGAAGCTAATCAACAAATTTAGTATTTAAGAAAATGTGACTTATGCCACTCTGTATTTAAACGACCATAGGATGCACTAAGAAAACAAATAGCGTGTCAATCTATATCTATATATATATTCATGTTATGAAAACATGCGAATACAATTCGTTTTTGTCTCCTCTAAATCAAATTTTATTTTTTTTCTTTTGTTTCTTCATCTATTATGGATTCCAATGCATTATAGTGACAAATAACAGGCTGTATTATGCTTATTTAGCTGCCTGTTATATGAATTATTGCATTTTTAGCAGCATGCGGTATTTTTACATGCTGCTATGTGTACGGTATACTACGCGTTGCTATGTTTCTCATCTTTATTTCCCTTCAGTATATTTTATTACTACATTTTATACCATTTGTGATTATTTCCTTTTTATTTCAATTTTGTTTGGTATCATCCATACATTAAATGTTCAGGATTGCCGATATTTTGATATTTCATAGTGGGTTCTATTTGACAATAAGCTTTGCTTTAATATATGTTTTTGTATAACAATTAATGTATAATATTATCACATGCTCTCTTCATTTAAATATTTGTTTAATACTGTCTTAAGAACGTGTCAGATAAATTTTCAGTCAGAGGTATTTTGTGTATGTAAATACATATATATATACTCACAAAAGATTTTATACAGTAATATTTTCAGACATTTGAAGTCCACCGAAGGGGAGAGAGAATGCTTTGGGGCCTATAGCTACAATGGCTGTCGCCTCGAATGATCCTTATTATACAGAAACAACAACAAGTCACAACAATTTTTATTTTCCATTACATATATATTATAAACTACAATGGGACATTCACAATTACATCCATGTCTTACCCAGGGACTCGAACCCGGGCCCTCGGGGTGACAGCAGCCTCCGCTTACTGACCACGCCACCGGGGAACAAAAATATTTTCAGACAAAGAAAAAAAAACAAACAAACAAACAACAACAATAAAAAAAAACCGCAAGTGAACTTTTCCGGTTACAACTTCATGAGTACATAAATTATTTTTAAGAATATACAATGTGACTTCAAAAATCCGGCACCAAAACCATCTTTTCTCTTCCTTTTTCTTTTACGATTTCAAATTATGGGAGGCGAAAAATAGCAATTCTTTATGAATTAAAAACTTCAAGATCGAAAGTAAAAATGCAAAAAAAAAGAATATTTGACATTTTTTTTTTTTTTTTTTGTCAGTGGAGATTATTTTCTGAACAAATTATCTGGGAGCTGCACTATTGCTTAGCAACTGGAACAACTTTAGTGAATATATGACACAATATATGACTGAAAAGAATTTTCGGCAACGGCAACATCAATGATGAGGAAGAATTTTCAGGTTTTCAAATTTGGCGTGAAAAGTCTGCAATTTATGAGCTGACTAAACATGCAAAATCTGAAAATGCATTAAGTGTCGAAAAAAATGATACAGATGATTGGCTAAACATTGACGAAAATGCATCAACAACAAGCAATTTAACGGACAGCGAGATCGCTGACGCTGTTCTAAATAGAACCGCCGATAATGCTAGTAGGTCAGAAGACAAGGATGAACAACCGGCAGGATAAAAGTTATCACTAGAAAAATGCACAAATTTGACTAGAGTACTAATATATGCTTTAGAGAAACAAGGCCGTATTTTCGAAATAGACATTCTTCTTTTGTATATATATATATAACTTTTTAAAAAACGGCCAAAAAAATTGGAGCAAGAAAAGTTGACATCGATGTTTCCGAACTTACAAGAGAAAAAATAAATTTCACTCTTTATTATTAATTTTCTGCAACATAGAAAATATCATATAAAGTAAGTTTTTTTATATTTAATTTTCTCTTTTTCTTACATAATTATCACTTAATAATGAATTAAATTGTGGCTAAAGGCACCATTAAGAATGTAATGCTACTTTTGACATTCCTTCAAAAATCCAGCATAGTCTCTGTCCCGATGATAAAGGATTTTTTAAGTTATACTGTATATAAACATATAATAAATTTGGAATCACAAATATATGAAGAAATTGGTAAAGCTCCAAAGATGATCTAGAAATGAACACAGGAAATCAATATGCAAAATAAGAAACTATGAATGACCCACAGAATCGTCAGGGGAGCTTGTGAGTTCATTCATAGAAGATGCGTCATTTCATCCAATTTTGCCGGCATTAAGCCCAAAATGACACAATCTAGCTCCCTATAACGCAAACATTACAGAAAATAGATAATAAAAATCCAAGAGATCCAAAGAAAGATACACCTCACACAGGACATTAAAAATTATTAGAGCACAATACCTGAATTACACACCAGGAATCAAAACTACAGTATATCAGGATGGAAAACATAGTTAAGACTATTTTAACATGTGAGCTACAGTTGAGCATCTGACTGAAACCCATAACTGTGCTGCCATCTGGTGTGGAAAGGAAAAATTTAAATTGGAACTGGATTAATAACAATAATGTTTAGTGTTGCCATCTTTAGTTAAAAAAAATAAAAAATAAAAGGAATGAAAATGATTGAAGAAATCGAGAAAAGACTTAGATTATTTTTTAGTTAAAGTAGAATGAAAAAATAGGAATAAACTCAATAAGTACTGAGTGAATACAAAATAAAATAAAGGATAGGAATAAATTAATACAAAATAAATAAATAAAGAAATATATATATATATATATATATATTGTTTCTTTTAATGCTTTAGCAAAGAAGCGAATTGCAGTATATGATATCCGTATGCAATATTCAAGGGCAATTTCACAATAAACCGAACATTTAATAAACGTAGTATGAATTATGGGGATAAAGTTATAATTCACCACAATTATTTAAGCGTTGTCTCTCGCTTTATAATTACATTCTTTTATGGCTAGATCTCTAAACTAATTTAACGTTTACAGGAGCATTAATTTATGTGCTGCTTCGTGGTTGTAGTTATGATTTTGAATGGTTTTGTCCTTAATTGTGTCATAATTCCTCTCCATGTTCTAGCATTTTCATTTTAACAGCTTGTATATAAAGGAAGTAAGATTTCGTTTTAAATCGACTATTTTTAATGCATTTAATATAAATTATTATTATAATATAAAGACTTGATCGTTGCTTTTTTCCATATGAATCGAGAAAACAGTCAACACCTCGATATTTGCTTTTTCATTGTAAGTTTTTACATTTTTTTAATGATATTAAAACGTTGGTGGCGGAAGAAACCATTTTCTGCTTAATATGCTTGGAAATAGTTCTCCATGTCAATTCCATGTGCAGTTAAACGTATTTCATACCCTATCTCATCAAATATTTAATATATTTTTATTCCAATTGCAAAATATTGTTTTACTGTACATTTTCAAATATCGTAAAACTGGAATTAAATCTAGTTGACAACCCTGCATGCTATAGACAAAAAGCATGAAGAATCATCGTGAATTTTTTTTAAAGAAATCTGTACATCTCTATGAATGTACATGCTATTCTCGCACAAATGAATACAAATGTTGGGCAAAACTCGCGCGCCATAACAGCTACAGATTTCTTTTCGAGCATTTAATTTTATAGCAAGACCGCGAATAATTTTTTATTTATTTATTTTATTTATTTATTTATTTATTTATTTATTTATTTATTTTTGGTTTCCTTATTGCCCTCGTGACTACATTTTTTTTAAGAACACTAATGTCAAACAATTGCTTTGTATTCCTGAAGTTTCAAGAGAATTCGTCGAGTATTTCTCTAGATATTTAAAAAAAGTCTAAAATTGAAAATGTCTGATGACATAATATATATTGCATGAACTTAAAAAAGTTCACTTTTTACTTAAAAGGTGACTAAAATAATAAAATAGATGTTACAATCATATCACAGTATTAAAATATTTATTTGCTTAAAAGACGTTATAAAAACACATTGAAAGTAAATTAAAAATCTATATTTACATGTTTCAATTCTTTTACTGACTCTTATAGAGGTAATACAGCTTTATCCCGGCTAAATCAAATAGAGAACATTAACATACTTTTTAACGAGAGTAAAATAATCTACAGGTCTAATTTTTAAGTACAATTATTTATAAGAGAGTTCATTGAAATTTATTTAAGAGGTTCAGGAGTTTGAACGATACATTATCTTTTCGTAAACAGAATTTATGGGTTGAATGGTTGGACAACTTACGGCGTCGCGATATAGAGGGAACACGAGCAATCGCGAAAATGTAGGGCACGTTTTTTGATTACTTGTTTATATTTGATAATTTTTTCCAATTTTCATATGCATTTTTAATTTTCTGTTATACATTCTGATGACGACTCAGTAAAAGAGTTGAAGCATGTAAATATTGATTTTTAATTTACTTTTAATGCTTTTTTATAACGTCTTTTAAGCAAATAAATATTTTAATATTGTGATATGATTAGTAGTGGACGTAATTTTGACTTACTACTCGCACTTATTTACATTTGAGATGTTACAAGTTAAAAAATATGCATTTTATTTAAATCTTCTTAGTATTTTCAAGCTTTTCCAAGCTCTTCATCCACGAATATTTTAATAACTATAATTGCTATTATTATTAAATAATAATATTAGTTATTAAAATATTCTCTGATGAAGAGCTTAGATAAGCTGGAAAATACTAAGAGGTTTCAAATAAAATGCATATTTTTTAACTTGTAACATCTCTTTTACTATTTTAGTCACCTTTCAAGTAAAACAGTGAACTTTTTAAAATTCATATAATATGTTTTATGTTTAAATAAAGGTGAAATATTGCGTTTTGTCTTATGATATTATTTGTGTCTGATGAGTTTTGATCATATAATATAATATATATGCAGTATGCCCACTGAAGTCTCTTGCCACCCTCTTAACTTCGGAAAGGCTGCTGCTATATTCGTAAAAGGGGTGTCTAGGTATAGTAAAGTAGCCCAGGGCTACTGATTGAAACCCACCTAGTGGAAATTGCGGGGTCAGCATTCCTATCTCAAAAATGGAAAGAGATAGGGGAAAAAAGTGATTTACAAAGTTGTAGAGCATCATCGATTTAGTACGAAAAGACACATTGTGGACATTAATGAGAATAATACAACGGTTAAAACGCGCATTCGTTTTTTAGTGATTGCCTACATTGTAACGTAACTAAACGATCTTAGAAAGAAAATGCAACTAATTATAACAATATACCTTTATTTGAGGTAGTCAAACTTCTTAACTTCAACTGTAATGCACATTTGGATGCACATTTGTCCGAAAGATAACCATTCCTCCTTCCGTTCAAGTTTCGCGACGTCACTGTGAAGGAAATAACAACAACAACAACAACAACAACAACAAAAAATGCGCGTTTTAACCATTCTATTCTTCGCATTACTGTCTATAAGGGGTCTTTTTGTACTAAATCGATGATGCTGTACAATTTTGTAAATCACTTTCCCCCCTATCTCTTTCAGTTTTCGAGATAGGACTCCGCAGTTTTCCCTCATGTGGCGACGTAGGCGGTTTCATTCAGTAACGCATGGCTACTGTACTATATATAGACACCACTTATCTGAATACATCAGCAGCCGTTCCGAAGTTAAGAGGGTGGTAAGGGACTTTAGTGGATTTACTTTATATCAGGCCGTGAGTTTCAAAACTCACCTTATCCAAATTTTTAAAAAATCGAGTTTTCTCTATCAATCTATTCTATTGGTGAACATGCATCGAAAAAACACTACAATCTGCAACAAAACTAGTTTTATCGTGTGTTTCTGGCATTGCAAAATCTTGGTTGACGCTGAACACCAATGGATGTAGTCAGAAGTTTTTCGCAATTTCCCAGAATTTGATTTTCTGGATAAGGCGAGTTTTAAAACTCACAACCTCATATATATACAATATATACATGTACATGCATATATACATGTATATGTCTATATATGTTACAATATTTTGTAATAATGACTAGAAGCTTTTAACAGTAACAAAATCGTTCTCTCTCTAGCTCCATTATAAATATGCTGCAAAAAACATTTACATTATTCCGTAATTCACGATTTCTGACCAGCACCACTTGTACTAATTTATATATTGCAGACGACATTATTAGATTAGCATGTTTGCAGTCGTCATTAAATACATCGGGTCGAAAAGCATGGTCTTTCCCCATAAGTAAAGAGTAGAGTTATCCGTCACAGAAAACAATATTTATTAAAATTACTAGAGCAGCATACAGAGTGAAAACATTCACCACAAAGATAAAGAATAGTACGGCATTTCACTACTTAAACCTTAGTAGTTAGTTATCCCTCACAAAACTACATTTAAACTATGTTAAATAAGCTCATCTGTATTATTCTGAGGGTATCACATATTAGCGACAGTCGTGGCATTTAAAAACAAATCCAGATACGCAAATTCTGGGCTCCTGACTCATGTTTTGCAATAAATAGCTTCTATCGGTGTGACTTATATGGAAATGCAGATATGCTGACTAGCCAACGACATTTTGCACAAGCGTAGAACTATATTTTTAAATGCGAAGGAAAATGGAACGTATTGGCTTTTCCCCAAAAAACGCGCGAATCCAGCTTTTAGAAAAAGAAAAAGAAATGGTAACAAGTGAATTTTACAGAACAGATAATTTAAGAACCCATTTAGATGTAACTTAATGCGTTCTTATAACATACTAATGTTTCCACATAGTGGCCAGCTTCATCCACCATCTTGTTTCAAAATGGTGGTCAAATTTAAAAAATTTAAATTAAAAAAGAGCCTACAAAAAATTAGGAATTGGAAACGATTTTTTCTTTAGTATTTAACCTTGATACAAAGATTCCGAAGCATTTTTTGTTTTGTCTGTACCTTAAAAAAAATGGCTCACATATAGTTTGAAAATATAGAGTTTCTGACGTTTTGAAATAGTCTAATTTTTGTTATACAATGGCACGCGTATTTATTAACCGAGTTAGATGTGGCTAAGTATGTGTGCAGGACATAACAAGATTTGAATCCAGTTCGTTAGCCAGCTTCATCCACCATCTTGTAGTAAAAAAACGGCCATATAATTTTTTTATTTAAAAATTTAAAAAGAGGTACAAAAAAATTAGAAATTGAAAATGATTTTTTTCTTAAGGGTTTGACCTTGATAAAAACATTCCAGAACATTTTTTTTATTTCGTCTTTATCTTAAAAAATGACTGAGCTATAGCAGTTTGAATTTAAAGTGTGGCTGACATTTTGAAAAACCGGATTTTTGTCATGTGGTAGCACGCGTATTTTTTAACCGATTTGGATGTGGATAAGAAGACGTACAGGACTTACCAAGGTCTCGACCAAGTTTATTGGTTAGTTTCATCCACCATGTTATTTTAAAATGGCGGACACTTGAAGATATTGCCAAATTTGGCGACCAAATATAAATAGCTCTAAATGATGCCAACGTGGATATAGCTGACTAATTTGGCGAAATTATCATTCACATTCAGTACTGAAGAAAACTGGCGTTGAATCTTCTATAATCAATATCCACTAATTTTAGCTTCGTGTGTTTGAGTAAAATAAGCTGGGTTTTTAAAAACAAGCAATATGAAAACTACTTTTTCCTCCTGGCATACACCAGAAGGATTCTAAATTTGGATGAGTATCCGAGATGTTATTATTTTTTCTTTTTTTGTAATTTTTAGTGCAATTTCTGTAATGTTGGCAATGGAATCACTAAATTTTTGTGGATAACAGAGAATAAAGTGGAATTGATAGGGTTTATTAGATTTTTTATTTTTTTGGTACCATTTCCACATTAAAATTGAAGGGAGAAAATATTTTCAGTTTAAATAGATGGCGACGAAATATCTTGATCCAATTTCACCTTCCAAGAAAATTCGCATAAAAAATACGTAACCAAGCTTCACGAAACAATATTCCACAGAAACAAAAGTCGTCTGCAGACATTTTGCTATTTAGAAATCATTTAATTGTAGGATTTTTTTTTCAGGTTTACATTGAATCAAGGAGGAAGATATGAACTCTTTGGATTTAACTGGGCGATGATTGAGCAAAATTCACAAAAATTGATTTTAAACAAAAAGCGTATACTATTTTAAAATAATTATTTTTGAGTGATGGGTGCTAACATTTTTCCCAAAGGCGCTAAATATAAAATGGTTTATCGGCTAAAAATAATTTTTACCCCTTGTAAATCATTTGTAAAAGTGACGACATTTTTATTTCACTAGCTCCAAAATTAGAAAACAAATCTTTAATCTTAAAAACGTTTGACAACATTTTTTTAAAATCAAAAATCATGTAATCTTTAAAATGTAATTTTCGTCGTTTCTTTTTAACATACATTGTATATAGGGTTTCCTACTTGAAATTTAGTATTTACTAAAATTAATGTCAGAAGGTTTTTCTAAATGTACATTAATAATAAAATTACTTTTCCATCGGTAAGTGACAAAATCTCACACAATATAAATACAACACATTGGGTTGTTATGAAACTGAGAAAAAAAAAAAAACTGCTTTCTAGATAAGTTTACCATAAGCTTTCAAATGTTATAATTTAACCCTAAAATAGGCTTAACGTTAAAACCGTCATTACGAAGTCGTTCTTGAATCATGACAATAACTTTTTACAAAATGACATAGTAATGACAATTTTAAACATTTTTAAAAGTTCATTACTATTCTTTAACAAAAATTGCCATAAATTTAATTATTGAGTAAGGTTAGCTAAAAGTCAGGAATTAGAAAAATATTTTGTTTTTAAGAGAAATTACATCATTATCTGAAAATGCTTCTAATATTCGAGAATTATTTCTTACTAAAACGAACATTTAATGACTGTAATATAAATTGTGGTGATGTGCTATAACTTACGCTGCAATTATTTAAGGCCTTGCTTTATAATTACATTCTTTCTCGGATAGAGGACTAAACCAATTTTCCGCTTAAAGGAGCATTAATTTGTTGCTGCTTCGTGGTTGTTATTATGATTTTGTAAGGTTTTGTCCTTAATAGTGTCATAAATCCTTTCAGTGTTCTTACACTTTTTTTTATATAGAACCAGAGTTTATTGTTTTCTTCTAAAAGAAGAGAAAGTTGCAAGATTTTGCTATTTTTTTTTCTAATCTCTAAAACTGCGAGCAAAGTAAGAATCAGATCATATGTAATTCATTAATAGATTGCTCACAATTCACATTTTTACGTAATGAATTAAAAAACAAGAACGAAAAATCATGTGTCCAGCTCAGATCATGAAACACTTTCCAATACATTCAAAATACTGCAACGAAAATTCACAGTTTATTAAAGTGAAATATCATGTCTAAATAAACAATTTGGAAAACGCATAACACATTTAAAAACCAATTTCTGCAATTACCATTAATAGTAGAAAGAATATCCGAATCTTTTTGTGCAGCCCTATTTATAATCTATAGATTTGCATGTATACTATATAGTATATTAAAAGTTAGTTCAGCTATAAAACGCATAGCACAGTTGAACATCCTTATTCAGTAATTTTCGTGAATAAATCGAAATGTACTTGAGATCTTTTGTGTAGTTCTATATATTAAATATTTATAAAATTTATACACACCAAGTACTATGCAAAAAAAAAAAAAAAATAGTGAAATTTAAAAACGCATACCGCATCTAAAAACGCACTTCCAGTAATTATTGTTAATAGAAAGTACTATAGCCAAATTTTTTCCTGTTACCCTGTAAATGAACAATGAATTCTATGCACATCTTATTCTTCAGAAAATGCCTTTGGTACGACTCAGTGACATTTATGTATGCTGAAAATAATGTAACAGCGTTAAAATATACCACAAACTATATTTCCTCTATATACCGCTATATAACATAGTGTTATACAGGGTGTCCGGTCTCAACGGTGTCCAATGGCTAATTCCTAAACCGTTAGACATAGACATATAGTTCCAATTACAAAAATGTTTTAAATCAGGTAAAGAAATATTTTAAAAGCGATTTGGGTCAATAAAAACATTTCTTAAAAAATACGAAATTTAAATTTTTATACGGTCCCCCGATCCTATAAGTTATATTTAGTAAATTTTTCCTATTCCACTGACAAGTAAGACAAATAAAAGTCCCATTCATATAACTCTAAAATTGAGCGAGTTATGAAACTTTAAAAAGGCATGACTTATGCCACTTTCCTGCTCTGAAAACAAATGAGTTCGGCTTGGCTTTGAGGGATCACATAACAAGTGCTTAAAGTATTCGAAGATCTTATTTCATGCGTATCTGCGCTTTGAAAAAAATCGTACAAGTATTACGATTAAGTTAACATTTATTAAGTTTCAGATTGGCTAAAATAACATATGCTTTATTTTGTCAGGATTTGAGACTGTTTCTTTTATGATTTCTTTTAACACAAATTATGTTATTTTTATAAGTTTTTATGTTACTTCAACGATTGTATGTATATTTTTCCAGTTCAAAATTTGTACTCGTACAAAATTTGTTCAAAACTTTAACTCACTTTCAAATATCCGATCGAGATTACATTTTACATACTGGCGCAAATCCGATAACAATCTAATATTATTATGATTTTCGGTGGTTACCATTTATACTTATGTTATAGGATATCACAAAAAATTTCGGATAGATTATCGCCAAGAAGTTTAAGAAAATGTTTTAGATTAGATAATACAAGACTGCGATTGTTGCGTTTTTTTACTTTTATGTATTTTTTAGCACTGAATCCGAAAATTACCTTAATTTTTAACCATCATGTCAGGATATTTCGCAAATCATAATTTGTCAAATATGAAGAATAACAAAAATCGGATACTATAAAGTAGAGGAGTTGGTTGTGTTTTTTAACTTTTGATAATTGATTTTTACGTACTTTTTAGCACTGAATATGAAAATGACCTTCATTTTTATCCATCACGTTAGAATTATTTTGCAAATCGTAAATATGTAAGTTAAAATATAGCGAAAATCTCATACTATAAAACATATGTAAAACATGTTTTTTTATTTTATTTCATTTTATTTTATTTTATTTTATTTTATTCAATATTTTATTCGATATTTTTGCTAATCATGGGATTATTGCAGGTAAACAGCTGAGTGGTCCGATGAGATGGGGGAGGAGGTTCAATTTTAACTTCGAACTTTTTAACTTTGAAATTTGCAATTTGCGAAAAATCCTGATGTGATGGTTAAAAATGAAGGTCAATTTTGGATTCAGCGGTACAGAATACATAAGAATCAATTATTAAAAGCTAAAATACATCACATAACACAACTTTTGCAGGCTAGTGTAATCTAATAATATTTTAAAATACGTATCATTTTGTAAAGAATTGAAACTGTTAATTTAGCATCATTTTATTTATCAAAAATTCTGTTTTTCTTTCTTCTTAAATGTTTATTATAAATTGTATATTTTGCATTAATATGTCAGAATGATTAAAGATTTTAAATTTAAATTGCAATGTTAATTTTACTCTCAACCATTTTTAAATATATCTGACGAAAATATATTTCGACTAAATTTGTGAATGACCCCCAATTTGCAGCAAAAAATATGCTGCAACTTTAAACAGCTATTACTCGGTCAGTTTTAATCTTATAATAACGGGACTTATTTTGTATTACTTGTCAGAGTAAAAGGAAAATTTTACTAAATATAACTTATAGGACAGGGGGACCGTATAAAAATTTAAATTTCGTAATTTTTTAAGAAATGTTTTTATTGACCCAAATCGCTTTTAAAATATTTCTTTACCTGATTTAAAACATTTTTGTAATTGGAACTATATGTCTAAGACTAACGGTTTAAGAATTAGCCATTGGACACCGTTGAGACCGGACACCCTGTATAACAGTATTTTGTTGAAACTTCCTGCAAATGAACCATATATGCTACATACTTCATTTCCAATACCAAACATTCCATAGTAAACCCCATTAAAAAAGTATATCAATTTCATGGCAATCCGAGTATAACGCGAGATAGAGAAAGAACAGACAGCAGACAGACAGATAGAGAAATTAAAATCATAAAAAATTTTCCTCTATATTGCAAAGTGTTGAAAAGAAATCTATTGAAAGAGAGGTTGAAGATCACGGTAGAAAATGTATGTTTTTAAAAACTGATTTATGAACATAGAATGAACGAAAAGTAATTGATTTTTTTTTTCATTTATTCATTAATAATATGCGTGATGTAGTGAAGCCCTCAGGGGTTATGCGGAAGTAACTCTTCCCCCCTTGGAGGAACTGGGGGATAACAAGGTTCTAATATTCTAGTTTTATCAATTTTGTTCACGTGTCTGTGGCTGTTAAGGTCTGTTTAGACAATATTCTGCGACAATAAGTCATAAATTTTTCCTTCTGTTTTTCTTTACCAAAGGTTCTGTTATCAGTTGTGAACTTTTTTATTAAAGGTTTCGAAGCAAAGCGCACAAAAACAACAAAAGAAATTCTCCCTATGAAAGGTGATAAACATGTCAAGGAAACTCTTCCATCAGGGACTCTCCTCTCTGGCATCGCGACACAGATTCCCTGCAATAAAGAAGTCGAACGAAGAGCCGCCGTCTCAGAATGTGACGGACCTTTAAAAATCATTTTAACCCATGAGATATATAGTATCATTTGGTACTTGCTTCAAACTGGATCTTTGTGCAGTAAATCGGCTCTGTGACTGGAAATACAGATCCAATAGAATTCAATGCTGTGGCAGGATGCGTTCTGTGGGAAATCACATTTTACTTGCAAAATGATACACGATGTTCTGCACTGCCATTAAAGATGATGAGCTTAAATGATTATCAATATTTTCATTAGATTAGCAGTCGCCAACCTTTAATATTTTACGAACCACTTTCATGATTTCAAATCTCGTGGGCATATAATATAAATTCTTAAAAAAAACTTAGTACATTTGCACAATAACAATCAGATAATTTTAATTTTTTTCGTTAGAAATGTACCTAAAACAATTACAATACTATATACTACAATGTTAAAAAAATTTATGGGCAAAGGCCGGCATCAGAGATTCCAGTCATACCCCGTAAAAAAATGATCCATGCCCATCATTTTGTGTCAACGTGTACACCCTAGCGGATTTAAATGTAAGAGGTCGTACGGTATTTTTGCTAACAGATGGGCTAGAACTGAAAGAATATGTGGATTGCCCTTAATTTTTTAAGCATCTAAAAATATCTCTGTAAAATTACGGGCAGAGGCCGGCATCAGAGATTCCAGTCATACCCCATAAAAAAAATGCATGCCCATCATTTTGAGCAGTCCATAATTTTACAGGGTAAAGGTATAATGCACTTAAAAACACAATAATACTTTACTTACTGTTCCGTAGCACGTGGCCACATTAGATAATCATCACATAATCGTTTTTGGCGGGTTAAAAATATGTTACGGTCGCGGTTAAGTGACATTATTTTTCAAAACACGACTAAAATGAACGGTTACACCCTAGCGGGGGGGGGGGGGTGGGGGTGGGGTGGAGTCGTATTTTTTTAGTGGTTCAGACCGTTTTTCATAAAATAAGGCTCTTGCCCGTGAAAAATGAACAGCAAACGCTCATAAATTTACAGTTTTTTCTGAGAGTGTATAAAACAAACTTATACATGCTTATTTAATTATAAGAAAATCGTTAATGCTTATCTAATGATAACAAAAATCTTTAAAGGTTGTTTAAATAGTACAGAATTATGAAAGTTATTTAATTTTCACAAGATAATTGCAACTTATGCCTTTTTTAAGATGTTTCTCTGATTGTTTGAAAAAAAACTATTCATTTTCGGCTTTCATGACGTTAATGGAAGAGGAAGACTCGTTTTTATTTCAAGCCAAAACTAGTATAGAGTTTAAATTACAGTACAGAGGTAGATAAAAAAGTTTTTATGTGGAAATATGCTGTTCAAAACTGAATAAAATGTCTTAGCTGTTTTTTAATCGGTAAAAAGTATTCCCTTTTTATAAAGAATAAAAATTTTAAAAATTAAAAATTATCTGTAGCGAATGCATAACAAATAACGTTTATTAAAATAATTATAAATATCTGCTGTAACTTAAATTTTTATAACTAAACATCGAAAATTTGATAAATATAATGATTTTATTAAAATTATTTTTTTAAATAACAATAAAAAAAATCTGTGTCTATATTTTTCTGTGAACTGCCGGTTGGCGACCAATACATAAGAACAATAGTTACTGTAAATAGGCAAATTTCAGTAGACGATATCAATTTGAATTGTTTTACCGGATTACTGTACAAAATTCTAAAATGGATGCTACATCCAACTTACGCGACATATGGTCAAAACGGAATAATTGAATTACAGTAAATGATATCCATTTAAACAGTTTTACCGGATTACTATACAAAGTTCTAGAATGCGTGCTTCATCGAAATTACACGACATATTTGATGATCAAGATAAAATCACTACTGCAATTTGTACCACCAGAAACATGAAATCCTCCTTTATTGGATGTTTGGCTAATGTTCCCATCAAGTTTCGACAAAATATGTTTTATTAATTATCCCCAATTATAACTACCATTTTGACTCATCTAAGTAATTGTAATTTGTAAACTTCTCTACAGACATTAATTATTTTTAATATATTGATAAATTTTATTGAGAAGTGACACAAAATGGAAACATAATCAAAATCAAATGTCACAAATTTCGAAAATCTGTATGTCAACTTTTTATTACATATTAATTATACTACAATCGTCTCTCACACAAAATCAGATGGATTTCCTCATTAATTAAGATGGCAATTATTGCTAGAATATAGCAGAATCTAATTTTTAATTAAATAGTTCTTTCCCTTTACCATTCCTGTATTTTAGAAACTTTCTTCTCTCATAACATCACTACTCTTCTTAAACAGTTGGGCAACCAATGGTGGGAGGACTATACTTTATCTCGTAATCTTAGTAGAAAAAAAACTTTTAGAAATATAAATCGCGAACATATTCTAAGGTACAATAAAATATCCTACTTTTAATAATATGATATTTTTCTCAATCATTACTCCTCTAATTTTCACTAAAATATGAAAAACATATATCATGCAAATTTATGAATACATATATAATAAATAAGTATATAATTGTAACATATTTAGATAAGTGGGAACAGTTTTTCTTTACTTCTGTTCATTCTTAATGTAATAGCATTCAAAATCCTGGCTTCCCCGCAGATAAATACAAACGCTTCGTCTCCAAAAAGAGTGCTGTCATAAAATAATCTAAATTAACCTGAAATTTAAACTAAACCAATTTATTTTTATTTAGATTGTCTTTCAATTCTCTTATGACCGTTTTCTTCTTCTATTTGCACAAAACGCTTCCTTTTCTTTACAGTAGGTAAATTGAAAGAGGTAACCGCAAGGGAACCACAAAGTACCTCAAACAAGGAATCTGTGGCAGGTGTATTTAAATAATTTTAGACTATTGTGATTGCAAAATCTTTTGAGAATGAAATCCCTAATCGAACCATTTAGATTTCCTATTAAGATAGGACAAAATTAGATATCGCAGTAAAAAACCCATTTAATCGAGTTTTTACTTTTTCCTCTCAAAGCAATTTTGATAGCTAAAAGTTTTCTTCAATTTCTCCAACTTTATCCACTTTGCATTTTAAAGTTACCAGAAAAAAGTTTTTTCGTAAACCCTAAATTAGTTTTTCCTAAACTTTCAGAAGCAATTTGAAATCTCTATTCGCTGAACAGTTGTTTAATGTTAAGAACAATTCATTGTGTAGTCGCTTTTGCATTTGAAATTGAGCTTCATTTTTTTACTAGTGTCTTTAGAAACATTATGTTAATTTTACAGAAATGTATGCGACGGCAAAATTTTAAACTATAATTAATTATTTTGGGAAAACAGATCACATGATATTCCGCTTTAAAAGCAATTTATCAAAACTCTAAGTATGTTGCCTTATGAAAATCCTTGTTTAATATACTTGTAATACAGATTTTTAAATTTATGCAAATTTATTATATTTTAGATGATGTTATATTATGAAGCATATTATGAAAATCCTCGTATTAATGTTCTTGAAATCCATATTTTTAGATTTATGTAAATTTATTGTATTTTAGATGATATTATGTCAGCTTTTATTCAGTGCGATTATTTCATGGTATAAATTCGCAATTTTTGTATTTATATAATAGGTGGTATAAAAATACTAGGCATTCCGGTAATTAACAAATAAATGGGAAATAAGCGCTTATGATGGATATTTTGATTTTTATATTTGTGTGTTTGGCTATGGCAAGCAGGTCCTCCTTGAATTTTGAAATATTCCGTCGGAAGAAGGCGCTGTAATAGTGATTTTTGCATACTTTTCTCGATAGTTCTGTTGCACATCGGTGGTTCGTGCTGTGACGGGAACGTCGCATCCTACTAAGTCGGCTATTAGCAAACAGCTGATGTAGGGTAAAATCACCTATCATGGCCCATGTACCAGTAACGGCCCATTTAATATTCCTACGACGCTAGACGCGAAATGCCCAATATTTGAACTTAGCGCCAATGAGAAGTGATAAAATGGTTTTTCGACTGTCACATTATGCCTTTGTTTTGACAAATTAACGCACATCACGTGAGCAGTGGCTGCTCCTACCGAAGCTTCTTTTATTTCCCGTTTCAGCTGTGGTTTCTTAGCAAGATTTTTAGCGAGCAAAGTTGGATTTCGTGCTGTGTACGAAATTTTCAAGAAGGACAAACGAAAAAAAGTAAGTTTTAATAACTTATATAAACTTCAAGGAATATATAAACGTATTGGTGTTATCAAAATAAGCTTATTAAGCCAGCTATTGGGGTGGGCCACTACTGATTTTTTTTTTTCATGATCGCAGTAGTGATGGCCCACACTTACTTTTTATATTTTTTAGCTATGTGTTATCATTAATTAAAGATTGTAATACATGTATTTCTTTCAAACATTTAAAGCAAAGTGTTTGATAACAAATTTATATTAGTATATTGCTCTTATACACTTTATTATATACTTTTTATTACTTGCAACATTCCTTTGTGAATGACATAAATGATTATTCTTTTAGGCTAGAATCTACAACCTAACTGCCTAACTTTGGTATCACAACTAGAATCTATAGCCAGCGAGTTATATTTAAAATTCAGCTTTAAGCTTTCTAGAGTGCAAGGTAGTTCAGTGGTATGACGTTTGCTCAAGGGAGATTCAAATCTAGACTGGGCTTCGTATCTAGTGAGCAAAAATTTTGAATAAAAGAAACTTTTTATTTTTTAGTATGTTTATTTAAGTTATAAAAATAATTCAAAACAATTTTAACTTTAAATATTTTTAAATATAATTTTTATACTAATATTATGATGAAGAAACGTTTGTTTGTAGGGGTTAAGCTATGGAACTAATAACACATTTCAAAAGTAATGTTGGCAAAATGATGGGGCGGTCTGTACTTCATCATAAGCTATATTTTATGTAGGTATCATAATCCCAACGGAATGCTGGAGCAAAATTTTTCTAAAATGCATATTTTTTGTGATTTTGAAGGGTAAAAAAATTAGAAATTTGACTCGATGGTAACTTGCAAGATATAAATACTCTCTAAAAACAGTTCCTATAACATGCAAAATTCAAAAAGGATTTAAATGCGCTGAAAACCTTTTCTATAGAATTACGATTTTTATGGAATTGTTAAGGATATAAAATTTAAACTTGACATGGCTGTTAATTTTAACTCACAAATGTACGCACAAAATAGTTTTCTTAAAGGGAAATTTGTGATGAAATACACTCATTGCCATAAAAATTTGCGCACCAAGAAATAATTGTGGGATCGTAACGAAACTTGGCATGAAGGTACATATCAGGCAGATATGCAAATGATTAGAAATGCAGCGTGATTGCGCATTGCGAATGCCACTAGAGGGCGTTGAACTTCGTCCTCTTTGGAGTATAAAACTGGTAAGCAGAAATTGTCTGAGTGTACCTTTTCTTTTGCAAAGGAAATGCTGAGATAGACATGCCGTTACGCAGCCATCGGAGACAATATGAGCAGCTGTCAGAGTTCGAGAGGGGAAGAATCATCGGGGTGATGGAAGCTGGGTGGTCAGCTCGGCGAGTAGCTCGTCAAGTATGCCGTTCTGATTTTACTGTGAGGAGGTATTGGGACCAGTGGAGTCAAGAGACATCATTTACACGGTGACCAGGCTCGGGACGCCCTCGACAGACCAGTCGTCGAGAAGACCGTCACATCATACGAAACGCACGCGTAGAGCCAACTGCCTCATTGGCCGCTATCCAGACACAGGCAGCACCTTCACAACGAATCCATGTGTCTTCGCGAACCATCGCAAGGCGCCTGGCTGAAGGATACCTGGTATCGCGGCGTCCATTACGTGTGCTGCCAATGACACACACACACCGATGCCCCCGTTTGGAGTGGTGTCGCGCACGACGGGATTGGACTGCAACGGAATGGAACCAGGTCGTCTTCAGCGACGAGTCTAGATTCAATTTGAGCAGCGATGACAATCGTGTTCGTGTGTCGAGGCCCCGTGGTGAGCGCCTCAATCCTGCCTTCGCTTTACAGCTACACACTGCTCCCACAGCTGGTGTGATGGTATGGGGTGCCATTGCTTACGATACGCGGTCACCCCTAATATTGATCCGTGGCACAATGACAGCCCAGCAGTATGTCCAGGACATCCTTCAGCCACATGTGTTGCCACTCGTGGCAGGGCTCCCAGGAGCCATTTTTCAGCAAGACAATGCTCGGCCATACACAGCAAGGATGTCACAAGCCTGCCTCCGCCACATTACCACCCTTCCTTGGCCCCAGATTTGTCACCAATCGAGCATATCTGGGATCATTTGGGATGGCAAGTTGGACACCCTACGAATTTGGTTGAACTCGAGGTACGTTTACAGCAACTGTGGAACGAGATGTTTCAGGACATCATACGGAACGTGTATGCCTTAATGCCCGCTCGTATCGCATCGTGCATTCGCGCTAGAGGGGTCCAACAGAGTACCAAAATTTCCGTTCATTTGTATTTTTTTCTGCAATAAATGACCCTTTTTCTTTGATTTTCTACTCACTTACTTATATCACAGTAGTACTTACGCGTGTAAAATTTCGTTTCATTTGGACGTCTTTTTCTTGGTGCGCAAATTTTTATGGCAATGAGTGTAGTTCTAGAATTCCGATTTTCGTGATACTGAAGGGGCTAGAAACTTGACATGTGTTAAGATCCAAATGCTCGTCAAGAACGTTTTCTTAAAATTTTTTAATTTAAAAGGGTTCGTCAGCAAACGTTCCGAATTACGATTTCTATGGTATTTTTTGGGATATAAACTTGAAATTTGACGGGGCTGTTGCACTTAAGACATAAATTCCCGCACAAAAATGTTTTTAAAAAATCGTAATTTAAAAGGGTGCAGGAAAAAAAGTCCTTCCGGCCAGTGCCGGGAGGAAGAGGTAGCTTTCATAATCCTTATATAAAAAAAGCCAACTTATATTATTCAAACACACGAAGCTCAATTAAGTGGAAACCGAATGTAGGAGATTCAATACTAATTTTTATCAATACTAAATCATTATAAATGAAAATTTCGCAAAATTAGTCAGCTTTATCCAAGCTGCTTTTATTTAAAGTAACTTATATTTCGCTGCCAAATTCGGCGATTTCTTAAAGTGCCTGCCATTTTAAGACAACATGGTGGATGAGGCTAACCAGTGAACTTGGTCGAGACCTTAGAAATTGCTGTGCAAATGCTTACTCACATCGGAATCGGTTGATACATACGAGTGCTGTCGCAGGCAAAAAATCAGATTTTTCAAAATGTCACCCACGTTAGAAATTGAAACTGCTATACCTGAGCCATTTTTTAAGATAAAGACAAACAAAAAATGCTCCTGAATCCTTATATCAAGGTCAAATACTTAAGAAAGAAACCTTTTTCAATTTCTAATTTTTTTGCACCTCACTTTAAATATATATATTTTTTAATTTAATGGCCGCCATTTTGAAAGAAGATGGCTGATGAAGCTGGCCAGCGAACTTGGTCGAGATATTGATGTATACTATCCACATGTCTTCTTCCATCGAAATATTCGAATACGTGTGTTATCGCGTGACAAATAAAAGATCGTTTCAAAATGTTAGCCATGCTAGAAATTCAAAGTGCTATAAATCAACCATTTTTTAAGATATCAACAAAAGAACAAATTTTCAGAAACAAAAACTGCTCCGGAATCTTTGTATCAAGGCCAAACACATAAAAAAAATCTTTTTCATTTTCCAATTTTTTAATACTTCATTTTGAATTTTAAATTTAATTTTTTTTAGGTAGCTTTCTTTACAAAAAGCTACCTATTGCAGCCGTTCGGAGGAAAGCGATTTCAAAAAATTTTGGTATATTTTCATCGATCATGACCCCCAGACCCCGAAACCACACTCCGTTCAAAATTGATATATATATATATATATCAATATATATATATATATATATATATATATAATACCATTAATTAAACATAACCTACCACCGTCAATTATTATGAATTAAAGCTGTAAGTATTAAAAATATATATATATATATATATATATATATCTGACCTATGTCACACTGTAACTCTCGTATTTATGAACCGATTTGGATGTAATTCGGTGTGTACATAGTACATACCAATGTCTCGACCGAGTTCGTTGGCCAGCTTCATCTGCCATTTTGTTTCAAAATGGCGGCCATTTAAAATTTTAAAAAAATTTAAAATTTGAAATGTGGTACCAAAAAATTGAAAATGGAAAAATATTTTTTTCTTATGTATTTGACCTTTATACAAAGACTCCGTAGCAGTTTTTGTTTCGTCTATATCTTAAAAAATGGCTGAGTTATAGCATTTGGAATTTCTAGCGAAGCTGACATTTTGAAACATCCTGAATTTTGTCACGCGATAAAAGGCGTATTTATGAACCGATTTGGATGTAACTTCGTTTATACATAGTACAGACCAATGTCTCGACCGAGTTCCTTGACCAGCTTCATCCGCCATTTTGTTTAAAAATGGCGGCCATTTAAAATTTTAAGAAAAATTTAAATTTGAAATGTGGTACCAAAAAATTGAAAATTGAAAAAATATTTTTTTCTTATGTGTTTGACCTCGATAAAAAGATTCGGGAGCAGTTTTTGTTTCGTCTATACCTTAAAAAATGGCTGAGTTATAGCATTTTGAATTTCTAGTGTGGCTGACATTTTGAAACGCCCTGATTTTTGCCACGTGATAACAGACGTATTTATGAACCGATTTGGATGTACCTTGGTGTGTACATAGTACATACAAATAACTCAACCGAGTTCGTTGGCCAGCTTCATCCGCCGTCTTGTTTCAAAATGGCGGCCATTTAAAAAATTTAAAAAAAATTAAATTTAAAATGAAATACCAAAAAATTGGGAAAAGAAAAAGAGTTTTTTCGTATGTGTTTGACCTTAATACAAAGATTCCGGAAATGGTTTTGTTTCGTCTATATCTAAAAAAATGGCTGAGTTATAACATTTTGAATTTCTATTGTGGCTGACATTTTAAAACAACCTGATTTTTGTCACGCGATAACAGGCGTATTTATGAACCGATTTGAATGTAACTTGGTCTGTACATAGTGCATACCAATGTCTCGACCGAGTTCTTTGGCCAGCTTCATTCGCCATCTTGTTTCAAAAGGGTTGCCATTTTTAAAAAAAAAATGTAATTTAAAATTTAAAATGAGGTATTAAAAAATTGGAAAATGAAAAAGATTTTTTTTATGGGTTTGGCCTTGATACAAAGATTCTGGAGCAGTTTTTGTTCTGAAAATTTGTTCTTTTGTTTATATCTTAAAAAGTGGTTGAATTATAGCACTTTGAATTTCTATCATGGCTAACACTTTGAAACGATCTTGTATTTGTCTCGTGATACCACACGTATTCACCTATTTCGATGGCAGAAGGCATGTGGATAGTATACATCAATATCTCGACCAAGTTCGCTGGCCAGCTTCATCAGCCATCTTGTTTCAAAATGGCGGCCATTAAATTAAAAAATATATATTTTTAAAGTGAGGTGCAAAAAAATTAGAAATTGAAAAAGGTTTCTTTCTTAAGTATTTGACCTTGATATAAGGATTCAGGAACATTTTTTGTTTGTCTTTATCTTAAAAAATGGCTCAGATATAGCAGTTTCAATTTCTAACGTGGGTGACATTTTGAAAAATCTGATTTTTTGCCTGCGACAGCACTCGTATATATCAACCGATTCCGAAGTGAGTGAGCATGTGCACAGCAATTACTAAGGTCTCGACCAAGTTCACTGGTTAGCCTCATCCACCATGTTGTCTTAAAATGGCAGGCACTTTAAGAAATCGCCGAATTTGGCAGCCAAATATAAGTTACTTTAAATAAAAGCAGCTTGGATAAAGCTGACTAATTTCGCAAAATTCTCATTCATAATGATTTAGTATTGATAAAAATTAGTATTGAATCTCCTACATTCGGTTTCTACTTAATTGAGCTTCGTGTGTTTGAATAATATAAGTTGGCTTTTTTAAAATAAAGAATATGAAAGCTACCTCTTCCTCCCAGCACTGGCCGGAAGGACTTTTTTAAATGGCAACCCTTTTGAAACAAAATGGCGAATGAAGCTGGCCAACAAACTCGGTCGAGACATTGGTATGTACTATGTACAGACCAAGTTACATCCAAATAGGTTCATAAATACACCTGTTATCGCGTGACAAAAATCAGGTCGTTTTAAAATGTCAGCCACAAGAGAAATTCTAAATGCTATTACTCAGCCATTTTTTTTTAGATATAGACGAAAGAAAAACTGTTCCGGAATCTTTGTATTAAGGTCAAACACATACAAAAAAAAATCTTTTTCATTTTCCAATTTTTTGGTATCTCATTTAAATTTTTTTATTTTTTTAAATGGCCGCCATTTTGAAACAAGATGGCGGATGAAGCTGGCCAACGAACTCGGTCGAGATACTTGTATGTACTATGTACACACCAAGGTATATCCAAGTCGGTTCATAAATACGCCTGTTATTACGTGAGAAAAATCAGGACGTTTCAAAATGTCAGCCACGCTAGAAATTCAAAATGCTATAACTCAGCCATTTTTTAAGATATACACGAAACAAAAACTGCTCCCGAATCTTTTTATCAAGGTCAAACACATAAGAAAAAAATATTTTTTTCAATTTTCAATTTTTGGTACCACATTTCAAATTTAAATTTTTCTTAAAATCTTAAATGGCCGCCATTTTTAAACAAGATGGCGGGTGAATCTGGCCAACGAACCCGGTCGAGACATTGGTATGTACTATGTATAAACGAAGTTACATCCAAATCGGTTCATAAATACGCCTTTTATCGCGTGACAAAATTCAGGACGTTTCAAAATGTCAGCCACGCTAGAAATTCAAAATGCTATAACTCAGCCCTTTTTTAAGATATAGACGAAACAAAAACTGCTCCGAAATCTTTGTATAAAGGTCAAATACATAAGAAAAAATATTTTTCCATTTTCAATTTTTTGGTACCACATTTCAAATTTTCAATTTTTAAAAAAATTTTAAATGGCCGCCATTTTGAAACAAAATGGCGGATGAAGCTGGCCAACGAAGTCGGTCGAGAGATTGGTATGTACTATGTACACACCGAATTACATCGAAATCGGTTCATAAATACGCCTTTTATCGCGTGACAAAATTCAGGACGTTTCAAAATGTCAGCCACGCTAGAAATTCAAAATGCTATAACTCAGCCCTTTTTTAAGATATAGACGAAACAAAAACTGCTCCGAAATCTTTGTATAAAGGTCAAATACATAAGAAAAAATATTTTTCCATTTTCAATTTTTTGGTACCACATTTCAAATTTTAAATTTTTAAAAAAATTTTAAATGGCCGCTATTTTGAAACAAAACGGCGGATGAAGCTGGCCAACGAACTCGGTCGAGGCATTGGTATGTACTATGTACACACCGAATTACATCGAAATCGGTTCATAATTACGGGAGTTACAGTGTGACATAGGTCAGATATATATATATATATATATATATATATATATATATATATATATATATATCAATTTTGAATGGAGGGTGGTTTCGGGGTCTGGGGGTCATGATCGATGAAAATATACCAAAATTTTTTCAAATCGCTTTCCTCCGAACGGCTGCAATATGTAGCTTTTTTGTAAAGAAAGCTACCTAAAAAAGTTCTAAAGTTTCAATTTCTTTGATATAGTTGGGTCTAGAAACTAAAAATTCTTATTGTGGTTATTTATAAGATATAAATGCTCATTAAGAACGGTTTCTAAAATATATATGAAATTTAAAAAGCTTAAATGAGCTGAAAACCCTCTAAATTACGATTTATTGGAATTGTTTAGAGAAATTGAAATTTTAATTTGCATGTTAATTTTGCTATGTATACGCTAGTTTGAAGGTATCAAATAACTAATTCGTAGCATAGGATAATACAGTTCCATTATTTTTCCTTTTGGCATCAAGCTAAGCAAAAAATAAAACTTTAATTCTGTGATTCTGCTGTGTTAGTTCAGCTAACTCTTTCTTATTTTAGAATAGAGTTAATTGCTCCAAAGAAATTGAGTAAAGAACAGGAGGATCGAGTTGAGAAGGCAGTTGGTGCTGTTAAACATGGAATGTTTGTAAGAACTTGGTTTAAAATACCAAGGTCTACATTGAGGCAAAAATTGAGTGGAAAAAACGCGCGAAGAGGATCTCCCTTAATTTTGAAAACCGAACAGGAAATTCTCCTAAAGAATTGGATTATTCACTGTGCAAAGAAAGGATTCCCCAGACGCAAGTGAGATGTTATAGAGAGCGTCAAGGAATTTTTAGAGAAACGACCAGAAGTATAAACAAATTTTACGAAAGGTAAGAGCTTAATCATTTCTGTTTATATTTTAGGTAGCTTTCATTACAAGAAGCTACCTATTGCAGCCGTTCGGAGGAAAGCGATTTCAAAAAAATTTGGTATATTTTCATCGATCATGACCCCCAGACCCCGAAACCACCTTCCGTTCAAAATTGATATATAACATATCTGACCTATGTTACACTGTAACTCTCGTAATTATGAACCGATTTCGATGTAATTCGGTGTGTACATAGTACATACCAATGTCTCGACTGAGTTCGTTGGCCAGCTTCATCCGCCATTTTGTTTCAAAATGGCGGCCATTTAAAATTAAAAAAAAAATTAAATTTGAAATGTGGTACCAAAAAATTAAAAATGGAAAAATATTTTTTTCTTGTGTTTTTGACCTTTATACAAAGATTTCGGAGCAGTTTTTGTTTCGTCTATATCTTAAAAAATGGCTGAGTTGCAGCATTTTGAATTTCTAGCGTGGCTGACATTTTGAAATGTCCTGAATTTTGTCACGCGATAAAAAGCGTATTTATGAACCGATTCGGATTTAACTTCGTTTATACATAGTACATACCAATGTCTAGACCGGGTTCGTTGGCCAGCTTCATCCGCCATCCTGTTTAAAAATGGCGGCCATTTAAATTTTTATGAAAAATTTAAATTTGAAAGGTGGTACCAAAAAATTAAAAATGGAAACATATTTTTTTCTTATGTGTTTGACCTTGATAAAAAGATTCGGGAGCAGTTTTTGTTTCGTCTATATTTAAAAAAATGGCTTACTTATAGCATTTTGAATTTCTATTGTGGCTGACATTTTGAAACGACCTGATTTTTGTCACGCGATAACAGGCGTATTTATGAACCGATTTGGATGTACCTTGGTGTGTACATAGTACATACAAATATCTCGAACGAGTTCGTTGGCCAGATTCATCCGCCATCTTGTTTCAAAATGGCGTCCATTTAAAAAAAATTAAAAAGTAAAAAAATTAAAATGCGATACCAAAAAATTGGAAAATGAAAAAGATTTTTCCGTATGTGTTTGACCTTAATACAAAGATTCCGGAACAGTTTTTGTTTCGTCTATATCTAAAAAGTGGCTGAGTAATAGCATTTTGAATTTCTGTTGTGGCTGACGTTTTATAACGACCTGATTTTTGTCACGAGATAACAGGCGTATTTATGAACCGATTTGGATGTAACTTGGTCTGTACATAGTACATACCAATGTCTCGACCGAGTTCGTTGGCCAGCTTCATTCACCATCTTGTTTCAAAAGGTTGCCATTAAAAAAAATTAAATTTAAAATTTAAAATGAGGTATTAAAAAATTGGAAAATGAAAAAGATTTTTTTTTATGTGTTTGTCCTTGATACGAAGATTCCGGAGCAGTTTTTGTTTCTAAAAATTTGTTCTTTTGTTTATATCTTAAAAAATGGTTGAATTATAGCACTTTGAATTTCTAGCATGACTAACATTTTGAAACGATCTTGTATTTGTCACGCGATAACACACGTATTGCCTATTTCGATGTAAGAAGGCATGTGGATAGTATACATCAATACCTCGACCAAGTTCGCTGGCCAGATTCATCAGCCATCTTGTTTCAAAATTGCGGCCAAGTAAAATAAAAAATATATATTTATTTAAAGTGAGGTGCAAAAAAATTAGAAATTGAAAAAGGTTTCTTTCTTAAGTATTTGACCTTGATATAAGGATTCAGGAGCATTTTTTGTTTGTCTTTACCATAAAAAATGGCTCAGATATAGCAGTTTCAATTTCTATTGTGGGTGACATTTTGAAAAATTTGATTTTTTGCATGCGACAGCACTCGTATATATCAACCGATTCCGATGTGAGTGAGCATGTGCACAGCAATTACTAAGGTCTCGCCCAAGTTCACTGGTTAGCCTCATCCACCATGTTGTCTTAAAATGGCACGCACTTTAAGAAATCGTAGACTTTGGCAGCCAAATATAAGTTACTTTAAAGAAAAGCAGCTTGGATAAAGCTGACTAATTTCGCGAAATTCTCATTCATTATATTGATAAAAAATTAGTATTGAATCTCCTATATTCGGTTTCCACTAAATTGAGCTTCGTGTGTTTGAATGATATAAGTTGGCTTTTTAAAATAAGGAATATGAAAGCTACCTCTTCCTCCCGGCACTGTCCGGAAGGACTTTTTAGCGTCTGAATGCTTCACACGTTAAAAGAAGCTATTATTATGAATGAAAATATTGTTACGTTTTATGAATGGATAGGAAATGTCTTCGCCGTTTTCCTAGCAAAGAATGATGCCGGTTGTGGATGGGCACAACACTCATCTTACGCGTGAAACCAGTGAAGATTGTAAATCGCTACAGATAATGTTGATAGCTTCATACCCAAATGCAACCGATATTTCAGTGTTGCAACGTAGCTGCTTTTCTATCGCTAAAAGCTCAATGGAACAAGGCCCTTCTTCACTGACGCAAAAATCATCCACATGATACTGTGACTAAAGTGCACATCGCTCCAATCCTGAAAATCGCGCTAGAAAACGACATGACCGATGGAAATAAAAAATGGTTTCAGAACAAAAGGACTTTGTCCATTCAGTGCAGACGCTGTAGACAATTCAAAGTTCAAGGATTACATCAAAGATGTGATCAATGATGTGATGATGGTGGGCGATGTTTCAATTGAAACCGCTTGTAATGAAGCTCCAAACACTACACTGATAAATATATCGATTTAGGACTTCCACCAAGTCGTCGGTGAGAACGTAATGAAGAAGTCAAAAATACTCAACAACCCCAAGTAAAGAATCGGAAGCTTTAAGCTGTTTGTATAATATTTTGGAGTAAAACCAAACATTCTAACCATGCTTACAGGAACGGCAACGGATCCAGCTGAAGAAGATTACTCAGACAAAGTAGACGCCATGGTACCCAATCCAAGTACGAGCTTCAGTAACAGCAACACCTTCGAAAAATTCCCATGAATCTCAAAATTGTTCAGCATGAGCCGAAGAGTTTCGACGAAGACAGTTTTTCAGAGCCGGAAAATAAAGGTAATACTACTTCCACAGCTGAATATCGCTCTCAATGGCTAAAAGCAATCTTTGAATGGCCGCACAGTCCAGAAAGGGAAGGGAAGAGATCGCTGAGAATGCCTTTCATCCTGACATCGCAAAGATGGAATGAGCTGCAAAAAGACAAGTTACGGTAAAAGAATAAGAATTGCAACAAAAAGAAGTAAAACAGAGAGAAAGAGCTCTAAAACGAAAAAAATGAAGCTGAAATGGTCATAAAAAGAGTTAAGATGACCAACAAAGAAGTCACCAAAATATCAGAGCCAAATTCTGCAAAAATAATCAGAAAAAGAAGATTCGACTTCGGTGGACCATCACTAATGCAGTGATGGGCCATTACGGATTCAAAGCGGGCCATTACTGATGTTTTTGTACTTTTTAGTAAAACAAATCTTGTAAAGTAATAAATTTATATTTTGTTGATTTTCTCTACATGAAAGTCTTCTTCCATCCTGTATTGTTATATTTTGATCATCGGCATGAAAGAATTCGCACGGCATAGTAATTATTAGCTAAAAGCAGAAACATTCGTCCTCAACCTGGCCATCACTGGTGGTTTTACCCTACTACAGAATAACGAAAAGCTATTGATTTTAATAAATATCATGATCGAGGTTAACCCGCTTTTTAATTGACTGAAGCAGAAATTAAAGATGAAAATCAAATTTGGTACAGTTGAACTAATTATATTGGAGTAGTAACATGCGTAACAACTTTTTGAAGTACTAAGATGTATGAGGTAAAAGAAATTTCTTTGATTGGCACGAGATAAAATCCACATTGCACTTCAAGAAGCCGATCTAACTGGGTAATTTGAATGTGACCAGTAAGGCTGTTAACCAATCATATGATATCCTGATGTGCTGCTTAGAAATTATCCATGTAACTCTTATACAGGGAACATTGTAAGTAAAAAATATCTTTATCGTAAAATATCTGAACTCAGCTAAGCCGACCCAGGGAATAATATTTGTTGTATTCCAAAGTTTCCATGAATGTACAATTTAAAAATCTTTTCCCGGATGAAAGGTCACCTCCAAAATTATACTGCACTTTCTCTAGATTCAGAGGTTAATCAAGATCTGATAAAGAGGCGAATATTTGAGTAAATACGGTAATTTAGGTTCCAGGAAAAAGAAATTGTGAATCGGGATTGTTACAAATTATTTTTTCCAAGTTCCCTGATTTTCAGTAGTTAACATAGCATATGTAAGGTTCCTCTATATCAGAACAGTGACTTACATACAGCGTGCAAGCTTAGACTGTGCTTGGACATACGTTTTTGTCGAAACTATGGAAAACTCACTTTCTAAACTTGTGTATATTTGCCTGGACAATACTGGTATGAAATATTAAGATGCATTTACCTTGCCGATAATGACAGTATGGCCAGCATACTTCGCGAGTCGCTTTTGTCCTGGATTGTCTCAACCAATCAAATTTTATAACCCGTATGTCGCAACTCTCATATCGAGGTACCCTAACTGCATCGTACGTATTAGAGAGCAAATATAATTCTTTTAATTTTTCTACTATGAAAAACAGATGCCTATTATATACAAGTAAATACGATATATGGTTTTGTATCCTCTAAAACACTGGAAGCATTTTTTATGAGTCTGTATGTTTGTTCCAGGCATAAAAGTAACATTTTAACACTAGAATGCCCGGAAACTTTACTCAAGTTTCATAAAAGTATTTGACACCAGAATGTTTATTTAAAACTCTGTGATTGATTTATTTAACGTAAATCTTCGTGGTTTAAATTTAACTTAATTTATGAAAAGATTGCTGGTTCCAGTTGACATTTAGTCATATGGTCGGAGTCGAATCGATTCCTTCCGGGCGTTCTAGTGTAATAAGAATTTAGTTAAAAGAAAAATCCTTTATTGGATAAACTCGCGAAAAATCAACATTAATATTGAAAGAAAAATCCCATAATTTGTTATTCAAAGTGAAAAAAAAAACCAATAAGCATAAACATAATATTTTTTCGAAAGCTTTTCCATATTTTTCTTACTCAGGTACACCAAGAAAATGATATGATACCTTGCTTCTGTTCCTGTGATAGTACGATATTTTTTTGCCCTTGAAAAAAGAGGGTTTTTTTTTTTCTCTTTTAAGGTATATAAATGATTTCTTTCAGTGGTAATATTTTTAACACTAGTTTTAAAGGATTTATTTAATATAAAATGAAGTATATTCGTAAGCAGTTTGAAAGATTTATAATAATATATGCATTCAATTCAAATATTTATTTACTTTAACCTTATAATAAAATTCTAAATAAAAATACTAAAAATTTCTCTCATAAAATACTCAGATATTTACAATAAAATATATTACTTTACATAATTTAAAAAAACTTTCTCGACATTTGAAAGTCATATTAAATCTCTTTTTATCATTCAACCTGTAACGATGCATTTATCTTTAAAGAAGAAACATTCTAGTTTAATAATTTCTGTAAATATATTTCACGCGGATCCATCAAGGAAATAAAAATGTTAAAAAAAAGGGCTTCCACACATTTTGAATCTAAATTAAAGATGGCAAGAGGGAAAAAAGCATCCGAAGGAATTTGACGGCAAAATTGTGTCAGCTGTCCTGATTAAATGTCAACTCAATCTTATTACTCCTTAAATATATTTAAAAATATGACAACGCCTTTTTTTATATTTCCTTTGATGGAAAGGTATTTTTTCTGATTAAAAATAACAATTTTTTTTTTTTTTAACAGTAAATATTAAATTTTGTTCTTTTAGAAGTTCTTAGTAAGAAAAAAAAATGTTTAGATAAACGAAAAGTGCAGTGATAAAAGTTTGAATTTCCAAATAATTGTGATGTATTTTATACAATAATTTTCAAATATTTAAAAATTGCTAGCGCGTTTTTTTTTTTTTTTTTTTTTTTTTGTAAACAAATTTACGTAATTTCAATTCATAATTCAAATAGTTCTTAGATACAAAGTTGTAAGTTAAAGTGCATAAAATTGTCAATTTTAAATCTACAGAGTTACTCTTTGCTAATCACTTCCATCATGGAAAATAAACACTGCTGGATTCAATTGAGTTCATAGTGATAAAAACAAATGTTGAACTATTTTAGAAATAAAAATAGACTTTATTATTTTTTGTTTAAATTATTTATGATTTAAACCACGCTGATTAAAATACGCTAATAATATGTAGACACGATTATGGAATTATCCTTCTTAATGAATACACATGTTACAAACAATACCTATCTTCCAATTTTTTAAGACCTGTGGTTATCGCTAGTTGTAAATATGTTTGTCATTTTCATGTGATTTTTCTATGACCTGCTAGATATTTCCATAAATATAGGTAATATCATAATTAAAAATATCTCCAACAATATTAGTGGATACACCACAGCAAAATTTGGCTTCAAATATTAGCGAAGACTTGATTACACCATTAAACGCAGAAATAAATAACTGTTTTCCATTCTCTACTTGCCTTGAACCCGATTAATAATAATAAAAAAATCTCTCATAATTAGGTTCACCTGAATACAGTGCTTTACCCAAAATAGATGTGTTATACACTAAAACCATCTCTGAAAAATTAATAATTAAAGCCTTATGAAAATCCGTTTAGTAGAACATTTTTAATAGGCCAATTTTTCATAATCGGTTCATCTGATCAAAGAACTTTCCCGTGAGAGTTACTCGCGGATATGTTTTTGTTTCATAATACATTAAGTGCATAAAAAACCCATAATGACATTCATGTGATTTGAATGTAATAGCTTTTAATTTAGACTTGCAGGATTTAAATTTCATAGGTGACCGTCATTACCCCAGTATCCCCTTCACTGTAAAAAAAAAACTGTAATTTTTACAGGAAAGAATTGTATTTTTTACAGAAAAAAACTGTTTTTCATTAAAATAGTTTTTTTCTGTAAGAGAAACTGAATTTTGTAATTTTTGCAGAACAAATCTCTATTTTTTACAGAAAAAAACTGTTTTAATGAAAAATTACAGTTTTTTCCTGTAAATTAAACGTTTTTTTACTGGCGTCAAAATTGACAGTTTTTTCCAGTCAATTTGACAAATTTCTTTTTACTGTGTAATCTCAGATTTTTTTTTATTCAATCTTACATTTTTCAGTCTTTTTATCGTCAAAACTCATTTCAATTAAAAATTCGAAGTAAAAAAGTTGCTATTATGCTCAATGTAGAATACATCTATCTATATTATAAAGGGCAATCATATCTGTGCGTAACGCATACGTCATTTTGCGAATGGCAACACTTTGAAATTTGAAACAAATTTTGGTTTTGCAATTTTCTCTACTGCAATTTTTTAAACTTCTAAATATCGCATATTTTAAATTTTTACACCGTCGTATAAGGAAAAAAATGCTCTTTTAAATGCAATTTGTTTGAAAGCTGTATCTCAATTTATTTTTGACATTTTTTTTTGTAGTTTTTAATACCATTTTTCTTATCGTGGCAACAAAAGTACCTCATTTCTATTGAAAGTCATTGAAAGTAAACGGAAAATAGTTGAAAATAGGAGATACTGTATCTTTTTGTTGCCATTTTCTCATAAAACCTGAAAAAAAAAAGTTGAAATTAAAATATGGGCTATGTCAAGAATATTGTCTTTTATTCCGTGATAATGACGTCATATGCACACTTCTCTGTAGACGAAGTTTAAGTCTGGATTGTAAAAGTAGATTGCTTTAGCGGATGCAAATGACGTCATTTTATAAAAAACCGTGTAGTATTTTAATTCTTAAACCTGAATTATGTTTTGTAGAAGTGCATCATTTTCACAGCCCAGCTGCTTTGAAATTCTTCACAGGTGAAAATGCTTCACTTTTAAAAATAATGTAATCGAAATCACTCACTGATAAAACGCAATATTTTACAAAAATTTAGAGTGTCTTTATAAAAGAGAGGTGACATGCAAATAATAGCGATTTATATTACAGAAATTGATGATTCTCGCCTTGATGGATTTGCTTCGCCGAGTTCGACAAGCAAACAAATAATTCTTGGTTTAAAGTAATATCGTGTTCTTGAAGTTTTTGTCAAAAATTCTCTCGAATAATAAAATTCTAATGCTATTCTTTAGGACATTCTACTATAATTTTATCAAAATAACATAATTTAGTTAATTTAATTTTTCCTAATTTTATATAATCTATATATTTAAAACACAAGCGCGTTTTTTAGTCATCTGCCCTGATCTTTCTGCTGAACCAATTTTAGCAATATATTTTTTTTAAACTGAAAGCTCTTCTTTTGTAGATGTGATCGCACTATCTGTTTTTTTTTTAAATATCCCCACTTTTATATTTCAATTTTAAAAGTATTTTATGAAATTTCTTCAAAATGATGAAAATTAGATAGCTTTCATTATTGCAGACAAGAGAGAAATAATGAGGTATTTTTAACTTTATTCATGCTATTTTCTGATAAAAATTCAAAATTGTTGATAAAAATTGTTGTATAGGTTTTAGTGGTGTCATATGGTTAGTAATCCCATTAGGAGCATAATATTATATTAGGGGAATAATAACGGAAAATGACATACTGCTTTTGAAAGCACGCATTTTTCCTCATAAATTTCTATATTGTTTTTTCTTCTGCATGTGTACTGATACTAAGTTTCAGACACTAGGCGAAATGCTTATTTAAGTGAAAATGAAATCATATTTAAAAGAAAACGATCATTTTCTTAGATAAAACTAAACATTTTAACACAAATGCGTCTAAAAAACATAAATTACGGAAATTTTTACTCTCCGGAATTGAGATTAGAATCTCAAGTAAAGAGTGCGTCTGTTCACATAAAAGATGTTACTGACAATCGTGACTTCAAGTTTTGAGTTAAAATGATTTTTAAATGATCAAACAAAGTACAATTTTTTTTAAAATGATGAATATGGATATGAGAAGTGTGTATGCAAATTTTGAGAAGGTGAAAATTGCTGTTTTCATTCCGAAATCCAAGCATAAGAGCCTCGATAACCACATCCTAATAACTGATCTTTATTATATTTTACTAATTAAGTATCTATATTATAAAGAACAAACTTATCTGTGCGTAACGCTGGTGTCGTTTTGCGAATGGCAACACTTCACGATCAAATTTCGGTCTTGAAAGTTTCGCTACTGCAATTTTTTAATCTTCTGACCATCGTACATTTTCAATTTTCGTCGCATAGGGAAAAAAATTTACGTTCAAATGCAATTTGATACAAAACTGTATTCATTGACTGATGTATTATATTTTCAAAATAATTTTTAAGCATGATTTTTTTCAAGTTTATCTTATCACGTGCCGGTTTCAATACATAATAATAATAAACATTTTGCACATAAATCAAGAAACATTTTTCGGCATTTGTTTTTGACTATTTTTGCATAACGAAATTAATACTTCCTTTATAAACAGATAAAATAATAATATTAAAAAAACTAATCTAACATATTTGTGAAAGACAAATTAACAAAATTAATACTTCTTTTATAAACAAATAAAAGAATAATATTGAAAAAACACAAATCTAACATATTTGTAATCGTGCAATTTAAATTTTTAGCTCACCAAATAGGATTTTTTTTTCAAATAGAATTTGTTTACAAAGTTCATCTCAGTTTACTGATTGTCTACGGTTTTAAAAACAATTTTAAAGCATGAAATATTTTTTAATTTATCTATATCGCGCGGAGCTCGATTACGAAAGATTAATCCGTTTTCCCTTAAAACAAAATAAAGAGTTCATAATTTTCTTACGGCTAATATCCATTAAAAAAAACTTCCCTATGAATAAATAAATAAAATTATGTAAATAAAACACAAATTTACCAGACATGTATAAGCTCTGAAATTATCAGAATATAAAATGATGCCATAAGTAGCAAAATCTTGGCAAAAAATCTTAGCATGCGGCTAATAAGAAAATATCGCTTTTGATAAATTTCAAAAAAATATTTGATTGTATAATTCGCATTTTCCATATGAAAAATGCTTTTTTAATCTAAGTGGTCAATCTAAAAAATTTATTGCATATAAAAAAATTATTAGTTTTCAATTAAAAAAATGTTTTCACCTATATTCTTTAACCCGGGAAGCCCGGGTACGATTCCCTAGTACTAATAAAAGAACAGATCGCTCTGTGTGTGTGTGTGTGCGATGACTAGCGAAAACTACTGCACGTAGAAGTCTGAAATTTTAGATGTAAATAGCCCAAGACAAGTCCTGATGCACCTGAGGCTCAGTTTTTTAATTTTTTAAGGGTCGGGACCCCTGGGTCCCTTTAAGTTTTTATGCACTAAATTGTTAATAACATGCCTCTTTTCTATCCATTCTTCTTCGTTTTTGGTGTGAATTCACCTTTCAGTTTCTGCCCCATTTCTACATTTCACTTAAGACCCCGGCACCCTTGCAAGGGGCCCAGTACAGGGCCCCTTGAAGTTTTAGTGCACTAAATTGTTAATAACATGCCTCTTTTCTATCCGATCTTCATCGTTTTTGAGGTGAATTCTCCTTTCAGCTTCTGCCCCATTTTTACATTTCAGATAAGACGCTGGCATCCTTCAAGGGGAACGGTACAGGGCCCCTTGAAGTTTTAGTGCACTAAATTTTTAATAACATGCTTCTTTTCTATCCGATCTTCATCGTTTTTTGGGTGAATTCCTGTTTCAGTTTCTGCCCCATTTCTACATTTCACTTAAGACCCCGACACCCTTGCAAGGGGCCCTTTACAGGGCTCTTGAAGTTTAAGTGCACTAAATTGTTATTAAAATGCCTTTTTTCCATCCGATCTTCGTCGTTTTTGGGGTGAATTCTCCTTTTAGTTTCTGCCCCATTTCTACATTTCAGTTAAGACCCTGGCACCTTTGCAAGGGGCAAGGTACAGGGTCCCTTGAAGTTTTAGTGCACTAAATTGTTAATAAATTGCTTCGTTTTTATCCGATCTTCATTTTTGGGATACTTTCTCCATTTAGTTATTCTCCCGTATGTACATTCCAGTTAAGAACATGGGCCCGTTAGGGTCCTGTAAGGCCTGGTCCAGGATCCCTTAAATCTTTTGTGTACCATGCGTTTTTCACACCCTAATTTTCTCACCTCCGCAATGCGTAATTTTAAAGTTCAGTCTTAAACTCTTCTCCTTAGACCAACACTCACATATTTTTATTGGGGCCTAGGGCCATCTTTTAAGCATTTCCCCAATTTTTTGCACATTTCTTTTAAATTATATTCTAATGATTAATTCATACCCTATGCTTAATCTCGACTAATCGAAGATCTAAAATGCTAAGTACTAAAACGTTGTAATATGTTTTCATGTTAGGGCCCTGTTCTCAACTATCAGTTGGCCCCTTTTGGGCCCCCTATTATAATTCCCTTAAAAATAGTCCGATTCACTGGCTTTTATTTTCTAAGAACATCTTTGGTTCTCCAGCTATTACATGAACGGAAAAAAAAAATATTTCAGACTTCAACTACCACCAATTTTGAATGTAAATCGTCTTCTTTGGGCCCTTGGTGCATCTTCTTTAAAAATCATCCGAGTTCCTTGCAATTTTCTTTACCATAGTTCTAGCGTCCTCAGATTACATTAAAAACTACTAAAAAGTGTATTTATACCAAACTACATGCCACTTAGGTCCCTTCTCCCTTGGGGCCCGGTATAAGACCCCCTGAAGCTTTTGCACCATAAATTATTAATAAATTGCCCCTCTTAATCCGATCTTCATTTTTGGAACCATTTTTTCATGACTTCAGCTACATCCAATTTTGAATATTAATCGTCTTCATGGGGCTTTTGTTGCAGCTTTTTTAAAAACTATCCTATTCTATGGCAATTTTCTTTAACATAGTTTTAACGTTTTCCAGCTACTTTAAAACCCCTAAAAGACCCTGGCCCCCAGGGCCCGGTCTTTCTTTATACCTCATCTACCACCTTTTTCGAACATTAATCTAATTTTTCAGCATTAACTTTCGTCTACTCACTCCAACCGTAAATTAAAAATCGCGTTACTTTAAAGGTAACTTTAGATAAGGGATCATCCGTTTATTAAATATCGTGTTAATGTTAACATGAAATGTACAAGGTGAGGAGGCATCTTCCACCGCTTGGTGGCGCGTTATTTCCTCGGGTTTAAGGGCCCAATTTCGACGGGATTTGCTTCCTTCAAGTTAGATTACAATTCAACAACTTTATTATGAAATTTTATCTTAGACTTTAGTTACCAACATTTTCTAGCATTAAGGGTGCATTCTTTTTCTTTTGTTTCTGTGAGCTTGATTCCAACGAGGTTTGGCTCACTCAACTTGGTTTTCGATTGTCTCCAGCACGTGCGGGCACTTCCGGTAAATGCTGCCATATGTAGTGGGGATCTAGATTACAGGTTCGTTCGGAAAGAAGTTTGATGGGAACACATTAGACGCTGCGGAAGGCAATGGGACCTCCGAAATTAGATTCATTTAAAAGAATTTCCAAAGATATAAAATCATACAAACTAAAGTTTTGTTTCAGGTTATTATTTACAAACCCCGGGCAACGCCGGGCGGGTCTGCTAGCACTATATAAATCTTTAAAGTTTGCTTTTATTTTTGAATATAACAATGGAAATACTTTGTTTCCTTTATACACGCAGCTAACTCAAAATATGGAATAGGATCCTATAGTCATATCTCTAGTTTATTCCAGAACATTATATGCCTACATATACATATATATAAATATATAAATAAATAAATAAATAAATAAATATCTTGCTTATATATGAATACAAAGCTAGTTTCGAGGATATGATTTTTTATGCAAAAGTTAGTTGAAATCTGAGCTGCTAGAATCTGACTTCATGGTTGTAATGCAGAGTAAAAAAAAAAAAAGAAAAAAAGAAAAGAGAGAGAGAATGGAATTTCTTTTCGAAGTGTATGAATAAAATATTCTACGTGCAGATGGCGCTGGTTTGAAAAAGGTTTTTCACGGTTCAATTTCTTGACATCTGTTTCAAATAACATGTATTTTTAAAGATTATTTTTTCAGTTTACATTTTTTTTTTCATTTTTGGAAACAGTATAGTTGATGTTAGTTAGGCAGGGTGCATGCCGTTCAACCATAATTTTTTAATAATTTTTTTTCTCCTCATTTAATGCTGGGATATATTAATTTTTTTGCGATTAAATAAGGCAATTTCAAATTCAGATGTTTAAATATTAAATAGAAATTTGCTAAATATGTAACAATAGTGTCATACTACTTGGAAATTTTAAGGAGCGGCATCTTCGTTAGAGAGTTTATGGCCATAATGGCCAATCTCGACCAGCAAAAGTTTTAAGGAAATGATATTTGAAAATTTTCTTTTTTTTTTTTCTTTTTGAAGAGATATAATTCTGAAAGTTACCCCAATAATTTTATCGTTCATATTGTTCCGACGTTAAGAAAAATTATGCAATAAATCATTTCACTTTAAATCAAATTAACACGCGTTTGAGGATGTTATATTGAAATTTGTGACGTATTCCTGTTAAAAAAAAGTATGATACGATGACTGCTTAAAAAATATAAAGTACTACCTGTGTACGATCTAAGATGTTTGAATATAAGTAGACAATTAAGTTTGTTTGAAAATACGCCTTAAAAAAGACTGTTTATTAATCTAACAAGAAGGTTTAAGAAAGCATAATATTTTCTTTTCCGAGTTACCCGTGATTCAGAAAAGCATTCCTTTATCTTTAAAAACATCACAAATCGAGATGTTCGAATTTCGAAATCCGAATTTCCGATATTTAAAGAAGTTTTTTTGAAAAAGAAAAGTTTCATTTGCTGCCCTGAGTCTTTTCGAGTAATTCTTACAGAGTCAATTAGAAGTTAAAATTTCAGTGCTAAATTCTCCTCGATTAATAATTAATTTTGTAGAAAAATGTACAGATAAATTTATCATCACTGCTTAAAGATGTGCGCAAAATAGTATAAAAACATTTAAAATACATTAAAAGTCCTTTAAAACGAAAAAAAATTTCAACCAAAATTATTCGGCCGTCATGATTGGAGAACTAAACAATATTGCGCTTTCTAGATTCTCCCGGGAGAGACCATTCTACTTTAAGGAGGCTGGTCACACAGCTTCCGATTTCCCCTAACTAATGTAAAATCTATGGGCATTGGATGCATTTGTATATTTAGAATATATCCTCGGGAAATTAATATTTTTAATTTTATTTTTTGTGTACACTTCCTAAAAGATGTCTCTCTTTTGCTTACTTCTCAAAATATTTCTAAAGTATTGACTTAATCTTATATGAAGTGTTAAAATCTTAACCACAGTTCGCCCGTTTTTAACACATAACATATTAAATTCAGCATAGATTTTAGAAATATTTTGAAAACTAAGAAAAAAAGAGACATCCTTTAAGAAGAGTACACTGAAAAAAGATGTTATAAATATGAATTTCCGTGAAGATATTTTAAATATACAATGCATCGAAAGTCCATAGATTTAACATTATGGAGGGGAATTCCGAAGCTGAGTGACCAGCTCCCTTAAGCTCTATATGAACTATAATGTGGCATGGAAAAGTATTCAAAATTTCAAAAACAGGTTTTATCTCATGTAATAATACTAAAAATAGTAAAGAAATAGTTTGCAATGATATTGTCATATGACAGACCTGCCAACTGCTACGAAAAAATCGTAGTTACTACGATTTGGACCTATAAATTACGATGCTACGAAAATCGGTCTCAAACTACGTTTTTTATCGTGGAAAGAAAACACGAATTTTGCCAAAGTATCGTATAAAAATCGTCAAAGGATATAAAAAAGATCGCGCTTTCGTCAAAAGTTTAAGGTAAAATTTCACTCTTTCAAAGATTTCAAAAAAGAATCGTAATAAAAAAAAAGTGTATTACGATTGTGGGAAAAAACTTATTCCTTTTACGAATGTAAAAAAATAGCCGCGAAACACGAAAAGCCAACCAACCAACCTCCAGGTTAATTTTAATTTTGTGTGCTACGATTTTTCATTTTCAAAGGTTGGCAGGTCTGTATGATATCCACGCAGTCTGGAAGGAATTATTACATGATACACAACGCCTGTTTTTGTTGAAATTTTGAAAACCTTTTCTATGCCACCTTATATTCCATACCACCCTTGAAGTATAATAGTCTCTCCCGAGCGAATCTAGAAGGCGCAAAGGGATAGAACAACTTTTAATTCTTCGCTGATGACTGCCGAGTAAGTTCGGTAGAAATTACTTTGGTTTTAAAGGATTTTTAATGCATTTTTAATGTTTTTATATTATTAAAAATGTTTATATATATATGTTGTACACAAATTTTAAGCAATTTATTTGTTACATTTATTTGAACCTTTTTCTATAAATTTAGTTTTTACAGTGTATTAATCAATTTTTTGTATTCGGAATATCGGTTTTTGGATGCTATCAGTTTTTAAGTAAATATTTCAATCTTCGTAACGGAATTCATACGTGCAAGAGCATCAAAATAACGTTAATTTTAACGCTATTTTTAATGCTGTTAAATTATGATTTTTGTATGTTGGACATGTTTGTTGAACGTAAAAATGTTTTTCTCGAGAATGGATAGTATTTGGAAAACCGATATTTCGGGTTAAGAAAACTTATTAACACACTTTTAAAACTACTGTGAAAAGTTTCTTAAAATCACGAGCAGCAAAAGAAATCTCGGAACTCTATTGTTTTCTAAGATTTCTGAACAAAAGGGAACTTCTTTTCGAAACCGTTGTTAATTTCTAGAAATTATATTTTTATATAACCCTTCTTTTACTCTAAAAAAAAGAAAAAAAATCTATAAAAATGTAAATTTACTTAAATCTCTATGCTTACTAAAATTGTATCTGTATACTGCACAGAAAAATAAATAAATCTGCACAAATAGTTTTTGTAAAGCTACAGAAATCTGAAGTTTTACAAAAGAATCTACTAAAATTACAGTAATCTGTAGCTTTCAAAAATTAGTTTTGTGGATTTGCACCTTTTTTATGTACAGTGTACAGGTGAAGTTTTAGTAAGCATGTAGTAAGATTTCCGTAGCTTTTACTAAAACTAATTTTGTAGATTTACATTTTTTTTTTTTTTTTTTTTTTAACAGTGTTCTAGATCAGGAAATATTTATATTTATTTTTCAGTGTATGAAAGTAATTTATCAAGTTATTAAAACAATTTAATTTCAGTTTCTTTTTATATTTCCCAGTGTTGTCAGTGTGTCTTTTTACTCAGATAATATTTAAGTACTAAGGTTTTAAAACTTCAGAATTTTCCTAATATAATTTAAACTTTAGAATTTTCGTATGAAATTTTATCAGCCGAGAATTATCTCCAAGTTCCACTTAAGTATACCAATTATTTAGTATTTTGGACAATATTTTCTTTTGAATAGTAGATAAATTTTGATAATGTTCGCAATCATAGAACTATCTGCTACCTGGATTTTAAATCTTTAAGTGGCAAAGAGTACCTATGAAAAATGTCAGTTTTACTTTTTTTAAATGTTTTTTCATATACAGGATGTTACTGAATTCGACCGAAAAAATTCATATGGGTGATACTAGGCATCAACAGGATGAAAAATTACCACAGAACACGGGATCGCAAATAACTTTCAGAAAACTGAAGTATATTATAATAAAACTTTTAATAGATATTCTCACCGTTGTTGTAAATCTGATAATATCAAAGAAAGTGGTAGAAGTTTCCATTATACGCGCCAGCAATATGCGCTGGGCGCTCCACATTTTAGATTGCGATTACCAGTTCATACGGTATCATTGATTGCTTGAACACCCTGTTTTTACAGAACTTTTTGTGATATTACAACATTGCACACAAAACAAGCTCAATGCAATGTTTTTATTTTTCTCAAAATTATTACGTCAACCCAAATTCAGCTGGGATGAAACACTCTGTATTTGTGACTAAATAAGTGGTTTGCGATCCCATGTTCTATGGTAATTTTTCATCTGTGACTCCTCTGAATTTGTCGGTCAATTTCGGCAAAACCCTGCGTATTTGTTTCCGCTTAACTTTAAAAAGAGACATGAAGCTTATTTTCTACAAAACAGTCTATTATTTCATGTCATTAATGGATACATATATTAAAAGCGAACCCATTAATTTCTCTGTGCCTTTCTAAAAAAAATTATGTTCGTATAAAAGCAGCGTTATATTAAGGAAAATATTTCTCCTTTTTTAAAGCAATAGTAGGGAAAAAATGAAATCTTAGAATATAACTTCCGTGCGGTGATGCAAAATATAAAGAATAAAAAGATCTTGAATTCCTTCTTGAAATGTGCATGAATAATATATTCCTCGGACCAGATGGTATTGAGTTAAAAAAAAGATTTTTGGACTCAAATTTAAGCCTTTCATTTTAAATAAAAAGGGGGTGCCATATTTACCATACAAAACCAGCATCCGTGATGCAAAATAATAATAATAATAGTAATAATAATAATAATAAATAATAATAATAATAATAATGTACCTTTTTTCATAAAGAAAAGTTTTACACACGTAAAGTTTAAATTTTAATAGAAATAAATTTAAAAATATGTATTACTTAGTACAAAAACACTCCTACACTTCCTTAAATTTGTATGTTTAGTATTTAATCATGCTTTCAAAACAAACTTCAATTTTAATTTTAATAAATCACGCATCTTTTCAAAGATAATTTTATATTGAAATTGAAATTTCTTACAGTTTTAAAATACTAGTATTATTTGAAGATATACGAAGAGAAGAATAACTTATAAAAGGCGTAACTAGCCAATAAAAAATTAAACTGATTCTTCAAGAAAATGGATCGACTGATGTTAAATATTTGACATTTGTAACGTTACCTTCCAAATTTCTATTGGATTTGAATATGACTCAAAACTTACAAGAGTTATAGAAAAATCATGATTATATTTTATTTCTATACTTTTTAACATTTTATCATTACACACTATTTACTACAATGAATGTTGTTGTTTTAAGTCTTCAAAACATATAATTCTCTATAATATCAGCTTCACATTAATTTTTGAATGTGGCGATATACACAAAATATGTGATTTCCTAAAATATGTACAACCTTTTGCATGAAACTGCATATAAAAATAAACATTTTTGTCACACCTGTAGTATTATATGTACCATATTGACCATATCCACAATATTGAATTTCTCTTACTGTCAAGTATTCTGTAACAACTGGAAATTTCGTACAATTCTAATGACACCTGACTTCTCCAAATCAGTTAGTCCAACGATACTCAAGGACGTAACCTCTGAGTATTACAGATGAAACGGACGCAGCTTGATTACGGGCACAAAACGGGATTCTTAAAAATCAGTTTATAAGGAAATTGATGAAGTAATATAACGAAGAAATACTCCATCTGATTCTGGAATCTTTATACGACCAGTTTTAACCTCCTAACCTACAAGTACGTGTGAGATACGTGGTCTTGTATTCAGAGTAAAACTGATTATAACGGGCCTGGCCCGTAGTACATCGGTCGGGCCAAATGTAAATATTACGGGCGTGGCTCCTGGTACAATGGTTGAGCCAAATGTAAATATCACGGGCATGGCCATCAGAATTGCAGATAAATGTTATTGATTTATGTTTTATTTTAGTGATTACTAATAAGTGATTACTTCTGTGGTATATCTACCACAATTATTACATCAGGTTGTAATTACTTATCAAATATTTCACAAAATTAAACCAATTGTATCTTATACATGTTTTTACATTCCGTAAGTCCTGCGTGTTTGGTACAACTTAGGTCCGATTTGCCGAACCGTAGAATGGCTCGAAGTCTGCGTGATCTTGTTTACGTTTTGGATCCAGGTTGTTGAAGCGTAAATCGTAGGTTAAGGGGTTAATATTACTGTTAAATATTCAACGTCTATATAGGCTTCCTGTTTAAAGCCCTTTCACAGAATTACTGGGAAACTACCAAAGTCTTACTGCCATAGTTGTGCAAAGATATAAAAAAAATAATAACTGTGACTTTTTGCAAATTTCTACCAGCGATCCAACATAAACAAATTGATGTTTTAAACAGCCTTTCAGAAGTACGAAAATTAGGAAGCGTTGCCACGAGGGAATCTGTAGGCTTAATACTCATTGTATGAGTAGTAAAATTTCCAACTAGGCGAAAAATGACCGGCCCAGGATTCGAACCAGGGATATCTTGGTTGAAGCTGCCAACTGATCTATCCTGGACGAATCTGGGGAACCTAATTCATCCAGCTAACCTTATTGATCATAGCATATGGCCTGGTATATGAATCAGCCCAAGAAAATAAATCGCAGGTAATGAAACTCTAGTAAACCTATTTAATACTTATTGCTCCGAAAGAAGAATTTTAAGTGTATAAATTAATCTTGAAACAATTTTAAAGTGTTATTGGCGGTTCTCTACTGTTTTCATTCGGTACTGGACTTTGGCGGGCTCGGATTTCAAAACGTCGGACTCGGGCTGTGCAAAAAAAGAGCCCAAAATCATCTCTACTGAGTTTACATATCTACAAATATACATATGTATACACAGAGAGAAAGAGAGAGAGAATGATAAGCAAATACGCTTACTCCGTGCATTCATTTTACTTGATACTATTAGACAAAATGATACTAGGTTTGGTAACCTAAAGTAAAATTTATCGAATAAGTCAAATATGTTGTCAAAATTAGGCATTCGTTTTGTACAAAATCACTATGTAGACGAACACCTAAGCTTTTTCCAGCTAATGGCTGTTTCTGGTTTTTTTTTTTCTGTGACAATTTGTAAATGAAAATGTATGGGATATATATTTTTTTTTTTGGGGGGGGGATGAGGGGTGGACTGTACGTTTCCTTATAAGATGTATGAAAGTATATACAAGACAAATGTAAAAATTATATAAGTATGAACGAGGTATATATATACAGGCCTCTTGTAAAGTAAACGTGTAAATAAAAATGCACGTAACGTAATAACTTAGAAGTATTTAGCATGAAGATAATTTAAAAATTAAACAGAATTTTTTTATCTAAACGCGTGCGTTTCTGGCGTGAAAATAAAATAACCAAAAGAGCAAGATTTTTTTGTTTTGTGTGTTTTAAAATACATATATAAAATACATATTTAAAACGCATATATAACATACATATTTACCATATTTTCTTCTCTTTTAGGTAAGTGAAAAATGTTTTGCTAGAATATACAACCAGTAAATGGTGAGTTAACAGGATTTTTTTTTTTCTGTTTTCCTTTCTATTTTAGGCTTCCACACTTAAAAAGCAAAAAAGAAACCATTATAATATCACTCCTGTCTCTGTCTGTCCGTTTGTCACAGCCATTTTACTCGTAAACTATGGAACACGGAAAGTTCAAATTGGTTGAAGTAATAAAGGGTATTGATCCTCAAATTTATAGATTATTAACCGCTTACAAAAATATTTAGAAAAAATGTAGAAAAGCTAATTAAGTTATTTGAAAAAACATCTTTTCTTTGTATATCGTTTGGGGTAACGTCTGAAAGCTTTCGAACTCAGAAATACATTTCTTTTAATTTTAAGTATTATATTTTCAGAGATATGGTTGAAAACGTAATGCAAAAATATCCCGACCCCTCTATTTCCGAATGTACTGCAACTAAAATTATCAAAATATTAGGACATTAGAAGTTAATGTACACCTTGCAGGAAAACTATAACGATTAAACTACGTAACATAGTGTTTGAGACAATCGCTTTGTTCCGTACAAATGTTGATGTGCGGGTGTTAAGCAAAGGAGTTGAGGAGCGCTGGAGGTAACTACCGTCGCTGAAGTATAAAATGATTGTCGATAATGATTATTTTTTTTAAATGTCGGTGATTAGTTATGATATAACCCTTAAAGAAGCGGACGGTTTCGACATACATAACGGCATTTACGGCGTACTCTATGCACCATCGGCTTTTAAAGCCTAAATACCAACTTTTAATGATATATTCGAATAATGCCATGCCCACTAGTAGTATAAAGCAATGGATGTCAAACTGTTAAAAACAGACCAATTTAATTAGGATTAATCACGTAATTACTATGGGATTCGCGACTAGTTTGCACTGAGTGACTCTCTCAATACGCTATCGGTGTCCTTAAAGGTTAATTAAAAACCTAAGGTGTGTCCCACCGAAATGAAGCCTCCGTGATTGTGTGCCGGAACTGGGGACGAAACAAACAATAAGAACGAAAAAAAATATATTAAGAAAGTGTGTATACAAATAGATATGTAAGTGGAATAAGTCTCACTCTCTGCTTCACCTGGGCAGGGAAAAAATCAAGGTGTAAAAAAAGAGGAGAAAAGTGTCCCGCTGAAATAAATCCACTACTGTTAATAGCCAATATATCGCCATGCTTATACAACGACCTGGAATATACGATGTGGCGTAACAATTTATCAATCCCTGGAGGACAGCAGCATCAATATTATCACAGGCTTCAGTGATGGCGGCCTTCAATTCTGCCAGATTTAAAACTGTCTGCCATTGTGCAGCCCAACATATACAGCTCATATATATTTCCCAACTAAGTATACCTCACACATTTTACTGGGGATTGGGATTAGGGGAAATGGCAGGCCATTCCATGATGTCCAAAAACAATCCCCAGGAGGATTTTGAAACGAGAATGAGGTCGTTGTCCCGCTGGAAAATACAACTTTGGCCACCAGTTCTCTCTGAAAATTGCTGTAAATGGGTTTCTAATAAGGTTCTAGTAGGTAATCGGTAGCCTTCATGTGGTCTGAGGAAAAAGCCAGTTTAAGTTTACTATCATTGCCGAAGCCTCCCAATAAACATCAATAAACAATACCCAATAAACACCAGCCTCCACTTTGTTGTCTTTTGGAAAAAAATTCCTCTTCTTTTTTCGTAACATGCCAATAGAAAGCAAGGCCGTCTGGGCCATCCAAATTAAATTTTTTCTCATCCGAAAATATAACAGGATGTCACAGGTCCTTTCAAGTCTGATGATATTTCGCCCAATCGACTCTCTTTTGCTTGTGAATAGCTTTCAACATGGGCTGTTGTTTCCTTTTTTATAACGGAAATTGCTTGTACATTTTACAAACCGTGACAGGGTTGATTTTGTCACAGGGATTTTATCATCTTTGGACAATTGTCATCGGGAAATACAACCTCGTGAAAGATGGCGCACAATATCGCTTTCCTGCCTGGAAATCATTTTACTATATGTCCACCACCTTATTTTTTATACCGGTACGCATTGCCTGGATTCTCAAAATTGTCTATTATGGTTTTAGATCATTTTATTTGCTTAGATATTTGTCTACGTGAAAAGCCTTGTTCCTTTAAAGCTGTTATCTGACAATTCTTGAACTCTGATAGCTGTTTTCCCTTTCCTATTCCAATATTGCTGGAGAAATAGAAAATACAATATTCTGAAGTCTGCACAAAGTTCGACTGGAATAGAACAGGCATATGATAACTCTCTGACATCATAAACCTGTTGACTTGTAGCAGCTCGAATGTTGGAAATTACCCGTAAACACTAATATTGGCGGTGACTTTATTTCGGTGGGAAACTTTTACCCCTCTTTTTTTACACATTTATTTTTTTCCCAGTCCACGTGGGGCAGATGATGAGTTACTCCTTGTAAATATGTATTTGTATATAGGACATTCTCACAATCTTTTGACTTTTATGTCCCTGAATAATAATTTTTATTTTAGAACATATTTTTGTGACATTTTAGTACATATTTTTAGTACATATTTTTAGCTTATTAGTTAGATTATTTTAGTACATATTTTTAGTACATGTTTTTTTATTTCATAGACTGGGGAACATCTCATTGCATGATTGCATAACACTATTAACGAGATAAATAAGTTTTGGACGATGTTAGGGGTCCAAATACCAGGAAAACTCCTATACTGTCCCATGTCCCTGATGCTGATTTTTAAGTTTGGAACTGTTTGTGTAAAATTGTTTTAATAAAAGTAATTCGACGTAATTTTTTCCGAAACTGGGACAATTGTTTTATATAAATATGTAGCAAAAAATTAACCTGCACACTTTTTTACTGTTGGTATTATATTTTTAAACCTGTCCCTGGGTTTTAGATAGCTTATCACCCCTCTTTCTAAACTTATACAGAAAATCACTTCAGATGCAGCTACAGAATATTTTTGAAGTTTTTTCTCATGCAGAAGTATTCTACAGAAAGAAAGTCTAAAATTCTTTGACAGGAAACGAACTGTAAAACGAAATGATTATCACTACGCTGAATTTGGGCTTCTGAAATGCCAAATAAAGTTTAAATGTGCCTTACTTTTATTGTTAGTACGAAATTAAGTTCATCATAAACAGATTAGGATAAGATTTAAAAAAGTGTTACCCAGGATAGCAATATTTGATACTATATAGGCTTCATATCTCTCTGAATCTTCATGGTATATCCATTTATACTTTTCTAGTATATATAGCTATATCCAACCCTACGTTGTATAGTTTTTTACAAAGTCTTATTATTCAATTAGCAACGATTTTTTTTGTAATAATACAGTTAGTAATTAATATATTTACTGTACGAAACTCTCTGTATGCGAGTAATACTCACACTTGATCTTTTATTGTATTATCATAATCAAAATCCATACTCATCTAACAATAGAAAAGGGTATCTTTTTCAGAGCGTGAATTATTTAATACATATTAAATTATATAAAAAAAATATATTACATTCTAAAATAAAAATTATTAGAAGCTATTATTATACGAATCTTAAAAATCTAAAATTAACTTTTTTTATCGTAAATTGAAGCATAATCACACAAAAAAAGCAGAAGAATCTGAAAATGTATAATGCATTAAACATTTTAATGAAAAATGTACATTTTAAAAATTATATCGTACCTTTATCGTAAAGTGAAACATAATGAAAGAAATAAAATAGAAGAAATTAAAATGTATAATAATACTTTAAAGCATTTAATGAAAAATGTACGTTTTAAACATTATACCTTACCTTTTTCATAAAGTGAAGCGCATTAACAGAAATAAAACAGAAGAAATTGATAATATATATTAACATACATTACCATTTTTAATAAAAATATTCATTTAAAAAATATATGGTCAAGTCACGTTTGTTGCAATTTATTATTGCTACATTTTTAAGTTGATTTTTCAACTATTTTCAAAAAACATTTTAGTTCTTACTCTAGACTTTACATCTAAAAACGACTTTCAAAATATTAGTAGCAAGATTAATTTTTCATTGAGTACTATATGAATATCAACATGTGACCCAGAGGCATAATTTTCGTAGGGAAATATCTTTATTTCTTTCTTCCCTTTTTTATAGAAATTTTTTTTAAAGATTTTACATTTTTTAATTGGAACTAACCAAATGTGATAAAATAACGAACGGTTTAATAATCTTCGATTAACAAAACATAGATTTAATATTAGTTCTAATGCAAGGTTTTCGGGACTTTGAATTTAGTTCAAGTTAATCCAAAGCGAGTTTGTCAGGAGTACACAGTAAAATATATTCTAATATATAAATATATAATAGAGACATTGATTTTTTTTTAAATATTGCTAGCTAAATGTATTTTTAATATATTTCGATACGTGTTAAATTATTAAAAGTCAATTCAAAAGTTATAAATGGTTTAAATTTGCGCTTCAAGTTAATTTAAAAAACCCTTTAAAATTGAATTCTAAGACAAAGATTCAGTTGTTAGGATATGAGTTCCTATAGTGAAGGCAAAACAACAAATACCTTCTTGAAATGTATTATTCAAACGTTTGGTATTCACTTGAAAAAAAGTTTTTGAAACATGTTTTCATTTCACGTAAAAATAGGGGGTTGCATTTTCCATACAAAAGTAGGCTGTGTGTTATTACTAAAATAATATATTTAAGAAAACTTTTTCGTGTACTTAAGTGAAATGGCTATAGAAAATAAATCAAATGTGAGTAATGTTCAATGAGATTTTTGACATAAAAATTAGCAATGAACTTTGAATATTTCACTTTAGTTTTGGAGGATTTTCTATTATATTACATATCGATCGATTTTAGATATCAAAGGTAAATATTGGCTGATCCAAAAGTTACCAAAAATTAAAAATTCAACTTTGCAAAAAGTAGCACGATGTAATATTTACAGAAGTTAACTATAGGCATGGGATATTTTAATAATTAAAATTTTACGACAGAATAGAAACTACTGAAGTTAAGGGGTCAGGTCCTTTTGAAGTTGGCAAATTGCATGAAAATGAGACCCTGATATCGACTATTACTAACTCCACATGTGATTACTTTCGGATATGAAATTTTAAACACACATTAAAAGAGATTTCTCCTTATAGATAATGCTCTGAAATAAAGTCTAAATGCATATAAACTTTTTAATTTCATTTGAAATTTAATGTCTTTTAATAAACAGATTCATCCTATATGCCTTGCGCGCATGATTTCTTATAACTGAATTGCCACAGTTTGCCACAGAATTGGCCAGTGAGCCCGAATGTTTTTATTAAGTAGAGATATAATGTGTGTTTAAAATGACTTAATCTAGAAAATATATAATGATTAGTTTCTGAGAAAACAAATGTAAAATCAAAAATCTCAAAATTTTGAATTTTTATTTTAAAAAAACAGTCATAATTTCTAAATTCCTTACTTGATGAACATAATAGGTGGTCATTTTGTGCATCTATAAGGTTTATACCTCCAGTAAAAAATTCATTAAATTCTATACAGCAATTTCTTAGAAATCATGCACACAATGACCAAAATCACCGCTTTGAGAAAATTGACTTTAAATATCGAATTACCCCTTGGTCATATAAAGAAAACTCAAACTGTTTTAGACATAACTTCCATTCTAAAGCGAATATTTACATGGAGCTTCTTTTAAAAGGTTTGTTAAGAAAATATTCTAATATAAGCTATTAAATAAAAAATTGATTTTTGGACTCTTTCAAAGGTACCTGATCCCTCTAATTAACTAAACAAAAAGCACTATAGACTATACTGCAGTTGTCACTGACAATTGTCGTGGTAGTGATACCGGAGATGCTGTATCAAAACCATTATGTGGCAGAATTCATAAGGGAAACATTGCTAGATGTTGTGTAGAGTGGTGTGTCACTTTCAGGACATACTTATTTTCGAAGCTGTCACATTGAACATAATTTGTTATACTACTTGCATTACGAACAATGCCGTTTTAAAAATTACTGACGCAACTGAATCTCTAATTTTTGCGGTAAATGAAACTAATCTGAAAGTGAAATTATAGATATTAAAGTCATTTTGTACATATCTGTGGCAACCACATCGTGTCTATTGTCTGTACTTGAAATTTTGCTTTTAGTCTTACATTTGGATCACGCAGCAGATCAGGACTGTTAACTTGAAGTGAAAACCCATATTTCTTAGAATATTTAAAAACTAACTGAAATTCAAAGATTATGATTTCTTGATTAATATTCAGCATCCTAACCATTGTACGAGATGCATAATATGCATTTTAGAAATGATATTAATGAAGTTTTTTTTTCAGTGAATATCTATGCACAGTGAATAATACAAAACATTTACGGGATATTGCAATGTGTGTTATTACGAATTAAAAAAAAATCGTATAATGATACAAACAATGATTTAGTGTTACGTTTTGTAAATGCTGATTTTGCACATCAATATGCACTTTTTGAATCATGCCAGCTATTGAGATACATTCATTGTATCATTGAGGTGCACGTGCTACAGTATAAAATATCATACTATACGATTTATTGAAACAATCACTAACATACATGGTAACGCATATTTCTATATATTATGCGTCCTTGTAAAACAAGTATGTTGATCTGGTGACTATTTAAGGGTAAATATTATTGGTTATATGCAAAAGTTTTATTTGCATATTATTTTTATGCAGATGTTTGTTAATATATTCGAAGTTCCTTGTGTGTCCATGAAGAATAAATGTATATGTTACGATAACTATTTTTAAAATATAAATGTAAAATGACATTGCCTAAGTTACCATGAAAAATAACATGGTGATTGGATTATTTTGACAAGTCTTACAGCTCAAAGAGACAGACCCGATACATACCCATATATATATATATATATATTTGTCGAAGTGACAAACCTTCTTTTATTGAAGACAGTTAATAAAATTTCAACATTAACAGTTTTTTCGTAATAAAAATTGACTGAGCAGAGATCACGCATAGATTGGATTTCAGAATAAAATCCTCAAATATAATATAATTTCCAAAGCAGATCGTATTAAGTTTGGGGAAACGAAACTTCAGGAGCTCAAATTCAAGACTTTCATTTCAGATGAAATGGAAGAATCTCATTTTTCATACAAAATCCACTTCAGTGCTTCCCCAAATTCAATTTGATTTTTAATATATATATATATATATTACACTTTTTTAAAATTTACTTCTACTGGAAATAACTAAAAGGTAAATGTAAAATTTCACGAGTTTTTTCTGGTAAAATTATAGCTAGCGTTATGTGATAGCGGAAAAAAATATCTCGGCAATTTTTTTATGGACAATGCATTACTAAAGGTATTTTACATAATAATTATATTGAATTATGTCAGCCAAAAAGGAAAAAATATTTAGTTAAACTAACGAAATTTAGCCTCATCCAAATATTTGGTTGGGCTGATAAGACGATTTTGTCAGCTCAATAAAAATTTATTGAATCAACAAAATCATCTGGTCACAGTTAAATTTTCCGCTATTCGCAGGTTCTAATAACAATCAACTTCATGAAGCAAACCGTGCTTCATATTGCTTGAATGATGCGCATAGATTTTCAATAATAACTTGGCCGGTAACACTTTATACATTTATTAGCACTGATAGCACAACACAAATAACAATGACACGATACAATATTAATTTCATTTCACAAGGTAAAAAAATGCGACATTTTACACACATTTTTTTCTTTTTTCCACCCTCTTTTCGTTGCCACTTTTTCTTGCCTAAATGTTCGGCGGCAGTCGATTAATCAAAGATTCTAGACTAGGCGATAGAGGTTTTGTCCAGGACTCTTACTAATCCCTCCTAAAAGAGCTTTAGTGACTTTTGTCACAATGAAGCTTTAAAATCACACTTATGAAAAACACATTTATTAGCAAGGGTGAGAGTAATGTGGAACTTCCCATTTTGTAAATACTTAAACTAAGAACCATAACACATAGTATATATTATATATATGCAACATTATTGAAATAATTTTCATGAGACAATAGCAAAATAAAACATTAAAATGGCACGAAACATACATTTTAAAATATATCACTTGCAACATGTACATTAGTGTATTACAACACACAATACTAAATAAATATCTAACATTTTTTTCTTATTATTAAACAAAATATACCTTTTTTTCACACAATTAACATAATTTCAATATGTATGATTAATACCATTTTAATAAAATTTCAACATTAACAGTTTTTTCGTAATAAAAATTGACTGAGCAGAGATCACGCATAGATTGGATTTCAGAATAAAATCCTCAAATATAATATAATTTCCAAAGCAGATCGTATTAAGTTTGGGGAAACGAAACTTCAGGAGCTCAAATTCAAGACTTTCATTTCAGATGAAATGGAAGAATCTACAATAATGGAAGAATATACAATTTGTAAAACTTAATTGCTAATGAAAGTATGGATGCCAGGATAAAGTGTCGGCGTTTTTGGAATTTCTTCCTCTTTTTGTGATTCCTCAGCATTCTTTCCCTACCTGGTTTCCTTTCTACACTTCTTTCACATCGATCAAATAGACAATCAAGTTGAAGAAAAGGTTCACCTTCCACTTGCCCTCCTAACCAAATCAACCGTAAGGAGGTTTTGCTTGCCTTCCGAGATTTCCCTCATCATCTCAGTCAACTTATCATGAACTTTACTTTTCTCCTCCCTCATTCTTCCCTCTTCTCTTTTCACATCTTGAAGTTCAGACAATTCAAGCACTTCAACTAGGTTTTCAGTATCACTAATTTCAATCTCAAAAGATTCACTTATTTTCTTAGCCAATGACTGGTTTTCAGCTAACGCCAATTCAGAAGCTCTCAAATTGCTGTAGAAAGTTTCGTCATTATTACCTTCTGCATCCTCTTCTGCTTTATCAATATCATCAATGCTTGATATTATTTTTCCTTTCTCAGAAACTTCTTCAAATAAGTGCACAAGGCCCAACAAACTTTCATAAGCATAACACTCTGCTTCTTCTTCTGTTTTATAAATATCATCAATGTTCGATATTATTTTTCCTTTCTCAGAAACGTCTTCAAATAAGCGCAAAGGTCCAACAAATTTTCATCAGCATAATACTCTGCTTCCTCTTCTGCTTTATAAATAACATCAATACTTGATAGTGTTTTTCTTTTCTCAGGAACCCCTTTAACCAAGCACACAAGATCCTCCTGCAAATTCACCCCCTCTCTATCTCAGAATTACAGTTCTGCTTTTCACTAACTTGATTGTCCGTTCGTGTATCATTTTCATTCTCTAAACCACTGGTATTAAATTTCGGCATGAGTTTTGTAAATTCTATTTCATAATTATAAACTGTCATGTCTACTCCAGTCTTAGATTCCCTCATTTCATTACTCTTCCCCATTCTTAATTTCTCCAATTCAAACTCTCTTTCTGATGCTTTTTTCACTTTCCAAACGCTTCACCTCATTTTCCTGTCTCTCTTCCATAATCGTATCCAATAACAACTTCACAAATTCGACTTCGTAATTCTTACTCCCCATAATCAATTCCTTTAGATCAGCTATTCTTGCATCCGGACTCGGCTATTCTCCCAACGCCTCTGCCAAACATCGCAAATCTTCCTTACGACCCTTTCCGAAAAATGACATTTTTTTTTCAACAGCCTGACCCAAATTTTAATTATTCAACCAATCCGTAAAAGACCACTATTTACTTCAATATCACTAATCCACCACTCATTCATCATAAGGACAACTCGAAAAGCAACTATGCCACTATATGTAAACTCATATATTACTATGCACCCTATGTGTATGATTATTTCACAACCTACACACCTATACAAATTACCTGAATTATATATCATAATCTTATATCTCAATATACACTCTATATTTTCAATTTATATAAATGCAAAAACGCAAAATAACTCTTCCACTGTAATAGTTAAACTCATACTATATAAAATACACTGTTAAAATACTATTTATACTGCCGTATACTATACTTGAACAAGACAATAACTCTTAATTTATGTAAATATAAAAATGCACTTCGTTTGCACTGTCGTACAACCACAATGTGATACTTAAAGAAAAATACACTCTATTCAATTCAGCACTGGCGTGCCACATTACATAGCATTTCGAAAAAATAAACCATTTATAGGCCTCCCTCCTTTATAGCTGTACTGTCGTACAATATTTTACAGTAGTACTGTCGTACTGTTCAATTACACTATTTGCCACATAATTTCCCTTTTTGTAACAATAAACAAAGCATATCGTTAGATAATATAATTCAAACTTATCACAACATTATTTAAATAATTAATAACAATTCTTTAATGGGAAGCCACTTACAAAAATATAACCCTCACCTTACATATATATATATCCGATGCGATCGGATCCTGCCGGACTACGCCAGTTAAATTTTCCGCCATTCGCAGGTTCTAATAACAATCAACTTCACGAAGCGAACCTTGCTTCATATTACTTGGATGATGCCAGTAGATTTTCAATAATAACGTGGCCGTTAACACTTTATACATTTATTAGTAGTGATAGCACAACACAAATAACACTTGACACGATACAATATTAATTTTATTTCACAAGGTAAAAATGCGACATATTACACACATATTTTTCTTTTTTCCATCCTCCTATCGTTGCCAATTTTTCTTGCTTAAATGTTCGGCGGCAGCCGATTAATCAAAGAGTCTAGACTAGGCGATCGAGTTTTTGTCCAGGACTCTTACTGTCACTCCAACCAAATATTTGGAGTAGGGTTGTATTATAAAAACATTTCGTCCACACAACAATATTCTTGTTCTTACAGCTAAATAGTTTTTTCTGTGAAGTATTGTCCGGATAGCTCAAGACGTATAAAACATTGGCACGGCAAGCCAAGGAATCCAGGTTGGATTCCTGGTCTGTGCTACTCGAACCTTGAATATAATAAGAATACAATAATATTGTTTTATACTATATGGCAAACAGATCAGAAAAATCATCATGTTTCAGCATATGCCGGTTTATAAAATTAACTCAGAAGAGGGTACAAAAATATGCCGTTAAATATTATTTAAATATTTAAAATATTATGTTAAATATATAAATATTATATTATATATATTATATAATAATATATATAATATATTATTGTTTATTATATATTTATATAAATGGAATTGACTTAAAAATTATGGAATCGGTTTTGGTACAAGTGTTTTCTTAATCTATTTTTTACCCCCTATCTGAATTTGGAATTTCGTAATCAACTCTTGTTATTTGCAACCAACTCTTGTGTATTTTTATAATGTGCCATTTTCTCTGCTGCTACATACAATTATATACCAAATTTTACAGACAGTTTTATTTAAGTACTAGCTTACCCAACCGGATTTGATCCATCCAACCAATCCATGATTGTAACCGTAAATATACCTCAAATCAGTATTGAATGATTTTATATCTTTAAAGAAAATGTATCAAACAGAGACTAGAGTTAGAAGCCTAAAGTATTAAAAGTGATTTATAATGTCTGCTTGAAGCATAATTTTCCTTTTTTATTTTACAGTGTAGATGAATAATTGAAATTTTTTTTGAATGAGTCAAAAAAAAAAAAAAATCACATGTGATACATTGATTACTTTTTAAATGTAAAATGTCCCTTACATAACAACATAACCAAATTTCATGCTGGTTATTACATTTAAGAAAACGCACAAACAATTAGATAAACATTCCCATTTTGATCCTAATAATATTTTTGAATACTACCGAAAAGAAGGAGCCCTATTCTATTATAAAATAGTTTATAAATATTTCAATCTAAACATTTACAGAAGGTATCAAAAATTTTCCTCTTATTAGAAATGTTATTTTAGTACAACCTAACATATATTCTGTAATTAAATTAAAAGTGAAATAATGCAGTTTTAAACCATAGCTTGCTAAATTTAATCTCAATTAAATATTTTCCTCGAAACTTTATCTAGAATTATACTCTCAAAATTATAAAAGTACCAAGGTTCAGATTACTTTCGCATTCAATTGTGAAAATTATTGCAGAAAAATATCAGCTATTAATGCAGTAAATATCAAAAAATGAATTATTCATTTCAGTCTGAGATATGTGTAGTAAATAATTATTTTATGCTACCGAGTGACTGCAAATACTAAGCATATTTTAAGATATTAAGACGATATTAAGAAACTGGATCGAAATCTCGACTTCATTAATTAAGTTCGAGAATTTTGGAAATTTATTTTTTCGTCCTATCAAATGGTTTTAATATGGAAATCAGCGTTTGGAGATAAGAAAAGAAATCATTTGAAATAGCTTTCTATGAATAGTTTATTCTTGAATTTGCATAGAGGATGCCGTAGTTAATACTGTCATTCAGTGATTATTTTTTACTTCTTAAAAAAACATAGGAACAAACGTAGTTTTGAAACATCGATTCGCTGTTAAAAAGAGGAGAATATGATAAAACGATACATGTACGATCACAGATGCCTTCGACGCATTCACCATGGATACAACGCCGTTATCTACTGCTTATTTGCAAAAGAAATTAAAAAAAAGAAGTCGGAAATTGTACGTCAAACGTGGCAAATGAGGTGCGTTCGTACTATAACTGGTTTTATAAATATTCTGATCTTGGTGCAATAGCTATTGAATTCATATGCAAAAATGCATGAATACAAAATTTATTACGATTATATGCATTAAATTCAGTTATACGGAAATAACAGGACTCCGTCTTAAATAGGATATAATCACCATGGCATTACACTCTAAATTAAAATGTCTGAAATTCAGACACTTAAGTGTCTGAAATGGAGTGTTCAATTTTCAGACATTTTAAAATGTCTGAATTTTTTCAGACACTTCAAACGTCTGAATCGCATCCATTTTTTTGTAAGCATCATACGTAGCCATGTTTGACCACGTTGAATCCTGGAAAAATATTTGGCTGTGGTCCTCCGCCCCCCCCCCCCAATACAGCCTGATTTTTTTGGTGCTCTCAGTTTTGGTATACAATTTTCGTTACGTTGATAATTTAAATCTTTTACGACATTGTACTGATTATAATCAATATCTTGAGCTTCAGGAGTAGAACAAGATTAAAAAACAAAAATATTTATCTAAATATTAGATTTTTTAAAATTTATTTTGTTTTTAACCTTATTTTACTTTAAAAGTTCAAAATATTGATTATAATCAGTACAATTTCGAAACAGATTTAAAATATAAGCTTTACAAATATTGCACATCAAATTTGGGGGCACTACAGTCGTAGGGGGACGGGGCACTTCCCAGTTTGCCCTTCCTTTAATCAAGAAGTACTTTTGCAAAAAACGCAACCCTGCATTATAGTTGTCTAAATTGAGATGTCCGGTATTCGGGAGTATCCGTTGTGGAGGTTAATGGACATTCTCGAATAGCGAACACCTCTATTTAACGAATACTTTTTTAATCAGCAGACATACATATTTGTATATTTTTACCTCAAAAAAGTAGACATCTCCAATTATCGGACAAATTCCGCGGTCCCGAAGTGTTCGCTATTAAGGGCTTTTAAGGTACATAGATAAATATATATATATATTTTATAATCTTGTCCTACTCTAAAAGTTCAAAATATTTATTATACTCGGTTGAATGTGGAAAAAGATTTAAAATATCAGATGTACGAAAATTGCAAAAATCCCCCCCCCCCCAAAAAAAAATGAAAATATAAAAAAATATATTGCCACATAGGCAATTTTACATATACATCACTTGATAATCACAACAGCCATTTAACTATGAATAATGAAAATAAATAAATAAATATTCTACTTTAATAACATTGGGGAAAAAATGACTTTGGTATTTTGTTAAATATATTTGCGTTTTTAAACTTGTCCTACTCTAAAAGTTCAAAACTTTCATTATAATCAGTGCAAGATTTAAGATATCAGCTTTACAAAAATTCATGCAAAATCCCCCCCCCCCCCCAAAAAAAAAAATGAAAATACTTATTTAAAAATTATGTTTTTAAAAAATTTATATTTCCACATGGGCAAGTTTTTATGTAGATCAGAGGGTACTCACAAAAGCTATTCAACTATCAATAAAAACAAATAAGTACATATTCTATATTAAAAACATGAGGAAAAAATAACTTATGATTTCCAAACTTCTTTCGTCTTAAATATATACAGTAACATCTGTCATTTTTGTATTTTTCGTATAAGTGCATATAAATAAAGTTACCACAATTTTAAATACGAAATCTAGTTAGAGGTTTTTACTTTTTCCCATTATAAATTTCAAATTACTTTTTTATTAAAAATAATAAAAAAATCAGTATTAGAGTTGATTGCAAATCAAATACATATGTATATTTTTACAGGCAGCTTCATATAATAGACCAATCTCAATTACTTTATTTATCTTTTTTTAATCTGCGGTTTTATGCGAGGAAGTAAGAAAGCATTAGGTCATCGTTCAAAGTTTTTTTTTTCTTTACTTCCTTGTGGCCGTCATTTACTGCGAGATAAAAATTATCCATTGAAACTAAGAACTGACATTGAATATATAATTCGTAATAAAAAAGAACGTCATAAGTTTAAAAATATATACTTCTAGAATTAGTGGGGTTTTTTGCGAACAGATTCAAAACTAATTAAATTTCATGCAGGATTTTGTTTAGTACAATAAATAAAATCATAAAATACACTAATTTTACTACTATAAAGAAACTTACTTGAGTTGCTGCAAGAGGTAAGAAATATTCCTCGATTTGAAATTTTAAAAACTACCACAACCACAGTGAGGGAGAAAGACTTTCATCAGTTTAAAAGGTAATCCCATAATACATCCGACTAGCCATATTTAAAGAATGAGATGTTTCATCCTAAAAACAGGACCCGCCAGACAAAAGTTTCTTTTTTTTTGCCAGCTTCGACAGGACGAAGATGAATAACACAATATTATTGATATAAATTGATACGAGTTAACACTAAGCCCATTGCACACGCTTTGTAGAATTTCCGGGTGTAATCTTCAACCGTCGTCTACTTCTGTTCTGTGTCTATCCCGCCCTTGTATCGACGACAGCTTCTAAGAGACATTTGATGTCGAGCACACACGTCAGATGTATGTATTCAATAAATAAATACTCCAAGTTAATACGAATTAAAATCACAGTACTTCACATTTCGCAAAAAACGAATTAAAATACACGCGTACATAAAAACAAACTTTGTTTGAATTACAACGTGATATACCACTTCGAACGAAGACATCTAAAACGCATGCGCAACTGGGAGTGCTAGTGCCCCCTGGTGGTTATTGCGTCGGAAGAATCAAAACGTCTTAAATTAAGACACGTTTAAAGCCCCGGTAGCAGAAAGTTCGAGACGCGCGACGTGCGTCGCAGATTTATTTTGGACCTTGCAGATAAATTTACCAACTTTAAAAAAAAAAAAGTATTTCCTTAAAAAAAAAAAAAAAAAAAGTACGAAAATTCTGACAAAAAATATCGCGAATTAAAAAATATCGCGAAAAATATCAATTTCAGCAATCGTTCGCATAAAAAATCGGTAATTTATAGCGAAAGGGTCGCTATAAAAACGCGAATTTCGTCAAAAGAGACAGGAGAAAAACATGAATCTCGTCCCAGGGTTGTAGAAAAAATGCAAATTTCTGTCACAGGATCACGGAAAGAATGCGAATTTAGTAAAAGGATCGCGGAAAGAACGCGAATTTAGACAAACGATTGTGGGAAAAACGCAAATTTAGTCAAACGATCGCGAAAAAACGCAAATTTATGTCAAAGGATCGCGAGCAAACGCAAATTTATGTCAAGGGATTGCGGAAAGAAGGAGGAATTTCGTCAGAAGATCTCGAAAAGCGTAAATTTCTGTCAAAAGATCGCTGTACAAACTTGAATTTTATCCAAAAATCCCGAAAAAACGTGGATTTCGTTCCAGGGGCGTAAAAAAAACCGCAAATTTCTGTCACAAAATCGCAGAAGAAACTTGAATTTCATCAAAGGATCGAGGAAGAAAGACGAATTTAGTTAGACAATCGCGGAAAAAGTGCAAATTTCTGTAAAACGGTCGCGAAAAAACGCAAATTTTTTAAAAACGATCGCGAAAAAACGCAATTCTTTGTAAAACGATCGCGAAAAAACGCAATTTTTTGTAAAACGATCGCGAAAAAACGCAAATTTTTGTAAAACAATCGCGAAAAAACGCAAATTTCTAAAAAAAATCACGAAAAAATGCAAATTTCTGTCAAAGGATCACGAAAAACGCAGATTACTGTCAAAGGATCGCTGTAAAAACGCGAATTTCGTCAAAAGATCCCGGGAAAAACGTCAATTTTGTCCCAGAGGTGCCGAAAAAACGCAAATTTCTGTCACAGAATTGCAAAAAAAAAACACGAAGTTCGTCAAAGAATCGAGGAAAAAACACGAAGTTCGTAAAGGATCGTGAAAAAAAACCTCATTTTTGTCAAAGGATCGTGAAAAAACAGCAAATTTCGTCAAAAGATCGCGAAAAAAAAGAGGAATTTTCTCATAAGGTCGCAAAAAATACAGCAGATTTCGTCAAAAGATCGCGAAAAAAACGGCAAATTTCGTCAGAAGATCGAGATAAACAGCATATTTCATCAAAAGATCTTGAAAAAACCCAAATTTCATCAAAAGTGCGCAATAAAAACACATAATTAGTGCCGGTAGTTGATTTTCGCCCCCCCCCCCCTCTGTTGTAACCTTTCGGAAATTTTGCTGTGAATTTCAGAATTTTTTCTTTTTTTTTTTTTTTACTCAGAATCACCCCTGGTATTAATCAGTAAGAACGCTGTTTATTTTAACACTCATAATGTTTGTACATAAGAAAATGTAACACGCTACTCCCGCAGACAATTTTCATCCCACTAAATTGCTGTCGCAGACACAACCATAACTTTCTGCTACTGGGTTTAAAGCAATGAAGTGTCTTAAAATAAGACGTTTGCGGATATTTTAGACATTATTCTCAGTTCGTTTACACCATGGTCATAGTAAGACGCTTATGTATCTTAAATTAAGACATCTATAGTGTCTTAATTTTCAGATTAAGACACTTAAGTGTCTAAAATTCTTTTTCAGTCACATATGTGTCTAAATTTAAGACGCTTCTATTTGCAGTGTACCTATCATGGGATATTATTAAACTAATTAGATAGAATTGATTGATAGAATTTAATAGAATGAAGAAAACCTTTATTAATCTTTTTTTCAAAGTTTTGATTTGATTTTCATAAAATTTGAAATGTCTCGACAAAATTCTGCAAAGATTATATACATTGAATTTCAAATCTGACAGACAGACGGACAAAACAGACGACGACTGCAGGCGCTACGTATTTATATAATTACGAACGCACCTAAAATGGGGGAACAAGCCTTCCCTATTGACAAACTTTAGTTTTTTTTTTAATTTAATGGACTTTTTAAAAAACTTTATTCCCATCCTAAACGTCATTTTTTCTTACATAAGAATTAAAATATTCTATAATCAGTGGACCCATGCGAGTGTTTCGCATTGCAGTCTTTGAGATTATCTGCTGATACTTTTTTTTTTAACTTCTTTATTTAACCGCAGTTTTTAATCATGCAACATGTTTTAACAATGAGTGTACTGCGTCAAAATCCTGTTCTGAAACTTTTGTGTGATATCTCCGTCCTTTGCGTTTTGTATATGCATAGCAGAAGAGATTTTGATATCAGAAATCATACATATGATAGTTTAAAGTAACTATAAGTTTGATAACATTACTCTTTGAAGCGAGTACGCTGAAAATCAACAAAGTGTGTTTCTTTTAATGTTATTGGCTTGTAAAAGATTCAAGTAAATAAGTGTTTGTAATTTTTAAAGTATATATTTAGACTTTGCATAAATTCGCTACTATAAACTTTCGCCATTATGAATGGCTCCTCAAAAATCCACTGTGCCAGAAGAAATAAATGTAAAAAGAAAAACATATAGTCACAATTAAGCCTATGAATACGCGTTAAGATATGAGGAGCTCACAACCATAGTAGACAAAGTCCATTTTGAAAAGGAAAAGCCTATTTAGAACGTGCATAAAATCTATTTTATCCACTCCCAAAGTAAATCAAATCTGTAAACAGGTGACATGTTTCAGAAAACAGTGAAAACAGACTTGATTCCCTGTGGTAGTGGATAAAACAAATTTTAATCACCTTCTAAATGGACTATGTGACTTTTTTTTTTCAAAATGGACTTGGTCTACTACGGTTGTGAACCCCTCAATAATCCGTTTAGCTCGAATTTTACCAGTTGCATACTCCAAACCATTAGAAAAAATATTTTTGAATTGCACGTATATGTCTGATGATAAATATCCTCAATAATGTAACTTGACAAAATCAAGAGTTTAATTAACCGATATACTCTGTCATATGAAAGAAAAAGCATAACACGAGGTGCGTGAAGAAATCGCAAGGTATGAGGCGGATATTCTCGTGTATCACTTTGCGTAAGAGGATTTAAATAAAAGTACCAAGAGAGGTTGTTGGTGTTCCATAGTTTTTATCGCGACGTGAACGTTTAGATCTGTTGAAATCCAAATAAAAGATTTAAGTAAATATTCTAGGTGAATTCCTGTATTAGGGTTTACAAGTGTATCATATTATTGATTTGGTTGAATTGCCGTGATATACTAAATGTATTATTTGTCCGTGGATTAATAAATGTTGTATAGAATTAAAAAGTTGATAGGGGAATTTATTTATACTTGTAAGCCACGTGAATATTTAAGTAGGTAAAAAGATAAAATACAACATATATGTCGAAAAGGTTATTTTTAAGTGCATATAGCTACTTCTATTGTATTAAATTGAAAATAGTTTTCGCGAAATAGAAAAAAAAATTAAATACTTTATCGAAAAAAAATTTAATCAAATGTGTGAGAATATAATACTAATGCAATTATTTTAAAAAAATGAGGTAATAACTGAATCGAAATTCCAACTGGTAATTTCATCTTCTAAATTATAGCAGACATTTTCCTATCGAACCAATTAAAATAATGACTAAACCCATCTTTCGGAACCACGCAGTTTCATATGATTAATAAGATATTGCAGCTGATAAAAATCTAATTTTATGAGCCACTTAACATCTACTAAAAGTGCCATTAAAAGACGGCCGTTATAAGAAAAAGGAGATAAAACATAAAATCCTTGTTCCAGCTGAAGCAATATTATTTCGATCCTGTTCGATCTTCTTTTTATGTTTTCATCGCATTCTTTAGCTTCACTCCCACTATCACAGAAATTCCATTATTTCAGCCGAAAAATTCCTGGACGTTTTACTTTTATTTTTTATAAGGAAATACATGTCATCAAAATATAATATATTATTATGTGATGAGAAAATTTTATTGTGCAAAATGTTATTTTTGCTTATATATTGTTAATATTTGTATTTTATACATTGCATATTTTTCTTGATTTTATCCTGCATTTTAGAAAATCATGAAAATGTTATATACAATGTCAGAAACAAGTAGTTAAATGTAAGAAAATATACTAATTTTTAGGTGCGTTCGTAGTTATAGAAATACGTAGAACCCACAGTCGTCATCTGTCGTCATACAGTCGTCATAACAGCGCAAAAACTACCCAACCGAATGGTTTGAACTATGTTGAATGGTTTGATAATGTATATAATCGTTGCGGAATTTTGTCGTCTCATTTAAAAATTTATGAAAATTGAATCAAAACTTAAAAATATATTAAAAGTTTCCTTCATTGTATTAAATCCTATCACATGTAATTAACTCAATGTTATCCCATGATAGGTAATGATTCTAGGTTGGCATATGAATACGTCTTATTTAATATGGAGTCATATTATTTCCGTATTACTGAATTTAATATATATAATCTTAATAGATTTTGTATTCATGCATTTTTGAATAATAGTGCAACAGCTATTGCACCAAGAGTCTGAATATTTATAAAACTAGTTATAGTAAGAATGCATCTTATTTGCCACGTTTGACATTTAATTTTCTAGTTTTTAAATTATAAATTTTTTGGAGGGGGCTTTGAGATTCTGGCATTTAAGGTTGAATTTTGAAATCATGGAAGACGATTGTATTCCGAGTGACGCAGCCTTAAGCCTAAAGTCGTATCGTAGAGTGGTCGTAGAATGTCTCATATATACAGCTAACTCGAGATCAAAGGAAACGCGAAAAGCCGCCATTTAATAACTTAACAAATATAGCTCATATTGTTCTGATTTTTTAAGAACAGTCTTATATCTGCAGTCTAATCCTTTCTGAAATTTATACATTTCTATGTGCAATATATTTTGAGATCTGTGAACCCGTTTTTAAAGTAATTTCGATAGTGTAAGTTTGTGATATTTTTTCTCTGAAATGGCGTGGGCGATTTTTTTTTATTAATATATAATATGAATTTGTTTTAGGTAAAGCGAATAGGACTTCACCTGTTTCTAGGAAAACTTTTGTTTGTTATATAATCCGCACGAAAAATCGGACTATATTTTTTCGCCATCCTATGGTAATTTCACTGCAAATGCGCGACAAGTCATTACTATATGCATACGCATGGTTTCATTTTCTTAACTTTTGGGGGGAAATAACTATGAACGAACTTGCTGAGCGGTTAAAAGCAATCGTCTAGTAAGCCAAAGTATGCGGGTTCTATCCCCAGAGATGCTTATTTCCACATGTTTGTTTTGATCTTTATTAAGTCAGTTAATAAAGAATAGTTGACTATTGTTATAAGTTACTTTGTAATTTTATAATTGTTATTAAGTTAATTAAAATTAAATTACAATTATATCTAAGCTAAATGAAATAAAAATTCATTTTAAATAAATTTCAATAATCAAATTTTTTTATTTATATAAGCTATTTTGTTTATTATTAAAATGAACATTTATTATAATTCTATAATAATATTTCCTAAACTTACATTAAATATATTTTTGTGTTAGAATTTTTGGTAACAGATAATTATCAAATTAGCATAATTATTAAAGTTTCCATTTTTAAAAAAATAGGTATTATCCTTCATATATAAAAGTCTTTATTAAATTTCTTTTTTATGAGTTTGCCATGTTGTGATTTCATGACAATTTTTCATCAATAAAAATATTACTATGGGAAATTTTATAGAGCAGAAAATTACGATGATTATATTCTTATTGTTACAATAAAGTTACAATAGAGCACAAAAAATGTATTAAAATGTAAAAAAAGTTTTAAAGATTTTAAATTTTGTAGATTGGGAATTTAGAGGATGGAGGTGTTAGGGAGGGGGTATAATTTAAGAGCTTGATAATTTATGTATCCATTTTATTTGTTATATTTTTAAGCTTACAAATAAAGCAAAAAAAATGTATAAAATAAAATAGAATAGAATAATAATAAAAAAAAACTTGAATTACAAACTGTGTATGCTCGATACTGAAGAAAGTGTGTGTGTGTGTGTGGGGGGGGGGCATAATTATTTTTGGAGAATGCAATTTATAGAACAGTTTAAAGATTTAAATATTTGTATGCACATTAGAGGTATCCACTGGCTGGTATTTCCAGACCTGGGCCCGATCCGAACGAAAGCTATCTTGGATGGGGCCGGCTCCTATATATTTTCACAGTTCACGGCCTGGTCCGTACAAAAAGCCGCGAAAACAGGCTCGGCTCGTGCAACTATGTGTTCGCAAGACGGAAAATACACAATAACAACATTAATGATTACTTAAGACTCTTAAGACTTCAAATAAATATTCATTAAAAAATTAATGTAGTTTAGAAAAAAAAAATTATTTCAATAAATTGATTTATCTTTTGTGTCACGTTATTCAAAACTGTAAGTAAAGCTTATGTAAGTGGTTTCTGTGCGTCATTGTATCCAAAAAGTGAAATGTGTGCAAATAGATAATTTGATGCAAAGAAACCATTTACACAAATTTTACTTACAAGTTTGAATAACGTGACACAAAAGACAAATCAATTTATTGAAATAAATACATTTCAATATATAGATTCAATTAAAGTCATATATTTAACAGTGAATTGGAAAATTAAAAGTGTTGTTTAGGTGTGTAAATATATTTTACCAAATCAAAAATAATTTACACTGAATTTTAAAACAAACCTTTTAAAGCCACATAAAGGCGTCATTTAAATTTTATATCATATCTTTCAAACTCATATTTTGAATTTATGAGAGATGTGGATGAAAAAGCATCAGTGAATAAAGTTTTATACATTTTTTCATATTGAACAACATGTGGAACTTTTGCGTAAGCAATTATAAATAGAACAAAAATAAAATGTATTGTAAATATACACGTACTCGTTTTGTGACGAAAATTTCCACATTTTACCCTCCTATTTACACTTTCACGAATGTTAAAACATTGCTTCACGAAAAAAGTAAATAAAACAAGACACAAATAGTCACGGATCCATACGTTATTTTGATACATCTGTAAATAATATATTTTGTCATTATAATATATACTAGAAATATAGAATATATATTAGGAATACTGGTGGTCAAATTAAGAGACTGCACAAAACTTGTGTAATTTTAACCACTTACACTGTAAAAAAAATCCGATCAGTTTTCCTGTAGGAATCGGAAAAATAGTTGCCCTTATCGTACCGGAAAATTTTCCGACCCAGCTCGGAATAAAATCCGTAAAAAAAAAAGGAAATAGTGAATAAAACGGTATTTTACGGATTTTATTCCGAGCTGGGTCGGAAATTTTTCCGATACGATTAGGGCAACTATTTTTTCGATTCCTAGAGAAAAAACTGGTCGTATTTTTTTTTACAGTGTAGAGTAGCTGCTGTAATGCAGGGTTAGTTACGGCTAAATATTTCTTGCCTAGAAATTTTAAACAGACATTGAACTTTTGAAATTTCTAAATTAAGTATAGTCTAAATTGTTATTTCGATGTATATTATAGCAGAAAAATATCAGCTATTACTTAAAAAATGTCTAAATATTGATCAGTAATACAGACACAGCAACGAAACAAGCATTTAAGAAAAATACATTTAATGCTGGGCAGAATGCAAACATTTAATGAAATGTTTAGGAATTTTTATTCAAATAGTGTTTAGGGAAACTTTAATAGTAAAAAGCGTAATCTAAATCTTGATTTCATTATTGAACATCGGTTTTATCGCAGAAGCTACAAAATTGAATGACATTCCACTTTTTAAATTGTCAATTGAAATATGCACCATATAGTTTTATAATAGTTTTTTTAATTTAAATGTCTTGTCTACATACTTAAGAGATATTTCGTAAATCCATCATCAAAAGTTTATATCTCACATGCAGAGGTTGCAACATTTATTATTTCGTGACTTACGTTTAAAATAATCAATTTAAAATGAAATACTATGGAGACTGGAAACAGAATTTAAACATAATTCAATAAGGATAGGGTTAAATTCCAGGTCTAAATCTTATATATTTTTTTCTCTCTACAAAGTTAGTTTTCTAATCTGAAAGTCACTTTTCTGATTAAAAAATTAATTGAAATAGCAGTCGATTATTTTATATAAATAGGTTATTCTTGAATATTGATTAAGCATAGTGAAGGCAATGATGTCTTTTAACTGACATTTTTATATCTGGATACTACTTTAGAGAGTGTGAATTGGCGCCGCTAGGATACGAACCAGGGATCTCATGAACAGGAGGCGAGAACGTTAGGGTCCAGCAAAAGGCCAAAACAGGTACTCTAAACTTGTAACACACTTAATACGGATCACGTGACATGAGATTGAGATCGCTACACATTCCCTCCCCAGTGAGAAAGACATCTTGTTGACGTCTGACAAGTACTCCTGAGTGATGCTGTCGTACACTTGTGTGATGCGCAGTATGACAGGCTTATGTACTGTGAGCGTTTCACAGGCTTTGCTTGCTGGAAATGATTTATTTGGTGCTGCCAACTGTTGATTATCAGAAGAGATGATTGTTGTTGAGGTTGTTGTATAGCGTGTTTGTTTGGGTCACCACTTTAGAGAGTGATTGCCGCCGATGGAATACAAACGAGGGATCTCATGATCAGGAGGAGAGAACGTTAGCGTCGAGCAAAAGGTCAAGCCAGTTACTCTAAGCTAGTAACTCGCTTAATACTGATCATGTGGGATGAGATTGAGATCGCTACACTACCATTCAAGAATCGAGTTTTGTAATACCTAAGAGTAAACTTAATATTAAACATATATGAATAAAATATCGCAATATACACTATAATGTAAAACGTTCTTAAAGCATTATAAAAATAAGTAATGCAAAATGTATTTCGAAAGACCATTTTCTTTCTTTATCAGGCGAAAATAAGACGTGATATTATTTTGAAAACAGAAAAAAAAGGTTTGTGTTGCAAAGTGATAATTTCCTTTTTTTTTTCAGCTGATGAATAAGATAACGTTTTTTCGAAACGCGTTGCGCATTACTTATTTTTATGGTGTTTTAGGAAGGTTATTCCTTACATTAAACATTATATGTTTTTGAAAATTTTTCTAGAACTTACACTTTCAAATATTATAAAATGAAGTATTTACAAAATAAATTACATTTATGAAATGGGTCATTTACTCAAGACAAAAATCTTTGCTTCAGAAAAATGCCAGCTATTATTTAGAAACTGTTTGAATTATGGACCGCAACATTAGATTAATCATTTGAAACAGAATAACGAAAAATTTGGTGCTATTGCAAACATTTAATGAAATATTTAGGAATACTTAGATTTTACTTCCGAGAACTTTAATAAGTACCTCGACCAAAATCTCGATTTCATTAATTATGTTCTGGAATTTTCCAGTCGAAATTTTCCCCTTCCAATCGGATAGGTTCTAATCTCAAAGTCGCTACTCAGAAGAAAGAAAATAAATTAATTGAAATAGTTTTCCGCAAATACTTTATTCTTGAATATTGATTGAAAATGTTCAAATGAATAATGCTATTTTATATTTATTTCTAAATTATAGCAGTGAAAAGTTTTATTAACATCAGAATATCCTATCTAAATCCATTTTCGAAATCCGCCTTTTGAAAAATTCTATTTTTTTTTAAACAGTTTTCAACAACAGGACGCTTAAAAATAAAAGAATGAGTGTGAAAAGACATCTCTGAATTAAAATTGTCTGTGACCTAAGTTTCAGTCTAAAAAGTATAAAGTTCTTTGTCAGATAAAGACATGTTTCCACAGGTTGAATGCACTGTCATAAAAACTCGTCTATGTACACTAAATTATTCCTCATTTTTTAACAAACAATTTCCGTACTCCTAGAAAACATATTTTATCCGTAAATTCTTCCCGGAAGTCCGAAAAAGGAGAAGTTCCGTGCATTATTAGTACGCATGCGTATTGACTCTATTAATACTAAATCCGAATTCATTTGAAAAAAAAAAATTCTATAAATTAAGATTTCTAATTTATTTTTTTTAAAGAAAAAAAAACTAAACCAACAACAAATAAAAGAAGCATTTTCGAATAAAAAATAAATAACAATTAATTTTCTTATTCAATTAAAGTATTCACAATTAATTTTTTTAAGTTATAAAAAAATATTCGCATTTAAAATATATTTTAAATGAACACATTTAAAATAAATATTTGAATAAAAATATTAAATGAAAAAAAAAATCGATTTACTCAAAAAAAAATCTGGCATAAAAATATAATATTCATACTTTACACATAGCAGTCTACATAAAATATTTATAATTCATATTTTTATCTTATTTTAAAACTAAAGTATTAAAAACCCGGTCGCAATCTCATTAAAGGCGAAATCTTCTCGAAATTAACTTCAAAATTTAAAGCTTTTAAAGAAACTAATCAAGCCATACCAATCTGAGGCAAACATATATACTTCAAACTGTTTCATTACTGTAAAACTGTAGCCAAGTGGTTCAAGCACTGGTCTCGTGACATTAAGGCAAGTGGTTCGAACCCAAGGTCAGCAACTTTTATTTCATCCCCATTTTCTTCAATTGACGTATATTTTACCTCCTGTAGCGAAGGAAATAAGAAATGGATATTCGTCTATAAACCGAAAAATCCTGGTAGCCACACCGCCAGGAAAATTTTCGTGAACTGGAGAAAGTATTTCTAAGAGTGCGTTACGTCCCACATCCATTGTTACGTGCTATGTACATTGTTAAAAATTTGCAGAAAACTTCCTAGTCGTTTGACCGCTTTTATAGAAAACGATTAGATAACCGTAATTTAACTCTATTCTGACCATAATAAGGTCAATAATGTGGTCACACACGTTTCATAATTATGATCAAGTAAACGTTATCTTTAATAACAGTTGGATGACTAGACAGTTTATTGCAGTTTTTTTAACAGTGGTATTCAAAACTTCGCTCTCAAGGAAATGTCCACTTCAAAATACTGTGTGAATTTGATTAATGTTATAGATTATTTCGAAATGAAGTAATTGACGTAACAACAACGCACTAAAAAAAAAAAAAAAAAAAAAAAAAAAAAAAAAAAAAAAAAAAAAGTTGTTTCACAGTATAATAAACAGCTGTCAGTATTATACCGTTAAATTAACAGTAATAAAACGTAAATATGCAGTAATATGTCGTCTTATAAACATACTATGAGTAATATACTGTATATGAATGCTTAACGACATAACATATTACTGCTTATTTTATTGTTTATTGTTGATGATTTTACGGTAAAATACTGTCAGCTGGGGTGCTAGTATTATACCGTAATATCACCTTTTTTTTTTCAGTGCATCAAATGGAAAGGAATTTTCAATATCACCATTAATCATATTTCAACAGACGTATTAAAAAATATACACTGGTGTCCAAAATTAAGGACCAATCACAAAATGCTAATTTTTAAGTACGCGAATACTCAAAAGGAAATAATTTAATTTGAATAATTACTATTTCTACAACACAGCTAGTCCATATAACATCTCATTCATGTCACACATGGTCACAAGTGTCACAGTCACTACGGTGAAGCAAAAAATAGGAAATTCCATACATCTCATTATGAGTCTCAAATGATCACTATATGTGACTCCACTGAGACGTCACTGTGACTGCTGCTTTGTGACGAGTCACCATGTGACTTTACAATGTAGTTACATTGCGACTCTCGTGTGACTGTCATCTGCAGACTCAATTTCAAAGTGATCGTGAACTCTGCATTGTGATAAGTTACCAAATAATGCCACATTAAAGTCAAATGATGGCTTTCAGGTGACAGAGAGACTATTGTGAAGTCACCATTGTGCTCTTTTGTGAAAAGTCACTATGTGACTATAATGTGATATTATTTAGGACTTATCATAACGCAACATTCATGATGACTTTGAAATTGAGTCTAAAAATGAAAGCCACATTTGAGTCACAATGTAACTACATTGTAAAGTCACCTTGTGACTCGACACAAAGCAGCAGTCAGATTGACGTCTCAGTGGAGTCACATATAGTGATCATTTGGGACTCATAATGAGACGTGTGGAATTTCCTATTTTTTGTTTCACCGTAGTGACTGTGACACTTGTGACCATGTGTGACATAAATGAGATGCTATATGGACTAGCTGGACTGTAGGGATAGTAATTGTTTGAATTATATTATTTCCTTTTGAGTATTCACTTACTTAAAAATTAGCATTTTGTGGCTGTTCCTTAATTTTATAACCAGTGTATTTAATAGAAAACTAAATTATCAAGCAAATTAAATATACATCACCACATAAAAGTAATCATTGAAATCAACGTAAGGAAAATCATTTGTTTAAACGGTAAACATTAATATATTTTTAAACAAATAACACTGTTTTGACTGGGAAAGTACCCAGAATAAGTGAGTATTTTTTTCTTGTATTTCTATCTGAAAAGCTGATGCAACTTATTTCCGATGTTCGTTTCATCCAGTCTGACATTCTGAATTGCGCCAGCACACTATTTTGGGATATTCATTATGGTTTTTAATTAATATCTCGAATAATTATCAAAAATTAAAAAGCTGGTTTTGAGCACACAGCTTCATGCATCCTGCCAATCTTGCAGCTCTACACACAGAAGTCTCTTCAGAACACTGCACACAGACACACAGATAGACATATATATTTCTTGTTATAAATAATATTAAGATACGTTATTTTGGTTCAGTGATGTTTGAAAAATATATTAAATTTTATTTTGCATATTCTTCAAATTAGTTGAAATTTTGAAAACGAACACTTTATACTCTGACGAATAACTATTTAAATATAAATATATGAAAATACGTATAATATTTTTTAAGTAAATATAAAAGTACAAATTTACATTCCAAAGACAATCAAACTAAAGATATATTAAAAAATGTACTTAACAATTAAATAATAAAAATATTTTCTTCTTTGAACTTCTTTAAAAAAAAGGCTCTAGTAGAAAATATTTTTTAAATATTAATTGCGGTAAAAGGAACACGATGAACAACAATAAGTTACTCTTTAATTTTACTAATATATTACAGTATATAAATATTCATTTTAACATAATTGCAGTATATACTAGATGGTCTAAAAAGATTGAAACGCCGCCGTTTAATTTCTTACTTGTTGAAGATACCAATGCAATGTAAACTCCAAAAGTGTTCGCAATAAGGTACGAATTAATATTATGTTGATGAAATATTCATGGCATTAAATTTCAAGAAATTGCAATAGTTAAATAATCCTTGTGTCCTATAAGTTATAGTTAGAAAAATTATTTCTATTCTTTGAAAAATGCACCTATAAAAATTCCATTCTTCTACGGCTTAAGTTTGCCGCTTTATTATATTTAGAATTTGTGAACTATCAGAGCTTTCTGCCACTGAACAATGACAGACAATTTTTCAGTGCCGAAAAGCTTTGAAATTTCATAAAATTTAAAGTATTAAAGCTCGGTGAACTTTGGTCTCAAAAAGTATAATTTTTCTGTTGTTATTGTCAGAGAATTGATAAAACTTAAAAATATATATAACTTATAGGACACGGGGATGGTGTAAATATTTGAAAAGCGTATTTAATAAATGCCAGCACTATTTCATAGATATAATCTTAATTTCTACTTTATTTTGCACATTTTTGCAAAATGCATTTCCTACGATATCCAACTGATAAAATGTAAACGCGTTTCAATCTCTTTGCGACATTCCTGTATATAATATTATAAGTATATTGCAGTATATTACATTATTACAATATGTATACGTATATATATAGATATATATATAGATACATATAATTTACATGTACTCCTAGGTTTTATCATTCTATCGTTACTGGTTTTTTATATGTAAAAGGTACGATACGTAACGATTTTTTTTTTTTTTTTTTTTTTTTTTTTTACGTTGACAAAGTATACCTTTCCTCACTTGAATTACAAAATAAAGGTAGTATTTGCATTGAAAAGTTAAAACACAGTTTTATCATAGCAAAACACCATTAGGAAAAATACAAAATAAACATTATATGATGTATTAGCTTCAAATACTTCTTAAATATCTTTTGTATTAAACTATCATGCCCTGTATTCTTTTTTAGGCAAGTTATTATTATTCAAAAAGCTCCTTAGGCTCCAGATACTTTAATTAGTTAAACTCCTGAATACCGAAGTCAATTTTCCCTCCAGACTATATAAATTTCAGCTAAAAATCATTACTTCAGATGAGGAAAAAAAGGAAATTAATTGGAATTGCTTTTCGCAAACTGTTTATTTTGAAAAATCAACTAAGAATGCCTTAGGTAATACTTTAATGTATATTTTTAGAAAATATCCGGCACAACGTTTCGCTTTTAATGAAGCGGGTCATTGTATATTTTCGTTCTTTGATCGAGAAGAATAAAATACTCTTTGACATCAGTTTAGATGGAGATTTCAGGCATAAAAAAACTCTTATAACATTTTCACTTTTGCTCAGTGTAATTAGCTAAAAATTGTTAAAATAAATGAATGTGAATGAATCCAATTTATTACATTGTTTGAACCTTATTTTATGCTTATGAACTTAAAAATGAAAACTAGTTATTAACCCATTAGAGACTGACGTTGCGTTTTCGCAACATTTTTTTCGTGATTTTTTTATTCCATTGTGAATATATATATAGTTACAATTTTATTATCACATATATTGTTTATATGCCTTTTATTTTTAAGGGGAAAATGTTTTAATTGATTCGATTGCAAAAAATTAGAAATATGAATGAAAAAGTACGGAATGTTTTGAAACTTTTGATTGATAAATTTCGAATTATGTACATTGATGCATTATAAATGATGAAATAAAATTCAGAAATTCAAGATACAGATATTGTAGCAGTAAAACTATAACTATGTGTTGTAAATGTAATGTACCGCTACATATTAAAAACTTCAAAGATTTTTCATATGGAAAAAATGCTGTTGATTTGTACTGACGATGCGTTTTCGCATCATATCATATCTCACTTACAAATATTGTTTTTGTTTTTTTTTGTAATACCGCTTTTTTTAAAATTGTTAATATGCATAATCAGTTCTTTCAAGTATACTGTCTGGCTGGGATAAGAAAGACTCTAGAACCGGTCTCGGCCTAGTCCTGTTACCAAGGTAACTGGTCAGTCGACTTTATTTTAGGGAAGTCCCGTATTTTCTTTTTTCCCATTCAACCGATCATTCCGAGAATTAGCGGTCTTTTTTCGTCCTATGGATGAAGTCCCCTCCCTACAAGTTTTGGAACCTTCGAAAGCAGGAAACCTACTCAGGGTTTTCCTATCTCGGTCACACAGTAGGAAGGTGTCCTTAATGGGTTAAATTTATATTCTATGGTATAAATACCCTTCTTAAAAATCTATCGTACTATTGTATTTTAAACGTGTATATGTAATGTGATGCTTAGATACACGTAACAATATTAGAACTTTCAAGAGAAATTAAAACGTATGCATGGTAAATTCGGAAATATTTTATCCGGATGGTTTTATGGCCCCCACCTGTGGCCGAGAGATTCTGCTCTCGAAGCTGGTAGACGGAAGATGCTGGGTTCGATCCCAGTCTCGCCCATCGGCCTACTCGTTCGGAGTTTTCGTGGTTTTCTTCGAACCTTGGTTTTCCAAACGTAAATGCGGATTAGGTTCCCTTAGAAAGACCCCCACGAAGGGAACTCCCCCCTCCCTTTGGGCCTATATCCCTCGTGATGATAATTGGTCGTCATAAACAAAACCAACTAGGTAGTTTTATAAATGAAAGTTGCGTCCCTCAAACTGAACGAATAATATATTTTAACGGAAGTCTTGTTTCATCCGTATTTTTAGTGGCGCAGTCATTTATTCAAGACGCGTTCATGAATTGCAAAGGCAAAAAAGTTCAATTCAGAAAAAATCACCAGAAAATAAGTTTTTTTTCTAATACTTACAATACTTGGATTTGTTCAACCAAAAAAAAAAAAAAAAAAAAAAAAAAAAAAAGATTCCCATTCAGTTATAAAACTGTTATAATTTGAAAAGCTCCTTTGGGTCCAAAAATTTTAATTAATTAAACTTCAGCATTCCGGATTAATTTTTTCCATCTAAAAATCATTACTTCGTTAAAGGCAATAATAATAATAATAAAAAAAAACAATAATTGAAATTGTATTGTGAATTGTTTATTTTGAAGAATTACCTGAGAATGACTTCGGTCGCTGATACTCACTAATTTTGTGAAATGTGTTCTGACACCATTATTTTAAAAATAATAACAATATTCACCTTATTTAATCGGATTGCTGCATTGATATGTGTTTTCGAGCCGTCTCTGTGCCCTCTACACCTCCTGCAAGATTGTCTTTCTTGTAGTGAAACACCCTGTATAACTTTATTGGCAAAATTGTTTGAAGCTGTTTAACAACGATGATGGTGTAAAATACGTTGTATAGAAAATAGTTGAAAAAATTACAAACTGATAGAATGGCCAAATTACATGGTAGAATGGTTAAACTATACAATGTGATAGTGTGCATAAAATCATAAAATAATCATTATATGTTAAAATACATTAAAATATTTCTTGAATGAGATTCAATTTTAAACTACATTGCCCTATATTTTTATTTAGAAAAATTGTTATTAATCAGAAATCTCCTTGGGTTCCAGTTACTTTCATTAATTAAACTCTGGAAGATCAGGGTCAACATTTTCCCCTCCCTGTAAAAGTTTCAGCTAAAATCATTACTTCAAAAGAGGAAAAAAGAAAATAGTTAAAATTGCTTTTAGTAAACTGTTTACTTTGAAAAATCAGTTAAGAATGCCTTAAGTATTACTTTAATGCATTTTCAGCTCAGAACAACCGGGTGCTTCTAATGGAACGGGTTATTTTGGATTTTTATTCTTTGATTTAGAAGAATAAAACAGTCTTTGATGTCAGTTCAGATTGAGGCAGAATACTTAAAGAAAAATACTTGTTTAATATGTTCTTATTTAATCTGTATAATTAACTGAAAAATATTATTTAAATGAATGTAAGAGAATGATTGTATTTCATTGGTATTTTGTAACTTATTAATGAAAAAATGTGCAAAATGATTTTGATTAGTCTGTTGATATATATATTTTTTACCCGACTGCCAAGAAGGGTTATGTATTTCACGCGTATCTGCGTATGTGGATTTCTGTATACCCTCGAACCATCCCAAAGGCTGGATGGATTTTAATGAATGAGGTCTCTATCGATTCGTCGTAACCGTCCGATGGTTATAGGCTGGTTTTGTTTTTATAAATTCAAAATGATGGCCGTAAAATACAAAATGGCGGTAGAGATGGAAAAAAAAACAATTACTCACCCTATTGAGTGGCATATGATTGATAGGTCTTTCGAAATGAAGACGATGTTTTGACTATTTTACAGTCGGAAGCTCCGTTTAAATATTACGCAACCTGAAAATAATGTAGAAAATTGTGTAGGTAGAATCTCTAGCTTTACTGCAACTCTAAACATCATAGACATCTATAGGCCTCATCAAAACAGTGTTTATCGATAGGAACTAACAATTAAACATAACTTAAAAGTCATCAATACAAGTAAATAAAAAAAATAGGTAAGTAATATAAAAAATAGTTTCACATTGATGAGAAATAATTAATTAGTTCGCTTTTTACGCAGTCGGGTTTTCTGATTCTTTAAATTTCATTATTACTTGGTAGTTCTAATTGTAGAAAAAACAAGTTTAAGAAAACAACGAAGAGTTATTTTTTTTAATTACTACTTTTCTTAGAATTTCAGAAAAATATTTTTGTGGCATGGATTGATAAACATTTACTTCTTGAATCCATATTCTAGTGTCATTCTTTACAACATGTGTGAGTATCAATGAATAAAAAGGGATGATTCTACTATGTCCTCTCATGTGATATTCCAATTAGGGAATAAGTTATTGAATAAAAAAACAGTATCGGTCAATAAAAACAAAATCAGTGTAAAGCTTTTAATCCAACTGCGAAATGTCCGGGGGGGGGGGGGGTGAGTGCAATTGCGTTTTTCATACCGGCTGTCTCAAAAGTTTGGTGCGAAAGTAAAACGCGATAAAAAAGAGCATGTGTCGGTGAGGCATGCGATTTGCAGATAAATATTCAGCGTGGTACGCAGATAATTCCATGGAATTATTTGCAGTAGCGTCCTCTATTATCGAGATTTTGAACTAATTTTTTTGTGTTATACAAAATCCAGTACCACGCTGAATATTCATATATATATATATATATATATATATATATATATATATATATATATATATATATACCGGGTGTCCTAAATAGGACTGACTGATTTTAAAATTCAATAACATGCAAACGGTGACAGATATTTAAAAATTTCTTGCAGGAGGTTTATGCATAAGGTCAAAAGTTTTATTACAGTGATTTTCGATTTTAGTTCGAATTACAAACAATAGATGGCGCTGTAAGCAATAGTCGCTAAATACAGGCTCAATTTTTGGTCCTTTCTCTTGTTTCATGCGGAAAAAGGAGATGAAAATGCATTATCCGGGCCACGAAGTACCAAACATCCAGCCTGAATTTAGCGTCTATTGATCGCAGCGCCATCTATTGTTGGAAATTTGAACTAAAATTGAAAATCACTGTAAAAAAACTTTTGACCTTATGCATAACCCTCCTGCAAGAATTTTTTTAAATATCTGTCACCGTTTACAAGTTATTGAATTTTAAAATCAGTCAGTCCTTTTTGGGACACCCGGTATATATATATATATATATATATATATATAAATGTCTATGAATGTTAGCCTTACAGCCTCAGTGATTAAGTTATTTAGAAAAATGAGCCTCCATTCTATCGATCCTCCGGATGTCATAGGGTGGCTTCGCGAAAACTGCAATTTGATGGATTACAGAATTAAAAATTCTACACGGAAAAGAAAAATATGTAATTTGCATGTCTTCAGATGAATATATATATAAATTGTCAGTTTTATTAAAATAAATTTATTTCATATATAATTTTATGTTATTAGTTTAGGCTTATGTACTTTAAGACAAATTAGGATTGGTTATACAATTGAAAAATGAAAACGCACACTACTGTATCATAGTGCATTGTAATAAAAATAAAAAATAATCATTAAACGCTAGAATAGCTTCAAATCTTCTTTGAATTTTTTTAGTATTGAACTGTTATGTATCGATTCTTAGGAAAAATTTTATTATGTACTTAAAAAGTTCCTTAGTGTTCAGATACTTTCATTAATTAAAATCCGGAATATCGGTGTAATATTTCTTCACGAATTTCAACTAAAAAGCAATACTTGAAAGAAGAGAAAAAAATCGAAATTATTTTCCCAACTGAGTGAAAATGTGTTTCAGGCCAAGACTCGAATCGAAGACTATTTGGCTTTAGCTGATAACGGCCAACTAAGCTACCCTGCACAATCCCGACAGATACAGTTCTTTCAGGTAACCTTTAAGTATTAGGGTCCGGTCTGCAATAAATGACGCAGCTCAACAGATTAAACTTGAGGTAATCGTACTCCATAGTAAACAATGAATACGTAATTGTATTCAATTACTTTAACTCAACAAACTACTAGGTAAATAAATTATACAAGGTGAACTTTTTTTCACAACTTAATGAAAATGTGTCCAGGTTGGAACTCGAACGTAGGGCCTATTGATTATGGCTGCAAAAATACTTTACTTCTTATGTTTTTATGGTATACTTTAGAAGTATTTTCATTGCTTAGTTAAACGCTTATTCAATTTTCCACTCGTTCATATCACATGCCTTAGACTGTATTTTCAGTACTGTTATACGGAAGTTATTTCAGATTCAGACTCAATTTTAGGAGAAAAAAAAAAGAATTTTTTCAACACTTTAAAAAATTTTAATTTTTCCGAAAAGATATTTAGCCATAGTCTAGTCTGCCATTTGTGGTATTTACACACTGACCATATATTAAAGGCTGTGCTACGTAAAGCCCCTCATCACCAGCCTTGATTTTTTTTTTAAATGTGTATAAATAATTAAAAATATTATTCAAAAGGTAGCCATATTTTCAATTAAAAATTTTTATACAGATGATTTTCATATATAGAATTAATCTTATTTAATCAAACACAAAAACAGTTGCTATCACATGAAAACGACTTTGGTGAAATTTTTGTGTGAGTAAAGGACATACACACAAAAAATTACTAATAACGTTTTATTAAGCTACAAAATATCAAAACCGTCTGATTTTGCTGTTATAATTTAATGTAACGTATGAAATAATATGAAATTTTACAATATCGATGCTGAACAAAAAAAATTGTTAAATTTCGTGATATTCTTCTATTGAAAGAACAATATGTCAAGCACACTTATATTTAATTATTATTTTGTCAAAATCAATACATTCAACTAAATGGTAGAAGAGAGTTTGCTCTACACGTTTTTTAATGATGAAACTTTCTTTTCCATTCAATTAAGTCTTTGCCCCCAGTTATATGCCTTTCTTTTCTACGAAATCAATCGAATCTATTTTTTTTTCTTTTCTCTGAAATATGATTGCTTTTGACAGTTTTCTTGTAATAGACATTTTACGATCCTTAATAATTTATTTTTTAACAACAACTCTTTAGTTGACCATTTTTCTTTCAGGTTTTTTCTTTAATTTTGTCTGTTTCCTTTGACACTTATTAGACTTTTCAGAAGCATGACAAAATGGACATTAAGCAAAATATAAGTAATGTAATTAAAAAGAAACTTTTTTACCAAATATTGCAGATTAAAATAAACGGTGAAGTGCCAGTATTACTCGCGTACAGAGGGTTCCGTACAACAAATATATGAATTATGGTCATTGCATTATACAAATATATCCTTAAAAGTTGTTATCTAGGCTTTAAAGCCGATAGCGCATAGAGTAGGCCACCCGTATCTTTATATATGTCATAACCGTCCGTATCTCTAAGATTTAATTTCTCGGCTAATTACCGTCGATGTTTTTAGAAAATAATTATCAACAATCTTTTTATAATAATAAACACACATACTACAATATATATTAAAACTCACATTCACACATAAATAACGCCTGAATTCAACAGTTAAATGTATATAAAAATATTTTACAGACATACATACAATAAATACATTAAACCCAACTGGAGTGAAAAATTAGCCAGAGCCAGGAATCGAACCCGGGACCACAGTATACAAGACTGCTGCTCTAACCACTGAGCTACTCCGGCCGATGCCTGAGTCTGCAATTTCTCACTAATAAACCAAGACTCAGGCATCGGCCGGAGTAGCTCAGTGGTTAGAGCAGCAGTCTTGTATACTGTGGTCCCGGGTTCGATTCCTGGCTCTGGCTAATTTTTCACTCCAGTTGGGTTTAATGTATTTATTGTATGTATGTCTGTAAAATATTTATATATACATTTAACTGTTGAATTCAGGCGTTATTTCTGTGTGAATGTGAGTTTTAATATATATTGTAGTATGTATGTTTATTATTATATTTCGTAGATCAATGTAATAGTAAAAATCTATTCATTGTTGTCCGGTCATCCAAGGCTATCGTATAGATGGCTGGTGACTTCCCCAACTTGGTTTATTAGTGAGAAATTGCAGACTCAGGCATCGGCCGGAGTAGCTCAGTGGTTAGAGCAGCAGTCTTGTATACTGTGGTCCCGGGTTCGATTCCTGGCTCTGGTTAATTTTTCACTCCAGTTGGGTTTAATGTATTTATTGTATGTATGTCTGTAAAATATTTATATATACATTTAAATCTTTTTATACTTCTGCGACGATAGATACCTCCAGCGACTCACTACCTGGGCTGAACGCCCGCAAATCGACATTTGTGTGTAACGGAACAATGCGATTTTCTCAAACACTATGTTACCTAGTGTAATCGCTATAGTTTTCCTTTCAAGTTTTAAATTAACTTCTACTACCCCCATTTTTTTTTTATAATTTTAGTTTCAGCCGATTTGGAAATAGAGGAGGGGGGGACATATTTTTGCATTACTTTTTGACGATATCTCTAGATATATATAATACCTAAAGTTAAAAGAAATCTATATTTGAGTTCGCCGTTACAAAAGCTTTCACACGATATACAAAGAAAATATTTTTTTTTTCAAGTAACTTAATTAGCCACTCTACATTTTTCCTAAATGCATTTGTGAATAGTTAATAATCTATAAATATGTGTTTCAATAGCCTTATTACTAAAGTCAATTTTAATGTTCCACGTTCCATTGTTTATGAGTAAAATGGCTGTGACAGATGGACAGACAGACACAGGAGTGACCTTATAATGGTTCCGTTTTTACTTTTTAACTAAGGAACCCTAAAAATTAAAAAAATATTAGCGCGCCGTTGTAACAACTTCATTAGATAGATTTCAGAACTTTGAGAATATTAAGAAGAAGTTTCGGTGGTTCGAATCCTACTTGATGAGGTTTAAACATATGTAATTACCACAGAAGAAAAATATCTAACCGAATGCCTAACAGTTAAAATATATAGTGGATATTTAAATGAACCCCAAAGGTTACTTACTGACTTAACCATCGTTCGTGAAAAGCCATGGTTTCATAGCTTTTCCCCACATTACAACGTTTCAATGAGTAAATCTTTCATACTTCATGTTTTAACCACACGTACATGGCACGTAAACGGTAGCTTACATGCCATGCAATCCAAAACTAAAATGAAGTCTTCCATGTATGAACCCGGTAATCTATTGTTTACTGCAAATCTTATGTTGCGTATAACACACGGTGTTCCCAAGGGGTTAATTTTACAAGTACTAATTACACACTGTACTTATTCGCTCCAGCGATTGAATGAGAACCGGTGTTTTTCAACATTGCTTTGCCATTAGCCTGTATTTGCGATAAAAGCTAAAGTAGGTACCAGTTTCTGCTTTTCTGGAAGTCTGACCATTCCATTAATCAGTATGATGTCCACAAAATGAGAAGTTTGAGTCGACTTTCGCGGGTTCGAAACCCACGCGTCTGCGTGGGATGACTTTGCAACGTTTTCTGAGGTTTTTCTTGTACAAGAATGATAATTCTGGCCACTTTTTCGCAAAAAGTCCTTCCTGAAACTACCCCTTTTATAACAAAATAACCCAATCTAGCCAAAAAGAAAAATACTCCTTCCCTCCTTTTTCTAGCAGCTACGTGATGTTAACTGTTGTAAGAAAAATTGTCCTTTGGAAAAGCGTTTATTTCGTGTGCTATCATGATGATTTAAAAAGATTAGAATTATAAAGAATGTGTTTCTACCAGTTTTATATTTATTTTCAAGATTTTAATAAAACACATAAGGATAAACTATACCACATGTTTCCTGTGGCATTTGAAACAGATTTTCATTTCATTTTTTCGAGAATAAAATATTCATAAATCTTCAAAGAGGAATGAAAATAGTTATTGAAGGAACAATAGCTTAAAAATTAATTGAAACTTTAATATGTGCATTGGGTTGATAAATAGAATTATAATTAAAGACCCAATAAAGCTGAAATTAAGTTACAAATATTTTATTTTTCTACAACTAGAATGTAACTTTTCGCAACGCCAAATATTACGATTAAAAATTTATTGCAGCTTTCGAAACTAAATGAAAAAAAAAATAACTCACCAAAGCAAACTAAAGTTAATATTGAATTTTCACTTGTCTACCTTGTCTGCAATTAAACTCCCGAATAATTGATGGTGTCGCATATTTTTAAGGCATTGCGTTTTTATAGCGAACTGACGATATTGTGTTGGCGGGGCAGATTATAAATTTCATTTGAAATGCGCTGTTCTGAGCTTAATAATTATCGAAGTCGTTTGAAGCTAAAGCAGTGTAAAAAGTATTATTCTTATTTTTTGAAAAATGCTTTTCTATTGTGATTCTGGGCAGAATTTTTATTCACTCTTAAAACTTTACACAGAATTCAGATGATTATTATAATGAATTGGGTTTTAACTTACTTACATTTATCTATATTCACAAAATAATTTTTTTTTCATGTGTGTTTGTTAGCGATAGCTCGGAAAATCCGTCGCAAGTAGAGGTCTGAAAATTTGTTTTCAGATCGGCAAAAGCAGCATAAGGCTCAGATTTATTTTTAATTAGATTTTTTGTTATTTTATATTGAATGTAGGGCATTGCGCAAAATTTCCCGATTTTCCAATTTCTTCCTCACTTTTCACCCACTCATGAAAGCAATAAAACTTCAAAATCAATTTTTTTGCTCAGTATAGTATATTTTGCCCTCTTTTCAAAAACGTTTATTCGGAATTCGTACAACGATTTTTTTTAAATGTCTCCTTTTCGTCAAAAATGCGAAGTTTCTTTTTAGGGTTTCATTCATCTGACGAAACCCTATTCGTCTCGCTCCTCTGTCTGTCCGTCTGTCCGTGCGTTACAGAGCCCGTTCTCAGAAACTATACATGTTGGAGACTTGAAATTTTGCATACTTATAGATGAACACCACACATCATACGACAAATCATAAAATTTTGAAAAAGTCAGACATTTAACCCTTTGGGCTCCCACAAGGTTATTTTAAACAATTCTTTCTAAGTCAGTCCCTAATTAGGTTGCAGGCGTGAAATTTTGCGTACTTATAGATGGACACTTCAGATAAAACGACAAATCCTAAAATTTTGAAAAAGTCGTATATTTAATCCTTTGGGCTCCCACATATGTATTTTAAACAATTCTTTCTATGTGAACCTCTAATTAGGTTAGTGGCGTGAAATTTTGCACACTTATAGCTGAATACCTCACATCAAACGACAAATCATAAAATTTTGAAAAAGTCTTACATTTAACCCTTTGGGCTGACACATGTGTATTTTAAACAATTATTTCTATGTGAGCTTCTAATCAGGTTGTAGGCGTGAAATTTTACATACTTATAGCTGAACACCTCACATCAAACGACAAACTGCTTCTTCTAATCATAAGTGACGTCATTCTGATGAGTAGGATTTCAGCGGTAGATGGAATCTCTTACTGGAATTAACGGCAGAAGGGCAACGGTCCAATTAAAGCGGCGGTCCAAATATGGCTACTCTCCCCTATAGCCTTCTAGAGATAAATTTCGAAATTAGAGATCGTTTTTCGAAATCTGTAGGAGATACGACTAAAAGATAAATAGAAAAGTTGTAGAGAGCCCTCTATTTAGTATGAAATGACGTCTTAAATGATAAAAAAAAATCTTTATTATTAAAATGTAATTTTTTTTATATTCAATTACTAGCTTAAACACGCCAATAATTGAATGTAACATTATAAGACAGATGCACATTTTCTAATAAAACTAAGACGTGTAAGCAAGGTATAATCACTTTAATAAGAAAATCAAGTTAAGTATGATTCTGTATGTGTACTGTGAATACGATTAGAGGCGTATATAAGCTGGTAACTGATTATAAAAAAAGTTACATTCCATGGTTTTTTATAAAGTTATTTTTACGTTTAAGACACTAATTCATATACTAAACCAAAGAAACTCTAATTCATATACTAAACCAAAGAAACTCTACAACTTTGTCAGTGAATTTTTGATCATATTTCCTATTGTTTTCGACATACGATCAGTAATTCCGATATTTGTATATTGCTAGGAGGTGGGGATTACACGTATTTGATCATATAGACCAGCACTGCATCATCTGTTCTTGGCGACTAACGAGAAACAACATCTTACTTTTCTATATAGATCATCGGTGCATTAGTAGTAAGTGACGGGGCCTAGTGTGTGGAAACCGATAGCACCATCCTTGCTGTGGTACTGAATTAGACATCACGTTCTTGTCTGTAGTTTGCTTGATTCGCAAATTATTTAAGACCAAACGGAATTAAGGAATCATCATGTAAACTAAGCCTTTCACATCTACAAACATGAATCATCCACATAAAATATATCTGTAGTTTAACTCCCGAATGCTTGATGGTGACACATATTTTTTGAGATACTGCATGTATACGGTTAACTGACGCTATTGTGTCGCCGAGACAGATTTCAAATTTTTATTTGAAATGTGCTGTACTTGGCTTAATGATTATTGCAATCATTTAAAATGGTATAAGGATCTATTTTCTTAGTTTGAGATATAATTACACTTTTCCATTGTGGTTCTCAGTGAAAACTTCTATTCACCTCTCAAAATTTTGGTAATATCTAGATGAGGAGCTTATCTTTCTTTTGCGATATTCTTCTACTACTTTTAGAGTATATATTTTATATACGCTTTAAATATAAATTAATAGCAATATTAATAGTAATGTATTGTGATATTAATATATTATAATACTAATATGTATATTATAATACAGATATATTACTTTATACTTTGTTCCTTAGTACTATTTCTAACATACTATCTATACTAATATTATTTTATTGTATTTAAGTATTGCGCGGCAGCGCAATACTTATTTATTTCCAGTGTCACTTCTCAATGTTAATTTAACATAGAAAAGCTTATGGAGATCATAACTTTTTCATTTTTTCTTCCCACCTTTTTGTCCCTGATGCCACTCATTTTTAATTCTTTGCTAATTCTAATAATATTATAAATTCGAAGTGCAAAACCATTTGCCTGACATCAGGGTCAAAACGGATCATAAATTGCCTTTGCATATAGGTGGATTATAATCTAGAGAGCAGCATGGGCTAATTTTTGTTTACATTATTCAAATATTTTTCTTAATAATTCAAAATTTCGCTTTCTTCATTGAGAATCAATGGACATTTTCTAATAAAATTTAACATTTTTCCTTCATTGTTGTAAATAATTCACAAGCCGTAATAATAATTTTCCTATTTTTAGTTGAATGATTTTCACGTGAAACATGAAACTGAAGAAACTGAAATAGTTTTTTTTTTTTTTTTAAGAATTAAAAAGAAGATGAATATGGCGTCATAGTGGAAATAAAAATTACATTTTCAAGCAGACTTTTTAAGTTCAGATTGTAATTTTTTGACCAAACTACAGCAACCTGCATTACTGCACTGGTGAAACATTTTGAATTATACATAGGTAAATTGCATCACAAATTGTGGTTCGATGTCGCACAAATCAAAGCCTGATGATGATACCATCCATTAATTTTGAAATATGTTTGTCTGAATGTGATTGTTATTAAAAAACTTGACATATTAAAGAAAAACCTAATTTGCAGAACAAATAAAAAGACAAAATTTATTTCCTAAATTGTAAGTTAATAAATAAGTTAAACCAATTTAACATTAAAAAATGAAAATGAAATTCATACAATATAATACTTTAATGCCTATATACTTAGATTCCGTTCAAATGAAATCGAAATAAATCTTAGACATTATCCATTTTTAAGTTGTAAATATTTGTACTGCAGATTTTGCATTATGTTTATGACGATTGTACATAATATGATAAGATACATGCAAAATACAAAACTTAAAAAAAAAGTCTAAGATTTATTTCGATTTCATTTGAACGGAATCTAAGTATATAGGTGTTTAAAGTATTATATTATATGGATTTCATTTTTATTTTTTAATGTTCAATTGGTTTAACTTATTTGTTACAAAAATTTAACATTAAATGTAGAACGAATTAAATGAAATATCTCAATATCTGCCCCTTCTCGGGCTTAAACAATTTAGGAAATAAATTTTGTTTTTTTAATTTGTTCTACAAATTGGTTTTTTGTTTAATATATATATATATATACATATATATATATATATATATATATAATGAAAATTAAATTTCCGCGCTTTATTAAATTTATGCCATATGATGAGAATTAAATTTCCGCACTTTATTAAATTTATGCCATAAAAATTTCCTTTCTAAAATGACTGTACAATCCTAGTTTTTAAATTATTACCTATCCTAAATAATATTCCATTCATTCCGTTTACTTAAATTCATTTCTATTTAAAATGCGTATTTTAATATTTTATTTCCTTTCAAATTCTATTCTAAAAAACATTTCCCGTTGTTATTATTTGCTTTCAAAGTCTATTATTTCTCAATCTTAAAATACCGCTATGAATTCTGTTACAATTATTTGTTTTTTTGTTTTTTTACTTTTGTTTATTTTTTATTTTTTATTCCAAATGTCGATTCGCGCTGTTATCCGGGAGGTCCGTATCAGTCCTTTTTTCTTACGCCTTTAAAATAGAGTTCTGTCCAGCTTCGGTCTATTATTGTTCATTTCCCGCATCCGCAGTGTCGTAAATAACCCTACACACCCTGGTATAAATGGCGAAACATGAGAACGGAGCGCAGAATTTTCGTGTCATCTGTTGTCTTAAAAATTCTACGTCGGCTGTTATGAAGAGACTTCTCGGAATATAGAACGATATCGTAACATCTTTTTGAAAATGTCGTTCATAATGACATGACATGACTAACTGCTGAATTTTTAGTAGTGAAAGTGCCTAAGTATTTTATAGAACTGTGGTGATTGCTTACGTAGGTGGTTCACTAATTTTTGTCCCTAGTGTATATAAAATATTTGTATTGTGATGGTTGTTGTAGAATATCGAAGTCTAAAATCTTACATGAATATATGCTCAATTTAAGAATCATAGCATCTATATTCACATAGTTTTGGAGAGAGGAGTGAAAGGGGGGATGGGGGTGAAAAGCTGATTTTTAGCTTATGGGGCTAGATTTGTGGCAGTCTTTGCGACGTAACTAATGTCGTTTGGACTCTGGATCATAGTGATTTAGCCACATCTCATCCACTGTCACAAATATAGCCTCATAAGCTCCAAACCAGCATTTCACCCCCACCCTCCTCCTTAAAAATTCCCTGAAATATAAGTCTTTAAAACTTCACCCCTCCTTCCAAAATTATGCTAATATAGCAGCTACGGTTCTGAAATTCAACATATAGCCATTTAAGACATTAGGCTTCAATATTCCCCACCAACCATCGCAGTACAAATATTTTATATACACTAGGGACAATAATTATTGAACCATCCTCGTACTTGTATTGTACTCTACTAACCTATAATAAAATGTATCCGAATGGATAGTTCTGTTTTCTGCTTAATGGAGAAACCTTAATACCTTCGATCCATGGCAGAACGGCTAACGATAACAGCAAACAAGCTGTTCTAATATATTTACTTCAATATCTTTCTACTAGATCAGTAAAAGATAAGTGTTGATTAAAGTTCCAGAATTTGCAATCTCTGATTGGCTTCCGATGAGTATTCTAAGGGAGTTTCAGAGAGCGATTTATGGTTATGACCTCACTTTTCGTCTGAATATTACAAATAATCGCAACATATATATATATATATATATATATATTAATAGATCATCAGATATGCGACAAAATGACTGATATCGGCAGTAAATGGATTAAAAAAGAATATGCATTAACGACAAATATTACCATAAATAACACTATGTTTTGCCATATCATAAAGAAGTTTATAATTATTATAACACATGTTAAAAATTAAAATAAAAAATTGCATACAAAAGTTTTTTAATATTTTTATAGCATTTCCGCTTTATATTTTGCCATTTTTTTCCAAAAATTATTCATGGCTACTAATCTTTTTCATGGCTATCTATTAACTTCTATCACATAACATCTAAACTTGCTGTAAAAAAAAGTAATTTAGTGGAAAAAAAAAAAAAACCTTGGTTTCTTAAAGCATATCATTCGATTAAAAGGTTAGTTAAAGTTTGAGATTTTCGTTTGCTGTTATTTTGTACAAGTTGTAATAAGTTAAAAGGGAAATTAAACTGAAAAGGAGTCAATATTTATATGCAACTTTTATTTTAATAATATACTGGAAATATGGAGCATTTAATAATTTTGGCTAAAATTATCTTTTTGGATATTTGCATGGGGATATTTATCATAAAATGTCTCTATATGTACGTAATATCCACGTAGTACATATAAGTGCATGAGATTACACTATCCATTTCCATTTTCATTTTTTCGGGAATAAAATATTCATAATTCTTCAAAGAGGAATGAAAATAATTATTGAAAGAACAAAAGCTGAAAAATTAATTGAAACTTTAATATGTCCATTGCGTTGATAAATAGAATTATAACTAAAGATCCAATAAAGCTGTTACGTTACAAATATTTTCCTTTTCATCAGATAGAATGTAACTTTTCGCAACTCCTAAAATCTCGATTCAAAATTTATTGCAGCTTTCGAAACTGAGTGAAAAAGAAGTTATTCACCAAAGCAAAGTTAATATTAAATTTCACTTGTCTGACTTGTCTGTAGTTAAATTCCCGAATACTTGATTAAGTGTCGCATATTTTTAAGACACTGCATTTTAATAGTGAACTGAAGACATTGTGTTGGCGAGGCACTTTATAAATTTCATTTGAAATGCACTGTTCTGAGTTTAATGATTATCGGAGTCGTTTAAAGCTAAAGTAGTGTAAATAGTATTATCCTTCATTTAGATAAAATGCTTTTCTATTGTGGTTCTGCGCAGAACTTTTATTCACCCCAAAAACCTTTGAAAGAATTCAGATGGTTATAAGGAATCAGATCTTACAGCACGGTTTTACAATATGTTGTAATATTCACCTAAACAAAATGTTTTTCAATGTATTATTCAGGTTGTAATACACAACTAATGTTCATGTTTTCTCAGCATTGGAGTAATATACACTGCTCAAAAGAATTAAAGATCATTGACGTTGTGGAGGGATCTTGCGGTTCGGCAATTGTTTAGATGATTGATACATGATCGACCGACGTGGTAGGCTATATGAGAAAAAATTACACATGTCTGGTAGACAAAAATGCATTCTATTGGGCATTTAGTTACAAAAGGAAAAAAAAAAACAAAGTTTGTGCATACGGGAAAAAAATGAATAAAAATGGTGTTTCCTTCAAAGAAAATCGTTTCTAGTAAGGGGTATTGTTTCCCCGGACGGCCTGCAACGTTGAACACCTTTGAGGCATGGACTCAATGAGGAGCTGAGATGTTCTGTCTGATACCTCCAGAAGAGCTCTTTCTAGTTTTAAAAGAATATTGCGCCATTCATTTCTCTTCCAGTTCACATGCTCTGGTGCCCACTCGCAGCGGGCACCACGGTGCCTTGCTTTTAACGTAACACATACCATTGGTCTGCGAGCATACAGACCTACAGCGTGGAGCCGGTTTCGGACAGTTTGAGCCAGAACTGTGGAAAATAACTGTTGTGCCAGTAGCCAAGGGAAGGTGTTGTTGTAGCGTTAAATATCGATCTTCATTTGGCTTTGGCGTCTACATTTGGCGTCTACAACCTTGCCTTGGTCTTCGGCCTGCATTTACAGTCTCCAGAAAACGGTTCCAGATCCTGGAAATCACACCTTGTGAAACCACAGTGGCTTCTGCTATTTCGGCTCGTGTTACCCCCCTTCCCCCCTCTAACCGACCAACAACTCTCCAAGCTTCTGATTCGGTTAAACGACTTCGTGCAGACATCAAGCTCATTGAAACCAAGCATTTACTGAATGTTGATCATTGTTTTCCGCTTTGTTTTAGTATATTGAAAGCCATATTTCATTCGCTGCCGCTAAAGCGTCGTTTTTGACATCAAACTCAAAATTTGTATACTGCAAAGTTTGAAAATAAGAAAAATTTGCATTTTTGACTGGATTCTTCCATTTTCTGCAAAAAACTTTCGCTTAAAACGTTATTTTATATAAGACATTATACTTTATTACATTATACTTTAATTGTTTTGAGCAATGTAGTTAATATATATTTACAGCAATGCAAATTAATACAATATTGAATTTACACTAAGCTCATGCTCATTTCCAAAGAAAATATTTTCATTTAACTTGAAAACAAAGATAATAATCGAAAAAAGCACCAGATATCATTTTTGATACCAAACTGCAGAAAACCATTTTTGTCTTGAAAAAATATAGTTCACCAAACTTATACTGCGTTAAAATATTATAGTGCACCAAACTTGGATGCACTATTATATAAAATTTGTCTGTTAATGGATTTCTTCACGACTCTTTTTAAAAGATCGAAATAATTTGCATTAAATTTCCGTTATTCTTTCAGTATATTAAAGAAATAATTTTAAAATTTGTATTTCATCTGCTATTTGAATATCAATTATAACACTTTTCTTCTCACATTGTACATAATTCAACAAAGAACTTTATTGATTGTGGCGTAACATCTCAGATTACTTTGTCAAGACGCAAAAACAAAACAGATGATTGATTATTTTGTCAAAGAAAGCGGCAATTAGTGAATGAAATTAATTCTTCCTGAAACTTTTCTTTTTGCATCGGAAAAAAAATCCATCGTTAGGCTATTCTTTCTTTTGTTTTTCTAGTCTAATCCTTTATTGTTTGTGTCTAAGTAGTTCAAAAATGCTTCAGTAATGGATATTGGGTTTCTATAGGGTGTAACTGCTTAAAAGAAAGATTTCGTGTTAGAAAATTCATTTGTTTTCCTCAAAATATAAATAAATAAATAAATAAATATGGAGATTTTTTTTACATTCTCAATAAATAAATAAAGTAAGATATAGAAAATAATCATTATTAAAATGTCAATTGTGTTTAAGTAGCTCAGAAATATTTCAGTAATAGTATATTAAACTTTATGCGGGTGGCATATTTTTATCATCCTTTGTAAATAATGAAAATAAAGTAAAAGTAGAGAATCGTGACTAAAACAGCAATCACACGAAAAGTATTATGATAAATTCTGCGTATCAATATCGTACACACACACATTTAGAAAAAAAATACTGATGATATATTCAAAATAATTCCCCTGAAATATTAATGTAAGTGAAATATTCAAATGGAATTGAAATTAATTACTAATTATCATTTCTAATAAAATTTCCGTATTTTCACAAGCTAGATTTAATTATAAAATCTTTGCTATTAATATCAATCTTATTTTCCATCTCTACGAAATAAGTTATTCAATTTCGACAGCGGTTACCAATCTGTGATACGCACACCTCTGGTGTTACGGGGCGGGCCTGCAGGTGGCACGTGAAAATAAAAACGGTATTGGCGGAAATCACAAAAATGTTTTAACTAAAAACACATAAAGAAAATTGATAGTTTTAGATTACAGTGTTAGTTTCATGTGCAAATCCAATATGTTGCACTCAAAATGAGGGAAAAGACCTACTATACCTAATAATTCATCGATAATGCAATATCCTTAGCTCCGCCCACTGCGAAGCATATTGCATTAGTACTTATATATTTTCCCCATCTTTCCGAAAATTTCAATTAATCACTATGCAATATTCTTATTCCACCACTTCTTTTTTATTCCTCGTTTTTAATAGTAATTGCAGAACGCCTAAATTACGCCAGAGTTTCTGGTTCTAACGTTTTTTGTTAAAACGTGTTGAAAAGTTGGCCGTTTTTTTCGTTTTCGAATAGGCGGAGTTATATCGCTAACATATATTAATAGAAAAGCTTCCCTCATTTTAATGAGGAATTAATCTGAAGTGTTTACTTATTATATGAGTGATTATGTTCCTTTAATGTTAATGTTTGTTCTTTTTAATTAAATTTCTTCTAATGTTTCATTGATTTTTCTTAATGTTTGGCTAATATTTTAAAAAGAAATATGAACTTTAAAATGCAAGATTAAAAAAATAAAATGTTAGAAATGTCAATACAATTTGTATCGATATATTATATGTTTGTGATAAGAAGATTAATGAAAGAAAAAAGCATATATGCGTTATCTAGCAGTGTGGAGGGGGAAGGAGGCGTGTTTATGAGAAATGGGGATACTTCGAAATGAAGCCTAAGAAAGGGGTACTTGAAAGATAAAAGATTGGGAAATGCTGAATTGCGAGATTGCAAATGCAGTGAATGCAGTGAATGCCAGCTGAAGTCCTGTCCCTAAACCCATTAATTTCAGAACGGCGAGAGTTACAGTCATGAACATGGTGTCTAGGTATAGTAAAGTAGTCAAACACTATGCAGTTAGGTTCCTTACAACGCCATGTAGCGGTAAACTGAAGAGTTAGCGTTATTATCTCGAAACGGTACCAGATACATGTGCATAATGTATGATACATTGTTGCAGACAGTGGGCGTACTGAGAATACTCAACTGACTTTATTTTACAAAAAATAAACTGCACTTTGCTTACATGTGTTAGTTTTATTAATAATTGTGCATCTGTCTTATACTGCAACACTTCTGCAAGCAATTTATAGCGCATCTAATCTGATGATAGGATGTAAACATATTTCATTTCATGGCTTTTAATAAAGATATTTTGACATGTAAGACATCGTTTCATACTAAATCGAGGAGGCTCTATAACTTTATGATTCACATATTTTCTTATATCTCGTACCATTTTTGAGAAAATAACGCTGACTCTTCAGTTTACCACTAGGTGGAGATGTAAGTGGCATCAATGCGTAGCAGATGATCTGCTTTAATATACCGAGACACCATGTTCAGAGCTGCCAAGTCTCCGGCTTTTTGGATACCGCTATTTTAATACAGAAAATTTTGTTTTATTGAATTCGGACATTTTGACGATTTAATAGAACTAGATTTTCTCTAAAATAATAGTGGTGTACAAAAAGCCGGAGACCTGGCAACTCTGCATGTTCATGACTATAACTTATGACATTCTGAAGTCAATGGGGTGAGGGACAGCACTTTAGCAGGCATCCTGTGTATCAGCAATGTACTACCACATATTGTAAAAATTATATTACATTTCAATAAATTATTTCGTAAGGTGGCAATCTGAGCATACGTAACTTGATTTTCTTACTAAACCAATTTATGATATGAATAAAAAATACTGACTGATCTGAAAATTCATCTTAACTATAATATAATACAAAAGTTAAATACAAAATTAATTCTGTCAAATTTTACTAAAAGGTATTTAATATACTATTAATTATTTAAAATACAAAAATTATACGTCTAACAACATCGTACTTTCAAATACACTCGTACTCGCCATCAGGACACGAAATAAAATACAAAACAGAGAATTGAATTCTTTCAAGCCAAAAATCACATTGGAATGTTCTAAAATGGAACATATGGTAGATTAGTAGGAGGGTGAAAACTGCTAATCTAAGTAAATTGGTCCACATTTATGTCATATTGTAGGATAAAGTATCGTTACAGGTGTTATTATTTTTTTATATAATTTCCAAAGATTCTCTAATACATGAACTGTTATAACGAACTATTTTCTTGATGATCTTGGCCTTGTTAAAGTGTATATTAATATCACTTTTTTGATTTAATCTGGATAGTGATGTTCGGAGGCGGTCAAATTTTATATCGAACAAATGTCAAATATAAAAACTGACACCCTCGCCAGCACTTCCAGGCTAAATCAAAGAAGTGATATTAATATACACATAACAAGGCTAAGATCATCAAGAAAATAGTTGGTTATAACAGTTCATGTATCAGAGAATCTTTGGAAATTATATGCAGAAATTATAACACCTGTAACGATACTTTGTCTTACAATATTCCACAAATCTGGATCAATTTAATTAGTTTGAACAGAAATTTTCACCCACCTACCAATCTGACTTACGCTTCCTTTTGGAACATTCCAACGTGATTTTTGGCTTCCAGGAACTCAGTTCTCTGTTTTGTATTTTATTTCGTACCCTGTTGACGAGTGCGAGTGTACTTGAAAATACTAGGTTTTTAGATATACAATTTTTGTATTTTATATAATTAACAGCATACTAAACACATTTTAGTAAATTTTGACCGAATTATTTTGTATTCAATTCATGTATTATATTGATTTCCTTATTAAAATAAATTGCACTTTAAATACATGTGTTAGTTTTATTATTAAATTTGCATCTGCTTTATTATGGACAATTCTAATTAGTGGCTTATTTAAGCTGTTGATTGGTTATAATAAGTATATATTTTAGAGGTTTTAATAAAGTTATTTTTAATGCATCAAATCCTACTGAATATAGGACGCTCTACAACTTTGTAATTGTCTTTTATCTATCTCGTACTATTTTTCATATAGGGATTTCTCCTCAGTTTATCTCCATCTAGTGCTGTAAGCGGTATCATCACCTATCGTATAGTCATTTCAGTGTACCTAAGCATAACGTTCACCGCTATAGCTGTCGTCGTTCTGAAGTTAATGTGGGTGAACAGGACTTTAGTGTGCAACCATGTATTTACAACTAGTGATAATATTTCTTTTAAATTTGTATTCAATTGTTTTTTCAGTGTAAATCCAATAAGATTTCTTTCTGTTGGGCTAATATAGATTTCCTAGAAACACGCTGCATTGAAAAATAAATTTTATGAGAGCTGCATCGTAAGTCATTCTTGAATGAAAATTGTAAAAATGATAATTTTATCATAAAACTAGTTTCAGAAAACTTTTTTTAATTCATAAATCAACAAAATCTAATTTAATGCATTTTGTTACTGCATATTTTAACGATCTGCATAAAATGTAAGTTATTGTTTCAGTAAATTAAAGAAATAACAATGTTAAAATTTGCATTTTTTCTTTTATTTGAATATCAATTAGAAAACATCTTTTCTCTTAGTTGTACATGATTAGACAACGAAGTATATCAATTCTGGTGTAAAGTATCACATTACTTTGTCAAGAAGCAAAAACAAAACATATGATTAATTATTTTGTGATAGAAAGCAAGCAGTAATTAGTGAATGAAATTAGTTCTCGAAATTTCTCTCTTTTCATAATGAAAAAAAAAAAAAAAATCCTCCACACGGATATTTTCCTTTTGTTTTTTTATGTCTTGTAATCCCCTATTGTATTATTTGTGACGAAGTAGTACAGAAATATTTCAGTAATAGATATTGAGTTTTTCAGCGAGCGAAATTGCTTGAAAGAAAAATATTGCGTAAGAAACATTTTGTTTCTTTTATATGCAATGCATAAATAAATAAACAAAAATAAAAATTGATAAATAGAGAATAATTTTTTTCTTTTGTCATTTTCAATAAATAAATAAAGATAAAAATAAAGAACTGTAATTAAGATGTCAATTACCTGACAATGTATGTTGGTAAATGTTGTTATCAGTGTCTATAAATACTGCCAATGAATTATTAGAAACATATTCAAAATAATTGCAATAAAATAATAGCATTTATAAAAAAGTACATTCAATTATAATTTATTGTAAATAAATATTTTTATTAAAATTCCTTTATTTTAGCTGTTTTGATATCATATTGTAAAAGTTTTGCATTTAACGCCATTATTTATTGCATGCTCTATTGTGTAGTGATTATTGTAATCCGACTATCGTATGCATCATATTTTACAAAATATTTTATAGTTTATGCTCATTCGTAGTATTTTAAACGAGTCAAATAATTCCACGTATGTGAAAATGAGTTCCGGAGTTTAACATTTCAACAGGGTCGCAGAGAAGGTGGAGCCAATAAAAAATATTGAGGTCTCTTAAAGAGAATGTCACGAATATTATATTTTAATGAAAGAGAGAAATTTTCATGTTAAAATTGCCAACAAATAAAAATACAGTAAACCCTCGATTTAACGGACCTCGGTTCAACGGACTTCGGATTCAACGGACTAATTTAAAAAAAAAAATTAAATTAAACAAAAATTAAAGTAAAACAAGTGGGTAAGTGTGATCGCAGATCGTACAGAGGGTTTCGTTTAATATCCCTTTTAAAACACTTTATCCTTAAATTAACAAATCAAAATCGTTAATTTAAAATTATTCCTCTCTCCCTAACCTGAAATTCAATGCCCGTATTTCAAATTTTTATATTTGACAAATGTCAAATATTTATTTATCACTATTATTTACTGGAAGCCTCCATGATAAAACAGCTTCTAAAACGATGAAACACGCTTCGAAAAAATTATTAAAAGTAATGTATTGTGTTTATATATATATATAATATACAGTAGTATATATGTATATACAATATATATTTATGTATATACATATATTGTATATATACAATACATGTATATACACTGTATATATTGTATATATATATTATATATATACATGTAATTTGTACTGTAATAATATATGTAATTACAAGTACGCAATAATATATATGTACTAGAATTATAACAAAATAATATTATAAATAGTACTTTGCGATTTAATGGACACATCTTAGTCCCAATTAGTCCGTTAAATCGAGGTTTTACTGTACAAAAGTCGGAACTTAAATTGTAAATGTTGTGCATGTTTCTGCTATTACGGAAGGAAGAGCAAGACGTAGGAACTAAGGAAAGAATTAAAATGAAAATTTCCAACTATCAATAAATCACCAGACGTCGTAAAACCATATAGTGCTTAAGCTGGAGAAATGACAGAGCTTACCGTTAGAGAACCCCAGCGATAGCGTTGCTTCTGATTGCGAACATTAATATTTTCTATATTTTAGAAATTTAGTTACATAAATGTGGTGATTAGTACTACCATAGTAACCATAATATCTATGCTTAGTTCCACGTATAAAAATGAGTATAAAATAATACGCTAAAAGAGAATCAAAGTATTGTAATAGAATCAAAGTATATCACCCTATTCATGGGTGCTTTTCTTAAAATTGAAATTTAGTCAGATGAATATATAGATCAGATGAGCTGTTCATTTTCAGCAGTTTAAATATATACAAAATCTCGAAATGTATGTCACTACACATAGTTCATGATTGAACAAAGATAAATTGGTAGGTTGTGATTAAGGTAAATTGTTAATATTGTTGTTTAAATCCTATTTCTTTTTATTGACCCTTCATTAGGAAAACAAATTCTTTAAAATTCCTACTTTTCTATCTTACTATAACGCTTCTTAATAAAAAGTCAACAGTTGTACATAAATATAATAAATGGAGCTGACAAAAGTCGAATTACGACTTTTGGTATAGATCGTTCCAAATAGAAATATTGAACCGTGCACAGGGCCAAATGAAGATTTTAAAGGTTAAAAATATAAGCTCAAAATATATGGTCAAAACAACCAAAGCTCAAAATTTGCTCAATTCTATAACTGAATAATTAAGAACTACTATATGGTATAACTTAGGAACAATTCAAGCAACAATTTTCCTCCTTTCTAACTATTCATAAATACATCGGAAAAACACATGTAGGTAACGGATAATCTTTGTAATAAATGCCGAGAATACTTCAAGATTAATAAAATATCTACTATTCAAAACATAATTCAGTCATAAATTTGTCGAAACCACTCACTCCATTTGTTTGATAACATTATTATTAAGACTGAATTATATTTGAAAATATCCTATTAATATTGTTTCCATTTTTGTCAGTGTATTTTTTCCCCTTTTAACAGAGAAGTGTTTCGATCCTAAATTTATCACGCCTCTTGGAAGACGAATAAGTAGAAATTATCCACTAGAGCGAACTAAGTTAATATTGAATCTTCACTTGTCTCTAGTAACTTTTCCAGTTGTTTGCTAGTGTCAGATATTTTTAAAAAGGCAATACATTTTTAAAAAGAGCTAATGGCATTGTGTCACGTTGTACGTTATAAATGTCCTCTCAGAAGCGCTTCTCTGTGTTTAATGATTACACGTATTTACGCTTTGAAAAATTTTTCTTTGACAAATTGGTAGTTTGGTATGACGCCTGAAAAAGAAAAATCAGTTATAGATTATATTGATTCAACGATAAAGGAGCTTTGGAAAATGTTTAATCTTGAAATGTGGGAGTTCCTGGATTCGCCATGAAAAACGTTTTTGTTTTTTGGGGAAAATGTTAGTTTAAGAAAGACATTAGTTGAAAAATAGATTTTAGGCGTAAAGTTTAAAGCGAGGTAATGAATTAAAAACTGTTTTTAAACAAGTTGCGCCATCTTTTGTGCATTTATATGTATCTGTGTCTTCTTGCTATATATAGCTTTAATAAAAAAATTTCCCTTTAAATTTCTTAATTTTTGTAGATTATATATTTTACTGGCAGATTATGAAATTAGACATTGTATAGAATAGGTATTCAATAAATTTCCGAAAATTGGACGTCAAAGCATGAAACGATTAAAATTTCAGCCATTTCCTCGACATTTTGTACAATGCCAAAAGACAAAACGACAAAATATAAAATGCTCCTGTTAAAACTTTTCTAATGTCACGCAAAAAAAAAAAAAAACACAAGTCTCTGGCTGTAAATTCAACATTTGCATTTCAGTTATTGTTTGGAAGAATATATATAGCTTCTCTTTCAAGTTTAAACCACACTTGTGAAAACTCGAAAACTATTATCGGCTCATCTGTTCGCTACGCAATCGGCATGAAATCTGTGCGGTTTACTTATGTGTACGTATAACTGGCATAAAAACTCTATGCTTTACCAACAATTATTCCCTAAATTGAACATGAATAATAATTAATACTGTAAAGTACTACATGCTACAATTTATATAGTTACTGACAGCATAGGTCGTCAATATTTCGACGATCAGACAGCGCAGGCGATGGATTATAAAAATATTGTCTGACAAAGTACTGCCTAAACTTTTTGAATATTTCTTGTATATAGAGATGTCTCGAATGTCAAACGAATTTAAGGTGAGATCCCAATCTGTTGCATCCCAAAATCTATTTTTTTTTTTTTTTTTTTTTTATTATTATTATTATTTTTAACGCGTGCAAAACGTCTGCTTAAAACGATTTTGCATTAGTAAAATTATTTACGAAGTCGCGGCTAGTTGAACGGAGACATGCGCGTTCTTAAAATCCAGTGGTCTGCTTGTTCTTAACATGTTTTCTAAAAAACATGTTTTTCAATACCTCGTCTAACATAGCATTTAAAACGATTAATCGGTTATGAAAACATCATTCGAGTTTGAAAGAAAATCGTTTTCGGTGTCTTGGACATACCTAATATTAAAAAATTTGCCTGTTAAATATTTTTCAAAGACTTAAATTAAAAAATAAACACAAAATACAGAGGTCAATTTTCAAACTAGCGCAATTTTGTTTTCTGTAGGTTAATTTTAATGTAAATAAGATTATGGATACGCACATTTTATTGACTTTCATGACTCATATCATTTTTATGTTTCAGATGAATCTGTAAAGCGCAAACCTGCATCACGTGAAGTCGTGCTGCTTTAAAATGAGGATAACTTTTCCAGCTCAAATATTTTCTTATTTTACAGAAAGTTGTCAAAACAGACAAGAATATACTTGTTTAGTGGGGGGGGGGGGGGAATCAGGCTTTGTTTTATTGATCTTTCATTCAGAAAAATTCTAAACGCCCATTTCAAGGCTTTGAAAGTTAATCTCCCCCTTTTTTTTACACACAAAATTGTCAATGTAGACAAAAATATACTTTTTTTGTGCGGAGGGTAAGAGGATATCTTATTTCGTTTCATTGCCCCTTCATTAGTCAAAAAAAAATTCTTCAAAAGTCCTATTTTTTACCTTACAAAGCGAAATCGTTTCTTAATAAAAAGTCAACAGTTGTATATAAATATAAAAAAGGGTGCTGACAAAAGTCGAATTACGACTTTTGATATAGAGTGTTCCAAATCAAAACATTCAAACGTGCACAGGGCCAAATGAAGATTTTTAAGGTTAAATATTTAAGCTCAAATATATGGTCAAAACAACCAAATCTCAAAATTTGGTGAAATCTATAACTGAATAATTAAGAACTACTATAACGTATAAATTAGGAACAGTTCAAGAAACCATTTTTCTCATTTCTAACTATTCTTAAATACATCTGAAAAACAGATGTAGGTAATGGATAATCTTTGTGATAAATGCCGAGAATACTTCAGGATTAATAAAATATCTACTATTCAAAACATAATTCAGTCATAAATTTTCGAAACCATTCACTCCATTTGTTTGATAACATTATTATTAAGACTGAATTATTTTTGAAAATATCCTATTAATGTTGTTTCCATTTTCGTCAACGTATTTTTTTCCTTTTAACAGAGAAGTGTTTCGATCCAAAATTTATCACGCCTCTCGGAAGACGTATAAATAGAAATTATCCACCAGAGCGAACTAAGTTAATGCTGAATCTTCACTTGTCTCTAGTAACTTTTCCTGTTGTTTGCTAGTGTCAGATATTTTAAAAAGGCAATTCATTTTTAAAAAGAGCTAATGGCATTGTGTCACCGTAGCACGTTATAAATGTCCTCTCAGAAACGCTTCTCCGTGTTTAATGATTACACGTATTTACGCTTTGAAAAGTTTTTCTTTGACAAATTGGTAGTTTGGTATGACGCATGAGAAAGAAAAATGCGTAATAGATTATATGGATTCAACTACAAGGGAGCTTCAGAAAATGTTTAATTTTGAAATGTGGGAGTTCCTGGATTCGCCATGAAAAACGTTTTTGTTTTTTGGGGAAAATGTTAGTTTAAGAAAGACTTTAGTTGAAAAATAGTTCTTAGGCGTAAATTTTAAAGCGAGGTAATGAATTAAAACTGTTTTTAAACAAGATGCTCCATCTTTTGTATATTTATATGTATCAGTATCTTCTTGTTATATATAGCTTTAATAAAAATTTCTCTCTTTAAATTTCTTAATTTTTGTAGATTATATATGCTACTGGCAGTTTATGAAATTAGACATTGTATAGAATAGGTATTCAATAAAATCCCGAAAATTGGACGTCAAAGTATGAAACGATTAAAATTTCAGCCATTTCCTAGGCATTTTGTACAATGCCAAAAGGCAAAACGACGAAATATAAAATACTCCTGCTAAAACTTTTCTAATGTCACGCAAAAAAAAAAAAAAAAAAAAAAAAAACCCCTCAAGTCTCAGGCTGGAAATTCAACATTTGCTTTTCAGTTACTGTTTGGAACAAATTGAAATACGATACTTTAAATATGTTCATCAAAGTCTCTAGCTCATAATGTAAAAATGGAGAACACGAGGTAGTATCCGAAAAGATGGCATGTCGACATGAAAATACGATTCTACGGTGAAATTCTAAAGAGTGAGCCAATGCGTAAAAACAGTATTTTTCTAACCAAAACTCAGAAAGCAATTGTGAAAAAGTTCAAGATGATTACTAAAATAAATAAATAAAACCCATTGAACTATTGGCTGCTGAATTGCTATGATGCAAAGTTAGAGAAAAACAAGACTAAACATATATATACCATTAAATAGTTCTCTTATTCTATCCAACTTTACCTCGCGGACTCTAAGCTATTGGAAAAAGGAAGGACGTGATAGAATACTAAAACGCCTTTCTCCCAAATTCTAGAACGTTATTCAAGATGGTATTGAATTGTACATTTGTTCTTTTGGGTAGTCTCAGAAAAAAAAAAAAAAAAAAACGCCTCTGTTGTGGAGTCTATGGTTTTTTTCTGAATTTAATTCTAGTTGTCAAAAAGAACTTGTTTATTTTCATTCCCAACCACACAGGAAAAGCAAACTGATAACGGCGTATTTTCCGTCCTCGATAACTTTGCCGATTATCTTCAGAAAGTTTGCAATGATACGGCGATAGACAAAAACAGCGTAGGAAATTATTATTTCATTAAAAATAAGATGCTTCTGGCTGCTAGTAGTGATTAGGTCTTTTATTAATGAATAAATTCATCTATCTTTACATTACTCTCCGACCAAGTTACCGTGAAAGAACTATACCAAGGTCCTCTCAGTTCGTGGTTCTCAAGGCTTTAAACGTTGAAAATTTAACTTATAACCTAATGGAAATATTTTCATTGCTTTGGACATTATCTGTTCTACAGTTTGATAATGATACAGAATTTGCTAGTGCTGACCAGCTGGAAAGAGTATTGTCCGATAGTGGCAGTATTGCATGGCAAGTCTCACTACTCGCAAAGTACACGTAGTGTCATGATATTGACAATATGCTTTGTACTTGAATGCCGGATAAAAAAAGATAAACTGACCACTGAAGTAGGAACTGAATTTTGTTCAACTTATAAAAAACAGGACTTATATCATTCTGAGGTAAAAAAAAAAAAAAAAAAACCACATGGATCTTTATTTCTTGGCAAAGTTAAAATGGGCCTCACAATATCTTTCTTGTCCAAGATATATCAAATTATATACAGCTTGGGGAGCAGCAGAAAGACATAATTGATAGATGGCATTCAAAGAAAACAAGTTGATGAAACCGATCACGCTATGAAAGAAAATAAAGCTATAGCAGAAAACTCGGATGATATTTTAGACGATAACGAAAAAAAAAAAAAAGAAAGAAAAAAGAATTATGGTAATGTAGACATGTTTACCTAAAAAACTTTTATTTCTACTCCAGACATACGTGTTTAAAAGAAATCACTGATGTATATGAATGTAGAAAGTATTGACGAAACATTCATAGATTCTGTGGCCATACTTATCAAGATGAAGAAGATAAAAAAAATTAGCATTTTGCGCTATTTGCTTCAAATGTGAAAACGCTCTCGAAGGTAAAATTGACTGTAAATTAAATATGGAAATACAAGACCAAAAAATAAAACAATTATTCTTACAAGAAAGTTCATCACTTTTTTTTTAGGTCCGTTCGTAATTATATAAATACATAGCACCTATAGTCGTCGCCTGTCCGCATTATAACAGCGCAAAAACTACCCAACAGAAAGGTTTGAAATTTAATATATAATCAGAAAATAATCGTTTCAGAATTTTGTCAAGCCATTTCAAATGTTATGAAATTTAAATCAAAACTTAAAAATATATTAATAAAAGTTTTCTTCCTTCTATTAAATCCTATCATACACAATTAATTCAATGATATCTCATGACAGAAAATTATTCTGGGTTGCCATGGTGATTACGTCCTAGTCATATTATTTCCGTATTACTGAATTTAATATATAAATACAATCGTAATAAATTTTGTAGTAATGCATTTTTGCGTAAGAGTGAAACAGCTATTGCACCAAGATCTGAATAGTTATAAAACTAGTTATAGTACGAACGCGTCTCATTTGCCACGTTTGACGTACAATTTCCAACTTGTTAGAAACTACCGTGCAATTTCATTTTCTGGACGTAGACCAGTTACTAGGTGAGTCGCATAATCTTTGACGAGTGTTATGAGCCTGACAAAAGACTGTTTTTTTTTTTAAAACCAAATTGGAACTTCTGAAGAAATTTTAAAAGAACTGCTTACAAGAACACAGATCACTTTTTGCCCAAAAAATGTAGTCAGATTTGGAAACATTCTGGCCCGTTGTTATTGTCCATTCCATAAGAAATGGCGAACGATTCGTCAAGTGTATTGTGTAAGACCAAGTTCCAAAACATGTAGTGCTTTAGTGTAAGAAAAGCAATGAAGTGAACTTTTAAATGCCATCCAAGCCTTCCTTGATGCAACAATTAAGTTAATTTTTTCCTCTTATTTTGTTCAGTAATAATGTTCTATATTTAATAGATATTTTCTTTTTTCCATTTATATTTTTTTAATGAAGGCCTTTTCATGTATTTTTTCAAGATTTAGTTTTTAGTGAAAAACTCACGAAGTGCAATTTAAGGTACAGTCGTGGAAAAAGAGGGTAAACATCTCCTTCTAACTCTGAAACTAATTATAATAGAATAAAGTTACTGGTACCAAACGGTTGGAAATAAAGTAGTCTACTTTTAAAGGATGTATATAAAATTTGATTAGGGGAGGGGGATCTAGAAATCAAAACCAGACCAAACTTAGATTTTATCAATGGCAATACCTAATTTTGAATATATATTTTAAATCTTTGGTTCAAACTGTGCCTGAAAACAAAATTTCAAGTCATTTGATAATAATTTTTTTAATTATAAACATTTAAAATTTAGAGCTTCTAAATTTAAATTACATTTTCATATTTTTATTAATATCTCCTGAAATTATAATCCTAATGTCATCATTTTTTGCGCGATTATAATACTAAAAAACCCAAACATAAATACATTGCATTTGCAAATAAAAAAATTATAATACGAATTATGAAATTAATATCAGAAAAAAATATGAATTTCAACTTAAATTTCTTTTGATAGATTTATATTCGTTATGTCCTGCTTTACGATAATTCTCAATTTCAAATTTTTCTTCAAAGTAGTTTTCGAAATATGATTAAAAAACATCAAAATGGTGCTTTAAGGGGCCGTCTGTGATGCGCAGAAAAGCCTAATTGAAAAAAAAAATATGTTTTATACTCATTTTATTGAAACTTTTGAGCTGGCAACAAAAACATATTAAATGAGTGAAATGGTCATATTGGCAAGAAATAATACATTAATAGAAGTGACATAGTCATTCTGCAGCATTTCAGCAATCGAGTACTGACTTCAACTTGGATTCAGCGCCTAAAATATTATCATTTTAATATACCCAGGTAAAAAAGTCAGCAAGAAACCTTAAAAAAAAATCTTCAGGGAAACTGAAGGTATTTGGAACTAAAATTACCTTCAGCTTACCTTTAGGTAAAAAACATGTATTTTCCCTTAACCTTCTGAGTTCCAAATACCTGCTGTTTTCCTTCAGGTAAAAAACCTGTTATTTCCCTTCACCGATTTTGGCAGAAATATCTGCAGTTTTCCTTTAGGTATAAAAGCTGTATCTTCTCTTTACATTATATCGTTGCACCTGCATGCGGACAGCCTTCTGTGCAAATTCGCATCAGATCAATACATAATAATGATTACATATCCAGTTCGACATTGATTTGATACATATTAATAAACTAAACATATTAATAAAACATATATACATATTAATAAAAAAAACTAAGGGGGGGGAAAGCACCGGAGGTGCGTAACATGAATAAGTGGTAACAGGACTGTGCCCCCCGGGGGGGCAAAGTAGGGGGCAAGGGAATTAGAGGTGCATAACATGAATAAGTGGTCAAAGGCCTTTTGAACGATATGTCACATGACGGGTGTTGGCAAAATTTAGAAAAATGCCCCCGAGGGGGGCAAAGTGGGGGGAGGGGCAATAGAGGTGCATAACATGAATAAGTGGTCACAGGTCCTTCCAACAATATGTGACATGAGGGGTCAGCAAAATTTAGAAAAGTGCCCCCCCGGGGGGGCAAAGTGGGTGGAGGGTCATTAGAGGTGCATAACATGAATAAGTGGTCATAGGCCTTTTGAACGATATGTCACACCAGGGATGTCAGTAAAATTTAGAAAAGTGCCCCCCGGTGGGGCGGAGGGGCATAACATGAATAAGTGGTCACAGACCTTTTGAACGATATGTCACATGAGAGGTGCCGGCAAAATTTAGAAAAGTGCCCCCCCGGGGGGGGGGCAAAGTGGAAAGAGGGGCATTAGAGATGCATAGCATGAATAAGTGGTCACAGACCTTTCCAACGATATGTCACATGAGGGGTGTCAGCAAAATTTAGAAAAGTGCTCCCCCCCCGTGGGGCAAAGTGGGGGGAGTGACATTAGAGGTGCATAACATGAATAAGTGGTCACAGGACTTTCGAACGATATGTCAAATGGTGTGTCAGCAAAATTTAGAAAAGTGCCCCCCGGGGGGGGGCAAAGTAGGGGGCAGGGGCATTAGAAGTGCATAACATGAATAAGTGGTCAAAGGCCTTTTGAACGATATGTCACATGACGGGTGTTGGCAAAATTTAGAAAAATGCCCCCGAGGGGGGGCAAAGTGGGGGGAGGGGCAATAGAGGTGCATAACATGAATAAGTGGTCACAGGTCTTTCCAACAATATATGACATGAGGGGTGTCAGCAAAATTTAGAAAAGTGCCCCCACCGGGGGGGCAAAGTGGGTGGAGGGTCATTAGAGGTGCATAAGATGAATTAGTGGTCATAGGCCTTTTGAACGATATGTCACATCAGGGATGTCAGTAAAATTTAGAAAAGTGCCCCCCCGGGGGGCAAAGTGGGGGCGAGGAGCATTAGAGGTGCATAACATGAATAAGGGGTCCCAGACCTTTTGAACGATATGTCACATGACGGGTGTCGGCAAAATTTAGAAAAGTGCCCCCGAGGGGGGGGCAAAGTGGGGGGAGGGGCATTAGAGGTGCATAACATGAATAAGTGGTCATAGACCTTTCCAACAATATGTGACATGAGGGGTGTCGCCAAAATTTTGAAAAGTGCCCCCCCCCTGGTGGGGCAAAGTGGGGGGGAGGGGCATAACATGAATAAGTGGTCACAGACCTTTTGAACGATATGTCACATGAGAGGTGCCGGCAAAATTTAGAAAAGTGCCCCTCCCAGGGGGGAGCAAAGTGGCAGCATGGATATCGGATGTGTATAACATGAATAAGTGGTCACAGGCCGTTCCAACTGTATATTACACGATAGGGACAGGTGTTGGTTAAAGTTAGAAAAGTGCCGCACTTTGGGCTTTAGTATTGTGCCCCCCCCCCCCCCTTGAAATTTTTATATATTACAAATAATATATAATTTCCGATAAATAATCGGAAACCTCCGATGAAAATGTTGCAATTTCAAAAAAAGTCCGAAAAGTAAGAGATAATGAAATCCCCCAAAGCAGAACATTTAAATGCAACGTACATCGCAGAACAACGGATTTCACTGCAGAACATTTCAAATTTTCATTTTCAAGAAAATTCACCATTCAATGTAGGAAAAATCGCAAAATTTGTCACTCATGGGTTAGAAAAAAAATCACCAAATTCTTTAATCGTTCATTTAAAAAAGCAATCGCCAGTCGCCACTCAACGAGTAAATGTGAAAAACTGACGATTAAAAATATGGAAAGTACCAGCCAAACGCAAGATTTTCCAAAAGGAATTTCGTAAAAGAATTGGGAAAGAAAAAAATGTGAATTTTGTCAAAAGATCGCGAAAAAACACACATTTCGTCAGAGGATTACGAAAAAAAAAAAATGTAAATTTCATGACAGGATCACCAAAAAAGCGAATTGTATCAAAGAATCGCAAAAAAGCGAGAATTTTGTCAAAAAATTACAATAAAAACTGCACATTTCGTCAAAGGATCGTGGAAAAACCCGAATTTCATCAAAGGATCGCAAAGAATCCGAAATTTCGTCAAAGCTTTGACGAAATTTCGGATTCTTTGCGGAATTCTTTCCAGAATCCTAGGATTCTGGAATAAATGCAAATATGGTCAGTGGATTGCGGAAAATAACACAAATATCGTCAATACATCGCAGAAAAAAAAAAAAAAACCAATTTCGTCAAAGAATCGCAAAAAAACCACACATTTCATCAAACGATCTCTGAAAATCCAAAATTTCGTCAAAGAATCGCGAAAATACGCAAATATCATCAATATAGCAAAGAAAAAACACAAATATCGTCAATGGATCATGGCAAAAACACAAAATTTGTCAAAAAACACAAATTTAGTTAAAGGATCGTGGGGGTGGGGGTGGGGGGGGGGGGGGAAATGAGAATTTCAAAAAAAAAAACCCGAGAATTTTGCCAAAGAATTGCGAAAACGAATGTGAATTTTGTCAAAAGATCATGAAAAAAACGCACATTTTGTCAAAGGAACGCCAAAGAAACGAAAACATTGCCAATAGATCCGGAAAAAACGTGAATTTCGTTAAAGTATCTGGAAAAAATGCATAATTAGTACCAGGAGGGATCCCCTACCAACCCTCCCTTTACATTTCAGAAAATTTGCTGCGAATTTCAGATTTTTTAAACCTATTTTTTTCAATTTTGAATCATACCTGCTACTCAGTAGATAAACATACCTAAAATATACCCATAAATTAAATATTCACTGACATAAATGTACTTACTGGCTACTAAAGAAATTATTCTCACTCGCTAGTAACTGGCTACTAAATAAAGTCAACCTACCGGCCAGTGGCTACTAAGCAAAATTCCTTATTTTCATCTTTATTAAAAAGATTGTGAAATTCATCAATGGGTCACGAGAAAAACTCGTACAGTTCATCAGTCATGGAGAACAAACCATGAAATTCTTCAGCCTGTTGTGGAAAAACATACAAAATTCGACGAACAGTAGCGAGAAAAAATCCATGATTTTTGCTAATCAGTTGCAGGTAAAAAACTTCGTCAGTGCACTGCCAGAAAAAAACCACGATCTTCTCTAATCGGTCGCAAGAAAAAGTCTCAAAATTCACCTATGTTAAAAGAAAAAATCCAGAAAATTGCAAATCGGTCGTGGCTAAAAAAAAATCGCGGAATTCGTCAGTAGATCGACGGAAGAAACTGCAAAATTCGTACATCAGTAGCAGAAAAAAACTCTCTCCAATCGGCCTCAAGATATACTTACTGGTTCAAGAGAAATATAGCAAAATTTAAAAATCAGTCACCGGTAAAAAAAAAAAGCGAAATTCGTCAGTAGATCAGAGAAAAAATGGAAATACGTCGATCAGCCAAGCTAAAAAACCCCTCGAGATTTGGCCAATCAGTTGAAAAAAAGACACAGTTTATCATTCGACTGTGAAAAAATATCACAATTTTCACTGATCTGTCACGAGTAGAATGCGAAATTCGTCGATCGGTAGCAGAAAAAAATATTATTGTTCTCAAAAAAGAGAGAAAAAATTTGCTGTCAGAAGTGGAGGGTATACAGAGGTAAATGTCGTATACCTTCTGGTTCTTTTTCAGTAACACTGCTTAACTTCCGTTTCTCAAAAAAGCTATTGTATATACACTCTAAGGTATACCAGAGTTTCCCGTAGACAGTGTCAGGAGGGTGCTGCACCCTGCCTGCCCTTAGGTTTACAAAACAGCAGCCCTCTTACCCCTGATGGAAAACATTAGCACCCTTGTTGCCCCCAGCTGAAAAAAGTGCCTTTACTCCTTTCTTTATTAAAAAATTTACTTGCATAGTAAAAATTGCCTCATTGCTGTCTTTAAAATAGCGTCCTGTCTATTAAATATTAAAAGTAATTTTAAAAATCAAAAGGATGCCTTTAAAACTTAAAAAAAGTGTCCTTAAAAATCCAAAACATGCCTTTCGGAATCCAAAAGTGCCCTTTTCCTACAAGAAGCACCCTGCCCTTTTTTAAACATGGGAGAAACTCTGAATATGCCCTCTGTTTTTTTTTTTTTTTTTACGTTTACATCGCTGCATACGAGTGCCCTTTTTTCTAGAAGTTTACTGTAGAAAAAACGGGTCATTGCCCATCAGGCACAGATTTTTTTAATAAAGGACACACTTGTACCTAGTAAAGAAACGGAAAAAAAAAAAAAAAAAAACAATATTTGGAACTGGCTTGTTTAATGTTCCCATTTCTCAACAGAATTTTTTGATATTTTCCCACGACTGATTGAAATTTGTCAATTGTCCTCTCAAGCAACAGACGAATGTCACAATTTCTTTCTCCCGTAATCAAATGAAGAATTTTGCTAATTTTTAAACATTAAGTTTCATCATTAGGTCAGGGGGAAGCATCATAAACTTGTCAACTGGTCATATGAAAAAGAAAAAACCCCAAGAAATTTATCAGTCAGTAAAGGGTTAAAAAAAATCACACAGTTCTTTGATTGTCATGGGGGGAAAAAATTATTTAATTCATCCATTGATCGCATGAAAAAAAAAATGTTTTGTTAGTAAGTTGTGGGGGGAAAATATGGAAATTTATCAACTTTTTATCAGAAAAAACGAGATCTGTTGATCAGCTTAGGTAAGGGAGGGGGGAGGGGGGGTATCGGCAAAATTCATAAACCGACTGTTATGTATATATATATTCAGTTCCGCTAGTTGCTCGCAAGAAAAAATGCAATATTTGCCAATCAGTACAAGTAAAATACCCCAAAATTCGTCAATTGGTTACAAGGAAAAATTGCAAAATTCTTCATTCAGTCATCAGGGGAAAAAAAAAAAAAAATCTGAGAAATTCACCAGTAATCATTGGGCCCGGTAGCAGAAAGTTCCTGACGGGTGACGTGCGCCGCAGATTTTCTTTTCCCTTTTGCAGATTTTTTTTTTTTCCATTGGATCTTTTTCCAACTTTATATTATGTTTAGTTCTTTATTATTTATTACTAAAACTTAAGTTTATTATTAATAAAAATGAGTAAAATGCTTAAAAACATTAAAAGTAAATGATTAATTAATTAAAGGTTCATTTGTAACATTTTACCTGCAGATTATTTTCAGTCCCTGAAAGATCTGTCGCAGACACTTGGAGAATTTTCTGCTATTGGGTCATTGGGGGAAAAAAAAAAAAGAGAAATTCTTCAGTGTGTTACTTTAAAATATTGTGAAATTTGTCAATCTGCTATGGAAAAAATAATGAAATGTAGCGGACAATCAATCGTGAGAAAAAAATCATGAGATTCTTCATTCGGTTGCAGAAAAAAATGGAATGCAGAAAATTAGCGAAAAATCGCTAATCACATGTGACACAAGTGACAATTGAATATTATCGTTGAATAATAATTATTGAACATCAATGTAAACAAAAAAGAATGCATAATTATATAAATTCACCAGTCAGTTATGATGAAAAAATCACATTGTTCTTCAGTTGTAGCAGGAAAAAAATTGCTTAATTCACCCAGCGATCACAGGAAAAAAAAAAAAATAAGAAAAAGAAAAACCTCACAAGTTTACCAATTGGGTGCAAGAAAAAATGCAACATTTAAATGCAAATTGGTAGAAATAAAATATTGCAAAATTCATCAGTTGGTTGCGGGAAAAAATTGCAAAAATTCTCCTGCACTCATCTGAAAAAAATATTGCTTTAAATTTGTCTAACTGTTTTTTCATGAAAAAATTACTTTATTTAAAATAATTATACACATGTAAAATTATTTTTGGTACATTTTGGTTAGCCGGGCACCAGTGTTATATATACATATATATTGTAATATATAACACTAGCGCTCGGCTAATCGAAAAGTACCTTATTTTTTCCATATTTCATATTCTACATAATAAATTAATCTACAATATATAAAAATTCTTTTAATTATTTGGTACTTTTCGGTTAGCTGGGCGCCAGTGTTATATATACATATATATGTGTATATATATGTACACGTATATGCATTTATATATGCAATATATGTATGTATATATAACACTGGCAAACAGCTAACCGAAAAGTACCAATTATTTTTATGAGTCGAATATTGCAGCCAAAGATATTGAGCCCTGCTAAATGATTTGCAAGAGACATTACACCTTCACTGTGCATTATTAATCAAGCAGTTATGTTCCTAAAAAGATTATAGCTGCTCAATTTATAAAGGAAACTAAATCAGGTACTTACTAGTAAAATTTGTATTCCAATACATGGATCTATTAACTTGGGTCCTTTAAAGGACCCTTCACAAAATTTTATCACCTCAAAACAAGGAACCTTCATCAAACTTTTCACCTGCAAACAAGATCCTTCACAAAACGTTCCCACCTCCAAACTGAACTTTTTACAAGTTTAATTATTTAGGAGTAAAATCAGTCTTTCACTTTTAAACATAATGGAAATATATGAATATATTTTTTGCTATTATTTAAAAAAATAGTGAAATTTATCTTTAGTTGTACACGAAAATTTCTTATAAAAAGTTTTCCCCATACCACAGCATTTCTAAATTATTGTGGCGATATTTTTTACCGAACATGATTCTTGTCGAATGCGTAGTGAATACAAAGTGCCGAATATCAATATTAATATTAAAAAGAAGTGTAATACAGCCCTCTTACGCTATATATATATATATCAACTTAAAAATTAGTTAAAATTCGACTACTATACTGTTGAAAAACTCCCTGCAAAAAGAAAAAAATACAATAACAACATGACAACGTGACGATTAGTCCCGCTAATTTTCCGAATGGCGGTTAAAACGTAAACACACGGTCTCAGAGTTGAGTTGGGTACTTCCTTCTCATTCTCCCGTGACATGGAGTCAGAAATAGAGCTGCGTAATATCAAAAATCAAATGTTCCAACGAAAATTTGAAATAAATAAATTAATACGAATTATACATTTTTCATTTGTTTTTGAAGAAGTAATTTTTATAAAAACTGGAAGTCACGCCTGATAGAGAATAAGGGCAAATTATGCATGCAATAACCCCACCTATATTTTTCAGCTTTAATCGTGCACGCCACCAAAATGAGGAGAGGGGGGGGAGGGTCCCTTCCCCTCCATTGATTTTGAAATTTAAGTGACTACAGTGAAACCTCCCTGTGTGACCACCTCCATTAGCCAACCACCTCTCAGAACGACTATTTTTTTCATGGAACGAAATTTATTCCTATAGGCTCAATACTAATTTTACCTCCATTCAGAGACCATCCCCGTTGAACTCCCTCCATGAGCGACCAATTTGTTTGAAGAAAATGAAACAAATTCCGTTTTCTCCTGGTCGCTTGAAGAGGGTTTTATTAGAAAAATAATTCCGGAGAGCGCATTATTCATCAAACTTCTAAACTAAATTTAGATTTTTTTATTATTATTATTCCGGTAACTTTTAAGTGTTTAAACCCCTTTATGCCTTTTTTAGGCAATGAATTTAATTCTGATGACAAATTAAGAATGACGGTCAATAAACTCCCTTGCCCTATTCTGTCAGGAAACTCTCAAAGAAATAGATAATAATACATACAAATTAATGAAATCTTCATTATTTATTGCTCCCCCCCCCCCCCCCCAAAAAAAAAGCATTTATTTACTGAACTTCGAAAGGACTTGGTTGGATAAGTTATAAAAGATAAAACCGTATTCATTTTTTTAACTTTGTAGTAATTAACTTATGTTTTGATACTTAAATTTTTATATTTTTTCTTAATGTGAAAGATAAATATTAGTAACATTGTTATCTTTTTTCAACAATTAAAATCTAGATTTAAACATAACCTCCATTAAGAGACCACCTCTCGGAGTGACCAATTTTTATTGGAGCGGAACGTGGTCGCTTTAAGGAGGTTTTACTGTAATTAGCTTTTGTTTTGATACTTGAATTTTTATATTTTTTCTTAATGTGAAAGATAAATGTTAGTAACATTGTTATCTTTTTTCAACAATTAAAATCTAGATTTAAACATAACCTCCATTAAGAGACCACCTCTCAGAGCGACCAATTTTTATTGGAACGGAACGTGGTCGCTTTAGGGAGGTTTTACTGGACATATTTTTTTATGTTTTCAAAAACAATATAAAATTTATTATTAACGAGTAACTAAATTAAAAGAGCCTCTTTTATTTTAGCAAATATATGTAGATAGTGTAATATAGTAGATGTAATATAGATTGTATGTGCAAAATTCTTAGTTCCTCTTTTTTAAAGAGCTGTTGTTGGTGTGTTTTATGACGGTCAATTACCTACACTTGGGATATGGGCCCAAAGGGGAGGGGAGGGGTGCTCTGGCGTCTTTCTAAGAGAAAGCAAGGAAATCCAAGGTTCGAAGAAAACCACGGAAAACTCCGAACGATTAGGCCGACGGGCATGATTGGAATCGAAACCAGCACCTCTCGTCTACTAGCTTTGAGAGCAGAACCTCTCGGCCACTGGTGGGGCGGTTTTAAAGAGGAACTATGACTGTCGCGCTTGGATGAAAGAGCGGCATGGTGGGAGGGGTGAGTGCCATTGTCCCCTTCTGTATTTTGAAATTTAATTAACTAAAATTTCTTTTTTTTTTGACAGATTTAGAAAAACACAGTAAAATTTATTCTTTTAGGAAAACTTAAAATGAAAAACTAAATAAGACATTTACAGAAAGGGGGTGGGGGAAATTGGGCCTCATTGTAAATCGTTAGATACTAAAATTTAACTAAAATATATTTTTGTGGGTGTTTGAATACATTTTAAATATTAATGAAAGGGGTTTTGAAATAATTTGGAGATTTTTTTTTTAGGGGACAATTTTTGTTGATTGAAATTTTTGTATGCGTTAGAGTTTGAGGGAATATTTTTACTAGTGGGAATTTAAGAGAAATTTATGAAAAATTTTAGGATAAAAAGGAGACTTTGAAATAATTTCGTGATTATTATTTTATTTATAGAGGGGGATATTCTGAGATTGAAATTTTTGAGCGTGTTAGGAGTTGAGGTGATATTGTTCCTGGTTATAATTTTAGAAAAAAATGTGACAAATTTAAGGTCAAAAAGGGTTTCGAAATAACTTCGTGATTTGTTTTTCTTTTTAGGGGGAATTTTCTGAGATTAAAATTTTTGAGCGTGTTAGAGGTAATGTTACTTGTAATAATTTCAGAAGTTAAAAATTTTTTATTGTCGGATGGAAGACTTGTCATTGACTTAATGATTGGACTTAATGATTTCCGTGTATTATCTAAAATATTAATTTAGAAATTTATTAAAATTATTAATGAGGAAACACAGGCATATCAAAATCTTAGATACCATAATGTGCAAGAATAAAACTTTCAAGTAAAACCTTCATATTACCTGCATGAGAAACAGTTTTCATTTTCCCTGAAAATATCTCAAGCGATTTCACGAAAATTTTCTAAGTCATTGAAGATAATTTGGAGGTGAGAACTTACAGAAATAAACCTGTATGAAATCTTTTAAAAAGCGGTATACTTCTCTTAAGAGAACCTTTAGTTTTCATTTTCCTTAAAGATACCCGCTGAAACCTTCAAAATGGCTGCAACATCTCAAAAATTTTAAAGGTTTGTGTCTGATTTTTTTACCTGGGTAACTAATTTCTCAGAAACTAATCGTACGAAATTCATAAAAATTCGTTTTTAGGCTAATTGAAGAGCCTAGAATTTATTTAAAGTGTCAAACTTGAGTATTGCTATTGAAAAAAAATGAAGTTTGGGTTCGTTTTGATATGTAGATGGTCCCCTAAGCAAATTTTATATACACCTTTTAAAAGTAGATTTTATTTCCAGTCGTTTGGTACCAGTAACTTTCTTCTAAGATAATTTGTTGCAGAGTAAGTGGGGGTGTTTACATTTTCCAAAACTGTACAATTTATACCTTTCTTGTTGCAGTAAGTTATGCATATTTTACTTTCTCTTGTTTTCCTCATTAACAAGGTTCCGTACTTTATTTTTATTTTTTTCATTTACATGCACGTCTTTTCAAGAGCAGCCTTTTCACGGTTCTCTTTTAACACTTTGCCTAAATAGCACTTTTCATTCTATAGAATTCTTAGTCATCGCACATATAGTGCCTAAGCTAAGTATATCAAACGATGTCAATATTTTACAATATTTGAAAAATATTCGTAGGCATTTTAGCTCATATTTGTAAAAATATTTCTAAATTCAGCCTTTTTAATGATATACAAATGTGAATGTAAAAGTAAAAGTAAAAATTTAACATGCCATTATCTGAAGGTTTTATACATTAAATAATGTTTGTGCAATATTTATGAATGATTACTTTAGTTCAATAATTTTGTTAAAATGCATATATATATATTTTTTTCCTTTTTTTCCTCTTTTAAACAAAAGTGTTTACTTTCAACCATCTCGCAAGCATTCATAAAGTTAGCAGCATACGTTTTAAGGAGTTTTTAAATGAAAAGTTCTTATATGTTTTTAAAATTTAAAAGTCTTGTAAAAATTTTATTGAATTTATTTTGGGGTGAGAGGGCCATATTTATTAGTTTTCTTTGAAAAGTAGAGGGTATTTAAAGTAAATGTAACAATTAACAGGCTATCACTCGGGACAATGAAAAAGTATGTTGTCATTTGAAATATTTTTTTCTTCTATGACATTTTATTATAGTAGATATAAACTGAAAGTTTTATAATTTATAACATATGATAGTGCTGATAATTGCTGTAAAATACTTTATTTGGAATTACTTGGAAAAAATAATGAACCATTTTTTTTTAAATTTCTGATAGTAAGACAAAAAACCCTTTTTAACAATTTTCAAAATTATAATTCATCTTCTGAGGTGTAGTTCACTTTTCTTAACAGGTTGAATGTGCTGAAATACAATTTTGCTGCTTCAATTAAGGTTTAAAACTGTCAGTTTTATATATTAGGCTATTTTTGTGTAGAAATTATGGAATATATTTTCTATCTATAATTTAAATTATCTCGGATTACTCATATAAAATTGTTGCACGTCTAGATATTTGGTCAAACTTAATTTAACATATAAAAAAATCCTACATCTGGATTACATGTTAAAATTATTATTAATATCTTAGGGACATAAAGTGCATATATGAATCTTTAAAAGGTGCTTCCAGCTTGTTTTTGATACCAGTAATAAAGAAATTTAATATACAGGATATCCAGAAAAGAATGTCGCAGTTTCTATGATATTTTACAATATTTGAAAAATATTCGTAGGCATTTTAGGTCATATTTGTAAAAATATTTCTAAATTCAGCCTTTTTTGTGATATACAAATGGGAATGTAAAAGTAAAAATTTAACTTGACATTATCTGAAGGTTTTATTCATTAAATAATGTTTGTACAAAATTTCTGAATGATTATTTCTGTTCAATAATTTTGTTAAAATGCATATAAAAAATATATAAAGTTTTACATAAATTCAATCAGGTGATTACAAATTTTAGATACTATATGAATTTATAAAGTAATAAAATTACTGACAGAGATTATTTCGGATCGCGTATTTTATTTCAAAAATTATAAAATAAATCGAATATTTACATAAAATGTTGACTCATCAAATAAATTGACATTTTATATGTTATTTTATTTATTTATTTATTCATCTATTGCCAAACTCTTTTCTTCCAAAATCACTCGGATACGTGTATATTTTTTATGATTAAGTTACCATATTTTGATTATAAAATAATACAAACAAATATTATAAATACTTTAGCAGTTCTGTTCCAGAATGTCCCAGTTTCTATGGTATATTATAACAGTTTAATTTAGAGTGTTTGCAATTCATGTATCCAATTCAAGGCACTAACTTAGTTTTTCCTACACATGTTCAATAGGTGTACCTTTAGTTACACGGATCACAACCTAAAGTCCAATTATTCCCACACTTCGGTTAAAAAGGTCGGAGTAGTGGAAGCAATATCCTCTTCAATTCTGTGTCTCAACAAAGGCAAACCATTAGGTAGCGGCGGAACGTAGACAGGATCTTTTGTAAAGACCCAAAGGAAAAAAAATCACATGGCTCTAATGGTTTTTAAATCTTCAACCCATCAGTAACGTTTTAGTTTCAAGATCCGCCATTTTGCGTATGTGACACTGCAAGCGAGTCAATAACAAAGTAGTACTCGCGCATGCGCTTATCTAAAACTGTTTGAGTTTTTCTTTGTTTCTGACTTTGATACAACACTCTACAACGCTTACAGTTGATACTATTAAAATTTATAACTGGGACATTCTTTTATAACACCCTGTATAATTAGGGCATTTCTGTAACTAAATAAGTAAAGATAACTGTTTAAAAAGAGTGGCGCAAAAGAATAATATTCGTGTTCTTAAAACTTGTCCCAGATTGGTGTCAGTCCAATGCACTGGTGTTATTTAAATAAATATAAAATAATCGCTACAATATAAAATGTTTATACCACAAAAAAAAATGAGATTTTATAAGTTTTTAAAATCCTGTTTCATCCATACTCGTTTTCATACGCGCAAATTTTTGTAACCAAGTAACGATGTTTTGATCCTAGAATAATCAGAAAAATCTGTTAAGAATCTAAAAGAGTTTTCATATATATTGACTTCTGTATAAAGAAAGTAATATTCTTTACAATTTATGGGGACATATTTCTTTTTTGCTAAACATTTTTTCAGTACAAAGTACTCAACTTTCCATTATTACTTCAGCAATAAAAACATATCCTTTCATACTAAAGCTTTTTATAACTTTATTTTTTCTGGAGTTAAAGTGAGTTTAAACAAAAGTGTTTACTTTCAACCGTCTTGTAAGAATTCATAAAATTAGCGTCATACGTTTTAAAGAGTTTTTATAAAAAGTTCTCATAAGTTTTTCAAATTTAAAACTCTTGTAAAAAATTTATTGAATTCTTTTCGTGGTGAAACAGCCATATTTATTAGTTTTGTATGAACAAAGTAGAGTGTATTTAAAGTAAGTGTAACACTTAACGCATTCTAACTCGGGACATTAAAAATATATGTTGTCATTTGTAATATTTTTTTCTTCTATAAATTTTGTATGTAGTACATAGAATCAGAAAGTTTTAAAAGTTATCACGTGTGCTAATGCTCATAATCTCATTTCATCCACACGCACTAGTATGCGTAATTATTTTTTTATGATTAAGTTATGATATTTTGATCCTAAAATAATAAAAAGAATATTAGAACTCCTTCAGTAGTTCTTGTATTTATTAGCTCATATAAAACGAAAATAATATTCTTTAACATTTATGGAGACATATTTTTTCTCTTTTGCTAAACATGTTTTCGTTACAAGGTACTCAACTTTTCATTATTACTTCATAAATAAAAACATATTGCTTCAAGCTAAAACATTTTATAACTTTTTTTTACTTACAGTAAATATGATTTTAAACAAAAGTGTTTACAGTAAAACCTCCCTAAAGCGACCACGTTCCGTTCCAATAAAAATGGGTCGCTCCGAGAGGTGGTCTCTTAATGGAAGTCATGTTTAAATCTAGATTTTAATTGTTGGAAAATGTAACAATTAATTTTACTAAAATTTATTTTTCACATTAGGAAAATATATGAAAATTTAAGTATCAAAACAAAACTTAATTACATAAGTTTACTGCACAATTTAAAAAATGAATAAATTGACGTTTGCTTTGATTTTACAGTTTTATCTTTTATAACTTTTATTTCCAATTCCTTTCGAAGTTCAGTAAATAAGTGCATTTTTTTTTTTTTTGGATGGGAACAAATAATGACGATTTCATTAATTTATCAATTTCTTTGAGAGTTTCCTGACAGAATAGGGCAGGGGAGTTTATTGACCATCATCCTTAATTTGTCATCAAAGTTCAATTCATTGCCTAAAAAGGCACAAAGGAGTTTAAACACTTAAAAGTTACCGGAATAAATAAAAATTCTAAACATAGTTTAGAAGTTAGACGAATAATGCGCTCTCCGCAATTATTTTACTAATAAAACCTTCTTCAAGAGAGACCAGGAAAAAAAAGGAATTTGTTTCCTTTTCTTCAAATGGGTCGCTCATGGAGGGATTTCAAATAGGTTGGTCCCTGAATAGAGGTAAAATGAGTATTGAGCCTATGTGAATAAATTTCGTTCCATGAAAAAATGGTCGTTCAGGGAGGTGGTCTCTTAATGGAGGTGGTCTCACAGGGAGGTTTCACTGTACTTTCAACCATCTCGCAAGTATTCTTAAAATTAGCATCATACGTTTTAAGGGGGTATTTTAAATGAAAAGTTCTTGTATGATTTTTAAATCTGAAAAACTTGTAAAATTTTTATTCAATTTTGTTCGTGGTAAAAAGGCCATATTTATAGGTGGTTTTTGTTGTTGTTATTGAGAAAAATAGAGGGTATTTAAAGTAAATGTACACTCTTGAAAAAAAAAAAGTAAATACGCCTTCTAACTCTGCAAAAAAATATTGTAGAAGAAAGTTACTGGTACCACATGATTGGTAGTAATGTATACTTTTAAATGATGTTTACAAAATTTTCTTAGGGGACCATCTACATATTAAAACGAACCATAACTTTGTTTTTTTAATAGCAGTACACAATTCTGACAGCATAAATGAACTCTACACCGTTCAATTAAAGTAAAATCAAATTTTTATGCAATTCATACGACAAGTTTCCGAGAAATTAATTATTTTAAAACGAGCAAATTTTAGGGGCTGTATCCAAATTGATGTTCGGTCTTCGATTGTTGACCGAGAGAGCCCCCTTCTTGATCAAGGCATCTGAAGCAGTCTCAAGCAGTCATTGAAGACTGCTAGATTACAGGATAGCATAAGAAATTTCAAAATATCTAGTCACTTCTATCATAGACGGCCTCTTAAACCATCATTTTGCCGTTTTTTAAGCATAATTTGAAAAGTACTTGGAAGAAAAATGTGAAATTTTGGATTTCCATAAAGCAAGACTTAATAAATCTAAATCCAACAAAAACATTTTAGGTTGCAGTTCATAACTTTTTTCGAATATTAATTTCATAATTCATAATTTATCTAATAAAATTACAAAAATTGCAAATTCAACTTATTTATGTTTGGGTATTTTAGTATTATTGCTAAACAAAAAATTAGCACATTAAGAGTCTCATTTCAGTAGATGTTAATAAAAATATGAAAATGTAATTAAACATTAGAAGCACTAAATTTTGAATGTTTATAATTCAAAAACTTATCATTCAAATGACTTGAAATTTGGTGTCTAGGCATAGTTTAAAACGATGATTTGAAATATTTTCTTGAAATTGGGTATTGCCATTGAAAAAAAATGAAGTTTGGCGTCGTTTTAATGCAGATGGCCCCCTAAGCAAATTGTATATACATAATTTAAACGTAGACTTTATTTACAATCGTTCGGTACCAGTTACTTTTTTCTACGATAATTATTTCAGGAGTTAGTAGGGGTGTTTACTTTTTTTTTTCTATGACTGTAACAACGAGTTTTCTCTCGGAACGATGAAAAAGTGTGTTGTCATTTGAAATATATGTTTCTTCTATGATATTTCATTATAGCAGATATAAATTGAAAGTTTTAAAATTTGTAGCATATTATTGTGCTCATAATTGAAAGTTTTAAATTTTGTAACATATTATAGTGCTCACAGTTGCTGTAAAATACTTTATTTGGAATTAATTGTAAGAAAAAAAAAATAATGAACCATTTTTATTGTATTTCTGGAAGTAAGAAAACAACAAACTTTTTAGACAATTTTCGAAGTTATAACTTATATTCTTAAGTGTACATCACTTTTCTTAACAGGTTGAATGTACTGAAAGATAATTTTGCTGTTTCAATCAAAGTATAGAACTGTCAGTTTTGTATATTAAGACTATTTTTGTGTAAATATTATAGAATATGTTTTCTATCTATAATTTAAAATATATCAGATTATTCATATAAAATTGTTTTACGTCTGGATATTCGGACAAACTTAATTTAACATAAAAAGTGGGGAAGGATTGTACTTTGTGCGATATATTAATTGTACTTTGTGCCGTAGTTCACTTTCGAACTCGAAAATAACAGTCTCCTGCCTTTCCTTGATGTCACGGTTTTCCGCGAAAATAACTTGTTTTACGCTACTGTTTATCGTAAACGATTCGCAGTATCTTTACCCCCACATCGTCTTTCATCCCATCCACCGAATCAAAAGTTGGCTGCCTTTAACAGTTGTGTCTACCGGGCTTTAAATATTTGTTCTTCCGAGAGCTTACTAAAAACAGAATTAGATTACATTAAATCAATTGCCATTGATCGAGGTTTTACAGCTGAAATCGTCGATTCCATTCATAATAAACTAAGTAAACATAATCACCCCAGGGCTAATACTGTCGGCAATGAAAATTTAATTATTCTTCCATATTTTTCGAAAATAAACCATCAAATTTCTAAACTCTTGAGAAGATTTGACTTTAAGGTAGTTTATACTCCTTTTAACAAAATTCAATTCACAAATCTGAAACATCCAATTGATAGTTTTTCAAATTGGGGTATTTACAGGATATCTTGCGAATGCAATAAGATGTACATTGGTCAAACGAAGCGAGCCTTTAAGATTCGTTTGGGGGAACATAAAACTTGTGTTAAAAATTGGGATATCAAACGTTCCGCTATTTCCAACGACTGCTGGTCCAACAACCATAATTTTAAGTTTTCCGAAGCCTCCACAATACAGAAATGCACATCAATTTACGATCTTGACTTCTGGGAAGCTTATCACATATGGAAAAATTCAAACAGTTTAGTTAACGATTTATGCAGTACGCCCAATTTTTCAAAGATATGGTTTAATTTTCTATAATTCGTTCTCTTCACTCCCCCCCCCCCCGTTTTTTTCTCCTCTCAGTTTGAACTCTTCCGGAGCAATTGGGGGATTTTCATTGGTCTCCCTGTGTGGGCGCGTGAGATCTACTCCGTGGCTGTTTGTCAGCCGTATGTCGCATTTCGCCGTTGACAGTAAAGCTGAAAGGTACGCCTTTCTGGCTCTCTGCCCCCCCCCCCACACTTTTACACAGTTTTAATTTTACTTTTGATTTTTAAGCACTGGTGATGAAACCTTAGAGGTTTCGAAACAGCTGTATTTTTTAAAAATATATTTGTATTTGTGTCTTTATACGTTGTTTCTCTTCCTTAATTAATTTAACATATAAAAAATCCATATATCTGGATTAAATGTTAAAATTACTATTAATCCCTTAAGGGGTCACATACCTTTTAAAACCTCCGCCGCCAGTGCAAAAAGGATGTAATTTTAAGTTCTCATAACTTTCTAAATTCTTATTGAAATTGCACAAATATCTGTCATATATTTAAGCCATATTTAAGGCTTTATAAAATGTAAAAATAAGCATATTATAATATAATAAAAAATACAGTTCAGTTAATATTGCAAATTTTTCACGTGGTATTTCACAATCCTCACGATAACTTAATTTAACTAGGTATATAAACATAAAAATTATGTTAAAATGAGCTCTAACCTATATTTTATAGAATGAATTAATATTATTGAGATACGTAAATATTTTCATTATTTTTTAATAGTTAATTAATTTTTTTTTTCATTTTTCAAATTTAATTGAATTTTTAAAATAGTTTCTGTCAAAGAATTTTTATATCATTAATCCATTCTATAAAGTACAGTTGAAAGTTAATTTTAATGTAAATTTCATGTTGATGTATCTATTTGAAATTAAGTTATCGTGCGGATAGTGAAATACTATGTGAAAAAAAAAATCAATATTAATTGAACTGTCTTTTTTATTATATTACATTAAGTGTATATTGTTATGTTTTATAAAGTCTTATATACGGCTTAAATACATTACAAAGATTTATGCAATTTCAATAAATATTTAAAAAATTATGATAACTCGAAACTACATGACTTTTGAACTGGCTACGGATATTTTAAAAGTTTGAGGCCTTTTAAGGACATTAAGTGTATATATGCATCTGAAAAATGTGCATCCATTAACTGTTTTTGTCTACCAGTAATAAAGAAAAGTAATATATAATTAGGGAATTTCTGTAATTAAATAATTAAATGTAACTGTTTAAAAAAAAGTGGCACAAAAACTGAATAAATTTCATGTGTTTGACACTAGTCCCAGATTGGTGTCTGTACAATGCACTTGTTTTATTTAAATAAATATAAAATAATCGCTAAAATATAAAATGTTTCTCCCTCAAATAAAATGAGATTTTATGAGTTTTTACAACCCTGTTTCATCCATACGTATTCGCAAATACGCACATTTCTGTAGCAAAGTTACGATATTTTGATCCTAAAATAATCAGAAAATCTGTAAAGAAGCTTAAAAAGTTTTCTTATTTATTAGCTTCTATATAAAGAAAATTAGATTCTTTACAATTTATCGGGACATATTTCTATTTTGCTAAACTTTTTTTCAGTACATTGTATTCAGCTTTCCATTATTACTTCAGAAATAAAAACATATTGTTTCAATTTTTTTTTCCTGCAATAAAAATGATTTTAAACTACAGCGTTTACTCCTACCCATCTCTTAAGCATTCATAAAATTAGCATCATGCGTTTTAAAGGGTTTTTCAAATTTAAAAGTCGAGTAAAAATTTTATCGAATTCTTTTCGCGAAGAAAGGGACATATTTATTAGTTTTCTTTGAAGAAGATCGAGGGTATTTAAAGTAAATATCACACATAACCGGTTCTCACTCGAACAATGAAAAAGTATGTTGCCATTTGAAATATTTTTTTCTTTTGGGTTTTTTTTTTTTATAGTGGATATAAATGGGAAGTTTAAAAATTATAACATGTGCTAATGTTCATAACTGTGAAATACCTTATTTGGAATTACTTGGAAAAAATAATGAACATTTTTATTGCATTTCTAGCATTAAAAAAATAATCTTTTTACCAATTTTCAAAATTATAATTTTTCTTCTCAAACGCACTGAAGAAAATTCTGCCACTGGTACCTAGAAAATAAATGGTGGCTATGGAAAAAATAGTTTCATGTCAGCCTTATAAATTCTAATTCTCTTTGCTAGAGACGACTTCTAATTATCGATATTAAAATTTAAGGGTTGTTTCCTATATTATCGTGGACAAACTTTTTTTTTTAAATCTCTGCTAATAAATGCGAACACGAGAAGTGTGTTTTAGTAACTATAATTCTAATTTATGAATTAATTCTAGAAATCAAGTGATAATTTCTCGCAATTCAAACGATTCATAATATAATGTATCTCTTCATCAACTAGAATACTATAAACTATTATTTTAACACAATCAAACAGATTGGTAAAGTTATCATACGAATTTGAATATTTCCAACTGATCGAAAAAATGTCCAGGCTGGGAATCGAACCCAGATCCTTGGCTTACAAGTCCAATGCTTTTTCCGTTTAAGCTAACTGGGCCGACAACCAGCCAGCATATTTCGCTCAGAAAACCTTATTGGTAGAACATCTGGTCTGTCATGTAGACAGCTCAACAGAATAAACCGCAGGTAAAGGAACTCTATGCTGGCTGGTTGTCGGCCCAGTTAGCTTAAACGGAAAAAGCATTGGCCTTGTAAGCCAAGGATCTGGGTTCGATTCCCAGCCTGGGCATTTTTTCGCTCAGTTGGAAATATTCAAATTCGTAGAATACTATAGACTAGAAATTCTTGATCATTTCGTCTATTCAGTTTGTTGTTTTACAATATTCGCATAACACGGAAATCTATGTTTCTAGTTTAAGGATTTAGAAAATGACTATCTATTCGTTCTATATGAAGGCGGTGTTTTTTTTTTTTTTCTTTCAATGTGTACGGCAATTTGCTTAACAGGTTGAATGTCGGAAATATAATTTTACTGTTTCAATTTAGCTTTAAAACTGTAAATTTTGTATATTAAACTATTTTGTGTGAAAAACATAATATATGCTTTCTATTCTAAAATTTAAAATATATTAACTTATTCATATAAAAATTGTTTTACATCTGAATATTTGGATAAACTTAATTTAATATATAAATTTGAAATATCTGGAGTAAATGCTAACTTATTAATCCCTTAGGGGCTTTCAGTGCAAATAAGCATCTCCAATAGGTGCATAGCAATTGTTTTTGCTACGAGTAATAAATAAAAGTAATATATAATTAGGGAATTTCTGTGATTAAGTAAGTAATGACATAGTTTTTGCATTCAATTTACCTATTTACAGACACACAATTAACACAAAAATCTTTTCACACATAAAAAGCACGTAGATTTCATTTTTTTAAATATTTAGCTTGTGTTCAGAAAAATGTTATGCATTTTTATGAGCACATTCAATTGTTTTTAATACACATACAACTGTTTGACTTCTCCTGTCTGGAAGAAAGTGAACAATTTTTTAAAAAGCATGACATCTACATGTTTTTTATTTGTGAATTTGTTTTGTGTTAATGTCTGTAAATACCTTAATTTAAAGTAAAAACTATATGATCAAATATTAACATTGTTGTGACTTACTCAAAAACTAAATAAGTAATGGTAACTATTTTTTTAAAAAATATTGCAAATAGTGTTAAATTCATATATTTGACACTGGTGTCAAAGTGCTCAAGAGTCAGTACAATGCACTGATTTTGTTTGAATAAATATAAAATAATCGCTGTGCTATAAAATGTTTCTCCCTCACATAAAATGAGATTTTTGTAAGTTTTTGGCAATCCCGTTTAATTTAATCCATTCACTTTCGCATACGCACAAGTTTCTGTAACCAAGTTACGATATTTTGATCCTAAAATAATCAGAAAATTCTGAAAAGAATCTTAAAACGTTTTCGTATTTATTGGCTTCTATATAAAGAAAATAATATTCTTTACGATTTATGGCGATATAATTATTTTTTTCTAAACATTTCTTCAGTACAAAGTACTTAACATTCCATTAATACTTTCAAGAATAAAAACATATTGCGACAGGTTAAAATTTTTATAACTTTTCTTTTTCTGAAGTAAAAGTGCTTTTAAGCAAAAATGTTCACTTTAAAACATCTTGCAAGCATTCATAAAATTAGCATCATGCGTTTTAAAGAGTTTTCAAGTGGAAAACTACTTATATGTTTTCCAAAGTTAAAAGTCTAGCAAAAACTTTATTGAATACTTTTCACAGAGAAAAGGCCATATTTATTACTTTTCTCTTCTTTGTAAAAAAAGTCATAAAAATAAATGATACTTTTACCTCTCCCGGGTCCTCTCTCACGTGGGACAATGAAAAGGATTGTTATAATATGAAATAATACTTACATCCATGAACATTTTTACACTAGATAAAAATTGAAAGCTTTTAATTAGAAGATTTGGTATCGAAAAATTAACAATTATTGAAAGTTTTCAAAATGATATATGAGTATAATTATTAAAAAAATTAATTTAATTTTTTTATTAAAAAAAAATACTATTTTTCTCTCTTTCTTGTAACAAAACTAGCCTTTTTAGCTATTTTGTTTTCAAAATTATAATAATTTTAATTACCCGTTCGAATGTGAAGCAATTTCTTTGACAGAACGTTTTCATGAAAGTTGCCACAAGACTAGCTAAGACATCATTGAATTATTTTCGTGAAGAAAAAAGCATATTTATTAGGGTTTATATATATATATATATATATATATATATATATATAAGTAGACTCGTTTACAGTAAGTGTTACACTTTTTTAATGCACACACTCTTTTCAAAGTGTTACACTTTACGGGTTCGCATTTAGGACTATGAAAAAGATCGTTATAATCTGAAACAATTTTTGCATCCATGAAAATTTTTATAATAGATAAAAATTAAAATTTTTAAATTAGTAGCATTGGTATAGAAAACATTAACAATTATTGAAAATTTTCGAAATAATATGTGAGTATAATTATTGAAAAATTTTAATTTATACGTCTTTATAAAATAATAAAAAAAAATTATCTTTTTTTCAATTTCTTCTAACAAAACGAAACTTTTCAGCTATTTTGTTTTCAAAATTATAATTATTTTCCTTACCTATTCTAATGTAGACCACTTTCTTTGACAGACCGTATGTTATGAAAGATGTGTATGCCATTTGGTTTATTTATAAATATAGAAATGTGATTTAAATTACTTTTCTGTTGAAAGTTTTTATGGTGTGTTCATAGTATGTTCAACGTATGTTATGCATTTTTTATTAACCATTTGGGAAAATGGTTATTTTTCTCGTCAGGATAGGAAATCAAAAGCATACCTGAAGGTTTTCATTGGTTTAATCCGCATTTTATTTGTTTTCTGAATGGTCTATACAGTAATCTGTATTTCCCTTTACTTTCAACAGAGATGGACAACAGAGTGTTGCCACTATGACAAAAAAGTAATAAAAACTACAAAAAAATTAATAACTCAGAAACAAATTGAGATACAGCTATCAAACAAACTGCATTTAAAAGTACATTTTTTTTTCTATACGATGGTGTAAAAAGTAATATTGTGGGATGTTTAGAAGTTTAAGAATGAAATTTCATTTAAAATTGGCTGTCAGATTTCTTGGAAATCTGTCGATGGAAAAGCTTTTTCCCGAACAGCCAATAAAATGCTTGGATAATACATAAGTTTCAGGTGGATAATACGTACGAGTCGCAGGCGATTTTTGTCGCTTGGAATTTTTACGTGTAATAACACTATTAATGTTTAATTCATGGCCTACGTAATGTATGATCAACTCCGTGCGATTTTTTATGTCTTAAATTTTAGTCTTTGAAAAAATCATTTTCCAAATGGTCGTTGTAATTTGTTAAATTGCTTTTTTTTAATCAGAATACTGTTTTAAGAATAAAAGTAAAATTTAAAAAACTTTCTAATTGTGTAAGTATAACTTGGTGAAAACGTTAAAATATTTGTTTATAGACCTAAAGTGTAATACATATATCAGTAAAGTCTACGCAGAGCGAATGATTTGCCGTAAAAGTCATATTCATACAATAATTTAAGATTTAACCTTTTTCGACGCAGTGATTCCACTTCGGGACCACCTAATTTTAATTCCAAATTTACAAACAGCACCAAGAATATTTTAATAAAATTTTACTTTTACAATGAATGTTAAAAGTAACGAGTTTTTAATTTCTAAAAAAGTCGTCTGTAAATTCCGGTGTCAGTCAATCATTTCATCATTTTAGGAACAGAATTTGTCTGTGCCGAAAAGGGGTAAAATAGCAGATAATTTTATTCACAAAAAATGACGACGAAAATTTAAAACTTAAATGAGTATTTGTCATTCATCTTAAACTGATAGTTCTACTTTCATAGTTTCATATACACACATAATACACTGCATTGATAAAGCATATATGTATTTATTATAACTATATATCTGATTCACGATTACATGCCGAATTGGCAATTTGCTTTTTTTTCCTCTCAGAAAGTTCAAGTTAACTATATCCATCGATACTGAAGTTTTCCTTAATCGTTATATCTGAAATGGAGTTCATGTAATATACCTTTACCCTCACCTTGTTTTAATTCTCGCTGTCTAATACATGAGAATGCATTTTGACATATTGTTACTTCGATTTTCCAAAATTTGCTTAAAATAAGGAAAAAAATGTCGTTAAGAAAATGCTGAAATATTTTGTCTTTATTAGTACTAGCTATTACATAATGATTTCAATTTTTCAGAAGCAGAAACTTCCAAAACATATTTTCTTATGAAAAATATGAAAGCGTTTACACCAGAACAAAAAAAAAAAAAAGGGAAGAATCAATAATTCCCTTATCTAGAATATTTTCGTCTAACACAAGAAAATGTTTGAGACAAAAATAAATGACTAAACAGAAGAACAAATAATTATCTGAGATGTTACATTAGTTACTCATTCATTAATTCAAATTATCAGGGAAATTAATGGTAGGGAAGTGTTTTTTTTTTTCATTGAAAAATAATGATTCAAGAAATAGATTGACTGATCAATTTAAATATTAGGAATTTGCAAGAAAAATCATTTCCGAGGATTAAATCTTGCATAAGTAACCCTAAATAGTAGAACTTATAAATAAAAAAAACCTCTATATGATTATTTGAGCAATTATGTTTCACATGAAACTTGAATTTAAGAATCTGAACAGTTGTAATCGCAATTATCACATCTGGAAATGAATTTATTACTGAAAAGAAAATGTTAAAAATTTACATTTTAAAATAAGCAAAATGAATTCACTTTTGAATTTCTTTTTTTTTCTTTGTTTTATAATAGAATTAATTCTCAAGTCTGAAAATTAATTATCGATTCTCAAAAACACGCGCACCGTTTTTTTTTTTTTTTTTTTTTTTTTTTTTAGAGTATACATTTGGTTTTTATACTTCCCTACTGTTATATAACTTTACTTCCATGTATGAATTTGTAATCAATCTCTGCGCCACATGAAATATCAATCATATAAAACGTATAGTATCGCAGATTTCTTGTATCCGTGCTAAGGTATAGTTCGTTAATCTTGAAATGTTCAAGTATTATATTATTATACAAACTATTCGAAAGAAACTGAGTAAAACGGGATTATATTTATCGACAATTTTACTTTATGTACGTAAAGTTAATTTTTAATTTGTACATAGTAGTAAAAGTAACAATTATACTTAAAAAAAGGGTGATATGTTAAGTTTTTGAAGACATTTAAAAAACATTATAGCATTTAATGATTTCTAATTTTTAAAAGCAGAAAATTGCGAAGCGTTGTTACGCGGTGAAAAGTTAAAAAGTGTTCATATTATAAAATACTTGCAGAAGAAGAATAGGGAAAGACTCAGTAAGTAAATCCCTTATCTAAAATATTTTCGTCTAACATTAAAGCAACATGTGTAAAGGAAGAAAATGACCAAGTAGGAGAACAAATAACTTTCTGAGATGTTACATTAGTTATTCATTCATTAATTCGAATTAGCTGGGAAATTAATGGAAGGGAAATTTTTTCGTTAGAAAATAATGATACAAGAAATAAATTAACGTATAAAATTTGAAGAATTATTGAAGAATTTTCAAGGAATTCATTTCAGAGCTTTAAATATAGAGTAAATAACGCTAAATTAATACATAAAATTTCAAGTATTTTATCAATATTATTTCACATGCTTTATTTTATGTTTAAATATGAAATTCTATGGAGCTAATTTTAATCGAACTTTAGGCACTGAAAAAAATTAAATTATGCACTCAGTGTCTCATAATTATAGATATAAACGTTTAGAAGATATAAAACTAATGTTGCCACATGTCCTGCGTAAATCAGGGTTCAGAATAGTGCTGTAAAAGTAACGACTAAATGAATACCCGTATGATGTCGTTACTTTCGAACTCGCTACCCGTTAGAAAGTATTCGTTACTCGTTACTTTCGTTACTGTTCAAAAACCGGGTATTAACAATCATCGTATGTACTACAAACCTGCAGCAATAGCAAATCTAATTATATACCGCACATGAGTCTTTTGAAGAATTCGTTACTATTTTAACGTAAAATATGTGCTGCCATCTGTACGTTAAAAATACATTTAATTTTCTACGTTTTAATGAAAAAGAGGCAAACAAAATTAAAATACGATGCATAATTGAATATAACATGTCTAAATTGTATAATTTCTTACTTATGAAATGAGGAATAATCGGAGAAAGCAATTTAGGAAGAGTAAAAGTTCACCAAATTTATACGAAAACTATGAAATATAATTACACAGCCAAAATATTTTACAAACAAATTTACTTATTAATTTTACACTAAAAGTGATTATGTATTATGAAAATTTAATTTCTGGAATAATATGAAAATATTTAAATATATATATATTTAATTTCTTACGTGATTATCCTATCAAATGACACTGTACTTCAGTCACATTATTATTTCTGAAATTATTGATTTATATTTAAAAATACCCTTTTTTCAAATATGAAATTTAAAAACATAGCAACAAAAATATTTTGCACATTTGCCATATACGCACCACACTAGCGTGATTTTTTTTCTGATGCCAATTTGGTGAAAACCTCGTTTTCGAATACAAGTTACATATATATATATATATATTAAATAGGGAATAACAATAAATAAAAAATGTTTCATTAATAACTATAGAACAAAACAATTTATATAATTTAAAAAAAGAAAATAAAAGTAACTATACAATTTATTAACAAATAAACAACATCCGAGTTACCATATCAAGCAAAATAACGGCACTTTGGCGCCAGTTAAGTACCCCGGTGATTATATGACATTGGCCTCAGAAAAAAATTGCGCCAATATGGTGCTATATGACATTTGTGCGAATTATTTTTACAAGCCAAACAGAAAAAAAAAAAAAAAAAAAAGAAAAGAAAGCAATTTAACAAATTACAACGACCATTTGGAAAATGAATTTTCAAAGACTAAGATTTAAGACATAAAAAATCGCACGGAGTTGATCATACATATTTCGTACGCCATGGATTAAACATTAACATTCTTGGACCAATTTTAAATGAAATTTCATTTTTAAATTTCTAAACATCCCACAATATTACTTTTTATATCGTCGTATAGAGAAAAAAATACATTTTTAATTGCAATTTGTTTGAAAGCTGTATCTCAATTTGTTTCTGAGTTATTAATTTTTTTTTTGTAGTTTTTATTACTTTTTTGTCATAGTGGCAACAGAAGTATCCATCTCTGTTGAAAGTAAAGGGAAAATACAGATTACTGTATAGACCCATCAGGAAACGAATAAAATGCTGATTCAACCAATAAAAAGCTTCAGATATGTTTTTGATTTCCTACCTTGACAGAGGACAATAACCATTTTTCCAAATGGTTAAAAAAAATTAGAAAACAGTAATTCTGCTTTTTCAGAATTTAATGTCACCCCCGATGAAAAAAAAAAATATATATGTACATAAATATAGATAGTTCAGTTATAAGACTTAAAACACACGCGTTTATTTTATATAAAATGACGTGATCCGCATCCGCTGAAGAATTTCTTTCGTTATTTAAGAAATTCGACAAAAAAAAAATGGCTATCTCATGATTCATATGCTTCCATTTGTTTGTAATATTAATGTAGATACTTAAAATTAAGTTCAGTTTATAAAAACTTCATGTTTTATCAGAAGTTATTAACTTATATTTCTTCGAAACAGCAGGTATTTTAATTACCTTTTTTTTTTCAGTTTTTATGAGAAAATGGCAACAAAAAGATATAATTGGTATTTTCCAACTATTTTTCCTGTACTTTTACTTTCTACAGAAATGGAGTACTTGAGTTACAAAAATTAAACAAATGGCATTTAAAACTACAAAAAAAAAAAAAAAAAAAAAAAAAAATCTTAAAAATAAATCGAGATGCAGTTTTCAAACAAATTGCATTTAAAAGTACTTTTTTTCCCAATACGACGGTATAAAAATTGGAAATGTGCGATGCTTAGAAGTTAAAAAAAAATGCGGTAGAGATTATCCCGTACAATGATACCTCTGCTTTGTTTTACGGCTGGCTTATAAAACGAGGCGTGTTTTTTTTTTTGAGACGACACTTTATTAGCTTAGCTGGAAGAAAGAAATAGCATACCGGAGGTTAAAAAAATTAAACGCTATCATAAAAACATTTTTACAGGCAATCTAAAAACTCGTCTTTATCATAAAAATATTTTTTTTTTTTTAAATTTAAGACATAAATACACGTACAAAGATATTTTTATAGGATAAAGAATGCACTGAAAGCAAACCTGTAAATTTTAGAACAGTATTTCTTGAAAATTTTCAGAATATTTAAAAGAAATGTGTTTCATTTTAGACTTTATCGTCTTATCAACCAACAGTTTACGTCAGTTGCATTATTATTTTAGAAATCTTTGATTTATGTTTAAAAATAATATTTTTTCCATTCTTTTTGGTTTTAATGAAGCACGCCTTTCAGATAATATATAACCTGATTTTGAAAAAAAATTCTTTCAGATGGTACTGCTAGCTCAGGGTATAAAATAGCTATGATTCTTTTTCTTTCCATAATGAAGGAATCAACAAGCCCCTACGAAATCAAAATCGTTTGAGATTTGAGAATAAATGATACTAACATAATGATACGCATACACTGATACGTAAACAACTAACGCCGAAATATCCGAGTCTGAATACAAATTCGCATCTTTTACCGCATCTGGCTATCTGCTCCATTCATGAATTATACAAACGTAAGCAGCGTTTGAAGTTAGTTTCATTTTGTTCGGCTGCGTATTGACGCAGTAACGACTAACGAGTCGTATATCGAAGTACCGATTCGGTATTTCGTATCTTAGAGAATACCCGTTACTTAGTAACGAATATGTGCGGTTTGCTACAGCTCTAGTTCAGAATGCTCTGGAGCGCCTTATCTAAGGGGCACAATTTTCTGCGATTACAGATGGCGAAATAAACTGTAAGAAATTAGTGGTGTCCAGAACTTTTGGAGCTCTGATTTATGCGGGATGCTTGGCAACACTATATACAGGGTGTTTCACTACAGCGGTTACAAAGTTTCGGGAGAGATACAGTGCACCTAGACTAGTGCTGCACAACCTTTTTACCAGAAAATTGTTTGCCACCACAAAAAATTTAAAAGTAACATTTAAATTATTTAATAGCAAAGTTTCTATCAATTAGTTAGGAAAATTTTTCTGCATAAAAATATTGGTAAAACTAGTGGCCCGCGGACCACAGGTTATGCACCCCTAACCTAGACGGTGGAATATCACATAGCAATACACGGTCGGAAACGCTTTCCTGGCCTGGTAGTAACAACACAAAACCCAAGAAAGGTAGGACACGAACAGGTTGAAAAAACATGTTTACTAGGACTTCCCTCACAGGGATTATTAGTCTGAGCGATATTACTGAGAACATAGATTTAATAATAACATGTGTGTTCGGACCTTGTGCGCATGCCGAACGAGCTCCGTAGCTTTGCGGTCATGTGACCCAGTTCAGTTGTGGCTTAGCTGCCATTGCGGCACGTTGTGTATTCGAGCGGGTCTTATCCCCAAGTATATAGTTGTTCTTTAGCTGCCATTTCGGCACATTGTGTATTCGAGCGGGTGTTATCCCCAAGTATAGTACGTTGTTCTTGAGCTGCCATTGTGGCACATTATGCTATAGCGGGTCTTATCCCCAATTATTCTGTTGCTTATAGCGGGAGTATTCCCCAAAAGATGTTTTATGAACGTCACTTGTTCTAACAGCGGGTTATTACCCCAAAGTCACCTCATCATTCTACATGTTTTTCAGTGTTTGTGATTGTTTGTAACATTTGTGTGCTGTGTGATATAAAAATGTGAAAAAGAAACTATTTGTCTTCAATCTTAAAGTTACACACAGTATCCACAAACATTGTTGTGGTCCGTCGAGCCGGAGCGAAATAGCTGCTATGGAAAAATTAAATAGAACAAAGGGTGCTCTAAAAGGTGCTATAACGAAATTAGAAAATTTCGTAAAAGATAATACAGACGAAATTAATTACTCGAGTACCGAGCTCGAAATAAAAATTCGAAAATTACCTGAGCTGCAAGCAAAAGTATCGGAAATACGGGATAAATATTATGATATCCCTGAGATTAAGGACTTACCAGAAATCGAAAACGAGTTAGATGAACTCGAAGATCGTCTCGAGAAACTTGAGGTAAGTCTCAACCTATTTCTTAAAAATCTTAAAGTTTCTGAAATAAATGTGCATGCTGATAGTATTGAATCTATGAGTTTGAATAATATTAAAGTTAAGTTACCTGAAATCCCACTACCAACATTCAATGGTAAATATGAAGAGTGGTCAATCTTTAAAGTACAATTTACAAATTTAATTATCAATAATGCTCAGTTAAATGACGCTCAGAAGCTGTTTTATTTGCGAGCATCGCTAAAAAATGAAGCAAAACAACTAGAGAGCCCAGACGATTCCTTAGAGTCATTGTTTACAGCACTTACTGAAAGATTCGAAAATCAACGTTTGCTCATTGACACTCATTTATCAGCTATAATTAATTATGAAAAAATACATTACGAGTCTTCTAAAGAATTGAGATCCTTTATTGATTGTGTAAATAAAAATTTGAGGGCCTTAAAAGTATTACAATATGAACAAAACAATCTGTCTGATGCTATCCTTATCAATATTATATTGCAAAAGGTAGATAAGGAATCTCGAAAATTATTTGAATATTCGATTAAAAAATCAGAATACCCGCAATTTAATGAATTAATGTCATTTTTGGAAAACCGCAGTTCTACGTTAGAAAGCGTAAATAGATACTCTGCTTCAAAACCCTTAAACAAAAACATTCCTCTTTCGAACAAACAAAAAAATTTCATGCTAAATTCGAATGATAAATCGAATGGAAAAACTTGTATTCTGTGTAAATTGGCTTTTCATAATTTGAACAAATGTTCTCAGTTTCGAAAAATGAATGTTTCTGAACGATACGATTTTGTGAAGAAAAATAAGCTGTGTATTAATTGTTTGAATAATTCTCATTGCGTAAATTCTTGCATTTCAAAATATAATTGTAATACCTGTGGATTGCGACACAGCTCATTGCTTCATCGAGATAAAAAAAATAAATCCATAAATGAATTGGCTTCCCCCCAAATTTCCTCCCCTCTTGCAGGTGCGGTAAATAGAGAAACTGAAAACATTTCGTTAAATAATGAGTCTTTAAAGACCTTGAATAATATAAGTAAAGAAAGAAAATCAATTTTATTGAGTACATGCTTTGTTTTTATAGAAGATAATTTCGGAAATAAACAAAGGTTTAGAGTCATTTTGGATAATGCTAGCAATGTCAATATTTTAACTAAGGATTGCGCTGACATGCTGAAATTTAAAAAAAGGATAATTAATGTACCCGTTACAGGATTAAACGGTTATACTTATAATGTAAAAAATAAAATTTCGAGTGTAATTACAAACGAAGATGGCTCTTTCAGGGAGAATATAGATTTCTTAATTGTTCCCAAAATCACGGATGTAATTCCATCAAAGCAATTAAATGTATCGGACATTAATTTACCGAATATTGTGGAATTGGCAGACCCCACATTTTTCAAACCGGGAAAAGTTCACGCATTGGTTGGCGCTGAATTATTTTATAGAATTTTTAAGCATAATTCAATTAAGATAAATGATAAACTTTTTCTGCAAGACACTGTTTTTGGATGGATCCCAACTGGGGCGCTAGAGGAGAACACGCAAACAAACATTATTACTATGTGCAATTTCGTTAGAGATTTCGATGAAATAAATGATAATTTAAAACAATTTTGGGAGCTTGAGTCTATAGGCATAAAACATGATGATCCGAAAATATCGGAAACTGATCAAGCACAACAAATATTCGATAAAACTGTCAAATTTGTAGGCGATCGTTATGAAGTTCAGTTACCCTGGAAAAGAGACTGGAAGGATTTAAATGATAATTTTAATGTTGCGAAACAGCGTTTGGAAGGTCTAAAAAGAAAATTTTATCGAAACCCAGAGCTTTTTCGACAATATTCTGAAATAATCACGGAATATTTAAAGCAAGGAATTATAGAGCAGGTGCAAGAAAATGAACCTGTTTTAGACAGGGCAGTTTATTATTTGCCCCATCATGCGGTCTGTAAAGAAGATAAACTTACTACAAAGGTCCGAATCGTCTTCGATGCCAGCTCTCATGATAACAATGATTTGTCCCTTAATGATTGTTTATGGCCCGGCACCAACTTAAATCCACTTCTATTTGATATTTTAATCCACTTCAGATTATACGAAATTGCCTTTTCTTCTGATATCGAGAAGGCGTTCCTTCAAATCTCACTAGCTGAAAAAGATCGGGATTCTGTCCGTTTTCTGTGGCATGATGATGGTTTAAAATCTTTCAAGGTCTTCAGATTCAAACGTGTTATTTTTGGAGTCAATGCCTCTCCATTCCTCCTATCTGCTACCATAAAGGAGCACATCAAGCGGTTTACGAACCTACACCCAAGAACTGTTCACCTACTCGATAAATATATTTATGTGGACGATTTTATATCTGGCGAAGATACGCTGCAAGAAGCTCTTGATGTTTCCCTGAATGCTAACAAAATAATGTCTGAAGCAGGAATGATTCTTCGAAAATGGATAACAAATGATGAAGCGTTACTGCAGTGCTGGCAAAAGGAAGGTTTAAATATTCAAGCAGAACATGCTGCAATAAGCCTAGGAAGCAATCTAAGCAAGGTATTAGGAATGTCCTGGAAAACAGAAGAAGATTGTCTGACATTCGAAGTCAAAAGTTTAATAGAATTCTTGTCATCGCAAAAAAGCTCAAAACGTCTACTATTGCAAGCAGTTGGTAAAATCTTCGATCCGTTAGGCATGCTGACGCCATTCACCATTAGAATGAAATGCCTGTTCCAAGAACTATGGCTAAAGAAGACAGCATGGGATGAACAGTTACCAACTAATGTGCGCGAAAAATGGTTAAAGTGGCTCGAAGAACTTCCAAATTTAGCAGAATTAAAAATTCCGAGGAAAATTCTTGGTTGCTTGAATCAAGTAATAGCTGTAGAAATACACGCCTTTTCTGATGCTAGTAAAATAGCGTATGGATCTGCAATTTATCTGAGAATAAAAAGAGAGAGTGGTGTGGAAGTCAATCTCGTGACTTCAAAGAGTCGTGTTGCACCGATAAAGGAGATAACTCTGCCTCGGCTAGAACTTCTCGGAGCCTTACTAAGTGCAAGACTGACCAATAAAGTAAAACCCATCCTAGATCAAAAAATCACATCGAAGGTGTACTATTGGACAGATTCCAAAATAACCTTATTCTGGATCAAAGGATCCTCAAAGCGATGGAAGCAGTTTGTGGCAAACCGTGTCATAGAGATTAATGCACTTTCAGATTCGAACTCTTGGTATCACTGCTCTAGCAAGGACAATCCTGCCGATCTCTTGACCAGAGGTGCGAGTGTTAATTCTCTTGTAGAGAATCCAATGTGGTTTAGGGGACCAAAATTCCTAGCAGCTGATGACTTGGTGACTGAGCAAGAAACTATTTCTGTGCCAGAAACAGATTACGTTCCAGAGACTAAATCAAAATATAAAAATAACTGTAATGATTTCAATTCTAATATTTCTCTTTCTCTTTTCAGGAATCCTGAAGAAGTATATTTTTTTCTCAACATAAGTGGTAAATACTATAGTATTCTTCGCATACTGGCATATGTTTATAGGTTTTTTCACAATTGCAAATGTAAGTTAGCAGACCGGCACAGAGGCAGCCTCACAACCCCAGAAATAAAAAATTCAGAAGTTTCTCTAATTAGATTAGTACAAAATGCAGAATTTCAGGAAGAGATTAAGGGTTTAAAACGGGAATCAAGGGTTCCCCCTTCCAGTAAAATTAAATGTTTATCCCCCTTTTTGGATCAAGATAATATCTTAAGAGTTGGCGGTAGGTTGGAAAATTCAGATTTAAACTTTGATAAGAAGCATCAAATCATTTTGCCGAAGGGCCATAAGCTCACAAAACTCATATTTGAGCATTTTCACAGGAAGCATTTTGATATTGGTCCCCAAACTTTAATCCATTACGTACGTATGCGGTTTTGGCCCGTAAGTGGAAAAAAATTAGCGCGAAAAGTAGTGCATGATTACGTTGTCTGTTTTAGGAACAACCCAGTTACTGCTAAACAGGTCATGGGTGACCTCCCAGCGGAAAGATTAACTCCAAATTTTTCTTTTAACTATACAGGAGCTGATTTTCCAGCCTTTTTGAGAGATTAAAAATAAAAATCAAAGGAAAAGGGGATTTTTCATAAGGTTTATATCGCGATTTTCGTTAGCTTAGTAACAAAATATTTCTTCAGAAATTTAATGAAATCTAATGTATATACTTATTTCTCATTGTTTATGTATTTTAAGGTGCACCTAAGATTTACATGTTATTTTACATTCAACTTTTCTTAAGAACAATATAGAACTATTTTTAGAAAATAGCTTAAATTTTGTAACAAAGAATTTAATTTTATTGTATTGTATAGTCCTTGTTATTGCAACTTATTATTATTGTATTTGTATTGTAATATTATTTTATGGTATTGGTATTTTATTTAGTTCTTGTATTTATAGTGTATTTTAATATTTTGAATGTGCTACGCACATTGCAACGCGGGGCGGCATGTTCGGACCTTGTGCGCATGCCGAACGAGCTCCGTAGCTTTGCGGTCATGTGACCCAGTTCAGTTGTGGCTTAGCTGCCATTGCGGCACGTTGTGTATTCGAGCGGGTCTTATCCCCAAGTATATAGTTGTTCTTTAGCTGCCATTTCGGCACATTGTGTATTCGAGCGGGTGTTATCCCCAAGTATAGTACGTTGTTCTTGAGCTGCCATTGTGGCACATTATGCTATAGCGGGTCTTATCCCCAATTATTCTGTTGCTTATAGCGGGAGTATTCCCCAAAAGATGTTTTATGAACGTCACTTGTTCTAACAGCGGGTTATTACCCCAAAGTCACCTCATCATTCTACATGTTTTTCAGTGTTTGTGATTGTTTGTAACATTTGTGTGCTGTGTGATATAAAAATGTGAAAAAGAAACTATTTGTCTTCAATCTTAAAGTTACACACAGTATCCACAAACAATGTGGAAGCAAAGAAAATGAGATGTTATCTTTAATTGTCCATATACTGCGAAAAATTGAAATGATGAAAATAAACGAATTGTAGAATTACAAAATCTTATATATAAATTCGTATACACTGTGTAAAAAAAATGGGAAATCAAACCATTCAAGACAGCCATGCATGGAAATAAAATTGAAAGTACGCAATATATTAAAAGTAAAATAGAAAATGAGACACTAATTTACTTATATCGGAATTTTAACTGTATAAAATGATGTCAAGAGCATAATCAGACGCTCCGCACCAATTTGAGTAACTTTAAATGACAAATATATGATGTTTAAAAAGAATGGACTATACTTTATATGGTGTGTGCTCCCCCGGAATAGTTAATAATTACAATATCTGTTTTCCACGGACGCAGTGAGGTTGTCGATAACATTTAAGGAATTCTCTTCTCAAAATCTAATATAGTATCAAAGTTCCGAATACATCAAAAGTGGCATGCAATGCTTCGTTAGATTGTATTTTAGACATGCTCGATCGGATTTAAACGATGAGTGTATGCTGGCCACTACATACGCTGTATTGTTTTGTTTTCAAACATATTCTGCACAAGTTGAGCTGTATTTAGCATGTATTAAATAAAAGAAATAGGCAATGATTACAACATAAAGTATGACACAAGATCTGAATATATCGTCTGCATAACTTTTGAGCTGTCAAAGTGTCATTTGAAGTAATTTACAAATCCATACATATTTATTCAGCAAATCATGCAAGCTAACATACGACAATATGAACCCGATTACAAAATTTCACCAGAATAAGATAATATATAAAAAATATACTAATGATAATTGAGAATATGACCTTATGATAAAATGTCTGGAAAAATGAATCAGATAAAAAATTCATATCACATTTAAAACGGCACTTCCCTCTGTTAGTGGCCTTGGCGAGAGAGAGAAAAGCCTAGAGAAGGAACACTTTAACAAGTACTTTCGGGCAACCTACTCACTGTTTCATACGGGTCTTTATTCAATATTTACACAATTTATTTAATTCTAGGTGGGTATCTATCAGTTTTGTTGCATTTAAATCGCATGTTTTGCGAAGGAAATGCAGCATTATGAAATATTTAAAGTTGCTGTTCCTAATAATTCCAAATTAATGGTAATTGAGATAGCTTTCCGTTAATTTCATCTTTTTAAATTTTAAATTTTTTAGAAACCATTCATAGAGACAATTGTATATTTAAAAACTAACCCGAAGCAAAATTTCAAGATTTTGGGCTCAACAGTAACAGAGAAATAGAAAATCTTTGAAAGTTTTTTGTTTCTGCACTGTTTTATATAGCGACATTTTCAGAAATTGTTCTATTGCGAGAATTTACGTCATGATAAATGCAGCCATGTCAATTTTCATGTTTATATTCCTAACAGTTCCATGTTCTTCGTTACTTAGATCATCTTTAGATCTCTTTCCGCTTTGTTTAGTCTTTCTGTTTTTTAGAATTCGTTCTACAAAGAGCATTTACATCTTATTAATTACTACCATGCCAAAGTTCTAGTTTCTAACCCCAACAGTATCTCAAAAATTTCAGTATTCCAAATAAATCATAGTTTAGAACCTTTCTAGAAATTTTTACGCTTATCCGTCAAATTGAATCTTTTAGAGAGCGTTCATTACGAGTATTTACATCTTAAAAGTAACTACCGAACCAAATTTAAAGTTTCTAACCCAATCAATATCGCAGAAATCAGAATTTTAAAACTTTTTTGCTCCTGCAGCGTTGTAGGTTCTTGCACTGACATAAAATAGTCTTTTTTTCGGAGCAGAGATAGCCACCAACCTTTTTTTTTAAGTTGGCTATGTAGTTTCAGAAATAACACCTCACAAACGTACAAGCATTAATAATATTATATACTTTATAATATTATATACTTTATAATATTATAACGCTTCATAATATTAGCATTAGATGTACAGATACAAAAGCCATTTATCTGTTACAAACTAAAGTGCCGGCGTTGCCCAGAATTTGAAGGATGTTTGTTCTGAAAAATCAATTCAAAATTTAACATACGACACAAAATAAACATTAAAAAAAGCAGTCGAAATATTGTTGAATGAATCATATGAAAACGCTATATAAAAATGTATAAATATGTATAACAGACGCAAAATAATACAGCTATAAATGAACTTATTTCAATTTATAATTGGAGCAATAATGTTAAAATACGCCAATATTTCCCTAATCGGGTTTTTATCATGCTTCAATACATTTTTCACACTCATATGACGTTATACTATATCCACCATGCCCTTTATATTTCCAATATGACGTAATATTTTCCTCTTTGACGTGGAAACCTTGAAATAGAAAAGTTATGAAGTTATATTCACTTTCATTTAAATTCGTCAAACCATTTATTTCATTTTCATATTTCACGTGAATATCTTGCAATAGAAAAGTTATGACGTAATATTCACATTTTTTTTTTTTTAATTCGGCAAACTATTTATTTCATTTTCATTTTTCACGTGGAAATCTTGCAGTAGGAAATTAATTGTTGTAGTAATAATTTTATTGTGTTTTTTAATTGTTGGCAACTGCTATAACGAAAAATGTTTAAATTTGATAAGAAATTGCTGTTAAATTGGTGGTTTTTATTAATTAAAAATTAACTATAAGTTATTTCGATTCCGGATTACTTTAGTTGTCTCGGCCATGTTTTTATACACATGTACGTATCTCTTCACAATTTTGGCTTCCAAATTGTGGATTTTTTATAGAATTACAAACAGACAGATAGACAAGTTTTCATTTTTATATATCTCTCTATTCTATAAAAAGTAACTAACGCTGTCACCGCCGCCGCCGGTTTTGAATTTTTTGTGACCGGAGGAATTTCTTCGTTAATATTAAGAAAACTATTGCATAAAAAATATATGAAAATCGTGGTATTATAGCGAAATGTTTGATCAACACACTAATGCATACAGTTTTCAAATCGAAGAATTATTTTAAGAGATATTTAATGCTAAAACTGGACAAAATCGTTCCCTTAAAAAATTTTTATTGGAGCAAAAGCTATACATGGGAATTTAATCATTTTTAGATCATTTTATTCAATAGAAGATCCCGGTCTGCAGATTTCATTAATTTTTTTTTAATTTGACTCATCTTTTGAGGTTTTATTTCTATTTTAAATTAAAATATTCAGCATTTTGACAGATATTTTTTACATATTTTAGAAAATGGTATTAATTTAAACTGTTGCCAACTGTATAAACAGACAACAATAATGTAACAAACAATACAATAATGTATAAAACAATAATGTTTGCTTCAAATAAAAAAAAAAAAAAATATTTACACGTTACTATTATAAACAGAAAAAAAACCCTTCAAATTACAATTAAATAATTAGGTATAAAAAGCAGGCACTTATTGGAAATTACGCCATAAAAACTATATTTACATGTGAATTTTAAAAGTGAAAGGATATTGTAAAATAAATTCATTAACATGCGTTAGAAATCTGAAATAGAACAAATTACGTCACATTACACTTATTATGCAAAATGAACAAAAAATAGTATTGCAAAACAGTTTAAATTTAAAAATTGCGCGAGACAAAATATTAGAGGTTAAATATTAGATTTTTTCAAAATTTTATTTGTCGTTTGATGTGAGGTGTTCAGCTATAAGTATGCAAATTTTTATGTTTCCAACGTAATTAGGGGCTGAGTTAGAAAAATTGCTTTAAATACACAAGTTAGAGCCCAGAGGGTTAAATAATAGACTTTTTCAAAATTTTATTATTTGTCGTTTGATGTGAGGTGTTCAGCTATAAGTATGCAAAATGTCATGTCTCCAAGTTAATTAGGGGCTGAGTTAGAAAAATTGCTTTAAATACACAAGTTAGAGACCGGAGGGTTAAATATGACTTTTTCAAAATTTTATGATTTATCGTGTTATCGCAAGTGTTCAGCTATAAGTATGCAAACTTTCATGTCTCCAACTTAATTAGGGGCTGAGTTAGAAAAATTGCTTAAAATACACAAGCTAAAGCCCAGAGGGTTAAATATTAGACCTTTTTCAAAATTTTATTATTTGTCGTTTGATGTGAGGTGTTCATCTATAAGTATGCAAAATTTCATGTCTCCAACTTAATTAGGGACTGAGTTAGAAAAATTGCTTAAAATACAGAAGTTAGAGACTGGAGGGTTAAATATGACTTTTTCAAAATTTTGTGATTTATCGTGTTATCGCAAGTGTTCAGCTATAAGTATGCAAACTTTCAAGTCTCCAACTTAGTTATGGGATGAGTTAGAAAAATTGCTTAAAATACATGAGTTAGAGCCCAGAGGGTTAAATATCAGACATTTTTCAAAATTTTATTATTTGTCGTTTGATGTGAGGATTTCAACTATAAGTATGCGAAATTTCATGTCTCCAACTTAATTAGGGGCTGAGTTAGAAAAATTGTTTAAAATACATTAGTTAGAGCCCAGAGGGTTAAATATTAGACTTTTTAAAAATTTTATTATTTGTCGTTTGATGTGAGGTGTTCAGCTATAAGTATGCAAAATGTCATGTCTCCAACTTAATTAGTGGCTGAGTTAGAAAAATTGCTTAAAATACAGAAATTAGAGACCGGAGGGTTAAATATGACTTTTTCAAAATTTTATGATTCATCGTGTTATCGCAAGTGTTCAGCTATAAGTATGCAAACTTTCATGTCTCCAACTTAATTAGGGGCTGAGTTAGAAAAATTGCTTTAAATACACAAGTTAGAGCCCAAAGGGTTAAATATTAAGCCTTTTTCAAAATTTTGTTATTTGTCGTTTGATGTGAGATGTTCAGCTATAAGTATGCAAAATTTCATGTCTCCAACTTAATTAAATTAGGGGCTGAGTTAGAAAAATTGCTTAAAATACACAAGTTAGAGCCCAGAGGGTTAAATATTAGACTTTTTCAAAATTTTATTATTTGCCGTTTGATGTGTGGTGTTCAGCTATAAGTATGCAATATTTCAAGTCTCCGACATATATAGTTTCTGAGAACGGGCTCTGCGACAGAAGGACAAACAGACAGACAAAGGAGTGAGACATGTAGGGTTTCGTTATATGAACGAAACTCTAAAAATATGACTGTAACAACATCCTAAAATTACATTACCATCAGCGATGTACCAATCCCGAATTTAGTTTATATTCGTTTCATATATTCTTATTCTTTTGTGCGGCCCTGTAAAATAATTATCAATATTATATACAGTAAAACCTCTGAATAGCGAACACCTCGGGAGGGCAGAATTTGTCCTCTATTTGGAGGTGTCCGCTACTGAGAGTAAAAAATGTACAGTTATTTAAGGGTTGGTAATCGAAAAAATGCCGCTAAATAGAGGTGTCCACTAATCGGGTGTGTCCGTTATGGAGGTTTTACTGCATAATAATATCATCCTTTACAAGAAAATTGCATGCTGTATAATAGACAGACAGACATCCAGAGAAAGGTAACCTCCCGGATCAATAAACACTCATGTCTTTTGTTTTAATCATCCACAATTGTATGTCATACAACATGCCAGATTTTATACAACAGGCTAAAAACGGTCACCGTGGTACGGAATACTGTATTATTATTTGTTTGCCCACCAAAACTGGTTGCCACGGGTTGATGCAAGGTTTGTAATCACGTGGTTGAAACTGATCTATTCAATATTACTGCGTGCGTACTTTTTTTTATTTGCTCCATGTGTTTAAACCTGTTGTCTACGAAAACATCAACCGGTGAAAGTGACGCACACCAAATTTCTGTGACGTATGCAGATAAATTGTGCTTTTTTAAGAGTTTTCTCTATATAATTTTTAAACGGTTTGGAACTTATTTTTCATAGTAGGTGCATTCAGTAGGCGACCCTCATAGGTACCTTCTGGTGCAATCAGAAACGAAATCCGACAAATATTTTTTGAGTTATGCTTGACGAAAGGTTTTTATTAGGCTTTTTTTTTTAGTAGGACATGGCGTTAATATCCATCGTAGTAGTAAAGTGTCCGGACAGTAATATTTCGCTGAGTATTAGCCTTCGCTTCGCTCAGACAATTATTCTTAGTACAACAAAAAAGTTAGAAATAAGAACCAACAGAGACAACGATCTTCATTAAGGAAGGTGTTCGAAATTACAACCCCGAGCCGTGATGTATACTGATGGGCAAAAACGAGATGTTTTTATCGATTTTCTCGATTGTATGGACATCTCGATATTTCTCGATAACTCCAGTTTGCCAATTGCTTTTATACATCATAAATTTATCAAGAATCGTCTACATGTGAACGGGAATGAGTTGGAATTAAAAAGGACTAAGTGGCTTCGCCCACGAACAGGCCCTTTCTTTAGTCGGGGCCTCTAATTTATACGTAATCTTGTAATATGAAATCTCGAACTGGCTCCCCGCTATATAAGGCACCGTATAGCAGGCGTGGTGTGCACGCACTGCAAAATCTTGTAAAAAAAATAATCTCGAACCGGACGAACCTCGGACCGGATCCCTGGGGGGAGGGGTCAAAATGAGGGTAGGAGCACAGCAGCTGCATAATATTAATAAGTCATCACAAGGCTTAAGGCCTTTCCAACTATATGTCACATGTCACATGAGGGATCTCGATCTGAATTTATAAAAATGCCCTCCCCGTGGGGGCAAAGTGGGAGGAGGGACGCGGGAGGTGCATAACGTGAGTAAATGGTCGAAGGCTTTTCCGATAATATATCACAAGAGGGGTCTCGGGAAAATTTAGAAAAGCCACATGAAAGGTCCCGGCTAAATTTATAAAAATGCCCCCCGTAGGACAAAGTTGGGGTGGGGGGAGGGCCGTGGGAGGTGCATAACATGCGTAAGTGGTCACAGGCCTTTCCAACAATATGTCACATGAGTGGTCTCGGCTAAATTTAAAAAAGCACCCCCGTGGAGGCAAAGTGGGAGGGGCGGTCACCGGAGTTGCATAATATCAATAAGTAATCACAGACTTTTCCAACGATATATCACTTGAGGGATCTTGGCTAAATTTAGAAAAGTACCCCCGTGGGGGAAAAGTAGGGGGGGGTGTGTATAACATGAATAAGTGGTCACAGGCCTTTCCAATATGTAACATAAGGAGTGTCAGCAAAATTTAGAAAAAGGCTCCGGTGGCAAAATGGGAAAAGGGGCATGGTAGGTGCTTAATATAAATAAGAAGATTTTTCTAATGATATATCACATGAGAAGTGTCGTCAAAAGTTAGGAAAGTGCTACCCCCCAAGGGGCCAACTACCGCCTTCCCCTGAATACAACCCCACTTTTTGAAATTTCATATATTAAAAATAATATTTACCGGATGGCTCCGTACAATATTGAGTCGAAGGAAGATCAGATATTAAAGCACATAAATTAACGTCTGAATTCAGACGTTAATTTATGTGCTTTAATATATATTGTGGATCGATGGAAAAAGATATTTATTCATCGTTGTCACGTCATCCTGTGCTATCTGATAGATGGACGGTGACGTTCCCCAACTTGGTTTATTAGTGAGAAATTGCCAGGCTAGGACATCGTCCAGGGGTAGCTTAACGGTAGAGCAACAGCACGTTATGCTATCGACCCAGGTTCGATTCCTGGCCTCGGCTAATTTTTCACTCCAGTTGGGTTTATTGTATTTAATTGTATTTAAAGTCTGTCTTAATGAAGATCAGATAGTTTGCACCTGTCAGATATTGGGGCAAATTTACGGTCCGACGGGGTGGTGCCCTACGATGCCGGCATTCACAGAAAACCGTCTCTGGGCTGCACGCGTTGTTGTAGTCGCATGGGGGTTTACCTCCGACCAGACCTGGGTGTTATGCCAGTTGTACATTCCGTCTCGAGTGAAGGTCGCCTCATCGGTGAACAAAATGGTGGCTCGGAATAGCGATCTCTTGTGCATCTGTAAATGCTAACGTGTAAAGCAACGTGGAGCAACATTGCCTTCGTTCAGTAGCTGCACCTTCTGGATGTGATACGGGTGCATATCGTTGTCATGGTGGATCCGCCAGATGCTGGTATGGGAAACCCTGACATGGCTAACGACAGCCCACGTACTTTTATCGGGGGTGTTCTGTACCAGCCCCAGCGCAGCCTCTTCGTTGTTTGGCGTTCTTAGTGTTAGCTCATGTTGCTAGTGTCCTGTCTGAAGGATCCGCTGTCGGACAACCTCATTTGCAAGAGTGCAAAGAAGGACTGTCAGGGAGTTTGCCTCCTGGAATAAGGTTGGACGTATAACCGCTCTGCAATCAGCAGCTCCATATGCCAGATGCATATTAGCGAGCTCGCGTTCATGTAACGTGTCATCCTACTTCCACTCTGTCCGCAGGCGAAATGAAGCTTCACTTAGCGAGCGGCCACAACACCCGCGCACATGCAACGTCATCTGAGGTTTCGGTTTACGTAACGCCATCTACCGCGTTCACCAGCCAAAGCCGTCCCAGCATTTTTGCTGTACTAAGAATAATAAACATGTTTTGTCTCCCTGTTGGTGTCTTTGCTTTCTAGTGTTTTGTGTCGTCACTATCGCTCCAGGAAAGCGTTTCCGACCCTGCATTGCTATGTGAATTTCCATCGTCTAGGTGTACTCTATCTCTCCTTCTACTTTTTAAACGCTGTGCTGAAACATCCTGTAGAGCACACTTTGACAAATGCAAGTTACCATACAATGTATGGTCTTAACCAAAGCTATGAACCACTAAAGAAGTCTTTCTCATCATGGTAAACGACGCATTTGTTTACATCATTTTAAAAATTGCTTTTTGAAATTAGTTTCATGTAATACTCTTAGGAATGGAAACCTGAAACATAAAAGAGAATGCTAGAAAACGTAATCGATAACAACGAAAACGAAAAAGGTTTATTTGGGTCTTATTAAAGAAGTAACTCTAAGGAATAAATATAATATTGACTTACTTTGGAGGATCTTACACATGATTTAGAATTTATATAACTTTCTTTTCGAAGTCTTTTCTGAAGATTTGACATATAGCAATTTCTTTTAAGGAAAGTGGCCACTGGCTCTACACCTTCTAGTACAGTTTGTCGCTAAATAACGAGAAGTTATTTTACAATATCCTATTTTTTTTGTATTTGTCATTCATATTAGCATTTCAATTGCAAAATGTATTGTGCATAAACAAAAACAGCAATCCTTCACTTGATATTTTATAGAAAAATGGTCTCTCTCTCCACGATTAGTAAATGTCCTCAACAGTTTCGCCGTTTGAGTTAATGACCATGCATTGCACGACCATTCATGCTCTTCAAAGTCTGTTTTATTTTCTCTAAACATTAGTACACAACTCTCCTAAGACACTCTGTCAGGAAAAAAAAAATTATTAAATTGTGCAAAAGATTTTTTAATAATTAAGTAATAGTAATAGCATTCAACGAAGTATTGTCATGATTTATAAAACAAATCCTTAAATGACGAAATATATGTATGAAAATAGCAAATGATATGTTTTATTCATTATTTTTTTTTCTCGTGAGATAATAATATTTTATTATCTGGTGACGCGTCTTTTCATTATACAAATAAAATTCATTATACAAATACAAGACGTATAGGAATTTCTCGGATGAATTAATGGAATGCCTTTGATAGGAGGAGCTAAAGAATGCGATCAAAATGTAAAAAAAAAAAAAAAAAAAAATTAACAGGATCGAAATAATATTGCTTTAGTTGTAACAAGGGTTTTGTTTTAATGTTTTAACTCATTTTCTTACAACGACCATCTTTTAATGGGGTACTTCTAGTAGATGTCAAATACCTCAAAAAATAAGATTTTTATCAACTGCAATACATGAACAGTTATATGATACTGCATGGTTTCGAAAAATGGGTTTTGTCCAAATCATAGCAAAATATCAGCTATGATTTGGAAGATAAAATTCCTGTTTAGAACTTGAATTTAGCATGAACTATTACTCCGACTTTTAAAGTAATTACATCGGTATTACATTCTTCAGCATGTCATTAAAACTTTCACAAACGATGTTAACTTTTCTTTTACAGGACTATTTTTGATCTAATGCCACAATTAAATAATGGCATTTTACTGACAGTATTTTTAATGCATGTCACTGTATATTTGAAAAAGATATTTAGAACATAACAGTTTCTTTCATTTTTCAATGTCTTTTTTCTCGCTAAAAAAAAATTCGGCTAAAAATTTAAAGATAATCCTATGTTTCAGTCTCTTTATCTTTAACACTGTGTCTATGCAGAACTTCAAAGTATAAACCTCCATTTATTTTTCTGTTCAAATAAAACAGTTTACATGATCGATTACGTAGTATATTGTGCATACACAAAAATAGCAATCCTTCACTTGATATCGTATAGAAAAATGGTCTCTCTCTCCACAATTAGAAAGCATTCTCAACCGTTTTACCGTTTGAGTTACGGCCATGCATTGTACGCGAATCATGTTCTTCAAAGTCTGTTTTGCCTCCTCTATACGTTAGTGAAACATTTTCTTGAGGCAATCTGTATAGAAGAAACGAAATTTTCAAATGGTGCAAAAAGATTTTTAATAAGTAAGTAATAAAAATAGTATTCAACGGAGCATTGTCATGATTTATAAAACGTATTCTTAAATGAAGAAATAGATATATGAAAATAGAAAACGCTATGTTTTACTCATTATTTTTTTTCTCTCGTGAGATAATATTTTATTTTCTGGTGACGCGTCTTTCTTTTGTAAAAATAAAAGCAAGACGTATAGGAATTTATCGGATGAATTATGGAATATCTTTGATAGGAGTAGTAGAACTAAGGAATGCGATCAAAATATTAAAAAAAAAAAAAGATTGTCGGGATCGAAATAATATTGCTTTAGTTAAAAAAAAAAAAAAAGGCGGGTTTTATTTAATGTTTCAACTCATTTTCTTACAACGTCGGTACTTTTAGTAGATATTTAATGCGGTACTTTTAGTAGATGTTAAATACCTCATAAAATTAGATTTTTATCAACTGTAATATTTTAACAGTTATGTGGTACTGCATGGTTTCGAAAGGTGTGTTTTGTTATTATTTTAATTGGTTCAATAGGAAAATATCAGCTATAATTTGGAAGTTGAAATTCCTGTTTAGAACTTGAATTTAGCATTTATTATTTCGACTTTTAAAATGATTGCATCAGTGTTACACTGTTAGGGATGTCATTAAAACTTTTCCAAAAGATAATAACTTTTCGTTTACATTTTCCATCTAATGCAACAGTTACTTGATTAATTGCATTTTATTGATAGTACTTTTAACGTATGCCATTGTATACCTGATATTTGGAATTTAATAGTTTCCTCATTTTGCAATGTCCATTTTCTGTTTTAAAAAAATTCCGCTAAAAGTTTAAAGATAATTCTATGTCCTCTTTATCTTTAACAATGTGTCTGCAGAACTTCAAAGCACAAATATCCATTTATTTTTCTGTTAGAATTAAACAATGTAAATGATCGATTGCATAATACATACTTTTTAATTTCTTCATAGATGATATATAGGGAGTAAAAATGCATTTCTTAATCGTAGCTGATATGAATAATATTAAATATTAATTCGCTCTTGTAAATTAAATAATCATTTAATGTTATTAATTCGATCTATAAGTACTTTTACAATTCTTGTATCAGATTGTAACGAAAGTTTCCCGCCACAACTAATACGGTCTTTGCAAACAGTTCGCGTTGACGTGTTTGCTCATATTTTGTCAAACGATTTTTGGAATTTGAAAGAAAGAAACTTGCCTTATTACACTGTGCTGTGAAATTTGTAAAAAATTATTGTTATCATTACGTACAAGGTGTCTGAAATGGAACTATCACGCTACCAGATTAGAACCATCATTTACATCCAGTTCTGTTGCAAAAAGTCAGTTATAGAATGTCACCTAATAAGGTGTACAGCTTTAGGTACTAGAGTTCTATCATATGACACTGTGAAAGTTTGGAGGATATGTGCTTGTATATAAAATTACACTTCATTATATATGTTATAATAAGTATTGTGTAATGGTGATTTGGCGGAAAACTTTCGTTACAACCTAATATTATTAATTTTCTATTGAAATAGAAAACATTTAATAGCCAAATATTCTTATTAATCTATATTGCTTCTTATTTTAAATTAATTACGCTGAGTACCACAATGGGGGCATATCATTTTTCTAGTTAGCGATAAATATGGCTATGTATGGATAAAAAAATCTTTGAAATTGGAAAGATATGGCTTTTAACTTCCATTATTTTTTTGTAGTTAATGTCATTTTTTTCATATCCAAAATATTCTTCATTGTTAAGTTTTATTTTTCTGTGTTGTTCTTTTTTTATTTTTAAGGGGGTTAATGTATAATATCTATCCTAATGTTATAAAGAAATAACGCTTGTTTGTTTGTAGGGTGTAATATCCAGAATTATGAAAGCGATTTCAAAAGTAATGGTGACATATTGATAGTAATAGTCCTTGTTCCAAACTAGGCTATATCTTATGTAAGTTCCACTACCCCCAAACGGCTGCAGGATCGAAAAACGTCCTACAATTTCGAGTTTTGTAGTACTGAAGGATCTTTAAACTTAAATTTAGCATTTTAATTATTCATAAGATATAAATGTTTCTAAGAAAGGTTTCTAAAAAATTCGAAATTTATAAGGTTGAAATGCGCGAAAATTGCTCTAAAAATGTCCTAAATTAGGAATTTTATGGAATTTTTAAGGATAAAAACTTGAAATTTGACATGACTGTTACTTTTAAGATGCAAATGCACGTACGGAAGATTTTTTTTTTAAATTCGAAATTTTAAACGGTGCAGGAGTAAAAAAAAAACTTTCTAAATTATCATTTTTGTAATACTGGAGTGACTAGAAGCTAGAAATTTGGCATGACAGTGATATTTAAGATTCAAATGTTTACTACAAAAGATTTCTAAAAAAAAAAAAAAAAAAAAAAAAAAAAAAATAGAAAATTAAAGAGTTGAAATGATCTACGGTTAATAAATAAACTACGGTTTCTGTGGGACTGTTAGGGATAGAATTTTGAAATTTCACATAGCTCAGATCTTTAAGACGCAAATACACGCACATAACAGTTTTTTAAATTAAAAATTTAAAAGCGTACTGAAAAAAAAGTTTATTCGGTTCATGTTTGTTACTTTTAATATACAAAAGCTCGATAACAATGTTTTCTACGAAAACTCGAAATTTAAAAGGGTGAAATGCGAAAAAAGCGTTCTAAAAATCTTTTCAATTACCGTTTTTGTGGAATTGTTAATGATAAAAACTTGAAATTTAACATGACTGCTATTTTTAAGACGTAAATACACGCACGGTGCAGTTTTTTTTAAATTTGAAATTTAAAGTGTGCGGGGGGAAAAAAAGTTCTAAACTTATTATTTTCGTAATAGTGAAGGGACTAGAAACATGAAATCTGGCATGAAGGTTGCTTTTAACCCCTTTGGGACGAGCGTCTTTTACAGAATTTTTAATCTATACTCACCGGATTTTTTAAAACAGAAAATTTTTGCCTAATTAAATCGGGAAAATGCTCGGATTAGTCCCTTTTTTGGTTAATGTGGTCTTTTCTACCTCTAACTTTTCTTGGCCAAGCTTGGCGAGAGTATCACTGAGCAGTGCTAACTTTTACCTATTTTTAAGCCCTTATAGTAGTTTTTCAACTACAGTTTGACTATAATATTTAACTTTTTAAGATTTTAAATTACTTTTTTATTCTTCGTAAGTCTCAACTTAATTTGTAACTTTTTTTTCTTTTTTAATCTTAATTTTAAATTTTTTTCTCAATTCAGTTAAATTTCTCTCTTTAGTAATTCTCAATAACAGTTTAAATTTTCCCCAATGGCTCATAATAACATAAGATACTTCAATTCCTAGTCTGGGTGTTAAGCTGATATCAGCTAGGAAACCCCTTAATGCTGCTCACCTGTTCACTGTTCAACCTGTTCGGATTAAATAAGGCAAAATTTACAATACAAATTTACTCGTGAGAATAATCACCGATTGTGAGCAACTTACGCGGCACGAATACCGGTCGCTCGTCGTCCACAAGGGGTAAGATACAAATGCTCGCTAAGAATGGTTTCTAATAAAATTTGAAAATTAAAAAGAGGAAATGAGCGGAAAACGATCAAAATAATTTCTATGGAATGTTACGTAATATTTGTTGATTAATAAACTCCACATCCATTTCAAAGTCACAGAAATGCCACTTTGCATATTTAAAAAAAAATACGCATATATATATATATATATATATATAGCACATTATGTATTTTAAATGCATTCAGAAGACCCTGAATCTTGCACTATAATTAAATTAAAACTAACCAAAACATCTAAGAAATTTTAACAGATATAACCTGAATAAGGAAAATCCAAGAAAGAACAATTAAAACGCTGTGGCTTCGTCAGCAGTGGGCATTTAAGAAAGCACAGCAATTTTTCAGGCAGATTACAATTCATAATAAACTATTATTCAGTAGTGGCGGTGGGTTTCGGCCAGAGTGTCGCAAAGCATAAATCAAATGCATAAAAACAATTGAAAGCATATCGCGAACACTTCCCCAACGGACGCGACGCCACAATAAACAGTACATCTCGAAGATACAACTCATTTAAAACGTACGTGTAATATATATTGAAACAGCAAAAAAATTATTTTACCGAAATCCGAGCCACACAGCCACAAAAAACAATAACCAACTTCCAGTGATCCATAATCTGTCCATGCTCGTTCCATGTCTGTTGCCAGACATCCTTCTAAAACCGTCCAAAAAAGGCTTTAAGTAATACAAATGATTAACTGTCAATCGCATAGCATAAACTGAAATGGTATATATATATATATATATATATCTGTAGAATTTGAATTTAGAATAATTTATTTCACTTTTGGCTTACGTAATCAAATCAACCAACTCACTAGTGTTTATTATTGTGTATAATCTGAACGCATGAGATATCAAAATAAAATTCACGGAGAATGAGCACAATGACTTTAGATTTTGAAAATCAGAAAAGAGACAGTCTATTATTTTTCTATCATTCATGAAGCATTCGCACTTAAGCTGTCAGTAAGACAATCTTTCTCTATTAGGCCTAATTAAAATGTTCTACAGTTATTGTATAAGTTAATGTTTGAAAGTGTTAATCCTGGTATGTTTAAATAAGCTAGTTATAACGCAATGTAAAATTAGAGGAAAAGGTCCAAATTCCGGTTAGGGTCCAAATATCGGCTACTAGGTGTTCTGAGAACTGAGTGCAACGCAGCCTAGCCATGATAGGCAGAGTTTGTAGCTTTAATTGAGAGAAGAAAGTTATGAAAAGTACGTCACTGAAGTCTGTCTCATTTACAAATAGTAAATACAAAAGTATCGAATCGACGTAATCTGGTACGTCAAAAGTTTTTCACATGTGTGTTTCTCATTTTTTTAAAAATATACTGATCCTATATTGGCTTGAATTATTGATGAAGTTATTTTCTAGACATATTTAACTTTCAATTGCCATGTGCACATTATTGGTATTTTATTATATGAATGAGTAATACCGGTTTTGACTTAAACATAGCAGTGGTCCGAATACCGGCTACCTAGAGTGGTCTAAATACCGGCTAGCCGGTATTTGGACCTCTCTCGGTTTCTCTGCTTGAAGGGGAGGAAAATAAATTAATTTAAATAGTTCTATAATTAGAAAATTATTTAAATGGTTCAAAAATAGTTCCAGTCCCATTTCGCAATATGAAAAAAGCTACTGTGGCCGTAATTCTTCAGGACCGACACTGCTTACCGGATCACTTCCCAAAAAAGATCTGTTGGATACTTTAAAATTGCCTGTAATAAATGTAAAGAGAAAGAAAAGAAAATGACGGAGTAACCAGGCGAAAAAGGCAGAAATTGGATTTTAACCCTCTCGCTGCGCAACCCGAGATGTCCCCGAGCAACTTAAAAGTAGCAAAATTTGCACAATCCGAGATTTCCTCGGGGATGCCATTTTTTCCGTTTAATTAATCCTCCTTGATTATTCCCACCAGTTATTTTTTTATTGAAATTTTTGCCTTATTCATTCGGTGCATTTTCATGATTAAATTAGACAAAAATTTTTGAAATTTTGAAATTTGCTATTGTTTTGAAAAACAGGTGTCAAAAGAATAAAAATTCTTAAAAGAGGCTCCTCGCAAAGGGGTTAAATACACAATTTTTGAAGCTATTTTGATAAAACAATTACGCAGCGAGAGGGTTAAAAAAGTGAAAAGGGAAAATATCCAACAGAGGAAGATGATGCAATTTGTGTCTTCTGCATGGGTGCTTTCTCTGTGGACAAGAATGGGGGAGGGGATTCTGGGTTCAATGTTAAGAATGCGATATGTGGGCTGATAGGGACTGCACCGACGCAGAGAGCGATATTATGTTTGTGATTTTTCCGGATAAAATAATTCTCATTTCAATCAGCAAGCTTTTTTTTTCTTTTACACGTTAAAAAATAAAACTAGAAACATAATGGGAAGAAGACTGTGAGAGATAGTCGTAAAGAATTTTATAATTTTGGCAAAAATACTTGTTTATTAAAAAATGCGTATTTTTCAGTGCATAAGAAATGTTATTAATCAATAAAATTTATTAAAATAATATTCTTATTGCTTAATAATTGTCATTAGCTCTATTTGTGTGATCTTTTGGAAAAAAACTTAGGTAGCCGGTATTCAGACCCCATTTTAAAAACTCAAAATTTGAAGACTTTTGGAATTTTGCTTTTTATAAACAGAAAACGTCTTTTAAACTGTTTTTTTTTCTATAAACATGTGTAAAACATGTCAAGGTGCCCTGATGTTACTTTTTATTTTATTAATTTATATATATATATATATATAATAAAGATGATATCACAAATACATGAACAAATTGGTAAAATTCTAAAGATGAACAAGATATGAACATAGGAAACCAGTATATAAAATAAGAAACTATAAAGAACACACAGAATCATCAGAGGAGCTTTCAGATTTAATTCATAGTGAAGATGCGTTACTTCATACAATTTTGTCGGCATTAAGCCTAAAATGACAAAATTTAGCTCCTAATAGCGGATCATAAAACAAAGTAAATTATAAAAAACCAAGAGATCTAAAGAAAGATACACCTCACACAGGATATTAGAAATTTAAAAATGATTAGAGCACAATAGCTCAATTATATACTAGAATCTTAAAAGATGTGGCCAGCAGTTAGTCACTGAAAACCAAAACATAGCTGCCATCTGGTGTGAAAAAGGAAAACTATATTGTAACTAGATTTTTAACAAAAATGTTTAGTGTTGCCATCTATACCCATAAAAAGAATGAAATTAATTGAAGAAATCAAGAAATGACTTAAATTAACATTTATTTAAAGCAGAATGAATAAACAGGAATAGAATTAATAAGTACTGAGTAAATATAAAATAAATGAATATATAAAAATAAATAAATAAAAGGGCATGATTAAATTAACCCTTTTAAAACAAATATTATAAAATAAAGAAACAAGTATATAAATAATATATTTTTTTAAAAAATGAGGATTATTTTGAAATAGTAAAATATAGCCGTGTATTATGTGCCAATATGTGAAATATTACGTTGAGTAAAAAGTTTTCCGCTAAGGGAAGATACCTTCGCGCCAACAGATCTAATTTGTGCGGTTGTTAGTTTTTCAACCAACCAATTTTTGCATTCGAAAGCAGAGCATAGGAACTACATGACTGTGTAATTTGTTTGTTAAAAATTTATTATCTTGTGCTTTAAAAAAGTGTTTAAAATGGAGCTATCACGTCAGCAGCTCAGAACAATTATGTAGTACTATGGCTTCCGTAACAAACTCAGAGCGACTGAATGCCACAGAAAAATGTGTGAATGTTTAGGCATCATACCAGTCAAAGTTTGGTTTCTGAAGTTTAAAGCTGGAAATTTTGACATTGAAGATGAACCGCGTTCTGGCTTCCCTATTGAAGCTGATTGTGAGCAGTTAAAGCAAATCATTGATTAAGAAGGAAATGTTTCAACACAAACTATTGCGTTAGAGCTAAACGTTTTCCAAAAAACAATAGTTAACGCTCTGAAACGTATAAATCTAACGTTTAAGTCCAACTGCTGGATGCCTCACGAATTGACTGCTGAAGACAAGCACAGGGGGAGAAAAACTGTTTGGCTTTGCTCAGAGATCAAAGGAAAGAGAACATTCTGGACAGAATTGTGACCTGTGATTAAAAATGGGTGTACTACAACAATAAAAGCAGTAAAGGAGGGTGGTCAGCACCTGGGGAATAAGCAGGCTCGGTTGCAAGACGTGCCCTAAATAACAAGAAGGCGCTTCTGTGCATCTGGTGAGATTGTCGCGGAATTCTGTACAAAGAGTACCTGAAAAGCGATCAGACTATAAATAATTTCAAAATACAGCAACATACTAATCAAAGTTAGCGAGGCCATTCGTGAAAAACGAAAAAACGAATTCAGAAGGAAGGTGGTTCTCTTTCATCGAGATAACGCCGGCCACACGTCAGTAGGATGATCGGCTGGACACTCTACAAGCTAGAGTTGAATTTAATGCAACATCCACCATACCGCCCGACATGGTCCCTTCAGATTTCTATCTGTTTTCTCATGTGCAGCTGCATCTTAATGACGCAATCTTCGATTCAAATGAGGAGGTCATAAATGAGGTCGATCTCTTTCTGGACTCGCGTAAGCCGCAATTTTTCGCAGAAAGGATTGAAAAGTTGCCAAAACGTTGGCAGACGATTGTAGATTTAAACGGAGATTACTATCTTCATTAGTTTTGATGATTTCGCATGTATTTATCATTTTACAATAAAAAAAATTTGCGGAAAACTTTTTACTCAACTTAATATTAATGATAAAATTATTATGTTAAATGCATGATACCACAGTTTTTTTTAAAAATATATATCCATACAATATATAAGGGCATTTCCACGAGCACTTGTCGTGTAAGTCACGTACTACGATTTTCACTACCAGTATTTTAGAACGGAAAAATGTGACTTATTTTATGGTAGATATCTCATTAATTGAAAAAGGCGAAACAAACTTTTATAAAATAATGGTGACCAACGAGCATAGTATGTGACTTACACGACAAGTGCTCATGAAAATACCCATAAGCATATGTACATACACATATACATGCTCAGACACATATATACATAGAAGTTTTTAAAACTTTTATTAGCATTCCCTACCTCAACCCTCCATAATGTTTTTTATTATTATTTTTTTATAGTATATATACGAATGTATAATATATGAAAAACACACACACACACATTTTTTTTCTTTTTTTTTAAATTTAAATAAAATTTTGTTTCACTGACATTGTGAGTATTTTGTCTCGTTACATATATATATAATACATATATATAGCATTTATTGACTTTATCATGAGCTTCTATGACGAACTGCTTGCAGTACATTGTAGGATTTTTTTACTTTTTTGTTTTACTTTTATCTTAACATTTTCTCGTTTTATTTATTTCCCCATTTGGATATTTTCTTTCATTGTAGTATAGTATGTAGTATAGTACTATATATATAGTGATCTCTGTGATGTGATGCTTACAGAGGATTTTCGACACTGTATAAAGAGTTATCATATTTTACGACTGAGAAATACCTTTATTAAACTTTTTTAAATAATTCATTTACCAATGAATTTATTGACTTAAAAATTTATTTTCAAAATAATATTTTTATTATAGAAACATTTTAAATTGTTTATTTTGTGGATTATTAGGTTTAGGTTTTTTTTTATGTTGTTTTGCTTAGTTTTAGGTTTTATGCTGCTCTAATTAAAAAAAAATAGATTAGAATTGTTAAGAGACAATACAAACAAAGAATATATATTGTTACAAAATTTATTGCTGAAGATCATACTCTTTTAAATAATTCATTTTAAATTTCGATGAATGAAAAACTTCACCTCACTATTTTAACCTCTTCAGACTTGAGGTACACAAACATCAACCTGTATTCTTTTCATCATAAAAACTGAATTATTTCATTTTTTTTATATGTTTACTTTACTTCTGCTGAATGTTTTTATGCTTTGGACCAAAACCAAAAACTGTCAACATGACTGCGTATTTCCTCGTAAAATAAACGTAAGTTTCAACTGACTTTGCAAAAACGGCTTCAAGAAAGTAAGAATTTTCATAATTATTTACCTTAACCCCTTAACGTACAATGACGGGCATAGCCCGCGTACGATGATCGAGCCAAATGTAAATTCTTATTACCACTAAAATTTCATAGTAAATATAGTTTAATTTAATCGTTGAAATTCCATGATTAAACAAGGCAAAAATCTCTATTAAATTTTAGTTGTAGCTATGGATTTGCCAAACCGTAGGTTAAATCATAGGTTAAGGAGTTAAATCCTTTACGATAAAAAATTTAGAGGATTTGTTAGAGGATTTAGAGGAAAATTTAGAGGAAGAAAGTAAGAATTTTCATAATTATTTACCTTAACACCTTAACGTACAATGACGGGCATAGCCCGCGTACGATGATCGAGCCAAATGTAAATTCTTATTACCACTAAAATTTCATAGTAAATATAGTTTAATTTAATCGTTGAAATTCCATGATTAAACAAGGCAAAAATCTCTATTAAATTTTAGTTGTAGCTATGGATTTGCCAAACCGTAGGTTAAATCATAGGTTAAGGAGTTAAATCCTTTACGATAAAAAATTTAGAGGATTTGTAAATCATTCTCTTGTGTAAAGCCCTTAATATTGTTATTACGTGAATTTAGACTATTGGTAATTAAATTGATATTTTAAGAGGGCTAGTAATTTTAGATTCATATTTGTGAACCTAAATTACCAGTCTCTTCAAAGTATACAGGTTAGAAAAAGTGCTCTTTCTATAATCTATAGTGTCATTTTTTGTCTAAAAGCACTGAATGCATATTTATGCTGTCATTTTGCCTTCCGGTCTCAAGGGGGTAAATTTAGATAATATTGGATTTCATTCGCTTTATCCTTAAAATTAAATCTATACTAAACTTCATAATATAAAAATGCAGTTATTTCTGCATGTTAATCAAGTAATGTGTATAATCGATTGAGCAATTAATAACATAAAATTTTGTATGAAAATCATTTAAAATCATCCAAACTAAGCTAAACATTGTAAAAAATGATTAAAAAAAAATACACTTAAAAGGCATATAAATGCCTTTATTAAGATCGACATATGTTTCATTGCTCAAACGACGACATTCTCAAGATCTTTGTTGGTACAAATATCTTTTTCGCAAAAATTTTTAAAAGCAAGAAATTGGTAAATAAAACCACGAGACTACATGTATTAGGTTGAGCAAAAAGTTCTGGGAAAATTTTCATGTGATAGTTACCAGAATTTATATCGTATATAGGAGTACTAGTGGTATATCTATAGGAGTTCAAGAATTTCGACACTTCAAAATGCCTATTGAATAATATGATTTGCGTGTGTTGATCCGGCTTTATTGGAGAAAAGGTCTAACGATTCTGAAAGCCGTCAATGAGATTAATAAGGGTGAAGGTGCTGGTACGGCGACAAACTTCGTACTTCCTGCAAATACGCGAAATCTGGTAGAATGATGGCAGAAAGTCGTTGAATATGAAGGTCTTTACTTTGAAGAATAGTTCTTGTTGATTTTGTTGTTAATTTGCGCATAATAACATAACTTTCCCAAATTTACCAGAACTTTTTGCGCAACCTCGTATAATGAAAAATAAGTGCAAACCTAAATAAAATAAAAGTGTATATTTGTGAACAAGAATTAACTTCTACTATTGTTTCTTATTCTGCAAAGCCTCTTTTTCCAAATTTTAGGTAACTCAAAGGAAGCTGAATCATTGCAAATATTCTCACAGCGTAAAAAGATGTCTATTGTTTCCCAGATAATGGATAGTAAATGAAATCTTGGTGGATAAACTATTCTACTATTTTTAAAATCGATCTAGAAGAGATGGCCAGGGAGGCTTTGCAAATAGTGAGTGACTGGGCAGACTTAAACCAAATGAACATCTCATATGGAAAATGCAAGGCTCTCAGAAAACCTAAATATCTAAAAAGAGCCCCAATCTTTAAAATAAATAATTACAGATTGAAATCTGAAAATACGCTCCCATACCTTGGTTTACTCCTAGATAAAACACTGTCATTTTTGCCTCACCTAAGATATAAAAGAACAGAGCTGAATTCAATAATCCAGAATCTACTAAAATTAACATAAAAAAGGAGGAATAAATAAAAATATCTTAAAAATCTGGTATAAAACAATCTTAGAAAAAAATATAACGTATGGAGCAGCGGTTTGGTACGACCACCTACAGAAATCTCATGGGCTTCGCTTACTGTCCTCAATACAGGCCCAGTGTCTTCTTCTTGTGTCGGGCGCATATAGAAAAACGTCCACCTTAGCACTTTGTGCCTTAACAGGAATCCTTCCATTGCATCTCAGAGTAGTTCAGATTGCTACATCGGGAAAAGTACTAACAGACTGGGGACACCAGTAGAGGAATTTAGACCAGAATTCTATCAAGGCAAATCCCCAAATTCGTCAGTATGTCCTTACAAAAATTACCTACACAAGGCAAATGAAAACTTCCAAATATATACAAATATACACAGACGGCTCCAAAATGGAAGAAGGGACGGGGTAAGCGTTCTGTGCATATGAAAACGCAATATTGTGCCATACTTTTCAAACAAAATTAAGGATAGAAAACACCATATTCCAGGCGGAAATGCTAGCGATACTTCGAGCAGTGGATTGGATGGATAAAAGCAAGTACGGAAGTGCAATAATATACTCAGATAGCCTCTTGAGCATACAAGCCATTGAAGACAGCACAACAAAAATAGCACTGGTCCAGAACATAATTCAATTACTACAGAATACAAATAAAAAGATAATACTAAAATGGATAAAAGGACACTACGGAATAGCAGGAAACGAGCCAGCGAATCAAAAGGAAAAAGAAGTGATCATAAATCCTAATTTACTAGAAGTATTTCTACTTTTCCCACCATCTCATCTCAAACGACAACTAAAATTGCAAATACAACAGGAATGGCAGAGAATTTGGGACTCTGATCATAGAGGAAGGTTTACATATTCACTTCTACCTATTGTCTCAGAGGAGACATTACTATCACACAGAAACCTCTTCTTGTTTGCAACAAACCACGGGCCTTTTCCAGATTTTCTGGTAAAGTTCGGAAAAGCTGACTCGGGCTACTGCACGTGTGGAAAACGAGGAACCTCACTGCACTACGTAACGGAATGCACACTAACATCCATATACCACCTCAGAATCACCAGAACGATGAGTCTCTCTTCGTGGTTCAAAATAATCAGAAAACAACCAGCACTATTACAAAAAATTATAAACTGCATAACACTGATTGAAAACAATTAAGGACTTTTCCAAAATCCTCCACAGGAACTATTATATGATAATGATGATGAGCTATGGAACTAATCGAACAAACTTTTACTTTAAATAAGTTATAGAAATAGTGTTATTGTTAAAGAGAAATTATGTGTTATACGTCTGTAAAGCACTTAGCTCGTCTTATTTACTATTGTTAACTGTACTTATTTCCTTATCTCAATTACTTTTTATTACCTACCATTATTTTATTACTCTATAATTGCTCTGTAATTTTATTTATTTTTTTTTATTTTTTAAAAATAAACATTGCTGGGTGGGGCTAGTTGAGCTCAACCCAATTGGTAGGCCTCCCCACCTCACTGAATTTGAATTTGAATTTGAATTTGTCTGTTAGGTTCTTTGCTACATAATCTGGCCAAAGCTGTAGTACTCTTGTTACGTTCAATGTCTGCTGTATGTTCTTTGATTCTAGTTTTAAATTTTCTTCTTGACATACCTATATAAAATTGCATTGTTCCATCCTCTTTGATAAAAGGTATTTCACCAAATAATTTTTTTAAAATGTCTTCGAAAAATGTGTCTCAACAGAGATCTTCAGAATGTCGCCGTTTAAGCGATGAAATACATGCCGATCTGAATAAAGGTATTTATATGTCTTTTAAGTGTAATTATTTTTATCACTTTTAGCAATTTTTAGCTTAATAACTTATAGCTTTAATTAATTCATATATAGTATAAATAGAGTAAAAACTTATTTCTTAATTTTAGCCGAGTTTTAAAACCTGATAGTAACTGTAAATCCAAATTGTTTGTAAATTAACACATTGCCGACGAGCAATTTTTATCAAATCTGAATTTTAAAACAGTAGAAGCTCCTCCCTGTTCTGAAAGTCTTTTGTAAATTGGTGTTCTAGATAGATTTCCCAAGTTTATGCATCGGCAAATATCTTTCAATGTACGAATTTAATATAAAATGTCTTACAATCTAAAAAAAATATGGACAACATGATATAAATGCATTTTCTGTAAGGTAGAAGCCACGCCCTTAGTCAATGATGTATTTTGAATGAAAACGAGAATTCTCGTTTCCCGTCGTGAATGTGTTAAGCAAGCTTTAATTCAGTCTGTAATTTAAATCGAAATAATTGAGAATCCTTATTAAACTCAGTTCGTTTCTTGAGTAAATTACAGTGCTTACTTTACTGGGAGCATGCCGACTTTTCACCCTGACAATAACAATACTTGTCTGAAAATCCTAAAGGAAAAATACTTTATGGTTTTAATTTTGTATTGTTTTTTGGGAGATATATTTTTTACAACTAAACACCACTGATCCCTAAGTTTATATTTTCACTGTTATATATAGATATATGAAGAAAAAATGCGCCCGAATGACAGTGAAACATTTATTGGCTTTATCATCAGCTTCTATGAAAATCTACTTGGAAGCCATTATATGACATTTTTAAACTTTATTCTTATCGTAACACTTTTCTCGAGTCATTTATTTTCCCATTTAATTTTTTTTTTTCATTTCTTATTAAAACTTTATTGATATAATTGTCACAGACCATTTACGATACATTTTAAAGGATTTTCATGTTTTAAAACTAAAAAAAAAAAAGTTTTAAAAGTCATTTTTAAACAGTTAATTTAGAAAAGTATTTATTTAATTCTTTATCTAGCATAGAACTAATACTTTTATAATTAACTGTTTTAACTTATTTATTTTGTAGGTTATTAATTTTAGTTTGGTTGTGGTTGTTTTTTGCGTCTTATTTTGTATTGGTCCGATTTTAACAAAACAAATTATTATATGTTATAATTAATAGATTATAGTACACATTAAAAATCATATGTTTTTAATAAAGCATTTAAAATGTTTTTGGGTGAAAAGAAAATCTCCCCTATATGTTTAAAGATAATCTTGGGTTTCACTTCCTTTATCTTTAATATTATGTTCTATACTAAACTGCAAAAAAATAACAATACATTTATTTACACTTTAAAAAAATTAGATGATCGGTTGGTTAATTAATAACTCATTGCTATTCTTAATTCATACATGAAGTAAATAGAGTAAAAACAATTTTTAAATTATAGTTGAGTTATGACACTCATAGAAAATATAAACCAAATATAATTTGCTTACAAATTGAATGGTGATTAGTTCTTTTGCTCCTTAATTTTTGTTTTCACAAATCATTTTTCCTTTCTTTTATGTTTACAAGAAGAAAGCATTGGATTCGCGACAAAATTTGACTTCCTTTTTTCGATGGATTTATGTTTTAGTAGGTCCATAACACGATTTGTCTGTTTTTAGAAAATCTCTGTCTGTGAGTATGTCTGTATGTGACAAAAAGTATTGTGGGCGCTCTATCTCAAGAACTAATGCACGGAATTAAATAAAAGTTTAGATTCAGTTAGAGTTTTTTTTATAAATTTGTGCTGATTAATTTTGGGTGTGAATTGCCCGAAAGATGGCGCAGCTATCTTGCATTTTTCACGATTTCCGCAATAGCTGTATCTCAAGAACTAATGAAGGTAGTTTCATCAAACTTAAGGTTTAGTTAGGTGTTGACATAACTTGTTGTTGATTAGATTTTGGTGTAACTCTCTCAAGAGGTGGCGCTGCTATGCTGCATCTTTTCAGAATTTACACGATTTTAGTAATAATTATACCTCAAAATCAAAAGCGCGGAATTTTATAAAACTTCACATTCTGTTAGACCTTGAAATAAGTTGGTGCTGAATAGGTATTCATGTAAACCATATAAGAGGTGGCGCTGCTATGTTGGAATTTTCACGATTTTTGCGATAACTATATCTCAAAATCTAATTCACGGACTTTAATCAAACTTTACAATCTGTTACACTTTCACACAAATAGATCCTTATTAGGCTTGGGTGTATACTTAATGTAAAAGATGTGGCATTTAGGTATTTGGGTCGAGAATTTTGGTTGCACACATCTAAGAGATTGGGTTCCGAAATTCAATGATTTGTCTGAAAAATGCAATGTTTCTGATCTTCTTTTTAAAGGCACACAACTCTAAGAACCTACACCTTTAGAATCCTCATGATGGGTGTATATTTTCATTCAATTTTGGAACTGTGAAAGCGAATTTTGCAGTGTTAACATGTATGTTATAGAAAAAAGCTTTGGGATTGGCATATCCGACTTTTTGAATCGGCATAAAAAATATGCTATTCCAGAATGTATTTTAGAAACATTTATTCCATATATGAGTCATGTGTATATAATAGATATCACTCACGTGAAAATTTAATTGAAACCTGTTTCCTAAACGCTGCGTTTCTCTGTTTAATTTAGGAACCTCTTATAGGTTTAAAGATAGTTAATTTTATTCGCAACGTAACATAGTTCTTTTTATTGATATTTTTTGCCTGAAACAAAATATAACTGAGTACCTTCATTAAACTGAATTCCTTTATTGCGTAAATTGCATTGGTTACTTTTATCGGGAGCATCTCTTTTTTATAGCATGATACCTTCTAAATAAATAAATAATAAACCTTTATAATTATTGCCTAAGTCATGTGACTATCATCAACAGTTCCGGGCTGCCCACTTCGCTTTTGATTTTCCAGGGAATCATTTTGGTACTTGGCTCAGGTGATAAATCGCCAAATATTGTTCCATCGCCATCATTTCATCTGAATTATAACAGTTGAAGTCATGTAATTGTGATGTAAACAATTATGCTTTTCACATGGAAGGTGATCATTTTCAATTAAAATTATTATTTCGAATAAAACTACATAACAGTTGTGAAAATCTCGCCAATAGCACTTTTTAACTCGCCAGGTAGCATTTTTTTAGCGTGATAAATTAAAACAATGCTTTGATGTTGAAATTAAATTTCATGGTTTATGGTATATTTATTTTTTCTTTCTTTTATTTTTCAAGAAATAAGTAAAAGATATGAATCTAAATGTTTCAGTTTTAAATTGAAGTTGTGTATTTTAAGTAAAATGAGTGAAAGATTATATTTTAAATGATATTGTTTGGCGATTTATCTCCTGTGTCCGGATAACATAAGATAACACCGAGTTCTTGATCTCTCTAACAGAGTCTTCCGATTTAGCGGAGGATTGAAACGTAAATTAAAATATGAATAAAAATAACATGATCCAATTCTTAGCATTACATTTAAGGCAGACCAAACTGTTCGCCAAGGGCGGCTAGTGAGTAAATAAAGACAAATGTTTCTTAATCTATGAAAATATGATACATTAAGAAATGAAAATATACAATTTCCTCTTCTGAGTAACAGACGATTGGGAAAAGCGTTCTTTATATTTAGCACCCTCGGAAATGAATATATTTTCTTAAGAAGCATTTATAAAAATAAAACTTCTTTTGCTGCTACTGATTTTCGGAAAAGTTTCGGGGTAATGTCTATGGCGTATTAATTACTTTTCTCAGCCTGGAAAATCGGTTTTTAGAATGTTATCAATTCTGAAATAAAAATTTTTATGTTCAACAAACACGTTTAACAGATAAATGCGATAAGTTAACGTAATCCACATTAACATTAAAATTAATAGTATTCTGTTTCTCTTCCACGTATAAATTCAATTACGCGGCTGAAAATGTTTGATTGAGAATTGGTAGCATCCTAAAAATCCGATTTCGTTTTGAGAAAACTGATTAACACACACTAAAAAAACTACTCGCAGATTTTCCGAAAATCAGTGGCAGCAAACGAAACATTCACTGTTAAAAATTTGCTGCATTCTGTCCAGTTATTTGACCGTTTTTTGAAAACACTGTTTCATAACCATAATTTAACTATATTCTGACCATAAAAGGGCCAATAATATGGTCAAAATAGAGTTAAATTACGGATAAGTAACCGTTTTGATAAAAACAGTCAAATGACTGGACAGAATGCTGCAAATTTTTAACAGTGCTGTTTTTATATATTCTTCTTTAAATCTCTGAATTATATTAGCTTCTTGCTTTTTCGTAACCTAAAGAACGCTTTTCGGAATTGTGTGTAACTCAGGAGAAATTATTGTATAATTTCGTACGTGTTTATATTATATTTTCGTAAATTGAGAAAGATTTGTATTTTTTCACAGTGCATTAATATGGTTTCTCCAATTACCTTAAAAGAAAACTGATTTATGGCTTACATTTTCCGTTGCATTTTGAGTAATTGTCATTTTTATATCAAAACACCATTCATCCTTTAATTAATATTTTAGTGTTGCTTTTCAATTTTTAAGGTCTTTATATATATATGTGTGTGTGTGTGTGACGACGTGAGTTTCAAAACTCGCCTAATCCAGAAAATCAAATTTTGGAAAATAGCGAAAAATTTCCCACTGCGTCCATTGATTTTCATTGTAAACATTGTTTTTACAACGCCAGAGATACAAGATAAAACTAGTTTTTAGCTGATTGTAGTGTTTTTTCGATGCAGGTTCACCGATAGAAAATAGATTGATAGAAAAAAAGTCGATTTTTTAAATTTTGGATAAATGAGTTTTGAAGCTCATATCCTCATATATATGTGTATTGTATATATATCGAGAAAAAATACACTTGAACGACAGTGAAACATTTATTGGCTTTATCATCAGACTTTATCAAAAACTGCTTGCCGATCATTATGACATTTTTTTTAGCCTTGCTCTTATCTTAACACTTTTCTCGTGTCATTTATTTCTCCATTTAGATATTTTCTTTAGTTTTTTTTCTCTCGGTGTTTTTTTATGATTATCAAAGAACATTTGCGACACGGTGTAAAGCATTTTTATATTTTATGGCAGAGATACAGTTATGAAGCATTTTTAAATGCAGAATTATCAAGAAATAAGTTATGCATTTCATGGATTTCTGGAGTGAGTTCTACTATTCCGAATTTTACGACATTTTAGCAACAGATAATACAGATGAAGCGCTAGTGATATGTAAAAAAAAAAAAAAAAAAAAAAAATGTAATAAGTACGAGTTTGTTTTTTAAATAAGGGCTGTTTTGTTGTATACACTAAAAGGTGGTGCGCGGGCCGCAACGAGTGCTTGCATCATGTTCTGGCATTCTTTGGGAACAACTGTGCTTAGTTGCAGCTGTGTAGGTAACCTCTACGGCCTGTTTTTTTTGTGTCTTTAAAATGTTCAAGATTATCGAATCGCCCGTCCCATTCGAAGTACGGTCAGCATACACCCAGGAGTACACACTTCGAAAGCTACGCAGAGCGTTTCAAAACAAAAGACGCGGCATGCTGACAGAGGGAATTTTGCTTCTTCATGACAATGCAAGGCCTAATACCGCAGCTCAGACCCGAACTTCATTGAACTCTTTTGGCTGAGAAGTTTTGGACCCCCTCCCCCGACAGTTCACACTTGCGCCGAGCGATTTCCATCCTTTCCGCTATCTCAAACATCATCTCGGCGGCAACAACTACAACGATGACGAACACGTGAAAATGACAGTGACTTCTTTGTTATCAGAGCAGGCGGCAAGTTTCTATGAAGAGGGTATACAAAATCTAGTTGTACGGTATGATAAGTGTTTAAACAAACTTGGCAGTAATGTTGAAAAATAGAGAAATGTATGTAGAATCTGAAAATAAATTTCGTTTTTGAAAATTTTCTTTCGTTTGGTTTTTATTTTCAAACGTCCCTTACTTAAAAACAACCCTCGTATATAAGTGCACCTATGCAAAAAAACATCCGTCACCATGTTTTTACTTTCTTTTATCTTTACAAGAAGAAAGTATTGCATTCATGAAAAATTTCGACTTCCAGTTTTCGACGGATTAATACGTTTTAGAAGGTCCTGAACTCTATCTGACTATTTTTAGAAGATGTCTGTCTGTGAGTCTTTATGCTTGCAACAAAAATATTGTCGGCGCTCTATCTCAAGAACCAATGTACGAAATTTAATAAAAGTTTAGATTCAGTTAAAATTTGATATAAATTGGTGCTGATTAGTTTTGGTGTAAATCGCCTAAGAAGTGGCGCTGCTATGCTGCATTTTCCACGCGTTCCGCAACAGCTGTATCTCAAGAACTAATGCACAGTTTTCTTCAAATTTCAGGTTCATCTAGACGTTCACATAAATTGTTGTTGATTTGGTTTTAGTGTAAACCGCGCAACAGGTGGCGCTGCTATTGTACATTTTGCACGATTTCCGCAATAGGTCTATCTCAAGAACTATTGCAATTATTTCGATCAAACTTAAGATTCAATTAGACGAAATAAGTTGTTGCTGATTAGATATAGGTATAAATCGCCCAAAAGGGGTCGATGCTATGCTACATTTTTTAGGATTTACAAGATTTTAGCGAGAGTGTTATATCAAGAACTAATGCACGGAACAACATCAAACTTTGTATTCTGTTGGACGTTGACATAAGTTGGTGCTGATTAGGTTTTCATGTAAATCATATAAAAGATGGCGCTGCTATAATGCATTTTCCATGATTTTCACTATAGTTATAGCTCAAAAACTAATGCACGGAATTTTATCAAACTTCATATTCTGTTACACTTTCACATAAATAGATCCTTATTAGAATTGGGTGTATTCTGCCCAATAGATCTCAATTTTATTCTCTTTGGGTTGGGAATTTAGGTTGCAGGCATCTAAAAAAGTGGGTTCCAAAATTCAATGATTTGTTTGAGAAATGCAATGATTATATCTATTTTCTAAATGCACGCAATTCAACGAGCATATAGCTTTAGAATCCTTATGATTGGCATAGATTATCAGTTGATTTTGCCTTTGTGATAGCGAATTTTGAAATATTAACGTGTATAAGATAGAAGAAAGTTTTGGGATCCACATATCCAGGTAGTTTTATATATATACTAGCAGGATTCCCTCGATACTCTGGTCAGTATCTTCAAACAAACCTTGAAATAAATGAAATATATTGATGAATTTGAGCTTATGCTTTGAAGCAATATAGACTTTTACCTATGAGGTAGTGTCTTTCCGCATTCCATAAAACAATGCTCTTTCCATTTTCTATTCTATTTTCTAATGTATTAGACAAAATTTGGTTAGTTAAGGACCAACTCTGTTAGTTTATCATTTATAGCAGAATTAAGTAACGAAAGATAGTACGAAATGCAATGTACTAAACCCATTCACGAAAAAAGTATTTAACCAATAATGTAAGTGTCATTCACATGTTTCCAGTAGAACTTTTTAAAAAGGTCGATCTTTTATAATGAGATTCACCTGATTATAGATTTTTCCCATAATTATATAACAAACAACATACAATGTTATGTTACATACTAAAACCTTCTTTGAAAAATTGCCTAACAGTGCGAGTTCCATTAAAATTCATTCAAGTAGAACCTTTCCAGAAAGGCTAATTATTCACATCACATTTACATTTTATATAGACATTAGATTTGGTTAAACTCGCTGCACTTTGCCATAAGAAAAAACGGTTTTGAATGTACAGCTCATTATTGACCATGATCATTTATTATCTTTTATTATCCACTCAAATAATTTATTATATGCATATTAAACATTAAAAAGTATAAACGTCCCAAACCCCTTTTGAATGATATTGCACTAACCTAGGACGAATTTTCGTATGGAAAATGTTTATTTAACAAATGACAAATGCATCATTTCGGTTATGTGCATGCCTTCAGATTTGGAGCAGTATAATCCATTCCAGAACTGTCTGAAGTGAATAACTTATTTTTTGCTAACTCTGTATTACCATTATATAACGATTTATTTAATTAGAAAGCTAGCTTAGAAATTGTACTGTTATGATAGAACTAATTTTAATTTTCTATTTTCGGAGTTTATTTAATACTATTTTACATAATTTAAATAAGCATTACTTCCGTTTTTCGCTGTTGAGTGAAATATAATTTATTTTACACTGCAAATATTTTTGAAAATGTTTATACATAAATGTGAAAACACCAGCTGGTTTTTATTCCTAAGCAGAGTATGGCCGAATTTAATGCTGCAAATTTATTGAAATATTGTATATTAATAGTGACCAGTATTATGCGATCAATTTTGGTTCTATAAAATATCTTTGTAATATGAGATTGCCAATCGTTTTCAATATTGACTCTAGAATAATTAATTTTAGAACTTCATGTCTTACTAATAATATTTCACTAACATAAAATTACAAGTTATTTTCCATAATTAAGCGCAAAATGACTGATTTTACAAAACTTTTATTAAAATATTGTCTATAGAAGAACAATGTGATTTTTTTTCAGTTTTAATATAACGTTGCCATTCCATATTCAGGTAGACGAATGTCTGGTGAACTAGCTTTTTACAGCTATTTTTTTTTTAATATTTCTAAAATATTTATAAAAGATTTGTCCTGTTAATAGTACCAATTTTAGAATTTAAAAAATATCTATTATCTTCTCCTTAAAAAATTAAAATAAAGCATTCTATCCATTTGAACTATGTGAACATTTTCAAAGCAAAATAAGAGTATATTGCTATATATCTGTTTCAGAGAAATATCTTAGACAGGAGATTTTATGAAAATTAGGCCATATTCTGTTTAATTACATTAGGAAATTATGAAAAACTGTTGGGTGAAAAAATCTTTTTCACCCAAAAATGAAACTAGATATAAATGTACAAATCTCCAAAGTTTTATCCTGTCAGCAAACCAATTTTATTCAACTTTTACAATTTTTTTTATCAATGTAAAGGAATTTACGTTTTGGAAATAAATAATTTATATATATTTTAATATTAACCTAAAAGTTGCTTATATTTTTCCATAATTTTATGACTAGTATCTAAGACACATCGATATTTATGAAATAACTGCAAGTAAATTGAAAATATTTCGCAACTCCACAATCTTCAAAATAATGGTATTCTATTACAACCATATCTAATATTTTGCCAATATTGTTTCATAGTAGCAACACAGGGTGTCCTTACATTATACGACCAGTAATGGTGCTGTAAATATCTTTAGATTACGAGCTTCCCAATCGTTTTCCATTTTTCACTGTAGAATAATTAATTTTAGAACCTCAAGTCTTACTAAAAAATTCCTCAGTAACATAAAATTACAAATTAGTTTTCATCCTTAAGTTCAAAATGATTGATTTTACAAAATTTTTACTAAAATATTGTTAGTCAATAGAAGAGCTGTGTGATTTTTTTTTCGGTTTTGATGTAGCGTTAGCGTTAGCGTTTCATATTCAGCATGATGAATTATCTGCTGCACTATCTTTCAACAGTTTTATTTTATTATTATTATTTTTTAATTATTCTCAAACATTTGGCTATTTAACAGTACCGAAATTATAGTTAAAAAGATATATCAGTCTTTACAAAGTCAGAATTAATTAAATTTTAAATCCAAGTCTTTTCAAATAATAGTAACTTTTAAAGTTTTTAAGATGAAGAAATTAAATTTACAGCATAATGAAAGGAAAATAATAAGTGTTTCTACGTTGTCTGCAAACAGGAATGTAATTCAAGTAATACCGCAATACCGTCGTATACCTTCTATATTTTTTAAGAACCTCCGTATGTCCTCTATTTTTCATGTAAAGCTATAGTGTATACCCTCTGCCTATAGCGTATACCCTCTGGTTATTTTACAACTACAGTGCTGTCTGTTAATCTCAATGTGTGTTTAGTCAGCATCATTGGAGGGTAGGCAAAATAGCACCAGGTATTTCACTCTTTGATGCCTATATATCTTACCCCTGAGATTGGTATAATACGTCTTTAATTTAATACCACATAAAATAAAGCAAATGGTGTTATGCCATGATAAAATTGAGAAACCGTCAATCTCGTGTTATCATGAACAAGGTTATTATTATTATTATTATTATTATTTAGGTACTAGTGCTCTAGTGCTAAGACTCAATACACTGCTTCTTCATTTATTATTCATCAAGGAAACCTAAAAAAAACCCATTATTTTTCTGTTCATTATATGTCGTAAATTTCATTCATCTATTTTTAAAACTTTATGAATTTCTATAATAGACTAAATAAATTATAGACACCCTATATATTCTAAAAATTCTCAATAGCAGTTCAGTAAATAATGGAAAAATAGCAACAGTATAATGATGTGGTTGGTGTTAAGCTGTAGTAATCATTTGGTTTTTAGATTTTCAAAATACCGTTTTACACTTTCAAATCATCTAAATGTCATTCATTGATTTTTTATAAAGAAAATTACATTTCCTTTGTATGTAAATATGCATACAGAGTAGAGGAACAATTAATTAACGAAAACTTAATAAATTACCTATTAGTGACGATGTAACACTCTCTCCAAAATACTAATCCATATTATGCTTAGTCTGTTGAACAAAATCCTTTAAAACAGGCTTTTCTGCTGCAGAACATCATTTTAATTAATCAATGATTTCAACAACATTGTACCCTTTTTGATTCATGTTTGCTTTACAAGTTGTGTCAACGAAAGCGTAAATTTATAGTAATTTATCGTATGTCTGCAGTCAATTTTAAATTTCTCCATTTGTAAAGTTGTTTGTTTTCAAGTTTCAACATTGCTATGCATTTTAAAAACAGTTTTACAGGACATTATATTAATTAATGGGAGAGTTTTACATTTAGTGTAAAACTCTTTATGATTTGATTATGCTTTATAGACTGTGTAAAACAAAGTATATATTTATGGTAACTTCCTGTACGTCAGTTTGAAATCTTTCATACATACATATGCAGGATTTTATTTCTATTTTTAAAATGTAACACTGCTATATATTTTAACAACAATTTTATCCTCTTTCATGATTTAAGTAATGTTATTATGGAAAAGTTGATTTTTTAAAGTTAATGATTGCTTTCAAAAACAGAATTTTTAATGTATTATTTTAGTTATGGTGCGTATTTAATGCTTGTCATTAACTTATATTTATTATAATTTATTTCAGTAAATATTTAATAGTTTTTGTTCTACAATTTCGTGAAACTATTTTTCAAACTTTTATTTATTTAAAAAAATTAATTTAAAAAATATTTTCCCAATGAAAAATGCAGAAATATCTTCCTTTAACCCCTTGAAGTGGTCATACACTATAGTGGTTGTGTACCCCTTAATTTTTATCAAAATTTGTCTAGATTTTTTAAAATTTTCTTTTATAGCATTTGAAAAAAAAAATTGCATTTATATAGGAAAACTTTTCAAAAATTCTGGTGGGTATTCCGCATTTTACGAACACAATTTCGTGAAAGGGTGAAACCTTATTAGGATACCAATGTTGCAGGCTAGTTCCATGAGTACTTGTAGTGTAAGTCACATGCTACGATTTTTGCCTACCAGCATTTTAGAACGGAAAAATGCGACTTATTTTATCGAAGATATCTCATTAATTGAATAAGAGGAAAAACTTTTCGAAATTAACGGTGGCCAACAAGCATAGCAGTTATCAGCTATGTGACTTACACTACAAAAGCCCATGGAACTAGGCTACAATAATTTCATATTTCGTTATGTTCCAAGTTTTATTTTAGTGTTGAATGATAATTTTTTAACTGCTTTTTTCTATTTTTACAGGTAAGTGAATCTGATTCATTTATTTAAATATATGAATAATACATCTGCAAAGAAAGGTAAGATATTTAAAAAACTAAATTTGCATGTAATATTTTCATTATATATATTTAAGTAACTGCGATTACAGCTTTTTTTTAACCATATACTTTGTTTTCTCTGAAATGTTACTTATTTTTCAAAACTAATTAATACTGTTGTTAGTTTGTGAACAAGTTTTGTGAAATTTAATACTCAATCTCCAAACCCGAAGGTTAGTAGGATGCAAAGTCCTAAGGTCCGAATGTCCAAGGGAAATATTATTTCAACAAATACAATGAATCTAGAATAGAACACATTTACATGCAATACAAATACAATACAATTGCAAATAAAGTGCGTTCAATAAGATAATGATAACCTAGGTGATTTTTCAATTCAAAAGTAACTTGTTTACACAAAGTAGGTTATCAAATAAAAATTGAATGGGTACATTAATATTTTAACAAAATAAATTATCCTTAATAGCAAAAAACATCCAATGCAGAAAAGGTTAATTAAAAAGGAGAAATATTGAATAAATGAATATTAACCGCCACCAAAATTATTTTATAAACGAATAGTAAAAATTTAATATTCTAAAACTGTTATTTAATCTATTAGCAAAGTTTGGTTTTAAAATCAAAATGAGGAAATTTTGTTTTGATGTCATCGTGCGTAAAATGGGATGGCTTTAGAGAACTGGTTATCATGTACAATAATATGAGTTGAGTGAAATTTTGAACAAATAACGTGCATACACTTGTTCCTGTGTAAGTTATATTGAATGCAGCAACTTTAGCCAATGAGCACACATCTTTACTGGGCATAATCATTTATCAATGGCTATTGAAGTCACTCTAACATGGCATTCATAGTTATTAAAAAAGTGAGTGTTATACATTCAATAAAAAGGAAAGTACCATAATGCACATATATTGCGATTAGAAGCCATTAAAAAAAAAATCCTAGTAAAATTCTGTGAAGATTCTTGAAAAAGGCTTCAAATATTTTTGGTGACTTTAGTATTTCTTGCTCTGTAAATTTTATTAATAAGTTAAAACGAAAATCATAAAAAAATTGTAATATTAATGATTATTATTATTGTTAAATAATGATTCATTATCATACAATATTGAATCTAAACTAACAGAAACAAACAATCATATTTATTTTTATTATTTAGTAAGCAAATAATCTTATCTCTAGTCCGCCCACACTTATATTTTAATTTTAAAAAAATGAAGGGAATGTGCCTTTTAAAAATTATTTATAAGCATAAGTAACATGCTCCAATCGATAAAAATATTATTAAAAAATAATAACTGCAAACTGAGAGAAAAACAATGAAATTTGATATCCGTTTTGGTTTTTCCCTTGCAAACCTCTGCCATTTATTTATTTATATATTTTTTTACTCTTTCTTGCATTTAAATTTTCTCACGCATAAGTATGCACACTAAAACCAAAAAAATTGTCATCTAATGACTAGTTAAATGTCCGTAGGCCGATATACGTTTAAAAATTTGTGTAAAATAATGTTTGTAGCTCTTCGCTAACGTGCTTTTATTCTAGTTTACAATTTTTTACCAGTTCAAACTTTTCTACTCCCTTTCTAATATTATTCTTTACTGGACAATATTTTTTTCTAAAACATCATTAGTTTATCTTATAATGTAAGACCATTTACTTCATTTCCCCACTAAATCTTATTAAGAGTTTTAAACACTGAAATAAAACTGGAAGAAATGCTAAATTATTGTACTGAATCTCACTTCAAATATATATATATATATATATGTGTGTGTGTGTGACTTACTAATTATGCAAGTATACCGCATTAAAAAAAAAAAAAAAAAAAAAAAAAAAAAAAAAAAAAAAAAATCATGCCTCAAGAATACATTACGAGACACTTTCCAACACATTCAGAATAATGTAACAAAACTGTACCGTTTAAAATATTAAAATATTACGTCTAATTAAATCATATAAAAACACATAACACATTTCAAAACCCAGTTTCAGCTGTTCCCATACACATTCGGAAAATTATCCATTTTTTTTCAGCATCCCTGTATATGTTATATACATTTGATACTATTAACTACATGCATGCCAAAATTTAGTTCATTTAAGAGATACATATACTTCAGTGGAAAATTTACCTTCTGCAATTTCCTCTAATAAGGAGAACGGTACGTGAATACTTTTGTGCATCCCTGTATTTGAGGTATAGAATTTATATATAACGAGTAAGATGCAAACAATTAATTAAATTTTAAAGCATATACCGAATTTTAAATCGTGCACTCCAGCAATTATTATTCAAAGACAGTACCGTACTATAACCGATTTATTTTGTGTGTCCCTGTAAATGAATAAAAAAGGTTATGAATGCCCTGTTCTAACGTGGTCGTAGTGAAATTACGTGATTTATATCCGTTTCAATACATTTGAAATAGCGTAATGTCATTAAAATTCTCTGCAAACAATTTTCCCCATATACAATAATGTAATTAAATACTTTTGAGTGATCCTGTAAATGAACGATTAATCCTACATGCTTCATATACAATACCAAACATGCCTTGGTGACCCTAAATAACCATCATCAATTTCATGAAAATCAGAGTATATTTACGAGAGTTAGAGACAGACGGACAGACAAATTGAATGTATAACCACTTTTCAACTTTGTTGGAGAGTGTTAAAAATCGTAAAATTTTAATAGAAATATGACTAAAAATTTTTGCGTCAATTCTGAATTTAAAGATTCAAAAACATTGGTATGTACGCCACGAATACTGCTATCTCTACCATAATCATTGAGACATATAGATGTTGACCAATTGTCTACCTTGATTCTCCAAACAATAAATCATAATTCATCATGCATCAAAAAAACAAATCACCTGTATGGCATCAATGTTAATAAGATGTTAAACTTAAATATTAGTGATGCATTCTTTATACTAACAATACAGTGAATATATTTGTGCATTGTTGGTAATATTATTATATCACAAATATTTTTAATGTACCATTAAGGGGACAGTGGCGTTTAAAATCCTTAAAAATATTTTTTTTTTTTTTTTTTTTTTTTTTGTAAATTTCACGTTAAATATTATTCAAGTGTACATTATATATGCATTATGGCATGCATTTATCACAAAAACATTTAAAAAAAAATTATTTATGAGAAAAAAATGGAATTTTACGCGTCGTCTTAGAAATCTTCTAAATGCCCCTGCGTCTTCCATATGAATGAAAATCCCCAATTTTTTTTATAAAAGTTTGGTTTATATATAGAAATAAAATAGAGCATCGAATTTTATATATTTGAATTTAAAGGTTAAAAGAAATAAAAAATTTTGAAATTTTTTCGAAAATTTTTCAAATTTTTTCAATTTTTTAATTTTTTTTGTAAATTTTATCTTAAATATTATTCAAGGGTACATTATATGCATTATGGCATGCATTTATCGCAAAAAAAATTATTTTTGAGAAAAAAAATGGAATTTTACGCGTCGTCTTAGAAATCATCGAAATACCCCTGCGCGTTCCATATCAATGAAAATCCCCAATATTTTTTACAAAAGTTTGGTTTATATATAGAAATAAAATAGAGCATCGAATTTTATATATTTGAATTTAAAGGTTAAAAAAATTTTTTTTTGAAAAATTTTGGAATTTTTTCGCAAAAAATTTTGAAATTTTGAATTTTTTTTAACCTTTAAATTTAAATATATAAAATTCGATGCTCCATTTTATTTATATATACAAACCAAACTTTTATAAAAATATTGCGGGTTTTCATTCATATGGAAGATGCAGTGGGCATTTCGAAGATTTCTAAGACGACGCGTAAAATTCCATTTTTTTTCTCAAAAAAAATTTTTTTTTAATTTTTTTGTGATAAATGCATGTCATAATGCATATAATGTACCCTTGATTAATATTTAAGGTGAAATTTACAAAAAAAAAAAATTTTAGGGATTTTAAACTCCACTGTCCCCTTAATAAATATAATATTAAAATAAAAATTAACTTAATATTGCCATTAATTGAACATGAGTAAAACCTAGAAATGATTTAAAAGAAGAAAGTAAAACAAATATAATACCTTTTTTCATTGCACTGCATTTGGCTATAGACATTCTTAGAAATTTTTTTTTCAGAAAAGAAAACCAAATTCTAATTTGATGGGAGATCTAAAACGTTAAACAAAGTATCAGATCGGACTGTGCAGGATTGAACTTTTGGGCATATTTTTCATTCTGTTCATATCCCTCAAATGTTAAGACACTAAACACTAGTCTGCGTAAATCCTTAACTGACGAGGAGATGTGATTATAAATGTATTGTATTATACGCAGGGAATACGTAGTTACTTTTTATTAACATATGTTGGATAATTGCACCATGAAAAATTATAAATAAGAATGTATTCGTTAAAACACATAAAACTGCTAAATGGTACATATATATGAACTTGTAGCACATAAATATGATGATAAAAAAATATCTACGTTTCGAACTGCATTTGCCGTTGTCCTCAGGATAATCTCAAGATTTTACTTTGAGGACGACTGCAAAAGCAGTTAGAAACGCAGATATCATGTTTTTATTATCATATTTATTTGTACAAGTTCATGTAAAGGTTCATGTTTTGTGTACCATTTAGTAATTTTACATGTTTTTACGAATATATTCTTATATATAGTTACTTTTTGTTACATGCTATTTGATTCAATAATTTGTGTTTTACTAAAAATTTCTATTTCTGAAATAAATTCACATAATTACTGGAAAAATGGATGAATAACATTCTATAAAAAATTGAAGATCGGAGGGTAAAGTAATTCATATTTTGTTTCGAAACATTGCTTCCGTGTAGCATTTTAAAATCTAAGAAAACGAATTTATAATAAAAAATGAAGTATATTTTCACTAAAATATCACAGGAAAGTTTATATCAAATATTTTTCATGGAAGATGCAAAATATTTTTAACGCTTTTTAAAATTAATTTGAGCCCAATAGTTAGGGCATGAGCCGCAGTATATTTCAAACATATATTTTTCTCCTTTCCTTCTCTTTCATTTAGATCATGAATATCAGACATAATTCGAAAAGTATACAATGAAGTCTTATTAATTTTCTTCTTTAAAATTCCACGCATGCGTTACTGAATAAACACGTAATGAATAAAATTTTTAATTTGGGAGGCTTTATTCACCTTTCACATTTTATGTTAATAATTTCTACTGCGTCTGGGAATTTATAACATTAACGAAGTAATTTCTCGCGTCTACGGATGAATAGCAAATAAACGACTTCCTGTGTAACTTGATATAATTTCCTTTCCCCGTTCATTTATTATAATTGCAGTGAATGTGTTGGGCGCTAAGTAATAGTAATTTGCATAACTATTAGAGAATAAAGTTTAATACACGTTGCTTGTATTTATTTTAGAACGTCTTTCTTAATTAGGAAACTTAATTTATAATTTGTTGAAAATTGCATAGTTATTTGTGAATATTTCTTAATTTATAGACCTTTTGGACTTTTGAAATACATATTTCTTGACTTTCAAAAATGTTTATATATAAGCGCAAGCTCAAAAAATTCCATTCTGTTAACTATTTGATATTTTAAATAAGTAATTGTTCATAAATATATACCTTCTGATTCAAAATAGTTATAATCGCGGTTACCTGTTACCCCAAAAATCCTAAAAAGGCACATCGCAATGCAAAATGTATTGAATTGAAATACAGTTTCCAGATACAGGAATTATTTTACATATTGTAATGCATAAAGGCTTTATATGCATTAAAAAAACTTAAGTTGCATTTCGAAAACTGTTGCTCAGTTCGAAAAAAGATATAATAAAAATAATAATAATGATAATAATAATAAATCCGTGCTCTACACTGAAATATTTACTAATATATGGGAACGTTCATTTGTTACTCTTTTGACTATTAGAGCAAATTTTCATAAGTACTTCCAATTTTTTTATTACAAAATACAATTAAGATAAAAATTGATATAACAGCTAAATACCGTTGTTTTCCATGCACGTAACATGTATCTAATTTGTAACAAAAAGTATTTTACTTGTCTATATATTAAATAAAAAAATATATATATATACTTTTTGTGACACTGTGGTCACAAGAGTAATAAAATTTTGATTTATTATATAGACAAGCAAAATGCTTCCTGTTACAAATTAGATAAATTTTATGTGAGTGGAGCACAATGCTATTTAACTGGTTATATCAATTTTTATTTTAATTACATTATGTAATAAAATAATTGGGAGCACATATAAAAATTTACAAGAGTAACAATGGACGTTCCCATATTGTACAATGATAACATTTTTCGAACACATATTTGGGAGATTTTCTAATTAAATTAGCTTAAATGAACTGCCCATATATTGACTGTTTTTAGGTGCGTTCGTAATTATATAAATGCGTAGCACCTATAGTCATCGTTCGGTCCGTCTGTCTGTCCGTCCGTCCGTCCGCATATAACAGAGCAAAAACTACCCAACCGAATGGTCTGGTATTTCAAATTTACAATTGTTGCAAAATTTTGTCGAGTCATTTCAAATTTTATGAAAATCGTATGTATAGTTTAATTACAGGGACAGTTAAAAGTTTTCCGTTACATTACGGCCAATGGAAAAAAAAATATTTCAAGAGCATTTTAATGATGTTACACTCTTTCGAACAGAATGAAATTGATATGCACTTATGAAGTGCACTAAAATATACATTCAGTACAATATGCGGTCCAAAAAATATTTATAAAACTAGGTATAGTACGAACGCACCTCATTTGCCATGTTTGAAGTGCAATTTAAACTTGTTTTTCGTTTAATTGATTATAAACAAAAGGATTTTAATAAATTTGTGTCTTAGAGGCATTTGAAATAATTTTAGAATTTTTATTGTCCCGCCTTTCCTATTTATAAAATATGATATATTTAAAATAAGTGTGATGTATTATTTCTCTCATTTTATTATGTAAAATTTGAAAAAAAAATTAACTCATAAAAGTAATTTCTGCACGTTTTATACTTATCTTTTGTATTGCTTATCGAATCTTCTAGCAAGGATATAAATTATTAAACTAGAAAAAAAAATGACTAAAAGAAAATTTTATATTTTCTAAAACTTATGATTTTAATGCAGGAATAAAAATAATGTTTGCATTTTTAAAAAATATAATTAACAGTTTTATGCTTTACTTACTCGTGCAAGTCCGAGCTGGAAACTCAGTTTTAGCAAATAATTTTTATATGTTTAGTCATGAGTTTCTATTACTATATTTTTGTTGTACAGTTTCGATTTTGTATCCGATAAATTCTTCAGGGGGGGGGGGGGGGAATTATAGAATTCCGGGGGGAATTGCACTTTTTGACCATTGAAAACACAAAATCTCAAACGTTCCCGGGGGGGATGTCACCCCATCCCCCCCCCCCCCCCCCAGCCACCCACTGAATTCAACACTGATGCGATATGCAGCATCAATCAGACAGATAATCCAAACGCTGTAATTCATTGAAAAAAAAAAAACTTACACCAAATTATCGGAAAACGAAATCTTTCCAATTAAAAGACATATCTTCAATATCCATACATTAATTTGAAAGACGGGTTAGGACAAACATACACACACAAAAGAAATATAAATATAGAAGGGACACATATATGTACAATCGAATTCTACAGAATTTTATACCAGCTGAATAAATGTAAAAATTGAATTTCATCTTAAGAAATTCATTTAATGAGAATGCTTACTTTCAGAAAAATAAACTCAAAAAGAATAATGACTGCTTAAATGAAATGCTATTGAAAAAAAGGGAACAAAAGAATTCGTTTGAAAATATTAGACCTCATTTGAATATTTTTTTTTCTTTCGTATCATAAAGGCTATTGTTTGAATGCATTTGATATACTTACTAGCTCTTATACAATTTCAAAAGGGTAATTAGTAGCCATTGGAAGTGGTTGTAATGATCAGAAACGAGCAGAGTAATCAAGTGCCTTTTCAAATATTAAGAGGTACTTTAAAACAAAAAATCAGATCCCTTTTATTTATTGAATTTTCTTCTTTTTTTTTCTAGAGAAAGAGCGCTAACTATTTTTTATTTGCTAAAAGAACCTTGTTAATAAAAATTACTGGGCAGTCTAATTTCGAAAGATTACACACACACACAAAAAAAAAAAAATACATTTTTTTTAGCGGCAGGGTATTTTTTTCTTTCAGATAATCTTCGAAGCGCTGTTATACATATTGTACAGTTTGTACATTGTACATATAGCATATTGTATAATGCTATATGTATAAGTATGAATTTATATTGCACGTACTGCAAATATTTGTATTAGAGTTGAGACGATCTCAGACCGAGCCAGAGATCGGGGCCGAAATGAACTCGGGTTCGATTTTTATGCCAGTCTTCGGTTCGAGCAGGTTCATAGTTAAAATTTTATTTATTGAAAAAAAATAAATAAAACACAATTTCCTATTTTAGAAACAAAAATATAGGCTAAAGGAGTTTTACAATCCATTAAAAAAAGTTTGAAAGGGAAATTATTGATGGGATATAAGGATAAATATTCCATCTGATTCGTAAGCTTTGACTCGGTTAGTAACATAAAGAATTAGTGGGATACCCCTCGTCTATCCCGCTTTCTGTTTGAAGACCTTTTCCAGAATTAATGGAAAACAAAACTCATGTCTTTCTACCATGATAGGTTACTGGACATGAAAATCACGAAATGTTGTCATGAGGGAGTACTTAGGATTTATACTTATTTCTTTGTAAGATGAGATTTTTAAACTTAAAAAGAATTTTTAAACAATTTTATAATGCTATTAACAATTTATTAATGTATACTTTTTATATCACACTGTCAGAAAAAAAATGTAAATTTTTGAGCCTTTGCTGTTCAGTTCTCACGGGCAACAGCCTTATTTGATGAAAAACGGTCTGATCCACTAAAAAAATACGGTACGACCCCATACATTTTCCTCCGCCAGGGTGTAACCTTTCGTTATAGTCGTGTTTCGAAAAAGTAATGTCAGTTAACTGCGATCGTAACATATTTTTTAACCCGCCAAAAAAGCGATTTTGTGATGATTATCTAACGTGCTACGGAACAGTAAGTAAAGTGCTCTTGTGTATTGAAGTGCATTATACCTTTGTACCTTAAAATTACGGGTTTCACAAAATGATGGGCATGGATCTTTTTTTACGGGGTATGACTGGAATCTCTGCTTCCGGCCTCTATTTTATCCGGCCCTTATTTTACAGGGGTATTTTTACATACTTAGAAAATTAAGGGCAATCTACATATTCATGCAGTTCTAGCCCATCTGTTACGTCAATGGTAAAATCAAAAACCACCAAATACGGCACGACCCCATACATTTTATTCCGCTAGTGTGTACGCGTGACACAAAATGATGGGTACGTATTCCTTTTTTTACGGGGTATGACTGGAATCTCTGCTGCCGTCCTCTGCCCGTAAATATTTTTAACAGTGCAGACTTAGACACTGATAACACAATTTTGTTTTTGTCACGGATTTCAAATCGTCCAGCTCTGGGCTTTTTAAATTTAAAAAAAAAGTCTCCAAATAATTTTAAAATGCTACTGACAATTTCTACTGTGTGCTTCTGGTATCAAGCTCGGTCTCTGATAACACAAAATTTTTTTAGCACGGATTTCAAATCGTCGAGCTCGGCCTTTTTAAATTAAAAAAATTCTTAAAACAATTTTAAAATGCTATTAACAATTTTCTACTGTGTACTTCTGATATCAGGCTCGGACTCTGATAACACAATTTTTTTTGGTCACGGATTTCAAATCGTCGGGCTCGGGTTCCAAAAAAAAAGTCCGAAATCATCTCTAGTATGTACGTAAGTCGTATTTACTTAAAATGAATGCATGTACGTACGGGAGAAATACTATATGCAAGCTTGGAAGTAAATAGTATTAAATATCGAAATAAAAAATATTAACGAATGGAGATACTAGAAAAGTATTAATTATCTTAAGCACTCTGACCTTTAAATAAAATGTGTCAATATTGCAATGTTTAGTTTTTTAATTTATTTTCCTAAAAACGAAATTTAATGGACTTAAAATTCTATTTTGTATTTGGAATGAAGTTGATATCGAGTTCTGATGAAACCTTCATTTCTATACAGAGTTTATCCAAGTTAGTTGTGCAGTATATATATAAGTTTACAGTATCTGGTGATGGGATATTCGTAAATTATAGATACTTTGATTAAGTAGCTCAACATTAAACACAAGCTGTTGAACACTGTTTAAACTTTTGTTTAAATGTCCTACATCAGTGCCGTGTAGATTTTTCTGTGATTGTTAACAAAGATTCAAACTGCCCCATAGTGGGACGTTTTGATGATCTAGGTGGACAAAATCCATTTTTTCGATTGTCTCGGAATTTGACAAAACCGCGTGTACTGATAGCTGAATGTCTATATTTTCGAGATTCGATTAATTGTGACCGTAAAGTATGAGGGAGTTTCAAAAGTTGTACTAGCTTCCTCTAAGTTTGAAAGCACGTCGTGGCTATTCTGTTTGATTTGAAACCTCGAGTTTGTTGATCTAATGTCACAGGTTTGTCAAAGTCAGATTTAACACATTTTTGTTTGAAAATAAGCGATATTAAACCAGCTTTACCACTTTTTTCAAAGGCTGAAATTCTGGATGATCCTTGATGTTGTTTACAAATTTCATTTTTACTTTTAGCTAATTATTCAGCATTATTCAGCAGGAAGCATTTTTTTAAATCAAAGTGTCATTCCTAAAGTATTGAAAAATTAAACAAACTCCTGCAGATAGCTGAGATCAGTAAGTTTTTATTAATAAACAAGTATCATATTAAGTTCCAGTGCATGTGTGTATGTTTAGATCAAATCTTGCAAGTCAAATTTAAATTACTTTTAATTATCCTATTGAGCCGAAACAATGGATACATGTGTAATTTGAATGATAATACAATATTATTATGATTTTATTATTATGATGAAGACAATTTTATTATGATGAAGAACGTAGAAGTTTGTTTAGAATACTGTTTCTACAGGGCTTCACAAAAATTTAGATTAAAACTTTCAAGTTAATTTTAAACCAATTTCCATAATCTGATTGAGCTGAAACTTTGCTCAGGATATGTAATTCTGATGACAATGCAAACAATATTATAATTTATGGAACGTAGCAGTTACGCTTTTTTTTTTTTTTTACAGCGTCACATAAAATATTAGTTCAAATCTTGCAAGGCAATTTTAAACCATTTTCAATTATCTGATTTAGCTGAAACTTTGCCTACATATGTTTTTCCGCTGACAATTCTATTAAATTATAATTTGGAGAACGAAGAAATTATGCATTTTTTACAGGGCCACACAAAATTCACGGAAAGATTCTTGCTAAAAAGCAAAAATTTTAATTACATTTCTACAAAACTACTTTAGGTTATTGAGATACACAATAGCATTTTTCAAATTGAAAACAAAGTGCGTAACAGTTGTATTTCTTTTACATGGACTCATAAAAAATTCGAATACATTACCGTGTATATGCAGAAATTTTATATCAAATTGAATAAAATTTATATGGGTTATTTATTCACACAACAGCATTTTTTTAACCGAAAATAATTTTTGTAGCATTTATATTTTTTACAGGGTACCACAAACCATTAAAGTTTTTTTTAATATAATTTTATTAAAAAAAAATTTATTTTTCTGGATGACTACACAAATTTCTCGAGAAATTCTGAGTAGACAAAAATACAAAAAAAGAAATAAATGTTAACTTACGTGTGTGCATTAAATTGTTTTTTACTTAATTGTAAAATAAGTATGTTTAACGCATTATTTGTAATTCATTATATAGGGTGCCCACTAAAGTCCTTCCAACGCTCTTAATTGCCGAACGGTTGCAGCTATACTCATAAAAGTGGTGTCTAGGTATAGTAAAGTAGCTATGTTCTACCAGATAACACCGGTTCCAGCGTCACCTAGTGCAAAACAGCTGGCTTAGTATTCCTATCTCGAAAACGAGATTCATGCTCAGAACGAGATTCATTTAGCATTCATGTTCACAAAGTGTCCTTTCAAACTAAATCGATGATGCTCTACACATTTGTCATTCACTTTTATCCCATATTTCGAACTGTTTTCGCGATAGCAACGCTAATGCCGCCATTTTGCACCAGGTAGCGCTATAAGAGGTCTCATCTAGTAGTTCATAGCCTCTTTACTATATCTAGCTACCACGTTTATGAATATAGATACAGTCGTTCGGCAGTTAAGAGGGTGGGAACGGACTTTAGTGGGCAGCCTGTATTTTTAATTTAAGACGTTGTTAAATAACGAAATATTTATCACTGTTTGAGTATTTTATTAGTGATACATTCAAAAAACACCAAAAACTAATTAAATTTCAACGAAATAATTTTGTTCACCTAGATCATCAAAACGTCCCACTGTGCGCCCTCCATATGTCTTTGATGTTTTTGAAGGTCCAGATTTGGGGGACTTTGCCGCTGAACCTCATGCATCAAATTTAACCCTGTTGAGATTAATGATCAGTCTTATCCATAAGGAAGTGTTAAATGCTTACACGCGTACACAATCGACCTTTTCAGTTTTCTAATATTGCTTTATAATTCACTTCCTTTGTAAATTACCTTAGTGCATTCTCAATGCATAAAAAGCAAAATTCAGTAAAGTCCGGAATGTACGCTGATTTAGGTGACGCAGCAACTGCGGATAAGCAAATTCCTGGATAATCCGCAAACTGGCCACAAAAGAACACAAGTCAAAACGAAATTGCTTTGGAACAATTTTCATTTATGCTAGGGGGCCTACATGTACAATTATAACTTTAAAATAAATTCTTTATTAACAAGTTTGTTGGTTTACTTTGTCACAGAAGATAGATCAACACTGTTTGTTTTGAGTTAAAAACCTCTTCTTTATTTGTCATTGTAGTTTTTTTGACAACACTTTGTTACAAAGTGATCATCGTCTTTTTCCTACAAATATTGAACGAGCCCGTCAATGCGTGCAAGAGCTACCTTGTAGCTCACTTGCTTCTTCGGCTTTTCCTTTTGTTCCACACTTTCTTCCGAAACTATACCTATTGCTCCACCTATTATGCTCCACCTAAGATGTTGAAAGCCTTGAACATTAGCATCTCACTTAAACCCCTTACACTGACAGATTTCATTAAATTAGCCAAATCCTAAAGTGAAACCCCTTCTTCTTCCGCAGACTTTAAAAAAGTAACTTATAAAAGACTTAGTAAAACTTTTCTCAAAATTTTACTAACAAAGATTGCTTAACTGACTCCCAAGTACTATTTATGTCATAAATGCTGTCAAGAATCGTGTAATATTTTCAGAAGGTGCGAAGATCATTTCCCTCGTCAATGTTTTTTTTTTCGGCGAGTTTGCGGTATATTTATTCTTTAAAAGAATCTTTAAAGGAAGGAAGACCGAACGCGGATAATCCAGAAATTACTATAATAATAATAATAATAATAATTAGCTAATAACTAAGTATACTGATAGAGGAATTTAGTATACTGATAAATTATTTACCTTCTTTTGGTATATTTTTTTCCAGAGTCTAATTATTTGCCAAAGAAGATTTTTGGAAGTAAGTTTATTCTTTCATATGTAGACCCTTAGAAATTTTCAAGAAAACAACATCCGTACTGACTTCCATGATATGTTACCCAAAGTAAAAAATAAATAAAATATTTAAATTCACCTAATTTAGGTGATAAAAATAAAATATTTAAATCTTAATACAGTTAACGATGGTTTTGCAGAAATACAAATTTCACAAGAAAGTTCTAACAAAAGCGATATTTTTTAAAAAAAAAGTACTTTTTTTTCTACTCGATGATTTGAAAATTGAAATTGTGCGTTTTTTAGAAGTTAAAACAAATTGCAGTAAAAGCGAAATTTATGAGTTATCGTTGCCCCTAGCGTTACTCATGGACTCTATTTTGCTTTATAATCTACATTTGGAAGAAAGAAGTTTTTTATCTTAATTAAATATTAATATTAAATCAGTTATTTGATAAAATCAAAACACTATATTACTAGTGCCGTGAAGGAATTTTCACCTTGTTATTAATATAAAAAGTTAAAACCAGCATAAAATTACTTAAAAGTGCCAAGATTTACAAAGATGTTATAGCCCAGAAGTAAACACAGAAGATCAAAAAAGCTTATCCTATATTGGCATGACATCTCGGAAATTTAAAGAAAGGATAAAAGAGCATTTATCTGATATCAAATTTTACAAACCACGTACAGCTTTATCCAGATTGCATCAGAAAGAAAATATTAAGATAGACTTCTAAAAAGCTAAAATTATCATTCCTACATCTAACCATTACTCTTTAATAATCCGTGAATTCATTGAGATTTTGCTTAGAAATGATACTGTCTGTAACGATGTCCTTTCGTACACTATTCCCGCTATTTGGTTTAGCATTCTAGTTATTTCGAGAGATCCTGATAATATGACTTAATATTTTATCTCCCCTCCTCCCCCCCTTATTTCGGAGCAGTAGACTAGACCTCGCTTGCACATGCGTACTCTTTCGTCTTGTTTTAAGTGTGTTTTTGTTGTATTCCAGTTAGTCACATTGTTTTTCATTGAAAATGAACGAGAGTTCGTTCAGAAGATGTCGGGATATAACATCTTTGTAAATCTTAGCACATTTTAAGTAATTTTATGCTGGTTTTAAATTTTCAGTTATTTGAGATGGACATTTTTAAATTATAATACTTTTACAAAAAGATAATATTTTAGGGTAAGTATACCCGTAATTTTGTTTTCAAAGATCAATTCTATTCCACAATCTGTTGTAAAGCTTTTCTTTCTGGAGAAATAATTTTGTCCTTAAAGTATTAAATTTGTCCGAAGGTATTATACCATTTCCATAATTTTCTCGCATATGCTTATAAGAAGTTTACAACTGAAATAAATTTCCAAGTAATCCAACTTAATGACGCTAAAATATTTTAAAAAAATAAATAATATAATGTATAATATTTTGAATTTTACACTACGATCTCTGCTTCTATAAATTGGTAAAATCTTAATAGAAATTGATTTAAAATTTTCGCGGCGGCACACGAGTTTTCTGACAGCAGTTCTGTTGAGGACGACTGATGCAATGTATGAAAGTCCGTTTTAACGCTTTAATAGTGTTTATGAATTCGGTTTATCTATCGACCATCTGCCATCTGTCTAGGGGATTTGATCATTATCTCATTTTGGATTTTTTATTTTTAACCGAGTTATTTTCTTCTGATGGACTGATGGCTTCCATTATTGTGAAACAACCATTATAAATGAATTGTTAGGTGAAAATAAAAGAGCAGTTGTAAAAAGTTAGAATTCTGATTTTCTTGCCAGAATGGGGGAAAAATGCCATAATTGTTTTTCAAAACCCTCCTGAATTAACAAATTTTTTGCATGTTACTCTTTGTGTATAAATTCTATACCTGGTATACAGAGCCGCACAAAGGAATTCACACACCACTCACCTTATTAATCGAAATTTCTGAAGGGAAATTTTGAACTGAGATATGTATTTCCTAACTGAACTAAATTTTTGCATGGATGTAGTTTATAAACACAAATCTATATGTCCACGGACGGACATAAGTTGAAAATTCTTAGGCGCCAGGAAAAATTCTTAGGAGCCAGCTTTAAGAATCATTTCTCTGACATTAACGCATTCACTGCAAAATAGAACACTGGCTACTCATAATCGTATTTGGCTATTTTTAAGTGATCTATTTGTCATTTTGCAGTGAACAAGTTAACTATTCTATAAAGAAAAATCAAACTGAGCAAAAATATTAAGTTAATACCACTTTTACACTGTAAAAATTAAATAGAAACAAGCTATGAAATTAAACATTAAAACAGTAGACAAATTAATATCCTCACTTTTAATTCCCAACAAGAAATTTTATACATAAATTAACAATGCCTTTGAGATTTTGATTTGAAATACCATTTGTCCATTTGTCATTTTTGTGAGATATATCTGACAACTGCAAATTTTGGTACATTCCACTAAATGAAACATCATTTAATTTTTTTTCCATTTTCTGCTGGAGTATTTTTAAGGTTTTCTAATCTAATCAGTGCTCTTTCAACATGCACTTTAGTTTGGCATAGCAAATATTCTGATTTTTAAAAAATTAGCGAGAGTTGTTGTGTCGGTATGGTGTATTTTCTTCCATTGCAAATAATCGCGCTATTAAAAGTAAATCTTTTCGCACATGGAATTTTTTTGGTTAAAGGAAAAAAAATAAAATTAATAAGTAGGTAAAAATGTTCGTCGTCAAGAGGAATTATTCAGTCACCCGGACGACCTGGCGCCCGGGGTTTGCGGACCCTGTATATATCATATACAGGGCTGTTCAACGAATTCAAATAATTTTCCGACTGTAGATGGGAATTGTTGAATTTGGATTTTCAAATGTGTTATGTGTTTCCAAATTGTTCAATCAGACATCATAGTTCAACTCAGTGGCGGCTCGTACCAATCTTCACTGGTGGGGCCCGGTCCTCATAACATATTGTAAATTTTTCTGTATTAATATTTCTTGTTTAAACCTGAAAACAAATTATTTAAAAATAAAATTAATAAAGCAATGTTACTTTTGGAAATAAAAATTTAATTATTTTTTCAAGTAATCAACGTCTTTCACTAACTTTAAATTTAATTACCATTATTCACATTAAACTTACTCTGGTCAGACATTATTAAAATAAAAAACAAATTCACAAATCAAACAAAAAATAATTATCTCATAATTTAATTGAAAAAAATACATATTTTTCTTGCAGATATTTAATCCATTCACAAATTAAAATTTAATGCATTATTTAAATAGAAATTAGGCATGTCGATTTTTTCGACTAGCAAATCTTTCACTTACTTTTACATCAAATTCTGATACTAATAAAATCTTTGTGGACTGAAAGAACAGCAAGAGTGTGTTTAATCGTTCCTGTCCCATAGAGGTTTTCAGAAATGTTTTAAAATTTTCTCTCATTCGCTCTTGAACTCCAGTATGACACCCGCTCATATGCTTGCGCAACGAGCTTATCTTTTAAATAAAACTGTTCTTAATTTTGAATTAAGATTTTAGTAAGTCCCTCTGCTGTTTTATCATGGACATCAATGAATTGAACAAACCTTTTCACGGGTTTGTTGTTTTTTATATATCCTAAAATGATAACAAATTGCGAGGTGCAGCTTACATCAATATAGTTTCGTCAGCTTGTAAATCTACAAAATTAGAAGCAGAAATCTCATTTTTAACTTCGTGCATATACGTTATATATATACAATCCAAAAGCTCATTCTGTATAGTTTTTGAAGTATTTTTGGATACTGTAGCATTGTTTAAATGGTCTTCCAATATAGTGTCCAGTTTTGAGGTGTGTGTGACCAAATCTAAAAACATACCTCGGTTTAAAAAACTTTACGTTCATCATAACCCCTTAAATGTAATTCATGAAATCCACAGAATATCAAACAATTGATTACACGATTTAGCACATACCTGTTCTTCTCAACCATTTCATTATGTTTTTGTAATGAAATCCAGTAACCTTCAACCAACTGCGCTACAATATTGACAGTTCCGAAGGTTTTATAGTTAATAGCATTATTTAAATGAGTAGTACTCATTTCATGTTTTTTTACTCTTTCAGAAAAATGCTTCAAATCGTTACAGCCAGCCATACTCCATAATTTCACCCCTCCAAACAATAAACAATAAAAACAGAACAATGCTTTTTTTTTTCTCTGAAATCCACAGAAATTTTTTAAACCACTGTGTCGAGAAATAGCGCAGTTTTTCCCATCTTTTCGTGGAATTTGAAAATTCTTCGGTTGATAAGGTCCCAGGGGTTTAATTTCAAGTTTTTCTTCCAAATTTATTGTTGAATAGGGCTTTCATAATAAACCATCTACAGAATTCATTTTTTTATTTCAAGAATTTAAAGGTGTGCTCGAAAATATATTTTTCCACCCTCAACAGCTCGAAATTTTCTGAGACACTTTCAGACTCATTTTTAAAAGTAAAAACATGAAACTTGCTGAGGGGATTTTTGAAGATATGTTTAAGAGGCCGTGTGATTTCATTTTTCGATAAATTCATTAGAATTTGATTTTTAAACAATTATTTTCTCAGTAGGACCCCTTTTTTCATCCCCAGATCTCCCGCTTCGGAAAATTCGGTTCAAAACACCCACTTTGATAGCATTTTTTTGCAATATTTTCTGCATTTATCAAAAAATCGACAAGCACTTCACATTATGTAGTTTCTAAATAAGAGAATTTGCCAGTTTGATGCGTTTTAGAGCAAAAATGAATTTAAAAATAAATCAGAAAATAAGCAGTTTGGATTGGAATATACCTTAACAATAACATGCGTCTCCGTTTAAAGAGAGTACTCAAAGATCGCGTAATTTAACGAATAAGCAGCAATAGTAATACAAATGTCGCCAACTATCTTTGAGAATCCCAGTATAACAGAAGCTTAGCATCAAGGGCACACTCGCCCAGTGCCCCACATTGCAAAAAAATACGGAAGATTTAGCTCTAAAAGAGCAGTATATCGCCAAAATTGAATGATACGTGAGGGAGGGAAATACTCATTATCGCGCCAGATGACCACAAATGTCTTGTGCCCAGATACAGTAACCTTGGTGTTCAGAAGTAAGTAGCGGCCAGTAAAGTGACTTATTGCCTCTGAGAAAGAAATAGATGCTGAGAGTCGATAACGGATGAGTGTGCACGATGTAAGAAGGAGTTTCTTTGCAATATATTTTCAGTAAACAGTTCTTTTTTTTTAAATATTTAAATTAAAAATATGAATCAAAAATTTTTTTAATGAACTGAAAATTCTAGTGGGGCCTGGCCCCAGTGGCCCCAATGGGCCGGCCGCCCCTGGTTCAACTTATTAAACGGTGAAGTTTTCTGGCTCTTATTCTGAATGTATTAGAAAGTGTTATATAATCTATGCTTGATGTATGGTTTTTTCTTTCCTGTTTTATAGTGTAGTTAATGTAAATATATGCTATTATTACTACATGCAGATAATAGTAAAGACAAAATAATGGTAAATGTAAAGTGATACCTTATTATTAGGACATCAGATCCGAAAGCTCTAAAACAAGATAATTAGACAAAAAAGGCTCCTAAATAAGTCGATAAGTTACTGAAGTAAGAAAACTAAACTAATACCACATCGCCTACTCCTTATTTTATTCTTTCTTTCCTCTAGCTTCAGTTGTTATTCTTCATTTGTTTCATTTCTTACATTCCTATGGTTTTCTGTTCCTCATCAGTGATTTCATCTCTAAGAGACATATACAAATGAACTCTCTTCCTGTGGTCAGTTTTTTTCTTTCTTTTTTTTTTTTTTATCTGCAACAACTAACTAGTTTTTCTCGTTTATGATATAAAATTTTTTTACGTCAACACTTCAATAATGTACGGAATATTTTATTTATATTCAGGAACGGAATTTTTTAGTTTCAGTACAGCATTGGTGGTGTTGTTTTGAAGGTGATTGTTAACCAATTTAACAAAAAGAGTGATAAATTTAATGTTAAAGGTAATTACTTTTAATGACTGTGAACGTAGAATCTTAGCGTAACTGCAGCGATATGTCTGTTTTCTGTTTTAGGTAGCTTTCTTTACAAAAAAGCTACCTATTGCAGCCGTTCGGAGGAAAGCGATTTCAAAAAATTTTGGTATATTTTCATCGATCATGACCCCCAGACCCCGAAACCACCCTCCGTTCAAAATTGATATATATATATATATATATATATCTGACCTATGTCACACTGTAACTCCCGTAATTATGAACCGATTTCGATGTAATTCGGTGTGTACATAGTACATACCAATGTCTCGACCGAGTTCGTTGGCCAACTTCATCCGCCGTTTTGTTTCAAAATGGCGGCCATTTAAAATTTTTAAAAAAATTTAAAACTTGAAATGTGGTACCAAAAAATTAAAAATGGAAAAATATTTTTTTCTTATGTATTTGACCTTTATACAAAGATTCCGGAGCAGTTTTTGTTTCGTCTATATCTTAAACAATGGCTGAGTTATAGCATTTTGAATTTCTAGCGTGGCTGACATTTTGAAACGTCCTGAATTTTGTCACGCGATAAAAGGCGTATTTATGAACCGATTTGGATGTAATTCGGTGTGTACATAGTACATACCAATCTCTCGACCGAGTTCGTTGGCCAGCTTCATCCGCCATTTTGTTTCAAAATGGCGGCTATTTAAAATTTTTTAAAAAATTTAAAATTTGAAATGTGGTACCAAAAAATTGAAAATGGAAAAATATTTTTTTCTTATGTATTTGACCTTTATACAAAGATTTCGGAGCAGTTTTTGTTTCGTCTATATCTTAAAAAATGGCTGAGTTATAGCATTTTGAATTTCTAGCGTGGCTGACATTTTGAAACGTCCTGAATTTTGTCACGCGATAAAAGGCGTATTTATCAACCGATTTGGATGTAACTTCGTTTATACATAGTACATACCAATGTCTCGACCGGGTTCGTTGGCCAGCTTCACCCGCCATCTTGTTTAAAAATGGCGGCCATTTAAATTTTTAAGAAAAATTTAAATTTGAAATGTGGTACCAAAAATTGAAAATTGAAAATATATTTTCTTCTTATGTGTTTGACCTTGATAAAAAGATTCGGGAGCAGTTTTTGTTTCGTCTATATCTTAAGAAATGGCTGAGTTATAGCATTTTGAATTTCTAGCGTGGCTGACATTTTGAAACGTCCTGATTTTTCTCACGTAATAACAGGCGTATTTATGAACCGACTTGGATGTACCTTGGTGTGTACATAGTACATACAAATATCTCGACCGAGTTCGTTGGCCAGCTTCATCCGCCATCTTGTTTCAAAATGGCGGCCATTTAAAAAAATTAAAAAATAAAAAAAATTTAAATGAGATACCAAAAAAATTGGAAAATGAAAAAGATTTTTTTTGTATGTGTTTGACCTTAACACAAAGATTCCGGAACAGTTTTTCTTTCGTCTATATTTAAAAAAAATGGCTGAGTAATAGCATTTTGAATTTCTCTTGTGGCTGACATTTTAAAACGACCTGATTTTTGTCACGCGATAACAGGCGTATTTATGAACCTATTTGGATGTAACTTGGTCTGTACATAGTACATACCAATGTCTCGACCGAGTTCGTTGGCCAGCTTCATTCGCCATCTTGTTTCAAAAGGGTTGCCATTTAAAAAAAATTAAATTTAAAATTCAAAATGAGGTATTAAAAAATTGGAAAATGAAAAAGATTTTTTTTATGTGCTTGGCCTTGATACAAAGATTCCGGAGCAGTTTTTGTTTCTGGAAATTTGTTCTTTTGTTGATATCTTAAAAAATGGTTGATTTATAGCACTTTGAATTTCTAGCATGACTAAAATTTTGAAACGATCTTGTATTTGTCACGCGATAACACACGTATTCGCCTATTTCAATGTAAGAAGGCATGTGGATAGTATACATCAACACCTCGACCAAGTTCGCTGGCCAGATTCATCAGCAATCTTGTTTCAAAATGGCGTCCATTAAATTAAAATATATATATATATTTAAAGTGAGGTGCAAAAAAATTAGAAATTGAAAAAGGTTTCTTTCTTAAGTATTTGATCTTGATATAAGGATTCAGGAGCATTTTTTGTTTGTCTTTACCTTAAAAAAATGGCTCAGATATAGCAGTTTCAATTTCTATTGTGGGTGACATTTTGAAAAATCTGATTTTTTGCATGCGACAGCATTCCTATATATTAACCGATTCCGATGTGAGTGAGCATGTGCACAGCAATTACTAAGGTCTCGACCAAGTTTACTGCTTAGCCTCATCCACCATGTTGTCTTAAAATGACAGGCACTTTAAGAAATTGCCGAATTTGGCAGCCAAATATAAGTTACTTTAAAGAAAAGTAGCTTGGATAAAGCTGACTAATTTCGCGAAACTCTCATTCATTATATTGATAAAAATTAGTATTGAATCTCCTATATTCGGTTTCCACTAAATTGAGCTTCGTGTGTTTGCATGATATAAGTTGGCTTTTTTTAAATAAGGATTATGAAAGCTACCTCTTCCTCCCGGCACTGGCCGGAAGGACTTTTTTACTTTCTTCTTTCTAAAAAAGAAAGTATTGTAATCCATACTTTTTTCAACGGATTTGCGCGTTTTAAGGGTCAGAGATCCCGAAAAACATGTTTATGCAAAATGTTTGTCTTTTCGTTTGTCCGCTTTGTACCGTCGAAAGTATGAAATTATACATAAAATTAAACCAAATTTCATGTATATGTTTTTGGTTATGGTAAGCAGGTCTTCCTTGAATTTGAATATTTTTTGAGGAAGGGGGCGCTGTACCATTTTTGTGCCATTTTCAATATTGTATCATCGAAAAATGTATGAAGTTATGCATGAAACTGAATCAAATTTCATGTGTATGTTTTTGGCTATGGCAAGAAGCTTTGGCAGTAATAAGCTTGCAGCTGGTCCCAAGTGAATTTGGAAACAATCTGACGGAAGGAGGCGCGGCACTGTAATAGCGATTTTTATCGACTTTTCATAGTTCTGTTTTACATCAGCTGTTCGTGCAGCGACGCTCAACTCGTTTCCAGCTATTCAGCGATTCTCAAGCAGCTGATGTACATCTTATACTATAATACGATCAAAAATTGTGTGTATATGCGTGTGTGTGTGTGTAAATTTTATCTTAATAACAGTTCTAACGATTTTGGCTAAATTTTGTATTTTGCAATTTTCGGGCCCGAGAAGACCATTGGGCTAGGTCATTTGTTCGAGAAAATTGGATTAGTGGTTCATTTTGGGTCATAATGGGTCAGGGTCAAGCTAATTATACCGAAAAAACGGTTCAGTCGATTTTCACTAAATTTTATATCCAACCGTTTTTGGGCGCAAGAAAACTATTGGGCTAGGTCACATGTTCGAGAAATTTTGATTAGTGGATCATTTTTGGGTCTCTACGGGTCAAGCTAATTTTATCTAAAAAACGTCTCTAACGATTTTGAATAAATTTTGTAATCTACTGTTTTGGATTACGTGAAGACCAATGGGCTAAGTCACATCTTTGAGAAAATTCGATTAGTGGGTCATTTTTGAGTCACTGTGGGTCAAGCTAAGTTTATCTAGAAATCAGCTCTAACGACTTTGACGAAATTTTGCTTTCTATTGTTTTCTGAACGACAAGCAAGCTAGCTGAATCTAAAAACGGCTGTAAACATTTTGACAAAATTTCGTGATATACCGCTTCTGGGCATGAGATGACCATTGGACTAAGTCACATGTTCGAGAAAAATCGATTAATGGGTCATTTAGGTCCCTGTGAGTCAAGCTAATTTGTATAAAAAAAACGAATCGAACGATTTTGACAAAATTTTCTATTATACCGTTTCTGAGCATGAGAAGACTATTGGGCTAAGTCACATGTTCGAGAAAATTTGATTTGTGGGTCATTTTTGGGTCACTGTGTGTCAAGCTAATTGTATCTAAAAAACGGCTCAAAACATTTTCTCAAAATTTTGTATTATATCGTTTCTGAGCATAAGAAGACCATTTGCCTAAGTCACATATTCAAGAAAATTCGATTAGTGGGTCAATTTTGGGTCACTGTGGGTCAAGATAGTATTATAACTATCGTAGTATAGTAATAGTATAGTATCGATAGTATAGTAATAGTATAGTATCGATAGTATAGTAAATTTGGGAGGAACATATCTTTAATTGGTTGGTTAGCTTTTCATTGCTTGCCCAAGCTCAGATGCCAGACCTAGGCTTGGCCGGCCTGGGAATAGGCTAACCACAACTGAATGAGAATATTCCGAACGTCAGCATTTTTAATCTTAAAGATCGTCCGAAAACGATATCTGAAAGTAATAAGATGTATTGCTGGGAAACAAAGTTATAAGGGGTAAAACTGGTTTTAGAATAAGATTTAAAATTATGAGAAAGAAACTTCGGATTTTAATTTAAATTTTTGAAATTTAATTTTGAATTTTGAATTTTAAAAGGGTTTTTATCCTTTCATATATGAAAGGATAAAAACCCTTTTAAAATTCAAAATTCAAATATAACATAATATGAAATGTAATATTCATCTATACACAAAAATATAAAATGAGTAATGATGTGCATAAATTTGATATATAAAAAAGAAATACTTGAAAAAACGGATTGAGCTTTTCTTATGCACAAATAAAAACTCTTATTTACACAAAAATGATTAAAATATGGATTAAAATAAACTAACCCACAAACTGACATAACTTATTATTTACACAACTTTCAGGATGGTCATCCCTATTTATAAAAATAATTAATGGAACAGGACACTAAATATTCGCACATTTTCAATTTCACGTGCATTATTTGATAGCTTTTACTTTAAAAACATGTAACCAATTTATTCACAGTATGCCAAAAACATTAAAATCAAGTGACTTTATTTTTTTGGTGATCGCACGTATGCGTCACATGATGAATAAGAAAACAAAACTACTGTTATTTCAGTTTATCACGATTTTGACGCGCATGTAAAATGTCAATCCCAAATTTTTCTAAATTTTTAATAATAAATCTTAAATCTCACAATAAATAAAAATAAAGCTAATAAAATTTTTTAAATAATAAATTCGAATTTGTTTAAAACCTTTAACATCCCTTTAACACAGTACCCATATTTGAAATAACTGAAAACTTCATGAACGCTGTCAAAATTTTAAAATTTGCACCTTGATAACAGTAAATTTTTGTTGTCTTTTTCATTGTAAAATAATTCCCATTCTCAGTGAGAACTTTCCCATTTCTTCTTTAGTATTTTCGACAATAAATTCCGTCGTCGATATTTTAAGTAAAATAAAAATTAAAACTAAATAAAAACATTGTTTAAGGTTATAAACTGATTTCTTATAATGAAAATATTTTATAAACTAAATACTGCAAATGAGAAATCTGCAGCAGTATTAATTACTTTTACTGCAAAAATTACGCTCTTTTTTCTCTCTCTCTCTCTCTTTTTTTTTTTTACTTATATGTACTTTTAAACTGAAAAAACGTCACTCTGAACTAAAATAAATTAAAAGAAACATACCTGTGAATCCAATGACTTTTACATAAAAATAACTAATAATAAAACACTGATTAATTACTATTTTTTTTTTCCAAATAGATTCTTACGATAAAGAAGAAAAACTAAATCATTAATTCGTCCATTACCGTTCCTAAAGCAATAAAAACAAATGAGTTTGCGTACTGTCTGTTGCGTGAATCATCTGCTAACACAAAAACGAAAGAGTAAGTGACCTTTGCTCTTGAAAATAGTTGGTGAACTTGATACAGTTTTAAGGTATCAGTTAATTACAGAAAATCCAAAGGAAGACACTGAGTTTGAATCATTTTTAGTATGTACAGTTCGAAGTTCGAATCATCGCTAAACCGCAGATGTTCTATCTCTTTGAAAGGAGTGGAATTAGCATTAAAATTGTAGTCTAAAATCATATTTTCCTTTATCGTTGGAGATGAAATAAATTTCCGAGTGAATAAACGTTCTTTTTTTTCTTTCTTTTCACGATCATTCGATGATTCGGTTGAAACTTAGGGCGCATAGTTTTTATCGGTACTGAGGTCATTACTTTTTCTTTTCTTTCTAATATTTCAAAGTGCAGGCGGGCTAAAGTCATTTTTTTCCTTTTCTCACCGTAGTACAGTCGAACTTGGATAATTCGAATGTCTTTAATTCGAATTCGTGGATAATTCGAAGTTTTTTGTCAGTCCCTTGAAATTTGTATTCAGTTAACGCTAAAAAATCTTGGTTATTTCGAAGTCCAACTTCTTTAATTCGAAGTCTTTACCCTTTCAAAAATGACAAAATCTAGTTTCAATACAGTTTATTTGAAAAGTGGCCGGGTTATTTTCAGCTATTGTGGAAATTTCGAAGTCCAACTTCTTTAATTTGAAGTTTTTACCCTTTCAAAAATGACAATCTAGTTTCATTGTTGTTATTTGAAAAGTGTCAGAGTTATTTTCAGTTATTATGAAAAATTCTTTAGGGAAGAGAAAGGGGTGAAAGAATATTCTTATCTGTTCTAGGAAACTGAGCAGGGATAAAGGGAGGAGAAACGAACGCCCTTTCCCTTGTAAGTGACACATGCTACTCTCGCCAATGCGATAAATCTTAGATGACACGCGTTGCAATTCCTTCGAAACCAGTACTATAGTCGCTTTAGTTTTCTTCATTGTGTTTTTAATTTTTGTGGTGAGAGTTCAGTGCAAGCATGTCATTGAGTAAGCCCCGTGTCCGGTATAAAACCTTATCTTTCGATGAAAAAATTGCTGTGATTCGTGAGGTAGAAAAGGGTGTAAAGAAGGAATGCATCATCGCAAAAGAGTATCGAATAGCACCTAACACTTTTTCGACTTTTTTGAAAAATAAAGAAAAAAATTTGAAATCTAATCGAAATCGCAAACGGTCTAGAGAACCCGATAATCCTGATGTGGACGAGTGTGTTTTGAAGTGGTTTAAGCAAGCGCGGGACAAAAACATCCCTCTCAGTGGAACTCTTGTTCGTGCAAAAGCGGAAGAATTTGCTCTCAGCTTAGGAAACAACAACTTCAAAGCAAGCTCCGGATGGTTAGACGGATTTAAGGAAATAAATGAAATTTCCTTTAAGTCTGTGTGTGGTGAAAGTTCAAGTGTGAACCAAGATGCAGCAAATGAGTGGAAAGAAAAAGTTGTTCAAATCATTGAGCATACACAGGACAGAGACATTTTTAATGTCGACGAAACTAGACTCTTTTTCAAATGTACCCCTCCAAAGACTTTGGATTTTAAAGGTGAAAAATGTAGTGGAGGAAAATGCAGTAAAGACCGAATAACTCTACTTGTGAGAGCAAACATGGACGGCACTGAGAAGTTAACTTTACCGATTATTGGAAAATCAAGAAATACAAGGTATTTTAACAATGTCAAAACAAAGCCTATAGATTACCGTTCTAACACGAAAGCCTGGATGACGGGGAATCTTTTTGAAGAATGGCTGCTAGATCTCAATCGCACGTACCAAAGAAAAAACAGAAAAATCATCCTGTTTATTGATAACTGCGCGGCCCATAAATCGATACCCGCTATGGAAAATATCACGGTTGAATTTTTTCCGCCAAACATGACCTCAGTGGTGCAACAAATGGTTCAAGGCATCATTAAAAATCTGAAGCATTTCTACAGATGCTTAGTCGTTCAACACCTCCTTACTGAATCTTCCCAAAAGCTTCCCATTATCTTCCTCGATGCATCAAGAATGTATTTAAATGCATGGTCCAAAGTGAGCCAAAAAACAATAGCAAACTGTTTCCCGAAAGCAGGATTCACCAGGAACACTGACCCTAGCGAGCTTTTAGATGAAGAAAATTTACCTCCCCCAGTTGCATGGGAAGACATCATACCATTTGATGATTACGACGACATTGATAAAAACATAGACATTTGTGGAGAGCTGTCTGATACAGATATTCTATCAGAAGTTCTAAACAATTAGAACATTGCAACAGAAGACGATGAAGATATTGAAGATGAGGTAGAAGAACAGAGAACGATTCAACTTCAAGTGAGGCAGTCTTTAATCTAGCCGAATATCGTCGTTATGTAGAAGGACAATCTAACTTGAGTGAAGCTGTGTTTCGAGCTGTAGATATTTTTGAAGATTTTGCTAAAAAAATCAAGTAAGCTCTTTAAAACAATCTGAAATTCTCAAATATTTTAAAAAGCTGTAGTTTTTTTTATTTAAAATTATTAAACATATTATTTTCGCAATTTCTGTTCCGATTGATTATTTTTCGACATAAAAATACTTTTTTTGGATAATTCGAAGTTTGGATAATTCGAAGTTTTGCAGTAGTCCCTTGCACTTCGAATTATCCAAGTTCGACTGTAATATGCTTTTCGGGCAGAGCAGAGGGATATTTGCAGGGAACTGTCCCAATCGCAGTAAGTCCATATATTATTTTTATTTTATCACCGTATTCACATGTATTTTGTGGCAGAGTAGAGGGATCTTCACGGTGGGTAACCATCCTCGCCGACTTTAAAAAATGTAATATATTGCGAGCGTTCCAGACTTGTATAGGGAGTCGCGAGCCGTTCACGTTCCGGCATGTGTCCGTACAGCCGGCTTTACATGCAAGGACATCTTGAGGTGACATTACTTGTGTAATAATTGGACTCGGGAACATTTTGGTGGATCGAACTCATTTATTTCGTGCTCCATCGTACAATTCGATCGCGAGTCCGGTCGAAGGTCCTCGAGCCCGTTACGTTGATGATTTTAGGAGCTACATTGGTATGGGTTTTGCAGGCTTCTCAAAATTGCAAGTTCTCCCGTTTTTGGCGCGGGTTTTAGCTAATATCTTGGGGTTTGTCATATTTTCCAGCAGAGGGCATAGTTGTAAATTTAGGAGGAACATATCTTTAATTGGTTGATTAGCTTTTGATTGATTGCCCAGGCTCAGATGCCAGACCTAGGCTTGGCCGGCGCGGGAATCGGCTAACCACAACTGAATGAGAATATTCCGAACGTCAGCATTTTTAATCTTAAAGATCGTCCGAAAACGATATCTGAAAGTAATAAGATGTATTGCTGGGAAACAAAGTTATAAGGGGTTAAACTGGTTTTAGAATAAGATTTAAAGTTATGAGAAAGTAACTTCGGATTTTAATTTAAATTTGTGAAATTGAATTTTGAATTTTGAATTTTTAAAGGGTTTTTATCCCTTTACATATATATGTATACTATACATACCTATACATCACTATACATATATATGTATATACATATAGTTTTTTACTGAGGGTGGTTTTGGGTTCTAGGGGGCATGATCGGTGTAGATCTGCAAAAAATGTTCAGAAATTCCAACATAGGGGATATTGCAATGTGTAGTATTTCAGATCGAAATCTACCTAAAAGAACCTTACTTGACGTTCGCCGCGAAGGGACCCAAATAAAGAATAAAGAAATCAACCTACTCTATCGGCTGGGACAGATGGAGAATTTTAGCAGTTTTACAAGATGAACATTCTAAGATATTAAAATTGCAGTGCCTTTCTCACTAAATGCATTCATCAACATCCTTTCAATTAATATCGAACCATATACTTACTAATAAATTTTAATGTTATGACACAAACAAAAAGTTTCTACTGAATTATCTATATTAAAATGGCAATCCTAAACATTTTCCTTTTCCACAGAAAATAAACTGAAATTATTTTATCAATCCATCCTCAACTTTGTTTTTCTTAACCAAAAAGAAAAATAAGACGACGCAATTTAAAAATATAATATCTGGAATTATCATATTATGCCGAATAGCGCTGAATGGGATTTCTTTATATGTATTCTTTGAGGTTTTATGTTTCTTTTTATTCACTAATAACAATGCGCATTTCGATTATATTAATCACACTTTCATGTATTCAAAGAATTTTCTTTAGTCGCCCAGTATTATCATTTTATGATACTGAATCGTCCCTTTTATGAGGGATATATCTATGTGCATATCATTTAGAAGCTCTTGACTGTAGTTTTTTTTTATAATTTAATTCCATGTATAATTTTTACTATCTGTGCTAGCTCGACATATAATTTTTTATGTGATTTAAATTTTGACACTTTTTTATCTTTACTGTTTCGGAAGTATAGCCTGTTTAAGAATTCGGAAGCATATATGAAATGGAATATATAGTACCTCAAATAAAATTTCTTTTTTTATCATAAGTTGTTTTTATAATGAAGTCGATGTTAGCTGAAATGCGGATATTGTTTTATTATTTTTTGTTATCATTGTTAACCTATAATATCCACTATCATACCCGAAAGGAGAAAATAATATTTTTTGCTTTATTTCATCGATTTTTGGCTAAATGAATTATAAGTAATCTTTAAATAAGCATGTTGAAGCAGTTTTCTTACTTACGTACATCTCTTCCTCTATCTTTGAGACTGTTTAACAATGGAAGAGCTAAGTGGAAGAACATGTTAAGTAACAAAAATCACATTTGAAGAAATTTGAAGTGAAAGTTTTTGCTGTAAATTTTAATCATTTATTTTCTGTTTGATACCACGTGTTTAAAATAATAACAGGTATGGTACTAAACTCTCTCAGAATAACATATTCATATTGAATTCTCAAATATTAAAAATTATTAATATTGTTGACATTATTAAATATTAAAATATTAAATATTAATGAATAATGTCTTAAATCTTCAAGACTAAATGGAATCTTAGTATTTTATCTTCACCATGTGATAGGATACCTCATAATGCTTTCATCCAAAAGTTAAAATTTTTTTTTAGAAAATGTAGCATAGTATGTTCATCCACTCAGCTCTTCAGTTATTCTGCTTAACACCTATTGACTGCGTTTGTGAACAGAGACTTGAATGTGATTATTTCTTATTGTCATAGGCCTGCACCCTAGATAAAATTTCCTCGAAGTATCTCAGAAATAATGGGTAGATAGGTGCCGGAAATATTTCAAAAATCGGTTCTTGAAAATATCAGACACTTCTAGGAAGCTCCAGTCACATACTGTTGTCGTAAATTTTAATCAGGAATGTTTCAGAATAGAAACTTTTCAGAAAATTTGTTTTAGGGCAACCAATAGGCAGTCCATTATTTCACGAAAATGCTACTTCAGTTTTAGTACAATGAGAATTACCTGCCTATTTTGTGCAAGGAGTTCAGAGTCACCTTATATAGAAGACATCTTACTTTGTGATAAGACATAGCGCATATAACCATAAAATACAAAAGCTATAAGTTCTTGTAAAATTCTCTGATTAACATTTATTTTGTTACTATAGATCTCAGAAATATTTCTTGATAGTTAAACCAGTAAAATTTAAGTATTTAGTAACTGAATGGTTCTACAAACAAATTAAGCATGACTCCCTTATGCAAATTCCTAATCTGTCGAATTTTTTAAAAAAGAAGATTTGGACAAAATTAAATGAATGTATTATGGAATTACCATATTACGCTGTATAGCATTCAGTGTGATTTTTTTTTACACTTTCCAACATAGTTGAAAAGTGTTTATGACTTCTGTTTGTTTGGCTGTCGTTTTTCCGTGATGTGAATCTCGTAAATATAGTCAGATTATCATGAAATTGATATATGTTATCTGGGTGTACTATGGCATGATCGTAATTGAAAATGAAGTGTGTAGCATTTATGGTTCATTTACAGGAATACTCAAAAGAATTCCGTTACATTACGGCCTATGGGTAAAATGCATCTGCGGTGTATTTGAATGGTATTAGATTATTTTAAACATTTTGAAATTTATAGATGGGAGCACTGAGGCACTGACAGACTGGGAGCCGGCTGCTTAGACAATCACCTCATCGAGTTCACGTCTGAAATTCCAGGATTATACAGAACTCGATTAGCTATTAGAATGCAATTGGTCTGGCAAGTCATATCTTGGTGGAAACCAACTGCACACGTAATTTTAGTGGTTTATTGGTAGTTTATCAATCTGTTTTCCTGCACCTAAACGTATAAAAACATGGAAGACTGGGAGCAGGAAAACATAATGGCAAACCTACCAGTCAACCACTAAAATTGGGTTTGCAGGTTTTTTCTTCCAAGATATGACTTAGAAGACCAGTTGCATTTTAATATGCGAATGGAGTTTTAACTAATCCTGGAATTTCAGCCGTCAACTCGATGAGGTGATGGTCTGTGCAGTCATTTCCCGATCTATAAGTTTTACTACAAGACGTTTACTGTAGAATTTAGTGTGCACATAATTTATCGTTTATTTACAGGGACACACAAAATAATTTGGCCACAGAAGAAACTGAACAATAATTGAACTATTGAAGCCTATACACATAATCGCTGGAAGTACATTTTCAGTTCTGGTACGCGTTTTTAAACGGAACATTTTTTTAGAAATACTACTTGCTGTGTATAAATTCTGTATATCATATGCAGAGCTGCACAAAAAGTTCTCAAGTACATTTCCGTTTATTCACAAAAATTGCTGACTGGAAATTTTCAACTGTGCTATTCGTTTAACTGAACAAACTTTTAGTATACTATGTAGTTTATATGGAAATCTATAGATCATATACAGGGATGCATAAAAAGAAAATCTGATATTTTTCCGATTATTGATTGTAAGAGCCAGGAACTAGAGTTTTCAAATTCGTTATGCTTTTTTTAAATTGAACAATTTTTTTAAAAATAATACTTGGTATATATAAACTTTACAGATCATATACAAATCTGCACAAAAGTTCTCAAGTACTTTTCCGTTTCTTCGCGGAAACTACTGAACAGAAATTTTCATTTGTGCTATTCGTTTAACTGAATTACCTTTTAGCGTATATGTAGTATACATACAAATTTATAGATCATATACAGGGCTGCACACACACACACACACACACAAAAAAAAACAATCGGATATTTTCCTGATTTTGTTTTATAGTAATAGCAGAAATTGGATTTTCAAATGCGTTATGCTTTTTTCAAATTGTTGATTGAAAGTTTTCCTCTTTCACTTTAATAAACTAGGAAGTTTTTTTTTTTTTTTTTTTTTTTTTTTTTTTTTACAGTATTATGAATGTGTTGGAAAGTATTTCATTATCTATGCTTGACGCATGATTTTTCGTTCTTATTTTCAGATTGGTTGAAGTTTTATGTTTCTTTTTCACAGAGACAAAACGAATTTTTATTCTTCAATAACGCGAGTTGACGCAAATTTCGATGAGATCAATGATATGTTTATATGTTTCTTTCTTTCTGGAACGTTTCCAAAATGCATTTTGTGATAACAAAACATTCATTTTAATATCATTATGAAGCTGTCGACTGTAGTTTTCACATCCGGCGTATAATTTCTTGCGCAATTTTGTGCATGGTAACATTTTATGTTTATTGTTTCAGGAAACATTGCCATGTTTTAAATTTCTGTAATATTTCTGAATCGAATTAGTGTCCGATAAAATGTTCGTCTTATAAAAGTTACTGCTCTAGGATAATCTGTGTTGGAAAATAAATGTTAGATTCTTGTTTTTTCTGAAATTGGTTAGTTTTATGAAATGTTTTCTATATCCAAGTCCGTAGAGATGGGTGGAGCCAGTAAAAATTACGAGGACCCGACTTCAGTCCTGTTTTTTTTTTAAATACCAGAAAAAGTAGACTTGGCCTCGGGGCTCGTACTCCTGTGCATGTATAAAATATTTGAAAGTTTATTTGATATCAAGAAAGTTTTGAAATGATGCTCCTGTTTCTATGATGTGGCTAATTTCCGACGCGCGAAGAGCGATCAGGTGTAAAGTTGGGAAAAGTCACAGGTTAAGGTTTCGAATTTTATTTTTTTTTCATACTTTAAACATTTTTATTCAAAATTAATTGATGAATTCAATTAAAATTTAATTTTAAAAGAAATATAACAAAACTGTAAACAAATACTTTATAGATTTTTAAAAAAGGTACAATCCAGCAAATTTTTTTCCCATTAGAGTAAAGCCTATTTATAACTCGAATCCTCCAATAAACGATGAAAAATCATGGCCCAGCGACCCTACCTCAAAAGACATTATGCAATAATATCTTCAAAAATGAAAAAAAAAAAACCCTATATAAAACGGAAGGTTTCACTGGGCGTTTGCGTTTCCGCCTAACCAGATTTTATTGTAGCATACTTATGGTAGGGAACCGTATTATAATTATTACCGGGGCCTGCGGTCTCTTTGTGCGGCCCTGTATACATCTCATAAAATACTGTCTTATAGATCGCGATCAACCCTTTATGTACTGAATTATAAATTCATGAAAATTCTATCTTCTAAAGCATTTTTTATGAATTCTTTAAACTACGTTATAAGATTTACGTAATCATTTAATAAATTTTGGAAGAATTTTAGAAGGATTGAAGGATTTTGAAGGATTAATTAAATTTTAATTTAAAGGGATTTTGTGCAGTATTTATAGCTCCACTCAAATCTTTTATTTTAAATATTTTTCATAATATTTTGTAGAATTAGGAAATGTACAAATAACGTTCTTCCAATAGAAATATAGAAATATTTCCGAATTGAAAATCCCACCCCCCCCTCCTCCAGCGCCAGGAAAGTTGAAAAGATGCAAAGGCAAAAGAAATCACCCTTTTAAGAATATTTTTGTTTTGTGTAACCAATAATGCTTTTGGAACAAGATAAAGTAATGTATCTATAACTCATTCTAAACTGTATTACAACTAACCGATGTATTAAATTAATTTTATAACAAGTTACTTTAATGGTACTTATAAGTACCGTCAGTAGATAAAGGGTTAATCAGAGTTATAAAAAAAATGAATGTTTTCTCATTATTTATCAAGATAGGTATTTTTAATAGGGGTTATTCATAACACAGTGTTTTTTATGACATGGTTTTCATTTTAACATTAAAACCAAATATCCATATTACTTTTAAATTTAAGAATAATTATTTATGTATGGAGCTGATAATAATTTTCTCTAATATTTTATTTTATAACTTCTTTTGAATAATTTCCAACGATCAATAAACATACTTCTCGAAGTCTAGGTTACTGATATATTTTAAATATTTTAACAAATGAAGGTTCTACAGTTTTTTAAAATAAATTAAGTACGGCCATTCGAAACACATTTCTAACAAATAATCTTTAAAAAACATCTGGATGAAACTGAAAAAAGAAAACTGTAATCCAAAATTACCATATTCTGCTGCATAATATTCAACGAGATATTTTTATTCGGATTGTTTCAGGGTTTATGTTCCTTTTTTAACGAAACAAAACGAATTTTTCTCCTTTAATAACATGAGTTGATGCAAATTTCGATGTATTCGATGACATTTTCATATATATATATATATAGATATATATATATTTCTTTCTGGGGCTTTTCCAAAATGTATTTATTGTACCGAAACATTTATTTGCATATAATTATGAAGCTGTCGATTGTAGTTTTTACACCCGAAGTATAATTTTTTGCGCGATTTATTTCTGGAGCTTTTTATGTTTATTGTTTTGGAAAGCATAGCTATATTTGAAAATTCTGTAATATTTCTGAATCGAATTAGTGTCTGATAAAATGTTCGCATTACAAAAGTTACTGCCCTGGAATAATCTGTGTTGGAAAATAAATGTTAGATTCTTGTTCTTGTTATTACTGAAATTGGTTAGTTTTATAGTAAAGCTTCTACATCTCATAAAACACTGTCTTATAGATCAGGATTAATCAGTATTATAAAAAAAAAGGGAATGTTTTGTCATTATATCTCGAGATAGATATTTTTATAGGGGTTATTTATAAAATAGTGCTTTTTATTATAAAATTTTGCTTTTATAATGAAAGTGTAGAAAAGCAGGTTTTTATTTTCTAAAAAATTCGTTTGTAAATTCTGGTGTCAGTCAATTATTTCATTATTTTACAAACAGAATTTTTCTGTCTCTGAAAGGGTTAAAAATAATTATGTTTGAAGCTGATAATGATTTTCTCTAATATTTTATTTTATAACTTATTTTGAATAATTTCAAGTCATCATATAAACATATTTCTCTAATTTTAAGTTACTGGTATATTTTAGATATTTTCACAAATGAAAGTTGTACAATTTTATGAAAATAAATTTAGCACGGCTATTCGAAACACATCTGTAACAAATAATCTTTAAAAACATTTGGATGAAACTGAAGAAAGAAAACTGTAATCCAAAATTACCATATTCTGGTGCATAATATTCAACGAGATATTTTTATTCGGATTGTTTCAAGGTTTATGTTTCTTTTTCAACGAAACAAAACGAATTTTTCTTCTTTAATAACATGAGTTGATGCAAATTTCGATAAGATCGATGACATTTTCATATATATATATATTTTTTTTTCTTTCTGGGTCTTTTTCAAAATGTATTTTATGGTAACGAAACATGCATTTGCATATCATTATGAAACTGCCGATTGTAATTTTTACACCCGAAGTATAATTTTTTACGCGATTTATTTCTGGAGCTTTTTATGTTTATTGTTTCAGGAAGCATAGCTATATTTCAAAATTCTGTAATATTTTCGAATCCAATTAGTGTCTAATAAAATATTCTTCTAATAAAAAGTTACAGACCACGAATAATCAGTGTTAGAAAAAAGATGAATATTTCCTGTATTTTCTTGACATAAATGATTTTAAAAGCAATTACGTCGTATCATAAAATACTATTTTTATTATGGGTTTTTTTTTTTATATTTATTCTTTTGTTGTTTGGTACTGAAGTTAGAGAAAAAGTTTCTACCATTCGAAATTGCTGTGGAGTTTTCTAATATTCTATATCAGTTTGCAATAAGGTTCGACAATCACATAAATGTATACCTTTCGTTAGTAGTTATAAAAAGTGAAGCCCAGTGGCGTAGTGGTCAGCGCGTCTGGCAACAAGTCCACAGTTTGACTCCGGACAAGGCAAAGATTACTCAGCCTTTCATCCTTTCGGGGTCGATAAAATGAGTACCAAGCTTGCTTGGCAACTAAACACTAAGGGTCCCGCATTATGCTGAATACCTCACCGGCACATGCATAGCACACCAGGACCCAGTCAAGAAAATAGGGTTGGACACTGCAAACTCTGATCCTTAATGGATCGAAACTCCGCAGGTTTAGTTTTTAGTTATGAAAAGTGTTCTAAATTGTAGTTTGGCTGACCACTTGACCGGGACATAGCCTGTATTACACCTCTGGGCCCAGGGTCGAGAAAACAGGGTTGGGCACTGTAGACCCTAATCCTTAATTGTTCGAAACGCCGCAGGTTTAGTTTTTAGCTATAAACAGTACTCTAAATTGTAGTTATGTTGACAACTTGACCGGGGCATATGCTATATAGCACCTCGAGGCCAAGGTCAAGAAAACAGGGTTGGACTCTGTAGTCCGGATCCTTAATGAATCGTAACACGCAGGTTTAGTTTTTAGCTATAAAACGTATTCTAAATTGTAGTTAGGTTGACCACTTGACCGAGACATATGCTATATAGCATCTCAGGGCCCAGGGCCAAGAAAATAGGGTTGTACAGTGTAGGCCCTGATAATGAATGTATCGCATACCCGCAAGTTTCGATTTTAGCTATATAAAGCATCCTAATTTGTAGAAAGCGATTAATATGGTTTTGTGTGAAATGGCATCGTGTGAACGTTGTAATTAAAATAAATAATCAGAGAGTTGGAAAAAGAAAGGCAAGAATATTATTCGATTAATTACACTAAGTCATAATATAATGAGGACATGAAAAAATCTGCAACAGACAAATCATCATGTGTAGGAAAGTAGACACAGACAAGAAGCATGATTTTAACTTTATTACGTAACTAGTAATCACAGAAATCAAAATTACTAATTTCAAACTGTCCGCCTTTGACCTTCATCCACACTTTCAACCTTTCAGAAAATTCGTCTGCAAGGTGCAACACATTCCAACCAATGTTATCGACAGCATATCTTTAAAAAATTTTGATATCTTTAAATTTCTGAAGAAACAAATCTTTCTTCTAAAAGAGAATATTTACTAAAATCCACTAGAATTAAATCCGGCGAGTTTGGAGGTCTTTCTGTGGATGATGCAAAACCTGAAAACTAAATAATGCAAAATATTTCTTTGATTCTTTTTTTTAATTAAAAAACGAAATATTGATGAAATAACTACACTGTAAAAACGACAAATATTTTATTATCTAGGAAAATATAATACAGCCACAAAAGAAAATATACAATAACCCCTTCCGAGTTACCCACCTTTTCACAAAGCGTTCTTTATTTTTAGAAACCTCAGAAACGAATATAACTTGGAGATAAAACAATTTTTTTTATATTAAAAACAAAGTTTCTTTTGCTGCCACTGATTTTTGGCAACATTTCTGAGTAGTTTTTGTTTTTTTCTGCAACTAAAACTTTTTATTTTACAGCAATGGACATTTTTCAGAAATTTTCCATTTTCAGAATTTTTTTTTTTTCTGAAACTAATTAATTTTTTTTTTTAAACTGTCTGCCACATGTGATCTTATATTTATACTGTATCGCTAAAAAAAAACTTATCGAAATCGCTTGAGTACTTTAGGAGATAACAGAATTCTTACCTGAAAAGTACGATTTTTCAGGAGAGTAAAAAAATTGACACTTCTAACCTGTGTGAAGTTCTTTAACAATTTTATCAAACACATTAATTAAAGTATATATAAACACTTGGATGAAGTTTAGTTACATATCATAAATGAGGAATGTTTTAACCTCTATCGGTTCTATGTGAATTCCCACGTGACTTCGGGACCAGCATCTCTTATAAGAATTTTATTCGGTTAGCACAGCTGTTTTTTTTTTTAACTCTTTTACTTGCACAATGAAACAATTTAGACGTGTTCTGGATTGCCTAGTTGAAAACAACTGTACATCCAATGTATAGGTGATTCGACTAGTGAGGCTTAGGGAGCCATAAGAGAAAACTTGTTACGAATGAGATTTAGGCCACAAAACAATAAAGAAGAAAAAGACAAACAAGTTTAATTAAGTTAAAAAAACTTCATAGCATAACAAAATATAAGAGAGAAAGAGAAAGAAAGTAGAAAAAATTCCATTAGATCCAAAAAACAGACGAAATTAGCTACCGGGACAAGCCCCATATAAAAAAAAAGACTCCTTTCAGAGACCATACAATAAATTTAAGTTAAGTTAAATGCTATAAAGTAATGTATAACAGATAGATTTTTTTTAAAGCAGACAAGACAAGACAGAGCGAAAGTTTAGGTAAAGAGAAGATTGAGGGAAACTCAGACCTCATCATCTAGCAAAAGTGTATATTTAGGGCGTTTACGGTTGAGGGGGGGGGGAGGGGTCGGGGACCTCATAGTCTGGTAGCTCAGAAATAACTTCATTTGGTATATTGTAAACATTTTTGTAAAATTTTTGTCTAATTTATTTATACGTGTTTTGAGTGAGGTGGTATTTTTAAGTCCCTTCTTATAGTGTGGTTTCTTAGATAGCGATGACCATTCCTGATGTGGCGTAGGTTTTTGTTGTGAGCTCTACCAAGGTATTCCATGCTAGTTTTACAGGCAAATCCCCAAATGGGGCTGGCGTATATAAGAATATGTCTGATGCAAGCATTGTATAACAGGAGTTTATTTCTGATAGAGAGAGTTTTACCTTTTAAGAGCGGAGAAAGAAATTTTGAAATACCGGCAGTTTGGCCTCTGATATTAAGGAAATGTTTTTCCATGTAAGTTTTTTGTCTAGAGTTACCCCCAGATACTTGGTGTGATCAGGCCAGGGTATAGAAGTGTTATTGATAGTAATACGAATAGGGTTAGAAAGTTTCCTAGAGAAGTATACTGCATCAGTTTTTTGTTCATTGAGCTTAATGCGCCATAAAGTGCACCAGTCAGTGAAGTCGTCGATGTGTTTTTGTAGTGTTTTGTATAAGGTGTAAGCAAATGAAGCTGAGGCGTAAATAGCCGTGTCGTCCACGTACAGGACAAGAAAAGTCCCCAGAGTGCGCGGAATATCATTAAAGAAAATATTGAACAAAGTAGGGCCGAGGACATAGCCTTGAAGTATGCCAGCGAGTATACGGTATAATATAGAGAGTATATTATTAATGCGGACACAAAAAGTGCGATTGCTAATGTATGAATGAATAAGGTGTATAAGTCTAGCATGGATTCCAAGCTTAATTAACTTGAAAATGAGGCCCTCATGCCAGACTTTGTCAAAAGCCTTAGCATTATCCAGAAAAACAACAGCTGCTGGAATATTCGAGTTGAGTTTTTCACTAAGGAACTCTACAACTCGAAGAAGTTGATGTTGTGTAGAGTGTTTGGCTCTGAAGCCAAATTGTTCAGGTATTAGAATGTGATTTTCGTCAAGAATGTCGTGGAGCTGGGCCTTTATGACACGCTCAACAACTTTACTAATAGATATAGTATACTAATAATAGATAGCAGTGATATAGGGCGAATTTTACTTGCACTTTGAAAACATGTGCGTACTACAAAATTTATTTTAAAAATATAGCGGTGTGAATAGAATATAAAAATAGAATCAAGTATAAAATGTTAGTGTAAAATTAATGTGAGTGGTCGCGGCTTCCTAGTAATATCTTCTCTTAATTCTCTATAAAAAAAATACTCGGAAACATTTTCGAAAATCAGTGGTAGCAAGGGAAAAAAAAGCATTTATAAATGATTTTTTAATTCCCTAAAATATATTTGTTTCTGAATTTTCTAAAGATAAAGAGCATTTTACGGAAATCGTGGGTTTTCGTATTTTATGAAATACGTCTGTCCTTTTTTTTCACAATGTAAGATGTTCCCTAATAGAGTGTAACATCCCAGTGATCGCAAAGAAGTTAGAGAACTTGTAAAATGGCTTCTGTGCTTTCAGATCCCAGGGTGTATATCTTTGCAACAGGCAAATTTAGAAGAATTCCACTTCATAGTTTGAATATGTGATTTTAAACTACTATCCATTTGCTTGTCCAGAATCTGCTTGAAAGAAAAGGTGTTTGGAAAAGGGACGTTTTTTTTAACATTTTGTGAGGAGCAACGAAGCAAGCTTCGACATCTTACGATCCTGTCTGCTTTCATTTTCTAAAATAGGACATTTCAAATTCAGATTTCAAATTCAGAATTAAAAAAAAAAAAAAAAACATACAGACAACAGATTTAAAATGGAAATTAAAATTATGATATAGACATTTCATGCTTTAAATAAGTCTTTTATCAGTGCAAATATCGATGGGGATCTAATTCGAGGATTATTTTAAAAGTTTCGAAATGTACGGCCGAGCATATATCGTAACTATATGCCTCAATTATAGTAAATACTTCTACGTTTGTACGCCATCCTTCGAAATATATACTCCTTTTATAATTATGACAGCTATTGAATGTGTAATTAGTTTACAAAATAAATCACCAGATTTACAGAACGCTTTTATACCTGTAGTCTAACATTGCATGAATAACCAGTCTTGCTAAAGTATTGGAATTGCATGAATAACCAGTCTTGCTAAGATATTGGAATCACAATCCTTGCATTGCACACTGTAAACACCACTAATATTATTGAAGTATTGCGCGGCAGCGCAATACTTATTTATTTCCAATGTCACTTCTCAATGTTAATTTAACATAGAAAAGCCTATGGAGATCATAACTTTTTAATTTTTTCTTCCCACCTTTTTGTCCCTGATGCCACTCATTTTTAATTCTTTGCTAATTCTAATAATATTATAAATTCAAAGTGTAAAAACATTTGCCTGACGTCAGGGTCAAAACGGACCATAAAATGCCTTTGCATATAGGTGGATTATAATCTAGAGAGTAACATGGGCTAATTTTTATTTACATTATTCAAATATTTTTCTTAATAATTCCAAATTTCGCTTTTTTCATTGAGAATCAATGAACATTTTCTAATAAAATTTAACATTTTTCCTTCACTGTTGTAAATAATTCAAAAGTCGTAATAATAATTTGCCTATTTTTCGTTGAATGATTTTCACGTGAAACATGAAACTAAAGATTTTTTTTTTTTTTTTTTTTTTTTTTTTTTTTTAAGAATTAAAAAGAAGATGAATATGGCGTCATAGTGGAAATAAAAATGACATTTTCAAGCAGATTTTTTAAGTTCATATTGTAATTTTTGACCAAACTACAGCAACATGCATTACTGCACTGGTGAAACATTTTGAATTATACATAGATAAATTGCATCACAAATTGTGGTGCGATGTCGCACAAATCAAAGCCTGATGATGATACCACCCATTAATTTTGAAATGTGTTTGTCTGAATGTGGTTGTTATTAAAACACTTGACATATTAAACAAAAACCTAATTTGCAGAACGAATAAAAAGACAAAATTTATTTCCTAAATTGTTTAAGCCCGAGAAGGGGCAGATATTAAGATATTTCATTCAATTCGTTCTACATTTAATGTTAAATTTTTGTAACAAATAAGTTAAACCAATTGAACATTAAAATATAAAAATGAAATTCATACAATATAATACTTTAAACATCTATATACTTAGATTCCGTTCAAATGAAATCGAAATAAATCTTAGACTTTTCCATTTTTAAGTTTTAAATATTTGTACTGCAGATTTTGCATTATGTTTATGACGATTGTACATAATATGATAAGATACATGTAAAATACAAAACTTTAAAAAAAGTAAGATTTATTTCGATTTTATTTGAACGGAATCTAAGTATATAGGTGTTTAAAGTATTATATTGTATGAATTTCATTTTTATTTTTTAATGTTCAATTGGTTTAACTTATTTGTTACAAAAATTTACATTAAATGTAGAACGAATTGAATGAAATATCTTATTATCTGCCCCTTCTCGGGCTTAAACAATTTAGGAAATAAATTTTGTTTTTTTTAATTTGTTCTTCAAATTAGGTTTTTGTTTAATCTATGTTTAAATATTTTCAATTTTGGAGTTTATATGAATTATGTCCTAGTTCACTTTTAATCATGTGGTGAACATTTACAGTGCTGATATTAAGTTCACTTGCCATCTTTGCTATTGTTCTAGGATGATTACGGGTGATTATTCTCTATATTATGTTATGGATACGTGGAGTGTTTGTAGTCTGGATACCAAACAGAAATAATTTCGTTAGCAGTTCAGGAATTGTGAAGGTTTAAAGTTTGAAACTCCTAATGTTAAATTAATTTTTAAACGTTTCGAAATAGATTGCTATCCAAGCAGTTTTTAAGCATAACTTAAAAACTACTTGGCGGTATGGATGCAATTTTAGGTTTTAAAAATCGATTTATGATAAAAATTCATAGGTTAAAATTTATTTATTTTAACACAAGCTGGACAATTGCACCATGAAATATAATAAATAAGAATGCATTCGTTAAAAACACACAGCCATGCTCACTGGTACATAAAAAACAAGAACTTTAATATGAACTTGTAAAATTAAAAATAAAATCTAAAATCTACGTTTCGATCTGCTTCTGCAGTCGTCCTCAGAATAAAATATGATGGTGAAATGACTAAAAGTTAAGAAATGAAGGCTTCCTGTGAAAGAGACAATTTTTTCCGAGTCTTGACCAATGATATGATTGCAAAAATGAAGTGGCGCCATTGAGTGAGTATCCCAGAATATTTTTAATGATATAAGTTCGAAACAAAATTTCTATTGAAGAACAACGAGTGCCGCCATCTATGTATGGCAGAAAGAACCACAATGAAACAAATTCTTGGTAAGAACAAAATGTGCAACGCGATTTAATTTTAAACTGAAATATTGCATTATCATAGTCCATTATCATGCATATATCATGCACATAGTCCATTATTGCATTATCATGTAAAATCATAGTTCCGTGTAATGACCCTTTTGAAAGTACAATTAAAGAATCAGTTGAATTCATTGCACATAAGACTAAAGCTGTAACGATAATTTATCCTATAATATATGAAAAATCTGGTATAATACCCCCAAAGTCTTAATTCTGTATCTGTTTGCAATATTTCAGTTTAAACTTGAATCGTGTTTGCTAAGATTTTATTTCCCAAGAACTTGTTTGATTGTGGTTCTTTCTCTCATAAATAGATGGCGGCACTCGTTGTTCTTCAATCGAACTTTTGTTTCATTTCGAACTTATTTCATTAGAAATATTCTGGGGTACTCACTGGGATGGCGCCATTGCATTTTTGCAATCATATCATTAGCAAAAACTCGACAAATTGTCTCTCGCACTGGAAGCCTTCATCTCTGAACTTTTAGTCATTTCACCATCATATTTTATCCTGAGGACGACTGCAGGAGTATATCGAAACGTAGATTTTAGATTTTATTTTTAATTTTACAAGTTCATATTAAAGTTCTTGTTTTTTGTGTACCAGTGAGCACGATTGTGTGTTTTTAACGAATACATTCTTATTTAATTATTTATTTTCGAAAATTTCTTTTGAGTATTACATATTTAAAAGTAATAGTACATATTTAAAAGTAATTATCGAAAAAAAATTGGAATTGCATTCTATGAATTTTTCAAAAGAAATCGATTTCTAGAAGCTCCAAATAGGCGAATTCCGCCATGTAATTGGTGAGTTATATTAAAAAAAAAACTACCCGCATTGTAATCTGTTTTGCGACGTTTGCTAATAAATTTAACATTAGGAATTCCAAACTTTAAACCTGCATAATTTCAAATTTACTTGACCGAATATCTCGATATTTGGCCTTTAAAGGTGAAACTCACTGGAAAACCAAATATGGTGGCAAAATTAGGTGTTCGCATTAAAATTTTCAGAGTTTGGTGCAATTTCAGCATGAAGATCACCCTTAAGCTTTTTTTCCTCCTTTTTTTTTAACATATATTGATTAAAAACGTATTTTCTAATCAAATGGCTTTACCTTTTTTTCCTGTGATAAATTTGGACATTAAAACGTATGAGAGGCTACTTTTTCCCTTTTTTTTTGGCCGACTGTACCTGCTTTTTTATGTAAAATCCATTTATTAGAAATTTCAAATATGTTTAAAACAAGGCAATATTACGCTTGGAAAAAGGTCTTTTTTTTCCAGAAATATCTGGCATAAAAAGACCATTCCTCAGTATAAGGTTCTTGATTGTATCGTAATCCGATTCTCTTGACTTAAAATGAATGAGAGAAAATGATAATATGAGACGGCATAGTGCTGAAATGAGGATAGTTTATTGAAAAAGTTTGAGGTTTTCATCGTGGTAAAAATGAAATGTTACGTGCTTCAGTTCTATTGAAAAACTTTGCAGGCTTTGGGAAGAGGTTATGAAAAAGATTTGAAGGAGCTTAGCTAGCTGTTACTGTGACTGCAATTTTGAAAATATTTTATTTCAAAAAATGGGTTTCAGCGTATTGTAGAAAAATATTACTTTAGATTTTTTTAAATCTCTCTGCACATATATCGTGCTTAAAATATAATATATTTAAAAAGAAAAATATGTACAATGCATTCTTAAAAAAAGAAAATAATAATAATAATTTTAATCATTGAACTACTTTAGTGTCAGCAAAAAGGCAACATTGTGTACGGTTTAAAAAAAAAGGTTTTAGAAGATTTTTTAAGTATTCAGCAGATAGGATTTTTTATATTCGAATTAACCGAATCTTCAGTAGCATGACCGAATAGGTCGAGTACCGAATAGATACCGAATATTCGATGCATCCCTAATTTTGATCGTCATTAAAAAAAAAAAAAAAAAAAAAAAAAAAAAAAAAAAAAAAAAATCTGGGAATTGTTTCAACAACAGTAAGTTGAAAAATAAAAGACTTTCAAATATATTAGATTTTTTTATAGAATTTAATTGCACAGTAGAAATTTTTATCTCAAAGCTGAACCATTCTATAAGTAATTAGAAGAAGTACAATGTCGTTCTTAATTTTCCCAAAAATCTTTTTTACCGCTGAACCTTGGAGATGACTTAAATTTTTATAAATAAATGTGGCTATTCGACAGCCAATCAGAACAAATAGTTTTATGCACTTTCATTTTCAATATGCTGCTTTAAAGCTCGATTGTATACACCTGCTCGATTATCGCTTTAAACGCTGGCTTCAAGTCAATATGTGTTATTTTGAGTACGGGCTTTGAACCTGAAAGACACCACTTTGAAGCAACGATGCTTAGATGTTCGTCATGTGTCAAACTGAACGTTAAAGAGATATTTCGGTCTGATGAACACTTCTTTGCAAAGAAGAACTATAAGCACTTTACGGTTCAACAATTTACCAATCTATGGTCCAAATAATAACCCAAACTCTCTATTTGATGTACGATCCGAGAAGTAAACTCTCGTTAATTCGAAACCGGAACTGAAACAGATAAAATAAAGAAACATAATCCTTAACCCTCAACCTCACGAGAACCCGATTCAAAACCCAAAAAGAAAGAAAACTGGTCCATATTTTAATGCAATTATGAAAACTATTCTACAATTGTATCTTCTTTTATATCAGCTTTATATTTTATGTAGAAAAATAAACATATACGTAATCATTCACATTAAAATATTAGCTTTGCGTTTGAAGCAATACTCTGAACTTTGTTTTGGAAAATGGAGTCAGTCTGAACCTGACGCAACAGTCAAAACGCAACCGGAAAGTGAGCCGAAGAATGAGTGAACTCGGCCTGCCGCAAAAAGAAAGAAAAAAAAAAAAAAAGAGTCAATACGACCCGAACTCGACCCGTAATGTAAAAAATTATAGCCAACTTGACTCGACCCAAACAGCTGGTTGTAATGAATTCGTGTAAAATTGGGTTATTTGGCTCGATATAGGACTCTAATTCAATTTATACAGCTTATGGTTCAACCCGAGCATGAAATGTTGATTTCTATCAAAATATGGCGGCAACTGTTTTGGCAGCATATTTAGGTGAAATGTTGAACCAAATTTCTAACCATGCATTTCTATTTCAGTACATGAAGAATATATGCAAGGAATTAATACAATGATAAAATGGTTTACGAAGAGTAAAAAAGTTCTTATTCTGAATAAATCAGAAATCAGTATAGTTTTATTTTTTAATAAACAGTAACTTTAACAAAGAGTAAAAGTTAACAACCTTAAATTAATGTCCGAAATGGATACCCAATTCAGACCCGTAAATTCCATCTAAAGTGAATTCAAAACACCACCCGAAACCATAAAACGTAATTTTCAGCGGCTTGAAATTGAACCTGAAAAGCAACATGAAAGAAAACGAATTCTATATTTTAAGGAATTTTCAAGAAAAATTACCTGTATTCATATGTATCATATAAATTTTATCTTTTTATGAAGACGGTGAAAATTTATTTGTCTGATTAACAAGGACAGGTCCCGAGGTTGGGGCACAGAATGCTGTGACGCGCTGTGCATTTATATAATATAGTCAATAGATAAACATAGGACAAGGATAAAGAGCAATATGCAGAGTGGTCTTAAAAAAGCCCCAAAATCACCCAATTTGGACGCTTTAGTACATAATCGGATAAATTACGCAATGTTGCTGAGCGGCGGGATGGTACGGTTGGCAGAGCACCAGCCTTCTAATGTTTCTTTTTCGGAACTCTGTGAGTTCGATACACTAAGAAGATTTTAGGTAGATTTCGTAAGAAATACTACCTATTGCAGTCGTTACCATGGTGCGACTTTTGAAAAATTCCTTCATAACTTTTCATTATAGGACCCCAGGAACCCAAAACCACCCCCACCTAAAAAGTTTATATATATATATATATATATATGTATGTATGTACTAAATTTTGTCCGCACGATAAAAGTCGCAATGATGCACGGAACGTCTTCAAACTCGCCAACAACTTTGAGATGGCTAATATCTCGGCGGGGATTGAAATAGGGCGAAATCGGCCCAATAGGGTGGAAATGGGGAGGGTTCAAAATTTTGAATACTGTCTTAACATGATTCTGATAAAACCAGCTCTTACACAACAATGGCAGGAAAAAAATAAAAGTTTTTCGTTATAGCAGTTGCCAACAATTAAAAAAAAAAACAAATAATAAAATTCTCACCACAACAATTACTTTTCTTTTGCAAAATTTTCACGTGTAAAATTAAATAGTTTGACAAATTGAATATTACGTTGTGGCAGCCGCAGAAAGGCAAGGGAGAAAATTCTTCGTTCGGAATGGCAGCTGGCCAGAACCGTTGTCATAGCAGCGCAGACGAAAATGTTTACATTGCGTTTTGTGTGTTCGAATACGAAGAGTGTCAGAATCGACGTTTATCAATGTTCTACGAATAAAGGTAGTAAAGTGTTTTTAAGTGAGTGATTATATTATACGAGCGACCCACCACAATGGTGACCATGGACTGTTCTTATATAGAGCATCAGCCTTCCTAGATGAGTTGGAATGTTATCCGATCATCTTCATCTTTCAAAGAATACATCGTTCTACAGCAGCTCGATGGAAAGCAGATAAGTTCTTCTGAGTCATTTTCCTGATATTTTTTCTGTTATTTTATTAGAAAAATTTAACTCGCGAATTTATTTTGGTTTGATTGTACTATTTTATATATTTATTACCATAAATCATGTCTAGTGTCGATGCTGTTCAAATTCCATTATATAACAGATCAGATCCTGCGCTATGGTTTGTGATGTGCGAAAGCACATTTGCTTTAGCTACACCCAAAGCAATATCAGAATCTGTTACAAAATATAATTATATAGTTTCGCATCTTCCACCCGATGTTGCATCAAACATTCGTGATATTTTAATGCAACCAGATGCTACTGACCCTTATGGTGTCTTAAAAAAGGAATTAATTGCGCGCTCAGGTGAATCATCCCAGCAAGAGATACGACAGCTCTTGTCTGGAGAAGAACTAGGAAATCGGAAACCTTCAGATTTATTACGTAGTATGAAACGTCGCGCGGAATCCCTAAATGTTCCAGACAATTTAATGTTAGAATTGTTTTTGCAACGATTACCAAATTCTGTTCAGACAATTTTAGCGGCTGTTTCTGAATTAACCCTTGATAAAGCAGCGGAAATTTCAGATCGTATTTCAGAAGTTACCCCTTCCCCAGCTTCTGCAATTGCCGTGTCCTGCTCGAATGAACAGGCGATAGAGGGTAAATTATTGAAAGAAATCGAAAAATTAAATAAGCGCATCGATCAGCTTGCTGTTTCACGTGGTCGGTCCCCATACCGCAGAAACTGGAGTAAACCTCGAGGGCGAAGTAATAGTGATAATCGGGATTCAAGTATCTGTTGGTATCATAGACGATTTGGAAAAAAATGTAGGGAAGAAAAATGCATAAAGCCGTGTTCTTGGGCGGGAAACGAAACCAGCAAAGAGTAGAGGCGACTTATTCTTTGCCTCAACAGTCACGTCGCCTGTTCATTAGAGACCGGACTACAAATGTTTCTTTTCTGGTCGACACCGGTTCGGACGTGTCAATCCTTCCTGCCAACAATGTACAAAAACGGAATCCACCCGTACAAACGCTTTTGGCTGCTAATTCTTCCCCTATAAATGTTTATGGTCAACAAACCCTTTCTCTAGATTTTAAGTTAAGACGAAAATTTAATTGTACTTTTCTAGTGGCAAATGTTAGTACACCAATTTTGGGAGCAGATTTTCTCCATAATTTCGAATTGGTTCCAGATCTCCGCCACAAATGTCTAAGAGATTTAAAAACAAAATTTGAAACAACAGGTCACATGAAATGTGCATTAATTCATTCAGTAAAAACAATCAATATTGATAATATATATAATGAACTTCTTAAACAATTCCCATCTATTACAAAATTACCAGATCCCAATCAGCCTGTCAAACACAACACAATGCATTTTATTTCAACAAAAGGACCTCCAGTTGTGGCAAAACCCCGCAGGTTGGCTCCGGATCGCCTGAAAATTGCTAAAACAGAATTTCAAAATATGATACAACTCGGACATTTAAGACCTTCACGTAGCAACTATGCATCACCTTTGCACATGGTACCAAAAAAGGGAACTTTGGAATGGAGACCTGTAGGTGATTATCGTGCCTTGAATGCGCAAACCAAAAAAGACAGATACCCGATACCATGTATAGCTGATTTTACTGCTAATTTACGTGACACTAAAATTTTTAGTCGACTTGACCTCATCAAAGCATATCATCAAATACCAATCAATCCTGATGATATTCCCAAAACAGCGATATGCACACCTTTTGGATTGTTCGAAAGCACACGCATGCAATTTGGCTTATGCAATGCGTCTGCAACATTTCAGAGATTCATAGATGAGGTAATACGTGATTTACCAGGCGTCTATGCTTTCGTCGATGATATACTCATAGCCTCTAAAAATGCCGAGGAGCATTATCATCATTTAAAAGCACTATTTTCCAAATTAGCAGAATATGGTTTGTGCATAAATGTATCCAAGTGCACATTTGGTAAACCTACCATTGATTTCTTAGGATTTCGAATATCTGAACATGGTATTCAACCACTTCCAGATAAAGTTAAATGCATAATCGATTTTCCGCAGCCCACAACCTTATCTCAACTTCGAAGATTTTTGGGTATGTTTAATTTTTATAGGTCTTTCATATATCAAGCTGCACACATACTTGCGCCTTTAGTGAAATTGTTAGAAGGCCATACAAACAAAAAGAAATCTCGTTCCCGTGTTCCTAAAACAGAACCCCTTAATTGGAACGAAGATGCTGAAAAAGCTTTCGTAGCTGCCAAAAATGCAATATCTCAGGCTGCTCTTTTACGGCACCCTATTCCAGGCGCTCAGTTGAGTATATGGGTTGACGCCTCAGATGTCGCGATCGGCGGCACCCTTATGCAGTTTTATCAGGAACGTTATGAACCTTTAGCATTTTTTTCCATGAAATTAAACAACAGTCAGCGGAATTGGTCAACATATGACCGGGAATTATTTTCTATTTATTCGGCAATAAAAAAATTTCGGCACATGCTAGAGGGGAGAATTTTTCAAATTTATACTGATCAAAAACCGCTAATTTATGCATTTAAGCAAAATCCCCATAAATGTTCGCCGCGGCAATCACGCCATTTAGATTACATTTCCCAATATTCCACTGACATTAGACATGTACCAGGTTCCGAAAACATTGTTGCAGATTGCCTCTCAAGAATTGAAATTGATTCTATTTCAAAATCTCCAATCTTAAATTTTGAGGAATTCGCAAAAGCTCAGGAAAATGATTCAGAGCTACAGAACCTGCATAATAGTACATTGCTCAAATTGGAAATGAAACCTTGCCTCATTTCTGATTGTAGCCTACTATGTGATACTTCAACAGGTACGCCTCGACCCTTAGTTCCTAGTTTCTTTCGTCGGCTGATATATGAACATTTGCACAACCTAGCCCATCCAGGCATAGCAGCTACCACAAAACTAATTTGTTCCAGATACGTATGGCCAAATATGAAACGAGACATCAAAAACTGGGTTCGTGGCTGTGAGAAGTGTCAAAGATCAAAAATACAGAGGCACACCAAAGCACCTCTTGGCACGTTCTCTCTTCCTGATGCACGTTTTCCCCAAATACATATAGATATCGTAGGTCCCTTGCCTCCATCTGACGGTTTCAGCTATCTTTTAACGATGATTGACCGATTTAGCAGATGGCCAGAAGCCGTACCTATATCTGATACACAAGCTAAAACAATTTGTAGTGCCATATTAAAGCATTGGATATCAAGATTTGGTTGCCCTTCGCTCATAACCACGGATCAAGGCCCACAAATGCGATCAGCAATATTTGATGAATTTACGAAAATGATGGGAACACAGAAGATCCGCACAACGGCATATCATCCGATATCGAATGGCATTATAGAAAGATTTCATCGACATTTAAAGTCATCCATCAAAGCTCACGAAACCAGTAGGTGGACTGAAATATTACCGATAGTTTTACTAGGCATTCGCACAGCAGTGAAGGAAGATATACAAGCTTCTTGCGCTGAGCTTGTCTACGGCACTACGTTGAGATTGCCCTGTGATATGCTGGATGAATACAAGATCCGACCTTTCAACGATAACTTCGTCACGCAACTACGAAACACCATGCGGCAGTTAAGTCCAGTTGCTACATCATCTCACTGCCAAGAGAAGTTCTATATACACCCTTCCTTGACATCTTGTTCACACATCTTTCTAAGAGTGGATCGTGTACAACCTCCATTGTGTCAACCATATACTGGTCCTCACAAAGTCCTAAGTAGAACTGGGAAAACTATAACAATCGAGCTTAATGGTCGTAAGTCTACGGTATCAATAGATCGAGTGAAGCCAGCTCATTTGATTTCTACTTCAGACTTGTCCACGAAAACTGTTCCAGAGAACTCTAAATTAAAACTCTCTCTTAAAGCGGACAGTAACCCTGACCAAACAAAAACTGTCACACGTTCGGGCAGACATGTCCATTTTCCTAAAAAACTGGCATCTTATATTACTTACTGAAATTGTTGATAAATTGTTCATTTTGCATACTACACATTATGCCTATATTTTGTTATATATTGCAATTTTATTTCATGTAAATATCCTAGTAATTTTTCTCCACAAGCGTGGATTCTGACACAGATAGTCAAAAAAAAAAAAAAAAAAATAGTATACACTTGTATATCGTTTCTTCGGTACCCTACGTCACTGGGGGGATACTCTGTGGCAGCCGCAGAAAGGCAAGGGAGAAAATTCTTCGTTCGGAATGGCAGCTGGCCAGAGCCGTTGTCATAGCAGCGCAGACGAAAATGTTTACATTGCGTTTTGTGTGTTCGAATACGAAGAGTGTCAGAATCGACGTTTATCAATGTTCTACGAATAAAGGTAGTAAAGTGTTTTTAAGTGAGTGATTATATTATACGAGCGACCCACCACAACGTCATAAGTTTCCTAGAGCAAGATTTCAGCATGAAAACTCAAAATAAATAGTTTGGCGAATTAAAAAAATATGTATATTGCGTCATATCGGAAATATAATGGACCTCAGCAGGTGAATATGTAACACCATGTAAGTTTGAAGAAACGTATTAAAACATGATAAAAACCCGACTATGGAAATATTAACATATTTTAACACTTTAAGGTTCTCTGAATTTTTTGTAGCCATTTTTTAAACCTATTCCATATATATGTGTGTGTGTATTCGTGTATATTACAATTTTCACAAAAAGTTTAGCTCCCTACAGCTCGCTCTTTGTGAAGAAACTGGGTTTTATCTCTAATCTTGATTTAAGTTTTGTTGGAGAATTTAGTACTTAACATCGAAATCTACCTCCGCCTGTAGGCCCGAGCCGGCAGGAATTTTTTATGATGTTTTAATACGTTTCTTCAAACTCGCATGACGTTACATATTCACCTGCTGAGGTCCATTTTATTTCCAATATGACGCAATATTTTGTTTTTGTTTTTAATTCGTCAAACTATTTATTTCATTTTCAGTTTTCATGCAGAAATCTTACTCTAGAAAACTTATGACGTAATATTCAATTTGTTTTCAATTCGTCAAACTATTATTTAATTTAATTTTCACGTGAAAAACTTGCAATACAAAAGCAATTGTTGTGGTGAGAATTTTATCGCTTTTTTTTACTTTCTTCTATCTTTACAAGAAGAAAGTATTGGTTTCATGAAAATTTTCGAATTCCAGTTTTCGACGGATTTACACATTTTATGGGTCAGAGATTCCAAAAAACATGTTTTTACAAAATGTCTGTCTGTGAGTCTGTCTGTCTGTCCGTCTGTCTGTCTGTCTGTCTGTCTGTCCGTCTGTCTGTCTGTATGTGACACAAATTTTGTGGGCGCTCTATCTCAAGAACTAATGCACGGAATTAAATAAAAATTTATATTCAGGTAGTCCCTAATATATATTGGTGCTGATTAGTTTTTGGTGTAAATCGCCCTGCAGGTGGCGCTGCTATGTAGCATTTTGCAGGATTTCCGCAAAAGCTCTATCTCAAGAACTAAAGCACGGATTTTCATAAAACTTCAGATTCCGTTAGTCCTTGACATGACTAGATGCTGTTTAAGTTTTGGTGTAAATCGCCCAACAGTTGGCGCTGCTATGCTGCATTTTGCCGGATTTACATTATTTTTGCAGTAGCCCTATCTCAAGAACTAATGCACACATTTTCATCAAACTTCGGATTTAGTTAGTCCTTCATATGAAATGATGCTGACTACGTGTTGGTGTTAATCGCCAAATAGGTGGCGCTGCTGTGCTGTATTTTGAACTATTTCCTCAATAGCTCTATCTCAAGAACTAATGCACGAATTTTCATCAAACTTCAGATTTAAGTATAACTTGATTAATACTGCTGCTGATTATGTGTTGTTGCAAATCGCTCAACAGGTGGCGCTTCTATGCTGCATTTGTCATGATTTGCGCAATACCTCTATCTCAAGAACTAATGCACGAATTTTCCTCAAACTTCATATTCAGTTAGACGTTGACATAAGTTGGTGATAATTAGATTCTGGTGTAAATAACCCAATAGGTGGCGCTGCTATGCTGCATTTTGCTGGATTTACTCGATTTCGGTGACAGTCATACCTCGAGAACTAATGCACGGAATTTCATATTTTTAGAATTATCATGATGAACACAGATTGCCATTTAATTTGGCACTGAGATAGTGAATTTTGAAGTATTGACATTTTAATAAAAATTTATATCCAGTTAGCCCCTGATATAAATTGGTGCTGATTAGTTTTTGGTGTACATCGCTCAACGGGTGGCGCTGCTATACAGCCTTTTTCACGATTTCCGCAATAGCTCAATCTCCACAACTAATGCACGGATTTTCATCAAACTTCAGATTCAGTTAGTCCTTGACATGAATTGAAGTTTTGTACATTTTAGTGTAACTCGCTCAACAGGTGGCGCCGCTATACTGCATTTTTTACGATTTCCGCAATAGCTCTATCTCAACAACTAATGCTTGGATTTTCATGAAACTTCAGATTCAAGCATACTTTGACATGAATTAGTGCAGCTTGTGTTTTGGTGCAAATCGCTCAACAGGTGGTGCTGCTATGTTGCACTTTTCAGAATTTCTATTATGGCTGTATCTCAAGGACTAATGCAATAATTTTCACCAAACTTCAGAATCAGTTAATCCTTCACATGAATTGACATATTGTACATTTTGGTGTAAATCGCTCAACAGGTGGAGCTGCTATGCTATATTTTTCAGAATTTCCACTATAGGTGTATCTCAAGAACTAATGCACGAATTTTCATCAAATTTTAGAATAAGTTAATCCTTGACATGAAATGACATTTTATACAGTTTGGTGTAAATCGTTCAATAGGTGGCGCTGCTATGCTTTTTTGTGATTTCCGAAATAGCTCTATCTCAAGAACTAATGCTTAGATTTTCAACGAACTTCAGATCCATGTATACCTGGATATCAATTATTCCTGTTTATGTATTGGTGTAAATCACTCAACTGGTGGCGCTGCTAAGCTACATTTTTCAGAATTTCCGCTATAGCTCTATCTCAAGAACTAAGGCACGAATTTTTATCAAACTTCAAATTCAGATACACTTTGATATGAATTGGTGCTAAATTGATGCAATTTCTAGTACTATTTAAATGATTTAATTCACGTGATTTTTATAGAAGAAAGTTTTGTGATGGCCACAACATACTAGTTAATTGTTGGCAACTGTTATAACGAAAAATATTTATTTTTTCCTGTCATTGTTGTGTAAAAGCTGGTTTTACCAGAATCATGCTAAGACGGTATTCAAAATTTTGAATCCTCCCCGTTTCCATTCCCTTGGGCCGATTTTGCCCATTTTCAATCCTCGCCGAGATATTAGCCATCTCAAAGTTGTTGGCGAGTTTGAAAACGATCCGTGCATAATTGCGACTTTTATCGTGCGGACAAAATTTAGTACATACATACATACATACATTATATATATATATAAACTTTTTAGGTGGGGGTGGTTTTGGGTTCCTGCGGTCCTATAATGAAAAGTTATGAAGGATTTTTTCAAAACTCGTACCATGGTAACGACTGCAATAGGTAGTATTTCTTACGAAATCTACCTAAAAGTAAATATTTTTCGTTATTGCAGTTGCCAACAATAAAAAAAAAGCAATAAAATTGTCACCACAACAATTGCTTTTCTTTTGCGAGAATTTTACGTGAAAAATTAAATAAAATAAATAGTTTGACGAATTGAAAACAAATTGAATATTACGTCATAAGTTTCCTAGAGCAAGATTTCCGCATGAAAACTCAAAATGAAATAAATAGTTTGACGAATTAAAAAAACAACAACAAAATATTGCGTCATATTGGAAATAAAATGGACCTCAGCAGGTGAATAGGTAACGTCATGTGAGTTTGAAGAAACGTATTAAAACATGATAAAAACCCGACTATGGAAATATTAACTTATTTATCACTTTGAGGTTCTCTGAATTTGCTTTAGCTATTTTTTAAACCTATTCCATATGCATGCGTGTGTGTATTCGTGTATATTAGAATTTTCACAAAATGTTTAGCTCCCTAGAGCTCATTCTTAGTGGAGGAACTGGGTTTATCTCTAATCTTGATTTAAATTTTGTTGGTTAATTTAGTACTTAACTTCGAAATCTACCTCCGCCTGTAGGCCCGAGCCGGCAGGGATTTTTTTCTTCTTTTTCCCACAGAGAAAATAGTGATGAATTATTATCGAACCACAAATATATATATATATGTGTGTGTGTGTGTATACTACAAGATCGCCCGTCAGTATGACGTATTTGCATTTCAAAAGAATGATATAGCATTGCATTATAAAAAGAATTATGAAGTAATAAATTTTATCTTATCAGACTAATAAGATCAGGTGGGAGTGAAATAGTTATAAAAACTGTCCATTTATAATTGAAACTTAATTTGCAAGAAAGAACTTCACTCACAAAATTTAAAGAACTACACAAAAAATATGGAAATTAGAACTAATAACGCTATTTCAAAATATGTTGTCAATTAACTTTCGTCTTCGTTCATTGCTTTAAAAAATCAATAACCTTCAATTTCTTATAAATCAGAATTTAAAAAAAATAATAAATAAGAGAGTCTTTTACTGATTAATTGCCGATAGCTGACGCCAAAATAATAATTATATAACTTAAATTGTAAAAAGTTTAACTCAGACTAAATCCTGATTTTTTTTAAACATGCATAAAGAAACCTATAATAAATTTTGATCATTAAAAATGATCCGTTATCACTTAAGTAAATTGCAACTATTAAATGCATTAACAGATTTTTTTTCTCAAATTCTTTTGTTAAATTATAAATTTATTTTCCCAACAAAATACAAAAATGCAAAGTTTTATTTCCATTGATATATATATATATATATCAATATATGTAGTATATATATACAGGGTGATTTTTTTTTAAAAGTCGTGAAAGTGAAACCCTATAACAAAAGAACCACTGATCCAAATGACCTGAAATTTCACCAGTATGCTGCCAAAGCAATGGGAATTTTTTTGGCGTGGTTAAAAAAAAACTTAAAATCGCACCGACAGGTGGCGCTGTAAGTTAACAGAAACAAAGAATATCGTCAGTGGGAGGAAAGCAATGGACGGTACTTCAAGAAAAAGAAAACTTTATTGCGCATATCAAAAACATACAGAATGCAGTAATTAGGTAAAGATACTGCGAACACCTTCGCAGAAACAGAGCGAAATAAAAATATGGAGCAAAGTATTCATACGGAACTGCACGACTAAAACAAGAGATTTTCAGTGTGCTGTCCCCCGTTTTCAGCTACGAATTGGAAACGTGAAACCGCATGTTTCACAACAAAGAAAAGAATATCCGGCTGGATGCTGTGGGGATCTGGTGCACAATGCGTGCTTTCAGGTCAGCTAAGTTCGTAACACCATCACAATTCACAGAATTCTTGGGTACCTCCAGAGCCAGAAATCGGAGGAATTGAGATCAGAATAATGAACACGAGGTGTGCGAGCTTCGGGTTTTTATTGCCACTGTGCGTGTGTCGTGCGCAAGCTGGTCTCCCGACTTTACTGCATATACAGCGCCATCTGGCGGTGCGATTTTAAGTTTTTTTTAACTACGGTTAAAAAATCCCCATTGCTTTGGAAGCATACTGGTGAAATTTCAGGTCATTTGGATCAGTGGTTCTTTTGTTATAGCATTTTACTTTTACGACTTTTAAAAAAAATCACCCTGTATATATATATTACACTTGCGGAGAAAATGATAGCCCTCTTATTTGTTATCTCAGTTTGGTGTGCATTTAAGCTGGTTGCACTAGCGAAGCGTATGATTTCTGTGTATACCGTCGGCTTACAAGTAATTTTTTTATGTATACTTAAACACTTTCGCATTTCTGGCAAATATCGACAGGATTTGTTTCTCACTCAAACGGTTAAAATTTCAATAGCCATCTGCTGTAGACCGAGTGAGTAAAGCAATTTTTTTTTTTTTTTTTTTTTTTTTTTAGAGTTTTGCGGAAATTAGACGGAGTTCTTTAGTGTAGTGTCATAATTAAATTAAAAAAACATGTCTAGTAAAAAATTTCTAAATTTCTAAATATTGAAGAATGAATTTCAGAAAGCTCAATTCATAGTGAAAAAAGGGTTATCGGGGTATAGAACCCACAAAATTCCGACAGAGAAAAGTTAAAGGTCTGGTGCTCTTCAATTGTAATATCCGGCCGCTCAGAAATGCATCTAATTTATCCGATTATGTACTAAAGTGTCAAAATTGGGTGACTTTGAGAGCTGCTTTTAAGTACCCTCTGCATATTGCACTTTATCCTTGTCATACGTTTATCTATTGACTATACTCTATCACTGCACAAAGGGTCGCCGCACTCTGTTTCCCCAACCTCGGGACCTCTCCTTGTAATTCAGAGTCTACTCAAATAACTTCTGAAACGATCAAGCTAAAATCATAAATATGCTGACTATTTATGAAAAAATGACTGAGCGCTACGCGATGAAGTACCCTGCAACAATTTATAGCGGACTTTACATTGAATATATAAATTAATATTTCACTCAATTTCATATTCAAGTTAAAACGTATCATTTTTCTTAATACGAATATTTTTTATAAGTTAAGTTATAGCGTCAATTATAAAATGATTAATATCGTTCAACAGATACATATCTTAATTAGTCATTAATTCATTTTGTCTGATAAGTTTGTTAAAATGTTACTTTTATGCAAAAAATAATAATGCTCTAGTATAAGTTACCTACGCTAAAGACGTAACTATTTGCGCTCAATCACGAAGGGGTTAGCAAATAGAATATGCCATTAACCGTATACACACAAAAACACATTTATATATATGTAGGTATATTAACTGATTTTAATTACTAACTTTTTAATAACATTCAAACGGCTGTTACAGACAGCTGTTACAGAAACTCTTGCAGGAGAGTAATGTATGATGTCAGGGGTTTTTTAACTGTGATTATCAGTTTTAGTTTTATATATGAGCGATATAGATGGCGTTGCAAGCAGTAAGAGCTGAATCGAGGCAGAAATAGTGAGATGGCAGAAATGGTGGAAATAACGGAGGTCAAACGTATGGAGTGGGTCTCATTCGCATATATAACCTTGTTTTTGAGCTCAACACTATCATTTGGATATCGTTGGTGACAGATCCGGATTCAAAATGATAGAATACACAATCATGCAGACTAAGTCATACAACAAAAATTTATCGACGAATATAATCCATTCCATACGTTCGGCCTCCTCCGTCGGCATCATGGCTGAGTGATTTTTGCTTCTGCCACGATTGGACGTCTACTGCTCGCAACGCCATCTATGGCTGGTAATTGGAACTAAAATTAGGAATCACAGTAAAAAAATCTACTGATATCATACATTACTCTCCTGCAAGAATTTCTTGAACAGCTGTCACCGTTTGCACGTTACTGAATTTTAAAATCGGTCAGTTTAAAATCATCTGGGTTTTTGGACACCCGATATATTTACAGTATACTGTATTTTATAATCGAATAGTTAAAATAATTATTTTTCTTAATGAAAATGCCGGTATATTTGCATTATACTGTATTTTATAATCAAAAAGATAAAATAATTAATTTTCTTATTGCAAAACGTTGCAATTTTAATCATATTATAAAATCATTAATGTTGTTCAAATAGGTGTACTAGTAGGTGTCAGATAAGTGTACAATAATTAACTTTGTAAGGTACTTGTTCAGTATACTTCTTTTGTAAAAGAAAAGAATAATGTTCTAATGAAAGTTCTGTTGCAGCAGAGTTCAAATTGTTAAATCACCCACTAAGCAAACTCAGAATAAAGTTATTAATAGCAAACGTTTAATTAACTTCCACTCAGTGTTATAATTAATAAATATTTCAAAAGTATCATTACTATTGATTCAAGTCATTGTAACTTTAATTATAAAGTTATTTATAACATTCACATACATATTATAGCCAATAATTCCTTTTGTGACATACTGTCAGAGAATTTCTCTTTTATTAAAGAAAAAATGATCTACCGAAGTACTATTGCGTCTGCTGCACTGTTAAAAATTTGTCGCAAATTGTCCAGTCATTCAACTATTTTTATAGAAAATGATTACATAAGCGTAATTTAAAGCTAATCTCATTAAATTGTTACCAATATTGTGTATTCTATCGAAGTACTATTGCGTCTGCTGCACTGTTAAAAATTTGTAGCAAACTCTTCAGTCATTCGACTATTTTTATAGAAAACGATTACATAACCGTGCTTTAATGCTAATCTGATTATATACTAGTTACCAATATTATGTATTCTATCGAAGTTACTATTGCGTCTGCTGCACTATTAAAAATTTGTGGCAAACTGTTCAGTCATTCGACTATTTTTATAGAAAACGATTACATAATCGTAATTTAACACTAATCTGATTATATTTTTGCCAATATTATGTATTCTATCGAAGCACTATTGCGTCTGCTGCACTGTTAAAAATTTCTGGAAAACTTCTCAGTCATTCGACTATTTTTATAGAAAACGATTATATAATCGTATAATCGTAATTTAACACTAATCCGATTATATTGTTGCAATATTATGTATTCTATCGAAGCACTATTGCGTCTGCTGCAATGTTAAAAATTTATGGAAAACTGTTCAGTCATTCGACTATTTTTATAGAAAACGATTACATAACCGTAATTTAACGATAATCTGACTATATTGTTGCCAATATTATGTATTCTTTCGAAGTACTATTACGCCTGCTGCACTGTTAAAAATTTGTGGCAAACTGTTCAGTCATTCCACTATTGTTATAGAAAACGATTACATAATCGTAATTTAACACTAATCCGATTATATTGTTGCCAATATTATGTATTCTATCGAAGCACTATTGCGTCTGCTGCACTGTTAAAAATTTGTGAAAAACTGTTCAGTCATTCGACTATTTTTATAGAAAACGATTACATAACCGTAATTTAACGCTAATCTGATTATATTGTTGCCAATATTATGTATTCTTTCGAAGTACTATTACGCCTGCTGCACCGTTAAAAATTTGTGGCAAATTATTCAGTCATTCGACTATTTTTATAGAAAATTATTACATAACCGTAATTTAACGCAATATTATGGTCAGAATAAATTTCGGTTTTGAATTTGTTTTCAATAAAAACGTCGTATAAATGGACAGTTAGTTGCAAATTTTTTACATTGTGAATATTTAACTTTTTCTTTCTCTATTTTCTTTCGTCCTATTTTACTTTTAAATTTTCTCCAAATGAGTAAAGAAATGTTAGCGACACACAAGCGAAAGCGAATGAAATATGAGTTGCTATGTTTGTTTCACGGCTATATGATATGCTATGTTATTTATCATAAATTTGACCTGCTGGAAGAATTTCAATTACGTTTATAAATTAGAAATACTAAAAAACCTATTTTTCTCTTTTATGTTTTAGGATAAAATAATGACTTAGTTTTGTATAAAAAAAATCATAGCTTATTCGAAACATTGTGAGTAATATACAAAAATACTTTCCCGTTTTTCTGAATTTAATCATTTCTCTTTCTTCATTCATACAGCGGTTCGTATTGAAATGTAGCATTCACAAAATAGCCTCATTTTCCACCATTCAAAGATTATGACTTTAAATTTTTTTTTCAAAAAAAAAGCTTCGAGTTTTTCATTTATCTGTATAGAGACGTGCATGGCAATGGTCTTGTTTATATTGTTTAGTGTCTTAAATTTATGTAATGCTTTAGTGTCTACGGCTGAAAGCTGTTTGGTATAGTTTTATGAATATTAAAGTTATTTTTACATGAAAGTTTATATTGAAACATTTTATTTTATAAGTTTCGATTCAAGTTTTTTTAATACACGAATTTATTTATGTCAGTTAAATATCCGTTTTATTTCAAATTACTTTTATTTAATAAAAATGTAACAGATATAACTATACATATCAAATGTCTTGAACTCATATAGGGTATTTTGTAAAGGACACCTTATTTAAAAATCCATTAATGCATTAACCATAATAAATATACAGATGATATAAGTAAAATCCTAACCAGGTAGCTCACAAATATTGTATACAGGAATTTTGAGAATAATTCAAATTTTTGTCAATAGCGTCCTGTGCCGTTCCAGCCTAGTTTAATATATTTATTGATCTTAATTACTCTGGCACGAGTATAAAATCCGCCAAAAAAGCCTTATTTCCATTAACCTTGTTCCCATATTTAATATTTCTTTTTCTGTCGCTCTCATTTTTTTTCTTTCCATTCATAAAGCGACCGACAGTGGTATTTTAGTACTTTAGAGCAGATCTCATTTTCCTTCCATGCTATGATTATGACTTTCATTTTTTCGTTCAGAGAGAGAGCTCTGAGTTTTCCTGTATCTCTATATGGTGAAATTTATATATAACACCAATGCTCTTGTTTACCATGTTAATATTGCGCGTACATGTAAGGTAAACTAATCAGTTTTGGACCACTTAGAGGGCTCAGGGCTTGAAAACTTTCAAAAAATCGATTTCAATTTTTTTTGTATCTATTTTGATTATTCAATTAATTCTGAACACAGTGCAAAAAACCGCATAAAGATATTTGCATTTTTAACTGAGTTATAAGCATTTATGTAACAAATTACTTTCAAAGCCGCACCCATTTAATTGCACCTTTAAGTCGCGATTTCTCAAAGCTTGTTTTTTGACGACTATCCGCAAGATTAAAAGAAAAAAAACTATTTGATGGAATGGCTTAATTTTTTTTTTATACACATAACAACATTATCTATAGGATGAATTAATATATTTTAGATAGTTTAATATTTTGAGTATTTTTAATGAAAACAAAATTTTATTTTTTAGGTTTTTTTAAATTTTCAAATTTGAGAGTTTTCTTAATAAGGTTTCTTTTGAGTGATAGTTATATCCTTAATTCATTCTATAGGGTAAAGTTTCCTGATCAGTTTAAAGCAAAAATTAGGTTCTTATGTCAATTCAACGTTAAGATACCTTACGGATGGTGACATAACGCCTAAATCTTTTTTTCGAAAATTGTGTTATATAAATTTTGCTGTATTTTTATTTTATTACATTGAAGTACTTCATTTTATAATTTTATAAGACTACAAACATACCTTAACAATATCAGAAAGTTTAAATTAGTTACATTGAATACTTCTGCTTTTATATGGACTCGAGGAGAAAGTTCTGTTTACATGTTTTTCGGTATCGATCAAGCCTTGAGTCCCCTTCAAGACATTTATCTAATCATTATTAAAGTGCCAGTGAATTCCAAAAGATATATATATATATATATATATATATATATATATATATATATATATATATATATATATATGACCTAGTCCTAACCTTCATGTATCAGAATAAACATTCAAAGTTTCGAAATATATTCTTCGGGAAAAAACAAAAATGAAAAATGTTATTTTCCTTTATGCTCCAGTACTGGGCCCAGTAAATTTCTGATGCATGAATTTTTAAGCTTTCGGCTTACCCAACTAATTATTTATAATGTAATAGAGGTCATCAATACCAGTTTAATTTAAAATAAAACATAATATTTAAAAAAAAAATTAAATAAAAATCCATCTCTCAATGAAATCTCCAAGAATTTCCCAAAATATCTGTTTTTGAAGACACTCTAGAAAATAAATAAATGTACCGCAGATAAAACAAACAAACATTATTTTAAATAGTTTTTGGAACATTTAAGAATGTTAGTCAATGAGATTTCTTTCAGTTGTTTTCAAGAAATGAATTTTGGGTTTTTTTTTTTTTTTAACTTTAAAAATTAGTGGCCCATTATAGGTGCTTTTACCTTACTGCTTTCGCAGCTAAAATCTGTTTTGCAGGTTTATGAATGAAAATTAAATAAGCATTACTATGAATTTTTGGATTGAAAGTATTTACGTTTGATGAGTATCAATTCATATTTTTATTGCCGATCTGAGAGTTAATTTTCAGTTTTATCAAAAATTACGTTTATTTTTTAAACGCAATCGACATAAAACTATACACCAGATAACTGAAACTTTGAGGATTAAAAAATTTTGCAATCGGAATAAGTTAGGAGAATTTAAATTGTTATGTAACTCATTAAAAAAAAATAATGCTAGAAACTATAAATATTTAAATAAGCGGTATATTCAATCTTATAATCAAATAAACAATTAAAATATAACATTATTGTTAACGCGAATTTAATAAAAATATAAAATAATTAATGGAATTCAGATGCACATATTTAACCGGTAATTCATTCTATAACATGCTTACAAAGAATGCACCTTTTAACAATCGAAAAAGAATAAACCAATATTCCAATATTCTGGTGCATCTGTTAAATACTTAGGGTTTTCTGTTGCCTATATTTTCCCTTTTATCATATTTTACTTTCCGTCTCTTGCCAAATCAATGATAAAACATTAGCACGCAAGCGAATGGAATATGAGTTTATATGTATGTTTAATGTTTTTTAATACATCACATTATATGTAAAAAAAGTTGACATGCTTCAAAAATTTCAATTATTATTTTGAAATAAATTTGTACATTAAAATAAAATCGTATTTTTTTTTATATGTATTACACTCTTTATTTTTCATTTCTATTTTATTTTCAACATTTTAGTGTTTAAAATATTTCATGGTTGCACTTTCATAGCCAGTTGGCGTATTTTAGCATCTATTGTTGTTGTATCGCTTAAGCGTACACAGTTGTAACTATAAAGAATACTTGGCGATTTATCACCTGCGCCTGGCAAACGGAAAAATGGATTAAAGTCAATTTGCTAATTTGTTTTAAAACAATTTAAAATCTTATATTGCCATTGATAACACATCTGTCTATATATATTTTTTTATTCTGGCTTATCTAGAAGATGCTTAAAATATCGCTTGCAAAATTCGGCACTACTTAGTTATCTCGTCGACCAATTTCGTCAAATTATATAAATCGCCAAACCACTCGCCAAATTATACAAATTGACATCATTTTTATTTTAAATAACGAAAGAACAAATAAATTACTATAACTTTAATAAAAATACAAATAAAGTGTCGAAATAAAAATCTCTTGATCACGTAAATACGTGTAACTTGCTTAAAGTCAAGTGAATGTGACATTTACGATCAATCATTATTGGTATTTAATCTTATAGTCTAGCGATAGATTTTTGGTCTATAGGATAACCAAGTAGTACCCAAAATTCCATTTAAAATACATGGCCCAAGTTAATTTTAAAACAAAAACGAAAAATCATACGTCCAGCATGGATTATGAAACACTGTCCAACACATTCAGAATACTGCAACAAAACTTTACAGTTTATTAAAGTGAAAGATGTGTAAATAAACAATTGAGAAAATGCATAACGTAGTTGAAAACTCACAGGGGAGCCACTTTTGGTGTTGCTCGCACCTAACATCGAGACCTGGTGCGTTTTGTAGCCCTATACATATAAGTTAGAGAACCGATAAAATTTCTCTGTTAAAATCATATTTTATATACTTTTTTATACTTTTAATTTTTTATTATTACATTTTTATTTGTTTATTTCACGCCAAAAGTGAGTTAAGTCGCCAAATATTGCGCTATTTTTCCGCCCGCTTTATCCAAAGAGTAAATATACAGTACATATTACTAGTATATCAGATTGCGATTTTTTTAAAATAATTGATAGCATAAGAAACAAATATTAGGTTTTTATTTCTTTTTCTATGCAGACGATAAATATATAAGTAATAAATATAATTCTATAAAAGCTTCGAAGATCATTGAAAACTATTTTTTATTGAAATGGAAAATAAGCAAACTATTTTCTTTTGAAATCGAATGGAATAAAGTTTAAAATGTTTAAAATGAAATGTTGCTGTATTAAATGGTCCTTTGGTAAAAGTAATCATAAAGTAAATTAATATTTTTACACAATTTAGAAAAATTACTGTTGCTAAATATATCGGACATTACAATTTCTAGCCATTACAAATTCAGCTATGACATTTGGCTAGGGTTGCCGGAAAGCTCTACTTTTGAAAATAAGCGCCAACTGTTTCCCCGCCAAAAATATGAATATAATGTTGCAATTTTTCAAAATCAAATTCGTGGGTTTTTGAAGAAATTTTCGAACTTTTTTTAATATTTTATACTTATTATTAACTAATTTTTATTTTTAAATGCTTTGCTTTAAAAAAATTCAATGTTAATAGTCCGATAAGTGGTCTCGAAAATTGCTTTTTCCGAAAGTTATGCTGCTGTAAAATCAAGAAATATTATTTCAACAGAAAAATTTTATCGATTCTCAAACTTCATAATATAGGGCTTTAAAATGCACCAGGTCTCAATGCTAGGTGCGAGCAACACCAAAAGTGGTTCCCTTGTCAGTTACTGCGATTACCATCAACAGTCAGAAAAATATCCGAATTTTTTGTGCAGCCCTGTATATGATCTATAGATTTATATGTTTACTAAGTAGTATGCTAAACGTCAGTTCAATTAAACGCATAGTACAGTTGAAAATTTCTATTCAGCAATTTCGGTCAGTAAATGGATATATATTTGAGATCTTTTGTGTAGCCCCATATATGATCTATAGAATTTATACACACCAAGTAATATGAAAAAAAATAGTTAACTTGTTAAATTTAAACCGTGTATCACAACTAAAAACGCAATGCCAGCACTCATTTTTCATAGGCAGTACTGTGGCTGTAACCCAATACTTTTGTGCGTTCCTGTAAATTAACGATAAATTATATGCACATCAGATTTTACAATAAGTGCTCTATAGAACATTTTAGTAATGTACACAAACTTTAATATGTTTAAAGAGAGTAACATTATTAAAATACACCGCAAACGATAATTTCCCCATAGGCCGTAATGTAACGAAACTGTGCCTATAAATGAACCGTAAGCGCTATACACTTCATTTTGAATACGGAACATGCCATTGTAAACCCCAATAACATATATCATTTTCATGACAATTTGGCAATATTTAGGCGAATTAAAGCATGGACAGACAGACCGACAGAACCCGGACAGAACATGGACAGAAACCGACAGAACATGGACAGAAACAGAATTCATAAACACTTTTCAGCTATGTTGGAAAGCGCTAAAAAGAGTCTAAAGAATGGATATTTTGACTTCTATATTTTATCTTACCAAGGGAAATCATAGATTATTCAAAATGTTTTGAGAAATATGTAAACGTATTTGCTATTTTTCCTTTTTTAATCTTTTCTCGTATTTCTTTTTCTGTTTTTGTTCTTTTTTATTCATTCCTACAGTGGTTTGTATTGAAATTTTAGTACCCATAAGCTAAACCTCGTTTTCCTCTATTCAAAGATTATGACTTTCGATTTTTCTTTTGAAAGAGAGGGCTTAGAGTTTTTGCATTTCGCTGTATGGGAAACCCATATAACAGCAATGGTCTTGTTTATCATGTTAATGTCCCAGTTATATGTACTGCTTTAGTATCTATGGCTGAATGCTCTCAGGTGTGATATTGTGAATTGATATTAAAGCTGTTTTCTTATGAAAGTTTGGAATGATAAAATTTTATTTGGTTTCAATTCATGCTTTAACTATGAAACTTTATTTATGCTGGTTTCCATTTTATTTAAAATTACTTTCATTTTTTGAAATGAGGTAGAGATAAAATCAAACAAAAAAAGTTGGAAACTCAATATATATTGAATATTGATTATATAATTATTCACATAAAACAACTGAGTATATTGAAAATTGCTTGTTAGATGAAGCTTGTACATTTTCAAATGTTTTTTAACAAGTAAGAATATTGTGTAAGCATTTTTTTAAACGAAATGGTTAGATAATTACACTATTAAAAAAAAAAAAAGACGGACGTTTCTAAAACGAAAATATATAATTACCAATTCCAAGCTATCCACCATTTTAAAACGCTTATTTTATCTGTAGAAAATTCGAAAACTAATGTATTTTCGATATTTAAATAAGCATTTGTAAAAATAAAGTTTATGTTGGTGCCACTCATTTTGGGAAACGTTTAAAAAGTACTTTTTTAGCTCACAGGCTATCAAAGCCTAAGAGCTAATGTCCTCGTCGGTTCTGTATGTACGTAATGCGATAACTCTTCATAGAAATATCCGAATTGCTTAAAATTGTTTTTCTAGGTTCATCCTGATATGAAGCTTGCCTGATTAGTTTTGGGGGTTCATTGGTTAAGTATAAAGGGGGGGGGGGTAACGGGAGCTAATCTCCCCTATAATTTAGATGTTTTTTTTTCATGCAGAATTATTCGATTTGCTCCAAATTTGGTATACCGATTTATTATGTTAAGGAGCTTCCCTGATTAGATTTGGTGATCCATTAGTTACATATAAAGGGTGGTAAAGGGGGCTTGCCCCTCCTCCCCTTAATTTAGATAAATGATTTTTTCATGTAGAATTATTCGATTTGCCCCAAATTTGGTATGCAAGTTTATTATGTTAAGGAGCTTCCCTGATTAGATTTGGAGGTCCATTAGTTACGTATAAAGGGTGGTAAAGGGGGCTAGCCCCTCCCCTCCTTAATTTAGATAAATGGATTTTTCATGCAGAATTATTCGATTTGCTGCAAATTTGGTATGTCAGTTTATTATGTTAAGCAGCTTCCCTGATTAGATTTGGAGGTTCATTGGTTAAGTATAAAGGGGGGAAAAGGGGCTAGTCTCCCTCTTTAATTTAGATAAATGGTTTTTTCCTGCAGGATTATTCGATTTTCTGCAAATTTGGTATACCGGTTTATTATGTTAAGGAGCTGCCTCGATTAGATTTGGGGGTTTATTGGTTATGTATAAAGGGGGGGGGGCTAACTCCCCTTAATTTAGGTAAATGGGTTTTTCATGAAGAATTATTCGATTTGCTTCAAATTTTATATGACGGTTTATTTCAATATGGCGCTTCCTTCATTAGATTTGGAGGTTCATTGGTTAAGTATAAAAGGGGGAAAGGGTAGATAAATGAGTTTTCATGCTGAATTATCCAATTTACTTTTCAAAAAAATTTAAGGTTCATTCTGATAAGGAGCTTTCCTGATTAGATTTGAAGGTTCATTGGTTAATCATAAAGGGGTAAATGAGGGAGCTAATACCCCCTTAATTTAGCGAAATGTTTTTTTCATGCAGAATTATCAAATTTTCTTCAAATTTAGTATACAGGCTTATTCTGATAAGGCGCGTCCTTGATTAGATTTGGAGGTTCATTGTTTAAGTATAAATGGGGGAAACGGGGGCTAATCCCCTTTCATTTATTTTTTGAGGGGCATTATTCTTTGTAATATTGTAATAAGAGTATAATATACAATTAGTGTGAATAGCCTGTGGCCTCAATGCCATAAGTTTAACTGGGCACATTTCTTTTCATATAGTTTATTAATCAGTTTTATCAAACTAAAATATCGATGTTTTAGAAGCTATCTCAGTTCTCAGATAAACATTTTCATATTTAAAAAACCACGTTTTACAGACAAACATGATAAATTAAGAGCGTTAACATTAAAATTAACATTATTCTGTTATTCTTGGATGCATAAATTCAATTACGCAGTTGAAAATATTTAATTGTGAATAATATAATCTCCTAATTATATTGGTTTCTCAGGTTTCTAATGATAATGAACGCTTTTCGGAATCATGGGTAACTCGGAAGATGTTATTGTGTATTTTTATTCGCAGTTTTATTATCCTTCGTATATTAAGAAACATTTGTCTCTTTTTTATAGTGTACAATTTTTTGACTCTGGTAAGACCAAAAAATGATTTATTTTCTATAAAATATGTTGATTATTTAATAGATAATCTATCAATTACGTCACGCAAATTTCGCAATTGTTATTTTTATTTATTTACTTTTTTTTTTTTTTTTTTACTCCCATTTTAAATGTGTATCTGTCATCTGCAACAAACGACATTTTTATACATTTTACTGAATGAGTTTTCAAGTTTATTATTTTTGTTCTTTCTCTTGAACATCTTATATTTAAAAAAAGAAAATATGAATAAAATCTATTTTATATATCATCCAAGATGTGCTTAAATTATCTGGAATTTTTTGTTTTGTTGTTGTTTCGGAATTTTTTGTTAAATCCATACGAGAGATCATATACTTTCTTCAAATTATATATATAAAAAAAATAATGTCAAACATATAAAAAATCTCTCTCGAAGCTAAAGTTATATAGATCTCAATGTTTACAAAAATTTGTGATTTCAAAAGGAATTTCCGATTCTGAAATTCCAGAAAAAGCAATCTGTAGCTCTAGAAGTTTTTCGCTGGATACTTTCCAAAACTCAACCAAATACAATGGATTGTCAGTTTCCACTTAAAAAAGAGGCTTTAGATATTTGACCCTTTGTTAAATGAATCAACTTGAAACTGGGAAGTAAAAAATGTTTTTTTTTTTAATTTAAAAATTTGTTATGTACAGTTTCTTTATCTATAAAATTTGTACCACGATAACTGTAAAAAAAAGTATATTTGAAATTTACTTGCTTTCCATATACTATACAGTAAACTTTTTTTCGGTTTTCCACATATTCCAACAAAGTTTAAAAGTATTTATGATTCCAGTTCGTCTATCCGTCAGACTGTCCGTCCCCCCGCGGCTTAATCTATATCTATATATCGCTTTCGTACGTGGCACAGAAATCGCGATTATTTGTTAATTGTTTAATGGCAACGCCCGAAGAATCGCATCGCATTGGTAATTGAACAGCATTTAATGCATATCCATACCTATAAGGTGGTTACTATAGGAAGGATCCTGTTCTGTCGCCAACTCGGCGATATATCGTCAAGTTTGGCGACCAAAATTAGACGCTACAAGTGATGCCAACTTGACGATATCTCTAATATTTCGCCAAATTCCAAAAGACTTCCATTGTAAACCAATAGGGTTTACTTGCTTTCAGAAAATCAACAAATTGAAATATTTTAATGCAACGAAAACTAATATTAGTTTAAGAGATTATATTAATTACATTTAAGGGAAGCCAAATAAATTAAATTATGAATAAAACTAACATGATGCAATGCTTAGCATGTTTTCCCAAACATAAATTTTAAGGGAGACCAAACTGGTCGCAAACGGTGGCTGGTTCTCATAAATTCACTTTTATTGTCATGAAATGGAATTTGTGATTGACATTCAGCACAAAATGCTCCCTATTGAAAATGGTTTGTGTAGTGCTTATCGCTTGTTTATAGGGACATAGAAAATAATTCCATTATATAGCGATAGTAAGCACTTACAATGTTTCTTAATGTTGCTATATAGCACTTTTGAGATAATCAATGTTATTCACATTTTCTACACTATGTTACTTACAGATAATACACTGTAAAAAATTGTAATTCTACAGATGTATAGTCAAAGAAATCTGTCTGCTTACTAAAATTTTATCTGTACACTGTACCAAAAAAGATATAAATCTACTTAACTTGTTTTTGTAAGGCAACGCAAATCTGTATCTTTACAAATGAATCTACTAAAATTACAGTAATATTTCTAAAATTATTATTATCTCTATTATTTGCAAACTGGGTTGCAGTTACATAACAAGTTTTAGGCATCTCCGCTTCCTAAACAATTCTTTGTAACCTTACAGATTTTTTGATTTATAGTGCAAAAGCGCATCTGTTACATGAATTTTTGTTGTTGCTGTTACATAAAAAGTTCTAGGCATCCCAGTTTCCTAAAAAAATTCTTAGTAACTTTACAGATTTTTTTTTTACAGTGTACCGTGCTTTACATTTGTTTTTTGTTTATACGAAGACATAAAAGAATTTGGATACATTGCAGTACATTGATGATAATCGTTTAAAGATTGTTTTAATAATATTGTAAAATTTCACATAAAAAGAATTTTATACATATTATAGAGGTTGAATATGTATATTTCCTATAGAAAATTGCAGTGGAATATTTATAGTTTTTTAGGGTTTCGTTCATCTGACGAAACCCTATTCGTCTCACTCCTCTGTCTGTCTGTCCGTCCGTCCGTCATAGAGCCTCAAAAACTATATGCTGGAGATTTTAAATTTTGCATACTTATAGCTGAACACCTCACATCAAACGACAAATCATAAAATTTTGAAAATTTTTTTTATATAATCCTCTGGGCTTCTGTATTTCACTTCTGTATGTAAATTCTGTATTTTAAGCTTTTTTTCTAACTGAGCCCCTAATTAAGTTGAAGACTTGAAATATTGAATACTTATAGCTGAGCACTTGCGAGCACATGACAAATCATAAAAATTTCAAAAAGTCTTATATTTACCCCTCCGGTCTACTTGTGTATTTTAAGCAATTTTTCTAACTCAGGCTCTAATTAAGTTGGAGACATGAAAGTTTTCCTACTTACAAGAGAACACTTGCGATCACACGAAAAATCATAAAATTTTCAAAAAGTGTGTTATTATTTACCTCTACGGGCTCTAACTTGTGTATTTTAAGCAATTCTTTATCCTCCCCCTTTTCAGCCGGGGAGGCACTTATCTAACTTTATTTGCCGACACCCCTTTGACCACTCTTTCATATTATTCACCAGAGCCTTATATTTTTAATTCCCTTTTCTATCGCCAGGGGGATCCTACCTATCTCGGGTGCTCTGGGCCCGATTCCCTCGAATAATATATCTATGGATAGGTTGTAAAACGGAGTTTCATTCGGATAGAGGTTTGTTTAGTATAAAGTGCGCCCCCTGGTTATGAAATGTGGAAGTAACAGATTTTTCAAAAGGATAAAGTGTTTTGAAAGGAATATTAACCGAAACCATCTGTACGATCTGTGATCACACTTACCCACTTGTTTGCATAAGGATCCACAAAGGAATTCTTTTATATTGAAATTTTTGGTTCATTTTTTTCTATTGTGTATTACGATTTGCCCCGCAAAAAGGTTTTTGGATAGTATATAGTGCGTATAATTCATAGCTCACATATAGCGTCGCACAGAGAGATTTCCGTTTAGTACTGTCCATTTTTATGGTGATTATTACTTTAAGTGGAGTTCAAACTGATCTAAATTATAATAAACTAACAAAAGCCGCGGCTTTGCTAGCGTAATTGTTGAAATACGCCAAATCGTATTTTTGTGCCTATTTTTATTAGTGGAAATTAGACTGCTAAGGGTAATTAAAAAATTATTAATTCAGCCACAGTTTGACCAAACTTCATCTTATCCCGCATTAGGCGAACATGAGACTTAAATTAATGAGAACTAAAATTAATTCCAAATAAATGGTAATTTAGAATGTATTTTTAAGATTCTCACTCATATAACTTTTCATTTGATGCTTTGAATTTTTTAAAAACATTCATAGCAAGGATTTGCATAGTAAAATTGATCAAAATTCCAAATTCTAAGTTTCTATTTATGCAAGGTTCTGAAACACAGATATGTTTCTGTATTACATATATCGTAATTTATAGAATGTGTTTTGTTCCTGAACATTTAAAATTTCTAAATTTTTAAAAATTGTTCTTTGGGTGTATTTACGTTCCTAAAGTAAGACAGATATAACATTTCAATGTTCTATCCCTAACGAGTTCAGATAATTCATAGTTTAGAAGAGTTTTAGAACGTTTTCCGTTCTTTTCATCCTTTTAAATTTCGAATTGTTTAGAAACCGTTCAGAGCAAGTATTTACATCTTAAAAGTTACCACAACAGCCAATTTCAATTTTACTACCCCCAGCATTATCAAGGAAATCGCAATTTTAGAACTTTTTTGCGTCCTCCTTCCCTAGTGTTGTTGTACCAACATAAAATATAATCTATGTTGGATAGGAGATTGTCACCGGCATTTTGTCCCCATTATTTTATAAATCGAATTGGTAGTTCCAAAGATTATCTGTACAAACAATCAAACACACAAATGTTACTTCTTCAAAATATTATTATAGATTATGTAGTGTGCATATTATCTGTAATTCCTATACATAGTCACCCAAAAAAGTTTCGAATATATTATTATCCTTTCAGTCTACCAAATGATAATGATTTCCTAAAAATATTGTAGCACTATTAAAAAGTGTTTCATAATCTATGCGTCACACATGCATAAAACTTCAGTCACTTTTAGCAATATCCTAATAATGTGGTTCAACTTCACAATAAATAATTTAAAAATATTTAGCACTTATTTTCAAAGTAAATTCATCTTTCAAAATATGCGTCACAGAATCTGCTCTGTTGATTTTATAATTAAGATAATAAGTTATCACATTATGAACTTTTGTTTTACATTCGATTGTACTTTGACCTGCAATATGTTAAAAAATCTCATTTGTCTAAAATATAAAAAATAGTTGATTATATTCATCAGCATTATTATTACCACTGAAATCTCAGGTTTTCATAGCTTTTGTTTATTCCTCAATATTTTTTAATCACTTTCTCAAGTTTGCAAATCTTAAATATTGAATCCTGATTGAAATAAATGCCTGGAGGCAGTTGAGAAGTTTTCTTCAAATTTCAAATGTTATCATTAAAACATGGAAAAATGAGAAAAATTCCAGAGTTCATAAATGTGTAGTAGAAAACTTATTGTAGCCCGAAGGTTCAATCTACAGAAGATCGGTATTCTTAATATGTTTCTAACTGTTGATTTTGATAATTTGATCTGGAATTTTTTACACCGCAAAAATAAAAAAGACAGTTTTTTCGTGCATTACATATAGATTATGGTTTATTTTCCAACTTTCCAAGTTAAATTATTTATCTCGATTTTATTCAAATGGTTATACATTAGAACATAAACATTTCTTGAAATAAGCCCATAAATACGCTTTCAAATGCAAATTGATTATAATCAAATTTTGTATCAAACCAAATGTTTAATGTAATGGATGTGCATGTTCAGCAAATACCGCCCATACAAGCTCATACATTTAAAGGTTCTCGGTACTCTTAAAATTGGAAAAAATGAAAATAAAAGCCCAATTTCAACATTTAATATCTTAAAATGTATATTATTTTAAAAAACAATTTTTATTTCGATGAAAGATATAAGTTGTTTCTTTAATTTCATGTATTAAAACATTGCAAGATGCAGAATTAGTATTTATAGGGGGCTCCAAACTGTCAGATATTTCTCGAGCAGGAAATTGGTATAACAGCTAACGGGCGGGATTGCAAAATACATTTCGCAACAAGAATGAAATTTTTGGGTCTAATTATACATCCGATTATAATAATTACCCTGAACCTAAATAAATTTGCATTTAAAGCATTTTTATATTTTTATTACAAAGTTGTGTTTAGCTAATACAAAATTTTGAAAATTTCAACAATATAATCATCTAAAAAAATTTTTTTCGAACAATAAAATGGAAATTTTAGGTTCAGTTTTTACAGACTAATATGAAACATATGTTTTGAAAATTTCATAAAAAAATATTCAGAAGTTTTTGTGATATCCTGCGCGTTACGCTCTAAAACGTCATATGGAAAAAAATAACTTCAAAGTTTCGGAAACCCAGCTTCAGCTATTGAGCGGGTATAATTCTAAAAAACATAACTTATATTCTAATCGGAATTTGAAGGAAGCAATTATATCAAAATTTTTCAGAAAAGATAGGAGTTTAACATCTAAAAATATTTAAAATTTCGAAAATTTTGAAGCTGCCTTGAGACCCTTAAATTATTTTTGTAGCCCTGTGTATGATCGATAGAATTTATACACACCATATAACAAATTAAAATATGTGCAAGCTTGAACCCACATAACACACCTACAAAGCAGTTCTTGCAGTAAAAGCTCAGTTACAAACATAGTAAATAATTAAAAATAGTTAATAATATAAATCAATAATATAAATAATAATAGCTGGGTAATATATCTTTTTTTAGCCTTGAAAAAAAAAACAATCAATATTACATAGTCTACTTTAAATTGGAAGATGCTGTAGCGTATCTCACTGACGCATGTTAATTCCGCAAAACGTATCACAATCTTAGAGGAGGAATTGCATTAGAAGTCTATGATTACAATCAACTACTGTCTTCTGAGAATAAGGCATTCAAAATTTTGCAAATTCCCTTTCAAATGAACAATAAACGCACACCATTTCCTATAGATAACATGTTGTTGTATATAACAACATTATATATCAATTTCGTAATTGCTTGAAATAGTGTAATCTTAATAAAACATATTTCAAACAATTTTCGCTCATAAACAGTAATGTATCCAAATTCTTTTAATTGTTCCTGCAGACAAATTATAAGTGATACACTTTATTTTTAAATTGGCAACATCTCATGGTAAACATCAATAACATATATCAACTTTGTAGCTGTAAGTCGGCGGACAGACAGACAATCGAAATTATAAGCAATTTTAAATACACTGAAAGCATTAAAAATAATGCCAATACACGGCAATCTATTGCGGCATTTAATGTTGTTAAAAAAATAAAACTAAAAAACTAAACTCTGTTGTTATACAATCCAAGAAGGATCAGGGCCGACAGTGCCCATCTCTGTTTTCTTGACCCTTGGCCCCGAGGTGCTATGCAGCATGCGTCTCGGCCAGGTGGCCAGCCTAACGCGAGATCCTCGGTGTTTAGTTCCCGATCAAGCTTGGTACTCATTTTATCGACCCCAAAGGGATGAAAGGCTGAGTGAACCTTGCCCAGTCGAGAGTCGAACTCTTGACCTGCAGTGCGGCAGTCAGATGTTCTGATCATTACACCATTAGGCTTCTGTTGAAAAAATAACAATGGCGATTTTTAATAGGAAAAACGGATCGCTTTCGTTATATCATACGAAAATTCCTTTCTGATAGCACTACAAAATTAATAATTATCTTCATACGACCGGTAGACCAAATTTTCTCGATCTTCAACTTGTAAGTTAAACCCCTAATGTACAAAAAGGCAAATAGTTTATACGAAAATTTGTATATATAATAGATTATAATAACATTACACGTAGTTCGTAAAAAAATAATTAGTATTCTACGTATAATTCTATATAAAGAGCAGCTTGAAATGCGTATTCTAGGTATACACGTCACTGCTAAACTATAATAGTGCCATTTTTGTCCTAAAATCAATTTACATTTCGCACAGGTACGTTCTTGAACAATATTAATTCAACATGGAAGCATAAGTGTGTAACGAAACCCGAAGCATTTTTTTTGCAGGAGGGGATATGGCTCTACTCCAAATCCATACGAATTGAATAATCGATCTGTGTGTAAAGATGTCAAACCTAGTATCAGTTGCTTATGTTTGGATCTATGAGCTGCAAGACAAATATTACTATCAAATAATAGAGCTAGAAACAAATATGAATTAACTTATTTAAATAAAAAAGGGTCGTTACTACTTCAACAGTTGGCAAATAAGTATACACCTTTTTTATAACTTTGCTGAATCATGAGTCAGCAGATTGTTTAATGCTGTTCTCAGATCCAAGGGGGATACTTTCTGACACATTTCTTTAATTCATTTTTTTTTTTCGAAAACGCATTAAATTGGCAGATGTTGTTATTCAGAAACTTTGTAATCGAAAGAAGTTTTCCATTTTTTTGCTAAACGCAAAAGATCTTTCAGAAAATACTGTCAAATTTAACATTTTGAACCGCGTTTCCGAACGTGACACAGCAAGAAAGGAAAAATGGTAGTCACATGACCAGAATTGCTTATAACTCGATAAGTAATTTATTTATTTAAAAAAAATGGAAAACTCATTTCGATTCCAAATAGCTTCAATTGTCAGACCTGTCAATTTTATGCATTTACCTTTAAAAATGAGTCAGAAAATATGTCCGAAAGTTTTGCGTTGTTGAGCAGAGGATTTGAGAACCAACCGCCTTAAAGGATAGTCAAAAGAAGAAAGAGAAAGAAAAACGACCATTATTCAAAGAATGCTGTGCAGAAAACCAAGTTTTACGTAACAGTCAATACAAAGAAGATTTAATGTAATGTAAATAGTATTTAAATACCAGTTTAGGAAGAGAAATATTTAATACATATCACAAAGCATCCAGCGCTGGTTGTTGATCATATCTAGAGTGATTACAGGAGTAACGAAAAAAAAAACATATTTTAAAATAGGACAAATTAAGCTCCAGAGAAATGAATCTGGAAATGGCGATTTAATGAGATATGCAGTAACGATTTATAACAAGAAAGAAAGTCTTCCGAACCACAAACCTTTAGACTAATGTCAGACGGACGTCTTTTTGTACGCTTTTTTCCTTACGTATTATCCCTACACAATGCCGCTAGCACTGTGTAGTAGGGTGACGTGAAAAAAAGAATTTTTTTTAATTTCGGAACACTTTAGTACGTAAAAATTGCCTATTGTAATAAGAATAAAAACAGCATAAAAATTTTTAAAATCGGTTAATCCTACTTAAAGTCGATGAAAAATTGCAAAAATCGCGCCTTTTTTTCTAACTTTTTAAAGTTAATTAAAACTTTAAAAATAAACACGCTTTAGCTTTTTATGCTTCTTTCATGGTTTACATAACCTAAATAAATTGAATTCCAATTAATAATCCAATTGTTTTTGTTCGTGCAAGAACTTAGAAAAAACATAAATTTACCAATTTTTCGTAATTTTCACCGTGCAACTCTTAGTTCGTTTTGCTAAAACAAAACGACACAGAACTTACCACGTGGTAGTGGTTGCACGCTGAGTTCCACCCACATCCTGCACAACAAACCGTTCAATTGTTGGGTGTGGTATTTATATTAATAAGACCACATGCATGTTAATGTACGATTCTAATTAAATGCTTATGTATAAAAAATAAAGAAAATTCGTGTCTTTGAGTTTAGGTTCATGATTCTTCAAAGGAATTACAATTTTGGGGAAAATCGGATGTATTTACAAAACAGTTACAAAAAAGGTAAATGTGAAGGCCGAGCGAAAAGCTCGTGATCTTTAGCAAGCAGTGTCGAGTAGTTCCTCAAACAATTTAAAGTTCCTAAAGTGGCAGTGTACTATGAAATTGATGAACTCAAACACACTTCTTTTGAAGACTCGAAATATGAGGAAGATAAATACAAACTGAGTACATCGACGAAAAGCCCAAATGGCAGATGAGAATTAAAATTAACGTAACAGTGCTTTTAATGAGTTTCTTATCGCCAAATTTTCCAACATATTCACGGTCAAACTGAAGGGTCTAAATCTTTTAGTGCGCCAATCACGTGGCAGCTGACTTGCTGTAAAAAAGCTCCTGTGGTCGATTGTGAACCCGCAGACTGTTCGATTTCTGATATAGACAGGACTTTTCTGAGCGAATAATAACAGCATTTTTGGGACATTTTGAATCGAATCACCTTAGGACATTGTTCAGAAGACTTGACGAATTGGGACCCTGGTACTTTGTCCGATTCCAGATGACTAATTGCGGCCAACCGAGTACTTAGATTGTATCAGATTCATCTGAAAACTTAAAAGAAACAGTTGGATTCATCTTAAAATCACACATGCCTGTGTAATTTGCCATAAAATAAGCAAATATTTTACTGACGGACCAAAACATGTATTTCAAGCAATCCAGACATCACACTATTTATCCGACGAATTACTACAAGTTGTCGACCCAGTAATAGAACGAAATGCATTTTTTGCGCACCCAGAGAATATTCTGTTGGGAATGGTTGTCCATTAAAGAAAACATATTCGGGATATTGATTACAGAAGGATCGTAAAAAAAAAGCAAGACAAGCCGTACCAAAGAACAAGACTGTTAGAAATGTAATGCCACCGAATGGAAAGTTTCAAGCTTGCCATTGCATAGTAAATATTAATTGGAATTCTTGTGCGGTGTATCCTCCCCTAATGCACCTAAGTGAAGATTATTTTAAATCGTTCATCACTTCTGACACTACTCTCATCAGAGAAATACAAATGTTTCCATATCACACCGAGACTGTTAAGATGTGCGTCAAACCTTTGACAGAGACTTCGAATAAAGTATATGGACATGAAGCTAGAGATGGCTATATCCGAACAACACTGAAGTCTAAATCGATTATGCCTCATTTCTAAAAAGAATCAGACTTTAAATGTGCAGTAGATATAAAAAAGAAAACGTAAAAAACACAGTAAGCCAAAGAATGCTACTCTATGGAAAACCTTTGTAAATAGTTGCAAATATAATGTAAATGCCACACACAACAATTGGATGGTTGGTTGGATAGGGTAGAGCTGGAACTCTACGTAGAACCACCTCCACGTGGTTAGTTCTCGGTCGTTTTATTCTAGCAAAACGAGCGAAGAGTAGCACGGTGGAAAATGCAAAAAATTGCTAAATTTATGTTTTTTTCTAAGATGTTGCGCGAACGGAAAATATGATTATTGATTAGAATTTAATTTACTTTGGTTACGTAAACCATGAAACAAGTATAAAAAGCTAAAGCGTGTTTATTTTTAAAGTTTTAATTAACTTAAAAAAATTAGAGAAAAGGCGCGATTTTTGCAGTTTTTCATCAACTTTAAGTACGATGCGCGAATGGACAATGTTAACTGGTTTTAAAAAAATTTATGCCGTTTTTCTTCTTATTACAATAGGCAATTTTTCCGCACTAAAGCGTTCCAAAAATAAAAAAAATCTTTTTTTCGACCCACCCTACTGTGTAGGGATAATACGTAAGGAAAAAAGCGTGCAAAAAGACGCTCGTCTGACATTAGCCTTAACCTTGAAAGGATCATTCAACAGATGGAATCGTCAAAAGTTGCTTGACCCATACCTCAAATAAAGACGATCGAATAGTAACAACATACTGATATCTTCTGAGGCAAATAAAGTTATTTTGAACCAGAAGAATTATTTAATAAAATGTTTCTTGTTTCAGTGATATTCTTATTTAATGTAATTTACTAAGTAAAATTACTGGTTTAAAACATGTTTATTTGGCCTAGGTCAAGTGCACACAATGTTACAAAAGATATCGGTTTGATGGCAGGCATGCAATAGTAACGATGTAAATGGTGTTTTTACAATAAATTTTTAATTCATAATATGAAAATTTTTTGAAACAAATTTATTTTTATCAGCGTGATCCAAAACATAGATACTTTTTTCAAAAAATGCCAAGCGGTTTCTGTTACATTTGAAACGCATACATGGAAACAAAAACAAGCATCCGTTATAATCATTTTAAAAAGTATAAATGTATCAATATAAACATAAAATATATGTCTTAATGAAAACGAAGAAAAATCGTTTATTTCACAGAATATAACTTGACGGTTTCTAGAGAAAACAAAAATGAAAAAGGATGGAAATAAAATATAGTTTTTTGTAAATAAATCTAATCAGATAAGGATAAAAAATTATAGCAGTGGAAATTTCGATAAAACATTGTTATCGGTGTTAGATTTCACGTAAAAGAAAAACAAAAAACAGATACAAATCTTATAAAATTAATGGTCCTTCGTCTGCAACTATCTAAAAACATTAACTTCGGAAATAAATAAGAGATACAGAGTTCTCTGCTAAACAGATATGCTAAACTGTATTATTATAATTATCTTATTTTCTATTATTATCTATAATTATTTTATTTTGTATTATTATGTATAATTATCTTTTTTTTCCTTTTGAAAATTTGTTTTCTTTAATGATTTGCAAAATAAATCATTTAAAAAATGTTTCAGAAAATGAAACCCAAATAGTTTAGAAAATAAATATTTTAATGCATGCACTGTCAAAATTGTCTTCTATAGTAAATATAACTTTCGAACATAATATTGCAATAATTCCATTATAAATATTTTGATTTTGGAGTTAAACACGAGATGGTTTTAACATTTTACGGAAACAGAAAAAAAAAAATATCGTTCAGGAATTCATGTATTATTGCCACAATGTAAAAAAAGACAACTGCTTCTTAACCTACAAAAGCATACAATAACCTTTTCGTAGTTATCCACGATTTCAAAAAGCTTTCTTTATCTTTAGAAACCTCCGAAACAAATACATTTTTGGATTAAAGAAAAAAAATCCCAAAAAGTTTCTTTTGCTGCCGCTGATTTTCGGAATCATTTCCGAATAGCTTTCACTGTGCATTAATACGCTTTCTCAAACCAGATTATTTTCTTATGATGCTATAAATTCCCAATTATACGTTTTCAGCTGTGTAACTAAATGTATGCACGCAAGAGTAACAAAATAATAATAATTTTAATGTCACATCCAACTTAAAATTCAATTCCTCCCGCATTTCGGTTGACAAGTCCAGAGTAATGTAAGCAATTCCTCTTCAATTCTGTGTCTCAACCAGGGTTCTCGCTGACGATCGCCATTGCGCCAAATCGTGACAGAATGCTTCATTTGGCGAGTAAACGAACAATTAGACTCGACAAATTGCGAGTGCTCAATTTTTTCTGCTCTTCTTTTTGTGGGTGTGTGTGCCAATACTGTCAAGATTCTTATCCACGTTACTGAACGATAGATGTCGCTTTTTCATGTTTAATCGCACCGTGCCTTTTATTATATTACTCATTTTTTAAAAATTTTGATTCAATACCAATTCAGTTAAGGAACAGCCAAAGACACGAACAGGATTATGAGATAGGCGTTTCTCTATTGTCCGTTAATCACTATCTATGCGCCGGCGACGGCGTCGCGCGCGCCGGTAAAAACACAAACAAAATTATTCACATACATCACCAAATAGAGAAAGGTTTTGCTGGTATGCTGGTTAAAATTAGGCCATTTACCATACTATTTATTAGTTGTATGCAAAGTATCATTGACTGGTCAATTTTTTCTATCGGTTACAGCCGAAATCTCATAGCAATTTTTAATGCATATTTTCTCAACGGTAAATCAAAGATAGCTGTTTTGAATTTTTATTTAGATTGCTAAAAGAATGTCTGAAACATTTACACATTTAGGAGCCATTCAGAATGTATTTTTTTTTAATAGTTTCGAAAGCGGATATTCAAATTTCTAGTTTATAAGCAATTACAAAAAATTGGGTTATTTTAGAACACATTAAAAAAAATAAATAAGGGGTTAAAGATAGATTTTGCAGTGTTTAGTGCCGAATCTAATTTGCTTATATATATATATATTTTAATTTGGCTACTGTTTTATATTTCTTTTTTACTAGATCGCTAATGTTGGTCAAAAGCCACCGAGAACTCTGGTCTCAACTCTGGCAAATCGTTAGGTAGCGTTGGAACGTAGACATGATCTTTTATAAAGCGCCAAGCGAAAAATAGGCATTGTTCTAACGGCTTTTAAATCTTCAGCCGAGCAGTAACGCGCTCAAGAGTCGCCATTTTACGTGTGTGGCACTGCTAGGGAATAAATAACAAAGGAGTACTCGCGCATGCGCTTATCTAAAACTGTTTGACGTACCCTTTATGTGAGATCTTGAATCAACACTCTGCAACACTTAAAATTGATACTACTTAAACTTATAACCGGGACATTCTTTTATGTACATCCTGTATTCTATTTTCGAAGATTGAGAAAGATTGTCTTTTTTCTATAGTGTATCGACAAGACATGTTTCCCAAACGAATCTATACTAATAAAATAACAAACCTCTCTGTCTGCACGTCTGTCTGCGTGCGATGGCTAGCGAAATCTACCGCACGTAGAAGTCTGAAAATTCAGGAGTGATTAGTCCAATACAGATCCTTATGCACCTGAAGCTCAGATTTTTAAATTTAAGGGCCGGGACTCCCGGGCCCCTTGAAGTTTTAGTGCATTAAATTGTTAATAACATGCCTTTTTTATATCCGATCTTCTTCGTTTTTGGGGTGAATTCTCCTTTCAGTTTCTACCCCATTTCTACATTTCAGTTAAGAGCCTGTCACTTCTTTTAGTTTCTGCCCAATTCTACGTTTCAGTTAAGACCCTGGCACCGATTTAAGGGGCTCAGTACAGGGCTCCTTGAAGTTTTAGTGCGCTAAATTGTTAATAACATGCCTCTTTTCTATCCGATCTTCTTCGTTTTGGGGGTGAATTCTCCTTTCAGTTTATACCCTATTTTTACATTTCAGTTAAAACTCTGGCACCCTTGAAAGGGGCCCGGCACATGGCCCCTTGAAGTTTTAGTGCACTAAATTGTTAATAAATTGCTTCTTTTTTATCCGATCTTCATTTTTGGGATACTTTCTTCATTTAGTTATTCTCCCGTCTCTACAATCCTGTAAAGACCATGGGCCGGTCTAGGGCCCCTTAAATTTTTTGTGTGTCATGCGCTTTTCACTCCCTAATTTTCTCACTTTCGCAGTGCGTAATTTTAAAGTTGAGTCTTGAACTCTTCTCCTTAGACCAACACTCACATATTTTTATTGGGGCATTAGGGCCCTTTTTGAAGCATTTACCCAATTTTTTGCACATTTTTTTTTTCAAATTATATTCTAATGATTATTTCATACCCTATGTTTTATTTTGACTAATTGAAGATCGAAAACACTAAGTACTAAAACATTTTCATGTTAGGGCCCTATTCTCAACTATCAGTTTGGTCCTTTTGGGCCCCCTGTTATAGCTCCCTTAAAAATGGTCAGATTCACGAACTTTTTAGGTTCCCCAGCTACTACATGAACGACAAAAAAAAAAAAAAAAAAAAAAATTGCAGACTTGAGTTACACCAATTATGAATATTAATCGTCTTCTTGGGGCCTTTGTTACAGCTTCTTTAAAAACTACCCTGTTCTATTGCAAGTTTCTTTAATATAGTTTTAGCGTCTTCCAGCTACTTTAAAACCCCTAAAAATTTTCTTATACCCAATTACATTCCAATTAAAAACCTGGCCCCCAGGGCTCGGTCTTTCTTTATACCTTAGCTACCACCTTTTTCGAACACTAATCGCCTCTTTCAGCATCAACTTACGTCTACTCACTACAGCCGTAATTTAAAAATCGCGTTACTTTAAAGGTAACTTTACATAAAGGATTTCATCCGTTTATTAAATATCGTGTTAATGCTAACAGTAATTCATGAAATTTACAAGGTGAGGGGGCATCTTCCACCGCTTGGTGGCGCGTTATTTCCTCGGGTTTAAGGGCTCAATTTCAACGGGATTTGCTTCCTTCAACTTAGATTACAATTGAGCTACTTTCTGTATTATGAAATTTTATCTTAGAATTTTGTTACCAACATTTTCTAACATTAATGGTGCATTATTTTCTTTTATTATTATTCTATGGGCTTGATTCCTACCAGGTTTGGCTCACTCAACTTGGTTTTCGATTTGCTCCGGCACGTGCAGGGACTTCCGGTGAATGCTGCCATATGTAGCGGGGATCTAGATTACAGGTTTGTTTGGAAAGAAGTTTGATGGGAACACTTTAAACGCTGCGGAAGGCAATAGGGCCTGCGAAATTAGGTTCATTTAAAAGAATTTCCAAAGATATGAAATCATACAAACTTAAGTTTTGTTTAAGTTTATTATTTACCAACCCCGGGCAACGTCGGGCGGGTCTGCTAGTATATAATAAAGTATTATTTTCCTGCAATGTTCTGTCTTGCTAATCTAATCTCATTGGATGTTGTGCTTTGTTATGTAAGTTTTTAACAGGAAAATTAATGTGAAGAAACTTATATCTGTTGAAGTTGAGATACGGGAAAGGAAAATTGTTTTATCGATAAGTTTCTCAGATCGATAAATCTTCAGTTTGTCCCATCAGCAGTTTAGCTCCCTTGCTCGTCTGAGACTAACCAGGTTATGGGGTTTTCATATTCGTTTTAACGATTTCTTCGTTACTGAATGATTATTCAGATTCTCGAATGCGAAATGTTATGGAAAAACCTTTAAACAACATTAGCAGAAAATCGAATAAGAGTTTTCATTCAACTTTGAAACAATTTATTTTATTTTCGCGTGTTTATCAAGAGAGGAAAACATAATTTCAATATTGAGAATTTTTCTGTCTAGAGATGATATTCAAAATTATTAGTCCGATTTCCAAAAGATATTGTAAACATGTTTTGTTTTAGTTTTTAGCGAAAAAATTCTATTTCTTTTTTTACGTGGTTTAAAATCAATTAATATATGCCCATATCATGACGATGATGACAACGATCTGTGCTATCGCTGTCACTCATACATTTCTAAACATCTCATAATTTAAATTTTTACTTTATCGAATAGGGAAAAGATGTACACTCGTGGAAAAAAAAGTAAACGTCCCCTACTAACTCTGCATCTAATTACAATAGAAGAAAGTTACTGGTACCAGTCGATTGGAAATAAAGTCGACTTTTAAATGATGTATATAAAATTTGCTTAGGGAGCCATCTACAAATAAAAACCAGACCAAACTTTGTGTTTTCAATGGCAACACCCAATTTTAATAATATATTTTAAATCTTCGGTTCAAACTATGCCCAGAAACGAAATTGCTAGTCATTTGAATGATAAGTTTTGGAATTATAAACAGTCAAAATGTAGAGCTTCTAATATTAAATTACATTTTAATATCTTTGTTAATATCTCCTGAAATTATAATATGCTTTAAAATAATTAATTTCTCGGAAACTAATCGTACGATTTTCATGTAATTTTCAATTTAGGCTAATTGAAGGGTGTAAATATTTATTTATGACGTCAAAATTGGGGATTGCTAGATAAAATAAACAAAGTTTGGGTGTTTCAGAGTTAGCGGGGTGTTTACATTTTTCCCAAGACTGTACTTTCAAATAAACTACGTTTTAAAGTTGATGCTCAATTTTGTGACATTTTATGACTTTTTAAGTATTTTTCAAATATGATTTTTGAAATCTTACCACAGCAATAAACATTTGTTTACTACAATGTAGAATAATTAAGGACACAAATACAGTGTTGCCACAGTTAAAAATTGATGGCCCATGCTAGGTGAAAGCATATAAAGTACAAAATGGAATTTTCTTTTCTCAAGTATAAACATTTGTTTGGTGCCACATAAAGTAACTAATAAGAAAAAGACAGAGCTACCGCAATTAAAAGTTGATGGTCAATTTATTGTTACAAATTGTTGTTACAACATTGTTTATCGCAATTAAAAGTTGATTCAAAAGTTCATGCTAGGTGAAAGCAAATAAAATAGAAAAGTGAATTTTCTTTTTCTTTCTTTCTTTTTTTTTTTTTTAATCTCAACAATAAACATTTATTTGCTACAATGTAAAGTAATTAAGGTGAAAATACAGGGTTGCCACAGTTAAAAATTGATGGCTCATGCTAGGTGAAAGCATATAAAGTACAAAATGGAATTTTCTTTTCTCAAGTATAAACATTTGTTTGGTGCCACATAAAGTAACTAATAAGAAAAAGACAGAGCTACCGCAATTAAAAGTTGATGGTCAATTTATTGTTACAAATTGTTGTTACAACATTGTTTATCGCAATTAAAAGTTGATTGAAAAGTTCATGCTAGGTGAAAGCAAATAAAATAGAAAAAGCAATTTTCTTTTTCTTTCTTTCTTTCTTTTTAATATCAACAATAAACATTTGTTTGCTACAATGTAAAGTAATTAAGGGGGAAAATACAGGATTGCCACAGTTAAAAATTGATGGCTCATGCTAGGTGAAAGCAAATGAACAGAAACAGGAATTTTTCTTTTCCTTTGTTTCTCGTTTGTTTTATCTCATTAATAAGCATGTTTGATACAATATAGAATAACTAAGCAGACAAATACAGTGTTGCCAAAGTTAAAAATTTATGGCCCATGCTAGGTGAAAGCATATGAGATACAAAGAGGAATTTTCTTTTTCTCAAGTATAAACATTTGTTTTCTACCATGTAAAGTAACTAATGAGAAAAAGACAGAGTTACTTCAAATAAAAGTTGATGGCCCATGTTAGGTGAAAGCAAATAAAATAAAAAAAAGGAATTTTCTTTTTCTTTCTTTTTAATCTCAGCAGTAAACATTTGTTTGCTACAATATAAAATAACTGGGGAGAAAAATACATGTTTGCCGCAGTTAAAAGTCGACGGCCCATGCTAGGTGAAAGCATATAAAATGCAAAAAGGAATTTTCTTTTCCTTTCTTTCTTTTATTTTATCTCAATAATAGATATTTGTTTGCTACAATATAAAGTAATTAAACAGAACAAGGCACAGTTACCGCAATTAAAAGTTTATAGTCTATGCTAGGTTAAAGAAAATAAAATAGAAAAGGAATTTCTTTTTCTTTCTTTCTTTGTTTTTTTATCTCAACAATAAACATTTGTTTGCTACCATGTAAAGTAACTAAGGATAACAAGACGTAAATACCGCAATTAAAAGCAGATAGTCCATGCTAGGTAAATGTAAATAAAATAGAAAAAGGAATTTTATTTTTTATTAATTTCAACAATAAACATTTGTTTGCTACAATCTAAAGTAACTAAGGAGAACTAGACAGAGTTACCGCAATTAAACGTTGATGGCCCATGCTTGGTGACAGCAAAAAAAAAAAAAAATCCTTTTCTTTCTTTCTTTTCTCTTTCTTATTTTTTCTTACGTTTTTATGTAAGAAATTCAGAATGGATTCACTAGAAGTGCTTGTTGTCTAAATCTTGTCTCATTTCGAAAGTGCTTTAAAATACTCTGAGTTTACCACCTTTATTATTGCTAAATCTGTACAAAAATAAATGGATTTATTGCGAAAAATTATGCGATAAACAGATCCGCAAAAATATACTCTATCAGATTAAAAGCTATCTTAATTAAATCTGAAAAAGTAATAAAAATTACAATGCCATACACGATAGAAAAGATATTCTTTTTTTACTCAAATACTATTTTTAAATAGAATTCTGTTAACTTTGAAAAGGAAAGGCAAAATTTAAATAATCTTTGTAATAGAGATGCTCTTCATTTGCAAGTAAGATTAGAAGAGCAAATGTAAACAAGTTCCACATTATACACTTATTTAAAATTCTAGTTTTTTTTTTCTTTTTTGCTGAAGTTTTACGAAATCAGTCAAACTCAAAGGTTTTTATTTTTAAAAATCCAAGGCAAGTTTAAATAGTTAAGTAAGAAGATTTATTTGCCATCGGGGAAATTTTAATTAACGTCCTAAATGCATGTTTCAATTAATGAACAATTAATTTGAGGTAATGTTGAATTTAAAACATTGTAAAATTTATATAAACGAAATCTTACATCTTATTATTATTATTATTATTTATTATAATATTAGATATTATTAAAGAATTTAAATGAATAATCTGTGAAGTAATGATGAAATATAAAAATATTCATATATTCTTAAATAATAAATTATTATGCTTTTACTCGTAAAATTAATTTTAGAATGAGTTTATCAAAAATTAAAACATTAGGAAATTATTAAAGAAATATGGATAACTTAGAATATAATGACTCAAAGTACTGAGTTTAACCCCCTCACTGACAAGCCCGTGTTAATACGTTCACTAAGCTCCAGGTTTCACTGCAATACAAGCAATATTTAAAGTAATATAATTCTATTGATTTAATATATTTTTAATACATTGAACAGTGATTAATACTTCCGAGGATTGCATTCATATTCGTTATTAAGTTTTTTTTTTATAAAATGTTCAAAGAATATTTTTTTTTTAGCATTTAAAACAAAATACAGAGAAAACAACATTACAATTTTGCCCTTTTCCAAGACAGTCGGAGGGTAATCCAGTCTTACATAATAATTAACATAATTTTCACCATAAAATTAATATTAGAATGACTTTATTATAAATTAAAATATTATTTTTTTTTACACACTGTTAAAAATTACTATAAAGTGGGGACAGACGCCGCGGTGGGACAGATGCCGCAGAGATTGTGTAGGCGACACTAGCGTTCCCCAGACCAAATTTAGAAGCCCATAGTGTTCCCCTGTGCTGTGTGATGTGTTGTATGCATTTCCATCGCTTAATTGTCAGTATTTACATATTTATGCCAGTTTTTATGACTCGAACCTGCGTAGTAAGTTGTTAAAATTATTCTAATAAAGTTTTATTACATATTTTCAGAAAAAGAAACAGAGATTTCACCCCAAAATCGATTGCAACTATAGACTAGATCCTTGTAGAATACAGACACGAGCTTGCCTTTCTCTCGCGTCGCTCACATGACGCAAAATGGCGGCGCAACATCTTACCCACCACAATGGGACAGATGCTGCACCGAGCTTGAGGGACAGAAAATATATTTTTGTTTTTCGGTTCAATCAATTCATCATTGCGATTTAACTATAACTTACATTTAAATGAATGTATATTAGCTCATTCTGCTACTTATCAAAATATTTCAGCAACAATATTGGTTCACAAAGTGCGAATAAGGAAAACATAGGCCGTTTACAATTCTCACCATCTAAACTGTTAAAAGAAATCTCTCCTACCCCAATAGTCAAAAGACCTATACAGCCAAGTAAGAGAAAGTAAAAGGATTCAAATATTACAAGCACAGAGTTTATAAACAATAAAAATGAAGAAGAAAATGAAAAACAAAAGAAACTAGAAAGCGTCAAAGAACGATAACTTGGCGGAAGTAAAATGTGTAACTTGAAAACGCCTTACTTGAGGAAAAAACTAAAATATGAGTCACCTTTTGACAATGGGTAAATTGTTCCTCTTATGGATTCTGATGGCAGAACTGGATTGGAATTTGATGACTCTGCATATATTGAGTGACTGGAGTCTTATCAAGGAGCAAAGTCTAAAGCGGTCAGGGTTCAGTGCATCAAATTCAATCGATAGCTGCATGAAAAACGCTTACTTTACTTTTGCAACGAGTAGTGTGGTGTGATTGTGGGCGAATGGAAATACAAAATCAAAGAATGAGAAGAAAGGCAAAAAATAAACAGACCTATTACTTACATTAAGACTAAACTGTAATGCTCACCTGGATGTAAATCAGTGATTTATATCTTTTTTGGAATTATGCTATCTATTGTTTCCAGTAATTATGCTATCCATTCATGTAAATTCAAATGATTTTCTTTTCATTTTCACTTTTTGTCATAAATTTTGTTTATAGAGATTACACTTTTGCATCTTCGTTAAACTTTTCACAATTTAGTGATATATATAATTTTTGTAAGTTTACTGTTATTTATTTTCGTTTTAAGTAGTTTGAGAAAATAACAATGTGATTTGCTTGAAAAAAAAATAAACAGCCCAGCATTTTTCTCCCTGCGGCATCTGTCCCTCACCCCATGCGGCATCTTATCCAGCACATAAAAAATGATGTTAAAAAAGGACCCGTGGAAAAATAATTATACCTACTTTATTAAGAGAGTTTTAACTTGTTTAACATAGAAATTAGATTCTAAAGGGTTTGATCAATGATTTCTGGTACTTAGTTTGTTGTTTTTTGCTTTATTGTACATTTTACAAGAAGAAAAGAAAAACTGCGGCATCTGTCCCCACTTTACTAAAATAATAATAATAATATTAGGTTGAACAAAAAGTTCTGGGAAATTTTTAATCTAATAGTTATCAGAATTCGTATCGTGTATAGGAGTACTTGTGGTATATCTATAGGAGTTCAGGAATCCAATTATGGCCTCTTTCGATCAATGAAACACTTTTTCAAGCAGTGCTGCCAGATTTGGGACTTTTTTAATTCAGAATATTTGATTGTCACCATTTTTTTTTTTTCAAATAGTACAATTCACCTTAATTTTCAGAATTTTTAATCTATTTTGAATAGGCCGAATATTTCTATTTCAAAAAAGTGGTGACAATCAGCAATCTGGGGACAAAAAAGTCCCCAATCTGGCAACACTGTTTTCAAGGGACGTCGATTTGAATCTTTTAATGAAGTTGAAGAAGCATGTCAAGAGTTTTTCGATTCCAAGGAGCTGCCATGGTACTTCTAGCAAATCCTGAATCTGGCAGGACGATGGCAGAAAGTCGGGGATTATGATGGTCTCTACTTTGAAGAACAGTCCTTGTTGCTTTTGTTGTTGATTTGAGCATAACAACGCAACTTTCACAAATTTCCCAGAACTTTTTGCTCAACCTAGTAATAACAACATTTTTTTTAAATAGTAAGTGAAAACAATGAGTTTAATATGTTCTTACGAACAATTAAAAGCTCTGCTCAAAAAATTAATGTATTTAGCATTCCAGCAAGAGAAATCAGAGATGTTGGATCGGATCGAGAGGTCTTGCAGGACATGATATGGGTCCGCTTCAAAAATACCAAAGCGCAGGGAAGCAAATATTCAAATGATTCTACAAACATTAGATGTACATCTTTCATTTTGCTTGAAACAGAATTTGCATACATGAAAGTATTGAATGAGTTATTCAACTTAAAATATACTCGATGTAACTGAAAGATTATCACAACATTACGGGTTGACAATACACGAGAAGAAAAAAAAATTGTACAGGAAACCAGTGTTGATTTCAGGGGGTGGCCCGGGGGGACATTTCCCCCCCGCGGAGCAATGAGATGTATTCCCCCCGGAAGATTTGAGATTTTGTGTTTTCAATTGTCAAAAAGTGCAATTCCCCCCCCCCCTCCGGATCTCTATGATGTGCCCCCCGGAGACACAGAGATCCCTGCGGGAGAAAAGGGCCTGAATTCAACACGGCAGGAAACCAGAGTGGCAATCTGTATATTCAATCAAAAAATAAATAAATAAATAAATAAAAAGGTTGTCTCAGAGGTCGGATTCTAGTTCTTCCCGAATTGTAGTCCATAACATAAAATAATGAAGGTATTGTAACAATATTTTCAACAGCCTTACTTTTCTTTATCTGAATTGTGTTGGCATCACGAAAAAGGCTGTGAATTGTTACTATCCACGTCCAAATAACTTTGAGCTAGATGCTTCATAGTTCGACATGTTGCTGATAGTACATTCGCGAGCCGTTACCAGACTTTTCCGAGATGTCATCAGATTTAACGCAAATAAAAAGAAGTTTGTTGTAAAGTTTGTGAAAAAATCTTTATTTTTTTCTTATAATTTATGAAAGAAAATCCGTAATGTGACGTGTTGCATTTTGACTGAATAACTACACTATATTTGCAAAAATAACAGGATACTTTCAATTTTACACATTTTGTCGAATATCTAAAGAAATACTTGATGAATTAAAAAACTTCAGAAATATAAAGAACATGTTTTGATGCTTGATGAATAAAAAAAAAAAACCTTCAGAAATATAAAGAACATGTTTTGGCTCATATACAAATTGGCCATAATTAAACTGATAGTACTCGGAATCTTCTGTAGCGCGATCTAACTGATAGAATGACACCAAATTTTGTAAACAGATTAAACAAGACGGGGGAGGAAGGTTTCCGCGAGAAAAAAAAATTAGTTCCAAAAGTCACCACTAGGGAAATATGTGACGCTGTGTAACAGAAAAAAGGAGCTTTAAAAAATGCAGAATCAATACAAAAATCGTTAAATGTTCTAAATAAAAGGTAATTTTATTTCAGTATTGATTCTGCCTTTTTTTAAAACTGTCTTTCCTGTTACACAGCGCGACATATTCCCCTAGCGGTGACTTTTGTAACTAAATTCTTTTTCACGGAATTTTTCGTCCCACGTCTTGTTCGATCTTTTTACAAAATTTGGCGTCTTTCTCTCAATTAGGTCGCGCTACAGAACACTCTGATTACTGTCAGTTTAATTATGGCCACCTTGTATTTCAACGAAGATTATTTGGCCACGAAGGCAATTAGGGATTAGGGGGCCAACAATAGATTGAAAAAATATATATACCGGGTGTCCCAAAAAGGACTGACTGATTTTAAAATTCAATAACTTGTAAACGGTGACAGATATTTAAAACATTCTTGCAGGAGGGTTATGCATAAAGTCAAAAGATTTTTTACAGTGATTTTCAATTTTAGTTCGAATTACAAACAATAGATGGCGCTGCGATCAATAGACGCTAAATTCAGGCTCGATTTTTGGTACTTCGTGGCCCGGATAATACATTTCCATCTCCTTTTTCCGCATGAAAAAAGAGAAAGGACCAAAAATCGAGCCTGTATTTAGCGACTATTGCTTACAGCGCCATCTATTGTTTGTAATTCGAACTAAAATCGAAAATCACTGTAACAAAACTTTTGACCTTATGCATAAACCTCCTGCAAAAAAATTTTAAATATCTGTCACCGTTTGCAAGTTATTGAATTTTAAAATCAGTCAGTCCTTTTTAGGACACCCGGTATATATATTTGGGATCACACTGTGAAATAAAATCGTACGAAATTATCTGTCACTGCAGCACATGCCTATGTGGATATTGTATAACATTTGCGTAAGAATAGCACATATATTCTTGAAGATGTAACGATTTCTTTAAACATTTCAAGAAGATTTTGCATGTTTTTTATTTATAGCATGCAGGGTTTTCAATCAAATTTAACGCCAGTTTTAGAAAATTTGGCAAAATATAGTAGAAAGAACATAGTGTAATTAGAATATAAATATAATAAATATTTAATGAGATATTAGCAGTTGTTTGAAATAATTTTTAACTGCGCATGCGCGAACTATACCAGAGGATATTATTTTTTGTGATTTAAAAGTCAACACTATGGAGCAACTAGCATAAAAAGATCAGCCGAATAACTTGAAAATTCATAAATATATCGGCGCTATAGTGAGCTCCATTTCGGTTGCCTTCAAAAAGTATCTGGAAGATAAGGGATTTTCTACAAATTGTCATTTTTATTAACTGAGTTCCAAGAAAACAGTTAGTATTAATAAATGTTAACGAATAGCTTAACTGATGCTTAGATTTATATTTAAAGACAAAATTTGGATGCAAAATTTATATTTAAAATAATATTAAATTATGTTGGGATATTGCAGTATAACTTCAAAAATCCGGCATCATCGGGACTGAGACTGTGCCGGAATTTTGAAGGAATACCAAAAGAGTAACTAGGAATATCAAAAGTAGTACTATATACTTAATGGTGCCTTTGGCCATAATTTAATTTATTATTAAGTGATAATTATGAAAGAAAATGAGAAAATTAAACACAAAAAAAAAAAACTTAGCTTAATTGATATTTTCTATGTTACAGAAAAATAAAATCCAATAAAGAGTGAAATTATTTCTTCTTTTGTAATTTCGGAAACATCGATGCCAACTTTGTTTACTTCAATTTTTTTGGCCATTCTTTAACAAGTTTTTTTTTTTTTTTTTTTTTTTTTTTTTAATATTTTATACAAATGAAGAATATCTATTTCGGAAATAGAGTCTTGTTTTTCTACAGCAGATATTGATTATCCAGTCAAACTTATGCATTTTTCTAGTGACAAATTTTCTTCTGCCGGTTGTTCATCCTCGTCTTCTGAGCTGCTACTAGCATTATCGGCGGTTCTATTTAGCACAGCGTCAACGATCTCGCTGTGCGTTAAATTGTTCGTTCTTGATGCATTATCGTGAATGCCTTGACAATCATCTTTTTTCGACATTTAATTCATTTTCAGATTTTGCGACTTCAAACAGCTTACAAATTGCGGTCTTTTCACGGAAAATGTGAAAGACTGAAAAGTCTTCCTCATCATTGATGTCGCCGTTGCCGAAAATTCGTTCCGGCCATATATTGTGCCATGCATTCGCTAAAGTTGTCCCGAAAGTTGTTCTCTTGCTAAGCAACTGTGCAACTCCCAGAAAATTTGTTCAGAAAATAATCGCCTCTGACAAATGAAGAAAAATGTTTAATATTCTTTTTCATCATTTTTACTTTCAATTTTTAAGTTTTTAATTCATAAAGAATTGCTATTTTTCTTCTTTATAAATTGAAAGTTTAAAAGAAAAAGGGAAGGAAAAGATGGTTTTGATGCCGGATTTTTGAAATTGCCGTATTTTTGATGTTGCCGGATTTCTGAATGCCGGATTTTTGAAGTCCCTCTGTAAATTAAATTTACAGGTAAACTAACATAAAAAAACTTTTAAATCTCTATATAAAAAACTGTTTTGAATTGCGTTTTAAAATAAAATAAAATAAAACAAAACAAGAAAATTGAATGCAAAACTTTTTCAACCTTTTTACTTATTATCTTAATATTTTGAGTTACGACAGAGAGTCAAATTTTATGTAAACGAATTATGTACGTGTTATTGGAAAATGTATAATATTTGATTCATAAAGAATTAATTTTTCTTTTGTTTTGTACATTTAGCTTTAGATATTTCTTATGTTTCATATATTAAATAAACTCTATTAAATAAAGCAAATGCGTAATATTTGGTCAAAGAATTTAAAGTGAGATATAGTTTTATTGGCATCATTTATCATTTCAAAAGTTTAATGCTGGAACACATCCAGCGGATAAAGGAAATCTGTCTCCGATGCGACTTTTTTATTCCCTCATATAAGAATATAGGCTAATCGATGGAGGCTGCTCCATGATGAATGTATTTTATTTAAAGATTTTTGCCGTAGATTAGATGGAAGAATGCATCTCAATGGACCGAAATGTGGCTGTTCATCTTGACATTTTTATGTCATACATTACTATAAAGAATTTCCTTTAGAGTTAAAAATTATTTGAGGCGAGTGCTTGTCTATAAAGCATGAAGTGAAAACTTTGGATAAAATGCTTATAAAGCAAGATAACTAAATAGTTATCATTCGTTATGAGACAAATCAATATTTTTAACTGTCTTCAAATAATATATTAAATTTAAAAAATCAAGAAACCAGACTGCGTAAAAAGCGAACTAATTAATTATTTTTCTCAATTTTCTTCATTTTTTATATTACTTACCTATTTTTTTATTTACTTGTACTGATGACTTTTAAGTTATGTTTAATTGTTAGTTCCTATCTATTAACACTGTTTTGATTAGGCCTATATAGATGTTTATGATGGTTAGAGTTGTAGTAAAGCTAGAGATTCTTTCTACACAACTTCCGTGTGGTGTAATATTTAAACGAAGCATCTAACTATAAAATAGTCAATGAAACATCATCGTCTTCATTTTGAAAGACCTATCCAATGATATGCCACACAATAGGGTGCGTAAAAAATTTTTTTCGTCTCTACCGCCATTTTGTATTTTACGGTCGCCTTTTTGAATTTATAAAAACAAAACCTAGCTTATAACCATTCGACGGTTAAGACGAATCGATAGAGACCTCATTCATTAAAATCCATCCAGCTGTTGGGATGTTTCGACGGTATAAAGAAATCCACACACCCAGATGCGCGCGAATTATATAACCATTCTTGGCAGTCGGGTAAAAAGTACGTTACGTATATTTCGCGGATACATTTTTTAAATTAATATTCAAGCTTAAATTTTAACTGAGTGAAATATTTTTATATTTTTTCATTTTTTTATTAGAAAAAAATGATCTTTGGTAGTCCATTATAAGTTTTATTGCTCAACAAGAAAGAAAAATCTTGCGTTATGCATAGATTACGAAAAACTTCTATCAATATTCTAAAATATAGGGTTAATCGAAAATGGTTAAACACATCAAACGCCTCCTTCACAGTGCTTCTTCATCACTTTTGCAAATCGTTTGAAGATCATGGCTACGAGACAGTTACATTTAACAATCTCAGAGAATGGCCGAGCGCTTGTACAAAGAAATATTTAATTTGTTAAATTACTTTTGGGATTAACATTTGTTTTTTTATGTGTCTTACCTTTTCCGATGACCCTTAATATCAGTATTCGACCAAAACAGGTTTTCAAGATCGAAGCCGAAACCGAATTTTGGTAATCTTCTAGTTTCTGCCAAAGCCGAAAACAAAGCTTCACCAAAACATTTTAAGTAATTAATACGTACATTAATATATATAATTTTTAGTTTACTATACGTATATAGAAACACAATCCTAACAAACAAACATACACATATATATTTATATGTGTGCATAAGTTTCCAACAAAACAAAACATAAATAATAATACAACTTTTATATTTTATTATTTTATGACAACCGATAATCATACACATTTATCAATAATTAATTAACTATTAATTAACAATATAGTTAAAAATGCAGAATAAATTCAATAATGAATATTTAATTTTTAAATATGCACTGATTTTCAATTCTATAATATTTTGCATTTAAATTAATTGAAAAAAAGTACTTAGAAGTTTGTTTTTAGGAAAGTAACATTGAATATGTTTAAAAATAACAGTAACCATTTTATAATTTATAATTATTATTAGTAGTAGAGATTTAAATATAGATATATACTTAAATTTCAACATTCTGAAAGTGAGACATATTTAACACAGACATATTTAACATTATTAAGTACTTTTATTTTGCATTTAAATTAATTGAAATAAACTACTTAAAAGTTTGTTTTTAGGAAAGTAACATTGAATATGTTTAAAAATAACAGAAACCATTTTATAAGTTATAATTATTATTAGTAGTAGAGATTTAAATATAGATATATACTTAAATTTAAACATTCTCAAAGTGAAACATATTTAACACAGACATATTTAACATTATTAAGTACTTTAGTTAATTTTAAATATATGTGAAAGAATAAAAATGTATCAATTTCTTTCTCAGACCTGCACAACAAGATCAAAATAAATATTTGTTCCCTCCCACCCCCACAAAAACTCCCCAACCCTCGCCTACCTAAGAAAGCTTTGAAATGGCGTCCCTGTTTGGAAATTTAATCTCCGGCGCCCAAATGTGCTCTCTATTCCTCCGATTGAAACATTTTTTTTTAATATATATATACAAAATGTAATTAACTTATCAACAATACACAATAATTTTTTAACTATATGAATTTCATCTAATTAAAAAAATGTTTTAGTTATACATCCTGGATTTATCTTTTATAATATATTTTTTAAATTATCGTCATCTTTTTTACTACACATTTTTGAAACACGTCTGCGGTTTCAAACTAAAAAATTTCTATTATTGTTAAGTCTGCAACTTTTAATGAGCGCGTGAAAAGCGTCATATATGCATTGCTTGCTTTATAATTTGCACTCACATCTTGAGTCAATGATAATTGATAATTATAAACACCGAAGTTCATAACAATAAATAAAGAATATCTCACTTGAGCCGATAGAAATCAAATCAATAAGTAATGTTGAAAATTTCCAAAGGTATAAACGAAATTTTTGGAATACAGATAGTTTCGGACGAGTTTCAGTCCCGGCCGAATTTTCGGCAGCAGTTTCGCCGAAAACGAATGTTCGTCAAAACTCACATTTTGGGCCGAATACAAAAACGAAACCAAATATTCGATCGATCTCTACCTTATATATATATATATAAGTACGAGGGGAGACCAAAAAATAAACGAAATGGCAGCGATGTGGGCGGGTCCTTCGTAGCACTTATTCCTCCCGCTAGGTGCGTGTCAGGCAACTCATTCTGAGTTCAGCGCACTCACTGCTATCGCTGGGGAAGTTTGCGTCTGGTCACAGTGAAGTTTTTTGTAAAAGTATTTTTGCTAACTCCGTTTTTTGCAATGTCAGACTTAAGTGAACAGCGTGCGGCTGTAAAATTTTCCTTCCGGCTTGGGAAAAATGCATTAGAAACAGTTTTGATATTGCAAACAGCTTAAAAAAGTGACGGTAGGGGGGAATGCTCAAGTGTACGTGTAGATTTTTCGTTTCAAAAGAGGTGAAATTTCGATCGATGACAAAACCTCGTTCACGACGTCCTTCAATTTCCAGAAAAGACGAAAATTAAGAGAGTACATGCAATTGTGCTTGAAGATCGAAGACGGACCATTGAAATAATAGATGATTTATCTGGCATGATTTTGGTGGACGGGGAACTGGTTTTTCCGCAATGATACTGCACCTGCTCACACAACCTTATCAATTCGTCAGTTCTTGGCTAAAAACGGCATGATTCCTTTATCCCACACCCCCTACTCACCTGTTCTTCCTCTGTGCGACTTTTTTGTTTCCACGAATAAAGATGGAGATAAAAGGACATTGTTTTAAAGATGTTGGAGAGGTGAATTAAAAAACTATGTTATTAGCTTACAGCTTTACAGACAGACGAGTCTGAACAATGTTTCTAACAATGGAATCATCGATTAGACACGTGTATAAAGTTAAATGTAGAGTATATTGACGATGTTAAGGTTGTTTAAAAAAAAATTAATTAAATACAGGTTTTCGTGAAGAAATTCCAGTTATTTTTGGGTCCCCCTCGTATATATACGGAAACTTCATTTTTAAATGACATGAAAGGAGATGTAAACAATTTTGTTTATATCCGGTTTTCTTTTACAGAAAACCATACGACTTAACAGACATTATCTATCTCAATTGGCCTGAAACATTCCGTATAAATCGCCTTCTGTAGGACGTAGAGGTATTGATTACTGTAATTTTCTAAAGTATTTGGTGTCAATTTTTGTGAACAAATTTCTCGCCAAAGTCTATCTATATGCTTAATAATACATTATACTCACTGTTCACAAACACTTGAAAAATTACGTCTAGTGGAAGCGTGTGGAAGTCATTTTTATTATTTTGCACCAAAATATTAAAATATTAAAATATGAATTGATAATTTTATAGTTTACAAACTCATACATCGCTTAAAACCTTTAATAACAATTAACACAGTCACATGTGACGCTGTATTTAAATTTTTCTTGGGTAGCCCTGTATGGTGAATATAGACGATATGCACACCAAATATTATACGCCCCAGCACACTATGATAAGTTTAATTTTAATAAGTTCAATAATTTATACGTTGAGATAGAAAATGCAAACTATCACTAAAAATGCCTTCCACAAGTAAGCGGTTAAAATGAAAATTGGTATTAAATTATTGGTACATTAAATTTTGTAATTTTTGAAGCACCAAGGTCTCTTAAATTCTAGCAAAACTCATACGTAGCACAATAACGGATTTTGTACGGTTGTTTACATTAAAATCAATTTTTTTTAGTAATTAATTTTCATCATAGATTATTTAAAATTAATATAAGTAAATCATTAAAATTTTATTGATCTTGTGATACAGTATATCTCTAAAATAACAACATTTCACAGCCTGTATGAGAATACTTTTATGCAGCTCTTAAAATTTATGTTTTAAAACTAACAGAAATCTATACATTCGTAACAGAAGGATGAAAAACAAAATTAACAATTTCATTAAAGACGTAAAAGAAACTGAACATCTTTTTTCGCAAAAAATATTATGTTTTGCAAAATTAACACAAGAAAGCTTTATGTGTTTTCTGAAGTTCATGTTTATTTAAATTAAAAAGAGCTGAAACTTTCAGTAAGAATGTCCATTTCTTTTTGTACGACTTTCTCCATTATTGCTTTTTAGATTATATTTGTTCTTTTTTATAGCAAACATAAGAAATCACTGGAAAAGGTGATGATTTAATATAGCAGCTCGAAGTAAAACTATCAAGTTTTAAAACAAATAAAATCCAAAAAGCATTAATTTCGAAATATTTTTAAAAATCTTGAGTACTCTCACTTTTTTAGAATAAAAATTACTAATCACTTGGAAATAGACAATGATTCAGTAAATTAACTTCGAAATTTCCGAATTAAGTAAAAATAAACTTTAAACAAATAAAATGTCTGAAAAGGTGTTAATAGCGAAATCATCTTAAAAATTGTAATTACTTTTGGCTATTCTGCTTTTTTTTTTTTTTTTTTTTTTTTGAAAAAGAAGAGAAAAAGAACACGAAAATTTTTTTTACAGAGGAGTATAGGGATATTAGGTTTTCAGCAGCTTTCAGGACATAATTAAATGAAATCAGTCACATTAACAAGGAAGGTGTGTAGGTAACAATCAAGATACCTCCATAAGCACATAATAAAAAAATAGGAATGTTCTTCTCAATTTGAGCGGAATTCCTGTTTATAAAAAAATAATTTTGCAGAACCTTCATTATACGCTCGCAAAAAAGAATGAAAATTTCGTTATATGGAAATTTATCGCTATTTGGCGAAACAAGAAAATATTCTTTTAAAAATACCATTTTGTGATCATTGATTTTCCATTTCATGGCTTGTATAAAGTATACACAAGGAATGTTTCTACTCTACATGTTGAACTAATTTAAATAAGTTTAACTCAAATAAATGTATTTTTAAGTTTTGGAAAGTCCGATTTTTTTTTTTTTTTTTTTTTTTTTTTTTTTTTGTCAAGAGAATTTTAAATATCTTAAGTAATTTAGAACAAAACGAAAGTTAAAAAAAAGTGGACCTCAAAATTATTTTAAAACACACATAAAATTTATTTAAATCCTAAAACCATTGAACTTTCAAAAAACTCATGGAACGGAAGCATAAACAAGGATATAACATGCGGTGAAATCGGAAATAAGATAAACTGACAAATTATATTAATTTAACCTGATTTAAAATATTTTAAATTAATATTGTGCAAAAGTATAGAGAATTGAAAATATCAAAGGCAAAATGAAAGTAAAGAAAATAAGTTCAAACTGGTGTGAATGACTAAGAACAAACAATCTTCTTGAAACACCATCAAAAATTTGTAAATGCGCTAGGCCTTTCGAAAGATCTGAGTCTTTCTTCGTCAGGCGCAAAACTCTACTTACTTTCAAAACTGCTCATCAAAATAAGCTTGATAAAAAGTTTTCTTCGTTGTGCAATAAGCAAAATAAGTCTCAATTTTCATATAAGAACCTATCAAATGAGAACTGCATCGTTAATCTCTCCTCTCACATGTTAACTCCTGAGCAAAAAAGCATTTTAGATCTTGGTTTAAATTTTTCTCAGTCTTGCAAACCTTCTCTCACTAAATTGATTGCTCCTATTGAGTCTTCCTTTAAACATAGTAAAGTCACTCCTTTTCAAAAAGAAACTCTTCGTCACATCCTTGCTGATACTATTTCTTCTAATAATTCAAAATTTAAACCTAATCTTTCTCGTTCTCAAAATATCGCTCTGAATGAGCTTAAGTCCAATGATAATCTTATTATTACTAAAGCTGATAAAGGGGGTCAAATTGTTCTTATGGATAAAAAAGATTATTCTGATAAAGTCTATGCTCTCTTATCTGAAGGTCCTTATGTTGAAGTTAAAAAAGATCCTACTAATTCGCATCTTTCCACTCTCAAAAAAGCTGTTAAGAATTCTGTTATTTTAAATGACAATACTAAATATAGTGTTATTCCTTCTTCAGCCATTTGTGCTCGTTTTTATGCTTTGCCTAAAGTTCATAAAACCAATGTCCCCTTAAGACCTATCGTCTCTAATATTTGTACTGTTACTTATCCTCTTGCCAAATTTTTAACATCCATTTTTTCTCCGTTATGCATTTCTAATACTCATACGATAAAAACTTCTTATGATTTTGTTAGTAAATTAAAAAATATTAACCCATCCAATTGTTCTATGCTTTCTCTTGATGTCAAATCTTTATTTACGAATGTTCCAATTGAAGGTGCTCTTTCTTGCTTGGAAAAAAGATTACGTGAATTTCATTTCTCTGATATTGAAGTCCAAGTTTTTGTTAATTTAACCAAAATTTGCATTACTCAAACAACTTTTGAATTTGATAATAAATTTTTCAAACAATCAGATGGCTTAAGTATGGGTAATCCTTTATCTCCAATTCTTTGTGATATTTATATGCATTATTTTGAGGAAAAATTATTAAATCTGGTTAATTTTAAATGTTGGATGCTTTATGTCGACGATACTTTTGTTTTAGTTGATAATCCTTTTGATATATCTACCATTCTTCATACTGTCAATTCTATCGACCCACATATTCAGTTTACTTTTGAATTAGAAAATTGTAATAAACTTCCTTTCCTTGATGTTTTAGTTACCAAATGCGATTCTTCTTTCAAAACTTGTGTGTATAGAAAACCTTTTTCTGTTTCTAACCCACCTCATGCTCTCTCAAATCATCCTGTCAACCAAAAAATCGGTGTTTTTTACGCGTATGTAAATCGTGCTCTCAAAATTTGTTCCGATTCTGTATCCCTTAAGGAAGAGCTTAATTACTTAAAAACCGTTGCTGTCAAAAGAGGTTTTAATCCTTCTGTTATCAATAATGCTGTGAAGAAATTCAATAGACCATCTAATAGTTCTACTCTTTAGAAATCTGTCAAAAGCAAACCTGATAATTTGGTTGTCCTCCCCTTTTATCCTCCTTTATGTTTCAAGTTAGCTAAAGTTTTACGGCGTTTCAATTTTAACATTATCTTTAAACCTGTCAATAAATTCAAATTCCCCTCCACTAAATCTCCTGTTCCTGATCTTCGTAAATGGGGAATTTATAAAGTTCCTTGTAATGGTTGTGATTTATCTTATATTGGTCAAACTAAAAGGAATCTCGAAATCCGCTTAAAAGAACACTCGCGTTATGTAATCAATCAAGAATTTTCTAAATCTTCTATTGCCAAGCACTCTTGGGATTCCGGCCATAGTTTTAATTTTCAAAATGCTAAAATTATCTCTAATGCCAATAGTATCTCTGAATTGGACTTTCTTGAAAATTTAGCTATTTATCTTAATCGTGATGTTATTGTTAATGATAAATCTCATTCCACAATGCTCTCTGCAGCTTGGAAAAACCTTTTCAGTACTACCATTTAATTTATTTTTGTATTATGATTAGTCTGTTTTTTTTTTAATATATATTATTCATTTATTTATTCATTTTTAATTTCATGTGTTCCCATATTGGATTATATGTATTTTTCCCCCTCCCATTTTTTGCCCCTCCTACTTTGTGTTCTTTTGTTTTGATTATTCTCTTCTGTGATAGGCTGTTGTCTTTTACTTTCCTATTGGCTGTTGTTTTCTAACTTCCTATTGGCTGTTTCTTCAGCTTGTTTCCTTTCCCTTGTCTCTCATTTCAGTCTTGCCTCTGCTTTCATAGTAGAAGGACGTCTTTTTTGCGCCTGACGAAGAAAGACTCAGATCTTTCGAAAGGCCTAGCGCATTTACAAATTTTTGATGGTGTTTCAAGAAGATTGTTTGTTCTTAAAATGAAAGTAACTCTAACAAAGAATCGGGTAAGGATGTTATACACCTTTAAATTTTAAAAAATGAAAAAAAAGATTTCTCTACACGATGAATGAGTTTAAATAAGTTTAACTTACATAATTAATTTTAACCCTTTTCGGATCAAAGTACTTATGTTGCTAAAATTTTGAAATTATTGAATGACACCGGGACTTGTGTACAAATTTATTTCAAAATAAGTAAAACGTTTTCTTCACGTATAATCTAAAAGGCAAAAATTCATGTCAGAATACTGGTACCATTGTGTCATTTGGCGATTAAAATTAAGTGGGATAAAAATTTACCCACCATGCTGGAAAGGATTAAAACTTCCGTTTTGTGAAATGTATCAATGTTTTTGATTTATTGAATTAAACAACTTTATTATACAGATTAAAAGCAAATAAAAATTGTAAAGATTTTTTTTAAATTCAAAATTACTTTTAAAATATGGTCTAAATTTATTACTTATTCGTGGGACTCTTGAAAATCCTTGAAATGGAGTATTAAACAAGAATAAAATTTGGAAAATTAAAAAAAAAAAAAAAATGCATTTTGAAACTGTAGAGCTAAGTAACAAAATAATAAATAAATAAGCAAGATATTGATAAAAACCATGCAATTGAAATGAAAAGATATTTTTGAGACCAAAAAAATGAAAAAAAAAAACAAATCTTAAGGGATCTCAAGACTCTTAAAATTGGAAAAAATGAAAAAAAGGACCAATTTCAACATTTAATGTCTCAAAATGTATTTGATTTTAAAACACCATTTTAATTGGGATGAAAGAATTGCAGATATAGTATTTATAGGGGGCTCCAAACTGTCAGACATTTGACGAGCAGAAAATCGGCATAACAGATTACGCGCAGGATTACAAAATAAACTTTGCGATTAGAATGAAAATTTTAATGCCTACTTATGCTTCAGATTGTAATAATTACCCTGAACATAAATAAATTTGCATTTAAAGCATTTTTATATTTTTAATACAAAGTTGTATTTAGCTAATACAAAATTCAGAAAATTTCAACAATATAAACACATAAAACAAATATTTTTTTTTTTTAACAATAGAAAGAGAAATTTAGATTTAGCTTATACAGACTAACATGAAACATATTGATATGCGGTGTTGGATAACAGGGATTTAAAGTTAATAAAATAAACTTTTTAAGGTGGTAATATTTAAGAAATTAAAACCATTGAATAAATAAAGTTAAATTAACATCTTAAAGGCATAAAATCCCTCTATCCAAAAACGCATACCGACCGGAAAGAAAGTGGTTGGATATTGCGTTGAAATGTAAATAGAATTAAAGCCATCTATCTAAATTTTAAGAATTCATTAAGTTGTAATAACATCTGTAAAATAAAGAAAGTAAAAAGACTCACCCGTATGATGTGTAGAGATAGAAATACTTACAATATTAAGACAAATAATTTTATTTCTTATTAATGCAGATTATAAAATATATACTCAAAATTTAAATGCTTGGCCAAGTTGTATTTAAAATATTCGTTGATCAATTAATTTACCAGTATAAAATAAACATATTAAATCTTTCTATTTCATATGGATTCAATATTAAATTATACGTGATGATCTTCTGTGTGGTTGAGAATTCTCCACTGTCCTATATTGAGATGTGAAGGTTGTAGGCTTTAATATTGAGTTCTAAACAGTTTTTGCGGAAAGAGAATGTTCAAATGAAGAACGTTGGATAATGGGAGTATTAACTGTAGACAGCAGCACTTAGAGATCTTTTAGCCGCTCCAGAAGATTGATGTTGAAGAAATTAAGTAGGATTGCTCCACAAACCTTTTTAGAAACTTCGCTGATCACTAGAGCAGGGGCACATATTCTTCTTAAAGCTATTTCATTAATCGAGGAATAAGATTATATAATTTTTTTTTGTAGTATTGCGCTGTTATTGTATTTCACCACTCTTGAGTTGAAAGTAAAGCTCTATCTTCAGTGATAAATGATTGTTGAATATCGTCGTTGTAAGATGAAACTTCTGGATATCTTATTTTGTCAATAAAGAAAGGTTCAGGTTCTTGTTATTCGATGATTTAAACTACACACATAATATGGCACTGGTATCTTCTTCAAAATCTATATAGAAGCAGCTTTTAAAAAAAACTAGTTATTCCACCTACATCTCAAACTCATTCTGCCCGGACGCAGCCGAAGCTGCGCCGAGCTCACACACCAACGTCTCTCTGCTTAATCCCCAAAATGACAGACACAAAACAGATCTCAGCCTGAAAGAATGTGTAAGATTTTGAAAACAGCCAATCCGATGCATTCAAGTACCGCGCGTCCATCCGGGAACGCATGAGTTCAATGAACTATCCGCGTGGGTGTTTCGCGATGTCACCGAATTGTACAAAAAAAATGGTGCAGAAAAGCATCCTTTTATCAATGGCGGACAGAAAGCATCGCGCCAATATTTAAAAGTAGGAAAATGCAGAAAACGTTAAATTAAATATTTCCAATATTTGTTGACGGATTTTGCTGTAACTGATATCAAATTAATCAGAAAAATATATTCTATCTGTTGATTATAGATTGAGCATGCAATATTAAAATATAAATTATTTTTATTTTCGTTGTTTTAAACTTATAAAGAATGTAGAATCGCGATCTTTTCGGAAAAGTAAACACGAACGTGAAACTTTGTTTACACATATTATTGTTATTGTTTAGTTTAATATATTTTAATGAATGATTGAAAGATAAAATTTAAGTTTGATTGAGGAAAATAAATAAAATTTAGAATAACTTTATTAAGAGGAAACTTAAATATTTTGAAGATAATTTTCTAGATTAGAAGTTGAGTTTAAAATGAATAAATATTAATTTAAGATTGAGGAAGATAAATAAATAATAAAATTGAGGTTATTTACTATTAGAGATGTTGCATTTTATAACATTCCCTTCCCCTTGTAGAAAAAAAAAATCAATAAAAAAAAATTCTTTGCTGACGGCTAAAAAAAAAAATTGCTGGATTGGCCATTATCATTGAAATTTGTTGCTAGTTTATATCAAACTGTCTGTAGTATATTTTGCACTCAATAAATTCTTGCTTTGAAGTGAATCCTAGTTGCATTATTCTATAGCTGTCACACTGAATACTTAAACCAACAAAAGTACAGAGATAACAAATGCAAACACAATATATATAAATACAACACTAAACTTTGATACAAATACAACACTAAACTTTGATACAAATACAATGAATATAAATATGTGATACATAACAATGATATATACTTAACAAAAATACAAAAAATACAAGAAATAACATTTATCATTTACACACGAAGGGTGAGTATACCTGAGAAACTGAAAATTCTGCGAAATCATATGTGCAAATCAAAAACCAGAACAAATTGCATGGTAAAAAGAATAGCAATTCATGATAAAACTTATATTTATATACAAACAATGAAACAGCAGATATTGGCACTTGTAAATAATTGACAGTTATTGAGTATGACAAGATATATTTGAATGTAGTAAAATCAAAACTACTAAACAATAACCAGAGATTCCTATGTAAATATTGCTACGTAACTTGTAGAGTGATGTTGAGACAAAATTGTAAACAATAGAAATAATATTTCATATTTATACTAAATTGCAAAATTACTACATAACATTTAAGAGGAAAACTTGCGTACACCTCTTAGAGAATGTAGTTGTGTCCCAAAAAAAATTAAAATTAATTCCTTCATTTCATCTTTGTTACCATTAAAACAATGCGAAACTGGACACAATTTTACAATTAAAAAATTTTATTCCCTTTAAAATTATAGCTTAACTGCACCTTGAAGGACTTATCGGAGGGGTAAAAATTTTGTGTTAAGTAATTCCCCAAGCTATGCCGAATTTACCTTCCGTGTGTGCTCATTAAAATTTTGTGGGAATATAAAAAAAGAGAAAAGACTTAGAGCAGTTGCTCCATCGTATTCTCATACAAAAATCTCCAGTAGTACCATATAGGCAAGCGCTTTTTTGGAGATAATTAAAAATATTTCATTTTATTTCATTATCTTTATATTATTTATTATTTATATTCATTTTATATTTTTCTCTGAGTAATAAATTATTTACTTTCTTATAATCATTTGTAAAAAAATTAATTTAGGATCCTAAAACTGTAATATTTGAAATAATAAAAAATTTTATCACTCTAAACAAGTCGTAGAAATTAGTAAAGTCTAAATCACTCTCTCTGCACAATATGACATGGACGATATATTGAATTAAGATTAATAGTTGAAAGATAAAAAAATTGTGGCAACATAATATTGATTTCCAAAAATAAAATATAAAAACTAGGAAAAATAAGTTGGTGTAGTTGTGACTATATGAATTTAAAATTATAAATTAAAATATATTAAGAATGCAGAATCATAAAAACAAATAGATCCCAATGTGCTATTACGTACTAGCACACTGCTGTTTCGCCAGCAAAACGTGGATTATCCATTTTTAAATGATTTAAATGTTACCACTGTATTAATAAAAAAATATATATGTAATAAAAAAAAGCAAAAGGATATAAAAATGGAATTAAAGTTGTAGGAAGATTGGTAAAAAAATAAAAATTGAAAAAGGAATATCCATAATCAAGTGAGAGATGAAGGAGTAGAAGATAGACCTATTTACCTCCTGTCCTAATTAACTTAGTGACATTTACTTTGATATCTCTTATTGTGGTGTCACTTAAATGTCTAATTAAATAATTATCACCTCTGAAAGCTCTAATAATTTTATATGGACCAGAATTTTTGGGATGAAAGGGTGAACCATGATGAAAATTTTTTAAGTATACTATATCACCAGTTTTAAATTTACAAGCAGGGCGACCTTTAAGGAATTTTTCATTTTTATCAAAATAATTTTTCTCAAATTGTTTGACTAATTCTCTGGTTGCTGTGATATGTTCTTGTTGCTTTTGGAAGTATATAGAAGGTTCTTCTGCTTCTTTGGGTGGTTGAAAAGTATCTATTGGCAAATTTAAGTCTCTACCCAAAAATAAATTAGCTGGGGTGAAGTTAGTAACTGAATGTTTTGAATTATTGTAGTGAAGGACAAAAAATTTCAATCTATCTGACCACTCAATAACTTGATCAGATAGTGCTGCAACAGACTCTTTGAGCGATCTATGGATACGTTCCAAAAGTCCATTCGACCTTGGAAAGTAAATTGAAGAATTTCTACGTTTAATATTTAGAGATTTAAGAAAATCGATAAAAATGTCAGATGTGAAGTTTTTAGCATTATCAGACAATATAACTTTAGGAAGACCGTACCTGGAAAAATAGTCATTGAGAGCTTTAATTATTGATGGAGAAGTAGCATCTCTAAGTGGGATCGCTTCCAGAAAGCGTGAATAGTGGTCAACGATGGTAAGAATGAAAAATTTACCGTCATGTGACCTGGGGAGTTTTCCCACAATATCTATCGCAAGCATCTCTCCGGAAGCTAATTCGCACTTTGAAATGAACGCAGGCTTAGTATTTGTTTGTTTACTTTTATGAGGCAGACATTTTTCACATGAATTGACAAAATTCTGAATATCTTGAACCATTCCATGCCAAAAATAATTTCTCGAGATTGTATCCACAGTTTTCGTTATTCCAAAATGTACTTGATGACCCATTGCTATGCAGCTATTAATTAAAGTTTTAGGAATTAGGATTTTATTAGATCTATTGACATTACCGGCTTTTTTCCTTGAAAACATTAACAGATTAGTATCCGGATTAATGGAATAATTAGAGTTAGAACATGTTTTATTGATTATTTTCTCTCTGATTTCCCTAAGTTTTTCATCATTTAATTGTTCTTGAAGAATATTTTCAGTTTTTAATGAGTCATTTGTGGGAATAAAAATATTAAGTGCATTGACATATAAATTAGGGTTATTGGGGAGGTCTACAACACGAGAAAGAAAATCAGCTGGATTCACCAGTCCAGGAATGTGTTCCACCTTAAAATTGAAACTTTGTAGAAACATTAGCCATCTAGTTATAATTTCTGCTTGCTTTTCCAAATTTAAATGATAAGTTAAGGCTTTAGCATCGGTTAAAATTTTAAATTGTCTACCATATAGAAATTCTGAGAAATGTTTTACAGAGGAATAAATAGCATAAAATTCACGTTTAATTGAAGGATATCTTGATTCTGCTTCATTAAGTTGTTTAGAATAGAATTCAATCGGATAAAATTTATCATTATGTTTTTGCATTAAAATACCACAAATTGCAATTTTAGAGGCATCAGTAACTAAAAAAACTTCTTTGCTGTCATCGAAATTCTTTACAGTTGGATTAGTTAAAAGTACATCTTGAATTTTTTGAAATGCTTCCTGGCATTGTGTACTCCAAACAAATTTAACTTTTTTCTTCGTTAAGTTTACAATAGGTTGAATAATTTTAGCAAAGTCAAAAATTAAGTGTCGAAAGTAATTAATCATGCCTAGATAGCTCTGTACTTGTTTAAGATTAGTTGGAACAGGAAATTTATTTATTTTACTAATATTGTCAGTGGAGGGAGAATGACCATTTTTATTTAAATTGAAACCTAAGTAAGTAATTTCTTCTTTACAGATTTGTAATTTACCAGGATCTAATGTGAGATTAAATTCTTTGAGTTTGTCAAAAACTTTCTGTAGCCAGATGAGCATTTCCTGCATCGAATCCGCTGCAACAATTATGTCGTCTAAGAAATATTGTACATTTTTACCTTTTAATGAGCTAAGACAGTTATTTATAAGAGTATGAAAATAGGAAGTAGAATTGACACATCCGAATGGCAATCTTTTTGGCATAAAATTACCAAATTCTGTTGCAAAAGCTAGTTTCGACCTATCTTTTTCCTGAAGCAAAATTTGAAAAAATGCAGATTTAAGATCCAGAACAGTGTACAATTTTTTGCCAGCGATATTTTGCATTATGTCATTTATTTTAGGTAGACAAATTTTATAGGGTTCAGTTATTGCATTAAGAAGACGATAATCTATGACCATACGGAATTTAAGTTTATTTGGATCATCTGTGGCAAGATTTTTCTTTTTGACAAAAATAACAGGAAAGCAATAATTGGATGTAGAATTTTCTATGATACCAGCATTTAAAAGTTCAGAGATTTCATTGCGAGCAAATTCCTTAGCAATTTTAGGTATTGGATATGGTTTAGTTTGTAATGCAAAATCATGTAGCAAATTGAACTGAGGAATGACTTTGTCTGTACACCCTAGTGTGCTATATGAAGAAGAAAAAACAGCAGAATTTTGCATGAGAAGCTTGAGAATACTTTTTCGGTCTGAATGAGGTAAGTGGTATACATTAAAATTGTTTACATTTAACTCCTTCTTTCTTAGTTCTAAGATGTCTTCTGAAACTAGGGAATTAATTTGATAAGTTTTGTTGTTATTGTGTGAGGAAATTTGGTCATCAGAAATTACTTTAATATAACCTAATTTAATGTTTTTATTTAGAGTTATTTTTGTATTGTTGTTATTGTGAACATATAGTAAAATTGAATTGTTGACATTTGGTGTGTGAAGACTGAAATCTAAATTTAAAGCTAATTTGTTTTTTAAAGGACAAAATAAGTAATTAGAGGATTTATTGATTTTATGAAGAGCTTTTAAACGTATAATTCTTCCCTGATTAGGTCGAATTATAACTTTGTTGGCAGGAGTTACAATGTTTTTGTTTTCATCAGAATCATTGTTGTTGTTATGTTCCTTACTAGAAAAATTGGAATTATTTTGAGAATTATCATTTGTTTCAGAAAGATTGTCATGTAAGTCATTGTTTACATTGTGAATTTTAGTTGAATCTGGATTTTTGTTTTCAAATGGAAATGTGAGGTTGCCCATGATTAATTGTGAATTGGCTGAGTCCAGCAAAAGTTTGTTTCTGTTTAAAAAGTCGTAGCCTAAGATTATTTGATAATTTGAGTTCCAATTATTATGTGTTATGAAGAAAATTCCCTTGAACCATTTATTTTTGATTTTAAAGATTAGTTGAACTGCGGAGGAATATGGAATGTCAGTGTTATCTATTGTTTTAATATTTACTGATCTAGAAATGAAGTTAAGTTTTGTTTTTTGTTTTAAAATCTGTATTGTTTTTGGCTGAATTAACGACAAATTTGCACCGGAATCCAGAAGAGCATCAAAAACATGGTTATTAAATCTTAATTTAATAATGGGAAGTTGTGAATTATCCTCGTAACAAGACATTAGATTTTTTGTAACATTAACATTAGAAACTGAGCCATCAAAACTATTAAAACCCTCTCGCATACCAAAGACATCATTATTGAGGGTCCTGTGAGACGGAGGGAAAAAATTATGAAAATCATCACCAGAACCCCTCAAAAGTTTAAATTCCGCCTAGCTCTGTGATTGTATGGCCTAAAGTTGTTCCTACCTCTACCTCTGCCTCTCTGAAATCTCGGAACATGGTTATCACCTCCTCTATTCGAATGTACAGAAAAATATCGATCATGAGTAAAATTAAATCTGTCATTGCCCGGCGAATTGTTGTGTGGACTCCAAAAATTTCCACTCTGACCTGCAAAATTGTTTCCCTGACCTGTAAAGTTGTTTCCTTGACTCGCAAAATTTGTTTGAACCGGATATGTATTGTTACTTGGAAAATGCCAACACTCTCGTGTATTGTGCAATTTCCCACATATATGGCACACCGCCTTTTCCTCTTTAATCTTTTTCAGCTGATTCGCCATGTCTGTGAGTAATTTATTGGAATCTGCTTGCTGTTTTAGGAGAAGTGAAATAAGCGATTCCTGTGTGTTAGAATTTTGAGCTTCAGTTGCATTGAGATTGTTAATGCACAAGGATTGTTGTTCTAGAGCCTTCTCTATGTCCATAGCGCATGCAACAAGATCCTCAAAATTATTGCGGCCAAATTTCAAAACTTCAGATTTTATATCTGATCTAAGTGCATCAGATAATTTCGCGAACATCATATTAGCTCTGACTGCTTCTATTTGCGGAATTTCCTCATCGTTAGGAATCATTCGGTTTACAACCTGTTTAATTTCATCGGCTAACTTCCTAACATTTTGTTTTGGCTTCTGACAAATTCTGGAAAAATCATATGAAGCTTGCTGAAAATTGTCTTGTTTCGTGAATTTGTTTCTCAAAAGGCGTACCACTACCTCAAAATTCTCCTCATTAGCGATTTCAGGATCTCCCGAAACATATTGTGACGCCCTGTCCCTACATAAAAGTCTCAATAAAAGAATCCTGTTTACATCTGGCCAAGCTTCCAGATTGCAAACATCACTCACATTCCTAATAAAAATGTCCACGTTTTCATCATCTCGCCCGTGGAAAGTAGGAATAGATGCTAAAAGTGAATTTAAAAGCAATTGATTCGCCATTGCAAATTTCTCTGAAGTAAAAAAAAATTCAGAAATAGATGTGAGGGAAACGAATCAAAAATGCCCTAACAATCGTGAACTATATAAATTTAAATTATCAAAAGTAAAGCAATTAATATCTACTGAGAAATTAACACAAAAATAAAATAGAAAATTATTAAAAGGTAGAAAATTATCTGCACAAAAATTTAAAAATCAACCTCTGAAATTGTTGTATCTGATAATCTCTAACTTATGAGAGTGCAATTGTAAAAGTTGAAAAAAAATTAGCCCAATTATTTTAAAATCAGTACTTAAAAATTTGCTTTTAAGAAAAGAGGAAAAAAATTAAAATAGAGTCCCCCAAAATGCATAAAAATATTACTATATAAAATATAAAATGCTTAATCATAGGAATAATAATAGTAAAAATAAAAAATTTTCAAAATTTTAATCTCTTGAGAAAAAACCTTAATCATAAACTTTGAAATAATAAAAAAATAGAAGTTATATTCTATGCATGAAAAATATAGCATACAAATATTTGAAATTGCAATACAAAAAATCAAAAATGTATTTTATATCATTTGTGAAATTTTGTAAATATTGATATAAGAATCCCCCAAAAAGGAAAATAGTGAGCATATAAAGGTATATGTTGTTATTGTAGCAAAACCCCTAAATTTAAAAACTCAGCTCTGATAATTTTTTTTTTTGAAAGAAAAAAAAATAGAGTGATAGTAGAGGTTAATGAAAATTTGAAAGAAAAATTAACAATTTATTTTTAACCAAAATAATTGAAATAAATTCTTCAAATAAATTTAATATGAAAATGATAAATTTTTAGATTGAAGCTGTAAAAACTCAATTGTAGATATTTAAGAAAATAAAAATAAACTATAGAAATTGCAACCAAAATATATGATTCAGTATATTATTGCACTAAATCTGGATATTTTTACCAAAGCATAATATATTAACAATATTGTTTTCATAAATTTATAAAATTATATTGCACAGTTTCAATAAAAAATAAAGATTTTCGATTTGCACACATGAAAAAAAAATAAAGACACAGAAATTAAATTGAAATGAGCTATTCTTTATAAATTAAAAATATTTTAATAATCATTAAAAGATGGCTATTAGCTTTTAAAAGAAAAGAAAAAAATTTAAATCCGCGATACCCCAGATAAGTCTAAAAAAACACGGCACCAAAGATGATATGCGGTGTTGGATAACAGGGATTTAAAGTTAATAAAATAAACTTTTTAAGGTGGTAATATTTAAGAAATTAAAACCATTGAATAAATAAAGTTAAATTAACATCTTAAAGGCATAAAATCCCTCTATCCAAAAACGCATACCGACCGGAAAGAAAGTGGTTGATATTGCGTTGAAATGTAAATAGAATTAAAGCCATCTATCTAAATTTTAAGAATTCATTAAGTTGTAATAACATCTGTAAAATAAAGAAAGTAAAAAGACTCACCCGTATGATGTGTAGAGATAGAAATACTTACAATATTAAGACAAATAATTTTATTTCTTATTAATGCAGATTATAAAATATATACTCAAAATTTAAATGCTTGGCCAAGTTGTATTTAAAATATTCGTTGATCAATTAATTTACCAGTATAAAATAAACATATTAAATCTTTCTATTTCATATGGATTCAATATTAAATTATACGTGATGATCTTCTGTGTGGTTGAGAATTCTCCACTGTCCTATATTGAGATGTGAAGGTTGTAGACTTTAATATTGAGTTCTAAACAGTTTTTGCGGAAAGAGAATGTTCAAATGAAGAACGTTGGATAATGGGAGTATTAACTGTAGACAGCAGCACTTAGAGATCTTTTAGCCGCTCCAGAAGATTGATGTTGAAGAAATTAAGTAGGATTGCTCCACAAACCTTTTTAGAAACTTCGCTGATCACTAGAGCAGGGGCACATATTCTTCTTAAAGCTATTTCATTAATCGAGGAATAAGATTATATAATTTTTTTTTGTAGTATTGCGCTGTTATTGTATTTCACCACTCTTGAGTTGAAAGTAAAGCTCTATCTTCAGTGATAAATGATTGTTGAATATCGTCGTTGTAAGATGAAACTTCTGGATATCTTATTTTGTCAATAAAGAAAGGTTCAGGTTCTTGTTATTCGATGATTTAAACTACACACATAATATGGCACTGGTATCTTCTTCAAAATCTATATAGAAGCAGCTTTTAAAAAAAACTAGTTATTCCACCTACATCTCAAACTCATTCTGCCCGGACGCAGCCGAAGCTGCGCCGAGCTCACACACCAACGTCTCTCTGCTTAATCCCCAAAATGACAGACACAAAACAGATCTCAGCCTGAAAGAATGTGTAAGATTTTGAAAACAGCCAATCCGATGCATTCAAGTACCGCGCGTCCATCCGGGAACGCATGAGTTCAATGAACTATCCGCGTGGGTGTTTCGCGATGTCACCGAATTGTACAAAAAAAATGGTGCAGAAAAGCATCCTTTTATCAATGGCGGACAGAAAGCATCGCGCCAATATTTAAAAGTAGGAAAATGCAGAAAACGTTAAATTAAATATTTCCAATATTTGTTGACGGATTTTGCTGTAACTGATATCAAATTAATCAGAAAAATATATTCTATCTGTTGATTATAGATTGAGCATGCAATATTAAAATATAAATTATTTTTATTTTCGTTGTTTTAAACTTATAAAGAATGTAGAATCGCGATCTTTTCGGAAAAGTAAACACGAACGTGAAACTTTGTTTACACATATTATTGTTATTGTTTAGTTTAATATATTTTAATGAATGATTGAAAGATAGAATTTAAGTTTGATTGAGGAAAATAAATAAAATTTAGAATAACTTTATTAAGAGGAAACTTAAATATTTTGAAGATAATTTTCTAGATTAGAAGTTGAGTTTAAAATGAATAAATATTAATTTAAGATTGAGGAAGATAAATAAATAATAAAATTGAGGTTATTTACTATTAGAGATGTTGCATTTTATAACACATATGTTTTAAAAATTCCATGGAAAAATATTCGGAAGTTTTTGAGATATCGTGCGCACTATGCCCCAAAACATCATTTGGAGAAAAATGACTTCAAAGTTTCGGAAACGCCGCGTCAGCTATTGAGCAGGTATTATTCTAAAAGCCATAACTTCTGTTCTAATGGGAATTTAAAGGAAACAACTACATCAAAATAGTCAGAAAAGATAAGAGTTTAACATCTAAAAAATTTTAAATTTCGAAAGTTTTAAAGCTTTAAGGGGTCTCAGGACTCTGAAAATTGGAAAAAATGAAAAAAAAGGACCATTTTCAACATTTAATATCTTAAAATGTATTTCATATTAAGACACAATTTTAAATGGGAATGAAAGATACAAGTATGTTCTTTCATTTCAAATATTTGAAAAAATGCAAGATGCAGAATTAGCATTTACAGGGGACTTCAAACTGTCAGACATTTGACGAGCAGAAAATCGGCATAACAGCTTATGCGCACGATTACAAAATACATTTTGCAACTAGAATGAAAATTTTGGTGCCTACTTATACCTCAGATTATAATAATGACACTGAACCTAAATAAATTTGTATTTAAAGCATTTTTATATTTTTAATACAAAGTTGTATTTAGCTAATGCAAAATTTAGAAAATTGCAACAGTATAACCCCCTAAAAAAATATTTTCTTTTTACAATAAAAAGGAAATTTTAGGTTCAGTTTATACAGACTAACATGAAACATATGTTTTGAAAATTTCATGAAAAAATATTCAGAAGTTTTTGAGATATCGTGCGCGTTATGCCCAAAAACGTCATTTGGAGAAAAATAACTTCAAAGTTTTGGAAACACCGCTTCAGCTATTGAGCGAGTATAATTCTAAATGCCATAACTTCTGTTCTAATGGGAATTTCAAGACAATTATATAAAAATGTTCAGAAAACATAGAAGTTTAACATCTAAAAAAATTACAATTTCGAAAATTTTAGAGCTTTAAGAGTCCTGAGACCCCTTAAGAGTCCTGATAGCCCTTAAGTCAGTTTAAGAAAAACAGATAGCGGCAGGCACAAACACATTGTGCCCATACTTCGGGAAATGAATATTATGCATTTCTGCGTACACCATACCTTAAATTTATCAGCTATAATTTTTTTTTTTTTACCAATTGTCTAAAATTTGGGAGACGTTTTCGACATCGAATGGCTCTAAATATACGAAGTAATTAAAACTAAAGTATTTTCTCACGAATAATTGTCAGAAATATCAAATGCGTAGTCTAAATATACAGTAAATAGAAAAAAAATAGCACTTTTTGTAAAATATTTTGCATAAATGTTTTACAGTGTAAAAATAGGTGTATGTCTAATGCTGCTCTCAAAAAACGTTTGTTTCTTCTCAATTACACGAATCTTTCGGACACATTCACCGACTCATTTTTCGCATAAAATCATGAAATTTGAAGGAGTGATTGAAGAGATTTAGAATAGATTAGCGTGTTTGATTTTTCAAGAAATTTATTATATAATGAGTTATAGTAGATTACTGTTTTATGATGGTGATTCACGGGCTCTCGCATCCTGAAAGTAAATTTAAAATGTCAGATTTGACACCGTTTTCTGAAAGTTCTTTTGCTTATTCAAAAAATGAAAAACGCTCTTCAATTGTTTAATTTAAAAATATCAGCGCTTAAAAATTTTGTAGATTTAAGATTAAAAATGATTTCGTGAATACTTCAGGAAGCATCTAGTTTGAATTTGCATTTCTAGCTACTTCTTTTATTCAAATTGAATGCAATAAGTGCTCTTAAAAATTGTTTTATGGGAAATGAATAATTAAATAAAATCATTTTAATAAGATATATTCGTGACACTAGCGTAAAAACCATTCATTCAAATATTTATTTCAAAATTAAATTAAACTCATGTCCCAAAAGATATTTTCTTTCCTAATTCTTTAAAAAAGGCACTTCATATGAAGATTTAATAAATACTAAGAAATAATTATTTTCGTAGTCATTTCTTCCGAGATATTTTTTTATCATATCATTTCAGCAAAGCAAAAAAGAACTTTTTTATTTTTTTAGCAACATTTTTTAATAACTTTTTAACATGAATTATAAGAAAATATTTTCTCTCTCTCTTTTTCTCTTTTTTATCAGGCTTAAAACTGATGCTCTTAAAACAAAAACCTCATAGGGATTGAATGATTAAATGAATTCATTTCACTAAAAAGGTTTCAATATACTAATGTGAAAGCTATTGAGGGAAATATTCATAAAATGTATCTTTAAAAAATCTTCTGCGTGGTTTTTTTATTCTTTCAAATTACTATTCCGTTTTCTTTCTTTCCTAATACATATATATATGTATATATATTTATCATTTCAATGAAACAAAAGCTGTATTTTTGTGCTGTTTTTGCTCAAACTGGAGTTATCTTAATTATTTTTTCTAGCGTAATTTTTTTTTTCTGTTACAAAGAACGGTGAATTAAAAAGGCTTATTTCAATTCCCGATACAATCTTCGATATTTTTATAAAATGCTAAAAATATATTTTAAATTCGAATGCTTTATAAATAACAAAATTTTGTGCTATATGTAGGTATTGTATTATTCATGAACGACCTGAAATATTCTGAACAAAATTCTTTTTATTCAGAAATTGCGTCTGAAAAAAAGATTTGTTATCACTTTACTAAAAATGCAATAGAAATTTATGCTTCATTTTTTATTGCTTTTTTATGGTGCTTGTTTGTATTAACGATTATTTATATATAAATTGATCGCAATAAGAACTTTTTAAAAACTATTTTATAGAAAAAGAATAATTAAATGACTTAAATTTAATAAAAGGTATTCGCCGCACTAACGTAGAACTATTCATTCAAACATTTGATTCAAAATTAAATTCAAAATATTACACTTTTCTTTCATAATTTTTTAAAAAGGCACTTCATAGTGATTCCATGAATACTTACAAATTATTATTTTGTTTCCATTTCTACCAAAATATTTCGTATTACTTCAGTGAAGTAAAATAACCTTCCTTCTTCCCCTTAACAAGGATTTTGAATAACTTTTTAATATGGAGTATAAGAAAATATTATTAGGACTTTTTTTTTTTATCAGCCTTGAAAGTTATGCTTTCTCCCTCTCTCTCGAAAAAAAGTAAATAAATAAATAAAAGAATTTCACTAAAAAGGTTTCCACATACAATTGTGAAACCTATTAATTAAAATATTTGTTTTCAAATCAAATTACTCTTATAAAATATATACTCTTATATCTTTAAAAAATCTTCATGCTACAAATGTGTTTTTCTGATTCTTTCAAATTATTATTCCGTTTCGTTCCTTCCAAAATAACTTTTCTTTTGTCATTAAACTAATTTTTTTCTCAAACTGGAGTTATCTAGATTATTTTATTTTACATTATCATTTTCTTATTCATTATTATAAGGAATGATGGAATAAAAAAAGATAATTTATATTCAAGGATTATCATTCATTCATTATCTTCGAGATTTTTATAAATTACTAAAAATATATTTCAAATTAGAGCATTTTGTATGCGTCGATCTGGGTTCTCCAGGTAGGTAGTGGAGTATTCATAAACGAGCAGAAGTAGGGAAGGTAAAAAAAAAAAATTATCTTTATTCAAAAAATAAATTAAAAAAAATATTTTGTTACCACTTTCCTAAAAATAAAGTTCATAATACTTGCCTCTTCTTCTTTTTCTACTACTTCTTCTTTTTTTTTTTTTTCGCTTATTATTAATGTTGTTTCATAAGATTAGCGACTATTTTTATTTCAATTGAATGCAATAAGCACTCTTTAAAATTAGTTTATAGGAAATGAATAATTAAATGAATTCAATTTCATAAAACGTATTCACAACGCTAATGTAAAACCCATTCAATCGAACATTTGCTACAAAATTAAATTAAACTCATATCGGATAAGATATTTTCTTTCCTGATTTCTTTTCTTTAAGGCACTTTATATGATGGTTTAATGAATGCTTCGAAATTATTATTTTCATGTCATTTCTACCATTTTTTTTTTTAATCATTTCACTGAAGCAAAAGAAACGCACCCTCCTCCCATCCCACTCCTAACAAGGATTCTGAATACCTTTTTAAAATAAAATATAAGAAAATATGAAAATATTTTTAAATCTTTTTTTTTACATACTCATAGGAATTAAATTATTAAATAAATTTATTTCACTATAGTTTCAAGATACTAAAGTGGAACCTGTTGATTGAAGTAATTATTTCAAAATTAAATCATTTTTATAAAATGTAGCTTTAAAAAAATTACTTCATGTTACGAATGATTTTCTTATGTTTTATTTATTTATTTTTTATTCTGTCAAATTTCTATTCCTTTTTTCCGTTTCAAATTTATTTCAATGACGCAAAAAAATTATTTTTTCAAACTGGCATTACCTTAATTATTTTTACAAACTATTTTATTAGTATTATAGGGAAAGATGAAATAAAAAGACTCATTTATATTTCATTTATATAAACTATTTTCGAATTTTTTACAAAAATACTAAAAATAAATTTTTAATTTATTGGTTTTATATAGAGAGAGATATGTTGTAAACCTGGATACTCTAGATCGATACTGGGGTATTAATAAACTCACAGAAGAAGGAAGATATAAATTTGGTAACAAAATTATCTTTATTTAAAAATTTATTTAAAAGAAATTATTACTCCTGTACTTTCAAAATGCTTATTACTTACTTGTATGAACCACTACTTTTATTTAAATTGAAAGTATTCAGCACTCTTAAAAATTAAAAGTCAGCAATACAAATAAATAAAATAAATAGGTAAATAATATAAACTAAAAATTCGTCAATAAAAAATTAAATTTTAAAAAAAATCTGAAAACCCGACTGTGTAAAAAGAGAACTAAAAAGAGGAAAACAAGATGACGTAGGAAAATAGTAGAGTGTGTAATGAAAATCCTTTTTTATTACTTAAGTAAATTGCAGTCGGAGGTATCAGATTCATGTTTAGGTATGTACTTCGGCGCTTTCTACCTATATGTTTGTCTCCGACTGCAATTACTTAAGTAAAAAAAAAGGATTTTCATTACACGCTCTACTATTTTCCTACTTCATCTTGTTTCCCTCTTTTTAGTTCTATTTTTACACAGTCTGTTTTTTTTTTGTTTTTTTTTATTTTTTATTGACGGATTTTTAGTTTATATTACTTACCTATTTTTTTTTTATTTACTTGCATTGGCGACTTTTAAGTTGTGTATAATTGTTAATTGCTCTCTATGAACACTGTTTTGATGAAGCCTATAGATATCTATGAAGGTTAGAGATACAGTTATGCTAGAGATCCTACCTACACAGCTTTCAGGTTGTGTAATATTTAAATGGAGCTTCTGACTGTAAAATAGTCCGGGAAACACCGTCTTCATTTTGAAAGACATGATAATGATATTCCACTAAAAAAAATTTTTTTCGTCTGTACCGCCATTTTGGAATTTAATGTAGCCATTTCGAATTTATGAAAACAAAACTTAGCCATCGGACGGCTAAGACGAATCAATAGAGACCTCTTTCATTAAAATCCATCCAGCCGTTTGGATGTTTCGAGGGTATAAAGATATCCACATACCCACATACATACCCATATATGCGTCAAACACATAACCCTTCTTAGCAGTCGGGTAATTATTTATACGAAATGAATAAGCAAATCAATTCAATTTAATAAAATACGTCTGCATACTAACGTAAAATCGATATACGAACATTTATTTATAAATTAAATGAAGTTCATATAACAAAAATATATTTTCTTTTCTGATTTCTTTTGAGAAAAGATACTTCATGGATTATTTAATGATTTCTCGCAAATTATTATTTTCGTGTTCATTTCTCCAAATTATTTTTTTAATCACTTTAATAAAGCAAAAGAAGACTTTTGTAATAAGGAGATTTTTTGATAATTTTAAAAGGGTATAAAACATATTTTAAGACTTTTTCTTTGAGGTGGGGGATGATAATCCGGCTTAAAAGTAATGCTCTGAAAAGACAAAAGTCCCAGGAATTAAATAATTAAATAAGTTAATTTGACTGAAAGAGTTTCAAGATAGTAACATGCAACCAAACCGCTGAAAAGTTCTTCATTATCTTAAAAAAAAAAATCTCTATGTTACAAATGTTTTTTTTTTTTTTTCAGAATTCTTTTAGATTACTCGTATAATTATTATATTTTGATTCCTTCCAAAATATTTTTGCCATTAAAAAAAAAAAAAAAAAAAAAAAAAAAAAAAAAAAACACTTTTTTTTTTTTTTTTTTTTTTTTTTTTTTTTAACGTAAACAGAAGTTCATCTGCATTATTTTCCAAGTGATTTTTCCTTTCATTTTTTTTAAAGAATTATGAAATAAAATGGTTCATTTAAATTCAGAAAAAAAAATCAATTTTATAAAGTGTACTTGTGAGAGTATATTTAAAATTTTATGTTTTAGATTAAATTTCAATGCTCTGAGTAGGTACTGGTGCTTTCCTAAACGATTTGAAGAAAGAGAGAAAAGATTCCCTGAAAAAATATTAAGGGGTCTCAGGATTCTTAAAATGCTACAACAGCTTATGCACAAGATTACAAAATAAATTTTGCAATTAGAATGAAATTTTTTTGTGTCTAATTATACTTCAGATTGTCAGAATTACACTGAATCTAAATAAATTTGTATTTAAAACATTTTTATATTTTTAATACAAAGTTGTATTTACTTACTGCAAAATTTTGAAAATTTCAACAGTATAATCACCTAAAAAAAAATATATATTTTTTTTTTTGAACAATAAAAATGAAATTTTAGGTTCCGTTTATGCAGACTAACATGAAACATGTGTTTTGAAAATTTCATGAAAAATATTCAGAAGTTTTTGAGATAGCCTGCGCGTAATACCCAAAAACGTCATTTGAAAAAAAATGAATTAAAAGTTTCGGAAATGCAACTTTAGCTATTCAGCGAGTATAATTCTAATAGCTAACTTCTGTTCTAATGGGAATTTCAAGGAAATAATCATACCAAAATGTTCAGAAAAAATAGAAGTTTAGCATCTAAAAAAATTAAAATTACGAAAATTTTAAAGCTTTAAGAGTCCCGAAACCCCTTAAAAAAGAAATGATTAAAAAATATTTCTTTTCCATGCAGTACTCAGAATAGTTCTCGTAATCCGTGCTTCTTTATTTGTAGATCTTATTGCTAGATTGCGGGTAAATTGGTTCGATATGCAGATTCAGTTATTCATATTTGTCAAGCCATTTTAATATTACTTATCACCGTATTGCATTTACAACCATACTTATTATACAAGGTGTCCCAAAAAGGTGTCCCAACTTCAAAATTTTATTTTAAAAAATGAATAGGCCTACAGCAAAACTAGTTACAACAATTGATTGAATAACATCAAAAAGTTTTTTTCTACAATATGTTTCTGGTCATAGATGGTGCTGCACGACACATAAACGATTATTAAAGATTTCAGTTGTTCAAAAACTGCAGATCCGTTGAAGAAAACTCAATTTGTCGAGTGGTTTATGGAAGCAAAATCCGATACTCAAACTCAAAGAAATTATCGAACGATTGATGTCGATCGGTTGATGTCGATCGAAATCGAACACTTGATGAGAGCCCGCTCAAACGTTCATAAATTTAAGTTTAATATCGTTCTGATATTCTTCGTGCTACGAAAGGATCTGATGCTGAAGTTTACTAAGGCAGCAGAAAAAAAAAGTTTGAGTTATTCTATCTATTGTTGTAACTAGTTCTGTTGTAGCCCTGTTCATGTTTTTTAAATAAAATTTTGAAGTTGTAAAGATCTTTTTGGGGACATTGCATTTACTTAACCATCTTATTACATTTTTATGTTCTCTTTTTTTATGCAAAAGAGTAGTTAATGTTTGAGTGTATATAAATTTGACTTTCAATTTTTTAAATATACAATAATAAAGATTATTATATCATGTTAAAAAAAACAATATGATAATAAATGATTTTTAATAGCGCAATTAGGTAACATTTTTCAAACAAACAAAACAGTGCAGATTTTTCTTGATTCTTCATAGAAATTGAAACACAAACTCAAGGCCAAAATTAGCAGAAAAGGAAACATAAACCTTTCTTTCATTTCATAGGTAAATTCATCAAATATAAACCTTTTCCGATGATGGGGATATAGATGTCATTTTACTTTTAGCCTCAGTAGAAATTTTGACAGAAACATTTAAGAAGAAATAATTATCAATGATAGTCTAATTATTACCTAAATATTATCTCAAATTAATTAACATATTCGCTACAAAATTGAAATAATATGTGCATTTTTCTTACATTTAAGGTGGTTCTAAAAAAAGAAAAAAATCCTGCTCAACAACGCGAAACTTTCTGACACATTTTCTGACTAATTTTTAAACATAAAAGCATACTATTTTCAGGCATTATTATTCAGGTGATTTGTAATCGGACAATTGTTTGTTTTCTTTTCATTTTTCGATAAATGATCAATTACATCTTGAGTTATAAGCGATTGTTATCTCAGGAAGACAGTTCGTTTTCTTCCCTGCACTATTGTGCCTGAAAATTCGTTTCAAAAGACCAACTTTGACAGCATTGTCTGAAAATTTTTCTGTCTGATCGAAAACGGAAAAAACCGTTTGATTATATAGTTTCTAAGTAAGAGCACCTGGCAAATTAATATTTTTGCGAACAAAAATTAAATAAAATTAAAAAGAAAAGTGCCCAGTTAAACTGATGGTATTGAGCTCACAGTCTATTCACACTAATTGTATATTATACTCTTATTTCAAAGAATAATGCCTTTCGAAAAATAAACTAACGGGGGTTCACCCCCTCCTTTTTCACATCTTTATACTTAACCAATGAGCTTCCAAATCTCACCAGAGAAGCGCCATATCAGAATAAACCGGTATACCAAATTTGAAGCAAATCGGATAGAAAAACTCATTTATCTAAATTAAGGGGGTTTTAGGCTCCCGATCCCCCCTTTATACTTACCAATAAACCTCCAAATCTAATCAGGGAAGCGCCGTTTTATAATAAACCGGTATTCCAAATTTGAAGCAAATCGGATAAGAAAACCCATTTATCTGAATTAAGGGGGTAATACCCCCCACCCCGATCCCCCTTTATACTTAACCAATGAACTTCCAAATCTAATCAGAGAAGCGCTTTATCAGAATTAACCGGTATATCAAAATTAAAGCAAATCTGATAATTCTGCATGAAAAACCCATTTATCTAAGTTAAGGGGGAGATTAGCCCCCATAACCCCCCTTTATACTTAGCCAACGAACCACCAAAACTAATCAGGGAAGCGCCTTATGAGAGTGAACCTAGAAATTTTTTTAAGCAAATCGGATATTTCTATCAAGAGTTATCGCGTTACCTACGTACGTACATATAGAATACAGCTGTCACATTACTGCTGGTCACATTAGCTCTCAGGCTTTGATAGCCTGTAAGCTAAATGTATCAGAATGTAACCAGTTTGGATTTGAGAACAGTTTAACTTTTAAGGCTGCTCTTAACTGCTCTACTCAACAAACGCAAAACGTTCTGACACATTTAAAAATTCATTTTTTAACAGAAAGGTATAAAATTGGAAAGCCTGGCCATGGAAGCGATTTGGAATTGAACTGTTTTTTTCCATTTTTTGATCAATCATTTACCCATTGAGTTATAAGTGATTTCGATCACGTGAGAAACCTATTTTACGCCCGCTCTTGAGTGATTTTTCTACTTTCTCGCGGAAATTCGTTTCGAAACGTCTACTTTGACACTATTTTCTGAAAGATCTATTGCGTTTTCAAAAAAATGGAAAAAACAGCTCAATGACATAGTTTCTGAACAACAACACCAGCTAGCTTCATGCATTTTCGAACAAAAATAAATTCAAACTTATGTCAGGAAGTTGCCCTTTTGGATTTGAGAACAGCCTTAAAGACACGGACGGTTTGTAGTAACATAGGGACGTGGGCGGCGCACTCCGCGTGCCATCGACTTTTAAAGACTAAATAACACTTTTTAATTATAGTACCCTTGTTTAAAGCGATGTTCAAAAGTGGTATCAAATAATAAACACGAAATTAATAATAATAATAATTTTATTAGAATTGATATAACACAGACAGTTTGTAGTAACATAAGGAAGGACACGTGCGGCGTACTCCATGCACCAATGCCTTTTTAAGCTTAAATATAAAATTTTCATGATTAAAAAAAGAGCAGTGTCCGATGGTCCGCTTTACAGTTTTGCACCACGTATAATATAATCTTCTATTAATGGCATTTTTATTTATTTAAATTGCATTAAGTCGGTCTTATGAAATATTGATAACATATATCTACTAATAGTATAAAAAAGAACACTCATAAAAAAAGTTTTTATTAAGGGAAAAAAAAAAGTAAATTAAACAAATACACGGCCGGCGTATTTCATACACCAGTAGTGTCGTACCAACAAAAATAATGAAGGATAGCAGAAACAATTACCAACTTCAACTTTAAACTTTGATTGAACATTGAAGGGTGTTTGAAAAGAGGATAAATGAAGCGCAGATTTTAATCACAAAATTAAAGTAGAATTCACAACTGTTTTTTCCATGAGTGCATCACTCAGCACGCGGTCCGAGTCTTTAAAGGCTAAGAGCAAATTAACCACAGCTAAAATATAACTACGAATAAAGTACTACTATTTTTCGAAAAAACGTTTAGCAGGACAACCGAACTGTTAAACTTATGGTTTAAAAGTAACTTTCAGTAAATATTAAGACTTAGACGTGCAGAGATTTTGATAAAATTATTTTCCAAAATTTTTCCAGAGATTATTTCCTCCAATATAATTTTTTCTTTTAGAAAAATATATTCCCTCATTACTTCTCTTTGACGTTTATATTGAACTTTTGCTCTCCATTAAAGCAAAATCCATTCCTCTTTTAAAAAATGACCATTCAGCTAAAAAGTTTTACGTGAATCAGATATATGGATAACTTCTAATAAGACTGCCGTCAAAAGTGAAATATTGAAGTTAGATGGATATTATTCTAAAATTCCACAGTAAGCTAAACTTTCTTCTCGCATGTACTAGAAATCGCATTTCGAAAATATTTTAGATCCCTGAAGAATAAATAAAATTGAGTAAATAATAAAATAATGGAAGTAGATAATAATAACATTATACTTGCAATTTATGTCAAGGAAAGGAAAAATACATGCAATATTGTGAATGCTCAATATAAACTCGAAGGTTCAATATAAATCTATTCAATTTTAGTATACTGTTTAAATAAGGTAATAGACAATAATAAAAAAAAAAAGAACTTGCGCTTTTTTATCGTACTAATTTTTCACCGAAATCAATAATGCCTGAATCGTAAGACCCTTTCCCTAATTACAGATACAGCCAGAAAAGATTTTTATTTAATATTAATCTGTAAAGTTTGAATATGTTAAAGCATAATGTTTGTGTTCAATGAATTTAGCACGTGTTCTAAATTCTTAAAAATGTATCTGTAAATAATACCATATTTTGTTTTTGTTAGGAAAGCAACACCCTGTAAATATTAAGTAATAATTTTAAATGCAGAATGCACTAAAGTTATTATGTATTAAATTTAAAATTCATATAATCCATTTAATTAAAGAATGAATTGTACCATAAAAATAGTTCAAAAAATCTGCGCTGTATAGTGATATTCCATTTCTTTTTACATATTTAGAGCGAGCAAAATGTGTATTTTAACTATCGTAAAGTAATCGAAAGGAAGCAGACAGGTAATTCTAATAACTTTAAGGGGGGGGGGGGGGGCTTATAACTGGAACTTTTGTGTAAAGGATACGAAAATTGGCAGCGTGCGCGGGGGTGGAGGGGGGGTAGGTATACTTGAAATTGATAAAATTTCGCAGGATTTTTGGAACTTGTAATATAAAATCAGAACAAATTAACTTGTTTTGGCTTTAAAATTCTCTTCCATAGAAGCTAAGTAGTTTCCATTAATAAAAATAATAAATTACTGAAACAAATTTAAATAAAATAATTATATTAGATATCAAAGAAATGTGAAAAAAAAATTATAAAACTTAAACTCAATATAAATGTCTATTACATCTTAGTGCATAAAAATCGAGGAAAGCATTAATGGTATCCTTCGAAAGAAACATTCCTTTCAAAGCTCTGGTAGTGCGCATAGCGAACTATGCCATTCTGAAACAATGATATGTAAACAGATTAGATAAAAATAAATTGCATAAGATATATTCATTCAGGAGATATGCAAACAGAAATCTTAAGGAAATTCCTGAAAAAAAAAACCCGGAAGGATTGAAAGCGTCAAAAAATAAAACTTGAAGGGGTGGAATTATAAGTGGCACTTTTTCAAAAAATGAAAAATTTACATATATGAGGGGGGTGGGTTATATTCGGAGTGGGTTTTACTTTCGGTACTTTACGATATTTAGACTTGAGAATTTATTGTAATTGGCTTTTGGTATATTTTTAATTTTAGTCAAGCGCTGGGAAATGTTATTTAAATATGTTCCAAAATGTTAAAACTAGAAAAGGATAATTTCAGTTCACTTTGTTTCCTACTTTCTTAATAGTATAGCATACATAAAAGCTGAACATTGTGCTTTTGTGTAACATCTATAAAAATACTCAATACACATCATTATCGGGTTACAACAACATTAAACATTAGATATAAATTTAAATTTTCACTGCCATAATGCGTTTAAAATGACTTGAATTTTTTGAAATACATTGTTTTATGCTTTTATAATAATTAGTTGCGTGGCAACCCTATGTGTTGTTTTTGAAATGCATGAGATCATTCTATTCTTTTGTGGAAAATGAAATGTAACTGTGTTGTAATTTAGAATGCAATTATAGAGTATTCATTTTATTAAATACAATATTCCAAATAATAAATTATGTCTACAATTGAAATCGAAAGCTTTCCCAATAAAAATGTACATATTCTATGACTTTATTTGCAAAAAGCTTTTCGTCCCTCCAAGATTTGGCTTCTAATTTCGGAGAAATAGAAATGACGTCATGTGGTCGAAGTTATACAGAAATGACTTTGTTTTAGCGAATTTAGTCAAAAGCATTTCATATTTTTGGATTAAAATAAATGCTTAGAGAAAGATATTATTTTTCTCGCTAAAATGTTTTGTTTTTAAAACATTTTAGCGAAAAGTTTGAATAGCCATCTTAAGAATATAGTTGAAAATAATAGATGTCTTTAAACTAAATTTAAAAAAAGCTACGATGGATTTTTTTTTTCTTTTTTATGTCAATGGAATTTATCTCAATGTTCCAGCCAACAAAAGATTTTTTGCTTTAAAAAAAAAAAAAAAAAAACGGATTCCTGAAGCTTGAATATCCGAAAAAATCTGTATTTCTTGAAATTTTCTTGAAAAATACAATTCAATCACAATATTATTTTCACAATCTGTTCACATAAAAGTTAATTTTAATTTGAAAATGATTCAAACAAAGAAATCTAAAAATCCCTATCGTTTTCCTCTTTCTTCCTTTTATTCACAAAAATGGAGCAATTTGTTTGTCATCATTACAGAAATGACATTAAAAATTACGAAAAAATTAATATCTCGAAAATTAATTCAAATTTTAAGACTCTGGGACTACTTTTGACATCCTCGGATCCATGCGAATAACTGACGTTAATTTGATCGCCACACGTTCCATATTCTAGGGGCTGTGAAATACAAACGCACTGTCCCTGTTTAATATAATAGATTGATAAAGTTTTAATTTCGGTATGAATAAAATAGCCAGGGATAAATGCTGAACTATTTTTATTGTTTTAAGAGCAAATGGGTTATTTCGTATCGGAGCCTGCTAGCGATGGGGAAAATTCATGCTTGAAAATTATTTAAAAAGCCATAATAAATCAGTCAATTAAGATACAGTTTTCAAACAAATTGCATTTGAAAATAAGATTTTTCTTCCTATATGAAGGTGCAAAAATTTTAAATGTGCGATATTTAGAAATTTTAAAAATTGTAATAGCAAAAATTGCAAAACCGAAATTTCATCGTCAACTGTTGCCATTCGCAAAATTACATCAACATTACGCATGAACACGTTTGTCCTTTATAATATAGATTATGTTCATTAGAAAATAATTTACTATAGAAATATAGAAAAATACCATCTACTTCATTTTTTTCTCGCCAATTTTCATAAAATAAATTAATAATTATAATATTTAACTTAAACAAAAATATTTCTTATGCTTCAAAAAATGCGAGGGGAAAAAGTGTGCAAAAAAATTATTCTTTATCAAGCCATCATTACCATATCCCAATAATAAACAACAAAGCATTATCTCTCATTTTTCATTAAAAATAATTATTCATACAGAGTGTTATCTTCAGAAATATTTGATTGGCGGTGCATGCACGATTGGAATGATTCAGAATTTTAAATTTCTGTCTTATTAGAAGCTAAATATATTCTTCTTTAATTACATTTATTTTTCATAAAACTAGATTACCATAAAAAAGTAAAATAGGAGAAAATGCCATTATGTTAAAAGAAACTAAAAAATATGTATTTTTTAAATTTCCCGCGATACTGGGTCAGAAACTTTTCAATAAAAACTTTCCAAAAATTGCTTACATTTTACCAGTTTTAACATTATTTTTCCCTTTAAAGAATTTTATTTAAATTCTAATTATTTCTAATTTTATTCTGATGGTTCTGATCAAATGTTATTGAAGTACGTTCTTTGTTATTTTTCGAGTTATTTGTTTTAATGAAGACATGTTTAAAATAACGATTTTGTTTTAAAATATGTAATTTTGTAGTGTGGTTAAATAGTTATTTCTCCCATAGATATTTATCATATGTTAATTATAATGGAAATTGTGTAAGGACTCTGATAGCATCTAGAGTAAAATTGAGGCTGCAGAGCAATGCCCCCGTGGGTACAAGGATATAACAGTTTTCTGTTTACAGGAAACTTGCCTTACAGTGAAAGTGGCATAATAATTTCAAAAGATTTTCCCTGTGAGAGAGGAGAAAAAATAGCAGAATAAAGCGGATGGCAATAAAGGTACCAGTAATTTTTTCGTTAATTAGCTGCAAAAGGTTCCTTAATTTTTTTTTATCATTAAGAACAAAAATGGCTGAAATCTTGTAAATGTCTACGATAAAAAATACCCTTATGGCGAAGAATTTTTTAAAGATTTCCTCTGTTTTTCTTACTGTGTAAAATGACGAGGATAAAATATAGAAATAAAATTGTTTAACAGGCAACAGAATAATTAAGCAATAAAAGCAAGAGGGGGCAGTTATAATTATAACCGCAACATCCAACAGAAAATCAAGGCAACAATTCGATGTCCCAGTAGACCTGTAGGACAGAAAAAATTTTTCGAAAAAGAAAATCTGTCGGTTCATTTCTTGCTGGAACTGAAACGGCTAGTCCACAAGCACCTAGGATTAAAAAATTACAAATACAAGTTATTATTTTAAGTATTTTGCCTGAGCATATCGTAAAAATAAAGAAAAAAATTGCTGAAAAGAATCTATTGTCCGACTACTCGTGAGGTTCTTAGTTTGGTTTTTTTTTTTTCTCTAATTCCCAGGTTCGAGAGTCGGATGTATAAAATAAATAGGTTCTGGAAACATTGAGCATGAAACAAGAATTTATTAGTTAATCAAAATGATAAAGCATTAACATCATGCTTGGAGTAAATTTTCCCTAGGTATATAAATATTAATAATAATCAATACATAGAACATTGGTATAAATTATAGTTTGAACCTTCATAGGGACTCTAAGGATGCCTGACTCATGTTTGTTTACAAAATACGACTTGACTATAAGTTATTGATTGCCCGAAAGAACGATAGATTAATCCCACTCACCTCTTAATACCTGAGAAGCATCGCTTATTCCTTCGGTTTTATCCATATTTGCACCATCGTTTTATCCATATTTTGGCACCATCACATCAATAAAACTATTTATTTACACCATGCGGCTGCTTATGAGCAAACCCGCATTCTTTTACATGAGCCGGGAGAATACAAAGATTTCTCCCTTCTTAAAAGGCACAAGTTAGTTTCTCTCAGATCTAAAACTTCATCTCCCGGAAAAGGATGTTTCTTCTCCAAAATCTAAACTCCTCTCCTCTCCCCTCTCAATTCCTATCTTCCTTATTTATTTTGTATGCTTAAACCCCTCCTAAAAATCATCTCATCCTATCAAATTTTCTAAGGGGCAAGTTCTTTCTATATTTTTCTTAACATATCCACTGGCGCTTGTATAACATTATAATATTATAGTAACGCTAACTGTAGTGTGGTGTGGTCTAAAAACTAAGCCCTTAATACCTTAATCCCTTTTTATGGCGTAATCTGAAACCCATGTTACTAACATGAGACATAAAATGAGACATTTTTATAGCTGCTCACAAAACTATACTCATTTGCAAATCCCTCAGTGGACATATTTATTAGACTGTTGATGAAAACATCACCAGATGGGAAAACTTCAATACCCTTATCTTGAAACTCTATCTCTTCAAGTCTAGCTTGTGAACGTTTTAGACAAGATTATTGCCCAACCGAACGGCAGCTCTTTCACATTCTAGAAATTCCATCTTCTCGCGACCCCACGCAGTACATGCAAACCTAAAAACATATGCTGATAGTCCAATTTTCGTATTCTGTTTTATATTTCTCTCTTTTCCCCCACCTAACACGTGAATATGTCGGGGTTATCCCGACACTATGCAAAAAAACTGAAATCTGTTGCTACTTGTTAATGTTTAGAATTTTTTTTTAAGTAATAGCTTGCATAAAACTTGGTTATACTATCCAGTTATGTGAATTAAGCTCCATAAGTTTACTCATTGATGGAATTAGTTGTCAAGCAGTGAAATACTCTATTATGCGTCTGATTCCTATATTCTCCTATTAAAAATTAAACAAACTTTAAGTCAGCGATGCAGTCTCCGGCTTACTGCAGCAAACATTATAAAGGTCATTATCTCACCTTCTTTATAAACTGCTTCGCAATTTATAATGGGAAAATTTTCTAATTGACTTTTAATTTTTTCTTGATGAAATGAAAGTGCAACTTTTTTTTCGAAGGCTATTTGAACTGACAGGGAAAGATACAAAATTGAACTTTTTTATGTCTAAAAATAAAATTATTTAAGGCAAATCGGGGATTTATTTGAATATATATTTTTTAAAGGACGAGTTAATAATGTTATTACATATAGTTAATTTGATTTTAAATACTATTAGAAATAACCTTTTACTTTTAGAAATCTGAAAGTATTAAGTGAAACAGATGGAAAATTTTACAATGTTCAAAAATACCAGAGACAGAAAAGATATCGTATATATATGAATAAAGAATCCATCTTCCCTAAATGATGAATCTTCCGGAACCCATCGATGTACGATAATGCATCATTCATCTATCTTTCATCAAATGCATTCTTTCAAAGCGGCCTTAACATCTTCGAGCACATTTGATATACGACGTACAATAGATCGGCAAATGACTCCCATTCATCAGTTTTGATTCATGTTAGAATCTAACAGAGAATTTTAGGAAGGCAAATTCAATTCTGCTTTTTTGATGACCCTGGCATTTTTTTTGAAATTCAGGTCGAAAGGAAAAAGATAGTGAAATCGTTTCCGTAAGAGCTTTATATAACGATTTTGCTAACCCTAAAAGAAACGAATGTTATGAAACTGGAAATTTTTTTTTCAATGTAGTCTAAATTTTTTGTTATTTAATACTGAATTTTTATATATCATTTTTCTTAATACTTGGAATATGTAAATTAATGAATGATTTCAATATTTTTTTTAACTGTGCCAATTTTATTAATACATGGTTGTTGGAATTTATATCAAATAACTTTAAAAGACTTTAGAAATTGTTTTCTCACAGTGTCATATTTCCATTTAAATTTACTGGTAACTTATTTGAACAAAAGTTAATTTTTCAAATCTTGTTCAGTTGAAGTTACTTTAAATTAGTCGTAAATCAGTCTAATTGTTTTCAAACTATTTTTAGGATTAATACTAACATATAATATTTTAAGTATTAACCCATCTCAAATTTATTCTAAAATAGTTTCTAGATTAAAATTTCTAATATTTTTTTTAATCTTTTCCTTTTATTTCCCTTTTGCAACTTTCCTTTGGCTCTTCACCCGTAATTGTTTCTTTATAGTCTCAATTGTTGTACTTAAGAACATTGTTTTCTGATCCAAAAAGCTTTTTCAGTGTATTGCAAGGACGCTTTCGAACGTTTTTTTCTCCTTTTTTGGAGGACAGAATTACAGCCACTTGATGCATTCGCCGGTAACTTCCCCAGCTCAATTTCTCATTGGCTAGAGGTTTCTGTCGCATTGTGTCTTTGTATCTCTAAGCTATAAATAATAATATAAGCACTGGGTCTTTACACCGGATCAGTGGAGAACTTTTATATTATTTCTCTTGTCTCAAAATACGCGACTCCGGTTGAAGGGAGTTTTAATAACACATTGTACACAACTTTATTTTATTTATTTATTTTATTTATTTATTTATTTTTTTTTTTTGCTAGCTTGTTTTGGTGTTTTACTTAATCTGCTATGTGTACATGTGACATATGTTCAGTTCATTTACACTGCAAAGACGAGACATTTTTAATATGTTGTTGCCTTTTTATTTATTAAATAACGATTTGATGCTGCAATTGGCCATTTTCTTTAGAAAATTCAATTAATTTATTTAATCATTTCCTCTTGTAAGTAATAACAATCTGGTACACGTCAACTGCCTACCATATTGATTTGACTTCTTGCCCGGAGTTTTGTTATAACATCAATGATATCCAGCGATAATAGATGCTAATATATTAGGGATTGTATTGGAAAGTATTAATATGATCAGTAGATCTTACTACCTGCTTAACGTGGTCGTTTCATCTGTTATGAGCTGATCTGGCTGACATTATAAACTAATAACCCCTCTACAGCACTGATTTTCGTCATATATATATATATATTACGTGTATAAATATGACTATGACTATTTTCGAAAAAAAAAAAAAAAAAAAAAAAAAAAAAAAAAAAAAAAACTTTCTTGTCAAACTGAAATGGAAATTTATTCAAAATGTTTTCTACCAGAATCTTCAATCATAAGTCTAAAAGTCTATAAGTGAACCACGCATGCACCAATTCCTGAGTGGTATGTGGCTCAAATTTTATTATTATGAGTATAAACAATTCCAAGGCAGCCAGTCCGCAGTATCAGATGACTGTGTGTCAATATGTTGCTTAAATAATTACAATGCATATATATTTTATACATTTTACCAGATATTGCTAAAGTGGTCTTTACAGAACATTAAAGCTAATGACAGTTAATGAAAGCTTGTTTCTTTCCACATTCTTGATTTGTCCTTTTACTTTTCCATGTATTTTAAGTTCAGCTTTTATTTATAATATTCCAGCGTAACATTCATCTGAATACTTTTGCCGCAAGAGATGCTGAAATAATATAAATATATGAATGTCTTAATATTTTAATCAAGTTTGGTTATGCATTGAATAGTTTATCTTGTAAAATATTTCCTTACGACTGAACTGCTTTAAGAAAGGATTCTTTATAATATTTTGATTTTATATAGTTAAAATAATATTATTAATAATTCCTAGAAACAACAAACAATAATTAAACATTTTCAGTGAAATTAAATTAGCACTTGACTTAGGAAAGTAATTTAATAATTAAGTTACACGTTTAGTTATTCAAGGCAGAAATAATCTGTTTGTTGAGTTTTCTTAAGTACTGGAAAATCAACGTAGAAAATTTTCGTCGAGACTTTAGTTTCGCCTCAAGATACTATCAAAACATGCTAAAATAAATATGCTATAGCACGCTGGCAATGTCATTGGGGAAGCATATATCTTATTAACATAGGCATTTGTAGATGACTGGTCTTGTTAATAAAATAGGCCTTTTCCTGACTTCGTGTTAATTAAATTTTATTCTAAAATTTATCTTATTTTCCAATCCATTGATTTATATTAAAAATATAGTGAAAAAAAACAGTAGTGTTTGTTCTCCTCAATAAAAATAACCTATGGATCAGGACGCAAAAGCAAGAAGTTCTAGGTTATCAAATGTCATCATAACGAAACCGCACCGAAAACGGGCGATATGAAACTATTAAAATAATAAATCTTTGTAAAAAAAAATCACCATAAAATAAAAACAATACATAGGACGCATTTCGAGCTAAAAATATTAACAGCTCGTCATCAGCTACAGTAAACACGCGTCTGAAAGGGGACAAGGTCACAAATGAACTGAAAGGTAGAGAATAGAGCTTGCAAAGAATGCGACAGATGGCTCTAGCTGAAAGGATCACATGCAGAAGACGAAAGTGTTACCAAAATGATAGAAGATAAATTGAGGAAAAAATGGAAATAAAAGAAATAAACAAAGGGAAAATAATTACAAAAGTAATTTCCACGCTGGAGAGAGTAAAGGAGATTATGAGAGATCATTTACAAGATTATCAGAATTTTTAGAAATAAAATATGCTTCATGAAAATCCAAGTAAGAGGGGGAGGCAGGGGAAGAAAAAATTTTGGCCATGGAAAAATTGAAACAGTGACTGGAAGACCAACAGTGAGAAGCAATCGAAGATTTAGAGATTTCTTGATTTGCAATATACCTCTGATGCTCGCCTAATCTGAATTTTAAAGCTCTCTCTGTTTGACCAATATAACCTAAATTGCAAGAGCAAGGAATAAAATAAACACCCCGCCGGTTCTCAGTAGGAATAGGATTTTTTAGAGAAGATAATTTAATTTTATTCATAGGTCTGAAGATAACTTTAAAATTAAAACGAAAAAGGATTTTAGCAATTTTAAAACAGAGAAGAGAATAAAAGGGCAGAACTATAGAGTTAAAATTAGGAGGGTTATTTGAATCAGAAAAAGGACATTTAGGCTTATTAAATTTATACAGAGCTTTATCAATCAAAGAGGGATTATAACCATGAGGAAGGGCAAGAGATTTGAGATAATTAATTTCACAATTCAGAGTGGAAAAGTCAGAACAAATGCGTAATGCCCTAAAAGCAATAGTATAAAAGGATGCCACTTTTTGTTGAGGAGGATGATTTGAGAGAGCATGAGGAAGAAGAGATACAGCGAAAGGTTTTCTATAAACGGAGGTAGAGAACCGATCTGGGTGTTTCGAAGCCAAGACGTCGAGGAAAGGAAGAGAATTGTTCTCTTTGACTTCGAGAGTAAATTGAATACAAGGATCAGCAGAATTAACAAAAGAAAAGAGATTAGAAAGATCCAGGTCAGAGGGAATTAAAATGAAAGTATCATCTACATACCTAAACCAGAAAGGAAATTTATATAAACTGGAGAGTTTTACTTCAACAAAATGCATATAAATATCACATAAAAGAGGAGACAGGGGATTACCCATGGCCAAGCCCTCAGTTTGAGAAGTTATAAATTATTCGATAAGCAATGTAATCTAGGATTCCAAACATATTTTGGCCTAAACGTAACCTGTAAGAATAGTCATTTACACGTATTCCATACAACAGCAAATTTAATACATAGGTTATTCCATAAAAGTTCTTACATTTTGTACTTATAACTTACCGATAGTTCCGGAACGATTTTATTTTAACCATAATGAAGCACCTTATGCCCATTGTAATGCAAGGGCCTAATGTCGATGCAACTTTTGAAAAGTTATGGACTGGTCGTACAAGTTCATCAAATTCACTTCGCGTTTATCAAGCCTCAAATCACTGGACACCTTTTATGAGAATGTCTGAAAGATGTGTATTTTTTCGAAAGAGTTCACAGAGAATTAAAATCAGCGGAAGGGTGGTTGGAATAGATTTTATATAACCATTAATCATTTCAATAAACAATACATTTATTGTAATTTAAATTGTAGGTACATTTTTTGGGATTCTATAATATGTAATGATATAAGTGCCTCATGCACATATGTAATGTTATAAATACGTCATGCTGTTATGAACGGAAATGTGTAATTTATATGTATATAATATTTATATTCATATGTGATGCATGGTTTTTCATGTATGGGATCACGGTTGAACCTGTGTCCATCAGCTTTGTTTCGTATTATACCTTTATGTATCTAAATATGTAGTTTGCACATCTGGAAAAGTATATTAAGTATTGATTTTTATGGAAAACGAAAAATTCTTTCAATGTATACTTTTTTCTTAAAATTAAATCTTCTGAAAAAAAAATATTTAAAGACCAAAAACGTAGACGTTTTTAAAAGACGATTTTTTTTTCGTATTCTTCCCCTATTTATTACCTTAGTAGTTATAAACAAGCTTTATTCGACATATTCGTCAAATATCTGTGTGTGTTGGATTTTGTATACATATGTATTATACATAGAATGGGTGTGTGTATGGGGGGGGAGGGCGGTGAGTTGAGCTCAAAAAATGTGAAAAAGTTCAAATGTGCCTGAAGAAATGTTATCGTTGACTGATCTACTTTAAAAGACCATTATGTACACTGTAAAAAAAAAAAAAAAAAAAAAAAAAAAAACTCTGTAAAGTTACTAAACTTTTTCTAGGAAACTGGGAGAACTTTTTATGCAACAGCAAGAAGTAAAAATCATGTAACAGATTTTTAAAAAATCAAAAAAGTAATCAAAATAAAATCACAGTAAATCAAAAAAGCTGTAAGATTACTAAGATTTTTTTAGGAAACTGGGATGCCTAGAACTTTTTATGTAACTGCAACCCGGGTTACAGATAAAATTTTAGTAAGAATACTGTACTTTTAGTAGATATTTTTGTAAAGCTACAGATGTCTGTAGCTTTACAAAAACTAGTTTCGTAGTTTTACATCTTTTTTTGTAGAGCGTACAGATAAAATTTTAGTAAGCATACAGATTTCTGTAACTTTAAATCTGTACTATTACAGATTCTTTTTTTTTTTTTTTTTTTTTTTTTTTTTTTACAGTGTATGCAAAGAAATTTCTAATTTTTTCCCTCTTTATTCTGTTTAAAGTCCGCTTCTATTCAGAATTATACTTTTACCTTTTTTTAAATAAGTTTCCATAAAATCATGATTTCCAATCTAAGTCATAGCACAAATCAATATAAAGACAGAAGAACTCATGTAGTGTAAGATTGATTGTTTCATGTAATATTCACATTTATTTTCATTTATTTTCATTTTATATGTACTTCCAGTCTCATAGTTGAAATCAAACATAGATAAATTATTTTTAAATGAGACTGGCTGAGTACCTAGCTCAAAGCAAAGAATTGAAGTCTGAATTCTTTTTGTGTAACTTATTTTTCGAATGCTCTCAGTTAGTTCTTCTGGCAAATAACATTTTAAAACACTTAATCTTGTTAAAAATTCACTTAAATAACTTTATTCCATCTTATAAATATTCTATCAATGTTACAATCATAAAAAAAGCAACCCAATGACAAAATAACTCTTTTCATAAATTCATCAAGCCTTATTAAAAAGAAACGTAGAAAGAATATCATTCAAAATGAATAATTATGGTTATCAAAAGTATGCAATTTTACATGTTCTTTTTATTTTAATGCCATTTTTTACTACTTCCGATATTTTGCGTTCAAAGATATTTTCTGCACTTCCATATTTTAAATCACGCCAGCTGCAATTTTTCTCACGTGTTTTATTATTAATGTTGATGTATTCATGACGACGTGGATGTAGAAAAATTACATTCTCTATTTTTGGAAGCCATAACCGTTTGAGAACGAAGCATAAAAAAACTGTTTATCAGTATTTTGTTTTATTTGATCGATAAACCTTTTTAAAATTACTTGTGAATAAAAAATTCTCGGAATGGCATTATTTTGCTTTCATTTTAAATAAAGTAATAAAATATCGTAAGTTTATATGTTCCCAGATGTATAAGAGTTTGTAAGTATATGAAAGTTACAAAACACAGTGCTTTAAAGATAGCTATTTTGGAATTGGCGCATGCTAACAAATTTATTTATAATTATTACTTATATATAAAATTACAGTAACGCAATGTTAGAATCGCACGGGAAAGAAAAAAAATGTCTTATAGACAAATTCTCTTCATAGCAAGTGTAAATATATTATGTTTTTTTCTCACGCATTATTACATTTATTTTGTATGTATCAACACATTTTTCCGTTTTAGATTCTGTCATAAGCTGTTCCTTTTTCACAGGTTTTACTGTGTTTTAATTTTATCGTCTGTAAATCTACTATCCTATTAAAAGAAAAAAAATGAAGTTTAATTGTAGAATAATAGCAAATTAAAAATATATACATTTTTTGCAAAAAATCTTTATCCGTGCCAAATTTTACTGATTTTTCCACAGACGAGACAATGATTTTTATACGGGCTGGGTTGAGCCCGGGCCTGAAAATATCGGCCCGTGCAGACCTAGGAAGAATGAAGCCAGTCCCGGCTCGGTACGGAAAAAATAATTTAGGCCAGTCCCGGCTCGAGCATTCAGAAAAAGTAAGGACCTGGTTCGGCCAGGCCCGGCGAAAAAAGAGTGCAGACAGGCACGACGTGGCCAGAGTGTCGTGAATAAAAATATGCCTGATCGCGGCCCGTGCAGGCATATAAGTTGGTCAATGTTGATAAATTAAATTTCAACAAATATTTTCAAAAAAAAAAAAAATTCGAAAAGTTGAAAAATTTGAAAAATTTGAAAAAATAAATTCGCGTTGTAATCAATTAAACTAATTAATCATTCTATTATACAACTCCGTTTCTGCTTTATATAGGCACCTTTCAAACGCTTAAACACATTTAAATGCAAAATGCAATGTACAATAAATATTTTACATATTTTTTAGAAACTTGAAGAGCTTTTAACCCTCTACAAATAACGATTTGTTGAAAGAAACAAATCTTAAAGAAAAAGAATACTATAACGTTCTTGCAACAGTAGTCTATAACATATTCGCGAAATGAGAGCTCAATTGGAAGTGCCATTTGGAAGAAACACTGTAAAAAATATCTGTATATTACACTGTTAAAAAAATATGTAAATCTACATAACTGATTTTGTAAAGTTACACAAACCTGCATGCTTACTGAAATTTTATCTGTACACTGCAAAAAAATATGTAAATCTACAAAACTAGTTTTTGTAAAGCTACAGAAATCTGCATGCTGACTAAAATTTTATCGGTAACCTGGGATAATTACATATTTGTTGTTGTTGTTGTTGTAGTCACATAAAAAGTTCTAGGCATCCCAGTTTCCTAGAAAATTATTAGTAACCTCACAGATTTCTTTTTTACAACGTAAAAATAAATTTGTTACATGATTTTTTTTTTCTTTTGTTACAGTTGCACAAAAAGTTCTAAGCATCCTCGTTTCCTAGGAAATTCTTAGTAACTTTATAGATTTTTTTTTCAGTGACACGGCACTTTATGTGATGTTTTCTGTTTATATAATTATTATTTATTTTCTAATATTGCGCTATTGCTCACATTTATTTCGAGTGTTGGAATACGAAAAATTTCCATCTTGAAAACGGAAGAATACCAAAACGTATGTTATATGTATTATAGTCACATGGAGACTTTTCCCAAAAGATCACTAGTGACTTCACAGTAGTCTCTTTGTCACCTGAAAGTCATCATGTGACTTTAATGTGACATTATTTGGTAACTTATTACAATGCAGCGTTCACAATGACATTGAAATTGAGTCTACAAATGACAGTGACATGAGAGTCACAATTTAACTACACTATAAAGTCACATGGTGACTCGTCACAAAGCAGCAGCCAGAGTGACGTCTCAGTGGAGTCACATATAGTGATCATTTGAGACTCATAATGAGATGTATGGAATTTCCTATTTTTTTGCCTCACCGTAGTGACTGTGACACTTGTGACAACGTGTGACATGAGTGAGATGTTATACGAACTAGCTGTGTTGTAGAGATCGTAATTACTCGAATTATATTATTTCCTTTTGAGCGTTTGCGTACTTGAAAATTAGCATTTTGTGACTTGGGAACGTCCACGGCAGAAAAAAAAATGTTTGCTATTTTTTTTTTTTTTTTTTTTTAACGGAAATCTAATTGTGATATATCAATTTAAAGCTAAAAAGTTGAGGTATATGAATTTGTAAGTTTTAATTTCATAAGAGTAAGTGTTTACTGAAAAATGAGCTGGATACTAACAGTAATAAAACTACATTTACATTTGAGCTTAAAATACAACTTATTGAAATGTATGATTTTTTTACTTTTTAGAATTCAATAAAATTACTATACATTCAAATCAACAAACTATTATCATATCTTTAAGATCTATACAAATAAAACCTTTTAGATAATATCTTTAATATATTTTTGGCTGTATGTAAACGTTAATACTTAAATGTCACAAGAGTAACGGAACACATACAAAAGTTTTAATAAATAAAAAACTACGTAAAAGTTTTACCCGAAACTTCTAATTCTCTGATTTCGAGGTATAAGACATATTTTACATTAAATATTTTGTTTATACTATGCATGGAATAGGCTCTGGGGAGATGTCACAAGAGTAACAAACGTCTGTGTCACAGGAGTAACACATAATACTTTTGTCGATAGTTTGATATAAAACTGCGTTACAACCAAAACAAACAGAATGCTTAAAGTTTTGTTGTTTTTTTCTCTGTTATTAGAGCAGTTCTTAAAATAGTTTTAGCTATAACTAAGGTTATTTTGTAAATTTTAAGGAAAATACATTATCTTTATTAGTGTTTTTTAGTGGGTAGATTTATTTTTATTCATTTTTGGTATTACTTAAGATTATAAAATAATCATGACAAGTAATTAAATATATAATAAAACAAATCAACTCGTGTCATTTTTGTGTGCTTTCTTTTGGTTTGAAGCACATGGTCTTTGATTAGATATTTTATAGGCTTTGTAAAGCTTCGTTTACTAAATTCTGCTGTATAACCTACAGAGGTTCTTATAGCAACTCTTATGGAAGGGATTCTGATAGTATATTTTAAAGGAAAGATTTTAATATTGCTTCTTATACATGGCATTGTTTTAAAGAGCAGGAAAAATTCTGCTGAACGCCAGAAATTGTAGCGAAAAAATAAGAATGAAATTGAATATGTTGTTGTGAGAAAGAAACAAAACAAAATATATTACGATAAGGTGAAGAAAAGTCTTAGAACCAACAAAAGCTTCAGAAAGAAAAGGAAAACGTAGAGAACTAGCAAACCTCAGATACTGTAACGAAAAGAAAAATCTAACTCCACAGCTTTGGAGAATTTTACGTCGATGAAAATTTAAGAAGAGGTCATTCTTCAGCTAAATCTACGTTAGTTAACAGTGAAAAAGGTCACATAATGTCATCAATAGTAGGGACATTTAATAAGAGAATACGTTTTTTGTTTAAAGAAGCTTTCTAAATTGAAAAATTGGAAATTTCTTTGCACCTTTAAAGCCTAGTTTCATAAAACAATAGAAAATTACTCATCAGAATATCTCCATTTGTTGCTGTCACGAAAACATTCAAGCAATTCATGATGTAGTAACTGGTGTATTTCCTGCATTAAACATTCCTGTGATGGATTTAATGACTTTGTCTGCCGAGATACATATAATTAGAATTTAGGAATTCCGAATGTCTAATTTGCGGAGATAACATCGAAGAATTATTTGAAACGGAAGTCCATAATACAGAATTTCTTATAAGTTATTGTAAATAGCAAAACGTTGATAGACGTTTTGCTATTGACAAAACGTTTATCAACATCTTCTCAATACTGTTACTTTTTCAAAACGTTGATAAACGTTTTGAGAAAGTAACGGTTAAATAACCCATTTCAGATTATTTAAAATTTTTCGAAAGCAATTAAATCCATTTCTGTGGCACACATTCATTGAAACTTGTACAAGGGATTGTTTTCGTAATACCAAAAAAATAACCATTTCTAAAAGAATAGTTATGCCAGTGAATTTTCTGAAAACTGTTTTATTTTTGTGCCAAGGCGAAATTTTTGTATGAAATACTCCATTACTGGTCAAATCCACAAGCGATTGTATTTTCAGCTTTTTATTTAGTATGATCCCAATAAAGAAAAGTCTTATGCTATTATTTTAGACAATGTAACTCATAATCAATTTTTTGTAAATGCTTTTGTATGTAAAATTTCAACAATGCATCTTTAAGGGAATTTGTATTTTCCTAAAATGTACCTGTTTTACTTTTGTATATGATAGTTGTGCTTTCCAATTAAATAAAATATGTAACTATTGAAATATGCGTGCAATTAATCAGACTCCTTTCTCAGTTAACTTAATTGGGTATATATATTTTTTACAAATACTCCTGGTATAGATGCTGTAGATATATTTTGTGTTGTTGTATAGTGATATATATGGAATGAAGCGCGTGCTAAAAAAGCAATTCTAAGATATACTGCTTATTTTGTCAAAAGAAATAAAACAATAAAGTTTCATTACTTTGTGAGAAAATACCAACAGCAAAGGGCATTCAACAAATACAATTTGTTACAACCATGAAAAATGACACTATCTACTACAAACCTTACACTAACATGGTTCGTGCAAGGAATTTGTGTTTCATTAAGTAAATCATGATACAGGAGAAGTTACAAGTGATATTATTGATAATGAAGACAATGACTATTCTGTTAAGTAGCAGAAACTGAGAGGTTGCTATGTGGTTATAGTGTTTGTTAATTTTAGAATTTTTTACATTATTTTATGTTATTTTAAAATTAAACCATCATTAAAAGTTGTTCTGTATCGAAAATAATTTTTTTAACTTATTTTAATCATTTTGTTTAGTATTTAAACTGAATTTTTGCTAAAATTACATTATGGACAAAATGTCACAAGAGTAACACTTAGCATTTTGCAAAATCAAATGTAACTAATTCATGTGTTATCAGATGAGTTCAATGATTAATGCTTTTTAAAAAGATATAATTACTCTGCTATATTCTGTAAATTTTATTTCTATAGTCTCATACAATTCACACAATTTCTGCGTCAAACACAATTTTTGAAAATTGCATTTTTTTGTGGTCACAAGAGTAACAAAATTTCATTTATTATCTAGCCAAGTAAAATGCTTTTTGTTACAAATTGTATATAGTTTATGAAAGTAGAGTACATGTATTTTTAAGAAGTTGCATCAAATTTATCTTAAATATATTTTGTAATAAAAGAATTGGAAATATATATGAAAATTTGCTCTTGTGGCCACAAGAGTAACAGTGGACGTTCCCACTTTTCCTTAATTTTTGATAACCAGTGTAGTTTTATAAATATTGTTTGCACAATATATTGTACTGAATGTATATTTTAGTGCACTTCATAAGTGCACTAAAATATAATTAAATATAATTAAATCTACTAATACGTTTCATTGTACTCATTTAGTTTCATTTTGTTATTACATCTTTAATTATAGTCCAGATATGAATATTTTTTAAATATCTTTATTTAAAAATTTATTCTGTTGTTATTACAAGTGCGGCGTCTCAGCCTGAATGTACGGGTGAAGCCCGGTAGTGTAATGTTTTAGAAACAAATTGTTAAAAAAAAAATAATTATTTGTTTTGATTTTTTTTTTTTTTTTTTTTTTTTTTTTTTTTTTTTTTTTTTTGTCGCAGCACACGCGTTGTATATTTAACATTAAATAGTATAGCATTATTATTTTTTTTTTAATGTCCACCATGGGACTTTATACACAAATTAAAAAAATATGCTTCATAAATCCCGGAATTACTCTACTTTTCAACTTCTTTAAAATAAGATCAGCTTTAAAATATCTTTTCATGATATAATTTAAATGACTAAAATAAATTTTAGAAATTTAACATCCAGACAATATGAAACAATCAGAAGAAAAATGAAGAAAAAGGTGAAATCGAACTATGTACTAGAGTCTATTTAATAGAACAAATACATTTCTAAACAAGTTGGAAATTGCATGTCAAACGTGGCAAATGAGGTGCGTTTGTACTATAACTAGCTTTATAAATATTTGTTGCACCGCATATTGTGTTGAATGTACATTTTAGTGCACTTCATAAGTGCATATCCATTTCATTCTGTTCGAAAGGCTGTAACGTCATTAAAATGCACTTGAAATAATTTTTTCCCATTGGCCGTAATGTAACGGAAAATTTTTGATTGTCCCTATAATTAAACTATACATCCGATTTTTATAAAATTTGAAATGACTCGATAAAATTTTGCAGCAATTATGTATTTCAAATTTCAGACCATTCAGTTGGGTAGTTTTTGCTCTGTTATATGCGGACGGACAGACAGACAGACGGACCGATCGACAACTATAGGTGCTACGTATTTATATAATTACGATCGCACCTAAAAATCGCTATAAGTCAGCGTCTTCTTATCAGGAGATGGCGCGTGAGTGTGAAAGGGGAGGCGAGTAGGTCTTTTACCCAGGGTTGGGGTTTTGGACGTCCAAAACTAGTTTTGGACAGGACATGTGAGTTTTACTGTCCAAAACTGTACTAAAGTGTCTAAAACTGTACTAAAGCGTCCAAAACTGTACTAAAGTGTCCAAAACCTTAAAAAAAGCATTCCACATGTAATCACTGCACACTTATTAAACATATGAATGAATATAAATATCTCACAATATATTTTACTAACATTCCATTTAATTCTTTGGGAAATGAAAAAAAGTTCAAAATTTTTTAATGACTGTGTAACATAAAAAGTTCTTTTTCTGTTAAAATTGAGTTATAATAATAAGAAAGTCTTTGTACCACAAATGTAGTATAGGGAAGGCAGATTTGCTTTTGTTTCCATTTTTGTGTAAGAAAATGTTACAAAGAAATTTCTTTTAAATAATGTTTCATTGTAAATTATCTTTTCTAGATTATAGGACAATGAAAGAAAACATGAATATTTAATTTAAAATCTAGAAGTTATTTTTTAAAATATGTATTTTTATTATGAATTTAATCTAATTCTAGTGAATATTCTATTTCTTAAGAGTTAAATAGTGTTGTTATAATAATAGTCATATAATATAGTGTTATAATAATAGTCATATAATATAGTGTTATAATAATAGCCAATATCTAAATATCTCATAATCAAACAAAATCAATTATTTTTATTTATACTATTTCGTAATATACACATACACATAGTTGCCAGCAGTAAGCTGGTTTAATCAGTATGCTGAACCTGAACTCCATATATCAATTATTTCCAGTAACAACTCTCGGGACTTTCAGTAACAGAATTAGAATGCATTTTTCATAAAAATCGTTAGTACTTCTATTAACTACTATTATTTAAATGAATAATATAAAAATTGATACATAATTAAATTTAATATCTTTTTAATGAAATTACTTTGTTACGTAGGGCAATTAGGTTGTTACTACTAAATTGTTAGGTAGTATAACGTAGGGTAATTAGGTTGTTAATACTAAATTGGTATTTTTGTATTGTAATCTTTTTGCCAATTTTTTAAACTTTTAGCACTGTTCTAATATATACAATTTTACTACAAAATATAGTTTTGGACAGTTTAAGACAGAAGGGTTTTGGACAGTACGGTTTAAACCATGGATTTTACCGTGGTTTTTACCGTTGTGTCCAAAACCTTGCCAACCCTGCTTTTACCTAATGAAAAAGATGACTTAGAGTAAAAGTTTTGGGTTATAAACTATTTTCATGAATTCAGTTTTTAAATTGAATATATATTTAGGACACCTTCGTGAGTATTCATAATCAACGGAATAACATATGTTTGAATATTTTTGATATTACATGGGATATGGAAAAATCATGTTGTTTTAAGTTTCTAAATGCAGTAACTATTTTCTACGTTTGTTAAATATGTATCTTCAATGTGTAATTATAAATAATAAAAATAGTAGTTATGAATTTTGGACATAGGATAGAACATAGACATATAGCCTAGAAACATGCTATAGAACTTCGACATTGAAAGAAAATAAACTTCGATTTGCAGTACTTAGAGCGACAGGATAATGTTAGTGCAAAACTGATAGGAGATTTAGGACATTTTAAAAATTAAACAAACTGCTATCCTTCTCCTCCTCTCTTATCCCTCTTATCCCTTCTTAAAAATAAAAAAAAAGCGATGAATTTGTTGATGATAAACAAATAAATGATTTTTAAAATTCCTTTTTCATTTATCAACATATGAAATTGTAGATAAATTTAAAAATTAATAATTCTGTCAATTAAATAAATAAATAAAATAAATAAATAAAATAAATAATAAGATTTGATCATTTACTTTAGCACATCACTAATAATTAACTGATGCAAATTTTAACTTTTTCTAAATTTTAAAAGGTTTATGAGTATGTAAACTACATCTATTTTCATATTAAATTGCAGTGAAACATCGCTCATCTTACAGGCGATCTTCTAATTCTACGGCTATTGATAAAGCATTCCCTGTAATCCCTGATCTATTTACGGTACCCACACTATCCATTTTAACAAGGTTTCATTATATTTATATTTCTATTACTGAATATAAGAATCGTAAAACTTTTTGAGTGCAACGAGTTAATAAAGCTAGACTAACATTCTGATCAGCCTAAAATTTAGAAATTAATTTTTAAAGTAACCCAAGAAATGATTTAAAAATTTATTTCTAATCGACATGACATCGTAGAATTTAAAATCAAAGTAGATTCATTTTCGCTTCAATATTTTATACAAGAATATAAAAAAACTTTAAATTTATAAGACACAATGTGTATAATTTTATATTTCTATATATATTGCCTCTTACTCGTACATCAAAATATGTTTCCATTTAAAATGCGGGCAATCTTTTTTTTTTCTTCTTTTCATGAACATTTATTAGATTGCATAAATTCAGTAGGTAACATTTCGGGAATAAAATACCTCATTACTGTAATGCACTGTTGTGATGTTAACAACCAAATGTTTCAAAAATGTTACTGAACTTAAATAATTAATGCTGTCTTAAAATTCCAGCTGTTAGATACTTTTACTCTAAAAATAATTATTCTAATGGTATGTGATCCGAAATTCTTGTTGTAAGAAATGTTTTTGTTTTTCATATTTCATACTGGCGAATGTTTAAGGTATTTTCCTTGTCTCTTTTCTTTAAAAACTCTGTTAATGTTTTATTTATTAATAGTTATGTGAAAGCAAAAAAAATCTAAATTCTAGTTTCGAGTATGAAATATATATATATATATATACACAATATGGCCAAAGGTGACTGGTCACTTGCAATTTTAGACGGTTTCTGAAATATCTAGAAAAATACATGAGGAATTAACCTAAAACTGTAGGTGTGTAAACAATATAGTCATATATTTCCGCGAAGATTTTTTTTCCGAAACCCAATAGGGGACCGTCAACAAATTGAAAAAGACCGAATATCTTTTGAATAAGCCTGTAAAAACTAATGTAGCAAAAGCGTTCAAACTCGAGATTATTAATAAGTGGTTTATTTTAATATACTGTGTTCATTTTTATGAAGATAGCATGTATGCTCGTAGAAAAATTAAGGTTTTTATAAAAACAGTACCAAATTTCGCCAAGCTTTTTGCTTATAAATTACAGAGTTCTTAATATAAAAAAAGTTTTTTATAAGAAAGTATGACAAATAACATTGTACATAATACTCTGCAATCAGAATTAAAAAATAATAAAAATTGGATGAAAATGAGCAGGTTTACTAAACAATGTTTCATTGCGCATGCGCGAATGCAATCAAAATATAATATACATAATGTATTAGCTACGTATGTAGAGCAACTTTTGTGAAAGTCTCAAAATCATAGCTTGAAAATTCTGAAAATTATCGTCGATAGAATAAGCTAGAAATCCGTTGTTCCCAAAAGAAGCAAAAATATTAGGGGTTGTATCAAATATCCATTGATTAGTGCCAAGATAGCGTACACAATATTGCACGTACTACTATATTTGGATAAAACCTCTCATCTTTTTGCTTCCTTTTGGGAACAACGGATTTCGAGCTTATTCTATCGACGATAATTTTCAGAATTTTCAAACTATGATTTTGAGACTTTCACTAAAGTTGCTCTGTATACTTAGCTAATACGTTATGCGCATTATATTTTGATTGCATTCGCGCATGCACTGCGCAGTGAAACATTTTTTAGTAAACCTGCTCATTTTTCTTCCAATTTTTATATTTTTTTAATTCTGATTGCAGAGCATTGTGTACAATGCTGTTTCTCATATTTTCTGAAAAGAACTTTTTTTTTTATATTAAGAACTCTGCAAATTATAAGCAAAAACTTGGCGAAATTTGAGACTTTTTTTATAAAAACCTTAATTTCTCTACGAATATACATGCTATCCTCATAAAAATGAACACAGTTTAATACAATAAAGCACTTAATCATAATCTACAGTTTGAACGCTTTTGCTACATTAGTTTTGACAGGGTTATCCAAAAGATATTCGTTCTTTTTCAATTTGTTGACGGTCCTTTATGGGGTTTCGGGAAAAAAAATCTTCGCGGAAATATATACTTATACTATACTGTTTACACACCTGCAGTTTCAGATTAATTCCTTATGTATGTATTTTTCTAGATATTTAACAAAACGTCTAAAATCACAAATGACCGGTCACCTTGGGCCATATAGTGTATATATATATATAACGTAAGTTTTATATGTATTATTTTCCTTTCTTTCTTTCTTATGAAAAACGGGTTAGCAATAGCATAATGGAATACATAGGAAGGACAAAAAGAAAACTCAAAGAAAGAATCAAAGTGTATAAAGCAGATATAAAATTTTGTCGCCAATCCACAGCTGTGTGCTTACATTTTAATCAGAATATCACAATAGGTTTTGATTAAGAAAAAATGATATACCCAACATCTAATTACTACGCATCCAGTATCAGAAATTCCATAGATATTCTGTGAAAAAGCAATCAAGTATGTAACGACGCACTATCATACAATAACCCCAATATATGGTTAAATATCTTAAAAATAAATCCTGAAATTTGAGCAAAGTGACGTATTAAAATGAATGGTACGGCAATTAAATATTTTCCTCTACGCAAGTTTAATACGATACACTGCTACTTCTACTACTGTCCAGCTACGCATTTAAAAATGAATGTGGCGTGTGTGGACAAAGTGACGAATTATAATAAGTGGAACGCAGTTAAATATTTTTTCTCTACAAAAGTTCAAACTAAGGCACTGCTATCTCTAATTAGACTCTCTCATTTCAAACGAAGTGAAATATTTGTATGAACGGAACAGCAATTAATAATAAAAATATTCTCTGACGACGGTCGCGGGAATTACAGGCTGAAAGTACTAAGAATTGTTAAATAAAATGTATATTTTTAACTTGTAACATGTATATTATTATTATTTCTATCGCTTTTTAAGTAAAACGGTGAGCTGTTTTTTATGTTCATATTGTGCATTTTGTGATTGAATCACGATGGAATATTGCATTTCGTCTTATGATTTTATTTAAAATGTCTATTAAGGTCACGTTTTTTTCGAAATGTATCTCAAAAATTCCGTTATTTAAAATATCTATTACTTTTTTTAAGTATAAATCTTTGCACTAAATTTTCTGATATACTTCAGTGAAATACATTTAAAAAAATGAGCATGACATTTTTTTTAATTTTCTCTATGTTTAAATTCTAATTTAAATTTTTAAATTCCTCCAGGACCTTGCGTAGTTATGCGAAAAAGGAAAATATTAGAAAATTTTGGTTAGTACATTTTTATTTTCTATAAAAAGAAGAAAAGGCTCCATATAAAATCAACTGCAATTTTTAAAATACATTTATGACATAAGATTTAAGACAGAGACTTCTGTATGTCTTGTTTAAGATTTAAACATTATTAATTTTAGTGCATGAAGACTGCTAAACAATTAACATGGAATGAATCTAGCTGATCAAAAGTTGAAATAACCGTAGTAAATACAGGATCACTTTGTTAATTTTAACATAATTATTTTTATTGGTAAATAAATCACACGAAATGTAATTTTCCAACTGATTCAGAAAGTGTTCAGACTGGGATTCGAAAGAGGGACTGCTAGGCTTAAAAATAATTAAAGTGTACTTATGTGTCCAATGTTTTCTTGGAGTTGCATTACCTGCGATTTATTCTGTTGAGCTGATTTAGGTTTCAGACCAGATGTCATAATAAAAAATTTTATCTGCGTGAATTGATTTCACCAAATTTGTCCAGGATAATTCAGTTGGTAGAGCATTAGCAGCTTAAGACAAAGGGTCCCTGTTCGAATCGAATTCTAAACTGGACACTTTTTCTTTTAATTAGAAAACTACATTTCATGTAAATAGAAGAGCGTTTAAACAAAGCAAAATATCCTTTTATTCATTCTCACTTTGAATTTTTTCTTCCATATGGAAGAAAATATCCGCAAATATGCAAGTATTTGTTATTATTTTTGTAGTAATATTACTTGAGCTGTTAAAGTCACAGTTTACGCACATAGAAATTGCTGGAGGTTTAGTAAATGTTTAACTTGTGAAATCCACACTACTGCGAATTCGTACTTAAAAAATTTTTAAATCGTTGGCGTTCATGCTTTCATTCATTTGTGTTTTTCATTAACAAAATGAAATTTTTGATAAAAATAAATATCATCGTTTGCGTCCCCATTAAATTTCATATAGGAATCCTGTATTATGATTCATTATCAATGCGTTGCCAAAAAAGTTATACTCAGTTAAAATTATGGAACAACAAATCGCAATAGTGTGCAGTGCGCAAGCGCTGAACCGAAGTGTGGAGTACGCGGGCTAAAAGAGAAGTCATTTTTGCAGTTAGAATTCAATTGAAATCTATTTTTAAATTTTAGTTTAAAATTCAATTGAAATGTATTTTTAAGTTTTAGCTTAAAATTCAATTAATTTAAATATTAGATAATATTAAACATAACATTACTTTTGTATATATATTTTTTTAAATGCAATATTTATATGATTATTTTTCTTCTTTCAGGTAAGTTCCATTCCGAAATTTCAAAATGACATTCTTAAGACTGTAATTTTGCTTCCAACGGTAAGTTCTTCATAGGATATTATAGCATAGTTATGTTTTTACAAGTAAAGTATATTTATACTTTTGCAAGTAACAGAAATTGTGGTTCAATGAAATTTGCCTTGAAAATTTATTTTTAGTAAAAATCTTTTTGAAGTACTCTTTAAATTAATACTGTTTCAGTTTTTTTTTAAGTCATAACTTAAGTTGATAGAATATTTTGTTCATATGATTCCTTGAGTATTATGATATCATAATACGCATAATATAATGTTAGTTAAGAGGAAGATTTACGATTAAATATAAATGCAATAACGCTATTACGAATCAAATATGTTTACGTTCTGTGCATAAACACATTTTCCCTATGTACATTTCTATGCCTCTATGTCCCATTTATAAATAAAAATGAATCTTTCATTTTCACTTTTTTTCTTTAATAAATTTTTCATTTGTTTAGAGAAAGATTTAACCTTAGGTTTTTACCGAAACACTTTGTGGGATAAAACTATTAAAAATAACACTTTTAAACATTTAATTTTTATACATACATACATACAAACATCATTAAGTTTTATGATGTTTTTGAATAATAATCAAATATTTATTAAGAAAATGATTTACGATTTAGTAGATATCAATTATAAATCACCTAAAAACAGCGTTTAAACACACAATAAAATACACAAGGTAATTTGAACAGACGTATACGTTTCTTGAGTTCTAGGACTTGCATCATCAGTGTATAAAATTTATAAAAACAATATCCCCCCAACTACATGTACGGCGAAAACCCAAATGTCAAAACACAATACCAAAAACCATCAAGTTCCAACAGCCAATGAAATTAAAGCGGAAGTGAAGTGCAGTGACACAACATATCCACCCAGAAAGTTGAGATGTATGATACACTAGACAAATCATTAACCAAGGAGTTTTTAACTCTACGGATAGAAACAGCTTCCAAAAAGTCTAAATCTAGAGGAGTAATGCATTTCTTGATAATGGTAGCTGAGTGAAATTTGAAATTCTGTCCCTCCCCCCAGCAATGAGAGGCAATAGAGGATTTTTGCAATTTTTTTTTTTTTTTTTTGCTTTACATAGGTTATGTGTATCACATAAATACACAAGAAATATCATACACCATAGATATTGTATTTCAATGACAAAGTATTGTTTCTAATTCACACACGTGAAAATAACAGCTACTATTAGCGCTATTTGCACTCGGTAATAGAAATGTAGAGAAAAAAAAAAACTTAAAATTTGAGTAGATTGTAAGTCGAAGTTCATAATTTAAATAAAGTTTAAAAATTATAAGAAAAATAAGAAAGAATAGATTGTACAGTTGTTGAAAAAGCTAGGAAAAATTGGAAACTAAAACAACTAAAATCAAAGACACATTTTATTCTATAAATTTTCTGGTTCAAAATATGATTATTTAACTTGAGGAAGTCGGAATATTGGCAACTATGTTTATATTTTATTTCACAGAAAAATGTTATTCATAAAAGTTGTGTTTTTGATATACTTTATTTATTATAGATTCCAGTTGGTATGATTATTTTCGGATCGCCAATAAAGTATGTCCAGTTTAAAGCAATTTCGATTACAGAAATTAATATCTTGCACGAAAAAATTTAAAATGACCATCACGTTTTATCACACACCTCATTTTCCAAGTAAAAGCTACTCACGTATACTTCAAAGCAGGAAATTGAGCAATGTTTCATCCCCGTTAAGCTAAATGAACATCGAGATGAAAGAGATATTAGCTTGTCGCAGAAATTTCCATTCCTGACATAACAGAAACATCTAAACGATGGAAAATCATCTCTTCTATAAATCTGATAATGATAAAATTAGCCCATGCATAAAAACAAAATTCATTTAAATAAAAAACGCATTGAAAATCGTTAAGTTTTCATGCAAAGTTTTGTTTAACTGCTTGCATTGGGAAAATTCATATATATAGTGTTTTAATGACGACCGATTGTGAATTGTGTGAAGCTGACTTAATAAATTTTAAGCACTAAAAATGAATTGATATTAATGACGTGATGAAGATGTGAATAATTATGCTATGACACATTTTGATAAGGTTTTAAAGGGTTTATTTTCCATCAACAGTGTTGCTTATTACTCTCAATTGCAGGAAAAAAGTCTTGGCATTTATAATACAAGTACCCTTGATCATAGAAATAAATTGCTTACAGTGTTATCGTGCCGGGGATTCTGATAATGGAAGATTTCTCATTAACTATTATTATTTTAATTTATTGAAAAAAGTGACATTTCTCTCCATAGTATTAATTGGAAGTTATATGTAACTATACGTATGCATGTGTTAAGAAATATGTAAGTATAAAAAGAGCATTTAAATATGTGAGATATAGATATGTAACCGTAAAAGAGATAAAAAAGATCTAAGTAGGGAGATATTCAGCATGAAGGTAATGAAAGGTAAAAACTAAAACGGATTTATAAATTTTAACTTACTTTTCAACAATTAAAATCTACCTGTAAGGTTTTTCTAATAAATTTCTTGTGTTTCTTTGAAGTATGTCTGTAAAAAAGTTTCGTTTATAAGCAAAATAATATTCCTAAATACTTTTATGATTTTTTTTTCTTGGAAAATAGAACAATTCCGGGATTTATGCCGCATATTTTCTTTAATTTGTATATAAAGTCCCATGGTGGACATAAAAAAAAAAAAAAATCATACTGTGCTATTTAATGTTAAATATACAACGCGTATACTGCGATAAAAAAATAAAAAACAAATATTAATATTTTTTAACAATTTCTTTCTAAAACATTACACTGCGGCGCTTCACCCGTACATTCAGGCTGAGACGCCGCACTTGTGCGATAGTTATGCCGCGCTTGTAATAAAAACAGAATGAAATTATAAATAAAAATATTCATATCTGGACTATAATTAACGATGTAATAACAAAATGAAACTAAATGAGTACAATGAAACGTATTAGTACATTCAAATGAATAATTGTTTGCCTACTTTCACTATTAAAATTATCGACTTATTTTTTTTACATTAAATTTTAATTGTTATTTCAGCAACAACGTAACATCAATGTATTAGTAAGTAAAAAGTAAAATTTTGTTTACATAATTTATTTGTTAACCCTTTCGGGACCGCGGCTTTTACACAAATTTTATTTGGTTGGCACCATTTTTTTAAAAGTTAGCTTTATTTAAATAATCATGAAAATGTTCTAATTAAAGAAAGCAAATATTACTTTTCTTTTTTATTGGTGCCAGAAACAAATATTGTATGCTTTTTATTAAGGCGCTTATATGCACCTATAATCCCGAATGGGTTAACAGAGCTGTTTTTTTTTTTTTTCGACTACAATCTGTTGAAAAAGTGTCGAAAAAGTACAGTCTTTATGTAACTACATTTGACACATGATGCAACGAAGCCAATTACACTTCCTCATTTTTGGAATAGTTTTCTAAACATTCCTTCGAAAGAACGTCTGCGTTACGCGTAATCCAATTTTTCATTATTATCATCTTGACTTGCATCTTTCTTGCCTTCTTACTTTTTATTTTTCCCTTTTTCTCCTTTGGTTTTAGTAAACTTGATAACATGTCTAACATGGTTAGTCTGTGAAAAAAAAAGGAAAAGTTAATAACAGTTAATCAGCCCGTACAAACGAAACTGCGGCATGTATACCGGAAGTCCAGTGTGGCATGAATCCCATTTTGCAAGGTGAAGATGTCGGCCATCATAGTTAACTGTCATCGCTAAGGGGAATTGCGTAATCAAACACACTGTACTGTATAAAAAGTTACACTTAGTTTTGACTTCGAAATCATGCATGCATTTAGTAATTAGTGTATGAAAAGTATTTAAGCATAACGTGTTTAAAAGTTTCGACAGTGAAATCATGCGCTTACGTCAGAATAAGGATTTTACTTCTACAAGTAAACATCGAAATGGGATCCACGCTATACATTGGTTAAAATAATCTCATTGCGGACCTGTACTGCGCGTTTGATGACCATCTATCGATAATTACAAGAAATACAAGGGATGCGGCTTCTCTCCTGGAGTTACCCTTTAGAAATTTATTTTGCATAACATTTTCCCTACATTTCGGATTTTTAATTTGCATAACCTTTAAAGTAATTTTGTTACATGCATTTATCTGCAGTATCTCTTTTTAGAAGTTTAAAAGTAAGTTAGGTGAGAGATACATGTACGATAAAAAAAAAAGCAGCTAAATAAAGAAAGCATAAATACAATATCGTTTGCCTCTACTTCGTTTTAGGAAAGAATAGATATTCAAAACATAGAGCGTAAATATATTTCTTCAACATAGATTAATTTCGGAGGCTTTTTAATTCTTCCCCCTTGTCGGTAGTAACGTTTGTGCTGTTGCCATTACAGAATTTGCCGCAAATGTCCCATCTTGTATGTTAATCTATGATACAAATTGCCCTGAAAAAAATTTTTTAGTCACCGTATAGGATAACCATTATATTTCAAATCGGTAAAGATATTTTCTTTTTCTAATTTAAGGCTTCATCATTGCTACAATATCCTCTTGTTCTTTGAGCTAAGATTCTAACAACAACGATTTAGTAAAGAACAGCGATTATTTTCAGAAGTTGAATTAGATGGGTTAAATTGTGATTTGAACGTTGCCGTTGATAGAAGCGAAATAATAATTCCTAATTTATTGGCTATACTTTATACAGGATTGTCTGTACAAAATAGTATTTTTAAGCATTCTATGCGAAATGTTTTATCTAAAATGATATTGAGGCACAGATACTTTAAACAAAAAAAGTATTGTATCGATAACGTATCATGAAAACTATATCTATGGATTGTTCGACTGTTAGTACCACAGCTGAAAAAGATCGTATGACTGTAATTTTAGATAAATCTGCTTGTATAAGTAAAGCTCTTGAGCTGTTAGAGAATGCTTTTACTTATGAAGTTTTGGTAAAAAACATTACCACTAATATACAAAGAAAACTTAATACCTTACTTAGCAACTTTGAGAAATCGAAAATAATTCCTGTTGATATTTCCAAGAAACTTATGTGCTACACAGGTAACGTTCCCGTCTCTTATGATTTACCCAAAATATGCAAGATAGGTACCCCTTTAAGACCAGTAACAGACTATAAGTTATTGCCTCTTTACAAGTTATCAAGATAGTTCCAAACTTTATGGAAACCATTTAACGGAAGGGTCTATTCATAGTTTAAAATCTGTTTAAGATAAACTTCAAAATTTTAATTTTCCGTCGAATGGTGCCATGGTTTCACTAGATGTTGTATCTCTATTTACACCAATAATATTTATCTATGCTTGCTATATTATTCAGAAAATATGACCGAATTGCAATGTCTCATCAAATTTAAACAATCTGAATATTATCGAGCTTGTACGTTTCTGTTTAACTTCGAACTGATTTACTTTTGAAAATACATTTTATAAACAAATTAATGGCACAGCTAAGTGGACTTTCGCCTCAGAAAAAATAGTCAAAATAGTTAATGCAATTTCTCGAACATGAAAACATTTTACTTTTTGGCGGCATGATTTGTTTCTCGAATAGATAGATATGTAGCGGGCATTTTTATTTTTGCCCCAAACAGATTTCACTGAAATTTTGGAAAAAGTTAATTTTATGCGTCCACCAGTACAGTTCACAATTGAAATTGAAACTGTCTGTAAACTCTCATTCTTAAATATTTTGTTTGAAAGATGAGAAAAAGTTACCGTTCAAGAAATTTTAACAACAGTTTACCGCAAAGCAACATTTTCTGTTCAATATTTATATTTTAATTCTGAATATCCTGTCTGCGAGAAAATCACTGTTGTTAAAACCTTAGCTCAAACAGCAAGAAAATACTGTAGCAATTACGAAGCCTTCATTTTGAAAAACATACATTGATTTGTAATATAATGGCTACCCTATACGATGTATAAAGAGAATCTTTTCAGGGAAATTTGTATCATCCTCCATACACCACAGGAGTTCAACGTAATAATTAAATCTACCTGCAATAATTTTAAAAGTAGAATTTTAATAGAAGGTTGGTTTTCAAGATCACATAAATCTCCCTTAAATGAAATATGTACAATTCCACCAGAATATGTAGTAGCACTGTGACATATACTCCTGTTGATTCAATATTTTAAATGCATCATTTTCAACGTGGACATGTGTAAACAACAAATAACAGTTTTTTGATTGATATTTGTACTGATGAGGAAATTTTAAAAAGCTTGAAATCTCTGCTATAATTGATTTTATCATGTGATAGTAATGTGCTGATTTTTAGGTTTATTAAATGTCTGATTTTAAATGCATTTTTAATTTAAAATTCACTTTTTGTGCTTTGGTTTGTGCATTATAAGCAGACTTACGCTAACGATTTCTAATGGCGATTAACATTTTAAAGCAAATTTTCAAAAGACAAAATAGTACGTATCGTAGAAGCTTTTTTTTGCATAGTAGTTTAATATGAGGGACAAATGTGCACTAGAGTGAATATTGTAACTTAATTTCGAAGAAAACAACTATGAAACGGGATTTCGACAAACTTTTCCCACAAGTTTTCGGCGATTTTCTGCCGTTAAAATAGCATAGTGCATCTTATACACGATATACCAGCGGCGAACGTCGAACTGTGCTCAGTAAAAATTAGCTTCGTGTTCAATTCAATATAGCAATAAATTCTCGCTGTATTATTTCTATAAAGCACTTTATTTTACAACAGTATTATTTACAGAAACAATCAGTATTAAAGCTATGAACATATTTCTAAATTTTACATAACTTACCTATTTACAACGAAAGGTCATCCTTCCAAACTGCATTTTTAGTTCGTTTCACACTTTCATTTGCTAGCAGGACTTTTAGGAGAGAACGGCTTTTTGAACACCGACCGCACGGAAAACTGATGGTGCGGCATATGGCAAAACAGCCTTCTCTTTTCTGAGTCCAGTGTTATTCTGGGTATGCGAATTTTTTCGCCAAACATCGCCAAACTTAGTGACATTCTTTCATTTGGTGCGAGCACGTGTTTAGAAAGTTCTATGTACCCTGATTTGTTGAATTCTGTTTTCGAGAACGTTCTATGGACTCTGGTTGGTTGAAACATGTATCTCGGCTCCTATTGGGAATTTCTAAAAAATCCTTCAGATTCCGAAAACATTTTTTTTTGCCAAATTTCACGAAATGTTGCCAACTTTTTGACTTCGTTTACTGTCAACTGTTCCACAAATGAATAACTGTTTAAACCTTCATTCTCATTGAAATGCACTGACCTATAGTGCTCCCAAAATGACCCATTAATCGAATTTTCTGGAACATGTTACCTATCCCAATGATCTTTTCGTGCCTCAAACAGAGAGGATACAGAATTTAGTCAAAATCGTTAGAGCAGTTTTTTAGATAAAATTTGCATACACCCACACACACATAGACACAATAATTGCTCGTATTATAGTATATAATATATATTTTTTTCGTTTTCCCAAAGTCAATGTCAGATAGCGTATTGTGTTCGAGAACACATTATACATGAGTTATTTATTCATATATTTATCGTGTAATGTCATTTTTTGTTATGCGTTTTACTGCAATATTTAATTTTTGTATTTTGTATGTAATTTTTTTTTGTATGTGTAACTTGCGTTATTTGCAAAACACTTGAAGTACATTAAAGTTCGATTTTTTAAAAAGTGGTTGAAAGGTTTTTTCAAGTGTGCAAATATGCTCAGATTAACTTACTATATGCAGGGTGTACAAAACAAAAAATATCACAGACCGGAATAATTAATAAATTTTAAAGAAAAAAATATTTATTTTTAATATATCAGCCTATGTTAAGAAGAATATTAACTATTTCTAGTGGTCTTGTAGAAAAAAAGCAAGACATATTTTAACGACTTTTTTTCATTTTAAGAAATCTTTAGAACCAGTTCTATTTAGAAAAAATAATTAAATGAATCCGAAAAAAGCAATAAGTATATTACAGCACAAAAATAGTCACTGAAGTATTTGCTATTCTATATAATAAAATAGCTCTTATAAAATTGCAGTTAAAAGAAAAATGATAAGAAAAACAATTTTCGAATGATGAAAATACCCTTAATAAAAAGATTAACAAATAAAATTAGGATTTTTTTTCTTTAGTTTACAATTTAATTAAATCTTTACTTTTATAATTTTTACAGAACGAAATGGAATCTACTTCTTTTTTACAAACCAAAACTGCATTTTTAATCAGTTTTTAAAAATATATACATGAATAAAAAAGCACTACTTGAAATTAAAATATCATTTACTTAATTTATCTGAGAGGATATGTATAAATTTGAATGATTTTTTTTTTTTTTTTTTGATTAAACAGTCATTTTTCTGCGAATATATCAAGATTTATTCTTAAAAAATAAGTACTAAAGTACTTAAGATTTAAAACAAAATACTTTTTCTTAAAAAAAATTTAGAAATAGCAGATATTTTTTACTTAGATTAGACAGAAGTATAAAGCCGACATTTTCCCTCCATTCCTTTTACTTTGTTTAAAAAAAAATATTTCTTCGTGCATTTCACGTACTTCACTAAACCACTGAGATTTGAGAAAATAATTTAAAAAAATTTGGTTATATATACATAATTATAAGAAAGATTTCATAGATTTTATTTTATGTATATTCTCTCTATGTGACTTTCTATAAAATCCCATTATTATATCTCTTTCAAGGGGAAAAATACATAGCAGGCATATTTTGCATTTAAAAGTAAACAAAGACTGTAAATTAAATATTTGTAACATTTCTTGAACATTCATTACTTGGCACGATTTCCTTTGAACAGATATGAGATTTCCCCCCCCCCCCCCTTAAAATAAGTAAATAAAATAAACACTACAAGAAGAGATTTTTGCTGTATCATTTTTATTAAATCAGAATTTTCTACAAAGGAGCGTAATTTAATTTCAAAAATACATGTTGAAAATGTATAAGGTACATAAAAAAAGCATAATAAATATAAAAAAAATATATATATAAAGCTATAACTTCTTGTAAAAAAAAAGAAAAACATATAATATTTGTTCAGTGAATCAGTATTAAAACAATTTCCAAGAGATAGTAATTTAATTTTTTATACTGCAAGTTATTTCAAAATTTTAAATTGCAAACTAAACAAATGAATAGAAAATAATGATAATAATAATGTTTTATAAAATGCAATCGACTCAAAAAATCCTACTTTATTGATTTATAAGTAATTTTTCACTTCATAAAAGGTTTATAGACAAATGATTTTCAAGAATATTTTCTCAAAATCTCCATTGACATCAGAAAATTTAATTATGCATTTACCTCAACTATGCCATTGCCAATCCTGAACCCGATCCGGAATAATCAAAATTCAACCCAAAACCGAGACGTTTAAAATGAATCCGACCCTCAAAATAAAAAAATAAATAACATCGTGTTCGGGTAAAATCCGGTAGCCCGACCCGATACAGGAATATAATTCCAGCAAAAGAAAAATCATCCAGCAAGGCGGATGATTTTTCTTTAATTTAAAATATTTTTGAAATCGAGATAAAATTAAGCATCATTTCTTGACCAATTTTTAATATTTCTTATTCTGCATTAAAATTTAAAGGAACAGATGTCTCAAACGCACCGGAGCGCATTCCTCCTCCCTTCATTTTGGCGAGAAAACCTGTTTTCAAATACATGTTAACTAGCTTGTATTTTAGTCTTATTTTATTATAAAAGGCACAATATCTGTTATAAAACACACACAATTTTCTTATAAGACACACGCAATTTTATTATAAAACACACGCAATTTTTATTATAAACGCACAAAAATTATTTTCTTTTTAAACATGCACAGTGTTTAATTTATGATAAAACACACACATTGTGTTTCATTTATTGTAAAATACACACAATGTTTAATCTATTATAAAACACACATAAAGTGTAATTTAATATAAAATACACACTATGTCAAAAATACAACTAACTCAGCTATTTTATGCCAGAGGGTTTTGATTAAATACACACAACCTGGTGTACCGAGTTACCAAGCCAAGCAAAAAATCGCCGTTTTGGTGCGACTAATAAAACCCCGGTGTGACTGCGGCATCAGTACCAATTAAAGTACATACTTTGGAAAAGGATTCACTGCAAATAGAAGCGTCTTAAATTTAGACACATATGTGACTGAAAAAGAATTTTAGACACTTAAGTGTCTTAATCTGAAAATTAAGACACTATAGATGTCTTAATTTAAGATACATAAGCGTCTTACTATGACCATGGTGTAAACGAACTGAGAATAATGTCTAAAATATCCGCAAACGTCTTATTTTAAGACACTTCATTGCTTTAAACGTGTCTTAATTTAAGACGTTTTGATTCTTCCGACGCAATAACCACCAGGGGGCACTAGCACTCCCAGTTGCGCATGCGGTTTAGATGTCTTCGTTCGAAGTGGTATACGTTGTAATTCAAACAAAGTTTGTTTTTATGTACGCGTGTATTTTAATTCGTTTTTTGCGAAATGTGAAGTACTGTGATTTTAATTCGTATTAACTTGGAGTATTTATTTATTGAATACATACATCTGACGTGTGTGCTCGACATCAAATGTCTCTTAGAAGCTGTCGTCGATACAAGGGCGGGATAGACACAGAACAGAAGTAGACGACGGTTGAAGATTACACCCGGAAATTCTACAAAGCGTGTGCAATGGGCTTAGTGTTAACTCGTATCAATTTATATCAATAATATTGTGTTATTCATCTTCGTCCTGTCGAAGCTGGCAAAAAAAAAAGAAACTTTTGTCTGGCGGGTCCTGTTTTTAGGATGAAACATCTCATTCTTTAAATATGGCTAGTCGGATGTATTATGGGATTACCTTTTAAACTGATGAAAGTCTTTCTCCCTCACTGTGGTTGTGGTAGTTTTTAAAATTTCAAATCGAGGAATATTTCTTACCTCTTGCAGCAACTCAAGTAAGTTTTTTATAGTAGTAAAATTAGTGTATTTTATGATTTTATTTATTGTACTAAACAAAATCCTGCATGAAATTTAATTAGTTTTGAATCTGTTCGCAAAAAACCCCACTAATTCTAGAAGTATATATTTTTAAACTTATGACGTTCTTTTTTATTACGAATTATATATTCAATGTCAGTTCTTAGTTTCAATGGATAATTTTTATCTCGCAGTAAATGACGGCCACAAGGAAGTAAAGAAAAAAAAAACTTTGAAAGATGACCTAATGCTTTCTTACTTCCTGGCATAAAACCGCAGATTAAAAAAAGATAAATAAAGTAAATGAGACTGGTCTATTATATGAAGCTGCCTGTAAAAATATACATATGTATTTGATTTGCAATCAACTCTAATACTGATTTTTTTTATTATTTTTAATAAAAAAGTAATTTGAAATTTATAATGGGAAAAAGTAAAAACCTCTAACTAGATTTCGTATTTAAAATTGTGGTAACTTTATTTATATGCACTTATACGAAAAATACAAAAATGACAGATGTTACTGTATATATTTAAGACGAAAGAAGTTTGGAAATCATAAGTTATTTTTTCCTCATGTTTTTAATATAGAATATGTACTTATTTGTTTTTATTGATAGTTGAATAGCTTTTGTGAGTACCCTCTGATCTACATAAAAACTTGCCCATGTGAAAATATAAATTTTTTAAAAACATAATTTTTAAATAAGTATTTTCATTTTTTTTTTTTGGGGGGGGGGGGGGGATTTTGCATGAATTTTTGTAAAGCTGATATCTTAAATCTTGCACTGATTATAATGAAAGTTTTAAACTTTTAGAGTAGGACAAGTTTAAAAACGCAAATATATTTAACAAAATACCAAAGTCATTTTTTCCCCAATGTTATTAAAGTAGAATATTTATTTATTTATTTTCATTATTCATAGTTAAATGGCTGTTGTGATTATCAAGTGATGTATATGTATAATTGCCTATGTGGCAATATATTTTTTTATATTTTCATTTTTTTTTTTGGGGGGGGGGGGATTTTTGCAATTTTCGTACATCTGATATTTTAAATCTTTTTCCACATTCAACCGAGTATAATAAATATTTTGAACTTTTAGAGTAGGACAAGATTATAAAATATATATATATATTTATCTATGTACCTTAAAAGCCCTTAATAGGAACACTTCGGGACCGCGGAATTTGTCCGATAATTGGAGATGTCTACTTTTTTGAGGTAAAAATATACAAATATGTATGTCTGCTGATTAAAAAAGTATTCGTTAAATAGAGGTGTTCGCTATTCGAGAATGTCCATTAACCTCCACAACGGATACTCCCGAATACCGGACATCTCAATTTAGACAACTATAATGCAGGGTTGCGTTTTTTGCAAAAGTACTTCTTGATTAAAGGAAGGGCAAACTGGGAAGTGCCCCGTCCCCCTACGACTGTAGTGCCCCCAAATTTGATGTGCAATATTTGTAAAGCTTATATTTTAAATCTGTTTCGAAATTGTACTGATTATAATCAATATTTTGAACTTTTAAAGTAAAATAAGGTTAAAAACAAAATAAATTTTAAAAAATCTAATATTTAGATAAATATTTTTTGTTTTTTAATCTTGTTCTACTCCTGAAGTTCAAGATATTGATTATAATCAGTACAATGTCGTAAAAGATTTAAATTATCAACGTAACGAAAATTGTATACCAAAACTGAGAGCACCAAAAAAATCAGGCTGTATTGGGGGGGGGGGGAGGGGCAGGACCACAGCCAAATATTTTTCCAGGATTCAACGTGGTCAAACATGGCTACGTATGATGCTTACAAAAAAATGGATGCGATTCAGACGTTTGAAGTGTCTGAAATTCAGACGCAAAAAGTGTCTGAAAAAATTCAGACATTTTAAAATGTCTGAAAATTGAACACTCCATTTCAGACACTTAAGTGTCTGAATTTCAGACATTTTAATTTAGAGTGTTGTTGTTGATTTTTCACGCTGTGTTCACATGTGTCCCGAGTCTGTTCACAACTCTCCCTTTGGTGGAGTACGTGTGAACGATTTTAATCATTCTTAAAAATGATTATAAATCATTCTAAGCGATTATAGATGTGCAGATATCAATATGAAGTATGTTTTGTTAATTAATTGATCGATTTTAAAAGACAAGAAGAATTAATAAGGAAAAAAGTAAAAAAAAAAAAAAAATGACATTTGACCCTTTCTCCCTTATATTTCAATTTCATCAAAATCCTCAAGTTTCATGGCGGTTTTCTTGTTAATTTAAAATATGCGTTGGTAAATAAGTTGTCAGTTATCAAGAAAGGGTTAAGTGTTAAGATTAACTAAATAGGTGGACATATTTGTTGTTCTAGACCAGTGTTTCTCAATCGGTTGTCACGATAGTTTTAAATTGATTATAATAAGGTCTGTATTTTAATATATTTTTTCCCCTTTTATCCCCAAACACCCGAAAGCAAATCCAAACTCAAGTTCAGTAACACACAGAAAGTTCGCGGAAGTGGGGTTTATTTTACTTTTTTCATTGCATTTTTATAAAATATATCCTCAAAGTGAGATAGTTGCTATTTACAGACAAGAAAAGAGATTGCTGATTCTGCACTATTTTTAAGAAACTTGTATTGGTTAGATCAGCCAGACTCAACCTGTGGCCCACGGCCCGCATGTGGCCCGGCGACCTTTTATGTGCGGCCCGAGGCACATAATCATTAATCCATATTTATACAATTAATTGACATAAAAAGGTATTTAAGATCTTCAGCGATGTATTATATATTTTCATGGGAAGATAAAATTTGTCCTATTATTTAACTTAACATTATCTTAAAAGCCGTTTACTTAGTATAAAGTTATTTTTGCATATAGTCTTATTTATCCTACAGTGATATATACTTTTCTTAATCTGCAACGTTAATCAAACATCCTTCCAAATTAAGTTTGCAATATATATTTCTACAATTCAAAGATTTTTTTTTTTTTCATTGAACAAAAGATGGATTTCTTAGAGAAAGTACCCTTGTAAATTTTGCAGTGTTATATTATTACGTTTTATACTCAGTATATAGCTAATACTGCTTTTTAGGGTTGAACTTTTGTCGCGAAAAAAATTGGCATCGAAAACATTTTACGCGCTATTGCCAAACAGATAACTTCGCACCGCAGCATATTTCTACAGCATTTGCAATAGAAATCTACTACGAAGTTTATTATCCGGAAAGAGTGGTGTTTATTTATTTATTTAGTAGTAATATATCTTCCGTGATAAATGTTTAATCCTAGTGATAATATTAACTTTGTTATATCGCATTGTTAGACTACTTATAACATTTTTTTAAACCCTTTTATAAGTGTATTTCGGCCCGCCTAATGTCGGAAATTTATGTTTGCGGCCCTCGATAAAAAAGGGTTTAGTATGGCCGGGTTAGATGGTTGAGTGAGGTTGAAAATTTACTTATTATTCCGCTTTCAAACGTCAAGTACCAAGATTAAATTGAGTACATATGTAATTATTTGTCATTATAAACAAACTAATGATATATAATTTTTATTGTTTAGCTATTTTAATGTTTTACTGCTCTGTAATATCTGTCCTAATAAACTAAAACATGCATAGATTTCGAATTCTTTAATTTAAAACTCACAATGTGCCGAATTTTATTCAGGTATATTGTCTGCTGATCACATAAAATGGAAAGTAATTCAAAGAGATTTAGCAAGGATAATATTAAAAATTATAAAACGGCATTTTCTACTAACAGTTGCAAGCATTGAAACAAAGCGCTAAATGCACAATTTTGAAACATCATTATTTTTCAAAAATGCTAATACTTGCACGAAATTAATGACAAAATTAACTGGATTTTTATTTTAAGACTTTTCGTTTGATTATATCCTTTTACAAATATATATTCTCTCATTTTTCTCTTTGGCGTTGATATTAAACTTTGGCTGGCCATTACAGCAAAATATATTCCCCTTTTGAAAATGACTATTTAGCAATATATTTCTCCACGAATAAGATATACGAATAACGAATAATGAGGTTGCCATCAAATATGAAGTATTGCCGATTACCGTTTCGAAAATTCTAAAGTAAGCAAGTTTTTTTGACACTGCCTGCAGAAAGATAGATGCTCACAACATTCTCCATGACTAAATATTGCAAAAAAAAAAAAGAAAATAAAAACACCATAGGCCGTATTGATGACAGTGAGGGCGGTAATAAATATATTTTTATTGATATATTTTAAGTAAAAAATATAAATTTACAATAAAGAAAAAGAATCAGGATATTTTATAGCACTTTCACAAATTGTAATAGTTTCAAATAATAAATTTGGCAAAGAATAATATGCATAATTCACTTTACGAACTTGATAGTAAGAAATATGTCGATCATTAATAACGTACCCTTTGATACATAGTAAAAAAAAAAAAAAAAAAAAAAAAAAAAAAAAAAAAACTTTTTAAATCTAAACTTAAAAATAAAATTTTAACTAAATGAGGAACAGACAAAAGAAGTATTCGATCTTTTATTTTGTCACGTTAAACATAATTATCTTTCAAATATTTTTTTATAATAGTGATTTGAGCAAAAATATGGCTACAGAAATATTTGTTTTGAGCATCTTTAGAGTATTCGAAGTACACTGGTGTGCCAAAAATTAAGGAAAAGTCACAAAATGGTAATTTTCAAATGCGCGAACACTCAAAAGGAAATAATACAATTCGAGTAATTACTATCTCTACAACACAGCTAGTCCATATAACCTCTCATTCATGTCACACATGGTCACAAGTGTCACAGTCACTACGGTGAAGCACAAAAATAGGAAATTCCATACATCTCATTATGAGTCTCAAATGATCATTATATGTGACTCCACTAAGACGTCACTGTAACTGCTGCTTTGTGACGACTCGCCATGTGACTTTACAATGTAGTTACATTGTGACTCTCATGTGACTGTCATTTGTAGACTCAATTTCAAAGTCATCGTGAACGCTGCATTGTGATAAGTTACCAAATAATGTCACATTAAAGTCACATGATGACTTTCAGGTGACAGAGAGACTACTGTGAAGTCACCATTGTGCTCTTTTGGGAAAAGTCTCCATGTGACTATAATATGATATTATTTGGTGACTTATCATAATGCAACGTTCATGAAGACTATGAAATTGAGTTTAAAAATGACAGTCACGTGCGAGACACAATTTAACTGCATTGTAAAATCACCTGGTGACTCGTCACAAAGCAGCAGTCACATTGACTTCTCAGTGGAATCACATATAGTGATCATTTGAGACTCATAATGAGATGTATGGAATTTCCTATTTTTTTTTTGCTTCACCGTAGTGACTGTGACACTTGTGACCATGTGTGACATGAATGACATGTTATATGGGCTAGCTGTATTGTAGAGATAGTAATTACTCGAATTATGCTATTTCCTTTTGAGTGTTCGCGTATTTGAAAATTAGCATTTTGTGACTTTTCCTTAATTTTTGATAACCAGTGTACTTACTCACGTACTTCTTATCACGTTTCATTTCTAAAAAGGAAGATTTATAAAAATTCAATATGATTTTTAAGGCAAATGTAGTTTTTGTTATTTTTTTAAATAGAAAACTTTTTTAAATACAAAATATAAGCATTGACCTTTGTGAAACATCAAAATGAATGCAACAGCTGACCAACGTTAGCCATATAATTTCAAAATTACTGTGTCGAATTAGTTTATTGCGTAGAAGCACATAGTTAGAAAAAAAAATTCTTCGTTTCTATAAGAAAAAAAAAATTCTTCGTTTCTATAAAACAATAGGAGGTTGTTAGAAGTGTGCCGCCATGAAAACAATTTTCAACTTAAATAATTATCGATGTACACACATATATATACAAGGTGTTTCAAAAAAGATGGGCAAAACTTTAAGAGGTGATGGTACACATCCAAACAAAGAATGCATGGTCGGAATTAAAACTCAAAGGTGCTAGAAGGCACTGAAGGTCATGTTATTATACAATAAGCCATATATACAATATTGTACAAAAAGTTTTTATAAGTCAAAAACACAAAAAAGATTGACTGTTGCACACTCAGATTAACGGCTTTCATGTATTAATCGAGGCGAAATTTTGCATAGGCGTTCTTCTTATCCCCCATATCACATTTGCATGCTATTAGCGTCGTTTTTCTCCCGACAACTCTCAGCAGGAATGGAACTTTAACGTTTGCACAGACCAAGTTTCCAAAAGCGCCAGCACATTTGCGTTTTATTTCCGACCATGCATTATTTGATGAAAGTTGTTTGTTTGTATGTCTACTATCACCTCTTAAAATTTTGCCCATATTTTATGAAACGCCAATGTACATAAAAGAAATATGCAACAGTTTTTTTTTATTATTATTATTCCGAACCTTTATTCCAACGGTGTTTAACTAAAACTGCTGTTTTGGGAAACATTTTTAACTCGATAACATATGCTGCTCGATATTTACACTTATCTCATTTTTTAATCATGCGAAGACAGATTTTTTAAGAGCGCTGTTGTTAATATTTTATTTATTCATAACAATGTGACATAAAATTTCTATTTTCAGTATCGAGAAGCGTAAAAATATGGAAAAGCAATAATAAGAGGCGTTTTATTAATAATTTACTTTGGCGAAATCTATTTTAAAAATTAAGTATAACAATTTCAACGACTTAACTAAATGACAATATGCAATTTTTTTAAAGATAAAACTATATTATCTTCTTTGTATGCGTGCAAACGAATACATATATTGATACATAACAATGTATGCATGCATTCTTGTGTACCGTGTTTACTTATTTTCCGTATCATATTTTGTATCTTTATTTTCTAATAGATTTTCGAGGTAAAACTTCTGAAAATAAATTTATTTGTAATTTGTTAATTATCGTTCAGTAAGACGTAGCTATTTACTTAACGAAGGTAATTATTAATTGGTTACATTTAAAAAATATATTAAAAACAGTCATTAAATATCATTATAAAATTTATCATACACAAAATAAAATAAATATTTATGTGCAGGCAAATTATTCAAACGAAAATTCTCTTTTCTCTTCTATATCTTTTCTGAATTGTATTCCTTGCATATGTACTATGCCATTATTTTCTCATAAAAAATAGCTATTAAACCATTTAATTTACAAATATATTAAAACGTGTACTATAGATAAAAGATGACTAAAATTTAAAAAATGGGAAAGTATTAATTAATAATTTTCTACTTCTGTTTTATAAATTTTAAGTATGACAAGATACAGGATAATCAAGAAAAAAAATTAATCTGAATAATTTACATGGACTCTACACTTCGGTTCAGCGCCCGCGCGCTCCGCACCAGCGAGTTTTGGGATTCCGCAATTTCAACTGCATCTTTTAGAATATAGTAATACGAGTAATAAAATGTAACACATGATTTGTATAAGAAATTTAATGAGAAATTTAGCCGTAATATTTATTTTTAACTTTTTTTTTTTTTTTTTTTCACGATGAAAAACACAAATTAATAAAAGCACGTTTTCAAAAAATGCCGACAATTGAAATTTTAGTTAGTGCGAATTTACTCTAATGTGGAGTTCACGTGTTAATACACTAATCAGATACATATTATTTTATTAGCGCAAGAAAAGCGTATTGTTAAAAGCGTAATATGAATATTGAATAATTTATAAAGCTAACTAAACCCAGGGTCCGCGCTAACCATTCACCTACTCGCCAAATGCGAATACATCGTGAAATTGGCGAGAAAAAAATTATTATGGCGAAAAAGCTGGCGAATGATTTTTTTTTTTAGATTCTTTTGTTGTTGTAATCATGTTTTGGATGAATGAATTTCCATTTTCAGCGCGAGTTCGCGTGCGGCAGTATTTCCAGTCTATATCCCTTTTCTTCTTCTCGGCCGGCCAATTAGGGGTGATTCTGTTCCGAAAATTTAAAAAAATCGGTCATGAATGCGAAAATTCGGACATAAAAATATCGCGAATTTCGACAAACTGTCGCCGAAAAAAAATTAATTTTGTTTGCAGAAAAATCGGAGATTTCGAAAACGGATCTCGAGAAAAATGCAAATTTCGACAAAGAATCGCGGAATAAATACAAATTTTGTCAAAAGATCGCGAAAAAAGACTACAAAAGCTACTTATGCATAACATATTTAATAAACCTACTTCAGGGTTGAAAAGGCCAATGATAATAATTATATATGTGATATATATCTATATGTAATATATATATATATATATATGTATACATAATACAATATATACATAATATACTTTTGGCTAATAATAGATAAATTTGACTAATGATTTTCAAATTTGGCTAATGTGTTGGCTAATAGTCTTAATTTCTTAGTGCGTTCCCTGAAACCCAATAACTCCAAAGTATTTAAGATATATGTATTATTTATATATGATAAATATTAATATTCGACATAGAATAACGGGAATTTATATAGCTAAAAATATAAATTTCATGATTAATATTAAATGTTTAATAAAGCTATGAAAATTTGGATTGGACACTGGGTGAGTTGCTGAAATACAGGGTTATTCTAAATGATGGACCCATTTTCAAAAAATTGTATTTATTAAAGTACAAATCAAAAATGAACAATCTTTATACCTGTGAAAAAGGAAGTTTCAAAGATTTTTTTAAAGACATTATAAATGTTCAATGTCTTCACCGTTTGCTGCACAGCAAACATCTACGCGATAGCCAAACTCGTCTCGAAAGCCTTGTGCTCCACAGTAGCCATCTGACTCATAACTGACAGTGAAACGAAATCGCGGCCTATTGCCGCGGGACCTCTACCGGCACGCTTCTGAACCACCACCGCTTTGAAAGCCGTGCACTCAGCAACAGCAGATACGCTTCCTCTTGTTTGGGACGAGTTTGGCTATCACGTAGATGTTTGCCGTGCAGCAAACGATGGACACATTGAACATTTATAATGTCTTAAAAAAAACTTTGAAACTTCCTCTTTTCATTGGCATAAAGATTGTTCATTTTGGATCTGTGCTTTAATAAATACAATTTTTTGAAAATGGGTCCATCGTTTAGAATAACCCAGTATGATACCATTTACTATATAGCATGACTTTCACGACCTTTACGAAAATTTCTCATTGCCATTTTATAGCATAAAAATTATTTTCGTTTAAGTCTAGTTATTTCATCTCGGCATAAAATCTTTTAACGCATAATTACTTTTTCTCATTTTCTTATAAAATTTTAACACTATTAATTTGTCGTAGCTAACGACGGAATTCTCTTAATTTCTCGCAAAAGAGACTGTCGTATAGTTTTTTTTCTTTTTCTTTAATGGGTAAACACTGCATGCGGTGAATTAATGAAAAAAGTATATTAAGTTTTTCACGCTTTCATTTTAGTCTCATTTTAATAAAAGCATGGGTTTCTCTGTAATTATAATATTTAATTAAAAAAGAATAAAAATGTTCTATGTTATGAGTTTCAATAAAACTTTTGGGCTTTGGGTTTAAATTTACTACAAAATATCTATTAAATTACATTTAGCGTATTGCTATAAACATGATTTCAGCAATTTTTAATTATATAATTAAGTTGAAATTTATATTACCGAACAAATGAAGACAGACTTTCGCTAAATGAATCAAAATTACTAAAAAAATTTTACCACCCATATTATTAACTTTAGTTTATTTAACGTAAATCATTTGCAAAGTCACATTTATAATTTAAAGCATTTTAAACGAATATTTATGACTTCGCCTGCTTTTTGGGGAGTTAAATCTGTATTGAATTTCTTGCATTTTTTCATAACATTTTAGTAAAGAATTTAATTTTCGATTTAAATCACATGCACTTTGGTGATATTTTTTTAAATAAAATCATTCACAGTCTTTCATTTTTACCGACTTTCAACAAAGGAGGAGTCCGTTTTCTTGTTTTTATTATTATTATTATTATTATTATTATTATTATTATTATTTACTTATTTAATTTTTTAGTTTGTTTTGCTTTCTACGCTGTAATTTTAATATAAACTGGTCAGTCGTAGAAATATTTCAATATATTGTTAAAATATGCAGTTTTGTTTATGAAATATGCATCGTATCGTATACAGTTTTAGGTAGCTTTCTTTACAAAAAAGCTACCTATTGCAGCCGTTCGGAGGAAAGCGATTTCAAAAAATTTTAGTATATTTTCATCGATCATGACCCCCAGACCCCGAAACCACCCTCCGTTCAAAATTGATATATATATATATATATATATATATGACCTATGTCACACTGTAACTCCCGTAATTATGAACCGATTTCGTTGTAATTCAGTGTGTACATAGTACATACCAATGTCTCGACCGAGTTCGTTGGCCAGCTTCATCCGCCGTTTTATTTCAAAATGGCGGCCATTTAAATTTTTTAAAAAAATTTAAAACTTGAAATGTGGTACCAAAAAATTAAAAATTGAAAAATATTTTTTTCTTATGTATTTGACCTTTATACAAAGATTCCGGAGCAGTTTTTGTTTCGTCTATATCTTAAAAAATGGCTGAGTTATAGCATTTTGAATTTTCAGCGTGGCTGACATTTTGAAACGTCCTGAATTTTGTCACGCGATAAAAGGCGTATTTATGAACCGGTTTGGATGTAATTCGGTGTGTACATAGTACATACCAATCTCTCGACCGAGTTCGTTGGCCAGCTTCATCCGCCATTTTGTTTCAAAATGGCGGCCATTTAAAAATGTTTTAAAAATTTAAAATTTGAAATGTGGTACCAAAAAATTGAAAATGGAAAAATATTTTTTTCTTATGTATTTGACCTTTATACAAAGATTTCGGAGCAGTTTTTGTTTCGTCTATATCTTAAAAAATGGCTGAGTTATAGCATTTTGAATTTCTAGCGTGGCTGACATTTTGAAACGAACTGAATTTTGTCACGCGATAAAAGGCGTATTTATGAACCGATTTGGATGTAACTTCGTTTATACATAGTACAGACCAATGTCTCGACCGTGTTCGTTGGCCAGCTTCACCCGCCATCTTGTTTAAAAAGGGCGGCCATTTAAATTTTTAAGAAAAATTTAAATTTGAAATGTGGTACCAAAAATTGAAAATTGAAAAAATATTTTCTTCTTATGTGTTTGACCTTGATAAAAAGATTCGGGAGCAGTTTTTGTTTCGTCTATATCTTAAGAAATGGCTGAGTTATAGCATTTTGAATTTCTAGCGTGGCTGACATTTTGAAACGTCCTGATATTTCTCACGTAATAACAGGCGTATTTATGAACCGGCTTGGATGTACCTTGGTGTGTACATAGTACATACAAATATCTCGACCGAGTTCGTTGGCCAGCTTCATCCGCCATCTTGTTTCAAAATGGCGGCCATTTAAAAAAATTAAAAAATAAAAAAATTTAAATGAGATACCAAAAATTTGGAAAATGAAAAAGATTTTTTTTGTATGTGTTTGACCTTAATACAAAGATTCCGGAACAGTTTTTCTTTCGTCTATATCTAAAAAAAAATGGCTGAGTAATAGCATTTTGAATTTCTCTTGTGGCTGACATTTTAAAACGACCTGATTTTTGTCACGCGATAACAGGCGTATTTATGAACCTATTTGGATGTAACTTGGTCTGTACATAGTACATACCAATGTCTCGATCGAGTTCGTTGGCCAGCTTCATTCGCCACCTTGTTTCAAAAGGGTTGCCATTTAAAAAAAATTAAATTTAAAATTCAAAATGAGGTATTAAAAAATTGGAAAATGAAAAAGATTTTCTTTTATGTGTTTGGCCTTGATACAAAGATTCCGGAGCAGTTTTTGTTTCTGAAAATTTGTTCTTTTGTTGATATCTTAAAAAATGGTTGATTTATAGCACTTTGAATTTTTAGCATGGCTAACATTTTGAAACGATCTTGTATTTGTCACGCGATAACACACGTATTCGCCTATTTCGATGTAAGAAGGCATGTGGATAGTATACATCAACACCTCGACCAAGTTCGCTGGCCAGCTTCATCAGCCATCTTGTTTCAAAATGGCGGCCATTAAATTAAAAAAATATATATATATTTAAAGTGGGGTGCAAAAAAATTAGAAATTGAAAAAGGTTTCTTTCTTAAGTATTTGATCTTGATATAAGGATTCAGGAGCATTTTTTGTTTGTCTTTACCTTAAAAAATGGCTCAGATATAGCAGTTTCAATTTCTATTGTGGGTGACATTTTGAAAAATCTGATTTTTTGCATGCGACAGCACTTCTATATATTAACCGATTCCGATGTGAGTGAGCATGTGCATAGCAATTACTAAGATCTCGTCCAAGTTCACTGCTTAGCCTCATCCACCATGTTGTCTTAAAATGACAGGCACTTTAAGAAATCGCCGAATTTGGCAGCCAAATATAAGTTACTTTAAAGAAAAGCAGCTTGGATAAAGCTGACTAATTTCGCGAAATTCTCATTCATTATATTGATAAAAATTAGTATTGAATCTCCTATATTCGGTTTCCACTAAATTGAGCTTCGTGTGTTTGCATGATATAAGTTGACTTTTTTTAAATAAGGATTATGAAAGCTACCTCTTCCTCCCGGCACTGGCCGGAAGGACTTTTTTAAAACAAAAACACGTAAAAGCTAATATCGGACCATCTAAAAATAAGCGATATTTCCAAAAAAAGAGATTTAAAATGAATATGAATAAATATAACGGGTTGCCAGAACTACTGTTTTGTCAAATCACTCTCCTTAAAATAAGCCAACTGACATGAAATAAACAAATGGTAATTCAATAAAGAAAGAAACAAGACCTAGAAATCGAAATTTCAAAATCAGTGACATTTGAGTTAGTTAGAAATGCTCGCACGTCCGTATTTTCGAGTACCACTATTTCCGAATAGTAATCTTCACTTCTTTTAATCTCAGAAAACTTACAAATTCTATGAATAAATAAAGCGAATATCCCTATCCGGAAACAGTAATATTCAAAAGCAAGTACAGTCGTGGAAAAAAAAGTAAACACCCCCTACTAACGCCTCAACAAATTATAGTAGAAGAAAGTTACTGGTACCGAACGATTGGAAATAAAGTCTACTTTTAAAAGGCGTATTTAAAATTTGCTTAAGGGACCATCTACATATTAAAACGAACCCAAACTTGATTTTTTTTCACTAGCAATACCCAATTTTAACAAGATATTTCAAATCTTCAGTTCAAACTATGCCTAGACACTAAATGTCAAGTCATTTGAATGTTAAGTTTTTGAATTATAAACATTCAAAATTTAGTGCTTCTAATGTTAAATTATATTTTCATATTTTTATTAATATCTCCTGAAATTATACTCCTAATGTGCTAATTTTTAGTGTAGCAATAATACTAAAATACCCAAACATAAATACGTTGAATTTGCAATTTTTGTAATTTTATGATATGAATTATGAATTATGAAATTAATATTAAAAAAAAATTATGAATTGCAACCTACAATTTTTTTGTTGAATTTAGATTTATTAAGTCCTGCTTTATGGAAATCCAAACTATCACATTTTCCTTCCAAGTAGTTTTCAAATTATGCATGAAAAACGGCAAAATGATGCTTTAAGGGGCCGTCTATGATAGAAGTGACTAGATATTTTGAAATTTCTTATGCTATCCCTTAATCTAGTAGTCTTCAATGACTGCTTGAGTGGCGCTTAAGATTCCTTGATCAAGAAGGGGGCTCTCTCGGTCAACAATCGAGTACCGAACTTCAATTTGGATACAGCCCCTAAAATACGCTCGTTTTAAAATAATTAATTTATCGGAAACTTATCGTACGAAATGCATAAAATTTGTTTTTAGGCTAATTGAGGGGTGTAGAATTAATTTATGCTGTCAGAACTGTGTACTGCTATTGAAAAAAACAAAAACAAAATTATGTTTCATTTTAATATGTAGATCGCCCCCTAAGCAAATTTTATATGCATCATTTAAAAGTAGACTTTGTTGCCAATCGTGTGGCTCCAGTAACTTTCTTCAACGATAATTTTTTGCATAGTAAGGGGTGTTTACTTTTTTTTTTCCCACGACTGTACCTTACGCATCGTGCTATCACGTACGCGTAATATTTTTTTTATCCCTCGATGACATATACCTTGAAAATTATTTAAAATTTAAAAAGTAATAACTGACATAAATAAATATATATATATTCCAAGTTTTATCACACCTCACTTCCAGAACAAAAATTACTACATTACATTTTCCGTTATTAATACAAGATTACTGGTAATACAAGTACCTTTTTGGTTCTCCTCATGAACAACAGGAAATTAAAGCGAAGATTCAACCTCATTAAGCCAAATGAACGCGTAGATGGAAGAGATATTAGCTTACAGCAGAAACTTCTGTTATCAACGTTATCGAAAGCTGCAAAAGTTTCTAAATTCTCTTTAATTAAGTCTGATAATGAATATTTCATGCAGAAAATTAGCATCCATCTTTCAAAACGCATATAGAATCGTTACCCTTTTCACTTAAATCTTTTCAAACAACATTTTTTGCAACTTTTTATTACTGGCAATATTTTTACAGGTTGTGATCAGGGACTTTGAATTACATCCCATTTTGGCAAAAGACGTTGGGTTTTCATGACAACAACATTATGTTCAGAATTAAGCACTAAAAAATGGCCGAATAAGGAGTTTTAAAACATAATTATAATATTGGTAGCACTGTAAACAGAGGCATCGCTATGGGTGGTTATGTGGGAGGGGAGCCTCCCCCTCCAATATTTGTGAACTTGGATAATTTCAGCTTAGAGTTGGGAAATTCTAGATTTCTGAAAGAACTTTTTTCTTTAAAAAAAAATAATACTAAAATAAATATGAATTTTTATCGTTTTGGTGACATCTTTTCTGAGAGCTTAACTGTAAACAAGTTAAATAATAGAAAGAAATACAAAACGAAAGCAGTCAGACTCAGACTGTCATTGTTTTACACTGTTCTATGAAAAAATACATCCACCAGACCTCAATTTCTCTACTCCTGTCCATCAATAGCTGACTCTGGTCCATATCCTTTATTTCCTACAAAACTTTGTTCTATACTGTACGATTTCAAAATAACGTCAGTAATTTTTATTAAGAATCACTGACATTATTTTCATATGAAAAGCGATTATGATTCGACCACAATAATAAGACAAAGAATTCACAAACTAATGCTAGTTGACAAAAAAGAAAAAAAAAGAAAAAGAAATGGTCATTTAACGTTAGATCATCTAAAAATAAATAATAAAATAAACGTTCCAAAAAAATATATTCTACTGTCACAAACGAAAATCGGACAACAAATTATTCATGTGTCTTCCGATTGGCGCTATAGCAATAGGTCGTTGCCAAAGCGGTTATAGAAGGTTCTTAGTCGTTGCCATCAATCCCAGTCATTGTCTGCAAATATCACAAATTTTCTTTTGAAATAGCATTCTATTCTAATAGTAGAAAAGAAAAACGCGATGTCTCTCTCCCTTAATCTTGTTCTTGAATAGCATTAAAATAAGTTGAATATACATTGCACATATCATTTGAGTTGGAAATTAGAGTAGTTTGTTTCAAATTGGGAAATTTTTTATTCTCCCCCCCCCCCCATAAATATCTGTTGCTACGCCCCTGACTGTAAAACAATGTACATTATGAAAGAGTTGAGAGTCATGTAGTTTTTATATATTTCGTTAACTTCCCCTTCTAGAGTAATATTCCTACGTGGTAAACATAACAGAAAGTATCCTAATTTTTGAAGGACAATTTTTCTTTTTAAGGCATATCTGTCAGGATAGCTGACTAGGATAAGCTAATGCTCCTAATTTTAATCAAACTATCCTTATTTCAATTTTTCAAAACTCAGTAAAATTCCTACAAAATGCACCCTGCCTTCAGAAAATGAGGTTAACTTACTGTTTAGGTCTAATCACCTTACTGTTTAAGTATATTATACTCAAACTGTAACCAGACGCAAAATGTCAGGTTATTTTTGACTCACGTTAGCAGTCCTGTTCCCTCATATACCCGTAATACGCTCATATGTTCCGGAGTGTTGGGTGAGTTTGGATTTGAAGTTCTATTTATGAATATAGTCCAGGTTTGGTTTAGGAAAAGCTTTTGGTACCCTTTTAGGTAGATTTCGTAAAACATACTATCTATGACATTCTATCTTATGTTGAAATTTCTGAAATTTTCAGATCTACGCCGATCATGACCCCTAGAATACAAAACCAACGCCCAGTTCAAAACTTTATCTATCTGTCTATCTATATCACTTTTTTATGGACACGATAACTTCCATAATTCTGCACAAATCTCTTCCAAAGTGGCACATAAAATTAAGGGGCAGAAAATCTCGGTCAAGTCTATTAATGGGCAAAATCGGACAAAGGGGATGGAAATAGGTAGGAATTTTGTGAAAACCAAAAAAACCCTATAAATTCTTCATTATAATACATATTAAATCAGTTTAAAGTTATTATTACTTCTAGAAAAAGGGCCAAAAATCTATGTATCACAGATTTTTGATAAATGTAAGAATGGGCTCAAGGGGGCGAAAAATAGGGTATTAGGGAAAAAAAAGCCATAACTTCGTCAATTCCCAAGATATCAAATTCACTTAAACTTATTATAAATCTTCTTAATTCTATCTACAACTTTTATAATGACAATCTTTTGATAGGATAAACTCTTACCGCAAATAAATAAATAAATAAATAAATAAAAACGAAAAGAAAATAGAGTGGTTGAAGAAGAAACAAATTTATGCACAAGATATCAAACCCGATTAAATTTATTATACGTCTTCTTAATATTATCTACAACTTCATAATGACGAGTTTTTGATAGGACCAACTCTTACAGCAAAAACTAAGTAAGCAAAAATAGGGGATGACGAAAACATTATCGTATTAAGGGTGGTAAGGGCTCATTTTTAAATTCATTTTTGCTCTCAAACGCATCCAATTGGAAGTTTCTCTTATTCAGAAACTATATAATGTGCGTATTGTTTTTATTATTATTATTATTGTTATTTTTTATTTTATTTTTATTTTTATTTATTTATTTATTTTTTTATAAAGGCAGAATATATTTCAAGAAATGCTGTCAAATTTGATATTTTGAACCGAATTTCCCTAAGCGATAGTGCTGGAAACGAAAAAAATGGTCATACTGAGAAAATAATTGTTTGTAAATCAAGTTTTAATTAATTGAACGAAAAATAAAAATACAGGTCTATTATGAAGTTTTGTAGGGTGTGTTTATTTACTTCGTAAAATGTTGCACAGATCTGGAATGATGGTATACATTTTCAAAATTTAGATATTCACGGAAATGATATCACGGAGGTGAGGAACATGCTCTACACATTAACTTACATATTTATTTATTTATTTTATTTTTATTTTTTTTTTTTGAGCAAAAAAATATTTTTTTTGTTCTTTAAATCGACATCTTGTGATATAATTACATAAGTAATATATAAGAAAATATCTTAGTGATGATTTATTCACCTTGAATTTTCAGTTCACGGATACGAGAATCTTCAATAACCATGGTTGCTTTTTTATAACAAAATCTAATGCATGACTATAAAACAAATTTCTAACTTATAATTTAACAACAGCAAACATACTGGCTAATTTTAGCATCATGAGAAACAAAATATGATGATAATTTTGCCATCTATTAACATGAAAATGCAACTTAATGCTTGGTCCATGGAGGTGAGAATTTATTGTGTGATATTCCTTTCTGTACTCAGAAAACAGACAAAAATACAAAGAAAGTAATTAACTATGCTAAGTTACTTTGCTCTTGTAATAGAAGTAGCTAGAATAATAAATATTTAACTATTTTTTTAAGTTAAATAAGTAATCAAACATTTTCCTTAATAACACTGGGTGTGTGACATGTATCGGATATGACATCTCTCATAGTGTGCCCTAAGAAATAAAAAATATAAAGAAACTATAAAAAATGTATGCTCACAATGCATTTATAGCCCAGTGGTTCGTGGGTTGAATTCGGAATTAATTAGGGGAAAGCTGGAAATTGTTTTAATCCCTTCAGTTTAGGTCTAGAATGAATATGCTAGGTTTTCCCCCTCGTACTAGGTGAGCGTTAGGAAATATGTATAGATTTATAGTAAAAAAACACGATTTTTTACATAGCATAACAGTATCTCCAAACAGCTAACTCTGTCAAAAACATTGTCAGTACAAATGTTGTAGCGCTTAAAATTCTGTGTAAAATGAGTACCTACACTTAATATTTTTGTTGAACATTAAGGTCACAATTCGAGTTTAAAGTTTTAGATCCGTGGTCAGGGGGTTGAACTCAGAATTAATTAGGAGAAAACTGGCAGTTGTTTTAATCCCTTCAGTTTAGGTCTAAAATGAACATACGATCTCTTCTTCCTCGTACTTGGGTGAATGTTAGAAATTATGTACATATTTATTTTCGAAAAACACGTTTGTTTAATTACCTTAGTAATATATCAAAACAGCTAACTCTATAAAAAACATTGTCAATACAAATGTCGTAGAGCTTAAAATTTTGAATAAAATGAGTACCGTCGTTAATATTTTTGTTCAACATTAAGGTCGCAATTCTACTTCAAAAATTTTCAAGAGCTTGAAGCCAGGAGAGACCAAGTTAACTTAACAATATCTCAGAACTGCGGCCTTAATATTAAACAAAAATATTAAGTGTAGGTACTCATTTTACTCAGAATTTTAGGCTCTACAACTTTTGTATGACAATGTTTTTGATAGAGTTAGCTCTTTTGAGATATTGTTAAGTTAACTTGGTCTTTCCTGGCTTCAAGATCTTGATTAGCGATTAAGGCAAAATTTTGAAATAGAATTGCGACCTTAATGTTGAACAAAAATATTAATGATGGTTCTCATTTTATTCAGAATTTTAAGCTCTACAACATTTGTATTGACAATGTTTTTTATAGAGTTAGTTGTTTTGAGATATTGTTAAGGTAATTTAAAAAAAAAAAAAAAACGTGTTTTTCGAAAATAAATATGTACATATTTTCTAACATTCGCCCAAGTACGAGGAAGAAAACACAGTACGTTCATTTTAGACCTAAACTGAAGGGATTAAAACAATTTCCAGTTTTCTCTTAATTAATTCTGAGTTCAACCCCCTGACCATGTGCCTAAAACTTTAATCTGGAATTGTGACCTTAATGTTCAACAAAAATATTAAGTGTAGGTACTCATTTTACTCAGAATTTTATGCTCTACAACATTTGCATTGACAATGTTTTTGACAGAGTTAGCTTTTTGGAGATGCTGTTATAATATGTAAAAAAAACGTGTTTTTTTACTATAAATCTAAACATATTTCCTAACGCTCACCATGTACGAGGGGGAAAACATAATATATTCATTCTAGACCTAAACTGAAGGGATTAAAATAATTTCCAGTTTTCTCTTAATTAATTCTGAGTTCAACCCCCTGACCATGGGTCTAAAACTTTAATCTAGAATTGTGACCTTAATGTTCAACAAAAATATTAAGTGTAGGTACTCATTTTACTCAGAATTTTAAGCTGTACAACATTTGTATTGACAATGTTTTTGACAGAGTTAGCTTTTTGGAGATGCTGTTATGATGGGTAAAAAAATGTGTTTTTTGACTATAAATCTATACATATTTCCTAACGCTCACCATGTACGAGGGGGAAAACATAGTATATTCATCCTAGACCTAAACTGAAGGGATTAAAACAATTTCCAGCTTTCCCCTAATTAATTCCGAATTCGGCCTTTTTTTGCTCCCCTACCACTGGACTATTAGTCGCCTTTCACTTTCCGTCGAAAAAAAAAAAAAATCATAAATTAATTCAAAAGTATTCATGTCAAATACTGAAAAAGAGTTCGTGACTGGAATGATACACTTTTGGGATAATGACCCATATATAAGGTTGATTTAAGCAGTAAACAAAACGTGAAAATACAAACTTCATTCAATTATTAATTATCCATTGCTGAAGTATAAATCAAGAAAACTTTTATCAATTAATGTTATAGAGAAAGGTGTTATGAGATAAACAGCAATGTGTGTTTTATATATATATATATATATATATTACATCCTGCTGGATTATTACTAAATCCTAGTCAGGCATTGGTGAGGTTGCATAAATTTCATACCACTTAGTGAAAACATTTCTTCTGAAGATATCAGTATGGTGGGATATTTGCAGCCGTGAGCAGGCAGAATACTTTTTAGTTGACCAATTTAAGATATTCTACTAGACTGTAAGAAACCCGGTAACAGATTAAATAAACAGTCGAACAGCACAAAAAATCTCTCCCTCTGACCTCATGCTCGAAGGTTTTGTTAGAATTCGCGTAGGAATACAGATTGAAATATAAACTTCAGACGAGCCAAACAGATTCAGAAACTAGACACGGAATGAAATGCGATCCGTCACTCAAGCAATGGAGGGCGAGAAAGGGCGTAATAGAAAACGTGTTCCGGATCGGCTTACGGAGGAATTTCGATGTAATACGGCTGACGCTAGATAGGTTGGCGGAAAGTTGATTCATGGAATAAAATAAAAAAGTAAAAATGGCTTTTATAAACATTCGAAAAATAAAAGTAGCTGCGCTCAGAATATCACAGTTTTTGGTAGCTGATAAAAATTAATGAAGGGATTAAAAGTTTAGATTAATGTTTTGAATAAGATAATTATTAAGATACGCGTTTTAAATTTATATGAATCTAACTAGGAATAAATAATAGATAGTATTAAGGAATAGGGAAAAAATGAATAGGCCGGCAATTTGTAATAATTTAAATGCATGTTGCAAGTAAAAATTTTATATAACACACACACACAAACGCACACCTATATATATATATGAGGACGTGAGCTTCAAAACTCGCCTTATCCAGAAAATCAAATTTTGAGGATTCGTGAAAAACTTCTAACTGCGTCCATTAGTTTTCATTATAAACGACCAAGATTTTACAATGCCAGAAATACAGATAAAATTATGGTTGTTTTTTCAGATTGTAGTATTTTTTCTTTGCAAGTTTGCCAATAGGTTAGATTGATTGAGAAAACGCGATTATATGTATCTATATATATAGGAGGACCCGAGTTTAAAAATAAGCCTTATTCAGAAAATCAAATTTTGTGAATTCGCGAAAAACCTCTAACTGGCTCCATAAGTTTTCATTGTAAACCAAGATTTTACAATGCCAGTAATATAGGATAAAACTAGTTTTTTTTTTTTGCAGATTGTTGTGTTTTTTCAGTGCGGACCTCACCAATAGAATAGAATGATAGAGGAAACACATTTTTGTAAATGTTGGATATGACGAGTTTTGAAACTTACGTCGTCATATGTTGTGTTATATAGTATATATTTTGTGTGCGTGGAAACAACCCAATACATAATAAAATTTAAGAAGTAGGAAATAGTAGAATCTGACAAATAGTATTCATATTTAAGAAATTTCGACGTATGTTAAGAATGAGTTCAAATTAATTAACAACAACAGGGTATGACTTTGACTTTTTAAGTCATGATATTTAGAAAATGGATGATTGAAATTTTTTTCTTTCAAAGGTTTTTTTTTCCTTACGTTAAATTTAAAGATGTACATCATGTTTTAAGAGCTACTTCTTTCCCTCTTTTTTTTCCTTTTGTACTTTTTTAAACATACACACAAAGAAAAGATTATGTTCCATATCGACAGAGACAGATATTAAGAAAGAAACGTAAACAGTAAAATAAAATATGAATTGTACGACTTTAAAATATCATCATTTTATGAAATTCTAAAGCTTAAGAGTATAAAAGTAATGATGTAGTTGCTTGAATTTCACTAAAGATATTTCTTTTAGATTTTATTCTTTTAAGAAAATATATCCTTTCATTATTTCTCTTTGACGTTTATATTAAATTTCCGCTGTCCATTAAAGCAGAACTTATTCCTATTTTGAAAATGACTGTTCAGAAAAAAAAAAAAAAATCTCCGTGAATCAGATATTTCAATAACGTGTAATGAGGTTGGTGTTAAAAATGAAATATTGAGTAGTGCTGATACAAAAATTTTAAAATAATCAAGTATTTCTTACAGTATATAGAGAGAATTGTGTGCAAATAAGGTTCTTGATCAGTATTGTCATCACTAAATTTATAAAAGGTGATAAGCGTAAAATATATATCAAAGAAAGAAAAATAAATGGGAAAATAAAGGAACTGTAATAATTACCTTTCGGATAAATTTAAATCATTAATTTTTCAAATAAAATGACTATTTAATATAAAGAACATTTTAAATATTCTTTACTTTACGAAAGTTTACAATAGTAATATGTAGATCAGTCATACGTACAGTGGTGGCCAAAATTGTGGACATTTTTTGAATTTTCCTTTTTTTTTTTAACTTTGTGTGCTTGAAGAATATAATAAATTTAACTTAAATACAAATATTTATATATCAAATTCAAGGAAATTTAATGTAGAATTTAATAAAAAAAATAATTAAAATATCTGCATTACAAAAATATGAATTGTACGACTTTAAAATATCATCATTTTATGAAATTCTAAAAGCTTAAGAGCATAAAATTAATGATGTAGTTGCTTGAATTCCTCTGAAGATATTTCTTTTAGATTTTATTCTTTTAAGAAAATATATCCTTTAATTATTTCTCTTTGACGGTTATATTAAACTTCGGCTGTCCTTTTTTAAAGCACCAGTATGTTATTTTAGGCGAATTTCCAATGATCTACCAGTTTCACCAATATAAACACTATTGCAATCTTTACAAGGAATAATATAAACAACACCGGGTAATTTAGACTTATCATATTGAAATTTATGCTTTTATTTTTTATGCTTAAATTTGCTTTATTAATTTATTTAATTAATTTATAATTATTTACTTATAATTTAAATTATTCTTTAAATTTTTATTTGGTGTTTTAAGTATGTGATAACTTTAAAACATTCTTCCTTGATGGTTTTATTTACTAAATGTAAGATAATTGTTTACTGAAGTTTTGTGCATAATTATACAGAAGGTAGAAATGTCTGCAAAATCACATTTTTCTTGATTTCAGTAATATATTATATCTCTTCCTGCCAGAGCAAAAACATAATTTATACAAAATTTGTTTGAAACAATATATAAGAAGCATTCATAAATTTAAAAAAATGTCATTTGAACATTAATGGTTTTTAATGTAGCTAATGAAAAAATGCCGCATTTCATACTATTTTGGCCATTTTCATGTAAGTTCAATGACCTTGGGGGACCACTAAATATATTTTTTTTAAATTCTGAAACATTTCAAGGTGTTTTATATTCACAGGAAGACCATTTTTAGTAGGTGAGAGTTCACAATTTTAAAAGTTGATTTTTTGGGACACCCTAATATATATATATATATATAGATAGATAGATATAGATATAGATAGATACCGTAGAGTCCCGATTATTAGAGTTAATATGGACCAAGCCCAAGGTTATTAGACATATAGGTTGGCTCGTCACTAAGGACGCTGCTCCGCCCACTCTCGTTGCTATGAGGGGTCATACGTCACAAGAATCCCAGAAGGACAATTCCCTATCTGCCGTAATAATAAAATAGGAATTTCCATTTATTACAAATTGTACAAACTTTCATTTTTCAAATGCTAACACTCACATTTGACAGTTTATTTTACTTGAGTAAAGTAACTAGGTAAAGTATGTAGTTTATACACATTTCTTAAATCTTCATAGAGTTAGTAGGGTTCAAAGTTTGAGGATACGAAAGTTAAACTTACATGGCAAATTTAAATTTATAGCTTCCCAAAAAAATCATCCGATTGAATTTTTTTTTTCTTTTTTAACACTTTCCAACAAAGTTGAAAAGGGTTTATGCATTCGGTTTGTCTGTCCGTCTGTACGCGCTCTAACTCCCGTAAATATACGCGGATCGTTCTGAAAATTTTGGATGTTAATGACCTCTACCATAGCACAAACCCTATTGCAAATGAAGTTTGTAGCATGTTTAGTTCATTTACAGGGATAGTCAAAAGTTTTCCGTTACATTGCGGCCTATGGGAAAAAATCGTTTTAAATGATTTTTAATGACGTTACATGCTTTCAAACATACTAAAATTGATATGCATTTATCAAGTGCACTAAAATAGGTATTCCGTAGAATATGCGGTGCTAAGAATAAATATTATTCATTTACAGGGCCACACAAAAGAATTCCGTTACATAATGATATACGGGTGGGGGGAATTTTTTCTGGCGTATTTTAATTATGTTAAATTATTTCATGTATAATCAAATTGATATACGTCTCTGAGGTTTACTATAACATATTTCATGTATAATACGAAGTACATAGCATTTACAGGGACACACAAAAGATTTCAGATACTATATTGCATCCGAAGTACTGTACGGTAGCGATGATTGATGGAAATGCATTTTTAATTATGTTATGCACTTTTATGTTTCACTATATTTATGCATTGTATACGTGTGTATAAATGCTGCAATTCGTATACAGGGCTACACAAAAGAATTCGTAATGGTTACTGGGTATGATTGTAAATTGCTTAAAGGCAGTGGTGTAGTCGTAAAAAAAAAAAAAAAAAAAAAAAAAAAAAAAAAAACAGAGGGTATACCCTAGTGTACATATACTATAGATTTCTTGAGAAACAGAGGGTATACGGTGTTCCTTAAAAAAATCCAGAGGGTATACGGCGTATACCCCCGTATACGCTCCACTACACCCCTGCTTAAAGGTGGTTTTTAAATGAGTTATGCATTTTTACGCTGAACTGCATTTTGTTTACTAAGAAATGTTTGTATAACATAGATAAAATTATATACAGGGTCACGCAAAGAATTGGATACATGGCCGTCTATAAATGATAATTTCTGGAAATGTGATTCCAGTAGTTTTCAGAGTGTTTTACTTTGAATTAAACTTTAGCTAAATCGTGGCTTGTAATAAAGGTACTAGGTTAACTACAGGATTGTACACAAGTATACAAGTATGTTTCCATCTATTAGTATAAATTGCTGAAAGAGAAATTTGAACCTGTTATTCGTTTTCTTGCTAAACTAAATTTCCCCATTATATAGCATATGTATCAACCTACAGATCAAATACAGAGTTGTTCAAAAGAATTTGAATACATATTTGCTATTGATAGCAACTGCTGAAATCAGTTTTTCAAATTTTTTATGCATTTTCTAAAATGGTTACTTAGTTCTGTTATATACGTTATTTCCCTAAACAACGAAGTTTTGATAAAGCATTCAGGAAGTGTTGGAAAGTGTTTCATAATCTATGCTTAACGCAAGATTTTTCTTACTTGTTATTAAGATGCAATGAGTGGGCCCAAACATAATCTAGGCATTCCTTTTATTCAAAAACACATTTATATTTATAAAATTATTATTAATAAGTGCATATTTAAAAATACTAAGGTATGCAACTCGGACTTACCAGATTAGTCCATTGGTAAAAATCATTTTTTAAATCGAAAACTCTAAATAGATTTTTTACATAAATATATATATATATATATATACCGGGTGTCCCAAAAAGGACTGACTGATTTTAAAATTCAATAACTTCCAAACGGTGACAGATATTAAAAAAATTCTTGCAGGAGGGTTATGCATAAAGTCAAAAGTTTTATTACAGTGATTTTCGATTTTAGTTCAAATTACAAACAATAGATGGCGCTGTAAGCAATAGTCGCTAAATACAGGCTCGATTTTTGGTCCTTTCTGTTGTTCCATGCAGAAAAAGGAGATGGAAATGTATTATCCGGGCCACGAAGTACCAAAATTCGAGCCTGAATTTAGCCTCTATTGATCGCAGCGCCATCTATTGTTTGTAATTCGAACTAAAATCGAAAATCACTGTAAAAAAACTTTTGACTTTATGCATAACCCTCCTGCAAGAATTTTTTTTTAATATCTGCCACCGTTTGGAAGTTATTGAATTTTAAAATCAGTCAGTCCTTTTTGGGACACCCGGTATATATATACATTTAGATTGCCCACAGATAACACCAAAAAGCATTTTTATATTAAAAATATCAGTAATGTATTCAAATAAATTTTCAACTTTATTAAAAGTGATATTTTATTAAATGCACGTCTGCAGTTAATAGCCGAAGAAATCACCAAAAATTTCACTACTTACAGCGTCTTTTTGATTTTGATTATTTCAGTGGTTTAAGCGCGTAGTTCAAGTACATGGCTGCTAAATTTGTGTTTTATTTATATTATTTTATTTATTGATGAAGTTTTAATGTTGTTATGTAATATTAACCGGAAATAAATCCTGAACTATTTATAGTGTTTTAAGTGCAAACGGATTAAAGTTTCGTAATCGGGCTGTAAGCGATGAACATAGATTTTAGTGCAAATCATTCTTAAAAATTATTTTAAGAACCACACAAAAATAAGTAAATAAATAAAAATAAAAATAAACGAGGAAATTGAAATAAAGTTTTCAAACAAATTCTGTTTCAAAGAACTTTTTTTTCCCGATTCGGCAGTGTAAAAATTGAAATTGCTGCGATGTTTAGAAGTTATCTCTCTCTCTATATATATATATATATTAGTAAAAGTGAAACTTATTGGTCAGGTTTTGCCACTGCCAATATGATGTAAATATTACTCACGATAATTTAAAAATTTTGTAATATAACATTCCAAAATGATTCTAAGTAAACAGAAAATTTAAATTTCACAATGGAGATCGTGCATCAAATAAAATAAGAAAAACTATTGTGTAGTTGTCTTTATTATAGAAAATAAAATGCTTTATGTTGTAATTAATATAATATGTGAATGCTTGAAATATTGTAAATATGCTTTTTTTTAAATTATTGGTATATTCTATTTTTAACAACAACAACAAAAAATCATGGTGTTATTAGTTATTGAGAGCGCTAATTTCTCCTCCCCCTCATTTGTATCATCCTTTGCACATAGCTAATTCTTGGTTTTAAAGAACCCTGTAAAATTGCACTATGTATTTTTCATAAATATTTTTTAAAGAGTAATAATTTCATATGTTGTATACATTTTTTTAAAGTTTTTTGCAATTTAAAAATATTTAAAATTTTATTAGGCTTTATAAACGTAATTCTGAGAAGTTACTGTTTTGTTCTTTTCTAATTTGTAGAAGTTATTTATTAAAACATACATTTTAATTAAATGAATTAAAGTTGCAACCCACTATTTTAATAATTTAATAAATAATCTAAAACAAAAATTTGGAAATAGGCAATTCATATTTAATATATATATATCTATATATATATATATATACTAATAAAATAATAAAATAAGAGAGAGAGAAAGAAAATAATAAGAACTAAAGTGCAGCTATAATTTTTTTCCTTCCAAAATTGTTTTATTTATTTTTCCCTCCTGCGTCACTGTAAATTAAAAATTAATAATTTTCTTTCCATATAGATTTACAAACTAAGGTCTCATTTCTTTACACGCGAAAAAAAAGTATTATTATTAATTTTTATTCAATTAGAATTGTATAGCAATCTACTGCATAGAGCCATAGAGCTAAGGCAAATTTCGACCCTAGTTTCGTTTCTTGGATTCTTGTGACGTAGCTGGGGGAGAGTCCTGCGATTGGAGGAAAACTTACGAGCCAACCTGTATGTCTAATAACTTTGGAACAAGCCCACCTCGGATAAGAAAAAAACTTGGATAAACCGGATTCACACAAATCGTCACTAAGGAGGTGAAACGTAACTTTTCACTTAATTAATTAGTTCATAGTTTTATTCAATCGAACTTATACCGTTAAAATGGACAATTTTCTGAAAAAAAAAAAGACCATAATTTTTTTTCAATAACAAAATTATGCCATTTCCCCCCCCCCCCCATTCTGACCAGAAAATCAGAGTTCTAACTTTTTACGATAGCTCTTTCATCTTCACCTAGCACTTAATAGCTGTTTCATAATAATGGAAACCATCAGTCCATCAGAAGAAAATAACTCGGTTAAGCGGGACTCAAATGTAGTACAAAACATATTTCAGCTTTAAGACTTAAAAAACACACTTTTATTTCTATAAAGTGACGTCATTCGCATCGGAGGATAATTCCTCATTTACGATCCAGTATTTAAAGATAACATCTACTGTAAAATATGCATAGGACGTGACTATCGTTGAATAATACACAAATTGAAAAAAAGAGATATCGTCAATCAAGAAACTCGACAAAAAAATCTAATGATTCATATGCCTTCCTATCTCTATAATAATAGCCTAAGTCATGTGACTGTCATCAATAGTTCCGGGTTGACCGCTTCACATTTTATATGCCAAACAGCCAATTTGGTAATTTAATGTTAGCTGGGCGCAGGTGATAAATCGCCAAATATTGTTCCATCGCCATCATATCATCAGTATTATAATAGTCCATCGCATGCGACTGTCATAAACAATTTTTCAAGAGGTAAATTAAAACAAAGCTTTGATTTTGAAATTAAATGTCATAGTTTATAGTATTATTTATTACTTTTTTTTTTGTTTTATTTTCATTCTTTTCTTTTTCTTTTTTTCTAAGAAATAAGAGAAAATTGAGAGTCATAAATTTTAATCATTTCAGTTTAAAATTAAAGTTATGCATTTTAAATAAAATGAGTGAAAGTAATGAAATTAATGAAATAAGAAAAAGTACGACGGGTACAAAGTTTGGCGATATATCATCTGCACTCGGCTAACATAAAAATACCGAGTTCATGATTTCTGTATGAGAATCTTCCGATTTGGAGAAGGATTGAACAAGTAAATTAAATTACGAATAAAAGTAACATGATACAACGCTTAGCATAGATTTAAAGGTAACCAAACTGGTCGCCAAGGGCGGCTAATGTTTGTAATATTAATATAGATACTTAAAATTAAATTTAGTTTATACCAGCTCCCTGCTTTATCAGAAATCATTCATTTATATTTTTTTCAAAACAGCACGTATTTTAAGTACATTTTTTTCAGTTTTTATGTTAAAATGGCAACAAAAAATATAATTGCTATTTTCCAACTATTTTTTCTTTACTCTCTACAGAAATGGTGTAGTCGAGTTACCAAAATTAAACAAATGGCGTTAAAAAGTACAAAAAAATTAATACCTCAAAAATAAATGGACATGCAGTTTCGGCGGATAAAATGTTTCATATTGACGTGTTTAAATAAATTTAATGTAAATAACTTTAGTTTTGTCAGTTTTAGTTTGATTTAACAGTAGTTTTTGTCATATTTATAATGAAAGTTAACTATAAAATTTTATGAATTAAAACAAAATTAAAATTAATTAAAATTGTTTCAATCTCAAAATTAAGTCCAATAGAGTACTGCGATTCAATTTTGTTGCTATCGAAACAACGACTACTTTGATATTAAAATGAATAACTGCAGCATTCTTCATCTTGCCTTTATTTTGGAATACGCTTAAATATATGAAAATATTTTTTATATATGAAATTGTTTTTAAAGTAATAAAATTGAATAACAAGAAACATAAGCATGTAGTAATACAAAAAATGTATTTACTAAACTCCCTTATTATTTAAGTTTAAATTCATTAATACTATTTACACGTATTCTAAAAATCAATTAGTAATTTTCAAGTGCATTAAAATCATCTGCTTTTGACGAGGAAAAGTACTGCTCGCCAAATTGCGTGACGCTTTCGTCTTTTCGCACCAAATAACGTAAAACGAGGAGAGTCTGCGCACATTTCAAAAGAATAATAATAAAAAATCTAAATATTAATAATTTGATAAGCTATGCATTAATAATTTTGACTTCATTTGTTTTTTATGCATTTCCATTGTTATTTTGTTGTTATACTGTAATTTAATAGAACAGTAGTAATAAAACCAAGAAAACTATTTTGCGTAATCTCTCCTTAGAGGGTAGGAGAGAACGCGCACATGGGTAGGAGAGATTGCGCACATAGGTAGAAGAGATTGTTATTAATAATAACTACAATTAAATTGTTAACAATAATAATTACACTTAATCGACATTGTTGAAAGGTTTTTGTGAGTAAATATTATTGTATTAGGAGTGAATATTTCAACCAAATTTTTAAATAATAAATACAAGAAAGAATTTTAACAACAGTTAAAAATTTTAATTTAAGAAAATTAAAATATCAGAAAAAGCAAGCCCTAGTAAGATTACAAAATAACATTAATCTAGTTGATAACATGTTTAACTTGAAAATAACTTCAGTTCCTCTTCAACAGTTTCATTGTATTTTGTTTGCTCACCGAAGTTGTCGTCGTCCACAATCGATGCACTTATTGATGTAAATCTTGCATCTTTCGTGCAGTTACCTGCACCAAGCAATACATTGAATCCAGTCAGTTGTCGAAGTTGTCTCGAATTGTATTAGAAGATTTATTTTAGTTAACAAAATTAAATTATTAGCAAATTAATTGCTCATAAATTAAAATATATATATATAAATATTTAATTAAATTATTAACAAATATATTATTAATTTATTAACAAAAATAATTACATAAAATTTATTTAATAACAACTGTATTACTAATTTATTAATAAAATTTTTATCTGAAAAAGTATTTTTTTGCAAATTAATTTGTTGCCAAATTTAGTTTTGATAATTATGTATTTTTCCGAAATTATTTCAAACGCGTAACATGTTTTACACGTAATTTGCAATTCATACAAATTTATCAATAAGCTGTGTAATATCTCCTAGCACTTAAACTTATCTCTCCTAAGTAGCCATCTCTCCTAAGTAGCAGATGCGCAAACATTCCTATTTTTGTAGGAGAGATTGCGCGGCCTTTTATTTAAATATGGCCACTTCTAAAATGAATTTTTGGTGTTCGCATACTTAGTCCAGGTTAGTGGTTTATAAGAAATCGTTTAAGTTCAAAATATTTTGTATTGCTGATGTTCTATAAAAATTCTGACGAAGAGTTACGAAAATTTAAGCAGTTACTTTGGAAAAACAAAACAAAATAGCACTGCTTTATCCAAGGCGCTAGGAACAATCAATATGTACATTCATGTAGACACTGCACTAATGTTGCTGTACAACTACCTGGAGTCGCTGGGCGCGCACTCTACTCCTTCCCGTCGAATCTCTTTGTGTGCAATCTCTCCTACCGCGCGAACTCTCCTCGTTTTACGTTACTCGAAAGTATTTTATTTTTTTTACAGACTTTCTACTGTAATTCCGCCGCTAAATTTGACTGATCTTTTATTACCTACATAAGTAGTTCAATTATTTTTTTTTTTCAAAATATTCTGAGTATGCCCAGTAAGGAGATCTTCCTTGCGAGAGGTGCCCTGCTCACAGCAAACAAAGTCGTCAGAAAATACGCAAAATATTTGCTTAATGCTTAGTTTCTTAGGGAGCTATTATTGGAGCAAATCTCACCAAGGTTAAAAAATTGTTTTGAAAAACAATTTGAAACAACTTGTTCCTAGAAAGACAATCTGACAAGTTGTATTTAATTTGTTTTAGTGTTAAAAAATTAGTACTCTGAAAATTTGCACATAAAAAATTATAGTTCACCATTTTAAAAATAAAAATGAGAATATGTATTTAAATATAAATCTTTATCTATACTCCTATTATAAAGAGGAAAAAATTGTTTATTTGTCGGAGATAAGCTCTGGAACTACCGAACCGATCCCAAAAGTAATGGTATCAAAATGATGGTGTTAGTTCAACTTAGAACATAGGCTATATCTTATGTCGGTGCCACTACCCCAAAGGGGGTGTAGGAGCAAAAAACATTCTAAAAATGCGATTTTAGCGTTACTGAAGGGCTTAGAAATATGAAATTTTGAATATTAGTTACTTATAAGATATAAATGATATCTAAGAAGAGTTCTTAAACAATTCGAAATTTAAAAGGGGTGAAAATGCACAAAAAGCGTTCTAAAAAACGTTCTAAATGGTAGTTTCTACACAATCTCAGAAAATACCAAACCGATTTAAAAAGCATTGGTGTCAAAATGACGGTGACAACGCTTGCTCCACGATAGGCTATGTTTTATGTCGGTGCCACTACCCCAGAGAGTGTGCAGGAGCAAAAAACGTTCTAAAAATGCGATTTTAGCGTTACTGAAGGGCTTAGAAATATGAAATTTTGAATATTAGTTACTTATAAGATATAAATGATATCTAAGAAGAGTTCTTAAACAATTCGAAATTTAAAAGGGGTGAAAATGCACAAAAAGCGTTCTAAAAAACGTTCTAAATGGTAGTTTCTACACAATCTCAGAAAATACCAAACCGATTTAAAAAGCATTGGTGTCAAAATGACGGTGACAACGCTTGCTCCACGATAGGCTATGTTTTATGTCGGTGCCACTACCCCAGAGAGTGTGCAGGAGCAAAAAACGTTCTAAAAATGCGATTTTAGCGTTACTGAAGGGCTTAGAAATATGAAATTTTGAATATTAGTTACTTATAAGGTATAAATGATATCTAAGAAGAGTTCTTAAACAATTCGAAATTTAAAAGGGGTGAAAATGCACAAAAAGCGTTCTAAAAAACGTTCTAAATGGTAGTTTCTACACAATCTCCGGAAATATAAACCGATTTAAAAAATATTGATGTCAAAATGATGGTGACAACGCTTGCTCCTAGATAGGCTATGTTTTATGTCGGTGTCACTACCCCAAAGGGGGTGCAGGAGCAAAAAACGTTCTAAAAATACGATTTATGTGTTACTGAAGGGCCTAGAAATATGAAATTTGAAATATTAGCTACTTATTAGATATAAAGGATTTCTAAGTACAGTTCTTAAGCAATTCGAAATTTGAAAGGGGTGAAAATGCGCGAAAATCGTTCTAAAAAACGTTCTAAATGGTGGTTTCTACACAATCTCGGGAAATACCAAACCAATTTAAAAAATAATGGTGTCAAAAAAAGGGTGTCAAAATGACGGTGACAACCCTTGCTCCAACATAGGCCATGTTTTATGTCGGTGCCACTACCCCAAAGGGGTTGCAGGAACAAAAAACGTTCTAAAAATCCAATTTTCCCGTTACCGAAGGGCCTAGAAATATGAAATTTGAAATATTAGCTACTTATTAGATATAAAGGATTTCTAAGAACAGTTCCTAAACAATTCGAAATTTAAAAGGAGTGAAAATGCGCGAAAAGCGTTCTAAAAAACGTTCTAATGGTGGTTTCTACACAATCTCAGGAAATATTAAACCGATCTAAAAAATAATGGCGTCAAAATGATGGTGAAAACCCTTGCTCCAACATAGGCGATGTTTTATGTCGGTGCCACTACCCCAAAGGGGGTGCAGGAGCAAAAAACGTTCTAAATTGCGGCTTTTGCGTTACGGAAGGGCCTAGAATCGTGAAATTTGGAATGGTAGTTAGTTATAAGATATCAATGATCTCTAAGGACATTTCCTAAAAAAATCGAAATTTAAAAGGGGGTCAAAATGCGCAAGAACCGCTATAAAAAACTTTCTAAATTGCGATTTCTATGCAATCTCAGGAAGTACTGAACCAATTTCAAATATAATGGTGTAAAAATGATGGTGACAGATCTTACTCCAAGATAAGCTATATTTTATATCTGTTTCCACTACCCCAGAGGAGATGCAGGAGCAAAATGCGCGAAAAGCGTTCTAAAAACGTTCTAGATGCCGATTTGTCGGCAATATCTCAGGAAGAATGAATCTGATTTCAAACATAATGGTAGGAAATTGATGCTGACAGCATCTGCTCTAACATAGACGCTATTTTATGTCGGTATCACTATCACCAAGACGTTGCAGGAGCAAAAAATCGTTCTAAATTTAGATTTTTGTGATCGGTAGGGGCTAGCAACTTAAAATTAGGCAAGGTACATATTTATTTGCTATAAATGATCTTTAAGAACAGTTTCGAAAAAATTGGAAATTTAAAAAGCGGTGAAAATGCGCGAAAAGCGTCCTAAAAACGTTCTAAATTGCGATTTCTACTCAATCTAAGGAAATACCAAAGCTATTTCAAAAGTAATGGTTGCAAATCAATGATGGCAGTCCCTGCTATAACATAGGTTATATTTTATGTTGCTGTCAGTACCATCTGAGGGTTTCAAAAGCAAAACATGTTCTAATTTGCATTTTTTGCACAACTGAGGGGTCTAACACTTTTAAGTATGGAATGGTATTTACTTACAAGATGCAACTGCTTTCTAAGAACAGTCGAAAGAAAATTCCAAATTTAAAAAAAAATTAAGTGAGTGAAAAGCGTTATAAATTACAATTTTTAAGCAAACTTCTAAATTACCAAACCGATTAAAAAAATAATGATGACAAATTTTGGTGATAGAACCTGCTCAAACATAAGCTATATTTTATGTCTGTTCCACTACCACCAGAGGGTTGCAGGAGCTAAAAACTTTCTAAATTACGATTTCTGTGATACTGAAAAGGCTAGAAACTTTAAATATGACATTTTAGTTACTTATAAAATATAAATGCCCTCGAAGGAACGTCGAAAATAAATTCGAATTAAAAAGGGGTGAAGCGAAAGGGAGGTGCGAAATCATTCTAAAAAAGTTCTAAATTACGATTCTATGCAATTTCAGGGAATATAAACCGATTATAAAAGTAATAGTTGCGAATAGTTGCCAGTCTCTGATCCTACACAGGCTATATTTTATGTCGGTGATTCTACCACCTGGGGTTCACAGGAACAACAAACGTTCTAAAAAAGGGCTTTAAAAGCTTTTTAAATTACGTTTCTGTTTAATATTAGGAAATAACAAACCGATTTAAAAATTAATGTTTGCAAATTAATGGTGACAGTTCCTGTTTCAACATAATTTATTCTTATAATATAATTCCTTTATGTTGAGAGAGGTGGTAGGACTTGGAATTCTACATGATGGTTAATTTTAAGATGTAAGAAGATGGTTTCTAAAAAATTCAAAACTTCAAATGAATACTGAAATGAGCATATTAATTGAGCGTAAAAGTTTCAAAATATATTTTCTAAATTATCATTTATTTAGTTTTATTTCATTTTATTGATTTAAGTCTCATTTCTGCCTAATACAGTGTAATAATGTTGTTTAGTCAAACTGTTTTTTAAATAGTAATTTTTGAATTATTCCTAAAAGTAATAAGTACCTTTTAATAAAATAAAAATTGAGTTAGTACCTTTTGATAAAAATTAGACATATAAATATCACTTGGCATATTTCAAATATTACGCGAGCAAAGCCGCGGGGTTTGCTAGTTGATTCATACAAAGATGACAAAGGAATGCAGCAGGTGATAAAGTTAAACTAAATGTATGTTTGGCTGATTAATTTATCGTGAATCATTTATGAGTTCTAATACTGTTTTATGAATTTAAATGTTCAAAAACCTTTTGTCAAAAAAACAATTGGTTTTCAAATCAATATTTCGATTATCATATAGTGAGTTATTTATGATGTCTTAATATCTTTCTATTCCATAATTTTATGGAATGTATTTAGACAACTTCAGTTATATATTTAGACAACTACTTATGATTTGAGAAAATAAATTTATTTTTAAATCATGAAACCCAAATTTTCTTTAAAAAATGTTGGATAGAGCAGACACACACACACACACACATGTATATATATATATATTATAAAACATTAGCGAAAAAAAAAAACAATGCATCAAATAACGCCAATAAAGAAATCATTGCATTTACGATAATCTTCTTTGGCTGATCTTTTTCTTTCTGCATATCTGAACTATGATATATCGTCACTCGTATTTTATTTCTCGTTCAAGTAACATCTAAGCTCTATAAACAATTAATGCATGACATGCAGGGTATTATAAGGGGGTTAGTATTAGTTCTGATTCGTCTAAGAGATCAAATCTAAATTCCTTTCTTAATCTTAATGTTTATGGCTGTCTGAAATAAAAGAGAAAATAGTGAAAACGTGATTAAATAACATAAACAAAACTTATAAAAGAAAAAGAAAAATCTTTAAGAAGAATTTTTTTTTTTAAGCATCTGAGTGTTAAATTTTTCTATATATATATTTTTTATCAAGATTATCTTCAAGATCATCAAGCTTATTTGTATCAATCTTATTTGTAACTAGCTGTTTAGCCCGTTTTATGCACGGGAGTTCATGAATTTAATTCTAAAACCAAAATTCAAAATAACTATTCGATTTAGTAAAATATTTTTCTACTGCTGCGCAATTTTTTAATGAAATTTAATTTATCAAGTTACTGTGGCAGCATACGATAAAACGACATCTTTGGGATGAATGAATAAATAGAATAAAAAGTTTTGTTAATTTTTGTGATAAAATATCTTTATTTAGAAAAAAATTTGTAATAATTAAGCGCAATTAAATAATCTCTAATTATTTGCATGTGAGGTAAAAGAATTATCGTAATATCTGCTGGAGCTTTTGAGCATTGCAGAGTAGAGTACGTAATATGTATATCTCTAATTATTTGCATGTGAGGTAAAAGAATTATAATACCCGCTACAGCTTTTTAGTTTTGCAGCGTGACGTACGTAATATGTATATCTCACTTTGGTTAAAGAATTCATGCGATTACGGGTTGAACATTAAAAAAAAAAGGATTTTATTGGGAATTTTTAATTTTTGAAAAATGTTTACATTTGATAGGAAATTGCTGTTAAATTGGTGGTTTTTTATTAATTAAAAGTTAACTATAAATTATTTCGATTCCAGATTGCTTTAGTTGTCTCGGGCGTGTTTTAATACGCATGTACATAACATTTCACAATTTTAGCTTCCAAACTGTGGATTTGTATAGCATTACACACAGACAGACAGACAAATTTTCATTTTTATATATTAGATTATCTTCTGAGAGCAAATAATTATAACCTTACAAATATTCTGAAACTTTTACATCATTTCAATGAGCATGTTTTATTGTAAAATAAAATTAATTAGCATATCTTTTTAAGTTGTCATAAAAAAGATGTTATTGATTACATCTCAAATTTAGTTACAACTCGAAATGTTATTTTATTTTATCTTAGCGTACTCTTTAGTCACGAAAATCATATTTTATCTGTTAGAAATCATTACCAAAAGTTAAAGAGAAATTTTGGACTATAGATGTATATAGAGAGCATCACAGAGAGGGAACAATAACGAAAATTTTAAACGCGTTCTTTATTATTTTTCTGACCGGATAACATTTTCAAAAAAGTAGATGGACATTCTAGCCCCACCATTTTTTAATCAATGAACTTGATATTTTTCTGGTGAGATTTTTTTTTTTTTTTCAAAATGTTGATATTTCGCTTTTTTGTGCAACTTTAAGAAACGAATTTTTTAATTGAAAAATAACATATTACTTTGAATTGATACCATTTCTCTAAAAAATGTTTATGTTTTTGTCATGATATTATAATGTAACTAATATTACCTGTAACCATAACTGTGTATGCATTACCTGACATCCTGTAACCGTTAACTGTGTTCCAAGTATATCTTGTTATTGTGCATGTGCGTATCGTCTATTAACTTATTGTTAGTTGTTATTAATTGGTATTAATATGACGTTCGTATGAATCGTAAACGTTACATGGTGCCGAAATGATAGCATTTTAAAGAAATCGTCATGCCGGGAGATACTAACAACAGCAATAATAGCATAAATATTCGACCGCCGCCTCCACTAAGCCGCACGACCAATGATGTTACGAAATCATGGCAAGAATGGTATCAACAGTTTGAATGGTACTCAACGGTCATCGAATTGGAGAAAAAACCAGATAAAATCCAGTTAGCTTTGTTTATGTCAGCTATAGGATATGAAGCGGTAAGCATTTATAATACTTTTACTGATGATAAAAAAACTAGTTTGAATGTTTTAATTGAAGCTTTAAAAAAATATTTCACGCCTAAAGTAAACATAACGTATGAAAGATTTTTATTTAATAAAATATTTCAAAGCGAAAATGAAAAATTTGATGATTTTCTGACGGAATTACTAGGCAAAAGCAAATTTTGCCAATTTGGTACGTTACACGACAGTTTAGTAACTGATAGAATTGTAATTGGTGTTTACAGCGATTCCGATTGAGAAAAATTATTGGCTGAAGATGATTTAACTTTAGATAAAGTTGCGAAAATTTGTAAAGCTAGTGAACAAGCTCGATCACAGTTGAGTTCTCAAAGATAAACCATTAAATATTGAAAGTGTAAAAAAGTATGCAACAAGTACAAAAAATAAGTATGCTAAAGAAAAGCAAACTTTTAACGGTAAATTATGCACGCGATGCAATACTTCTCACAAAAGGTTTGAATGTTTGGCTTATAAAAAGCAGTGTTTTTCGTGTGGCAAAGAAGGCCATTTTAGCATTTGCTGTTCTTCAAAGAAGAAGAAAAAACACGTAGCTACAGTAAATAGCTCTTTTGACGAAAGTCGCAAAAACGATAAAGATTCAAAAAGTTTCGTTATTAGTAGTATAGCCAATAATGTAAAATCAGTAGACTGGTATGAAACGGCTGAATTTGAGAACAAGTTCAGAGTCAAATTCAAATTAGATACTGGAGCTCAGTGCAATGTCCTATCATATCCTTTGGCTAAAAAAGCAAATTTAAGCATTAAATATTCTAACGTGCAATCGTTAATATCGTTTTCTAATCATAAAATGAAAGTAGCTGGTGAAGCTGTTGCCAAGTTGAATATTAAAAAGAAAACTTATGCTGCTAGATTTGTAATAATTGAAGAAATGTTGCAACCTATATTGGGAAAAGATTCATGTGTAGAAATGGGTTTAGTTAAACGCGTAAACAGTATTGGATTAACAGAAAGATTTTTAAATACCAGTGCTAATGAAGATGAAATAGGCTGTTTGAAAAATTTTACATATGAGATAGATTTAATTGATGACCCTAAGCTTGAAATATTTCCTGCAAGAAAAGTTCCTCATTCCATTAGGGAAAAAATTAAAGAAGAGCTTGATAGAATGAAACAGATGGGCATTATAAAACCAGTGAATGACCCTACGCCTGCAGTCTCGCCTATGGTTGTAGTTCATCGAAATGGTAAAATTAGAGTTTGCATGGATCCATCTAGTCTGAATAAGAATTTGAAAAGAAGACACTATCCTTTAAAAACATTGGAAGGAATTGCTGCACGTATAAATGGCTCTAAGTGGTTTACATTACTGGACTGTAAAAAAGGATTTTGGCAGCTAAAAGTGACAGAACGTACTAGTCGATACCTGACTATGGCCACTCCTTGGGGTAGATTTTCCTACTTGAGAATGCCAATGGGTTTAGCATCTGCTCCGGAAGTTTTCCAGCAAATTATGGAACGTCTGCTAGGACATATAGAAAATGTTGAATGTGCGAGGGATGACATTCTGATACATGCTTCATCTAAAGCAAAATTGGAAGAAATGACCTCTAAAGTCATAAAAATTCTCACAGAATCATGTTTGACTTTGAATAAAGAAAAATGCATATATTCACAGAACAGTGTTAAGTTCTTGGGACACATAGTTACTGATGTAGGACTGATAGCCGATCCTGAAAAAATCCAAGCTATTATTCAGCTAAAAGTTCCAGAAAATGTAGCATCGTTACAGCGTTTTCTTGGAATGGTTACCTACTTGGCTAAATTTGTTCCGAACTTGTCCGAATTAACTTGACCGTTAAGAGCATTATGTAAAAAAGACACCGAATGGATTTGGGAGAGTGAACAACAGACAGCATTTGAAAAACTGAAAGAAATCTTAAAGAATTTACCTGTATTGAAGTACTTTAATGTGAATTTACCTATAACATTGTCGGTAGACGCAAGCAAACATTCTGTAGGAGCTGTGATTATGCAAGAAGGACGCCCTGTAGCTTATGCAGCCAAAGCATTAGACAAGACGCAGCAGAATTATTCTCAGATAGAAAAAGAAGCATTTGCAATCAAATTTGGATGTCTACGTTTTCATCAATACGTCTGGGGATGCAGAAAACTAACTGTGGAAACGGACCACAAACCGTTAGTATCAATATCAAAGAAGCCATTACATTTAGCGCCTCCTCGTCTGCAAAGAATCATGTTGGACATCATGCCTTATCGTCCTGAAATTATTCATAAAAAAGGAACTGAAATGTTTATAGCTGATACTTTGAGCCGAGATTGTAATCTTAATTATAATTTAGATATGCCTGAATTACAGATGGAAATTCATTTAGTTGTTCCGATGACTGAATCTAAAACAACTGAACTGATTCAAGCATTGAAAGATGATAAAGAGTTAAGTCTGCTAATTAAGATGACTCAAGATGGTTGGCCAGAAGAATTAACTAAAGTTCCTGACAGTCTAAGAAAGTATTGGACTTTTAGAGATGAGTTTGCCGTTTATGATGACATCCTGTTCAGAGGTGATCGAATAGTCATTCCGCGCAAGCTTATGGAACCTACGTTGAAAGCTATTCATCTTGGTCATCAAGGTATTCAACATTCACTCAGTATAGCTAGAGAAAATGTCTACTGGGTTGGCATGAATAAAGATATTACGTTATATGTTAAACAGTGTAAAGTTTGTCAACAACGTCAAAGAGATAATCCCGAAGAACCGTTAATGTTGAATGAAGTACCAGAGAGACCTTGGCAAATTGTTGGCACAGATATTTTTCATTTGTATAAAAAGAATTATTTACTTATTGCAGACAGCTATTCGGGTTATTTTGATTTTTGTGTGCTGAACAACTTATCATCTAGTACAGTTATACGAGCTTTTAAATGCTGGTTTGCAACTCATGGTATTCCTGAAACTTTATGCTCTGATGCAGGTACTCAGCTGATTTCTAAAGAAGTGGGACATTTCGCTAAACAGTAGAATATAAATCTTCAAGTATCAAGTCCAGAACACAAAAGATCCAATGGTCTAGCTGAACGATATGTTCAAGAAGCTAAACAGCTCTAAATGTGCTGCAGATGGTTCTGAATTATATTTAGCATTGTTAAATAACAGAAATACACCTAGAGGAGTTTTAGGATCTCCTGCACAACGTCTTATGTGAAGAAGAACTAGAGGACTATTGCCAGTAAGCTCAAAGTTGTTAAAACCATCTATCATAAAAAATGTTCCCTCTAATCTTACAGAAAAGAGGATAAAGGAGAAAGAGTATAGAGATAGAGGCTCAAAGCCGAAAAAGCCAATTTCTATTGGTCAGAAAGTGTGGTTTAGAAAAGGTCATAGAAAGTGGAGTCATGCTGATGTAATTGCTCCAGCTCAAGGACCAAGATCATTTATTATTAAGACGCCAGATGGTGCAACTTATAGAAGAAATACTTGGTTTCTCCGTCCGAATGCTACTCCTGAGAAACCTTCAGTTTCAAGTAGTTCAGATCCTACACGTGAAGAAACTGATAGTCCTGATCCTACACATTGCCAAAGGGAATCACCGCCAAAAATGTCTGATGACTCGGGTTTGGTAAGTGCTGTTGCTTCTCCGAATCTGTCATCTATTCCTGTTCCTAAGATCAAAACTCCTGTGTGCAAGACAGATACTGGTATAAAAACCCGTTCTGGCAGGACTGTTAAAAAGCCTGATAAACTTGACCTGTAAAAGAAAAACTGTTTCTTTTTATAAAAAAAGGGGGATGTCATGATATTATAATGTAACTAATATTACCTGTAACCGTAACTGTGTATGCATTACCTGACATCCTGTAACCGTTAACTGTGTTCCAAATATATCTTGTTATTGTGTATGTGCGTATCGTCTATTAACTTATTGTTAGTTGTTATTAATTGGTATTAATATGACGTTCGTATGAATCGTAAACGTTACAGTTTTAAAACGGCTTCGTCTTTTGCTAGCCTTCGGACTATAAAAACTAATAGTTTTATTACATTGTTCTGGGTTAACTCTACAATGATTTATGACTATTTAATCCTCTTTCTTTTTTCGAAGCGTCCATTAGCTATAAAGCCTCCATTTTCCAATATATAGACTAAAAAATATAGTTTTCTACATTAATATATGCGTAATATTTTACTGTAAATGGACTTTTATAGACACTTCTCATCGCTTTAAAGAAAATCTCGAAAAAGCCTTAAATTTAAGGTGTCAAAGAGGTCTTACCCATTAATTGTAATAATGCACCGTGGAAAGCTCATATTTAATAATGGATACCGAAATACTTTTTTTAAATTAGTAGAGCTGGGTACAGGCAAATCGAACTATATACACAAATCACGAATAAATATCTGTGTGAAACTCATAATGAAGCATATTTATAATATAATTGTTTATTCAACATTCGCTCGGTTAGTGTTTATGCATCTTAGGGAGTTTCGGTTAAAGAAAAAATATTGCTAGTTTTAACAGCTGGTTTATATACTTTCCAATGGATTTTCCAAAAAACTGAACAGTAAGAGGGTTAGGTTTAAAAAAAAAATGCAGTGAGATGAAATGAAAATTTGATATATAACATTTCGAGTTCTAAAATTGCTTATTCTCGATGCTTGGAGTTGTACTGAAATTAAATATTAACTTACAGTCATATGTAAAAATTTTCATATTATAGTAACGAATAGCACATTTTTCAAACAGACGAAAAAATAAATTTTAAATGAAATATAATATGGAAAAATAAGGGATGTCAATGATATTTTTCTGTAATAAAAGCTAAAATAATAAAGATCATTACTAGTTTTTGCATCTTAAAAGAGAAAAATATTATGACGTCATATTGCATTCTATCTCACAATGCAATACATTAAGCTTTTTCTTTTTGAGATTTTTATAAATCATTGTGTGTAAAATAATGTTTTATGTTCAAACCCCTTTTTTTACCAGCTCATCGTACGAACTACAGTTTTGTTACTCCATAAAAAAATTTCATCATATTTAATGCAACATCACAAATATGTTGCTTGTTGCAAGGATCGGCGCGGTCACACTGAAAAAAAAAATCTAATTTTTACAGAAAAAAAAAATATTTTTTACAGAAAAAAACTGTTTTAGAGAAAAACTTTACAAAAAACTGGATTTCGTACTTTTTACAGAACAAATCTATATTTTTTTACAGAAAAAAACTGTTTTAATGCAAAATTACAGATATATTCTGCAAATTAAACGGTTTTTCACTGGCAATAACTTTCTGCTAGATCACTACAACATTTTCAAGAGAAATCTAAAACGAAGATTATTGTTAGTAAATAATTTTAGGCAAAAAGTGACCACGCCAGCCATCGCAAAGTAAAAGAACATCCAATATTCATCCAATTTAGCCTTCATTTATATCATATTCGTAATTTCAGTAACTTTTAAATTGTTATGGATGTAAGAACGAATCACAAATAGAGTAAGACCCCGCTTTATTCGAAACTAATCACGGTAAAAATTGGCTAATGATAAAAATTTTTTGATCATAGAGAAAATAGATCATGAATTTATCCCGGTTTAATAGATTTTAAAGCTAAAACGTTTTTGATAATTAGAAAAATTGTACTTTTCCGTTATACGGACACCATTGTCGCCAAGCGCAAAAGTTGCCGCAAAATGAAAATCACGTGAATTGAAACACTTGAAAAATAAAAGAAAAAACTTTGTCGGTAGTAAAGTGAGCAATTTAAAAATATAACATTTGAAAATTACAGACTTTTACGAACTATTTTATTAAATCCCAATTAAAACTTAAAATAAGGGAACAAATAACTGTTATACAATAAAGTAATAAAATAAAACTCATATTAAACTGCTGGCATAAAATTACAAATATCTTTTAGCATTGCAGTACATATTTCATTTACAATAAAAATCCTCTTCACGATCAGTGTTGGCATGGTGTCCGCATGGTGTCCGCATGGTGTCCGTACCAAAAAAATAAAAACCATCATAAAACTAATTTGTATAATGATACATTATTTAAATGCCATAATTCAAAAAATACGTTATCCCTTTTTTTCCTTTTATGAATATTCATTATCCGGTTATACATTTCATAAAAAAAAAAAAAAAAAAAAAAAAAAAATACGATGAAAGTAACTCATTATTATAATGAGCTATAATAGTTTTAACATCAACACGCAGTAAAAATATCATTCAACTTAAATAATTAACGTTTTACTAGGAGTCAGCTGTTTCTTTTCTTAATAATTATTCTAATAATGTGTGATGTAAAATGTTTGGGGTATGAAATATTTTTCACTCAATATTTTGTGCATGAAAATATTTACAATCGTTTCATTTCTAAATGTGTGATTTTGATTTTAAGTGCTGTTATTCATGTTTTATTACTTCATAATGATGATATACTCATGTTAGAATTTTATAAATTCCATTTTCCCCGTATCGTTTAAACTTATGAAAATGTAAGTGATATGACGTTTTTATCAACAACCTCATTTCTTTAACAAACAAACTGCTTGAATTTTTAAATTAAATACATAATTAATAAGGAAATTATTTAAGATAGCACGATGGAAAGTGGATCAACGCTTTTAACGTAATTGCGAATATGTACAGATAATTATTTGTATGTCACATTTTGTTGATCATGTTTACAAAGCTTCATATAATATTTTCTGTGTTTGTTTTTTCGTAGATTTTCGATGGTACAATCTCTGTAAACAAAATGTTAATTATCTTTAAGTACGTGGTTACTAAATTTAATAATAGTTATCATTACTCGATTAAAAAATTCATTTTATTTCTGCATTAACAATTATTATAAAAGTTTTTAATGTAATTCGGTGTTACCCGTTAAACTCTTAATAAAATAATCATTTAATAGTAGATGATTTACATACGGAAAAATCAATTCTATTCTCTTCGTTTTGTCAATGTTATTTTTTTGCAGATGTGTTTCTTCTATTGTTTTGAAATCACAGAATTAGATGGTAAAACATTTTTAATTGTCTATTTTTACCGATGTACAGTCGTGGTGAAAAAAGTAAACACCCCCTACTAACTCCTCAACAAATTATTGTAGAAGAAAGTTACTGGTACCAAACGATTGGAAATAAAATCTACTTTTAAATTATGTGTATAAAATTTGCTTAGGGGGCCATCTACATATTAAAATGAACCCAAACTTCATTTTTTTTCAATGACAATACCACTCTAACAAGATATTTCAAAACGTCGGTTCAAACTATGCCTAGACACCAAATTTCAAGTCATTTGAATGATAAGATTTTGTATTATAAACTTTTAAAGTTTAGTGCTTCTAATGTTAAATTACATTTTCATATTTTTATTTATATCTCCTGAAATTATACTCCTAATGTGCCAATTTTCTGTGTGGCTATAATACTAATATACCCAAACATAAATACGTTGAATTTGTAATTTTTATAATCTTATGATATGAATTATGGAAAATTAATGGAATTATGGGATTCGAATTATGATAATAATTCGATATTAATTATGATAATAATAATAATATATCCCATGATTCATAATTATGAATTATGGGATTCGAAAAAATTATGAATTGCAACCTACAATTTTTTTGATGGACTTAAGATTTATTAAGTCCTGCTTTATGGAAATCCAGAATTTCACATTTTCCTTCGAAGCAGTTTTCAAATTATGCTTAAAAAACGGGAAAATGGTGGTTTAAGGGACCATCTATGATAGAAGTGACTAGATATTTTGAAATTTCTTCTGCTATCCTGTAATTTAGCAGTCTTCAATGACTGCTTGAGTAGCGCTTAAGATGCCTTGATCAAGAAAGTGGCTCTCTCGGTCAACAATCGAGTACCGAACTTCAATTTCGATACAGCCCCTAAAATACGCTCGTTTTAAAATAATTAATCTTTCGGAAACTTATCGTATACGGATTGCATAAAAATTTGCTTTTAGGCTAATTGAAGGATGTAGAGTTCATTTATGATGTCAGAATTGTGTACTGGTATTGAAAAAGACTAAGTTATGGTTCGTTTTAATATGTAGAGGGCCCCCTAAGAATATTTTACATACCTCATTTAAAAGTAGACTTTATTTCCAATCGTTCGGTACCAGTAACTTTCTTCTACGATAATTCATTAAGGAGTTAGTAGGAGGTGTTTACTTTTTTTCCCACAACTGTACTTAGCAATATTTAAAAAATCTATCATCAGTTTTTTAATAGCCAGAATATTTTAACAGCATTTAGGATTTCTTCGAAATGAAGTAGAATCATAATGAAGGGAACGAATATTTTTTCAAATGGATTATATCATATTCAAAGCTGGAGTAGCACAGTTGAAGTTTATTCCAACAGAGCGAAAAATGTCCAGACCAGGGATCGAACCTGGATACTTGGCGTGCCGTGCCAATGCCTTACCTGTTAGGCTATCCGGACCGATACCTGGCTGACATAATTCACTCTTATTAGTTGGACTTGGCTGCGAACTGCAGCGCTATTTCATTCATCCGAGCTATAACTATAGCATTTTACATGATGAAACTACTTTAACACGGAAACTCCTGTATACCATGTAATTAGGTCATACTGAAGGGAACGAATATTTTTTCAACTGGATTATATCATATTCAAAGCTGGAGTAGCACAGTTGAAGTTTATTCCAACAGAGCGAAAAATGAGGCATTGGCACGGCACGCCAAGTATCCAGGTTCGATCCCTGGTCTGGACATTTTTCGCTCTGTTGGAATAAACTTCAACTGTGCTACTCCAGCTTTGAATATGATATAATCCAGTTGAAAAAATATTCGTTCCCTTCATTATGACCTAACTAGTAAATCTGCAGATCAAGAGCCTCAACGTCATCTCTGCAACTTATTGTTTTTAGCAAATTTTGCTTAATATTAATCTTTCTACAAAAACAAAATTTAAACTTTTAAATTACACAAACATTTATAGAAGGAGAAAAAAATATTTCGATGGTTTCAGACATTAGAAGCGTTAAATTAAACACGTTGTTATGTAATGATATTCTGAAATTCTCACGAGCTACTTATTCTAGTAATTTTTATATAATAAAGCAAATTTCTTCAGGGGGGTGCCCCCACTGAACCCCCCGTTGTGTAATTTATTTTGCATTTGTAATTTTCTATTGATTGAGTTAATGATTATCCTATATCTTAGATTCATTTTTACACTGCGATTTATAAGGATAAGCAACAATTTGGTCAAGCATTTTACGTTATCCTAATATCCATACAGAAGTATTTACTTGCCTGCTAACCACAAACATCTGTATCTAATGGATAAAGAACTTTTGGAAATGTAAACTGAGACATCTAATTTAGAAATCTAATAATAATTTTGATTATCATTCTGCAATATTTATATCTAAGATCTAATCTAAATATCTAAAAATGTACTCGATAGCATTAACTTACTAAAATCACCCTAAAGTAGGGGGAGTTCTAAACCTTACGGTTAATAATTCATCATCGTGTCCACTTCCAATTGACTAAATAGATAAACGTGATATGGCGCCGTTAAGTATTTTTTGTGATAGCCTTTTAATAGCATCCACATTTAATTTAAAATCGTGATGTTACAAACACCGTTGAAATTTGATGCACACCTGTGTTCAGGTCAAATTACGAAAGGTTAACTAACCTTTTATTTCCCTTAGCCGGGCATTTTGTTTCATTTTTCGTAATAGGGATTATTTTAATAATTTATTTTACACTCTACAAGCTGTTACACGGGACGTTGTTCACGTAGCATTAAAATAGAGATAAATGCATTAAATAAAACATTTCACTCAGCACCAGACATGGCAAGTCCCAGGCTTTTTGCACAACACTATTACCTTACAGAAAATGTTGTTCTTTTAAATCGCGCAAATGTTTCAATTAAATAAAGTAACATTTTTTGTATTAAAATACTGGTATCCAGAACGCCGGAGGCTTGGCAGCCCTGCTCCTCTTAATAGAAACATATATAGTTAACCAACACTTTATCACATTTTATAGGAAACAATACGGAATTTCTTATTTGTATGGCCTTACATATACCTCAGTCATAAAAATGTAAAATTTTGTGCCAATTAATATACGCAATTGCGAAAATGAAATCGCAACCAATGAGAAAAGGAAGGCCAAGTAAAATCGTGTAAATCGAGGAATCTTTCTTCGTAGTGTGGGAAAATACCACTACAAAAATTAATTTAAGTGGTATTTGGTGTGAAATGTTTATATGTATTCATTCCTGTCCTATTTATCTTTTTTATTATTTGTAATTTGCTGCATTTTCCCTTTGCACGTGAAAATCTTACAAATTAAAATGAACTCTTTGGGAGAAATTGTTATTCCCTTTTTTTTTTTTTTTTTTGGCAACAATAAAGTTTATAAAGTTTAATAGAATAATGTCAGTTTATTCTGTATGAAAATAACGAACTTTTTCCTTTATAATCAAAATAGTTGAATACATAAATAAAGATATTATTCTATATAGTATATAAATACTATTTTCATTTCTGCGTTTAAATCAATCTATATGCAAATATCTATACAAAGGCATTCATTAATTCATTCCTTTTAACTTTGATTTGACTTTAAAAACCATACATACTTTCACATTTATGATATTTTTAGATGAGATATAGTTGCTACGCAACGGTTAAAAGAAAAAAAATGAAATATAAGTAAATTCATAAAATAAAATGTTTTATATTATTCGAACACATGTATAAAATTCCATCATAAGTTATACACCTAATTTAAAAGCTCTGACAAATGTTTTGACAAAATTGCAAACTAATAGGAATAATTTACTACTCTTATTTAAAAATTTCAGAATCAAAAATTTACCATTTAAATCCAGTTTTTATATGAGCCATTTCTTTCAACAAATGAAAATTTGAAAATCGTCTGACTTGCCATTGAAAAGCATTACAGAGCAAAATAAAATGTTCTATATTTCCCGAACGAATGAACCAAATTTAACCAAAAACCATACAGCTAAGTCCGAGTACCTCATCAACATGCCACATTAATTTCAAGCCGATCGGATGCTTTTTGCGGCAGTTATCGCGGAACAGACGGACAGACAGACAGACAGACAAACGGAAATCAAAACTTTTCGTGTCTCCACAGTAAGCCTTCACTGACGTTTCGGCAATTACATGGTATACAGGAGTTTCCGTGTTAAAGTAGTTTCATCATGTAAAATGCTATAGTTATAGCTCGGATGAATGAAATAGCGCTGCAGTTCGCAGCCAAGTCCAACTAATAAGAGTGAATTATGTCAGCCAGGTATCGGTCCGGATAGCCTAACAGGTAAGGCATTGGCACGGCACGCCAAGTATCCAGGTTCGATCCCTGGTCTGGACATTTTTCGCTCTGTTGGAATAAACTTCAACTGTGCTACTCCAGCTTTGAATATGATATAATCCAGTTGAAAAAATATTCGTTCCCTTCATTATGACCTAATTACATGGTATACAGGAGTTTCCGTGTTAAAGTAGTTTCATCATGTAAAATGCTATAGTTATAGCTCGGATGAATGAAATAGCGCTGCAGTTCGCAGCCAAGTCCAACTAATAAGAGTGAATTATGTCAGCCAGGTATCGGTCCGGATAGCCTAACAGGTAAGGCATTGGCACGGCACGCCAAGTATCCAGGTTCGATCCCTGGTCTGGACATTTTTCGCTCTGTTGGAATAAACTTCAACTGTGCTACTCCAGCTTTGAATATGATATAATCCAGTTGAAAAAATATTCGTTCCCTTCATTATGACCTAATTACATGGTATACAGGAGTTTCCGTGTTAAAGTAGTTTCATCATGTAAAATGCTATAGTTATAGCTCGGATGAATGAAATAGCGCTGCAGTTCGCAGCCAAGTCCAACTAATAAGAGTGAATTATGTCAGCCAGGTATCGGTCCGGATAGCCTAACAGGTAAGGCATTGGCACGGCACGCCAAGTATCCAGGTTCGATCCCTGGTCTGTACATTTTTCGCTCTGTTGGAATAAACTTCAACTGTGCTACTCCAGCTTTGAATATGAAGTAGAATCTTTTTTATTTTTTTAATTCTTTTATTCTATCAAACATGGCAATGTAGAAAATTATCTCCATTTTCACATATACATACAAACATTAAAAAAAAAAGAAAGAAAATAGAAAACATTACGTTTTCCAGATTTATAATAATTTTATTTGAATTCCTTTACATTTTACATCATTTTAAAATGCTACATTAATATCGTACTGAAATTTGAGTAGTTGTAACAAGGCAATGAAAGGTAAAAAGGAAAAGAAAAGAAATGAATATTGTAAAATAAAAAAGCACGTGATCTTAAAAGCAATCTTTCATAGGATTTGGTAAATATTATGATACTAATTCGCATCGACAGAAAAGAGATGTAAATAATTTTTAAATACTTTTACTGTTTAATTATTTGTAATACTTGTATATTTTCCCGGAAACTGCTAGTAATATGTTACAATATAATTTTATAATTATTGTATAAAAGTATTTACATTTTACTCAGTTTTCATAAATGTTAAAATTATTTAACCGAATCATAAATAATTTATAAAAAAAATGGACAGTTGGATTCTAAATAGAAATTAATAAAAGAAATATGTTCATCTCTCCCTTTGTGTGTGCGAGTCTGTTAGCTATAAGAAGGGAAATATATAGTACAATAGAAGTCCACAAATTTGGTTTCGGATACATGAAGACAGGTTCAAATGCAAATGAGGCTCATGTTTTGGATTTTTTATTACACTTTTTGTTATTTTATGTTGAACTAACGATTCGAGTATTTCCGCGATCTTCCAAGCTCACTGATGTTTTTGACCTACTCATAAAATAAATCCAATTGAATCTTTTTCTCAATATAATAAATTTTGTACTCTTTCCAATAAAGTTTATTTGGGATTTAGACTGCGATTTTTTAAGTTTCCATCTGGTCGAAAATACGAAGTTTGTTTTTGTATCGACCAATTTATGTTTGATACTTTATCTATCCAATCTTACACTCATGTAAAAAGAGATTTTCAGGAATCCATTAAATATATGTGAAATTACTGCTACACTCCTGTATATCTACGTAAAAGTAGTATACGAATCCATGCTATAAACTTTACCAACTCCCCGTCATTCATGGGAATAAGAAGAGTGCAGTCGTGGTGGTAAGTAGAAGGCAGAACTCAAGAAACATTGGGAAGAATTTTCCGTTCAAATAAATAACGGAGGCATCATAGTCTTAACGACATTTATTGGCAACCACATCGTATAACAATTCCAGTAGACAAGCAATCGGCTGTCGAATATTAGCTGTACCATTTTATATTAATCTCTATGATGTTAAAAGGCATTAGAATCTCACAAATTAAAAATCATACCACCAAGTGACTGGTTGTTAGTAAACAAACGAAAAACGTATAAAATCTGGTCTCCCAACCAATGTAACTGTATAAATGCTTAAAAAAAAGGACACGAACGTTACATTACATAGCAATGGACCAACTCCGTGGAAAGAGGGGAGGAACTGGACGGCAGCGATGTGATTAGTTCCAGGGCGGGGCAGGGAAACGCGTGACGTGTTGGTAGAACTTATTACTATTGGCGGTAGCTTTATAACGTAATCAGGATGCTGGCGGAAAACGTGCAAGGCATTATGGGATATGGAACAAATAGAACAATTGATTTTTTAAAAAACATTCGAAAGGAAAAACGATTTAGTCTCAGAATAAAATGAAAGAAATAAAGTAATTTAATGAGTTTTATAAGCCCAGTGGTGCAGTGGTCAGAGCACTTGACTGCCGCACCGCAGGTCGAGAGTTCGACTCCCGACTGGGCAAGGTTTACTCAACCTTTCATCCCTTTGGGGTTGATAAAATAAGTACCAAGCTTGCTTCTCAACTAAACACCAAGGGTCTCGCGTTAAGCTGACCACCTGGCCGGGACACATGCTGCATAGTACCTCGGAGCCCAGGGTCAAGAAAACAGAGATGGGACCTGTCGGCCCAGATCCTTCATGGATTGTATAGCCACAGAGTTTAGTTTTAGTTTAATGAGTTTTATAAGAAATATAGTTACGGATTAAGGTTTTTAGAATAATAAATAAAAGAACAGCTGGTTTAAAGACATGGAATAAAAAGACAAAAGATATTTAAGATAATATTAAAGATAGGTAAAAAGATAGATATTATAAGAATTTGAAATAGTTTAACTAAAATAAAAGGGAGAAATTTTTTTATTATTATGTATATATATATATATATATATATATATATAGATAGATAGATAGATAGATTTTTTTAGTTAATTATTAAAGAAAGTAAACCGATTGGTTTTTTCTCTGAAATGCGCGAGCGGAAAATATAGCAGGGTTGCTTTCCTAAGTGACCTCTTTATCTCAAAAAAACATTGCTATGTAGACGCACGTCAATATAATGAAGACGGTGACTTTATGTAATTATTGTTCGTTGCTTGGAAGTAGGTAAGATTTGTTTAGAAAATATGACTTCCGTCGAGAGATGAGATATATTTAAAGTAGTCCTGGGAAAGGGTAAGATTACTTTAGGCAGTGTTGAATCCAAGGAGCGGACCGGGCCTACATAACCCCCCCCCCTCCCCGGATCTGCAGAAATCCCTATTAGAGAACTATGTCTGAATTCAATCCTTATTTTAATTATATTTAACGTTATTCCCGTGGCCGGGCAACTCCGGTTAAGTCAGCTAGAAATGAATTATCCAAGAAAGGAATAATATCTACTTATAATAAAATCCGAGTGCAGGAAACCACGTCGGTGCGAACCACTCTAGTCTGCGAATCGACCGTAGCTAAACGCCATGTTAGGCTTAATGAAAAACATGTGCTAACATATGACAGCTAAATGATAATTTCTTCTACATGAAATCATGTCTGTTCAGCATATTTTCACATAAAACATGTGTATCATATCCATTTATAATGTATTAAGTTCTAAATTAAAATTAAGCTATTATAAACATAGAAATCAGATCTAAACAAACGATACTGTTGTCATTCAGAGTCAAATTCCAGCAAATCTCCAAACAAATGAATGACTCTTTGAAAGCTTCATTAAAAAATACAGGTTAACGTCAATGCTGCTCTTAAAATATTTGTAAAAGTATATTAAAACCTTTAAATATTTTAACTTTGTTTAAAACCTTCAAAAACTATCCAATTAAGTTCTAAATTTAAAGGCCAAATGAACAACAACAACAAGTTCTAAATAAAAAACAACGGATAACTATCGCCATCTTGTGGAGAAAAGATGTAACTTTCACTTCAGGAAAGTGCGGTGCAAGCATATTGCATTATATGTATTATTAATTTGTTCAGAATGATTACTCTTTTGCGCAATTTCAGATTTTCTGTGACATTTGTGTTCTGTCTTATATGACAAAGTAAAAATTATCCGAATTTGAATATCTAAAATTTTCAAATGCATTTACAATAAAAAATTATTTCAATGGCACTTTAGCGTTAGTTAAAGGTAAATAATAGAGACAATTTTTTCTGCACCGATGGCTGCGAGCAGCGCCTCTGTAGGTCGTTTTAATTCCCAATAAATCAGGAGCTAATGTTTCTTGCTAATTCTTTTGGCGTCATCTATCACCAATTAATATAAAGAAAGAAACTTTCTGTTGGAATCGTACATTTTTTAATGCATTTTATTAGATTTGAAGACTTGCAAATAAAATTAATATTTCTTATCGATAGAACATATTTTAATTATCTTGCAGATAAAATCAGGAATTTTAACATAGTTTCTCTTTACCGTTTTTCGATGAAAATATGTAAATCTATCCCAAAGAAAATCGAAGTTATAAATAAATTTTTAAATAAATCATTAATAATATTGCTTGCATAAATTTTACTTTATATTCCACGTAATTTTTTTTACCTAACCATGAAATATTAAAATAATTAATAATAATTTGGTCTTTGGATATCCTTTTCCTCAAGTAGAAAATAAAAATAATAGATGCCCTTATTTACAAAAATAATAAAATAACTATTACATTTTAAACTGAAATCTAAGTAAAGAATAAAATTTCTAAAATAATTTCTTTGGATTAAATCGAAACACTACTTAGCTTATTTACTAATAGTTATTGAAATGCGTAGTTGAATAAAAGTGCCAGAATTAATGTACAAAACATCTATAATAAAAATAAATTTATTCTATATTATAAGAAATTTTAAAAGATTAATATGTTGACTTTAATTTAACTTTTACTTACTTTTACTTTATATTTTACTGGTTCATAATTTTTAGTTTATCCATAAATAATAAAATTACTGCTGAACAAATTTTTAAAGTTAACTACTGATAAATAATTTCGATTTTTGAAATTTATTACTAACGTAAACAAACAAAAAATAATAATAACCGTCGATATTTTAACACAACATTTTGAGAGAAAACTTACTTCAAAACAGGAAATTAAACGGAAGTTTTAACCCCATTAAAGTAAGTAACCTTTGAGAGAAAATACATATTAGTTTTTAAAATATATTTTCTTCGGTAACATCGCAGATTCTGTGAAAATTTCTTAAAAATTCGGATTTCTCTGAAAATTTCTTGAAAATTCAGATTTATGTGAAAATTTCTTAAAAATTAAGATTCGTTTGAAAAGTCAAAAATATCTTGAAATAAAAGGACTGTGAACAGTTAAATAACACAAAAACAATATCATCTATGAAAAAGTATTAACTGTCTTCATAAAAGAAAGATTAACTTCTTTATAGGATGAATTTTAACAGAATGCCATTTTCGATTTATCCATAAAATATTAAATTATTAGTACTTGAAAATAACTTTGATTTCAGAAATTTATTCCTTGAATAGAAAAATAAATTAGTAATTACTGTCTTTGCTTCACAATAAAAAAAATTAAAGTGAAGTTTTTACGCCATTAAAATAAATTAACTTTGCGATAAAAGAAATATTACCTTCAAGCATAAGCTTCTTTTATGAACATTTAAGAACTTTCTGAATATTTTGTCGCAGAGAAAATGATTATGAACAGTTAATTCACATGCACAAAAAAATTATCATCTATTATAAAAAGTAATAAATCAGTTTTAGAAATTATTTTTGATTTTTTTTTTTAAGGTCAATTTATTTACATTAATTTTCTTTAGATTATTGTTTATTTAAAAATATTATTAAATTAAAAAATGACAAAGATTTTATGGTATGAAGAATAAAATACCTACGAAATTGATATTTTTAAGTTTTACCAAAGACTCTTCTTTTAAGATGTTATTTGAGGAAGGTATGTGTGGTTACATTAAATGAAGTCTTTAAATATTGGGCTGAGCTGTTCAAATAAAACTAATAAACCTTATCTGTGTTGCGATAAGCCCTGCAATTTTCACGTGCTTGGCAAGGAAGAAGAAAAAAAAGACGCAAAAACATAATATAGAAATGTAGACCACCGGTATAGGTTGGTAGGTATTCGTATATAGTGGGTGGTCGTGGAAGGAAATTTCGTTTAAGCAATAAATGTGTATCAGTGTTAAGCTAGAGAATATAGCATTTCCAAATAAGGGGATTGAAGTTTTGAACACCTGGTGACTCTGTCATCAATGCATTTTTAGTGAGATTAGCAAGTTAGCTATAAAGATGTCCCATGTTAGTAACGCGAATTTCATATTACGTCATAAAAAGGGATTAAGATATTAAGGGATAAATTTCAGACCCACTAGGGGAAAATGCCTTGTTATAAAAATCATATGATAGCGTCTGAAATATCTGGCAACGAATGGAGAATTTGAGAAAGAAATCGCCCTTTGGAAATTTTGATAGGGGACAGATAATTTTTAGGCAAGATTTAAGCAAACAAAAAAAATTAAGGAAGATATGAGAATTGGGAAGTTAGGAGTGGGAGTTTAGATTCGGGAAAAGAAAGATACCTTTCTTTGAGATATTTTAAGAAGGGATAACTTTGTATTCTCCGGGATCATGTAAAAGAAAGCAGGTTTGTTCACGAGCACCCGCATGGTGGAAATAAATAGAATTTTATTGGTGTGGTGGTGCAAAATATGGATTAAACGAAAGGAATAGTAAGATGACGATGCTTCTCAGGATATTAAGAGGTGAGTGGGATTATTCTATCGTTCTTTCGAGCAATCAATAAATTCTAATGAAGCTGTATTTTAGTAAATAAACATCAGTCAGGCATCCTTAGAATCCCAATGAATGTTTAAACTATATTCAATGTATTCTTTAATGTTAATATTTATATATACATAGGGAAATTTACTCCAGGCATTTTGTTAATGCCTTTATCATTTTGATTTATTAATAAATTCTTGTTTCATCTTGAATGCCTCTAGAATTTGTTTATTTTATACATACGACTCTCCAATCTGGGAATCTAAGTAGAAACCTAACTAAAGCATACGAGTTGTAGGACATCTGAAAGAAATATGGTGGATAAATAACTTTTTAATTTGAGTGGACTCTCGTTAATGCGTCTCCGCTTAAGACGTATCCCCGGTTAATGAGAGAAATTTCGTTTTCAACGTTATTTCTTATTTGTAATTAATGTTAAAGACTACGCTTAAAGCGTACTGCTCATCGGAGAATATGTGTACATAAATGTGTTTTACCCTGTTTTATCGTCAAATATTCTCTCATTTATCAGTGGGGATTCAATGTGGTCAAACATAGCTGCGCATGATTCTTAAAAAAAAAAAAAAAAAAGGTAAAAGAGGTCAGTGATGGCTGCTTATTGCCGACAAATGCCAGATTAAAAATGACCGCAAATCAGACGCATTAAAGGGCCTGAAAAAAATAAGACAAAAATACGACAAGTGTCTCCTTTTTTAATCATCCAATTCAATCATTTCAATTTACAATGACTTTATAAAAAAATAACAATTTTATTATAAAACACACAAATTATATTCTTATAAAACACTCACAATGTTTTATTTATTATTAAACACATACAACGTTTAATTTAATATAACACTCACAATCTATATTACCGGGTTACCATACGAAGCAAAATCTCAATAAAATCGCCAATTTGCCAGGCCAGGCAAATTATTCTCATTTTGGCGCCAAAAAATAACATCGGTGCACCAACCACATCCAAACCGATAACATAAGGCGAAATAATACATAAAAATGGGTCCATTTTGCTCAATTTTAAGTACCTATTATCAACAATGAAAACAATGAATAGTCTTTCGGAAATCTATGCTGTTGCTTTTAATTCCATTTATTATTATTTTGAAAATAGTTTTAGAGATTATAGTTTTAGAGATTCATATTAGTACTAATAAATGAACTCCATATCAGAAAATTAATATTTACGTTGGGGAAAAAAGGTTCAGTATCATCCACGCTGAAAATTACGCTACCTACGAGAAAATTAGAGTAATTAAACCTCATTACGCTAAATGAACTCTGGGATAAGAGATATTAGTTTTTGACATAAATGATTTTAAAGACATAAAAGAAAACAGAAAACTGTTTTTTTAATTAACCTTAAATGAAAAATAATTCTGTATATTTCATCCATAAAAGAAACTAGTTTTCAAATGTATTAAAATAAAAGGTAATCTTCTGACTTGTCTGTGATTAAGATGCTTTTATTTAAAAAATACTAACAAATTTGAAGGGATGAAATATATTAGTATGCGGGAAAGAACTTAGAAATTTGGATTTTTTCATGTGAATTGAAAAAAAGTAAGATTTGTTTTCTTAAGCTTTATACAGATTTATCTCTTTCGATTTATTAATTGCTATAGCAACAGCTAATTTTTACAGAAATTGTTTTTTAGTGCCCAATTAATGTTCCTACATTACCAAAATTTAGTGATATTTTTGTAAAAAACTATTTATTTTACTTCACTGGAAAGTTTGTTATGATGCATTCCTTTAAAATGATATAAAAAGGGCTCAGAATGGTTACAAAAGTAGTTATAAAAGTGATTACAACTATGCTCACAACGTTATTGAAGTAGTTACAATATCGCTTACAACAATTATCCAAAAATGGAGCATTAGAGAGTTAGTAAGTGATCACCATGATTATATAATAAAAATATATACGTACAGTACAAAAAATAATAATAATAACTTTCTCAAAAATGACGAGTCATAACACATCTAGATGCTGTTTTCACTTGCTATGTTTAATTGAAAGTCTCGAAGTTCAACAGACTTTTATCCGCTTCATGGCTCTCACAAAAATATACTGATTACTGCATTATACAGAATTTGCTTCTAGAGGTCTGGATGGGCCGAAATTTTTAGCCCCGACTCATAGAAAAAATATTCGGCTCGGCCCGTAAGAAAAACATATCGGCCCGGTAAAAATGTTAAAAGTTTGGCCTAGCCCAGAAAAAAGTTAAAATCTCGGCCCGAGTTAATTTCTACAAAACATTAATTTTTACGTCGATTTAGTTAAAAATTTGTCTCGTACGAGGAGGTCTGACCAAAATTATTTAACTTAGCTTTTTTTTTTTCGTGTTTATAATCTTCATTTTTATAGAAGTGCCGCAGGCTCTGATATTTACTTTTTAATGAATCTCTATTTCTTGTATGTTTTAGTTATCATTAATGTGTCATTAATTCAGTGTCATGTTTAAGTTATCATTAATATTGTTAATCCATATTCCATGTATTGAAGTGTTAAAAATCTAAAAAATGCTACACAGTAAAATCTTCCAAGACAGAATTGCATAGAAAAGAAAAAAATGCGTTATAGACAAGTTCCCTTCTTAGCAAGTGTAAATGCATTATATTATATATTCTTTTCTTACGTATTAGCATATTAATTTTCCATAGATCAACACGTTTTTAAGTTTAAAACAAGATTCCGTCACTGGCAGGTTCTTTTTCACACGTTTTACTATATTTTAATTTAGCTACATTTTAATAAGCGCAGAAATCTACCATTCTGAAAAAGAATAAAGTTTAAAGTTTAATTGTAGAATAATGGCAATTTAAAAATGTATGCATTTTTTGTAAAAAATTTTAGGTCAGGCCTAATATAACTAACTGACCTTTGAACGGACCAGGCCACGCCGAGACAATGATTTTCCTATGGGCTGGATCAAAACTAGGACTGAAAATTTTGGGCCGTGAAGACTAGGAATGAAACCAGTCCCGGCTCTGTACAGAAAAAAAGTTAGGCCCAAACCGGCACGATCCTCCAGGAAAAAAGTAAGGCCCGAGCCCGGCCCGGCCCATAAATAGTAGTCACTAGGCCCGGCCCAGCCCGAGCCTTCAGAAATAAGTATGGCCCGAGTACCGTGGATGAAAATAGGCCCGAGCCCGGCATGAGGGCCGGGCCGGGATCGGACTTCGGGCCACGGGCTGGCCCGTGCAGACCTCTACTTGCTTCTCCTGTCCTTATAACGAGTTTCTACTGTGGAATATATTAGAAAATAAAGGGTTATTAGTAAAAGTTAATTTAATTTAATTTACTTCATTTTTTTGCGCACTCATTTAATTTACCGTTATATAAAAAAAAATTCTTTATTATCCTGTACAAAGTTACAATTGCTAACAGTGCACTACATCTACAGTTACGTTTTCTTTCATTCTCACGGAAGTTTGAAAATTAGTTATGTGAAATCCTAATAATTATTTAATTGAAAATATAAAACAATACATTTTACATTACTACCTTATTAATTACTTTCTGGAGGGAGATAATAAATTAAAACATGCTAGGACACTGTTGCCTAGTTTTCAACTAATGGTTTAACACTGACCAAAAAAAGAAAAGGGGAAAAAGGGAAAAATTATACCAACTTTTGTATTCCAAAGTGGTATACATTAGAAAAAAAAGTAACTGAAATTAATATTTTTTTTACGTCATGTTTAATTAAATAATGCACTTATTCACAATTCCAACATTTATTTTGCTTTTTTAATTTAAAGTATAATTTTTTGTTGAAATTCATGGGGAAAGTTATGTTTGCTAAACAATAGAAATCTTCAATCTAATAAAATTTTTCATTTTGAAAATGCTATAAACTATAAGCTTAAACTGCTGTTTGCGTTTCGGTGAGTTTGTTTTGATTAAATAATCGTAAATTTAATTTTAAGATTTAAACTCGATAAAAAAAAAAAAAAAAAAAAAAAAAAAATCAAACACATATACGTAATTTAATAGAGGTGTACGATAATATAAAATTTGTTGGAATTCATCGTGAAAATTGAAAAAACACACACATACACACACTCTTTCAGGCTTCTTATCAGAAAAATATTGAATTTATTAATGGAATTTTGTTGAATTGTTCTCACGATTTTGAAAAAAAAAAAAAAAAAAAAAGAACTAGGAATGAGATTAAATTATTTTATTTTGTTGAAAAATGAAATATTTCTTTTAGATAATCAAGTCCACGTATTGAATAACCAAACGATTGAATATAAATTAACTTATATAATTAGTGAACTAATAGGTATATATCTATTTCGATAGATTTTAATACACAAATTTTATGTTAACTTTGACATTTTATTAAGATTTATGCGTTATTATTAAATATTGAATCAATTAGAATTTAATGAATAATATTTTGATTCCATGTGTTTTCGAAATATGCACCGGGATTAATATTATTATTACATTTAAAGAGGAGGAGGGGTGTGCCGATGGAACTACAGTAAATTAAGACAAATTTTGGAAGGGGGGAGAAGTTTCAAACAGAAATTATCCTTAGATTAGACACACTCTAAACAAAAATTTCCATTTAAATTAAATTAAACTTATCATGAGGAAGCTTAGAAGAAGAAATAACTCGTTGCCTCATCACAGAATCCTTCTGACTGGTAGGTATTAGAGATGAGAACACGACCCCGAAACGGGCTCGTGGTCAAAGAGAAAATTTTATTTTATTAAAAGAAGAAATATTCTTATTCTGAAATTTTTCCACAGTGAGTGTTAGTAACATAAATGGGTGATTTTCAAAAAGTGTCGTGTTTTACTGTCCTTTCACATTTGCACAGAAAAATAGTTAAATATCATTATTTTAATTATTGCATTTTAAATATCATGTTTTTAATTATAATTTACAAAATTATTATTATTTATAAAAAAAAAATTTCAATTAAGAAATATATTCTTTTGTAGTCAAAATGTCATTACCATAGGTTGTCCCAACAAGCAAATTTATCAGGTAAAGATTTGACTAAGTTCTATTTAAAACAGATGGTTATAATTTTTTAAATGCATTTTTATTTATTAAGATGCTACTAATGAAAAAAATATATATTTTCAAGTTAAATTTATCTATATTTCTTAATAATTTTTTTAAACCGTGTCCTAAGAAAAAGTCTCATTACCATGCTTCTGACAGAAAGTTCATCTTGGAATTTTTTAGAAGGCAGCAAATGCCTTTTTATCAAGGCAAAAATAATCCTTAAAAGTCAAATTGTTATCAAGTTTAGGTGAACAGAGTAAATAGTTTTATAGTTTCAATAAAACAAGCAAACACTTTGAATGTTTTGGTGAGTTTTTTTTTTTTTTTTTTGACGTCATTAACGTACTAATCACTTCTAATTGATAATTAAATGAACTTTTATTTCTTAATCTGCTTTTATTATATAAGAAATAGAAAATCATTGTATGGGCTACACTGTAAAAAAATAATGCCAGTTTTCCGGTAGGAATCGGAAAAAAAGTTGCCCTTATCGTACCGGAATAATTTCCAACCCAGCTCAGAATAAAATCCGTAAAATCGGAATAAAATCCATAAAATACCATTTTACTGACTATTACCTTATTTTTACGGATTTTATTCCTAGCTGGGTCGGAAATTATTCCGGTACGATAGCGGCAACTATTTTTCCGATTCCTACCGAAAAACTGTCAGTATTTTTTTTTTTTTACAGTGTAGAAGATATAATGACTGCCATTTATTCCTGGGAAAATTAAAAATATTTTGCTTAATTTGACATTACCGTGCTCACTTATGTCATTACCACGTTCATTAAAATTTAAAAATTAGTTTACAAATGTTAAATTAGTAATTTTTGTCTCTGCTGATGCTTGTATATTAATGTTTATGAGGTAAGGTAATGATTTACAAAAAAATAAAACTTTCTGATTATTTCTAAAAATTAGATTTTGCTATTCGAAAACATGGACAGATTTTGAAAATGACCTAAATAAGCAATGGATATCTCTTGTCTGTCCTAATTTTCTGATTCAAGATTTTTCCCCAAAATTACTAAAAAACAGATCTCATGTTTTTCTGCGGTAGTTGTACAATAATATTTCCAAAGAATAAGAATTATGACTTTTGAAGATTTCTGTCAGTGGGTGGATGTAAATAAAAAGTTGGCTATTTTAAATAGGTTTTCAGGGACCTGAAAATCCGAAACGTTGTCATAAGGGAATATTTAGGATTAATACTTAATTTTATGTAGGACCAGGTTTTTAAATGAGAATATTAATTTTGAAATGATTTAAAAATGTTATTAACAATTTTATACTGCGCACTTTCGATACCCGGCTCAGGCTCTGTAGGTACAAAATGTGACGGGCTCGGATTTCTTTGGGTTAAGCTAAAAAAAAAAAAAAAAAAAAAAAAAAAAACATTTCTAATGGGCAATGCGGCTTGGCAACTGTTGAAACGAACAAAAAATAATTTATATATTATACTCTGAATGTGGAAATCAGCTAACCATTCCTTTTCACAGAAAATATTATGATATTACTATCATCCTTATTATTTTAAAGTGAAAATTTTAAATAATACAAATAATTTTCTCATTAGATACATTTGTTAAAAAAATAATAATAAATAGAAGAATTATAAAGACATAGTGATCACACAGATAAGTAAATGTATCATGTAGCTTTATATCCTATTTTAAGTTGAAAGTTAAAGCCCTTCGATTATTTGTTGCCCCCTCTTTATATATCATAAAATAAAATTATTAAAAATAAAAGGATTTCCACGACAAAAAGCATAATGTCAAGAATAAATATTGAAAATTTTAAGAAAATCCTAAAACGTTTAAACTTTTTTAATTTTAAATAATTTTACAATTATTTATTATTATAATCACACGAATATTGTTACTAACTTTAGGGATGTACCTTTCGATAAACCCACTAGTTTAAGAACTAGTTGGATGTGCCAACCCCAAAACATTCTTCTTTTTCATATATTTTTATATTTCAAAGGTTGTTACAAATGTCAATATTTCATTTATTAGTTTAATGCTATATAAACTTTAACACTCATCTTAAATTTCTGCTTCAGTCATTTAATCGGAGTAAAAGCAAGTTAATATCCATCGTGATATTTATTAAAATTAATAGCTTTCCGTTATTCTCTTGTATATCAGCTGTTCGCGAATAGCCAGCTTATCAGGATGGGAAGTACCTGTCACTTCACAAGCCGCCGGTGTATAATAGAACTACGAAAAACCAAGAAAATTACCCCAAAATCGCTATTATTGTGCCCCCTTTCGGCGGAATATTTCCTAATTTAGGGAGGACCTAAAAAATTGGTTCAATTCTATGCATAAATTCATGCATTTTCCGATGGTGCAATATTCAAAATGGCACATAAATCGCTATTACAGCGTTGCCTTTCGGCGGAATTTTTCCAAATGCAGGGAGGACCTTCTTGCATTGGCGAAAAACATACAAAAAAAAGTTGGTTCAATTCTATGCATAACTTCATACACTTTTTGATAGTACAATATTCAAAATTGCACAAAAATTGCTATTACAGCGCCCCCTTCAGGCGGAATTTTTCCAAATTCATGGAGGACGTTCTTGCTATGGCCAAAAATATACACAACAAATTTGTTTCTATTCTATGTATAACTTCATACACTTTTCGATGGTACAATATTAAAAATAGCACAAAAATCGTGTTTACAGCGCCCCCCTTCTGCGGAATTTTTCCAAATGCAGGGAGGGCGTTCTTGCCTTGGCCAAAAACATACATAAAAAATTTGGTTCAATTCTATGCATAACTTCATACACTTTTCGATGGTACAATATTCAAAATCGCACAAAAATCGCTATTACAGCGCCCCCTTCAGGTGGAATTTTTCCAAATTCAGGAAGAACCTTTTTGCCATGCCTAAAAACATACAAAAAATATTGGTTCAGTTCTATGTATAACGTCATATACTTTTTGATGGTACATTGGCGACAGACACACGGACAGACAGACATTTTCTATAAACATGTTTTTTGGGGGATTTCTGACCCCTAAAACATGCAAATCTGTCGAAAACCGGAAGTCGAAAAAAATTTTGATTACAATACTTTCTTTTATTAAAGATAGAAGAAAGTAAAAAAGAAAATGAAATGTCCTTATGTGTGAGAAAACTAAGTAAAAACGCAAGTTTCTTCTACATTTTAAAAACTTTTTGTATTATTCTATTACAAAATCTGTCCCTAATTCAAATGAAAATATCTTTCCAGTTATAAATATGTATATATATTTCATTTCTTTTCATATCTGTTGAAGTGTAATCAGTTTTAAGGTAGCAAAATGTTTAAAAAAACAAAAAACCTCAAAGTGAAAAAAAAAAAAATTAAAGTTTGGAATTCTGATACATTTGAGGTGAAATGGACTTTTTCTCATATTTATAATCATCGTATCTTTACTTAATTTCGTCAAAATAAACTAGGTATGTCTAAATATATTTTAAGCAACGAAGTAAATATTTGACATTTTCGTCAATTTTCGTCAGTGAAGGGTGTATTTATTTTAATAGTTTTCCTGCAATGCACATCCGTTAAAATAAAAAAAAAAAAAAAAAAAAAAAAAAAAACAGTTTAGTGAAAAGTACATTTAAAAGTTTTGGTAGAGTATTGATGCTTTAGTTCATGACACGAAAAAAAGATTTTTTTTTTTTGTTGTTGTTTATCCAACTTTTTTTCATAACATTATGAATTTATTATATTCCACAAATGCCTCTTAGAAATATAAACTATAATCCAGCTGGATAATACATAAAATTCTTAAAAAACACTTTCAGAAATTTACCTCCCCTAGCGCCAAAAATTACGAATTCTTTTGTTCAGCCCTGGTAATGTATAGAATTTATACACGCTACATAATATACTAAAATTTATTTACGCTTAAAAACGCATACTACCACTGAAAACACACATTCAGCAATTATTGGTCTTAGAGAGTAATTTTAGCAAATTATTTCGTGTGTCCCTACAGACAAATATTATGCACTCCATATTCGATAGAAAGTATGTTGCAGGGCACCAGAGGCGTGCCGATGGGGGGGGGGGGGGTTATGTGGTGAGCCTCCCCCTCCAATATATGCGAAATTGGGAAAATTAAGCTTAGAATTGGGAAAATTAAGCTTAGAATTGGGAAATTCTAGAATTTTGAAATACTTTTTCCTTTTTTTTTTTTGTAATAGTAAAAAAATATTAAATTTTTATCGTTTTGCTAAGTGCATTTCTGAGCTCTTTAGCAGTTAATGAGTCAAGTTATCAAAAGAAAGACAAAATGTAGCCAGACGCAATTTTCGTCATTGTGTTTCTTAGTGCTATGAAAACATCATACATCTACCAGACATGAATTTCAATACTATTGCGTACAATAACAGTGTCTTTAATATCTATTCCCTTCTTTCTTCCTAATCTTTGTTCCTTTCTCATTATAACATAACGGTATTTTCATACGAAGTGCGATAGAAGACAAACAATTTACAAACCTTAAACTAATGCCAGTTTTCCCGAAATATATGTAATTTTTCTAGGTTTAAATCTTGCATTTACTGTATTGCTTGAAATTGCTTCCTGAACTAGTCATTTAGCAATTGGGTATCTTATTATTTTCATGTTCAGTGATTCCAAGATAGAAAAAGTCCTTCCGGCCAGTGCCGGGAGGAAGAGGTAGCTTTCATATTCCTTATTTTAAAAAAGCCAACTTATATCATTCAAACACACGAAGCTCAATTTAGTGGAAACCGAATATAGGAGATTCAATACTAATTTTTATCAATATAATGATTGATAATTTCGCGAAATTAGTCAGCTTTATCCAAGCTGCTTTTCTTTAAAGTAACTTATATTTGGCTGCCAAATTCGGCGATTTGTTAAAGTGCCTCCCATTTTAAGACAACATGGTGGATGAGGCTAACCAGTGAACTTGGTCGAGACCTTAGTAATTGCTGTGCACATGCTCACTCACATCGGAATCGGTTGATATATACGAGTGCTGTCGCATGCAAAAAATCAGATTTTTCAAAATGTCACCCACAATAGAAATTAAAACTGCTATATCTGAGCCATTTTTTAAGGTAAAGACAAACAAAAATGCTCCTGAATCCTTATATCAAGGTCAAATACTTAAGAAAGAAGCCTTTTTCAATTTCTAATTTTTTTGCACCTCACTTTAAATATATATTTTTTTTCTTAATTTAATGGCCGCCATTTTGAAACAAGATGGCTGATGAATCTGGCCAGCGAACTTAGTCGAGGTATTGATGTATACTATCCACATGCCTTCTTACATCGAAATAGGCGAATACGTGTGTTATCGCGTGACAAATACAAGATCGTTTCAAAATGTTAGCCATGCTAGAAATTCAAAGTGCTATAATTCAAACATTTTTTAAGATATAAACAAAAGAAAAAATTTTCAGAAACAAAAACTGCTCCGGAATCTTTGTATCAAGGCCAAACACATAAAAAAAAATCTTTTTCATTTTCCAATTTTTTAATACCTCATTTTAAATTTTAAATTTAATTTATTTTTAAATGTCAACCCTTTTGAAACAAGATGGCGAATGAAGCTGGCCAACGAACTCGGTCGAGACATTGGTATGTACTATGTACAGACCAAGTTACATCGAAATCGGTTCATAAATACGCCTGTTATCGCATGACAAAAATCAAGTCGTTTTAAAATGTCAGCCACAATAGAACTTCAAAATGCTATTACTCAGCCATTTTTTTAGATATAGACGAAACAAAAACTGTTCCGGAATCTTTGTATTAAGGTCAAACACATACGAAAAAAATCTTATTCATTTTTCAATTTTTTGGTATCTCATTTTAATTTTTTAAATTTTTAAATTTTTTTAAATGGCCACCATTTTGAAACAAGATGAAGCTGGCCAACGAACTCGGTCGAGATATTTATATGTACTATGTACACACCAAGGTACATCCAAGTCGGTTCATAAATACGAGTTTTATCGCGTGACAAAATTCAGGACGTTTCAAAATGTCAGCCACGCTAGAAATTCAAAATACTGCAACTCAGCCATTTTTTAAGCTATAGACGAAACAAAAACTGCTCCGAAATCTTTGTATAAAGGTCAAATACATAAGAAAAAAATATTTTTCCATATTCAATTTTTTGGTACCACATTTCAAATTTTAAATTTTTTAAAAAATTTTAAATGGCCGCCATTTTGAAACAAAATGGCGGATGAAGCTGGCCAACGAACTCGGCCGAGACATTGGTATGTACTATGGACACACCGAATTACATCGAAATCGGTTCATAATTACGAGAGTTAGAGTGTGACATAGGTCAGATATATATATATATATAGGAATTTTGAACGGAGGGTAGTTTCGGGGTCTGGGGGTCATGATCGATGAAAATATACCAAAATATTTTGAAATCGCTTTCCTCAGAACGGCTGCAATAGGTAGCTTTTTGTAATGAAATCTACCTAAAATAGAAATTAATCTAGTTTTGATTTTAATTATTATATGAAAGAAGTGTATTTAAACTTTCTTTAAACGTTTGTTTAATGAAAGTTTAAATATGCATCAATAATTATAATTTTTATGTTTTTAGATTCAGTATATTTCTTTGGAAAGGATTTTATACGTGTAAGTATCATTATCATAAACACACATTGCACAGGTGGAAAACAAAGCAATTTGTTTCAAGTTGGGAAATTTTTGAATTATAAATTGGGAAATTTTTAATTGCCCCCACCCCCGAAAACATATTTGTAGCTACGCCCGTGAGTACACCTCAGTAATGCGTATCCAATTTTTAAATTTTTTAAACAGAGTAACATCAGTAAAATACTATGCTAACAATTTTGCTTATGGATCATATAGTCAATTTCAATAACACATGCCAAATTCGCGTCAATCCAAATATACTTATGAGGGTTAGAGCGTGGAAAGGCAAACAAACAAAATTAATAAATATTTTTAAATAAATATAAATCATAAATATTTTAACAATGTTAGAAGGTGTTAAGAAAGCAAAATTTGAACTATTCATTTCTCTCTTCTAGATATCCAACTATTCATGTAAAGAGGTCCTGCAATCTAGTGGCGAATATTTACAATAATTTTTCGTAGTTTTATTTTTCCATGTAATTCATATAAAACTAGTAAATCTGCAGATCAAGAGCCTCAACGTCATCTCTTCAACTCATTGTTTTTATCAAACTTTGCGTAATATTAATCTTTCTACAAAAACAAAATTTAAACTATTTAAATTACACAAACATTTATAAAAGGAAAAAAATATTTCGATGGTTTCAGACATTAAAAGCGTTAAATTAAACACGTTGTTATGTAAGGATATTCTGAAATTCTCACGAGCTACTTATTCTAGTAATTTTTATATAATAAAGCAAATTTCTTCAGGGGGGCTCTGCCCCCCTGAACCCCCGTTGTGTAATTTATTTTGCATTTGTAATTTTCTACTGATTGAGTTAATGATTACCCTATATCTTAGATTTCTTTTTACACTGCGATTTATAAGGATAAGCAATAATTCGGTCAAGCATTTTACGTTATCCTAATATCCATACAGCAGTATTTACTTGATGCTAACCACAAATACCTGTATCTAATGGATAAAGAACTTTTGGAAATGTAAACTGAAACATCTAATTTAGAAATCTAATACCTTTATAAATTTTGTTTATAAAAAAATAATTTTGATTACCATTCTGAAATATTTATATCTAAGATCTAATCTAAATATCAAAAAATGTACTCGATAGCATTAACTTACTAAAATCACCCTAAAGTAGGGGGGCTTCTAAACCTAACAGTTAATAATTCATCATCGTTAAATAGATAAACATGATTTGGCGCCTTTAAGTATTTTTTGTGATTTTCTTTTAATAGTATCTACATTTAATTTAAAATCGTGATGTTACAAATACCGTTGAAATTTGACGAAAACCTATGTTCAGGTCAAATTACGAAAGTTTAACTAACATTTCATTTCCCTTAGCCGGACTTTCTGTTTCATTTTTCGTAATAAGGATTATTTTAATAATTTAATTTATTTTACACTCTACAAGCTGTTACACGGACGTTGTTCACGTAGCATTAAAATAGAGATAAATGCATTAAGTAAAACATTTCACTCCCCACCAGACATACCAAGTCTCAAGCTTTTTGCACATCACTATTATCTTAGAGAAAATGTTCTTTTAAATCGCGCAAATGTTTCAATTAAATAAAGTAACATTTTCTGTATTAAAATACTGGTATCCAGAACGCCGGAGGCTTGGCAGCTCTGCTCCTCTTAATAAAAACATATATGATTAACCAACACTTTATCACATTTTATAGGAGACAATACGGAATTTCTTATTTGTATGGCCCTACATATATCTCAGTCATAAAAATGTAAAATTTTGTGCCAATTAATGCACGCAATTGCGAAAATGAAATCGCAAAGAATGAGAAAAGGAAGGCCAAGTAAAATCGTGTAAATCGAGGAATCTTTCTTCGTAGTGCTGGGAAAATACTGCTACAAAAACTTTTTTAGGTGGTATTTGGTGTGAAATGTTTATATGTATTCATTCCTGTCCTATATATCCTTTTTTTTATTTTTTATTTGCTTATTCCATTTTTCTTTTGCACGTGAAAATCTTACAAATTAAAATTAACTCTTTGGGAGAAATTGTTATTCATTTTTTTTTTTTTTTTTGGCAACAATAAAGTTTATAAAATTTAACAGAATAATGTCAGTTTATTCTGTATGAAAATAACGAACTTTTTCATTTATAATCAAATAGTTGAATAAATAAATGAAAATATTATTCTATATAGTATATAAATACTATTTTCATTTCTGCGTTTAAATAAATCTATATGCAAATATCTATACAAAGGCATTCATTAATTCATTCCTTTTGCTTTGATTTGACTTCAAAAAACCATACATACTTTCACATTTATGATATTTTTAGATGAGATGCTGTTGCTACGCAACGGTTAAAAGAAAAAATGAAATATAAGTAAATTCATAAAATAAAATGTTTTATATTATTCGAACAGATGTATAAAATTCTATCATAAGTTATACACCTAATTTAAAAGCTCTGACAAATGTTTTGACAAAATTGCAAACTAATAAGAATAATTTAATACTCTTATTTAAAAATTTCAGCATCCAAAATTTACCATTTAAATCTATTATTCATATGAGCGATTTCTTTCAACAAATGAAAATTTGAAAATCGTCTGGCTTCCCATAGAAAAGCATTATATCACAAAATAAAATGTTCTGTATATTCCGAACGAATGAACCAAATTTAACCCAAAACTATACAGCTAAATCCGGGGAGCTCATCAACATGCCCAGGGAATTTCAAGCCGATCGGATGCTTTTTGCGGCAGTTATCGCGGAACAGACAGACAGACTAACAGACAGACAGACTAACGGAAACCAAAACTTTTCGTGTCTCCACAGTAAGCCTTCACTGACGTTTCGGCAATTACAACAGACCGAAATATAACGGTATACTAGTAAATCTGCAGATCGGGAGCCTCAACGTCAGCTCTACAATTCATTGTGTTTAGCACCCTTTGTGTAATATTAATCTTTCTACAAAAAACGAAATTTAAAGTTTTGAAATTACATAAACATTTATAAAACGAAAAAATATTTCGAAGGTTTCTGTCATTAGAAGCGTTAAACTAGTAAATCTGCAGATCAAGAGCCTCAACGTCATCTCTGCAACTTATTGTTTTTAGCAAATTTTGCTTAATATTAATCTTTCTACAAAAACAAAATTTAAACTTTTAAATTACACAAACATATATAGAAGGAGAAAAAAATATTTCGATGGTTTCAGACATTAGAAGCGTTAAATTAAACACGTTGTTATGTAATGATATTCTGAAATTCTCACGAGCTACTTATTCTAGTAATTTTTATATAATAAAGCAAATTTCTTCAGGGGGGTGCCCCCACTGAACCCCCCGTTGTGTAATTTATTTTGCATTTGTAATTTTCTATTGATTGAGTTAATGATTATCCTATATCTTAGATTCATTTTTACACTGCGATTTATAAGGATAAGCAACAATTTGGTCAAGCATTTTACGTTATCCTAATATCCATACAGAAGTATTTACTTGCCTGCTAACCACAAACATCTGTATCTAATGGATAAAGAACTTTTGGAAATGTAAACTGAGACATCTAATTTAGAAATCTAATAATAATTTTGATTATCATTCTGCAATATTTATATCTAAGATCTAATCTAAATATCTAAAAATGTACTCGATAGCATTAACTTACTAAAATCACCCTAAAGTAGGGGGAGTTCTAAACCTTACGGTTAATAATTCATCATCGTGTCCACTTCCAATTGACTAAATAGATAAACGTGATATGGCGCCGTTAAGTATTTTTTGTGATAGCCTTTTAATAGCATCCACATTTAATTTAAAATCGTGATGTTACAAACACCGTTGAAATTTGATGCACACCTGTGTTCAGGTCAAATTACGAAAGGTTAACTAACCTTTTATTTCCCTTAGCCGGGCATTTTGTTTCATTTTTCGTAATAGGGATTATTTTAATAATTTATTTTACACTCTACAAGCTGTTACACGGGACGTTGTTCACGTAGCATTAAAATAGAGATAAATGCATTAAATAAAACATTTCATTCAGCACCAGACATGGCAAGTCCCAGGCTTTTTGCACAACACTATTACCTTACAGAAAATGTTGTTCTTTTAAATCGCGCAAATGTTTCAATTAAATAAAGTAACATTTTTTGTATTAAAATACTGGTATCCAGAACGCCGGAGGCTTGGCAGCCCTGCTCCTTTTAATAGAAACATATATAGTTAACCAACACTTTATCACATTTTATAGGAAACAATACGGAATTTCTTATTTGTATGGCCTTACATATACCTCAGTCATAAAAATGTAAAATTTTGTGCCAATTAATATACGCAATTGCGAAAATGAAATCGCAACCAATGAGAAAAGGAAGGCCAAGTAAAATCGTGTAAATCGAGGAATCTTTCTTCGTAGTGTGGGAAAATACCACTACAAAAATTAATTTAAGTGGTATTTGGTGTGAAATGTTTATATTTATTCATTCCTGTCCTATTTATCTTTTTTATTATTTGTAATTTGCTGCATTTTCCCTTTGCACGTGAAAATCTTACAAATTAAAATGAACTCTTTGGGAGAAATTGTTATTCCCTTTTTTTTTTTTTTTTTTTGGCAACAATAAAGTTTATAAAGTTTAATAGAATAATGTCAGTTTATTCTGTATGAAAATAACGAACTTTTTCCTTTATAATCAAAATAGTTGAATACATAAATAAAGATATTATTCTATATAGTATATAAATACTATTTTCATTTCTGCGTTTAAATCAATCTATATGCAAATATCTATACAAAGGCATTCATTAATTCATTCCTTTTAACTTTGATTTGACTTTAAAAACCATACATACTTTCACATTTATGATATTTTTAGATGAGATATAGTTGCTACGCAACGGTTAAAAGAAAAAAAAATGAAATATAAGTAAATTCATAAAATAAAATGTTTTATATTATTCGAACACATGTATAAAATTCCATCATAAGTTATACACCTAATTTAAAAGCTCTGACAAATGTTTTGACAAAATTGCAAACTAATAGGAATAATTTACTACTCTTATTTAAAAATTTCAGAATCAAAAATTTACCATTTAAATCCAGTTTTTATATGAGCCATTTCTTTCAACAAATGAAAATTTGAAAATCGTCTGACTTGCCATTGAAAAGCATTACAGAGCAAAATAAAATGTTCTATATTTCCCGAACGAATGAACCAAATTTAACCAAAAACCATACAGCTAAGTCCGAGTACCTCATCAACATGCCACATTAATTTCAAGCCGATCGGATGCTTTTTGCGGCAGTTATCGCGGAACAGACGGACAGACAGACAGACAGACAAACGGAAATCAAAACTTTTCGTGTCTCCACAGTAAGCCTTCACTGACGTTTCGGCAATTAAACCCCTTGTTATGTAATGGTATTCTGAAAATCTCATGAGCTACTTATTCTGGTAATTTTTAGATAATAAAGTAGATTTCTTCAGGGGGGGCTCTGCCCCCCTGAACCCCTTCGTAGTGTAATTTAATTTACATTTGTAATTATCAATTAATTGTGTTAATGTCCTTTAGTAAATTCTACCAATAGACGGAAACGTACATGAATTCTTTTCTACAGCCCTGTATATTACGTGAAGATTTTTATGCGTCGTCTATAACATTTAAATTTAATGCAGACAAAATACCCTCTTAAAACTGCTCATATCACAATTCCGGGGATTAGTATGCATAGTGTGCACCATATATCCAGTTTCTGCGGAGTCCTGTAGGGGAAGGTGGGGCACCTTGGGGGTTTTTCAGTAAATAATTTTTCTAAATTTTATTAATATTTATTCTTATTTTAGAACCAGTTAGACAATGTATAAACATTTCTGCATCAAATAAACCTCATAATAATCTAATATCTCACATAGGAAAAGAGTGAAAACAAAACAAAAAAGCCTTTAAAACGTCCCAACCTGCCCCACATGGTGGGGCAGGTTAGGACACTAGTTTTAATCAAAAATACATGTAAAATTTTATATTTAATTGATGAACAAAGCTTTATTTATAAAGCTTTAGTTGAGCATGAAATAATTTAAGCATTGAAACACTTTAAATAATTTGAATTGTAACATGTTTTCATTAATAGATCTTGTACTTGATGTGAAAAAAATGGTGTTCATCAAATTCTAATAAAACACATCTTTGACCTATTTTGTTTTCAGGAGTGCCAAGTTTTAAAAGAATATCTGTTTGATACACAGATGAGCTATCATGTTTATCAGGATTTAAAAAATAAATAAATAAAAATAACTCTAGATCTCGTCTTCTCAAAATGGATATCTCATACTCGCTGTTGCCCTCAACATTTTGAACACAAATACAACAATGTTTTGTTTTCCTGCAAACTTTGCCAATGTACACTATCCCACAGTTGGTTTACCTTTATCCTTTAAGTTTCTGGACTTATCTTAAGTAAGTTTGCAATCTGTAGGAAACTCAGCATCACATGAACAGTTGAATTCATCACTACTGCCATTACACAAATAATTTATATTTGTTTTCCTTCCAGGGGTAATTTTCACCAATTTTGCTAGCGCAACTGTCTCATCCTCAATGCTTGATGAAAATTCTAATTGGTTGTGTACTTTTTTTTTCTTTCTGTAAGCTGCATTTGGTCTTTACGGCATTTTTGGACATGTCCCAAGGTGCCCCACAACTGAGTATCCCAACCTGCCCCACCACGCACATTAAGTAACAAAAACTTTAAAACAGTTAACCTTAGCATTGCAGTCTATTTTTTACCCTTAAAATAACAATAAATCAATGTTTTTTCATCATGTCATGCCCCCACTTGTATTATTTCATTTCTTTAATAAAAAAATTATTTTTCAAAACACACATAAATGTTACTCAACCTCATTCAAAACAAAAATAATGGTATTATTTGTTGCCAGCAAACACCAGTGATTCCAAAATACATGGAAGAATAGATTGTAGTATCATATATTGGCACTTACGTGTGCTAATTTTTAACTGCAAAATTAAGCCTCAGAATTGAGATGTCCCAAGGTGGGCAATGTCCCAACGTGCCCCACCTTCCCCTATATGGTTCTATTTAAATTCTGCAAACATTTGTTAGTATACTAAATGTAATTGGGCTGGGAAATACATAACTCAAAAAAAAAAAATCACACTGAAGCAATTCGCGCTCATTTTCATTTATACTTACGAATTCATTTGTGTATCCCTGTACATGGTCTATACAATATTTAAGCACTACTTATTAAGCACAAATTTACTTAACGCTAAAACGCACACCATAATCGAAAATGCTCTTCAGCAATCATCCCTAATAGACCAGAACTGTATCCGAAATTTTTTATGTGACCATATAAACGAACGATAAATACGATACAAAGCATATTCAAGCTTCTTGTAGTCAACCACAGTAATGTAATTTAATTTCATAATGTTTGAATTAGTGCAACACAATTAACACACTGACGACAGGCAATTTAATTAAATCTGGGTTTAAAAAAAGTAGAAGCTCCTCCCTCTTCTGAAAGTGTCTCGGAAATTGGTTTCTGAGATATGTTTTTCATGTTTATGCAGCAGTAAATATCTTTCAATGTACGGATGTAATATATAATGTCTTACAATCTATAAAAAATATGGACAACACAATATAAATGTCTTTTCTGTAAGGTAGAAGTCACTCCCTTAGCCAATGATGTATTCTGAATAAAAACGAGAATTCTCGTTTCCCGTCGCTAATGTGTTAAAATAAGCTGTGAAGAGTTTTTTTTCCCCCGTAGACCACATTTTAATTGACCACTTTTGTCTGACCCTGAAAAAAACATATGCTTTGCACCCCATATACTTCAAAAATGTTTCAAAAATACATATCAATTTTATTATTTTGTAACAGAGTGACATCATTAAAAAACGCCACAAAAGGATTTTCTTCAAAGATTGTAATATTATGAATACTTTTGAGTTCCCTGTACGCATGCTGTAAGTGCTACACATAACATATTTTATAGTAACCAGGTTCTAGTGCGCCTTAATAAAATATATAAATTTCATTACGTTTAAAATTGTGTAACATTATTAAAATACACGCAGACGATTTTTCCCAAAGACTATAATGTAACGGAATAGTTTTGAGTGCCCCTGTAATTAAGCTATGAATGCTACACTCTTCATTTTTAATACCTAACATACTTTGGCAAACCTCAATAACGTATATCAATTACATGTAATCCCGACTATATTTACGCGAGTTAGAGCACGTAGAGAAACACGGCAGGCGACAGATAGAAAAACTGAAGTCATAAATACTTTTCATTCATGTTGGAAAGTGTTAAAAAGGATTTACATGCCTTTAACTGTACTTTTTTTTCACTTATAGCATGGTTAAACATTAGTTTAAACATCCTAATCTATGCGATAGCAATAACATATTAAAAGACCCCCAAAATATGCATATCTGGAGATCTATAAATCTACTGGAAAATAATTCATTATCGTGTCCACTGTTAGTTGCATAAATTGCATCGATTTGGCGCGATAAAATATTTTTGTGATAGCCTTTTAATAGTACCTGCAACAAAATTAACGTAATTTACTAACTTCATTCATATTTGACGCAATGATAGGCTACGAATAACAGTCGCTAGGCAACGAAGAAAAGGAAAAAAAAAAGAAATATGTATCATGTAAAACAAGAAAATTAATTTAAAAATTCTTTATATTATTGGAATACATGTATAAATGTCCTCAAAACATTATACACGTAAATAAAAAAATCTGATAGATATATTGATAAAACTTCAATATAATAGGAATAATTTAAAACCCTTATTTGGAATTTTAGTATCCATAATTTGACATTTAAATCCATTAATCAAACGTGCCATTTTCTTTCAACTAATCGAAATTTGAAAATCGTCTGACTTGCCGTAGAAAAGCATTATAAAGAAAAATAAAATCTTCCATATTTTCCGAACGAATGAACCAAATTTAACCAAAAACTATACAGCTACGTCCGGGTATCTCACGAATATGCCCAATTAATTTCAAGCTGATCGGGTGCTTTTTGCGGCAGTTATCGCGGAACAGACAGACAGACAGACAAACGGAAATCAAAACTTTTCGTGTCTCCACAGTAAGCCTTCACTGACGTTTCGGCAATAATTAGACAAAGCACAATATATATTTTCACATGAGAATTCAGTTATTCAAAAGTTACGACATAATTAAATAAAATTTCTTAACAAAGAAATAATATTTAATAAAAACTCTGGAGCTATTTCTTGTAGTTATAAAATCATTTGAAAATGCATGTAACACAAGTCCTTTCGGCTTAGTTGGAAGAGCAGGTTTATTTCTTCATCTGAAGAAACACTGATTCGACTCACTCCTTTCTCTGTCACAGAGTTTGTTTTCGGAAATTGTATAACTTAGAGACTGGAAATTTTACATACTTATAGCTGAATACTTCTGATCACATGCCAAATCATAAACTTTTGAAAAAGTCTTATATTATATTATTTTTAATTGCTAAAAAAGTGTAAGATTAAAACATTAAAAACACTAAAATAGTTTTATTTGACTGTGGACATGTTTCAACTCATCCAGAGTCATTTTCAAAAGAAATAGACAATGTTATTCTGATATTGCACGCTCTATGATGCAATGAACAGTTTTTCATGTAACGCACGTTACTTTTTATTTTACTTGGATCTTTATTTCTATTTTCAGAACCCTTGAGTACCTCGAGCCACAGTTTTGATTTTTTTTTTTTTTTTTTTTTTTTTTTTTTTTTTTTTTTGCCTTTAATGAGTTGCATACTTCACTGATCAACTCATCAAAGATATCATCAAAATCAAGACACTCTCCCAATTAGGTTCAAAATGGTTCAGAATTGTGGACATTATCGTTACAAGTTGATCTAAAGAAATCAATCTAATAAATGTTTTAGAAAATTCCACTTATAGTCCAGACAATAGAGACCGTATAGGGACTCTACCTAGCAAAATTCATGGAAGTTCTGGAAAAAGGCTTACTATATGTATTTGGGGTCGCTGAATCCGAATTTTTAACTTCCCACCAAAATTTTCCCCGGCAACCTCCTTTCCCCAGTTTTTGGTAAAATGCCCTCCAAAAAAGGATTTTTTTATTGTTTTAGGGAAAAAATATCTAGAAATTCAGAAAGTACACAAAATTTACAATAAATAAGATATATGACATTATGAAGTAGAATGAATGGGATGGGGGGGGGGGGGGGTCTGCCTCGGAACATGCGCCGCCGTGCTGCGTGGACTAATTTGCGCAATTTCACTTAACCACTCACATCGTTTACATTCTTCCTCCCGTCTCCCCTCCGAACTTTCTCTATAATGTTTACTTTAAGTTTTTTGGGTTTCTGAATCCGAATTTTAAATTCCCACCCCCCGCACTCCCCCCCCCCAAATAGATGTTTTTAAATTAATTATTTTATTGTTTTAGGAGAAAAGTATGTAGAAATTCAGAAAGTAGAAAAAATTTGCAACAAATGGGATATATGACATTATGACGTAGAACGAATGGGGAGGGCTGCCTCTGAACATGCACTGCAGCGCTACGTACACTAAGTTATACAAGTCCAGGCAATAGGGGATTTTACCTGGCAAAATTAATACTAGTTCTTGATTTTGACTCACTTTATGTTTTTTTGGGTCGGCGAATCCGAATTTGTAACTTCCCACCAAAATTTCACCCGGCAACCCCCCCCCCCCCCAAAAAAAAAAAAAAAAGATTTTTTGAAAAAATTTGGTTTTTGAGAACAGCGCGTAGGGAAAGTTCCGAGACAGCCCCCCCCCCCCTCCCCGTTTATCCTACGTGATAACGTCATATATCCTATTTGTTGCAAAATTTGTCTACTTTCTGAATTTCTACATACTTTCCCCCTAAAACAATAAAAAATTTAATTTAAAAGCAACTATTTTGTGGGGGTGGGGCTGCAGGGGGGAATTTTTGGGGTTAAAAATTCGGATTCAGCCACCTAAAAATCTTAAAGTAAACCTTATAGGGAAAGTTCGGAAGGGAGACGGGAGGGCGAATGTAAACGGTGCGAGTGGTTAAGTGAAATTGCGCAACTTAGTCCACGCAGTACCGCGGCTCATGTTCCGAGCAGATCCCCCCATACCCATTCATCCTACGTCATAATGTCATATATCTTATTTGTTGCAAATTTTGTTTACTTTCTAAATTTCTAGATACTTTTCCCCCAAAACCCCTGATTTTTTTAAAATAAAAACCTTTTTTGGGAGCATTTTACCAAAATTTGGGGGGGGGGGGGGTTGCCGGGGGAAATTTTGGTGGGAAGTTACATTCGGATTCAGTGAACCAAAAAACATAAAGTAAGCCGATTTTCAGAACTACCATTAATTTTTCCAGGTAAAATCCCCTATTGTCTGGACTATTAAGGGTGTACTAAAAAAATATTTTTCCACCCTCAACAGCTCAAAATTTTCGGACATATTTTCAGACTCATTTAAAAACATTAAAAACATGAAACTTACTGACGTAATTTTTGAACAGATGTATAAGCGGCCTTGTGTTTACATTTTTCGCTCAATTAATAAGAACTTGATTTATAAACAATTATTTTCTCAGTATGACCATTATTTTCGTTTCCAGCTCTCTCGCTCCGGGAAATTTGGTTCCAAACGTCAACTTTGACGGAATTTTTTGACATATATTCTGCCTTTATCAAAAATCGAAAAGCACGGCACATTCTATAGTTTCTGAATAAGATAATTTGCCAGTTCGATGCGTTTCAGAACAAAAATGAATCAGAAAATAATTCGTTTGGATTTGAATACGCCCGTAAGCCTGTAAATTTAAATGAAAACTTAACAAATAAAACAAAATAATACAAATGTGCGACTATGACGGCACAAATGTTGCGTAAAATAGCTGATTAAGAATCGAAAATTTTGAGAAAATGTTTTAATCACATGCAATACTTTATCATCCTACTGATAAAATACATTTATATATTTTTAACAATTTCTAACATCGGTGAAAAATTTTTATGACTTCGGTTTGTCTAGCCGTCTCCTTGATCTATCTTTCGTAAATATACTCGGATTTCCATGTAATTAATAAATGTTATTGAAATGTACTATAGCATGATTTCTTTTCAAAATGAAGTTCATAGCATTTATAGTTCATTTATAGGGACAAACAAAAGCATTTCGTTCGTTTATGGTATGTGGAACAAACGTTTACGGCGAATTTTTACTATGTTCTATAATTCAAACATAATGAAATGGATATGCATCACCGAGGTGCATGAAAATATGCTTTCTATAAATTATAGAGTAAATAGCAAGTATAGTTTATTTACACGGACGGACAAAATAAATACGTCTCATTATGATCTATGGTGCACTGTAAAAAAAATTCCGTTAAAATACGGAAATTGTACTGCAATCGAGACGCCAGTGGTATTTCCGTATTTTAACGGCATTTTTTCCGTAAAATTTGTGAAAAAAACGTAATTTTTTCTGGAATTTACGGGGAAAAATTCCGTTAAAATACGGAAATAGTACTGGCGTCTCGATTGCCAGTACAATTTCCGTACTTTAACGGGTTTTTTTTAACAGTGTGAAAAATCGTTTGCAATGCAGTTCAGATATGTTACACACTTCCTAACATAACGAAATTGACATATTACTAAAGTGAGCATGTTTAATGGAGTTTATTGTATGCGTAGAATTTATCGTTTATTTACAGACACTCAGAAGTTATAGGAGTGGCTATAAGCGAACTGATGGATGTGCGTTTTCAGCTATGGCGTGTATTTTAAAACATAACTAATTTTTAGCATATTACGAGGTGTGTAAATCATATACAGGGCTGCATATTGCTGGCAATGGACGATAATTTCTGAAAATGTATTTTTACTGCGTTATGGAATTATTATTTTTTATTTATTTATTTAGATGTCTCATTTTTTTATATGAAAGAATCAAATTAATGAACAATATTCTGACAGAGTTGAAAATTTTTCATAATCTATACCGTAATACATGAATTTTCTTTGTTATTTAAATTGTCTTTAAAACACAATTTTTTTAACGGATTAGATTCCACATATTGAAAACAATATTCACAAAACTGGAATATGTGTATTTTTTAAATTTTATTAAAAAAGTATGTTTTTACCAGAATTTTCGAAACATATGGTGAAAAACTTTAAGCTTGTAGTTTTATTCAATAAAAATATTCTTTATAAAATATAGCGAAAAAATGTTATGCATCATAAAATAAAACGGTGCTTAAAATAATCACGTTTATTTTATAAAAATGTGTTTTGAATATTTTCTAAAATTTTATTTTTCATTTATTACAAAATTCGCAAAACAATATGATGTAATTTAGTTTAAAAGACTTTTTCTATAGGATAAGGAAATTTTCTTGTTATTCTTCTCTTATTCATAACCTACTGAAAGTTTTAAAATGCATGAAGTCTTCTTGAAACGCTATAATGGATATGTTTTTGTAAAAGAAGTCCAGAAAGTCTCAAGAAAAAATTAAGTTAGAAATTCTTGCACACTTGAAATCTTTTTCGTGTAAGAATTTAATTTAGTATGAAAAATTAGAATACAAAATATTTTGACGCTTGGATTATTTTGTTTAGTTCTCCTCGTAACAAGGTTTTAAATGAAGAACTTTATTAAATCCGATAAAAAATTTGAAATTAAAAGCTATTGAAGCCAGTAGATAGTTACGAATATAAAAAGAGTTACAAATTTGTTTGTACCCCTTACATGAAAGGGTCATTTTATGTAAAGTATCTTTTAAATATTATTGTATTTTAAAATATATATATATTTGCGTTACTTTGGTTCTGGATTAGAAATCTAAAGATAATAAATATTATTGTTTTAGAATTGTAATTAATGTAATTTATTAATATATTCAGGTAAAATATGAATAAAAATGAATGGAATCATGTGCGAAATTATGAAAATTATAATGAAATAAAGCTCCGTTTCTTTTTCAAAACATCGAAAATAAAAGAGAAACAAGTAATATAAAAATTTTGTTTTTAAAGTCAATTCCTACTTAGGCCATCAAAGAAAAATTTAACATAATCCCTTAAGCTAATATTAGTTTTTGTTGCATTAAAGTATCTCAATTTGTTGATTTTCTATAAGCAAATAGGTTTACAATGGAACTCTATGGGAATTTGGCGAAATATTAGAGATATCGCCATGTTGGCGACTCATTTTGGCCGCCAAATGTGGCGATATATCGCCAAGTTGAAACAACTTTGGCGGTATTTGCGACAGAACAGGGTCCTCCTATGGTAACCCCTTAATGAAAATACTTTCATTGACCTTCAATAACCAATGGCCGCCATTTTGTTTCACATGCAAAACTAAAATTAATTAATTAAAAATTAATTAATTAATTAATATTTTAAAAACTGTATTAACATCAATTGTCATCCAGTACAAGTTAAAAAAAATTTATTTCAACTTGATAGGATGAATAATGAGTATTTTATTAACGATTGAAAATTTGAACAAGATAAATATATAAATATATAAATAAATAAATATAGGGAGAGTGTGAGCTAATAGTAGGAATTGAAAAAAAAATGAATCAATTTTGTTGATGCATGTGGCCCATGGACTGCTTAAGAGAAACAAGTATATGTGTCTTATATCATTAAAAAAAAAAGCATACAGCATATAAATGTACCTTTAAAAATACTAAATATAAAATGGAAAATGTGATACAAATATTCATATATTATTACAATTCGAAAAAAAAAAAGAAAAAAAAACACTGTTTAGATCGGTGGTCGCCAACCGGAAGCAGGGTTGCTAGTTTGGCTTCCAATTTTAATTCGAAATTACCGGAAATTTTCAAAGAAGACTTTTTATTTTAAATGATCGATAAATGTCTTCATTAAATAAAGCATAAAATATTATTCTTTATTTCTGGTATGAACTCGAAATTTCTAATTAAAAATGGAGGCCAAACTGGCAATCCTGACCGGAAGTCCATGTACCACCTGTGTTCCTCTAGAAAATTTTGGTATTCGCATACAAATCTGACTATTATTTGGATTTGGTTATTATTTATGTTTTATCAATAATAATAAAAAATATATTTTTAAGACAATCTTATATTTATGAAATTTTGTTTGATTAGTTAGAATTTAAAGTATATCAGTCGTTGATATTATATTTGCAGATGTTATTTTTTGCTTATTTTCAAAACAGACATATTTTTTTCTTTTGAATTCAAAGAATATATTGTCTTAAGTTGAAATTTTAAGTTACATAAGCATTTACGACTTTTGTTTCATTAAATGGGTACATTTCATATTAACAAAATGAAAGTTCTCTAACCATAACTGTACTAATGAATTTAGGATTAAAAATATATATATTGGTACGAAAGGAACTTAAACATGCATTTGATGATACGTTTTGTTCAAAAGATTGGTAATCACTGGTCTCTAGTTCATCAAAATTGAGAGAGAATTCAAATAAATTACAAGGGTAACCAATTTACGCCATAGAATTTTAGTTTTGCGCTTTTTTAAATAATTTGGTGATTATATAAATGCAAACTAATAAATATTTATTTAAAAATGTAGAAAAAAATTAAAAAAATGTATATATTTATGTTTAACTCGGATTAGGAAAATTAATTTAAATTTAACTGATACATCCATTAAACAAATGAAACATATTGATTGTAGTCAATGTATTACAATAGATGACAATTTGCACGTGCTTTTATTTACTTCTTCTTTCCCTTACTTTTGAATATACAACAGAATATGTAGAAGCAACAATATCGACGCTAAAAAGAAACATTTCACTCCAGAAAAATGTTTCTGAGGTATAGTAGTACGTGTGCATTGTTATGAATAATTTGTTAGGAACAAACTGTTTGGTTCACTACGAACAATTGCTGCTTCTGAACTAGTGGGAAAGTTTGCTCGCACATTTAATAGCTTTTACTTAATATAAATTTATGTTTGTGAAAATAATTTAACATCGGCAATAAAAGTCTTGACCTTTGTTATTTCATTTTTTTCTTCAAATGCGTAAATTCTATATTTTTCAAAACTGGTAAAATGCAAGGAATTCATACAAAGATTCGAAATAAGAGTTTGTTACTATTTAAAAAAATGAATTGATACAATTTTAATTAGTAGACGATTTCCTATGGCGTGAATACTTTCATTAAAACATTCTGAATTTAATTATGCCATTGTTGGTTTTTTCTTATATGCAATTTTGCATGGTTTTTTTTTTTTTTTTATGTATTGCATTGTGCAAATTTATTTGTCTTAAAAAAGATTTAAAGCTTATTTTTTACATCCGATGACTTGTAACTTCATCCATTATGATGAATACCAATTACCCAAATGTTTAAATTATCTATAGTACTAACTAGCAAATAACTTGTTACAGGTAATTCGTATAAATACATAATATGAATAGAAAAATTTGACCGATTACGCAGTAAAAAATTAATCATTTAATTAATTAATTATTACCTGATTTATAGAGAAAAAACTGTCAGCCATTATGCTGGTGAAAAAAGTTTTTTTTCTGAAAAATTCTGTATTTATTACGAATTGTATGTTATTTTAACAAATTTTGCCTACTTAATAAAAAGTTTACCTATTATTTTTCCGAAGAAAATCCCTCTATATTACAAAGTGTTATTTTAACAGATTTTGCCGTAAACATATATGCCAACTTTTGCGCTTTTTTCATACCACTACTACCGAGAAGAAAAAATTGCCTTATTTAATCTAAAGTTTTAGATGATTTCATAAGACAATTTTTTCTGTTCAAAAAATAGCAGTAGGAAAAAAACGTAAAGGCTATTAACTATGCATAAATTACGAATTTACAGATGTTTTCTGTAAAAAAAGAAAAAAAATATTACTGCCTCCTGAATGACAGAACTTTTCCGTAAAATTAACTTATTTTTTACAAGGCATTTAATCGAGAATTTAATTTATAATAGATGCCCTTTTTTTCCCCTTGCGATCGATCCTCATAAAAAAAAAAATCAAATTGCAAATTTTTGCACACATTTTTGTTGTTGAAATTATATTCTTAATAATATTGTTTATCTTATGAAACCTTCTTCGGATTATTTTAGTATAGTTCTCCCAATTTTTTCGGTTAGCACATGTCAAGAAATTATCATGAGTTCTAGAAACAACTAACATTATTCAAACATTTCCAAAATAATTAGATTAACACTTGACATTACCGAGATAATTAAGTAATAAGTTTATAACTCGTGGCAGAATTAATTGATTTAATGCACTCTCCAGGGAATTCCAAATTTCCAGCGGAAAACATGTGACCTTAATTTCTTCGCAAGTATATTAAAACGTACTACAATTAAGCATTAATGAAATCTGGCGTCATAGTGTCGCTTCTGTTTGTGTGCTTATTTCCTTAGGGCAACTTTGGAGTTAATATTTATATTAGCTGAAATCATAATTTACGATTTGTATTGTTCAAAATTTTGATAAATCAAAATTTATTTATATTTTGTCACTGAATAATGTCATATCTTTATCAAATACATTGTATGTAAGGGCAGGGGACTGGTAAGATGCCACTTGCTATACTTTATATATAGTTAAGGATATATTCAAAACATTGTTAAAATGATCAAGGTGTTTGTTTTTTTTTAATTAGCTGGAGTAAGTCTTTAAGTCACTGATTCCAACATAGGTTGTTGCGTAGCAAACATGCAGTTATGTATAATATATAAATGTTCTGTTTTGTATTTTTAACAATGTGTTCCGTATGATAATACAAGATGTTTGGATAAATACTGAACAATACGATACTTACACATCTCAGTGACGGTTCATTTGTGAAGATTTGTTGGGTGTGGGTGTCGTAATGTGCGTGTGAAAAATTATTTTATCATCAACACTCACAGACACTTAAGATCAATTTACTCACAGATTTAATCTCAAATTTCAACATATCATCCTCTGAATTTTCGGGAATTGTACATAATCAAGTGTAAAAAATGTTAGTTATCCGGGTAATCAATGTCTAAAATACAGTGGAACCCGGCTAAGACGTTTACGGTTAATACGCGATCCCGCTTAATATACGGATATTTTCCGATCCCTTGGACATTGCCTATTAGACTAATACAAAAATATCACGTTTAATACGCGATCCCACTTAATGCGCTAGAGATTTCCGGTCCTTTAAGACAAAAAATCACGCTTAAGACGCGAATTCATTGATCAAGATGCGAATTCCTTGTCTGTTTTCCAGTATTGTCAATTTAACGAATTTTTTATATCCAAATAAAAACAGTGTCTCCAATTAGTACTTATTACTTTATTTAATAACAGATTAGTTAAGACGAACATTACTAATTGGAAATAGAGGTAGATATTTGAATTAAAAAAACCGCTAAATTAGCAACACTGGAATTCTTTGATCCCGCGTCCTAACATTCTGTGTTAACTCGCTTCGTGTATGTTTTTACTGTAGAGAGAGAAAGACGAATTCAGGATACTCAGATATATCATAAAATTATGATTAAGGATGATTATACCTATTGTTAGATATAGAGAATTACATTATAAGTATAAAAAAATATGGGAAAATAAGAAATACAAAATTATTATTTGGGTAAAATCTAAATTTTTCTATTTTAAGTCATTCACCATTGTGTGTTTCGACAGGGTTGCTATGTGTATTTTAAATGTAAGTTATACTATGTTTTAAAATGCATATTATAGGCAAAGAAAATTAAACTCGTAAATATTAAATAAATACGACTGCAGTTGTTTAATTTTCTTATGTTTTCTTTTCTTTTTGGTGGGCTAACAATATTTTTTACAAAAAGATTAATAAGATAGATTATAATGGTACTCATTATCACAAGTAGTAAATATGATTTTAACAACTGGATTGTGCTTCAAAAGTTTAATATTTATTAAAAGTTTAATATTTATAAGTTTAATATGTTTTATTTCCGTTATTAAAGCCGTTCATTTTTTATTTTCAGTTATTGTTCCAGTCGTTCCTAAAAAAAATAATGAATTAAAGTTGAATACAATTAAATTTCAATCTAAATATACATAAAAGATACAATTTTCTACCTTAAACATCTAACCGAAAGCTGTAAAGTTAATTTAGACGATTAGATGAGTAAATAAGCTCAGTTTCTGCAACATTATACAAATCACCTTTAATACGTGATCCCGCTTAATACGCGAATTTTCTCCACTCCCTTCAAACGCGTCTTAATCGGGTTCGACTGTATTCTGAATCTTTGGATAACCAATCTGTTTGTTCTAAATCTGTTTATGGTTAACAAAAATTACTTGCAGTTTAACATAAATACTTCAGTACTAGAAAACCTGCTATTGTAATAAAACAACAAAAAATTTTTGGCCTCTTTTACAATGTAAAACCTAAGGTAACTGAGTAATAAGAATGAAAATTGTAATTATTTTGTCAATCATTAGTCATACAAATGTCCGGTTTCTTCTAAGGAAATCGCCACAAGTTTTATTAACATCACAAAAGAATCACTTTAATCGTAAGTAATATGTTTTCTGTACCACTGACCTTATGAGATTACATTACAGGAGAGCTAATTTTTAACGGGATAGAGCTAATTTCACAACATGTTTTCCATCTGGTAGCAAGTATGAATAAGTACAATAAAGATAGTTGTAGTTCTCCTTAAGGACAAAAACCCTGTAGTTTTTTGTGTCGATTTGTATGATTGTAACTGAATATGTTTATTTAGGGGATAGTTTAGGGGCTTATCGGGTGATCATATAGGATAGTTGTGAATTTTTTTAAACATTGTATAAAACTATCTTATATTGCCATTATGTCCCAAATGATACTAGCTGTCAGGATTGCTGCCTACTTAGTGCTTCGTACACACCTTTATTTGATCAGCAAACGTCTATGTGATACGTAGTCTCCTTACATCAATTCTGTAACACGTAAAATGTTACAAATTTAATCGGGATGGTTATTATGTAAGTATGATCAGTTAAAACTTCATATTTAGACAAAGGATTTAAAATACCATAAGCTAGTCGGTGAAAATTCCTGAATGCTCTATAATAATGCTCAAATTTCATCCTGGTGTGATGCAGTCTTAAGAGTCTTTTAGATTCTAGTAAAACTAAAATTAACAAATTATCATTATTGTTTCATATAATATTTATACTTAATTGTAGCATCTTACGTATTATATTACTGATGGCTTATGTATTTAACTCCTGAACTTGAAATATGTTGTCTCATTCTTATTTCCATAATGTAGATTGATTTGTTTCAAAATTTAATACTATTTATATATTTATATCGCTTTAAAATTTTAATATAATAGCATTGTAAAATGATTTTAAAAAGAGCTTTTTTACCAGGCATTCATTCATATATATATACGTACATGGGTGTAAGAGATCAATGTATTTTGGACCTTTAGCAATAGGACACATAGTGTTACTTCCAAAAAAGTCGTAGACGAAATCGAAGGTACACTAAAATTATGCTACCTTTTTGCAATATAATTTTTTCAATATATTAGATACTTATGCTGATATGTATTTAGAGAAAATTTTAATCGTGATCACAACTTCTTAATTTATTTGTAGCTTGAAATGATGTGTACAAAAGTAAATACCTTAATTTCCGGTGTATAGCCCGCAGATCAAACAATTCAGTTTGGACCCAGAAATTTTATTCAGTATTTGAAGACCAATATTTACCGTGATCTAAAAAGTTACATTTTATTTTTAAAAAATTCTGGGTCGAAACACGATTGTTTGATCCGCGGGCTATACACCGGAAATTACGGTATGTTCACCTCTACAAAGTTCATATCAACAGTAGTTAACTAAGAACTTCGACATTTTAAAAACAATTCGAATTTTTTTTCTGAAACGCAAGTTTGCGTTATTATAAATGGAATATCTTTAAAGTGAATCAGATGATATAATTATTAAAAAAATATATGGATACTTTACTGTTCTTAATATACAGGGTGATTATAAAAAAAATCTATCCCGATATATGAGCCCTTAGCTATCATACCTGTCACAGAAACTGGAGGAAATCTGAGTTTAAAGTATTTTGAGGTATACGCACAAAAAGCATATGAAAAACAAGAGTTAAACTCTATCAGTTACGGTTACAGTGACAAAATTTCGAAAATCTCAAATAGCAATACCTACTTTTTGTTATTGGAATGAGATCTCCATCGTGAAAAATAATAAATAGCATTGGAACGGTACCTGTAGCACGGAAATCGCCGGCGCTAGACAGACTAAGAAGAAAAGGGAAAACAACCAACAAAAATACAGAAGCAACAGAAAGTAAAACATTTGATCGTGTTAAACAAACTTTCCACTTGACCGCCTTCACACACGATAACACTTTGCATGCGGAAGATGGTGGATAATACTGAATCACGTACCATGGTAAGAAAATTCTGTTGAACCTGGCGTCTGATGGCATATTCCCAATCAGATGCAGTTTGCGGATTAAATGCATGCAATTTACTTTTCATGTATCCTCGCAGCCAGAAATCCTTTGGAGTGAGATCGGGGGACCTTAGCGGCCACGGAAACGTGAAATGGCGGGAGGTAACTCTGTCACCAAACTATTGTGTTAAGAAACGTTTGGCAGAAAACCCCATATGCGGGGGGGGGGGGGCACCATCTTTGATCCCCACGACGTCAGACACAGCATTTCGCTGTTTCAAACTGGGAGTTACGTAATTAGTCAACATCAGTAAACAGTAACCAGCAACATCAGTAACCATTAACCAGTCAACATCAGTAATCTCTTCAAAAAAGTAAGGACCGAGGATGAAAGTGCTTGTTATACCGCACCACACAGTCACTTTTTCTTCGTGTAACGGAAGCGCAACCACATCATGGGGATTACTGTCTGTCCAGTACACGCAGTCCTTCGTATTAATTTTACAAGTGAACCCGAAATGGGCCTCGCCCGTTCACAGAATGCGTAAAAATCAGCTATCATCCTCGTCATACACTGTTAAAAATATTTTTTGTAAAACAACAGAAACTTTCTGGCAGCAAAAAGTTGCCAGAAACTATTTGTTTTCAGAAAATATCTATTAACGAAAGAATGCGTTATAAGACGACAGAAATACGTAGTCATACAGGCACTTCGTGTTGACAATTGACTCTTTTCCCAGCAGTCAAAATCTGTAGGTCGATTCCTGTTGGCGAGGGGGGGGGGGGTGTTCTATTTAACAGAAGAATCGCGTATTATAGGTTAGGTACACGGGGAATTTCTATTTACCGATCGATTTGTTTATATTAATAATAATAAATATTTATAGGAATTTCCCCTCCAAACTTTTATAAAATTAATTTAAATAGCTTATTCGCAATAAAATATTTAAACAGTTGAATTTATATAGATTTGTAAATTAAGTACATTAAAGACTGAAATAAGGGAAAGAAGGTATCTTAACCGCCCCCCCCCCCCCAGAATAATAAATATATATATATACGATATAAGGTAACTCCCCCCTCCCCCATAAAAATATTTATTAATAAAATAAATATATGTATTGAATGTGATTTGTAATTAAAAGAACTTTAATATTTATTCATGCAATATTTTTGAAAATTGATTAGGTTAAATCAGTAACTTTGGTTAATTATGTAAATAATATCCTGCCAATTTTTATAATTTTTTCGAATAGAAAGCTTTGTATATATAAATGTGTAAAAGTTGACAGCTATGAGCAAAGATGAGAAATGAAAAAGAAGAGCCACTAAAATCTATATAAACATCACCATAAAAAAAATATTTCATTTCAGCTAAAGTGATAAAATGAGTTTTCATCCTTCTTAACAATTTACAATGTTTTTCCGTATAAAGTAAATGATCATCAACTACATAAGAAAAAATATTACAATATAATTTAAATTAAAATGTTAAACAAAATTAAACTTGTTGATTCTATAAAATGAATGGTCAAAGCTTAAGTAGGAATTATTTTCAAAATAATTCACACAGTTGTAGCTCAAAATTTATTTCATTAAATGGAGTGAATAAAATTTACAAATTTTAACTTAACCACTACAGGTAACTCTAAGATTGTACTAAAAAAAAAAACATTTCTTCAGAATCAACATATGGAACGATTAAACAAAATATCAACCACTCCATTTTAAACAACATAGTAAATAGTAGGAAATGTGATAAATTTAAACAATAAAAATATATGAACAGCGTCAGATCTAATAAATATTATTCTGGTTAATGTTAAACGAAAATATCAGTTATCTATAACTATAATAATTAATGTAGCTACTCCGTGTTTATTATTAAAACTACCACTCCAAAACTAATCACGTATGTCAATTGATGACAAAATTAATTTAAAATCTCAATCAAAATTTCTGGAACTAATACATATGAAGTAAAATTAAACTCTTAGTCATAAAAAAGTTAAATATAATAAGTAATCATTCTACAGCTATGTTAAAATTCAAGATTTGTAAACTAATCATAAACTTAAGATTATTTATTTAACTTAAAATAAACAACCGATCAAAAAATAATCTCCAGCTATTAACAGAATTAGATCAACTAAGTTACTAATGTGCATAAATAAATGAAGTATAAAATAATACTAATAATTTAAGTAAATCATACATTATAAAATAATAATAATAAATAGTTATATAAGCAATAATATTACGTCTGAATTCCATCTTTAAAATATTTACATTAAAATCACAGACAATACATAAAACAATTAAAACTATTACATAAAAACACTAAAAACATATTAAAATTGGGACGTTTCGAATCATCACGATCCCTCCTCAGCCAATTATAAACGTTAAGTCAATACTATCAACAGTTACAAGAAAAACACAACAGAAAGTCATCAATTTCAGGTTACAGTTAAAATAAAATAGAATACTCGGCCGGCACACATGCAGCTTCGTTAATCGCTAAATGCTTGGTTTTAGTATGCCAGGCCTATAATAAATAGTATTGCTTAATTAAGATTTTTAGCAAATAGGAAGTATTTTTCATACATATTGTTACGTTTCGGTAAAACATTGTTACATATTTAAAAGAAGGATGAAAACATACCTTTTGCTATGTTTGTTTTCTAGTATTCGAACTGTAAATCCTAATCATTGAAGAAAGCGGTTCTGATGTCAAAGGTGTGTGTCGCCGGTTCCAATTGTGAAAATGATTCTTAATTTTCTATTAAAAATTCTTTATATTCTATTCTTTTTCAATTAGATGAACTGCTTTATTGAACGAACTGCCATTTTCAACAGTACACAAGAGACAAGACACTCAAATATTTCAAGTTAGAAGAGACGCCTTAGCGTGGGGTATGATAACCAATGCTTATTGGTCATTCTAAATGACCTTCTAGATGTCATAGGGGGTGACCTCCGGTTCTTCTGTTATCCAACATATTATCCTGTCGCAGTGGAAACTGATGTCAAAGAAAACAGAATTTTTTGTTGTTTAACATGAAAATAAGCGATATGAGGATGGAATGACATAAGAAGTCTGTTAACGTAATTTTTATTGTCGGAATTCGAAGATTGTTTTCTGTTGTTTTAAGATTTTTTTTTTTACAGTGTACCGGATGAGAAATTCATTCGCAAAATTTAGCCATTGTTGCTTATCATCTATTGTTATCATCATTGTTGCTTATCATTATGTTGCTTGCAACATTTGGACACGCTGGGACAGATACAGAAACATCTGGAGAACAGAGCACAGAATCTTGCGGACTATAGAATTCAGCAACTGTAGAACGCGTGAGACACCGCGTGAATTTGCAAGAGGTACTTCGCTTATCGTCTCATGGACTGCTGCAACTGCCTCGACAGAAACCGAAGGTCGTCCAGGTCATGATCGATCGCATGTGTAACCAGTTTCTTCCAATTTCCGTATCAAGTCCCGTACAGATTTTACGGTTTACGGGCCTCGATGTTTACAATTTCCCCCACGTCCTTTCTCTGTAAGTGGCATGTTGTTCAGAGTGTAAGAAAGCAAGATACGCGGCACACATTTCATAGTGCCTTTTCTTTCACTTAGTGCGACGACATTAGTCACGTCATGTCGGTGTCTTACGCTGAACAAAGAAATCTGCGTTCTTTGACTTCTTCTTCTCGTTTCGATGGAGATTCAATAGGCTGGGATTAGAGAACCTGCAACGTTTGGTTTTTACCAAAGATTGTGGCTTCTCTAGCTGAAAAAAGAGCCAAAGACACAGTGTGAAATGTGACGTCATTAGTCTATCTAGATACGGCGATTTTCGTACTACAGGTAGCGTTCCAATGTTTTTTTATTGTTTTTCACTATAAAAATCACATTCCAATAAAAAAAAAAGGTAGGTTTTGCTATTTGAAATTTTGTCACTGTAACCGTAATTGTTAGAGTTTAACTGGATGAGAGTGACTTAGAGTTAATATGATTATTAAACGCATACCTCAAAATACTTTAAATCAAAATTCCATTCAGTTTCTGTGAACGGTATGCAGGCTAGGATTTCATATATCGAGATAGATTTTTTATAATCACCTTGTACTTCACGTAACGTTCTGAAAAAAAAATTACAAGCGAAAAAAAATTCTGTAAAGTCGGTACAAAGTCGTAATGTCGGTACAAGCATCTTTAAAGTCGGAGATTTTTGTTATTTGGAATGTATTTTATGCTGCTGACGAGCATGAAGAGTGCATAGCTATTTAAAAAAAACATTAACGTAATTCTTTAAATAATAATATCATTGAGATCTGTATTTAATGGCAATATGAAGAAATATGCATCTGCCAGAAGTCTCCTTATCATCTTTTTGCGATTATAAATAACTGAAATTTTATATTATTATTTTATATTATATCTAACAATTAAGAATTACCTTATTATAATTATTAAGTATATCTTAATTTTCAAAAATCCTTTCTCAGCCAGATAATTTTTTTCTGTGAATATAAGAAAAAAATGTGCAAAAATATTAAAAATTGAGGAAGATTAAGCATTTTTAAATTTTCTTAATTAATAAAACAAACATTTAGCTATGATATTTTACTTTTTGCCGTGAAAACTATTTAATTTAACAATTTGATTTTATGATACGTAAAGGAGATACAGAAAAGGCATGTATAAAAAATAAATATCGAATTCAATTTTATTAAAAATATTCATATTTTATTGTTTTATTATGAAGTAAATTTTAATACGAATTTTTTCTTATGTTTTCAGGTAAGTCCAATTGCTAGATATATATGAATAATCTGAAATGTATAAAGTGAATCAAAACATGTAAGTACCACCTATGAATCTGTCCATATTTTAAGAAAAAAGTCTGCATGATTATTTATTTTTGGTAATGTTTGAAATGCAGAGATAAAAAATATTTTGGTTCATATGAATATGAAATAAGCAGTTTTTAAATGTATCTAATGTTGAAATTCTATAAATGAAAATATAAGAAAATAACTAACCATCTAGCTCACGAATTATTTTTTTAAAACCGTCGTTCAAGTTAATAATTAAAATGTTATTTTAGATTCTGCAAACAGTAAAGATAACAACAACAACAATAATAATTTACAAGACATATGGGCTCCTAATGTTTAATTTGTGCCCGTCAAAATAAAAATTTGTCTGAAACTGGTTTTAAAACATTGTTTTTATGTTTGATTACTTTTTAACACAATTAGTCAATTGGTAAATAGCCCAGTGGTAGGGAAGCAAAAAAAGGCCCAATTCGGAAATAATTAGCGAAAAGCTGGAAATTGTTTTAATCCCTTCAGTTTATGTCTAGAATGAATATGCTACGTTTTCCCCTCGTACTAGGTGAGCGTTAGCAATTATACATAGATTTATAGTAAAATAAAAACACGTTTTTTTTAAATACCATAACACTATCTTGAAATCACTAACTTTTTAAAAAACATCGTCAATACAAATGATGCAGAGCTTAAAATTCTGAATAAAATGAGTACCTACACTTAATACTTTTTTTTAATATTAAGGTCACCATTCTACTTTAAAGTTTTAGCACTGTGGTCAGAGGGTTGAATTCAGAATTAATTAGGGGAAAACTGGAAATCATTTTAATCCCTTCAGATTAGGTCTAAAGCGAATATTCTATGTTTTCCCCTTCATACTAAGTGAGCGTTACGAAATGTGTACAACATATTTCCTAATGCTCACCTAGTACGAGGGGGAAAACGTAGCACATTCATTCTAGACCTAAACTTAAGGGACTAAAACAATTTTCAGCTTTCCCCTAATTATTTCAGAATTCAACTCCCTAACCACTGGGCTAAAATAAATCATAACAGCTGTAAATTTCCAAACGGGTGAAAAAAGTTCGGGCCAGGATTCGATCCAGGGATGTCTTGGCTGAACTCGCCAATGCTTTGTCTACTGAGTCATCCCGGACGAATCCTGAGGGCGAATTCACCCAGCTAACCTTTAACGATCAATGCATCTCGTATGATGTCTGAATCAGCTCAATCTTTAATGATCACAGCATCTGGTCTGTAATCTGAATCAGCTCAACAGAATAAATCGATTTATTCTATTCAGCTGATTCAGATATCATACTAGATGCTGTGATCGTTAAAGGTTAGCTGGGTGAATTAGTCTTCTAGATTCATTCGGTAGGACTAGTTGGTAAAGCATGGGTGGCTTCAGCCAACGCATCCCTGGATCGAATCCTGGCCCGGACTTTTTTCACCCATTTGGAAATTTACAACTGATATTGTTTTTATGATTTAAGTTAGTACTCTCATATAAAGGTCCAGATCAACAAGAAGGTTAACCAGCATCCTAAAATCTCTCTCATCAGTTATTTTGTGACTTATAATGGGAATCTTATCTCCAAGTGAGCGACAGGGTTAACCAATCTGTTGGTTGTGTTACAACAATTGCATTCAAGCGTCTATTCAAAGAGAAAATGAATTGATCAGATTAGTTTTAGGAAACTTTGCATTCCTATCAGCTTCCTTTAAAAGCTTTCAGAACATTAAAATAAATTGAAATACTACTGTGCGGCTTGTTCTCGCTTACTTGAGTATTATTATTAAAAAAAAGAAAAATAGGGTGTTTTTATTATTTATTTAAAAATAAAAATGCAGTTATTTAAGGTTAAGGATTGTTGGCAACATTATTATTTGGCAACTCGTAATTTTCCCCATTTACTGTTTTTAAGACATATTAATATAATTACTATTTTTTAAGTTTTCTTTATTTTTCAGTATTCATGTCTAAATACAATTTTTATGACATAATTTTCCCTATATCCAGCTTTTAAAATGTGATCATTTAATTATTCTTTTAAAGTTATCTTTCTGTTTTTAATAATAACGTGCAAATGACTTTTTAATTGAAAGGAAATAGTATTTTTGCGCTGTTTTTATAAATTGGGAACAATTTAAAATAATGACTTTTTATAAACATGTAAAAAATATTTCTTGAAATGATAAAAAGTTTTAAAAAAAAACTTGGAAAATTAGTCAAAAAAAAAAAAAAAATGCAGTCTGTACATAGCAAGCTTATGAAGTAAATCCCTAGGGGAAAAATATTAATTTTCTATGCATAGTTTTTGTTCCCATAAAACTTTTTAATTGAGCTATTTTGGTCCCCTTTAACATTAAATAGCTCCAAATATAATTATTCGATTTAAAAACCGTCTGCTTCAGCGCATTATCAAATATTTCTTTATAGTACTCGGAATTTTCATATTTTTGTATGAAGCAGTTTTCTTAACATTAGCAAAAAAAAAACCTACGGTCACAAAAAATTAATTTTCGGTGGTGACAACATTAGTTACTTTTTCTGTAGACTAGAGACACAAGGTAGGTCTGGTAAGTCTAACCAGATTTGTTTTATGCATGTTACGATAAATTAATTCACTTGGGTTATATTGTACTCATGCGATTAATATTGTTTAAAAAGCATGTTTTATTTTGAAATCTCGAAAGAGAAACGGATTTTTCACCCGTTCTTTTAATTACAATTTTTAATTCCCTCTATTTTGTAATTTACCGCAATGGACATAGCAATCAAAATTGCTCCTTTCAACTGAAAATGTAAGTATTCAGTGCAGTTTTCTTTGATGTTTGTTTTAATTTTCCTTTCAGAATTTCTTTAGAAAATCCTACGAGTTTTCTAGTAATTACTTTCAATGTAATAAATCCCTTGTTATTCATACATAAATTCACTCCAATTTAAGTGGAGAGATTGAGGATACGGAATTAAAATTCTTTTACCAGTCGTTTTATTTTTGAATAAGCGAACGTCTACTGCATAATTAAGAATCCATTCAAAAGCTTAATGCAATTTATTTTATTTATTATTATTATTATTTTTTTTTTTACACAATGAATAGCCCGCACTTCATTCCAATTTCAAAGTTCTTAGTAATACAAAACAGCACACGTAATTTGAATAAAAATAAAAGATATTTTTTAGGAAGATGATAAAATTTTAAGCTCTTTTTAGTTAAATAAAACTTTTAAAGCGCTGTTAGTGTACATTCCATCAGGCAAGTTTTAGCTGGATAATGTAAGATTTGTTTTAAGAGCCTCGCTAACCTTTGATTTTTTTTTTTTTATTTCAAGTATTTTACAATATCATGTCGTCATTTTACTAAGTTATTTTATAAAGAAAAAATTTTTTATTAAGAAAATAAATAATTGTGCACTATAAAAAAGTCCGTTGATTGCAGTATAATTCCCGCATTTTTAAGGATTCCATTTAACGCTTTTCAATTTTGTTGAAAAGTGTTTATGAATTCGGTTTGTCTGTCTATCCGTGTTTAACTCGTGTAAATGTACTCGGATTGCCATGCGACTGATATATGTTAATGAAGTTTACCTGAGCATATTCGGTATTAAAAATGAAGTATGTAGCGTTTATAATTCAGTTGGAGGGACACTCAAAAAAATTCTTTTACATTACGGTTTATGGGGAAAAATCCTTTGACGTGTATTATAATGGTGTTACACTGTTTCAATCACAATTAAATTGATATATATCACCGAGGTGCACTTACTATAAAATAGGGTATGGATAGAATTCATCGTTCATTAACAGGTACACACAAAATAATTTGTTTACAGTACTGCCTAACAACAATATTTGCTGGAAGTGCGTTTAACATGTATTACGTGTTTTTTTGTGCCTAATACTGAGTGTTCATAAATTATATAGATGATATGCAGGGCAGTATAAAAGATCTCGAGTATATTTCTGTTTATTGGCGAAAATTGCTGAAGGGGAATTTACAACTGTGGTATGCGTTTCCTAACTGAATTAAATTTCAGCACACTGAATAGTATATAAATCAAATTTATAGATTATATACCGGGTTGTACAAAATAATTCGGATACTTTCCCGACTATTGATGGTAATTTCTAAAAATGGGTTATTCATTTTCCAAATTGTTTAATTAGACTTCATCTTTCACCTTATTAAACTGAAGTTTCTTACAATACCCCGAATATGTTGGAACGTAATTATTTTTCGTGGATACCTCTAGGTGGCGCAATGTGCTGCTGCAGCGATAAAAACATTAGGGAAATTCCATCCTAACAGACTAAGAATTATAGAGGAAAAAATGGTCTTATCTTATTTTAAAAATAATAATAATGTAATTAAAAGATTGCTACAATTAGCACATGTTATTAGAAGATAAATTAATATAGTTATTATGAATAAATTATTTAATGTAAATAATTATGATTTTAAAAATGGCATTGTAACAGACAAACAGGAATTACCATGCTTTTCGGATACCTTAACGTTTATCTGTATTACTTATAAAATAACATATAATTTATCATCACAAAAGTGTATTTTCATTCAGAGGGAGTTCAGAAACATGTGTCTTTCACAAAAAGTTACTGTTGCTACAATACAGATATGAAAAACATGTAATATTACCTGTAACAGACCAACATCAAATATAAAAACAGAAAAACAAAGAAACACATAAACAGAAGCTATGCTGAATATAATGGATTTTACTGATTTTGACAATTCAAAATTTTATAAAATGCATTGAAGTATAAAAAATGTTGTTTAAATACTATCAGGTAAAATATATGTTACCTATTTGATGTAAAAAATAAAATACTAAAAATGGTAACATTGGCTTGGAATAGACCATTAGCGATATTCTCCCGGCTACCAACGTTAATTACTGAAATCGGGATTTGAAATGTGTTATATGTTTGCCAAATTGTCTAGTTAGATATCATCGTTCACCCTATTGAACGGTGAAGTTTTTATAGGTATTTTTGAAGTTTTAGAACATGCTTGACAATTTATGCTTGGCGCATGAATTTTCGTTCTTGTTTTACGATGAAAGTGATTTCGTGAATGAGTCATAAAGTATTAAGTGCATGGATTTGAGAGTATTCTTGACAGATAATACAAAATTTTCATTTCCTCTAAAGCTGTTGGATTTATTATTTCTATATCGCCAAAGTAAAAAAAGACGATGAAAATATTAAAATTGTACTGACAAAATACGAAAATTCTACAATGAGTATAAAAACAGAAAAATCGCTCATCCTTAATGAAATTGACAAATAAACTAGACATTTAGCACTACAGTCTGCCAATGATAGGCTTAATTTCATACTTTTTGACGCCTTCACAAATCATTTCGTACACTGTTAAAAGTTTGCAGCAAACTTTCCAGTTGTCTGACCGTTTATATAGAAAACAGTCGGTTACATAACAACAATTTAACTCTTTTAACCTCTTCAGTCCTGGCGTCGCCTGTAAGAGGCGCTAAATAGCGGCCGTTAAATTTATTTAACGGCTTCTAGAATTGTTAAATTTACTTCTAGACGTTTTTAATAAATGCGTGCATATGATAAGCATCTATATATACATACACGGATACATCTTTGGAGATGTTTTATAGTAATTTTAAATTGGTTTTCGTGGTCTCTCGTAATATTTATCTGAGGACTGAGTTATGACCGTATTATTGTCCATATGGTCAAAAGAGTGTTAAATTACGATTGTGTAAGCGTTTTCTTTAAAAACGGTCAAGTAACTGGACAGTTTTCTGCAGATTTTTAACAGTGTACGAGTGATAAAAAAATCCGTAAAAATACTGAAGTTGTATTCGCAATCAACTTTTTTTTTTATAGCGTGTTGTTATATAAAAAAGAATATTTCTTAAATAAAATGAAAGAAACTCTTAAAATCCTACAACTATTAATATTTTATAGTAATTTTTTTAATAATTGTTGTCGATAACTTTAAGGGTCAGATTTCGAAGGAATTTATTAGTTTCAGATAAAACAATAACATATCGTAATGTACGTGAAAATACAATAAAAAGACTTTTTACTTAACATTTTTATTTTTTAAATATTAGCGTTTTATATTATTTCAAATGTAATTCTTAATTTTATAAAACTCACTATAAGGATTTACCTTTAAATAATCAAGTGAAGTGAAAAATATATATTGAAGATTTAACATTTTGAATCTACTATGATATAGGGAAGACTGGGAGGGTTGACCCACTTTTTACAAAACGACTTTTTATTTTTAAAATATTGAATACAGAATAAAGTTTTATATATCATTTTATTCGTTATAAAATCAGGTATCAAAATCAAATTGCTACATAAGCGTAATACATAAGAAAATTGAAAAATGATTGATTTTAATCATGAGAAAATAATGGGTCAAGGCTCCCCACATATGAGAGGGTTGACCCACTATATGCGAAGCTTGACACACTTTGTTTAATATTGAAATATTTGTGAAGAGAAATAAAATAAGTTTAAAAAAGCAGAATAACTTTATGCTACATGCTGTAATTATTTTTAAAAAAAATTGAAAATATGACGCCTAAACATACCTGTTTAGACGCAATTGCAAGTCAGAGGGGAAAACTTTTGTTTTAAACATGATTTTGTCTGGCAGATATAATTGTAAAGCAGGGAAAATGGAATTTTTACAATTAAGACAGTATTCCGTTAGAGACAGGTTCCGTTTTCATAGTATTTCGTGTATTATTATGTCCGGATTTAGGAGCCACTGTCCCGCTTTCTTTGTCTCTTTGTCCTACTTTTTGTGATACTCGATCTGAAAACTCTAGTTGTCGAATAGTTTGGCTTCATCTCACTGTATTCATCCTGGTGAGATTTGTCTACATACCTTCCTAAAGTTTTTCGATCAATGCTATGTTCTTTTGCTACCGCATGTGCTCATAACTTATCATTAACATCTTTTAACCCTTTCAGGGACAAAGTACTTTCAGTACTAAAATGTTGAAATAAATTACTCGCACCAGAATTTCCAAACAAATTTATTTGGAAATAAGAAAAAGGCTATATTTCACATGCATATTATATGGAAAAGATTTTTGAAAAACTCTGGTGCCATTGTGGCGCTTGGGAATTAACACTGGCCACTGGCCCTGACATGCCACCGGCCCTGAAAGAGTTAGGACTGTTGCTTTCATGATTTGTAGTCTTTTCCACTGTTTCTATTTACCTATTGTAAGTAATATTTAGATGGAGAAAAGCTCCTACCAACTTTCCCATTTATATTTCATTACATTTTTTCTTGCCGTGGATACTGTAGTAATTTTTCACATCTTTCTTTAATCAGTTTTAAACATTTTCTTTTCCATTACCCATTTTATTGTAGCTTTACAGAATAAATTTATATTATTTTTTATATATAACCATTAACCTTTCATTATGCGCAGTGTCTAATAAAAAGATTTCCAAAACAACTTAATTAAGGGAGCCTTGAGCATCTGGTCAACCCTCCCTCACATTGACTGTGTCAATCCTCCCCATATACTCCTTTTCTAAAGAATAGCACATTGTTATGTTAAGGCTACCTTACTTTACAATCTTTATGCCTGGAATGAAAGCTCGATGTTTTTAAATTATTTTGAACCTACTTACTCAAAATTTCTATGATATATTTTATCTGAAAAAAAGCTTACAAAATATTTCTAAAAAACGCATATTTTAGGTTGAAAACGCTTCACAATTGATTTTTTCACATCTATTTTTATTAGCTGTATGAAACAAAGACTGTTGTTTGAGAATTCCAGTAGCTTCGGTTGACATCTATTGATAAAACTCTGAAGTTCTTTTAAGTATGAAAACTAATGGGTGAGCCAAGCCTCCCGTATGGTCAACCCTCCCTAGTCATCCCTATTGAAAAAAATGTAACTTGAGAAAATGAATTTAAATATTTAAATTCTGAATCACTTTCAATTACATGTTTGCAGTTAAAAGCTTCATCGTTATGAGATTGCTTGTTAAGCTTTTATGATTATCGGATCTTTACAAAACTTTGCCAGCATATCGTTAGAATGTCTAAACAAATTTTATTTTTTTAAAGAGGAAAAATCGATATTTTTTTTTTCTTTTTCACAAAATGAAGATTGGGAAGCCACATTAGAAGCATATCTGAACAAAATGCCTTACAGTAATTAATGCAGACTAAAATATCCAAACAATATTTATACATTTAGAGCCAATATCTAAATTAAATTTACAATAAATGATTACAACAAGAGGTTTAAAATAAAACAAAAATGAACTCTTCAATTGTGATTTTTCATAAACATAGTGAGAAGATATTTTTTTTAGGTTTAAAAATAATCCATCACAAATTAAATAATATATAAAGAATCTCTCCCTAGAAAATGTTTATTAATTCTGTTTTAATCTTTGAAGGACGAAAATTAATTATCTAAATCTATCAAAGATATTCTTTTTATGTTAGCTATTAATTTTTCATGCAAAACCGTTTCTAATTTTCTGCCACGATCCTTAAAGCTTCAAAGAAGATTTATATTAATCAGCTTATTATAGTGGTTTTTTTATTATGTCATTAAACTTTCATATGAACCCTTGAAATCTTTATCAATTCTGTCTTGATCTTCAAAGGATCAAGAGGAATTAATTTTAGTCACTTTATCAAAGAACATTTGCTTTACACTATTAGTCTTTCATATAAAATCTTATTGCGATTTTAATGGGAAATGTTTGTGACGAAAACAGTTGCCTAAGCATTCCTTCATTTGCGCAGCTCCTTGCATTACGAATTTAATGAGATTAAATAAAATAGCCTAGTTCTTTATTTTAATAAATTCTGAAAAAGCGCTATTTTTTCTGATTAAATTAAAGAAAGCTCATTTTATGTTAGACTTCAAACAGAGATAAAATTGTACATAATAATCTTTATTTATGCGGTATTACTTTCGAAGCGTATAATTTTATATTTACTTGCGCTGCAGTTTGCAGCCAAGTCCAACAAATAAGAGTGAATTATGTCAGTCAGTTATCGTCCGGATAGTCTAACAGGTAAGGCACTGGCACGGCACGCCAAGTATCCAGATTCGATTCCTGGTCTGGACATTTTTCGCTCTGTTGGAATAAACTTCAACTGTGCTACTCCAACCTTGAATATGATTTAATCCAGTTGGAAAAAATATTCTTTCCCTTCATTATGACGTATACTTTTATTCTTATAGCACTACTACGCACAGGGTATTTCCTGAGGAGTCAAGTACCCTTTCATCTAACAAAATACATGAAAAACTGACCTCTATAAGAATTGCAGTCACTCTATAACTACTAATTGACTTTTAAAAATAAAATTTAAAACACCAATTAATTGCGATTTATTTTATCCATTAAAGTTATCAAAAAAGTATACAAATACATAAAGTTTTCTAATTTATTTTTATAGGTAATACATGTTTTGAGAAATAAATATTCTTGCATGCATTGCGCGCATGATTTTGACCATTTGAATGGCTAAAACAAACCAAGATATTTTTTAAAGTACACAGATATAATATGTTTTCAAAATGACCTACAATTACAAAAAAAAAACTTGTAGATCCGGGGAAAAACATTTTTTTTAGAGAAACTCGAAATATCGAAATATTTTTTATACAAAAGTAGTCGCGAATTCCAAACTTCTTACTTGAGAAAAACTTCTTATCTTCATAAGTTTATTCTCTGGGTTCAAAGCCTGTATGTGCTTAGAAATGTTGCTGTAATTAAAAATAAATAAATAAATGCATATTTTAATAATAAAATAATATCTGAAATGTAAAGTTATAGTTATTTTTCAAAATTTTTGTCACGTTACGAAAAATGTTCCTTACAAAAAGGCAAATGAAAATTCCAATTTCTTTTTATTGTACGTAACAGTTTACAGCACAGTCTTTCTCGTTGTGAAATAAAAGTGATATCTTTCTTTTGGATAATACAAATATTTTGCACTATTTTGGTTAACTGTCGCAATGAAAAAAAATCCTTGTCTAATTTTGCCTATGGTGCCTAAATAATTACTGCACACTTTAAATTTTAATTAAATTTATTAATTGAATTATTTACTAATTCAAAGTTCTTAAAATATCGCTGAATTACTTTTTATCGAGAAGAAAATTTAGTGTACAATCTCAGTATATATAATATTATATGGAACTGTACTGTTTTTAACTATATTGCATATGTTTTTGTCACATAAAGATATATCTATTATTCGACAGAATGGTATAATTCTTTAAAAAAAATAATAATAGTGTACACCAATATTAAAATAATTGCTAAGTCTAAAAAAATACATTAAATAAAATAACTTATTAACCTTTATAGAAATAGGTGGTTTTCATTTTCATATAATAATTGGATAATTTTTTTAATTGTATGCAAACTCTATTTAACGAAAAAATCAGATTAAAGACTTTATTTAAAATATTTAACTTTAAACAAATAAGTAGACTATATCTAAATATAGAAAGAAATATTATTTTTTGCACTATATTTATGTTTCAAGATTCTTTCTTTATCCAATATAAGTAACAATGAAACCATGCAATATATATTTCAAGTTATCCTCATAATCCAATTCCTCTTTAAACATAGTATAACAAAATAACCAATATACAAGTATACCTTCCTAATTTATTATTAAAACAATGATAGTCCTTATATCTCAAAACCAATTGCTAACAAATACAAAAACAAAATCAGACTAAAAAATATATTGATTTTTATTGAAATTATCGAAAGCAAGATTGTTTTAGAATCACATTGCCCTATAGTATAGCTTATGGAATTGGCTCACAAAATTTAACATCCTTTTTTTTTTTCTCTTTTTCTTTTCTATATACCACTTTCACCCACTGCATGCTGTTGACAGTGTACATGTATAGTGCAGTTGATGTTGATAAGTCGAACCTCACGAATATTTTCTTTATTTGGAGAACTAGATGAAAGCCAATTAAAAAAAAATTATGATCTTGAGATGTATGGAATTCATTTTTGTCATTTTTTTCGTAATTAATTTTCTGTATCATTTCGAAAAATCTACTGTGCCGAAAAGAAAGCAAAGAACATCGACTGGAAATTTCAGCAGGACTGGCCGATTACGCACGGAGCGAAGAAGACGCCGGATAGGTGTGAGGCCAACCTATCGTGATTTTGGACGATGGGCGTTCGGCACTCAAACTCCCCTGACTTAATCACTATCGACTTTTCTGTTTAGGGGATCCTGGAGCAAAAAGCCTGCGCAATGAAGAACAAGTCCCTGGATTCCTTGAAACGCGCTCTGAAAAAAGCCTGTGCCGAAATTACGCCGGAAACAGTCGCAGCATTCTTGAAGAATTTACATTAGCGTCTAGACTCCTACATCACCGCTGGAGGAAAACAATTCAAATTATTTTTATTTTTTCTTGCACAGAATTTTCTCCTCTTTCGAATAGTGAATGAAACTAGTTGTTTTGTTCATTCATTGAAAAGTTATGGTATTTTATTTGCATCACAGTATTTATGTGTCACCCTGTATTTCATAACTAGAAAGCCTGAACCCTAAACTGATATTTAAAAATACGAAATTTGCATTTGCCTTTTTGTGGAGAGAGTTTTTCATAACATTACAAAATTGAGAAAAATAAATATAGCTTTAATTTTTGGGTTATTTTTTCTGCCTTTAAAAATTATAATTTTTAATAATTATTATTAAATTCTGTATATTTTATTGATTTAAAATGACACCAGCAGAGATGACCGAGCTAAGCTCCGTGAAAATCAGCTTAGTGTTCAATTCGATATTTTATACGAGCTACATACACGAGCTGCAATTTTTTTTTTTTTTTTACGTGGGACATGGAAACATGGATGGGTGTTGATTATTACTAAAATATTAAATAGTAGAAAATTGTTCAACATAACTGGGATGATTCGCTACAATACAGTCTTTTGATAAGTGTGTGAATTATTCTCAAGTCCCAGGAAAAGTTCATTTTAAAAACAATATTGTAATTTTTTTCCTTTCATTCTAAATATTTTATTTTTTAAAAATGCCTTCTCTAAATACATTCTAATATGTTTTTTTTTCCCTTTTCCAAACAAGGCATCAGAACGTGTGCAGAAAAGATAGTTGTAGAAACATGTTACATATAGTGTAAATAAGCTTAGACTTACTAAATATATTTAAATGTATCTAAATTTATCAAAACATATTCAGACGGAATAAAAAAATTCAAATTCAAGGTTGTGAATATTTTTAAATACAAATAATTAAAATATTTAATTATTAATAATTTATCCATAGATAAAAGATATTATGAAAATGGGAAAAAACATTCAATCATTTTCTTAATCTGTACCGTCAAACGATTTTTCGTTTTCAATTATGCTACTGAAAACAAAAGTTAAGGAATTGTTTGAATTTAAAAAAAAAAAATTGCTTTCAATCGTAGGAGAAAAAAAAAATCACAGGACTATGCAATAAATTTGACGAGGTAAAATTTACAGTAATAGATAAAATTTGTTTGTATTACTAAGTAAAGATAAAGAGTAAAATTTACTTTCCAAATAATAAAAAAAAGAAAAACTTATTAAATAATAATAAATTCAACAACTCATAGCAGCCAGAGTAATTATTTAGGTACCACTTAAAGTTAGACTCCGATATTTTTATACGTTGATTGGTGCAATTTACCTAAAAGGCAACTTTTTTTAATAAGCTATGAGAAAGAAACCATTTTTACAGGGTGACACATAAATACTGTGACGTGATGGAAATGTCAATTTATTTTAATGTTTTTCCCATTTTAAAGATATTCTATTGTTTTATTCGTGTTCCTCGTACTTTTTTGTTGTGAAATTGCTATTTCAGTTGAAATTAATTCACTCTTTTGAAGGAAAACTTACTGTGCAAAGAAGACCGGCCAGCCATCGTCCCCCACCACAAGAGGGGAATGCCAATTCCTGCGATCGCCAAATTGCACCGGGAACAATTCCATTGCGCCTTCAAACGTTTTAAAGCGACCGGAGACATCAAAGACCGTCAACAAAGTGGAAGACCGCGAACAACAAGGACCTCAGTGCTCTTAACATGGTCGAGAAGAAAATCCTGCGAAATCCACAAAGAAACATCCGAAAATTGACCAAGGAGCACAACGTCCACAGCGAATCCTTGCGAAGACATGTCAAAAAAGATCTACAACTCATCCCGTACAAACTGGAGAAAGGACACCATCTCACGGACCAAATGAAGGCGTCAAGACTCGAAAATGGCAAGAAGATGAAGTCCCTATATCGTGGTTTTTCATGGATCGGATTTTCTCCACTGATGAAAAGAATTTTGTGGTCCAACCTTTCCGGAACTCGCAGAGGCAACGCAAGTTGCTACTCAAAAGGACTCCACGCATCGTGAAGGTTAAAAAAGTTTTCTTCCCGAAGTCTGTGATGTTCTGGGTGGGGATTTCTGGATTGGAAAAGACGAAACTCGTCTTCGTCCAAAAAGTCGTCAAGATCAACGAAGAGACGTATCAGGAGCTAACTTCGGAAGGCGCCGTGATCCTCTGTGCCTAAAAGAAAGCAAAGAACATCGACTGGAGATTTCAGCAGGACTGGCGGATTACGCACGGAGCGAAGAAGACGCTGGATAGGTGCGAGGCCAACCTTTCGTGGTTTTGGATGATGGGCGTTCGGCACTCAAACTCCCCTGACTTAATCCCTATCGACTTCTCTGTTTAGGGGATCCTGGAGCAAAAAGCCTGCGCAATCAAGAACAAGTCCCTGGATTCCTTGAAACGCGCTCTGAAAAAAGCCTTGGCCGAAATTATGCCGGAAACAGTCGCGGCCATCTTGAAGAATTTACAGTAGCGTCTAGACTCCTACATCACCGCTGGAGGAAACTAGTTGTTTTGTTCATTCATTGAAAAGTTATGGTCTTTTATTTCCATCACAGTATTTATGTGTCACCCTGTATTTCATAACTAGAAAGCCTGAACCCTAAACTGTTATTTAAAAATACGAAATTTGTATTTGCCTTTTTGTGGAGAGAATTTTTCATAACATTACAAAATTGAGAAAAATAAATATAGCTTTGATTTTTGGATTATTTTTTCTGCTTTTAAAAATCATAATTTTTAATAATTTTTATTAAAATCTGTATATTTTATTGATTTAAAATGACACTAGCAGGGATGACCGAGCTTTTAGCTTAGTGTTCAATTCGATATTTTATTCTCATTGTATCATTCTTGCTTTTTAGATACAATTGGCATGATCCTGAGATATAGTGCCCAAAATGACTCACTTACCGAATTTTTTTGTATATGCCACCTGACCAATGCTCTTCTTGAACCCGAAAACGTTAAAATAGAAAATTTAGTCAAAATAGTTAAAGTCGTTTTATAGATAAAATTAGCTTAACCCACGGTAACCCAAAAGGGCACCCACTAATCTAAATTTATCGAACATGTGACCTATCCCAATGGTCTTCTCGTGCTGGGAAACGATGTAATAAAAAAAATTGTCAAAATCGTTTGAGCAGTTTTTTAGATACATCTTGCTTGACCCACAGTGACCCCAAAATGACCCACTAATCGCATTTTCTCGAACATGTGACTTAGCCTAATGATTTTCTCATGCCCAGAAACTGTGTAATACAAACTTTTGTCAAAATCGTTTGATTCGTTTTTTAGATACAATTAGCTTGACCCACAGTGACCCAAAAATGACCCACTAATCGAATTTTCTCGAATATGCGACTTAGCCCAATGGTCTTCTCATGCTCAAAGACGATATAATACAAAATTTTGTTAAAATGTTTTGATCCGTTTTTTAGATGCAATTAGCTTGACTCCCAGTGACCCAAAAATAACCCAGTAATAGAATTTTGTCGATCATGTGACTTAGCCTACACGTCTTCTCATGCCCAGAAACGGTATAATACAAAATTTTGTCAAAAATGTTTGAGTCGTTTTTTAGATACAATTAGCTTGACCCACAGTGACCCAAAAAATGACCCACAAATCGAATTTTTTCGAACATGTGACTTAGCCCAATAATTTTCTCATGCCCAGAAACGGTGTAATACAAAATTTTGTCAAAATCGTTTGATTCGTTTTTTAGATACAATTAGCTTGACCCACAGTGACCCAAAATGACTCACTAATCTATTTTTTTGAACATGTGACTTAGCCCAATGATATCTCATGCCCAGAAGCGGTATATTACAAAATTTTGTCAAAATGTTTTGAGCCTTTTTTTTTTAGATTCAATTAGCTTGACATCTGACCCATTGTGATCCTAAATGACCCACTAATCAAATTTTCTTGAACATGCGACCTAGCCCATTGGTATTCTCATGCCCGAAAACGATAGAAAGCAAAAATTCGTCAAAATCGTTACAGCCACTTTCTTGATAAACTTAGCTTGACCCACAGTGACCCAAAAATTACCCACTAATCGAATTTTCTCTAACATGTGACTTAGCCCATTGATCTTCCTGTAATCCAATACAGTAGATTACAGAATTTAGTCAAAATAATTAGAGCGGTTTTTTAGATAAAATTAGCTTGACCCGAAGTGACCCCAAAATTAACCACTAATCGAAATTTTTCGAACGTGTGACCTAGCTCAATAGTTTTCTCACGCGCAAAAACGGTTGGATATAAAATTTAGTCAAAATCGATTGAGCCGTTTTTTAGATATAATTAGCTTGACACTGACCTATTATGACCCAAAATGACCCACTAATAGAATTTTCTCGAGCACATGACCTAGCTCAATGGTCTTCTCGTGCCCGAAATTGGTAAAATGCAAAATTTAGTCAAAATCGTTAGAGCCTTTTTTAAGGTAAAATTTACATACAAGTACACACATACACACACAATTTTTGCTCGTATTATATTATAAGATTTAAAGTCCTACAGTCTTTAGATCCATAGCAACGTATTTTTGAAGATGGAAATGGAGTCTAAAAATGCAGCCTCAGAAATGTATAATTTGTTTAAAAAATCCAAAATTTGGATTCTCCGTATCTCTAAAATTATGAGATACAGAAAAAATATTTTGCGTGGGTTCTTATCTAAGTAGATGTAGTATGTACACACAAAAGAAAAAAAAAAAAAAAACCCTGTGACCGTACGATTCATGAATGATCAGGGCCTACAGTGCTCAACTTTGTTTACTTGATCCTGGGTTTCGAAATGCTATGCAGCATGTGTCCTGTCAGGTGGTCAGCCCAACGCGAGACCCCTTGTGTTTAGTCCCCAAGCAAGCTTGGTACTCATTTTATCGACCGCGAAAGGATGAAAGGTTGAGTGTACCTTGTCCAGCCGGAAGTCGAACTCGCGACCTGCCTCGTGGAAGACAGGCGTGCTGACCACTACCTACTAGACTTCAATATGTACACAAAGTTTCCCTAAAAACCCTGTTTGGGGGTTACAGAAAATAAAAAGATTGGTTAAATTGACGTGGAATGATACTTTCAGGAAACGGTGAGATATCCTAGGATAAAAAACTGAAGTTTAATTTAAAACTTTTTCGGTTAAACCAAAAACTGTAAAACAAACAGAATATTCAACTAAGTCCTCTTCAAATACACGAAAACTGTTTACCAGATCGATTAAAAAAATCATAACGTAAATAAAAAAATTCTGAAATAAGTTTAAAAGGAATTTATTTGAATACAACATTCTGAACAAACATATAATGCATAAGAATATTTCGAACAGATTTTCATATTTCAAATTCCCCTGAAAGTAATTCTTAGCACTGCTTAAATAAAATCAATAAGAACATACATATATACATTCATATGTGTTCTATTTTAGAATATTACATGGGTTAAAGCTTTTTATTTTTTTTCGTATAGTACATTTTGCTACAAGCAATAATAGTATAAGACTAATGTTTATGATCATCAGCAAAATAGAAATAAACGAAATTTGTCTGAAATACATATCTTAAAATAAAAGGGTTATTTTAACGTACCATGTTTTGAGTATATTCATTCAAACTTGATTTCTTATTTCATATTTGATTTCCAAATATAATCTCTCGTACTTGAATGAAAAGTTTTTTTTTTTTTTTTTTTGTGAGTTTTTATTGTTAGTGAGTGGTACAGCTCACTAAGTTAAATATCGTTTTCCATTCAACCTGTTAGTGAAAATGCCGCATTAAGATGTTAGAAAGAATTTTTCATCATAGTAAAACATATATTTGACAAAGTTCTTTTATCAATAATAACAAATATAGAGTGATTCAAAATGATTCGAGTAAATTTTAATGTGTCGCATAGTTCACTAAGTTAAATATTTTTTTTTCCATTGAACATGTTATCGAAAATAAAGCGAGAAGATGTTAGAAAGCATTTCTCATCATAGTAAAAGATATATTTGGCAAAGTTAAAATAAATAATAACAAATGTAGAGGGATTCAGAATGCTTCGTGTAATTTTTAATTTGTGGTACATCTCACTAAATTAAATATCCTTTTCCATTGAACATGTTATTGGAAATAAAGCGTTACGATATTAGAAACCATTTCCCATCATAGTAAAACATATATTTGGCAAAGTTCTTTTATACGTGATAACAAGCGCAGAATGATTCAAATGATTTGAGTAATTTTTAGTGGTTGGTACAGCTCGCTAAGTTAAATAGCTCTTTGTAATGAACTTTTTATTGAAAATGAATCGTTAATATGCTAAACAGCATTTTCCGTCATAGTAAAAGGTATATTTAGCAAAACTGTTCATTGATAAATTACAAACACAGACTGATTGAGAATGGCACCTGTAATATTTAATGGGTGACATAGCTCACTAAATTAAATACTCATTTTCACTGATCTTGCTATCGAAAATAAAGCATTAAGATGCTAGAAAGCATTTACCATCATGGTAAAATATACATTTGGCAAACTTCTTCCTTTATCAATAAAAACAAATACTGTCTAATTCAGAATACTTCGCGTAATTTTTAATGGGTGATACTGCTCACTGTATTAAATATTGTCTTTCCATTGAACTTGTGACCGAAAGAGGAGCATTATAATCTCTCGTCGTAATAAAGGACATATTTAGACGCATTCCAACAAATAAATGCTGATATTTGCTTTATGCAATAAAGTTCGCAAACAACAGCATAAAATGCAAAATAAACCTCACTTAAACACGAATGATAACAAAAAAATTTCTTTAGTTCTAATTAAAGTAATAACTGTAAGGTGTGAGTATAATACATACAGTCCTTGAAGTACAGTTTCCCTTCTTCCTCGCCGCCCTCCCTCTCCCCCAAAAAATATAATGAAAACACCCCATATATTTTAATCTTCAAATTGTCACTGGAAAAAAACTAAAATGTCCATTCTACTGGAAATAGTCTTTTTCAATTTATGCTTTAAAAAAATAAACTTAGTTTGTTGTCTTGCAGCTGAAATTGCACTAAACTCTGAAAGTTTGAATACAAAGACTTAAGGGGTTTTGTACCTTTTAAACACGACGAAATTTAACGAAAAACTTAAAAGTTTGAATTAGTCTATCTTCAAAACCTTTTTATGTATAAACATGAAATTTTGGATATTGATTAAAGCGATTGTGCTTTGTAATATGCTGTCATCAGAAATTTATTAGCCTTTTACAGAATTTGTGTATTGTTCAAATTAAAATAACTCTTTTTTTTTTTTTTTTTTTACTCCATAAGTCATTGCGCGCATGATATCCTTAGAGAGTATGTATGATTTGTCATGAAATTTGGTAAAGATACTAAGCATATATATGTTTTTTAAAATAAACTACTCTTACGCCAAAACTATTTCATTAACTATATAAAAAAATATTTTTGTAAAAAAACAATAAAAATTTTGTATTTTTAATGAATAAAAATAGTCATAACTAAAAATATTACCATTTTAAATACTTAAAAGTTGTTCATTTTAAACACACATATTTTTTTAGTATCTTTACCAAATTTCATGACAATCCATACATACTTTCTCAAGATATCATGCGCGCAATGACTTCTGGAGTAAAAAAAAAAGAGTTATTTTGATTTCAACAATACACAAATTCTATAAAAGGCTAATAAATTTCAAATGGTAGCATATTGAAAAGCACAATCTATTTAATCAATATCCAAAATTTCATGTTTATACATAAAAAGGTTTCGAAGATAGACTAATTCAAACTTTGAAGTTTTTCGTTAATTTTCGACGCGTTTAAAAGGTACAAGACCCCTTAAATTTGACATCATGTTTGCCTTTTTTTGCAAAATCTTACCTTACGGAATAAAACGATGAGTCATTCGGTCAAGTAGTTTAGTAACTACGAAAGTTTAAAATTTGGAATTTCTGATGTAAATGTATATGCAATAGTTGTAAAACAGATTTCAATGGGGATAATTTTTAAAGCATAACACGAACACTAAATGTCGGAATGAGCTGCACATTTGTTTTCGCATATTTGAATTTTCTAAAACCCTATTTCTGTTTAAAAAAAACAAACATATGTTACAGTATTTCTTTTTATGGAAAAGGATTTTCCGTAAACTATTTCCTTTAAAAATATATATATAGGATATTATTCATATTGTTTTCGGAAAGAATATAAATTGTAAACTATGAACTTTTTAAAATAAAACAATTTTTAGAAGCTTCAAATATCAGATTCAAAATTACAGGTCATTTATCCGTTTAGTTCTTGAATTAGGCTTAATAAAACTTTAAAAAATCTGGGTTTTTTTTTTCTTTTTTTCCAAGGATTAAAAATTATTTTAGCACAAATTGAAAGAAAAGATAATTTGCTGTCAAGTGGCTATTTCCGTTTTTTTTTCCTCTTGAACAATTTTGTAATTAAAATATAGCTTTTTTTATCAACTGTAACTTAGACGGAATTATAACTTTGGCGCACTTCTAATTAGAAGAAACTTTCCTAAAGGAAATCCAAGGTTCGAAGAAAACCACGAAAATCTCCGAACGATTAGGCCGACTGGCGCAATTGGGTTTGAACCCAGCACCTCCCGTCTACCAGCTTTGAGAGCAGAACCTCTCGGCCGCTGATGGGGCCGGAAGTAAAGTGTTATCCAGCTGGATGTCACTTTTTTACAAGACTACTGAGTCTATCGTCGTTTTTACCTAGAGCTTATACCAACAAAAAAGCATATTATTTTTAATAATTAACTATTTTTTACAATGTACTAAACCTAAAAATAAATCCCCCAAAACTCTAAAGAAATTATCACGACCCAAAATAAAAAGCACTAATGTATGCTTCACTATGGTTGTACTCACTATTTCCATCATATATATGATATTCATATAATGCCTACAATAGTGAATGATACAGATAATGAATATCGTAATCAAACACGGTGACTATTATCAATTGTAATATCATTAAAGCAAGAACCAAACAATAATGTATTTCTATACCTGAATGTAATTGTGTGAAAACAGCTGGTACAGAACAGATGGTTCATTTATAAATATGTATTTTTAGTAAAATGTATAAAATAAACTCTTAGGAGTTCAATGTAAAATATCTATAAAAGAAAATGTATATAAATTCCAAAATAACAAAGTAATTTATGAACAAAATAATGAAAATTTCGGGGGGTGTTAAGCTAAAGTTAATCGCTAATATTACATTCCTGGTATCAACGAATGTACACAATACTTTAAAAAACGATGTCAGAAAGAATTGTGCTATCAGGCTCATAGTTTGTTAAAATAAAACTTCTTCAACTCAGAGCGCTGTGTAAGATATCGTACATATCAAACATACAATTCGAGCAATAGGTACGTCAGAAGATGCACTCTAAATTTACTTAAAACAGAAAGAAAAATCATGCATCACGCATAGTTTATGAAACTATTTCCAAAATAAGCGAATAAGTAAATATACACATTTATATACATTCAATGTTTATCTTAAAAATCACCCTTGATTTCATGACATCAGTTCATGTTGTTCCAAATAAGTTTCGTTACAATACACTAATTTGGCGTGGGCCCGATTATAGAAAATTGACTGCTTTGATTTACGATTGGTAGAAAAAGTGAATTTATTTTAAAAATTATAATTTTTGCTCTGTTTAGTTTTAAGATATTGCAAAAAAAAAAAGCATTATTTAAATTATCTATTTGGGATTTATAAATTGTTTTCGTAACATATAATCATAATTTAATAATTTTTTAACTATTTATTAATAAAACTGTGTTTAATAAAAATATATGTTACACCTTTTTTCTACTCTTTAGGGTTTAAAATGTTGCATTGTAGCTATTTCACAGCCAGTTGGTATGTTTCAGCATGCATGGTTTGTTAAATATCTGTCTCCATTGTAGTCGTAAATCCTATACAGTTATAACCATATATACTAATAAAAGAAATATGTTTGCCTGTGTGTGTGTGCGATGGCAAGGAAAATCTACCGCTCATAGAAGTCTAAAAATTTGGTTGAGGATAGTCCAAGGCAGTTTTGATGAACCTGAGACTCAGATTTGTCATTTTTTCATAATTAGCTGAGATATTAATTAAAAACTGAAATTGAAAAACGCATTGCAGGCACCAGCGTACCAGGATGTAGCTGATCGAATCTCCAGAGCGCCGTATCATAAAAGAAACGAAAGGAGTTTTCTGTTTGTTTGTTTGTTTGTTTGCTGGCTTTCTTAACGTGTGACGGCCGAACCGTTCAATGAACGGAAAACTAATGACATAGTCTTAAATTTTGTTCTTTTACTTATAAAACGCTGCAATCTGTTCGAAAATATTTGGTTGTTAATCCTTTGAATAAAATAAATCATAAACGTACGATTTCGCTTTTTCTTTTTCTCCCTTTCGCTGACACTCCTATCGGGATCAATATCAGGAATACCAATTAACAAAAAATAGTTATTTAAAGAGATAACCTTCTTCTTTTCGATGGTGTAATTAGTTTTCAAAAATACGAATTTTAATCCTTTCGGAAAAATTCGCGACTGCAAGTCACTTTGCGCTTCCAAGCGACACTCCTTTTTTTTTTTTTTTTTCTAATTGTAAAAGCAACTTAAACGTCGGTATTTCGTCACAATCTTTTTGTACCTTCTTAGCAGATCGATTTCCACCACCTGTAAAATTTTTGAAACATTCGGTTTAATAGATGTGTTTAAAAAAAATAAAATTAGCGAAATTTTCGTCCGGAACGTGAAAACGCTGGCGGTTCCGACACGGCTTCGGCTCATATTTTCACGATTAAAGATGCATATTTATCACGAAATTTTTATGCAGGCTTCTACGGGGAAATTGTTGTATCTAAAACAGATAAAAATTTCAAATAGTTCGAACGATAAAAACTATTTTCCTTTTGATGTTAAATTAACCGCCCTTCCCTCCCTCCCCCCCCCCCCCCCAAAAAAAAAAAAAATAAGCGAGAAGAAAAGCACAGATCTTTTACAATTACATATCAATATTTTTTCAGAGTTTTGTTAAAGCCATCATATTTATAACCGAAAAAATGTCAAAGATTTTGGATAATAAGAACATTTTTTTCTAATATTAAATGATCAAATGAGGGGAGGGGGGATAGGAGAAACACGTTTTTTCTGGTAGCAGTAGGGATCCCATTATTAGGTTCGTTTGGAAAGATTTATGTTTAAATATAAAAATCTATTTCAAACAGATTTTAGGTATATTTAAGGTTGTTATTTGGGGCCCGGACTACACCGGCCTTTGGTTTAAAAATATATAATCAAAACAGACCGCAGCATGCGTACCATTTCCGGTGTACGCTGCCGAACGCAGTGAGTCACCAGCTCTAAAATTGTTCTGATAGATTTCCATTAAAATATAAAATTAAAACAAATCGGACACGCTCGTGTACGATTCCGAAGGCAGTGGGTTCCGAAGCTCTGGGTTTGTTTAGATAGATTTTGATTTGAAAATAAAGAATCATACAAAATCGAAGGTGTACGCTGCCGAAGGAAGTAGCGGCACCAGGATTATCCTGGTTTAGCAAGATCTTCGCTTAAACATATAAATTAATTCGACATTGATTTTAGATATATTTAAGGTTATCACAGGTCCGGCTAATGCCAGGTGGGTCAGCTAATAAAGAATATTTTGTCGGCAAAACGTGGAATATTAAATTAAATCTTTGCATATATGAATAAATTTAAGTTAAATAAAAGGTTTAAATATTAGAATATCGTTACAAAACTTATTTTTTTTATTGGTTTAAAGAAGATGTTATTTAAATAAAAATTTTGGAAAATGTGTAACATAACTGGAAACCATTTTCAGCAGTAAACGTTCATAAACGTTAATTCCATCACATTACTAAAAACAGTGTTGATTAAAAAAGAAGTTTTCCTTGTTTAATAAATACTGAAAGAATAAATCTTTAGTTTGCTACGAAATAGTACTTTCAAGAGCGATTTTCGAAACGAAATTTAAATTTAGATATTTCTCTTCAAAAATCTCGGTAATCAAATTTTGAGACTAAGTTTCTTGTATCTTATTTCCGTTTTATTGTCAATCCCCCCCCCTTGTTATATGCTTTCTTTTTCATAACTGGAAGGCTCATCAAGTTTAATGATGTGCACTTGATGTGTTGATGTGCCATTTTTGGCGTTGCACTTTTCAAGGGAAGCTACAAAAAGCGCTTTACAAAAAGTCGCATTAAGTTTCTCAGAATGGATAATTCTTCATACAGTATTTTTATGTGTGTGGGTATGGAGAGGAAAGATATAATTTGCTGCAAACGCATTACGCTTTGAGATCTAAAATGTTCATTCCAGAAAGAATTACTTAGAAAGATGTACTTAAGAGCAAAAATGTACTTTTTCTTTCTAAAGGTTATTTCAGCAATTTTATAAACAGACAGCTGTTTTATGGTGATAATCCTTTTTGTTTAATGTTGTTTTGTTACAATATTAAGGTCCTTCATCAAATTTTAGAAGATTTCAGCTTGTTCGAAGCGAGGATTTTTAATGTGTGCTTGTCATAAAGCAAGGCTCAATTTGTTATCGTGAATGATAAAAAGTGTATAATATTGACAACCTCTTAGAAGTAATAATCAATTTGTGTTTATAATAAAATTATCATGTTTCAATTCATTTTTTGTAGCATATAATAGAGAATAGAACTTATTTTCATATACATGTTCTATGTGTTTAAATACTGCCCTTGCAAAATACCATTATACGTGTTTTGAGCTGAAAATATAGTGTACATTAAATAAGAATGACTATAATATTATTTTATGAAGCTTATAAAATCAGAATGATTATATTATTATTTTATGTAGCTTAATTTAATCAAAGAAGTCAAGATTAAGTTAAGTTTACTAAGAAGTTAAAGTTATGAACTAGATAAATAAATCAGAATGAAACTTTCGTTTTATGTGCGGAAAGAAAATTCGCATCCACATCGTTAGAAATATCTTGCATCCAAAACATCGCTATTGGTATGACACCCATACCATTAAAATTATCGCTGTATGTAAAGGGTTTAGCCCTAATATTTAATTACAACTTTTGTTATATCGATAGAGTTTTTGTATGTATGAACACACCGTACAATTTTTTTAACCGTTACTAGTGTGACATAATAATTACGTACATTTCAATTTGGTAATGCATGATTCCAAATACCTGCAATTTATGAGCGGGTACAGTTTATTAACACATTTGTAGTTAAAATGCAACATGCAAAATATCATTCTCAAAATACAATTTCATTTTTACAGGATTTTGATAAATTTAATACATTTTGCGATTCTGTTTTTGTTAAATTCTGCTTTTCGGATGTGACATGCATGATATATACAGCAGAATCTCATTACAACATATGTCACTACAACGAATTTTTTAGTTTAACGAATATTGTTTGATCGATTTAAAAAAAATCCTATTTCATTATAAAAACACTCACTTTAACGATTTTTTCAGTATAGCGAATTTAATCAGTGCTTCCCAGAGATTCGTTATAGATTTTACTGTGTATCAAATAATTATATTAAATAAAGTCTTCTCTGTATACTTTAATATAATTATAACATTAATTACACAACTTAAAATAAAACTATAATATTAAATTCATCTACTATGAAACAGCATCTAAATTTTTATTTGCATACGCATTTGTTTAAATTATGATGATAAGGCCAATTCTATAGGGGTTCGCGATCATTTAATTAATTAATAATGCTTAGACATCGTGCGTGTAACGAAAAGCGCAGACGTAGTGTTGCGAGTGCTCATGCGTAAACTTTAAACGTACCTAAACAGTTTACTAAAAAAGCGTGAGCATTTATCTCCGATAATTCATGAATTAGAAAGTTCTGTAATCTTAACAAGATTTTGCGGACACCCTGTACAATTATTTCAACATCTCAGTGTTAAAGACTAGTTAAGGAATCTCAGGACTGTTAAAATTTGAAAAAATGAAAAAAAAGACCATTTTCAACATTTAATATCTTAAAATGTATTTAATTTTAAGACACATCAGTTATTGGAATGAAAGATATAAGTATGTTCCTACCTTTCATGTATTTAAAAAATTGCAAGGCGCAGAATTAGCATTTACAGGGGGCTCCAAGCTGGCAGACATTTGACGAGCAGAAAATTAGCATAACAGATTACGTTCAGCATCACACAATAAATTTTGCAATTAGAATGAAAATTTTGGTGCCTACTTATACTTCAAATTGTAGTAATTACCCTGAACCTAAATAAATTTGCATTTAAAGCATTTTCATATTTTTAATAAAAAGTTGTATTAAGCTAATGCAAAATGTAGAAAATTTCAACATTATAATCACCTAAAAAAAATTTTTTTTAGTAACAAAAAGCAAATTTTAGGTTTCGTTTATGCAGACTAACATGAAACATATCATTTGAACATAACATTTGAAAATTTCATGAAAAAATATTCGGAAGTTTTAGAGAGATCGTACGCATTATGCTCAAAAGCATCATTTGGAGAAAAAAGTTTCGCAAACGCCGCTTCAGCTATTGAGTGGATATAATTCTAAAAGACATAACTTCTGTTCTTATGAGAAAATCAAAGAAAAAAATAGATCAAAATGTTCAGAAACTATACCAGTTTATCATTTAAAACAAATCAAAATTTCGAAAATTTTAAAGCTTTAAGAGCCTTGAGACCCCTTAAGCAAACTCAAATTTAGGTACTTAAGAAGACTGGTCACCCAATTTCGAAATTCTCCTCCGTAATGATAAGTCTATGGACTTTTGATGCATTCGTATATTTAAAATATCTTCTCGGGAAATTCATATTTTTAACATCTTTTTTCTGTGTACTCTTCTTAAAGGATGTTTCTTTTTTTTTTTTTTTTAAGTTTTCAAAATATTTCTAAAATCTGTGCTGAATTTAATATTTTATGTGTTAAAAACGGGCGAACTGTGAGTTAGATTTTAACACTTCCTATAACTCTATACTTTAAAAATATTTTGAGAACTAAGAAAAAAAAGAGAGATCTTTTAGGAAGTGTAAACAAAAAAATAGAAGTTGAAAATATTAATTTCCCGAGGAAATATTTTAAATATACGAATGTATCAAATGCCCATAGACTTTACATTAGTGATGGGAAATTGGAATCGGAGTGACCAGCCCTCTTAACAGCCCTTAGAAAAAAACACAAACATTATCTCAAATATGTCTTGAGTTATAACGTTTTTTATTGGTAAGGGACTTCGTCGTCACCATGTATGTCAAACCCGCAACAATAAAAACAACATTTTAAAGATGTAATGAAAAAAATTGATGCCAGTGAATAATTCTTGCGAAACTAATTTTAGATTATAAGTATCATCTTAAATCTTTTGGTCATTCTCCGGTGAGAAAAATTAATGGCATTTTTCTGCTGCGTATGTAACAAAAGTTAAAAGAAATTAAAAATCCTTACATTTGCTAATGAAATGTAGTAAAATTTTCTGCATAAGTGAAATTCTCTTTACTAATAGTAACAGATTGTCTATACAGAAGTGGAATTTTATAACATGAAATCTATATCTGTACTAAAACTTTAAATTTTATAGAACTGTGAAGAATATTTTATCGTGCACATATCGTCGGTACCATGTCAAAATATCCAATGTGAAAACAGTGGGCTACTTTTTTTAAATTAAAATTTCTTGATTGGCACAATTTTTTTAAATGTTAAAATTCGCCTTATTTAACCTTATTTAATGATATATTAATTAATGCAAAAGCAAGGGGAATTTTGCCATTTCAGAAAAGTGGTGCCAATCAAGAAATCTGAACTTTAAAAAAGTAGCCCAATGTTTTCACATTGGATAGTTAAACATGGTACCGACGATACAATAAAAGTGAAAATGTGAATTTTAATAGCATTTCACTTATTTTTCTGCCAAAATATTTAAAATTGCACTCTTACCTTATGAATTAATCATAATTATACAGTTGTTTCGAATAAATTTAAAATTTTCATTAAATGCCCACTTTTCAGTGGATTTGGAAGCTTTATGTTTTGTGAGATTAATCTCGAGTGATGGCAATCTCAGTTAGTGCTACTGCTTCGAGAAATATATTAAAATTTTTCGTCCAGCCATTTTAAGTTTAACGGGTTATATTCCTATTTCATTTCTGCTGTAGACATTTTATATCAATAAAGATATCACATTAAGGGGAGGAGTGCTGTGGTCTCTAATGAAATGCAGGTAATTGTTTTGTAATTTCTGTTGCGTTTTAAATACAGTACAAAAAAAAGTCTTTCCTTCTTATCCAATGTTGAAATATAATTCAGATATACAAAATTCTAAATGATGTTAAGCCTTCTTTATTTTTTGCAAGCTGCTAATTGTATTCAACTCCTTTTAAATTTTTAGGGGTTTTTTTTTATGTATTAAAACACGGAAAAAAATTGTCTGAACACAATTTTAGAAGCTTAGCTAATAGACCTAAAGATTGATCGATCGAACGTAACTACTATAATTATCAAAATTCTGATCTCAGGGTACACTTACTTTTACATTATCATATATGCATTTGAAGTTTATAGCACATTCTCAAATACTTTCGCTCTTCTGCATATTTATATAGTTATATCAGTGGCGTACATTCAATAAAAATATACAACTTCATATCTATAGGTACTGGATGAATATAGATACACATTTATTAAAGTTCCTTATGCAAAAGGTAACAAATCTTCTTCACATCTATCAAAGATACAAAGGAATGAAACCAAAAAAGCTGTCCTTTTCAATGCAAGTGAAGCTATAATTATTTCGTTTACAGCATATTTTATTTTTTTTTAAACATTGCATAGGCTGAGAACTATTTGTATCTACGAAAAATAGTAATTATTAGCCATAGTGATATGTATATATTTATGCATATTAATTTGTACAGATTTCGTGAGTGCCAGAAAAGGGAATGATGGATGCAAATGTCCACGTGGATGAAGTAATTGATCACTGATCTATAATATGTGTCGAATGACAAGCTTGATTGTGAAAAAAATAGCATGTGAAAACCTCACACACAAACTTTATACAAATTACAGACACTAATTAATTTTTATGTAAATAAATCAGTATTTATGAAAAAACGTCAAACAGCAAGATCATAACGAAGAATAGTATTTGGAAACAACTTTCTAAACATTTCATTTTAGTAATACTCTTTAAAGTTTACACAATTAACGCACAAATTAAATACATTTCTTTTTAAATTATGCTTTCTCCAAACACAGAGTTTCGTTTCAAATTATACCCTTCTTCACATTTTAGGAAATCTCATTACGTTTAATGAGGTGCATTCGGTGCGTTACAATGTCATTTTTGGAGCAGCACATCTCTAGATTTCTCTAGAGAGGTTTTTCGAAAGATGGCATTACTTCGAATGTGGAAGACCTTAGAAGAAGTCGAGTTACATAAATGATCTAAATATAATGAGTCTGAGAGAGGATGTTTATCTAGACCAAAGACTCATACTCTTAAAAATATCCTTTGTTCGAAGGGCAGTTTTGATTATCATTTAACGAGTTTTCCTGCATTATGTATTATTTCTTTTTAAGTGCGTTCGTAAATATATAACATTATCAACATTTTGGTAAATTTGGACAACCCCTCCACTTACTATATCATACGATATCATTCTTTCACCCCACCCCTCTTAATGATATCATTATCAATGTCTAACAATCCTTTTTAAGTGCGTTCGTAATTATATAAATTTTCAGCACCTATAGTCGTCGTTCGGTCCGTCTGTCTGTCTGTCCGTCCGTTCGCATATAACAGTGCAAAAAGTACCCAACCGAATGGTCTGAAATTTTAAAGATATAATTGTTGCAAAGTTTTGTCGAATCATTCCAAATTTGATGAAAATCGGATGTACAGTTTAATTACAGGGACAGTCAAAAGTTTTCTATTACATTACGGCCAATGGGAAAAAAAATATTTCAAGTGCATTTTAATGATGTTACAGCCTTTCGAGCAGAATAAAATTGATACGCATTTATGAAGTGCACTAAAATATACATTAAGTAAAATATGCGTGCAAAAAATATTTATAAAGCTAGGTATAGTACGAAAGCACCTCATTTGCCACGTTTGACGTGCAAATTCCAACTTGTTTAAAAATATCATTGTTCTATTAAATAAACTCTAGTACACAGTTCGATTTCACCCTTTTCCTAATTTTTCCCCTGATTGTTCCACATTGTCTGGGTGCTAAATTTTTAAATTTTTCTTTTAATTCTTTAAATTTTATCATGAAAAGATATTTTAAAGGAATTGAAAAATAATGTGGAAAATTTTTAGGAATGCAGTTTTCTTAAAGGATTTAAACTTAATGAACCACTAACTGCATGTCTATGTAGACCAAAAAACTCTTATTCTTCAAAGTGTCTGTTGCTAAAGTAACAATTTTGAGTTATCATTGAATGGATTTCCCCCTATCTCAAATTAACCCAATTGTAGAATTTTACTTGTTTTATTAAATACGCGCTAGAACACGACTCAACTTCACAATTTTTTACATTTTATCCGATTGTTTTCAATTTTTACATCTATAATTGTGTTTTAATTAAAATTTTATCATGAAGATGTATTTATAAAGTATTTATTTTTAATGAAGAAAAGTATAATATAGAAGTAAGTATTATATAAAATTTACACAAAGGCGATTTTGTTAATCCTTTGAGGGGCAAGCAATAATGTCTCTGTAATATTGAATTCTCACCGGAATAATCGAAAAATTTTATTTTAAAATAAGGAAAAGCGATTTTTCAGCATTTTGCCTCCAAACTTATAGAAATATAAAATTTAGTTAAAAGTTTCTGGTGAGAACCTTGTTTAAATTAGGTGGGATATAATATATCCAACCGCCCCTCAAGGGTTAAATGATACTTATATAATGAGACTATTGAATAAGTTCTATATAAAAACTAACAGGGTGGCACAAATCAGTGAATTTTTGAGGGCAAATGCCAATGTTTTCTTGTTAAAAACTTCGCCTTAATAATCACGCGATTGAATTCGGCCAATTTTTCTATAAGAAAATAGCGATGTTTACCCTGAAAAATTCTCTGATCCGTGACCACTCTGCAAAGACAAATATTTTTAAAGCATCCTTTGTTCTAGGGGCAGGTTCGGTTTCATCGAACTTTCCTTTATTTTCGCCATTTTAGAAAGTTTTTTGCTTTATCAAATATACACTAGGATGCAGCTCTAGTTCGCCATGATTTTTCTTGTTTGTTTCGTTCATTTGTGCTGCGAATCTTTTAGAATTTTCTTTTAATTCTTAAGTTTTATCATAAAAAGATATTTTTAAATTGCTAGTTTTCTAAAGAAAAAAAAAAAAAAAAAAAAAAAAAAAAAAAAAAAAAAAAAATCGTTAAGAAGTAATATATAGAATTCGTAAGAAGGCGATTTTGTTAAGTACTATTTTAAATATAATGACTAACTGAAAAAGTGACTATAAAGACCAAAGACTCATATATTTAAAAGTAGTCTTTTTCATATTCTTAACGGGTACTGCAGCTTGTCGCTTTGGAATATGAGTAGAAAAAAATACATTTTTTTACGCAGCTGTTAAATATATATAATAATTTTTATTTTACACTAATAAATAGATGTTTTATGAACAACAACAACAAAAAAAAAAAATGAAGAAAAAAAATAAAAAAGGTGGAGATATGAGCCGTCAAGAAAATCCTTGCTGATGGTGTAATTTTTTTTTTCCTCGGTAAGGCTCCGTCTGAAAAATAAAACTTTTTCTTACTTGTAAAGGTAATAGCTAAGATGTAGTATTTTTCTTTTTTCTTTTCTTTTAGAAATAACAGCTGTTTGAAAAAAAAAGAAACTTTGATTTCTATCAAAATTTTGATTTTTTTAAATTTATAAAATATGAATGCAGCATCCAATAAAAAAATCCTATGATACATGATATATCTTGATACAGTTTGAAAAAATTAGTTTCAGAAAAATATAAAAGAAAAAAAGTACCGCTTCAGCACCGAGAAACCAAATATTTTTTAATTGCCTTCAATCTGCGATACCTGAACAACACATGGCGTCTTCCAGTGATGCCGCGATGTCCCCCGAGTCCTTTTGAGGAGCTTTTTTTCAATTTCCTGACCTCTTTAGTCTCTTGTTGGGCTTTCATGTCGGCTATAGATACACCCTGAGAATCCAAGTTCTTGGATAATCGCATTGCTATAAATCCGGAAATAATTTGAATTTTACAACGGTTAAAAAAGAAAAATATTTCTTAATCTAGAAAATATGATATAACCACATACGAAAATATATAATAATCTCTTTCGAGTTATCGCCACGAATCCGACTTCATTCCGAAAAGCGTTCATTATCATTATAATACTCACAAACTTATATATTTCCGAGATTTAAAGAAAAATTTATAATACAAAATTTCTTTTACTGCCACTGTTTTTTAGAAATGTTTACGAGTATTTTTTTCAGTATATTAATTAGTTTTTGCTGATCGGAATATCGGATTTTAGGATGCTAAATTTACACATGCATTAACAAAACAAATTAATGTAAATGTTAAAGCTTTTAATTTATCATGTTTGTCTGTGAAACATGTTTTATGAACATGAAAATATTTATTTGAGAATTGATAGCATCTGAAAAACCTATATGCCAGGCTGAGAAAATTTATTAAAACACTCTAAAAACTACACGGAAAAGTTTCCAAAAATAAGTTTCAGCAAAAGAAGCTTTATCTTTATAAATATGTTTCATTAAATTTTGAAAACATATTGAATTACGAGATTTTTAATTAGGAATCGCGGGTAACTGGAAAGAGGTTATTGAATCTTTTCGTACGTGATTATATTATGTTTTCGAAGATTAAGACACATTTATCTTTTTTTACAGAGTACGGTCATTTAAGAATGATCCGGAATTCCTTACTGGAACCTCTTGATTTGTACCCAGCATTCTAATCACTAGACAAATAGGCAGATAACAGCATGAAAACTACTTAATAATATAAAAAAAATTAAGAAAATTTTATATGGTGTTATTAAGGAGGGATATTTTTTTACTTTTATTGTAGTATAACACGAACTTGCGTAATACAAAGGGCATTATATAAAAACTGAGAGTTTTTTATGTAGTGGCAACACCGCGAAACAAAAAATAAAACTGCAGGCGATTTTTTCCAAATTATTAACTGTACGTTTATAAATATTCTAAACGAAGCAGACGGTTTTATTTTCCTAGTTTCGTTCTTGTTAAAAGAACTGTTTTTGTTTGTTCTACAGAAATGGAGGTGAGTGATTCAGAGTTAAAAAACAAAACGCGTTGTGCCATAAAATTTTGCTATCGTTTGGGCAAAACACCATCAACCGACAGCCAAAGTTAATGAAAGAAGCTTACAAAGACAGAATTCAGGCCAGCCGGGTTGCCGAGGATATGATTTTTAGATGGCATGCTGATTTCAAAAATGGACATATGTCTAAAGAACTGGCTCCTAAAAATGGCCGACCAGAAAGTGTTGTGAATGATCGAAATGTTAACACTGTGTACGCAATCTTACCAGAAAATCGGCGAATGAAATGTGAGGAGATAGCAACATCAACTAACATTTCGAAAACGTCAATATTTCGTATTCTACGTAACAATTTACAGCTTCTGCATGTTTATTCCAGTTGGATCCCTCATCACTTTACTAAAGAACAAATGCAAACAAGAATTAACCAGCGTTGTGAGTGACAACAGACGCTTCAAAATAATCCGAATTTCCTAAAGACTAATAACAGGTGATGAAACTTAGGTGCATCATTTTGATCCTCTTATTCAGTCCGCAACAAGTGTATGGAAATAAACTGATTCTCCGCCTCCGAAAAAAATCCGACAAACCAAATCTGCTGGAAAGATCATGATGATAATTTTCTTTGATCATAAAGGTGTAATATATAAGCCTGCTGTGCCTGCAAAAACTACTGTGAATGGTAAACGTTATGTTTCAGGTTTGAAAATTTTCCGACAACACATATCGAGAAAGCATCATGAACTGGTAGGGGAGTTGGACATCGCATCACGATAACGCTAGCCCGCATGTCGATATTTCTGCTCAACAATATCTTAGTATGTGCAATGTTAAAATCATGCCACATTCCCATACAGTCCAGATCTCGCACCATGCGATACCTGGTTCTTTCCAGTGTTGGAGGAGAAGGTCCGTGGCAGAAAATTTAATACAGATTCTGAAGTTATTTCAGCATTGCAGGATTCCTTGAAGCAGATTCCAGAAAAAGTTTTGAAAAGTGGGTTGGAGAATGGTAACGTTGCATATCATCTGAGGGATTGTATTTTTAAAATAATTGATGTACTTTTTTCTGTAAATATATTTCTTGATTTTTTACGATTTTATTCTCAGTTTTTATGGAACGCCCTTTATATTTTAATGTGAAACATCCTTGTGATGTAAAAAGTACATTGAAAATGCATGGAACTGTTTGTTTTGATTGGCGTTTACATATTACCATTGAATGATGAAAAAATGAACTATTGTTGAAGTTTTACTATGATCAGGTATTTTGAAAAATCCAATAAACTATGTTTTGATATTGCTGCTTCGTTGACCCCATCAATTGTTTAACAAAATTGTTAATAGTCATTCTTTTCCTTGCCATTATTATTATTTATAGTAGCACTGAAATTAACAGTTCGATTGTAAAATTGATAAGATGAGAAAAATGCAGTATGCTAGTTTGTGGGTTTTATTATTACTGCCACTAGAGAATTTCTGTTGATCGAATTACTAAATAAAATCTGAAAATCGTGAATCAAGATTCTACTAAATTTTATATTTACAGGCAGTTATACTTTTTAATGCGAATAATAATTCAAAATTCCTTATTTGTCTTTGGCTCACAGGATATTTGGCGCATTTTCTGCTAAATATGTATTTGTTAGAAATCGTTGTTTCAACTTTATATTCCACTTCAACCAAGATATGTGTTTTGTTATCCCCGATAATTTGCATGAAAATGGCAGAAATTTTAATGAGCAAAATTTTTAGTTCCACTATCAGATACTTTTAGCAGGCTTTAGTAAATCTTTCATCGAAATAATGGCTGCACCCATTCTTATCATTTACATTATCTCTGCTTTCATTATCGAAAGCAAAGGAAGAGGTAATCACGTCTTCTAAATTTTCACAAAAGGTGTTCTTCGGAACAGGAAATTTTCGGAAAATGCGAGGCGATTATATTAATGAAGGGGTGTTAACGCGATGAAAAATAGTTCAGAAAAGTATTGACGAATTTTACTTGTTTCTAAAATGCTTTTAAAAAGGTTTAATGACTTCGATACTTTTGATTTTGGTCATAAAACTTTAATGTTTAAATCTAGTTTTGAGATATCGTTATATTTTGGCAACTTGATTTTTTTTTTTTTTTTTTTTTTTTTTTTTTTAAGTAAATTCTGAAAATACATAATCTTTACAAATTTTATAAATATCTGCTTTAAATGTTTCACTTTTTTACGCACGATTATGAGTAAATATTAAAAACAACTTGGTTAAACATATTATGATGTATTTTTGGTATGGACGAACCGTTCTTAATCATTATTACTCTATATCCCTTTTATAGATACATTTGTAAGGTTATTATATTTGTAATTATATATTATAGTTGTAAGGTTGTTATAATTTGCGTTTTTATTTATTTCTCTATTTTGTGTTATAAATTCTAATGTACTTTATCTGTACCTGTGCGTAGGTGTTCGTATTTATCTTGTAACAATGCTCAAACTAGTATTAAACATAAAAATACTTACTCATAAATGTCTGTATACAATCTCAGCGCAGAGCCACTGGTTCTGCGCTAAGGTTTTGCATGGATACCTAACCTGAAACTGAAAATTATGTTACAAGTCAACCCGAAATCCGTAATGAACCCGAAAAGTGAGAAAATTAATTCACATTTTAATACAGTAGTCTGCAATTATGTTTCAAATAATTTTACAGTGCAATTATATTTGCAAATTTATATCTCTAATATAAATTTTATATTTTATGTTAGACGATATAAAGAGAGCATATTAATGTTCAAATATTTTTTTTCATAAAAAGGAAGATTCGACTTTATTTACATATTTATTTTTACTATTATTATTATTAAAAAATTGGGTTAACTTGAACCCGACTGAACCCTAAGAGTCAATCCTAAAAATAAATATCAACCCGAGCTGAAGATCATTGAAGAAGATCTTGAAGGTTTTTGCTTGAACATGTTGATTCAATTCTTTTTTTTCTTTTCTTTTGCGACATCCACAATTTTTCGTAGTCCGTCTGTATAGTTTCTTTTCACTCTTATACTGTCTAGCTTCTAAATCAAAAATTTTTGCATTATTGATGTTTAATAGAATCAATTTCATATGATAACTATAAAAATATAATTTTTGTTCTCGTACTCAAATTATTTTTTACGCCAGCCGCAGCTGATATTTTTGTATATTTTTACGGTTGTGAAAGTAAAGTATTTTGATATGATTAACCCCTTGGGGATGAGCGACCGGTATACGAGCCGCGTAAGGTGCTCAGGATCCGTGATTATTCCCATCAGTAAATTTTTATTGTAAATTTTGCCTTATTTAATCCGAGCATTTTCCCGAATCAATTAGGCAAAAATTTCTGTTTTGAAAAACCCGTGATAAAATATAAAAAATTCTGTAAAAGATTACCGTCCCGCAAAACAAAGCAATTAGCTTTCCTATCTAGGGAAGTTTCAAGTATGATTTGAGTTTATAATGTCTCCATCTACATGAGATCCTTAGATTCCTTTTATTTAATTTCTGGTCAGCGAATTGACTCAGTAGCTAACATTTAATATCTAACTATTTGCCTATCATATAGAAAATTGTCGTAATATTGATAATATTTACATTTTGAAAACATTAGAAGTTATTTCTAGCCTATTATTAGCTAACAATATTGGCGAAATAATGGTGTAGAACAGAAAATATTTCAATAAATCATATTCATGGCTGGAGTAGCACAGTTGAGGTTTATTCCAACAGAGCGAAAAATGTCCAGACCAGGGATAAAACCTGGATGCCATGGCTTACCGTGCCAATGCTTTACCTATTAACCTATCCGGACGATACTTAGCTGATATGAATTCACTCTTATTTGTTGGACATGACTGCGAATTGCAGTGCTAGTTTCATTATTCTGAATTATGTCAGCCACGTATCGTCCATATTTCTTAATAGGTAAAGCATTGGCACTGTAAGCCGAGGTATACAGGTTCGATCCCTGGTCTGGACATTTTTCACTCTGTTGGAATAAACCCCACCTGTGCTACTCCAGTCGTGAATATGATTTATCCAGTTGAAAAAATTTCTTCATTATTTCAACAAATCTCCAATAATCACGAATATTTATTTTAAATTGTAAATATTTTCTGGTAATGATAATTGTATCCCAATATGAAATGAAAGATATTGCTAAAGTAAATATATATATATATATATATATATATTGTCAGGAATAAAATATCTTTTTAAACCTGTAAATAATTCTAAAGTAAAATCCGTAATATAATCGATTTCTTCCTTTATTAGGAATGACAGGTTTAGTTTCAAGTAATTTTACTAGCTGAAATATTGAATCAAAGTAATAGCAGCATACATTCTTATCAATTGCATTATCATTGCTTTCATTACCATGGGTAAAGGAAGTATTAGTCTCGCCTTTTAAATGTTAGCAAAATTTATTCCTCGGAACAGGAATTATACCAAAAAAAAAAAATGCAAGGAGATGTGATTACATAATGCTATTGGAAAGTACTGATGGATTTTATTTCGAAAATATTTTACAAAGAATTGATTTATTTTGGTAATACAATATTCTGTTAGTTACAATTAATAAAACATTAATCTTTAAAATTAATTTCAGAATATTGTTGTATTTTAGCATGTCTTAGTTTAATTAATATGTGTCGCCCAAATGAAAGTGGCATTGCTGTAATAACGCCGCCATTTGAAGAGAAAGATGACTGCGCATGCTCCTATGGAGGGCGCAGAGTGCTGGGAATGCATGCGATATCTTCAGATTCCGCCAGATGTGTGTGTGGGAACACGTTAAAAGGCATCGTTTGCATCATCGATGCCTCTAAACGGTGTCAACGCACGGTCGTGCAATTTTTAACAGCAGAAAATGTGAGTGGTAGAAGCAGTACTGACGACAGGTCATGCCATGGTCATGTGGTCTTCTTCCACTACGAAAATCCCTTAACCATCTGAATAGCGATCTGCGTGACATACACTCTGTACCGTACACATTTTGCATTCGACGATAGATTTCACTACACTCACGTTTTCCGCTGTTAAAAATTGCACGACAGCGCGTTGACGCCGTTTAGAGACATCCATAATGCGAATGATGCCTTTTAACGTGCTCCTACGCCATCACACACGCAACTGGCGGGATCTGACGATATCGTATGCATTCTCAACACTCTGATTCCTCTATAGGAGCATGCGCAGTCATCTTTCTCTTCAAATGGCGGAGTTATTACAGGAATGCTACTTTCACTTGGGCGACCATTATAATATAAATAATTACGGAAAATCCAAAATTTTAATATGTTTCTTAATTATTTACTTGGAGAGTTTTAATTTTTATTCCAAAGAATAGTTATTAAACATTATTCAAAATCGTATCATGATGCATTCATTTTTGGATATATTAACTGTGCACACATTTAGGAAATTTATAATTAAAAATTTAGAGATTTATTTACAACATACTATCTGCATTTTCTAAAGACGTTTCAAGTTCTGATTTGCGATAATTATAACTTCGCTTTTGATTTGGCGTTATTTGAATCATATATTTCTCAATTATCCGCTTGAAAAGTTTTAACTCCCAAGATTAAAAGTTCTTAAACTTTATTAAAAATCGCATCATGATGCTTTCATTTTTAGATATATTTGTAACCGTGCAGTCGATACGCAAATCTAAGAACTCGAGAATTGGGAAATTTATAAACAATGTCTATATTCATTTTCTAGATATGTTTTAAGTTCTGATTTAAGGTAATTGTAAATTTTCGTTTGATTGAGGTTTTAAAAATAATATGTTTTTTTAATTATACAATTCGAACAGTTTTAATTATTTCTTAAGATTAAGAATAGTTATTCAAATTTTATTCATAACCACATCATGATGTATTCCTTTTTGGATATATTGGTAACTGTGCATATATTTATAAAATTTAAGAATTTAAGAATTAGGGATGATCTGTAGAATTTAGATGCATCACGTAATACACTAATATTTAGATCAGTTTAAAAATGCATAAAACAGCGGAAGACAAATTGTCACATTGGTCAATCCTGTAAGTGAATGCCTTTAAGCGTCCTGAAAATGAACAATAAATGTTATGCATTCCATAATCTATGGAAAGCACGTTATATAGTTATCAGTTTTAATGTAATTATGCTTGAAGTAACATAACATCAATAAAATTACCCTCAAACGATTTTTGTCCCTAGATCATAATGTAATGGAATTATTTTAAAGGTCCCGTAAACGAACTATAAATGCTACTTATTCTATATCCCTAAGATAGTATGTTATAGTTCACTCCAGTGACTCAAATCAATCTCATTACGTTTTAAATATCGTGACATGAACAAAATGCAGCGCAAATGATTTTCTCCCATAGACCATAATGTTACGGAAAATTTTTGCGTGTCCTGTAAACGAACTATAAATGGTACACGTTTCATTTTCAATACTGAACATTCTTTACTAAACTTTAATAACATATAAAAACTATATGATACTTATGAGAGTTAGAGCACAACCAGACAGACAAACCGAATTTATAAACACTTGCAACTGTGTTAGAAAGTGTTTAAAAGTACAATGATAAGACATTTTCCGAAACTAAACCTTTTTAGGAGTACAAATCAATAAAAGGCCATAAGCTGTACTTTCGGAGAAACACTGTATATTATTGAACTAATAGTGCTGAAGTGTACTTTAGATTTCAATTTAGAATAGTAGAGACAGAATTTTTAATAACTGCTGCAAAATGTAACTAATAGAGATCATGAATTATTTACATATCTATAGTACTTCTGTCTCCCGTTTGAAATAATTGTGCATTATTAAACGTAAATTACAGTTGCGCCACTCCGACTTTTAACAAACTATCCGATATCGACACTAGCTCTTTAAACATCTTCTCTTCTGTACAACATGCCTCTAATTTCCCTAAATCTCTAGTCACTTAACATGTAAAACTGTTCATTATCACAACGGACGTGCAAGGTAAATAGCACTTTCAAAATTTCCATACTTCGTTTTCATTATAATTTAAATCTGTATGAAAGGAAATCCAACCAGTTACGAATACATTATTAAGGGAATTTAGAGTCCCTGTTTGGAAAGATTTTGTGCATGTATATGTATGTGTTACTCAGTTTAGAAAGAAGTAGTTGTCTCTTCCTATATCGCTGCGCGAGTAGAAATTTCGTAAATCTATTTATATTATGCTCCTGGGATTATGCTGCATTTGTAGTTGCTTATGCCTTATTTCTTGCTACATTTATTTAGCTTCGAGTGAACAATAATGTCTTTATATATTTACTCGAAACCAGAGTTGGATAGCATCGAAAATACATTTATTTGAAGTACAATTTTAATAGTATTTTTCATTTTAAATTGATAAAACTGAAATATTTTAGCAATGTATTTTGTAATGATTTTTTCAAGTATTTTGAATTTTCAAAACACTTAAAATACACTTCTCTAGATTTCAAAAAGTCAAGCGTTTATATTAACTCAAAAAACTTCCTTTTACTTAAGTTACAAAATGTATATATGAAAAAAAAAAAACATATACCGTTGGAATGTCACATTCACCTTTAAAACTATATAGAAATAAAATTAAAGAAAACTTGCTAAAAAGATGCATTTAATGTCACAAATATGAAAAGATGTCACAAATATAAAAAAAATATGTAAAAAAGATGTTGTTACATAATAAAATAGTTTTTAAAAACTTCCAAAAATTTCGTGCTCAGTGCTTTCGATCATTCCTAGATCGTCCTCAGGGCAGCTTTGATTTGAAAATTCTTAACTGTACTCCGTCCTCGGTTGGGCAACCAGGTGAGTCTACTTTACAGTGGAGGTGGGAAGGGGTGAGGAAGGGAGGCAGTAAACTAAATATTTCTATCCAACTTTAACAAAAAAGATCGTCTGTTTTAAAAACTTTAACCATATAACCGGAATGTTCTATGACGTATTATCATTAATAGCCTTATTATTTTTTATTAAAATTTTATTATGTAACAACATATTTTTATATATTTTTATATTTGTGACATTTTTTTTATATTTGCGACATTAAATGCACCTTTTTAGCAAGTTTGCTTTAATTTTATTTCGATTTACTTAAGCTAGTTGTTATAACGAAGATGTCTTGTACGGGTGGTTCCTTTTCGATGAAATTCCATAAGCAATAGAAGGCTGTAAAATCAACTGTTAATTATTTTAAGAAAAGACAGGAAGCTGTTGAATTAAGAGCAAACAGTGGTAGAATTATCTGAATGTCTTTATTGCCCACCGGAATCGTTTCTAACACAACCGAGATTGCACGGCCAACGCCGATGCTGGAGAGGAGAGCGAAATATTACATTGTTTATGTTAACAGAATCACAGTCGCGAAGGAAGAGTTCACAATTACATTTTCTCCAAGTGATCGGGTATTGGCAAGAGTACATATACATTTTTGCCAATTACGCATGCTATCTAGCGAGAATAGAATGAGTGGTTAATTGTAACTAAATGAGATAGTTAATTGTAACTAAAATGGGGGACGTAAAAGGGTAATATGAATTATTTACCGCCAACTGATTGCGTAGGAATTATGGTTCAGAAACCGCGAAGGAACATTCTATAGGGGGTTTCCAAAAATCTCACGGGACTGAAATGCCAGAAGGAGAGCGTTAATAAAATAGAGCAAATTAAAGACAGGGTACCAATAATGAAATGATTAATATACTGCATCTGGACTAACGGTCGCTTAGATGTAGAAGTAATATGTCTGACTAATTTCTGCATGTCATCAAAAGTAAGGCACAAGGATGAAATCAGAAAGCAGTTGCTAGGCGGAAAAAAGGATATTGTCTACCTTCACAGTTGTCACATAAAATACATATATAAACAAATAAATAACTTGGCATGCATCGGTTTCATTAGAGATAAAAACTCTTGTCACAAAAATTCATCATCGATCAAAACGAATGGCTCCGGACAATGAAATATATACAGCATACAAAACACACACTTGCCCGTAATTGTCAATCATGAAAAGAAATAAAAATAATGATTTAGGATTCGCTCCCCATATTAAAGTTAATGAAAATATTTAGACAGTCCACGAATTTCACGTTATATGACAATTGATAAAAAAAATAGTGGGAGAGCAAATTTTAAAGAATTCTAGTTTCTTTTTAAATCACATTAAAAGGGGTTACTTTCACGTATTATATTCTGAAGTTTTGTGTTCATCATTCGTAAATAATCATGATCACGAGAACTTTTTATAGATTATTATTCATACTCCGCCTATACACATAATTTACATTTATGCATCATATTTACAAAGAAATATTTTATTAATATTTGAAAATCACTTGTTCCTCTGTGGGAACCCAAGCTAATATTTTTATAATCAGGAACATATTTCCTTCCACTTTTGGAAGATCAAGAAAATAAAACCACAGCGAGCAAGCTGCTATCGAATTGCTCATTCTACTACAAAACTAAAGAACAAGAGAAAAAAAAGTTTTTAGTATATATTCTCTGGAAGGTCACGTGATCTGGCGCCTCCCGTCTGGTCGAAAGAGGCCCGCACAAGAGAGTTGTGAAATATTCCACACAAGTTTTCTCGAAGCACCACTCGGATAATACTACCACCATTTTTACCACTCGGACAAAACCCAGCCTGGCAGTCTTCAGTTCAGTTGTTCGGTTGGTGCGCTATACCAGTGACTCAGGTTCTAATCCCGGCCTGGACACTATTCCCCTCTGTTGGCTAAACGCTGAGTTAGCAATGCAGAAATTCCTGCAATTAAAATATTCAATATTTCGAGCGTAATTACAAAAATTATATGTGTATATGGATTGTTTTTTTAATGAGTAAAAATTGCTACAAAATGCGGAAAAAGCTAAACATCGCAACAAAACTTTTTATTTAAAAAACGTAATTATAAAATCAAAAATATGTGTTTCGGGTGCATTGGGATATGTGTTCGTCTATCAAGAACCAATGTTACAAATTTCTACATGCCATAGATTTTCTTAGTCCTTACTAACAGACATACACACGCTGAGAGAGTAAAGACACGCAGACACTTCCATTAATGATATACAGATTATGTCAAAGTCCTTATACAATTTTTAATACTACGTCAAACAATTTTTATATAAGAAATGGATTCATAATCATTTATGGGCATTCTCACAATATTTTGACTTTTAAGTCCTGAATAATAATTTTTATTTTAGTACATATTCTTGTGGTTTTTTTCTTTCATATACTAGGAAACATCAAATTGCATGACTGCATAACAATATTAACGAGATAAATAAGTATTGGACGATGTTGCGGGCCAAATATCCAGGAAACTCCTATACCGTTCCGTGTTCCTGATGTTTATTTTTAAGTTTGGAGCTGTCTATATAAAAATGTTTCAATAAAAGTAATTCAGTGTAATTTTTTTCCGAAACTGGGACTATTGTTTTATATAAATATGTAACAAAAAAAAAAAAAAAAAAAAAAAAAAAAAAACTTGCACACACTTTTATGGTTGTTATTATTTTTTTTAACTCTGTCCCTGGGTTTTAGATTCCTTATCGTTCCTCTTCTAAAAATATACAGAAAATCACTTCAGATGCAGCCACAGACTTTTTTTCAAGTTTTTTCTCATGCAGAAGTATGCTAGAGAAAGAGTGTCTAAAAGTCTTTGACAGGAAATTTACTGCAGAATTTAAATGAGCATTTAAATATCAATTTCAATCATCGTGACATTATTGGTAGTCTTACCGTCTCCAAAGTTTATTCCTGCACATTTCGAGGTAAATTAATTTTTTTTTTATTTATTTAATCCAATGTAAATAACTGTTTCTGAAAATCAATGAGCATTGTGGCTCTCACTTAGTCTTAACATGATTTGCCTAAAAGTAGGTGGTATTTTTCATTACCGTCCCATCCTTACCATCCTTTTTTTTCCCTTACCGTCTCTTTTTCCTATACCTTCCCCTTTTGTTACCTTACCGTTTCTTCTTTAACGCCCGTTTAAGGGGACCGAGAAAGCCCTATGTCCGCCATATTAAATTCACCAACTTTATGTACCTTTTTCTCAGAAATGGTGAAAGATAGAGGTCTATATTTTTTTCGAGTAGTTAGAATAACATGATTTACGTATTTTAACAGACCATTTTCTTTCTAAGTGAAACTCAAAATTAATTATTAATTATTTATTGAAAGTCATTTTTAAATTAGCATTTTTGGTAAGATTTCACTGCCTAAAATGAATAATTCGCAACAAATCATTAAATCCCTGTGTTAAAGTATACATTATAACATAATATAAGTATTAAAACAAATCCGAGTTCTTAAGTTTAATAAATATTGAAAATAAGGAACATAAACGTGAAAAATACAAGTTTTGAGGAAAAGTTAATTAAAGATTTAAATGGCCTTTAAGCTGTGAAGTACTCTTAGAAAGAATTAATAATTTCAACACTTATTTTTTTTTTTTTGACACATCGTTGGAAAAATAAAAGTTTAAACTATTTAATGATAGAAAAAAGTAAAAATCGATTTTTTGGTTGAATTATCGTTCCTAATTCCCTAAAGACAATGTTATACCAAAATTTTGTACTAAAAATACTACATTGTTATTAGTTCTTATTTGAATGTCCTTTGGGTACTATGCAAATTCATTATAAGTAAAAAATTAAAAGAAAGTGAAAAGTTCTAGTGGTAAAATGGTAAGGAAAAATAAACTCGCAAGTTTAACTTAAACCTCAGTTAAATAAAAAAAAAATTCGCTGCTGATCATTTTTTCTTTATTTTGAATCATTAAGGCATTCGTCTATCAGATAAAAATGTTATTTTAGCAAGTTTAATTTCACCAAATTTTTATTCCTGAAAGTAAAAAGATTGTGAGAATTATACAGCGAAAAATACAAGGTGAATTACTCTAATCGATACTAAACATTATTCATAACTTTATTCAAAATAAATATATTTTACTGATCTTTTACTTACCGAATTACATTGCTTTGTTTGAAAGGAAATGGCATTATGAAACACGCTAAAAAATATGTAGTAAGGCGTACCTGCACCAAATAAAGGCACGTCAGAGATTCGTATCACTATAAATGTGTTTTATCAGCATTAATATTTTAAATGTTGTCGGATGTAATATTTATACATATTTTTGCAGAATTAAATCATGCATACTCTTATCACTGTTAAATTTTGACCAGAATATTTCAAAACAAAGGGCAGTTTAAATTGGCCTTATTATGTGTATGTATTCTAAATACACTATATGGCCAAAGGTGACCGGTCACTTGCGATTTTAAACATTTTCTTAAATATCTAGAAAAATACATGAGGAATTATCTTGAACCTCCAGGTGTTTAAACAGAATAGTACAGGTCATATATTTCCGTGAAGATTTTTTCCAGAAACCCCATAGGAGACCGTCAACAAATTGAAAAAGAACGAATATCTTTTGGATAACCCTGTAAAAACTAACGTAGCAAAAGCGTTCAACACAGTAGATTATGATTAAGTGCCTTATTGCAATAAACTGTCTTCATTTGTATGAGAATAGCATGTATATTCGTAGAGAAATTAAAGTTTTTACAAAAAGAGTCCCAAATTTTGCCAAGTTATTTGCTTATAATATATAGAGTTCTTAATATAAAAAAAGTTCTGTTTAGAAAATATGACAAACAACATTATACATAATAACCTGCAATCAGAATTAAAAAATAATAAAAATTGGATGAAAAATGAGCAGGTTTACTAAAAAAATGTTTCACTGCGCATGCGCAAATGCAATCAAAACATAATTTGCGTAATGTATTAGCTAAGTGCATAGAGCAACTTTTGTGAAAGTCTCAAAAACATAGCTTGAAAATTCTGAAAATTATCGTAGATAAAATAAGCTCGAAATCCGTTGTTTCCATAATGAAGCAAAAAGATGAGGGGTTCTATCCATCTATCCATTAATTAGTGCCAATATAGTATACACAATATTGCACGTACTACTGTATTTGGATACAGCCCCTCATCTTTTTGCTTCTTTTTGGGAACAACGGATTTTGAGCTTATTGTAACAACGATAATTTTCGGAATCTTCAAGTTATGTTTATGAGACTTTCACAAAATTTGCTGTATACACTTAGCTAATATGAGACTTTCACAAAATTTGCTCTATACATTTAGCTAATACATTATGCACATTATATTTTGATTGCATTCGCGCATGCGCAGTGAAATATTTCTTAGTAAACCTGCTCATTTTTCATCCAGTTTTTATTACTTTTTAATTCTGATTTGCAGGGTATTGTGTACAATATTTTTGTCATATTTTCTAAAAAGAACTTTTTTTATATTAAGAACTCTACAAATTATAAGCAAAAAACTTGTCGAGTTTTGGTTTCAAGATAATTCCTCATGTATTTTTCTAGATATTTAAGAAAACGTCTAAAATCGCAAGTGACTGGTCACCTTTGGCCATATAGTGTATGTGTTCTGCTAAGTACATGATTTAACTTTAGGTTAATTCCATGAAAACTTGTCATGTCTGTCACATACTACGATTTTTGGCTACCAGTATTTTAGACCGGAAGAATGTGACTTATTTTATCGGAGATATCTCATCAATTGAATAACCTGAAGCAAACTTTTCGAAAATAACGGTGGCCAACAAGTATTGCGATTTTCAGCTGTGTGACAGACATGACAAGTTCGCATGGAAATGGCCGTTAATTAATAGATAATTACAGGTACTGCACCAAAATAGAGCAACATAAAGGAAGTGTTTTTTAATTGTACAATTTAAATATTGAAAATGAAATAATTCAAAATAAAGTCATTACTACAGAAAAAAGTACCTGTGTCCATTCGAATCAGTCCTACACATTCGTTATGAATATACTTCTTGAACTTTGGATAAAGAGGCACATATAAGACACTATCCTTTTGGCAATTGAAACAATACTTTACTAAGCGAATTCTGTTGTTCACATATTTCACTTTTACACAGTAACAGTATTAAAAGTAGAGAATATTTCCATATCCGTTCTAAAAAATCGTTAAATTACCTCGTAAATCGTGCAAAGATTGTAAAATTCAATCAATAATTTACGCCTCTTTCACATGAAAGTGTACTTATCGTTTTAAGAACGACGTGTTGAAAGATTCAGTTGTTCGAAAATGACGACGAAACCAGTATCGGCTGTGGCTGAAACTACCCACACGTGTCAAGAACACATAAACTGTTAGATATTTGCTGTCATGTGTCAGTCCGAGACCGTTCTCTACAAGATATAAGCTCATGACCTTAGAGAATGGCCTTATTTGGTAAAAACACTTTGTTTGTAGAAGAGAAACCGTTGGAGAATGGCCTTATTTGATAAAAACACTTTGTAGAAGAGAAACCGTTGGTAATGTTAATTACATTTGGAATTATGAAGTGTCTAATTCAGTGCAATTTGGGAGTAGATGGTGCCTACTTCTGCCACTTCTCCTGATATCGCTAAATTGCACACAAAGAAAAGGAAGTTTGTTACAAAATATGTTAAAATATCTTCATTATTGTTACACAAATTCTATTGTTTACACAACTTTGGTATACCACTACAATGCAACGTCTCATATTTTTTATGTGATTAAATGGATTACGACACCGGTATAGACTCCCTATACAAAACCTGTTTGTTGTAATATGCCCCACTTTTAAAATTTATCAAAAATTACTTTTGATTCACCCTGTAGATATAATATATAATGGAAATATAATGCAAAACTAGTATATATACTGCATAAATTGTCATCACGATAACTTCCGAAATATTGAATTACTTTATACCTGATCTGTACGTAACAATGATTGATCTTGTAAGTATCTTAGAGGAATCCGTTAATCACATGTGTAGCTCTTATAATTCGTTTACAGGGACACACAAAAGAATTCCATTACATTTTGGTCAATGAAGAAAAAAATCGTTTGAAGTTTATTTTAATGATTTTACGTTATACAAATCTTTCTGTAGAAGGTAGAATTATTTTTTAAACTTTGAAAAACCGAATAACTTGGTCAAAGGGCTATATTTTCAATCCGTTATCGAAATATTTTTAAATTCTTCGATTTAAAAAAAAAATTTATAGAAGTCGTTTACTTTTTTAGATGAGGCATATTAAATATTTTAGATGCCATTTATTGAAAAGTTTAAGTTCAAACCTCATTTGAGCACTGGAATTACATTGTATGCAATGTGTGATTTCTAAACTATTGTTTTCAATAAATTTTAATATTTTTGATATAATTACCTACCTCATATTCATTCAAATATATTTAGTAACTCATATTTAAAATTTCCCTTCAAATTGCTTGTCTTGCCAAAATAGCAAATACAGGAGTAAGACCAATTTGTTTATATTTTATTAAATTTGAGGTATATATCTTGAAATAATACTTAAAGCAAACAAACAAAAAAGTTATCTTCCAACTGGAGCTTGAAGGATTTGTTTAGTATTATAATATTGAGGGTAATTAAAGTATTTTTTTTTTAATGGGCTTTTGAGCGAAATAAAAACATCTAATTTTTAAGACTTATCAACATAGTTTACCATGGCATGTTCGGTACTGAAAATGAAATGTGTAGCATTTATACTTCATTTACACGGGCATTCAAAAGTATTCCGTTACCTTATGGTACATGGCGAAAAATTCTTTGCGGTGTATTTTAATGATGTTAAACTGTTTCAAACACAATGAAATTTACACAACTTATTAGAGTGTATTAGAAAACAGTTACTATTGAATACGTTATGTCTAGTATTTACGTGTACAGTTACATAAAATTGATATGAATTTATGAGTTGCACTAATACCTGCTTTCTGTAGAATATGAGGTGCAAAAAATTATTCATTCATTTACAGGTACACACACAGGGCCGTGCAAAGTGGGGAGAGAAGGGGACAGCCGCCCCGGGCGTGGAATTTGAGGGGTTGCAAATTTACATCACAAACATCTTTTCTTCTTCTTTTTTGTAAAAAAATTGTATATTTACATATTGGGAATTTTTTTCCCAATGGAAGTGCGCATATTTTTCGTTTCAAAGTTATTGCATTGTCTTTTACCCCCCCCCCACACACACACACACACACATACACACACCGAAATACAAATTTAGTAATAAGGACTTATTTCTTTTTAAAACTTGTCTTGGGTCTTTGTCTTAATCTCTTTTGTTAACCTTCTGTTTTTTGAGTCGGTGCTTGTGACAAAAACATATACTCTCAAAATAGCACGGGGTTTCTTTTTTGGAATATAAAAGGGTTCTAAACTGTTATACTGTACTATTACACACATTTTTACTACACCCATTTTCCAGATCCTCTCTGCCAAAATATAAGTGCAATTTTCTCTTATGTTATTTAGATTTTTTGAAATTTATAAATTAAAATTAGACCTAATGTTTCAAAATAAACGCGAAATATGTATTCAGTAAAATTTGTTTCTGTTTCTGCCCTTTTTAATTTTGTGACGCCTGTCACAAAGAAAAGTTGGGGGGAGGGGGGCGCCAAATTGAAACTTTGCTCCGGGCGCAGTTTTCTCTTCGCACGCTGTTGGTCATAGTCCAAGAGCTGTTAAACATTTTAGGGAAGTTATTTGAGGCACCCTGAAAATTTGTGCAACACTTCTTTTGTAATTGCTGAATACAAAATCGAATGTCTGGCTGAAGGATCGTGGCCCAAAAACTGTGCCAGACACGTGTCAAGTGCCATTTTTTGACTACCCACAAAAAAGGTATTTGAGGCACGCTGAGATTGAGACAGAATAATATTTATACTTAGAAAAAAATATTTTGAAAACGACAGACACTTTAGTCGGCGCAAAAACTGTGCCAGACACGTGTCAAGTGCCATTTGTTGACTACCCAAAAAAGGTATTTGAGGCACGCTGAGATTGAGGCAGAATAATATTTATGCTTAGAAAAAAATATTTTGCAAATGACACACTTTAGTCGGCACAAAAACTGTGCCAGACACGTGTCAAGTGCCAAATGGCACTTGACACGTGTCTGGCACAGTTTTTGGGCCACGATCCTTCAGCCAGACATTCGATTTTGTATTCAGGCATTACAAAAGAAGTGTTGCGCAAATTTTCAGGGTGCCTCAAATACCTACTCAAAAATGTTCAACAGCTCTCCTACTATCAAACAAAAGATTTCAGTTTTATTATAGTTTACGGGAAACACTTGCTCGCAGCGTATTTTATTTACGATGATGTTGCACTATTTCAAACATGATGAAATTGATATACATATCTGAGATTTACTACAAGATGCTTACAGTAGAATATGATGTTCATTGCATTTAATTTCATTTACAGGGACACATTAAAGATTTCGGATACAATACAGCATACGAAGTATTCTCTATTAGGGATTATTGCTGAAAACACATTTTGAGCTATGATATGCGTTTTTAAGTTTGACTAAAATTTTGCATACTATGTGGTGTGTATAAATTCTATAGACCATACACAGGGCTACTCAAAAGATTTCGTAAGAATTGCTGAGAATGAGCGTGAATTGTTTAAAGTTATTATTATTATTATTATTACTAGTGAGTTATGTATTTTCAAGCTGAACTATATTTAGGAAGATATGTTTGTAAAATATAATGTAAAAGCCTATGAAAAAAAACTGGATACGTTCACATCTATGGATAATAATTTCTGGAAGGGCGGTTTTAGTAGTTTTAAACGTGTTTCTGCCTGAATTAATTTTCATCTTAACATGTGGCGTGTATAAAAATTTGTTGCTAATGTACAGGGCTGTACAAAAGAATTCAAGTACGTTTCCGTTCATTGATAGAATTGGCTGAAGGTGAATCTTCAACTGTGTTATGTGTTTTCGTACTACAATAAATTTAGCATACTACTTAGCATAGATACAAATCTATAAATCATATATAGAGAAGCACAAAATAATAGGAGTGCCTTTTTCGGTATGGGCGGTAATTGTTGAAATTTGGTTTTCAAATGGGTTATGCGTTTTCTAAAATGGCTACTTAGATATTTTATTCACCTTTTTAAACGGCAAAGTTTTGCAAAAGTTTTCTGGAAGTTTTAGAAAGTGTTTCAGAATCCATGCTTTGGTGCATGATTTTACTTTCTTTTTGAAATCTAGAAGAAAGAAAAGAAAAGAAATGTCGTTTGTATTTCTCTAATGCATAATGCGAAAATGCAGTTAAACAATGTTCACATTACAAAAAACTTAAATCAATTATTATATTATTTTGGTTTAGAGCTGTATATAGAGCTATGATAAATCTATAAAATCCAAATTCAAAGTAATCATGTGTGAATCAATTTGAAAATCTAACAAGGAGAGGGCCAACCATAGTAATCACAGATTTTGATTATTTTACATATATTGTAGAATAGAGACACTTAGTCTCAGATACAACGGATTTTACACAACGCTTCTTAGTTCTCGAGAAAAAAAAAGGGAGGGGAGGGTTCGAAAACAACTTGGTTACTTACTTTGTAATAAGACTGCTATATTGGGCGTATCTCAGTTGTTACGGCCTTTGCTCGTTAATCCGCGCGTTCGGTTTCGAGACCGGATCTCGCTACATCTGTTTTTCTTACTTTTTTTATAAATATACTTGTAGTAACTATATTTAAATAATCTCATTGCCAATTAAAAATTGTGTATGAATTATAATTTTAACCTACTATTTAATTTTTTATTTGTAAATAAATCGTTGTATAAAACATGATAAAAATATTATTTTTTAAAATGACTTTTAAAATGTCTTTCATATATTCTTTATCGATGCAATGATATTGAGAAACTAGAATATAGCTCGTCAGAATGACGTGTTTGCATTTTCAAAAAAATTTTATAGCATTGCATTATAAAAAGAATTGTGAAGTAATAAATTTTGTCTTATCTGACTAATAGGGTCGGGAGGGGTAAAGTAAAAATAGCCCATTTTTCAGTGAAACTTAATTTGGAAGAAAATAATTAATTTAATTGGTAAAATACGGACATAAAGTGTGCAAATGAACTTCACTCACAAAATTTGAAGAAATATTTCACAAAAACATGCAAATTAGTATTAAGAATGCTATTTTAAAACATATTGTCAATTAACTATTTTACCCCATGGTATGGGGTAAAATAAAAGACAATTCCAACAGAAAGTTTATTTGTTTTTATTAATTGCCAAAATAATAATTATGTAACTTAAATTTTAAAAAGTTGATCAGCGAAAATCCCGATTTTTTTAAAACATGCATAAAAGAAACCTGTAATAAATTTTGATAATTAAAAATGATCTTTTATCACATAAGTAAATTGCAACTATTAATTGCATTAACAATTTTTTTTTCTCAAATTCTGTTATTAAATTACAAATTTATTTTCCCTACAAAATGCAAAATTTTATTTATTATAATAATGCATTGGTATATATATATATATATATATATATATGTAGTACACGGCATTTATTCCTGATATTCTAATTTCATTTTGTAAGAAATATTCATTTTTTTCCAATGTCTTCAGAATTCAAAGAACAGTTTAAAAAGAAAATTTCTTTTTTTTATTTTAACTACCGACAGATGGCGCAAGAGAGCATATATTTTAAAAGTTCAAGAGGAATGAATCAATTGTTTGTTTACTTTCATATAGGGATAGATAGAACTAGCTGCCAATCTAATTTTAACTGAAGTTATCGCAGCAGAATATATAGATAACTGAATGTAAGCCATCTCTTAAATGTTAATTTATTTTTAATAATCTTTCTAAAAATGTAACTTTTTCGAATAGTGAAAAAGAAAGCACGTTTTAGATTGAAAAATCAAATCAACATTCACTCGTGATGCCACTTGTACAACACACATTCTAAATCCAGAAACAAATGAATGACTCTTTGAACGAATCATTAAAAAATGCGGTTGACATCCGATTTTGCTCTTAAAATATTTGTAAAAGCATAATAAAGCCTTTAAATAATTTGAAATACGTTTATTTTTAGAAAGGAAACGTTAATCCGGTACAAAATAATTCACAGGAATAAATCACAGAATACAGCTATATTCACTGAACACTATGAAGCGTTCTCATTGGTCAGAAAATAGATAGCCTTGAAAAACGGAGGTAATTTTTCGCGATATTTTTAACAGTTTATACTGAATTCAAACTTTAATGTAATGAATAAATGTAAACAAAAATGAAAAACGTACTTGAAAATATTTTTATTCTTTTATTAATATAATTTTAAGAGCATTTAATGAATAGCTGAAACAGTCATTCATTTGTTTTTGGACTTGTAATTTGTGCTTATGATATGAATGGCAACGGTAATCGCTTGTATACATCGGAAGCTTGTTGTTGGAATCTGGTTATTTTTAATTTACATCTTAAAGTGTTATAATTGTATACTTTTTGAAGGTTTTAGAAAAATTGAAGAAGAATATGTTACACAATGAATAGATAAACAGATTAAATAAGGCAGTCGGCAAATACGGCATCGGAATGCTTAAGCCTAACATGGCCGCATTTGGCTGATTTTAACAAAAGATTATCAGGAAACGGATGAGTTCACTCCGGAAGCGTTATACACTTAGTGCTTTTATATATATAATTGTGTCAGTTCGTGATTTTAAAGAAACATTATTTATATATGGTTAATAAGGAAGTCAATCCGATGGTAATATCACTTTGTTTTTAAAGTAAGAAGCATAATTATATTAAAAATTAGCATAAGAATTAAATTACAGCCTATTTTTTGCATATTAAAGATTTTTAAATTTGTAAGACCTATGAATGACGCTTTGAATTTTTTTGCTTTCCCATTTATCTTCTTTCTACATTTATTTTTATTTTTATTCACAACAGATTTTTTAATGCTTTTGGAATTTTTGTTTGTCACTAATAGATCCAATTTTTTTTAAAAATCTCTTTAAATGATGAGAAATGTTTAATAATGTTTTAAAAATCAAAAATGCTAAATTAAAATTTAAATGTGTAAACATTATAATTAATGTACAATATTAAAATTTCTAATCGAGAATATTAAATTATAATTACAAGTATATTTACAAAACAAAAAAGAAGAAAATAAAATGTAGCGCGTTCCAGTCTCGAACCCGGACCCTCTGATCAGTGCGTAAACACGGTAACAATTGAGCTATGAACAACGTAGTAATCGCCTTACAAAGTAAGTATTTAAGTTGTGTTATAATATCAGACTCCCCCCCCCCCCTGTTTCTCAAGAACTAAGTAGCGTTCTATAAAATCCATTGAAACTGAGACTAAGGGGTCTATACCCTACAACATTTATAAAAATAATCAAGATATGTTATTACCATGGTTGGCCCCCTCCTTGTAAGAATCAAAATCAATCTTCCTACATCAGCTGCTAGAAATTCAAGGAACACTCATGCCACAAAAGCAATTTAGAAAAATAAATGACTTATCATGGTTTCGTCCAGTAATTTCCTTTCGAAAATTTAGCTCCGCAATCTAAATCTCGGTTTCTGTCAACATTCAATTTATTGAAAAGGAAGTTTGCTTACGTATCACTTGGTTCATTTTCTGGTCTCGGTTTGTGGTTAATTAATTCAAATGAACAGAAATGCAGATAAGAATGGAGATAATTTCTGTAATTTCTCGTTTAGGGGAAAGTCCTCACAATGGACTACAATTAAAGAAGTCGTTAAAAAATATATTATTTATAGCGAAAAGGGAAATCTGCTGCGGAACGCCACTTTTGATATTCTTTCGTGTCGCTTTTTTTATATTTTCCCAATTGCCTATTGTGTCTTATAATAAGGACGAAAATCTGCTGAAGAATGGAGATAATTTCTGTGTTTCACATCTAGATGAAGTCCTCACAAAGGACTACAATTAAAGTAGTCTTTAAATATATATAGCAAAAGACGCTATTCTGCCATTTTTTTTGGTATTTTCTCATGCCCATTTTTGATGTTTTTCCAAATGCCAATTTTCTGTATTTTCAAGGGCTTTTCCTTCTTTTAGGCAGATTTCGTATAAAATACTACCTATTGCAATCTCACCTATATTGGAATTTCTGAAATATTTTTGGAGATCTACGCCGATCATGACCCCTACAACCCAAAACCACCCTCAGTAAAAAACTTTATACATATACATACATATATATATATATATATAACTATTATATAATATTATAGTCACTTTTTTATGGGCACGATAGCTTCCATAATTCTGCACAAACCTCTTCCAAAATGATACATAAAATCAAGGGCATAAAATGTCGGTCAAGTTCGTTAATGGCCAAAATCGGACCAAGGGGTGGAAATAGGTAGGGTTTTGTGAAAACAGAAATAACACCAAAACTTCTTAACCATTTAAGCGTCCTGCAAAATTTTTCATGTGTGTTTAATGATTCATAAAATAATAGCTATGAAAAGTATTTGTATGAGAATTCGTTTATTATTACTTTACACATTTATTTAACTTATGCACTGCAAAAAAATAACATTAATGTGAAATTTGTGTTAAATCAGTCCTTAAATTCAAAGATTGCGTGGCGGAAAAACACGGTTAAGATGCTTAAAGGGTTAATTATAATACATATCGAATCAGTTTAAAGTTATTACTTCTATAAAATGGGCCAAAAATTTATGTATGACAGATTTTTGATAAAATAAAAAATTGGTTCAAAGGACGAAAAAAATAGGGTTTAGGGGGGAAAAAATTCATAACTTCGTCACTTCTCAAGATATCAAATCCAATTAAATTTATTATAAATCTTCTTAATATTATTTACAACTTTTATATTGACAAGTTTTTGATAGGACCAATTTGTACCGCAAAAAAAATTAAAAACGAAAACGAAAAGGGTGGGGGGGTTGAAGAAGAAAAAAATCCGTAACTTCGTCAATTCACGAGATATAAAATCCGTGTGAATTTATTATATATCTTCTTAATATTATCTACATCTTTTATGTTGACAAGTTTCTGATAGGACCAATTCTTAGAGCAAAAACAAATTAAAAATACATAGCGGTTATCGTATTAAGAATATATTCAAATCCAAATTGCTTATTTTCTGACTCATTTTTAAATTCAGTTTTACCCTCAAATGCATCCAATTGATAGGTTTTCTTATTCAGAAACTATATAATGTACCGTAATGGACGATTTTGTGATACAGGCCGGATATATTTCAAAAAATGATGTCGAAGTGGACATTTTGAACCAAATTTACAGAAGCGATTGTATTGGAAAAGAAAAATATTGTCCTACTGAGCAAAAAATTGTTTATAAATCAAGTTCTAATTAACTGAACGGAAAAAAAACAGGTCGCTTATAAATGTCTTCAAAAATCACGGGTGCAAGTTTCGTGTTTTTTCTTTTAAAAATGAATCTGAAAATGTGTCAGAAAATTTCGAGTTGATGAGCATGGAAAAGTACTTTTTTTAATACCGATTTCTGATAAAACCGGATTATATAAAAATTAAAAATTAAAAACTCGTCAAAAGCGGCCAGATAAAATTGTTAAAGTGGGTTTATTTCTAATCATGATTTAGTTTTTATTGTTGAAATTAGTACTTAACTTCGAAACGATACCTGCGCCTGTAAGCCGAGTCGGCAGGGTTTTTTTTTATTTTTGTCTTTTTTTCTACAATTTGTTCCAAAAATCAATAAGCTCATGATTTTGCCAATAAAATTTTAATAAATGAAAATCATTAAATAAACACAGTTTGAACATTTATTTTCATTCTAATTTGTTGCACATGCATTCATCAATGTTTATCTGTAATATAAGGTATATAGTTTAATTTACTAAAATCATGGGCCTATTGATTTTTTGGATCATACAATAAGTGTATCAATTTTCTAAAATGCTAATCTTTTGTTTGTTTTTTGCATTCGGCATGCAAATTAAATATTTCTGTCTTACATAAACACACCACATGCGCTATATTTGCACTCTCAAAATAAAGTCGATTTTTTTTAAACTTTTAAATGTATATAAATGTTTAGAGCAATATAATGTATATCATCATGTTTTAGAATATTTCTAAGTATTCTGCTGGTGCTTGTCCGAGAATATTTTTTAAAAATTGGCTACAAACGGATTATTGAAGCTTTATTCAATCAAATGAACATCATGAAATTTCCTACATTCTGATATACATTTGAACTATCCACATTTTCCTAGATATTTTTATTTCGAATATTTAAATATTTTTTTACCTAATAATTTTTTGAATATTTTAATATTTGAACTAAATCTTTTGAGTATTCTAATGTTGGGAACAATTAATTTTTCTTTAATGGCATTTTTTAGCGGAACTAAAAATTAATTTTAATTGCAGTTTCAGTGAGTAATTGTAACATATATAATAAAGACTAATAGATAGACCCTGATGATGGCCATACAGAGCCTGGCTGAAACTTATCGGTTTTAGACTTTTAAATTTTTATTTAATGTTTTGAAAGTTTTAACTTTTGTGTGTAATATACGTCTTTTAGCAAATCTTTTTATTATATATGTGCAGATAATTTCAAGACGTAACTGTCCTTTAATTTATTTATTGAATAATTGTAATTTTTAAAAAATAAAAAAATAAAAACTATTTTTTCTCTAACGCCGCTAATCATACTTCAATTACGAACGAAATAAATTATTATCATATTTTGAATGAGAGTAATATTTATAGTTGCGATAAGACTATGAAGTCTAAATTCAAAAATACATCTACAAATCGATTTCAAAATCTATGGGTTAAAATCAATTTTTCGACATATCTACTTGAAATTCAGGACACAATCGTGTCACAAAAGCAATTTAGAAAAATAAATGACTTATCGTGGTTTCCTGCAGCAATTTCCTATCGAACATTTAGCTTGGGAAACTAAATCTCAGTTTCTATCAACAATCAATTTACTGAAATACAAGCTTGGTTACTGGTCACGTGGTTCACTTTCTAGTCTCGGTTTGTGGTTAAATAATTCAAATGAACACAAAGACAATTTAGAAAGAGGATAATTTCCGTAATTTCTCATTTAGATGAAAGTCCTCACAAAAAGCAGTCTTTGCGTATATGAATAATTTATTTATTGCATTATTTATTGAATTTTTTATTTATTATCATTAATTTATTTATTAAGATTTGTAAAATGTCTGTTGATAGATTAACAAGAAAATAATCATTAAGTTACACTTTTAGGATTAATTACTTAATTTTATGTAGATAAATTATAACAAAACACCGGAAATAGGTATTTACAACTAAAACAAAAACTCAGATATGGGGAAATACGGGAATATACAGAACTAAATTGTAGTCAATTTAAATACATAAAAGTTGCACTTAGATGCTCAATTTGGTCCGAAATATTGTGAAATTCTTTGCCACAGATTCTCTTGTTCTTTTAGAAATATTTCTTATGCTTATTTGATATGTATATAATAGAAGTTTATGTATCACTTGGTCAAATCGAACTCCATATCTCAACCTGTAATACTTGCAGGTAGCAAAAAACAGAAAAAAGAAACTGAAAAAAAAAACTTTTTTTCGTTTTTTTTCTTTTCTTTTGGTAATTGAAATGTTTATTTATAGCAACAATAAAACAGGTGGATCGTCTCAACGCCATTCGAAAAAAAAAATGTGTCTTACTTTGTCTTTTGCTTCAAACATTTTGAAACGAATTGCTGAAGCAAAATGCTACTAATTTAATATGAATTACAGGAGATTGTGTTGGATATGCTTAAAGTACAGTTATATCCATTTTTTTTCAGTAACTTGATATAATTTAAAATGATATCCGAAAGGTGTTCATTTATATATATATATATATATATATGTGCAGTGCTTCTTGGTCATTTTATTCTTCTTGGTCATCAAAGTTTTAAATATGACTGGTTTTTATGGGACAAATGTTTTACCTACGTGTTTTCTTTATTTTACTTATGTTATTTAGATGTGACTTGCTTTAAAATATTATCCTGATAATTTTAGTGTCCCTCTTCACAATATTTCTTAGACTTCCAGGTATAACATAGTAAAATTCATTTAAATTGTATATTTGTGTAGACCTGTCACTTTTTATTGACTCTTTGTGGTGGTTTTACAATTTGTTTATATATTAATCTCTAAAATCGAGAGTAATGATACTCCTTATAGATTTAAACCAGTTTTCCCACATTATGTAAAAAGGCCTTTCCTGTATTTTAAATATATATTTTAGTTCTTTCTGTTTGTTAGTAATCCGAATAATTAGTCTTCTGCTAAACAAATAATGCGTAAAAATAATAAATTTTCTTTTTATATACCTTTATGTATAATTTCACTTTAAGGTTTAAATTAACGTCTATTACCTCCAATTTTTCATAATTTTAGTTTCAGTAGATTCGGAAATTTAGGTGGGGGTTGGAGGAACACATTTTTGCACTACGTTTTCGACGATATCTCTGAAAATAACATTTAATCATCCCGTGTAACCCCGGGTAACTCATCAATGTAACTCCGGGAGAATCGCCGCATACGGGATAAATGCAGCACCCCTTGCATTTCCTGTAATTATCGATAGATGGTCCTCAAACGTACAGTATAGGTGCGCCATAAGATTATTTTAACCAGTGTATAGCGTGAATACCATTTGGGTGTTTACTTGTAGAAGTACAATCCTTAATTTGACGTAAGTGCATGATTTCACTGTCCAAACTTTTAAACACGTTATGTTTAAATACTGTTCATACACTGATTACTAAATGCATGGATGATTTCGAAGTCAAAACTAAGTGTAGCGTTAGTATAGAGTACTGTGTGTATGGTTACGCCATTCGCCTTAGCGATGGCAGGTAACTGTGATGGTTGACTACTGCACCATGTAAAATAGAATACATGCTGCACTGCTATTTCGGTATGCATGCCGCAGTTTCTTTTGTACGGGATGATTAAGTGTTATTAACGTTTCCTTTTCCTTTTGCACAGACTAACCATGTTAGGCATGTTATCAAGTTTTCTAAAACCGAAAGAGAAAAGGGGGAAAACAAAAAGTAAGAAGGGCAAGGAATGATGCAAGTCAAGATGATAATAATGAAAAATTAGATTACTTGTAACGCAGACGTTCTTTGCAAACTACTCAAAAAAAGAAAAAGTGTAATTGGCTTCCTTGCACCATGTGTTTAAATGTAGTTACATAAAGACTGTTCTTTTTCGACACTTTTTCTGTAGATTGAAGTCGATCTCTTAACCCATTCGGGACCATAGGTGCGTATAAGCACCTTCATAAAGAGCTTACAAAATTTGTTTCCGGCACCACTAAAAAAGATAAGTGATATTTGCTTAGTTTAATTAGAGCATTTTCATGATTATTTAAGTAAAGGTAACTTCTTTTTAAAAAAGTGGTACCAACCGAATAAAATTTGTGTAAAAGCCACCGGTCCCGAAAGGGTTAACAAATAAACGCAATTTTACTTTTCTTTTTCTTTTACCTTTCTAATATATTGATGCTACGTTATTGCTGAAATAACAATTAAAATTTAATGTAAAAAAAAATAAGTCGATAATTTTAATAGTGAAAGTAGGCAACAATTATTAATTTGAATCTACTAATACGTTTAATTGTACTCATTCAGTTTAATTTTGTTATTACATCGTTAATTATAGTCCAGATATGAATATTTTTTAAAAATATTTTTATTTATAATTTCATTCTGTTCTTATTACAAGCGCGGCATAACTACCGCACAAGTGCAGCGTCTCAGCCTGAATGTACGGGTGATGCGCCGCAGTGTAATGTTTTAGAAAAAATTCCGGTATACATGCCGCAGTTTCTTTTATACGGGATGATTAAATGTTATTAACTTTTCCTTTTCTTTTTGCACAGACTAACCATGTTAGGCATGTTATCAAGTTTACTAAAACCAAAAGAGAAAAAGGGAAAAATAAAAAGTAAGAAGGGCAAGAAAGATGCAAGTCAAGATGATAATAATGAAAAATTCGATTACACGTAACGCAAATGCTCTTTGCAAGGAATGTTTAGAAAACTACTCCAAAAAATAGGAAGCGTAATTGGCTTTGTTGCATCATGTGTCAAATGTAGTTACATAAAGACTGTATTTTTTCGACACTTTTTCTGTAGATTGCAGTCGAAAAAACAAGTCTCTTAAACCCATTCGCGACCATTGGTGCATATAAGCACCTTCATAATGAGCGTACAAAATTTGTTTCTGGCACCAGTAAAACTTCTTTTAAAAAAGTGGTGCCAACCAAATAAATTTGTGTAAAATACACCGGTCCCGAAGGGGTTAACAAATAAATTATGCAAACACAATTTTTTTTTTCCTTTTCCCTCTCTAATACATTGATGTTACTTTGTTGCTGAAATAACAATTAAAATTTAATACAAAAAATTAAGTCGATAATTTTAATAGTGAAAGTAGACAAACAATTATTAATTTGAATTTTACTAATATGTTTCATTGTAGCTTTTTGTTATTACATCGTTAATTATAGTCCAGATATGAATATTTTTTTTAATATTTTTATTTATAATTTCATCCTGTTCTTATTACAAGCGCGGCGTAACTACCACACAAGTGCGGCGTCTCAGCCTGAATGTACGGGTGACGCGCCGCAGTGTAATGTTTTAGAAAACAATTGTTAAAAAATAATAATTATTTGTTTTGAATTTTTTTTTCGCTGTACACGCGTTGTATATTTAACATTAAATAGCACCACATGATTTTTTAAATTTTATGTCCACCATGGGACTTTATACGCAAATAAAAAAAAAAAATGTGCGGCATAAATCCCGGAATTACCCTAATACCTAAAATTAAAATAAATTTATTTTTGAGTTCCGCGTTACGAAAGCTTTCACAAGATACTCCACATGATGTAGCTTCTACTTTTTCTCTAAACATATTTGTGCATGTTTACTAATCTGTAAATATGTGGGTCAATAGTCTTTATTACTTTCCCCAATTTGAACTTTCCACGTCCCACAGTTTATGAGTAAAATGGCTATGACAGACAGACACAGGAGTGATCTTATAAGGGCTTCGTTTTTACTTTTTAAGTACGGAACCCTAAAAATGAATCAAAATTTTAAATAAAATTTCATTATGACTATATCCTTATACCTGTATATTAAGCATTTTATACTTTAGTTCTGGTATCTCAGTTTTACTACTTCCTTCCTTGACGTAAAAGAGAAACTAAAACTGACGTTCGCATTCTCTTACTATTTCCGTTTCCTGTTTAGGATGTTACGATTTTCAGGTAAAAACCATGCATTCACCTGCGTAAACATTTAGTAAAACGCATTTATTCCTTCATTTAAAATTTTTCAATTTTAATTTTTCATTACTAATAAATTCATTTATTCAAAATGATCCATCGTGAGTTTAAAGATAATTTTTTAAGAGTCTTACATATATCTAGAATTCTGATTATTTGGACGTACGTATCAATCTTTAAACTTTGAGTAAATTTGCTTAATTATTGCCTTGTTATTTGTAATAAAAAAGAAACGTTAAAATATATATATTTTTTTTTTAAGCTTAATTTTTTGGCTTTCGTATAGCTCACCGATTTGTTATTATTAAGATTTTATTATATTATAAATACCACTGCATAATGTTAGCAGATACATTATTTAGGATTTAAAGCAAGTGTTTTTTTTTCTATATATATTTCACTATGCTACAATATGCAGTGTGTTTCTAAACTATCTTTACCAAAGAACAGATGGAATAGTACCCACCAATAAGAATAAATCTTGCATGGGGATCATTTTTATACTGTATAAGAAACAATTTATTCTGTCAAAAATACAGGTTGTATTGCTCAAAACTGAACCGGAATTTTCGTTAATAAATTTATTAAATATATCTTAGTGAAAATTTCAACAGACTATCTTTGTTTTGAGGGAAATATGATTACACGACTGGAAGAGGTAGAAGTGTATTTTAATTAAGTGTACAATCAGCTGCATTCTGAATTATTTATGGAAGGGATATTTCAGTGTGTTATAGGAGAAAATAGGGGCCATTTACAGTATTTCTCGCGATATTACCTCATTTTACACAAAGCAAAGTTATTCTTTGGGATATATTGCTACGATATCTTCATTGCAGTTCAAGTTGTGATAAAAAAAAAAAAAAAAAAAAAAAAAAAAAAAAAAAATCTGGGTTCAATTTCGAGTGCGATCCCCCTATTTTCGACTATTAGTAGCTTGTGACCTTGGACTCCTACCAAAAAATTAAAAAATTAAAAAAATACCAACTCTATGCATATTTCAAAGATGTTCAGAGCACATTCAATTTTTTTTTCATCATGTGTACTTATTCCATACGTAGGTATACGTATAGGTAGCCATTAGCTAATTACTCTTGAAACTATAGTCGAGAATTTTTTCATTCTCTGGAAGAAAAAAAATCCCTTTCTACATTAACCTAACATCTGAATAATTTAAAATATTTTTGTTTTAAAATATGAATCAATTATTTGTAACTTAATATAGAAAAATGAAATATAGTCTACAAATTCGCTTTCAAGATTGTTGGTACGTTTAAACTTATTTTCTTTTTGATGATTCGCATAATGTCTACTGTGATTTCTTTGAAAACTTTAAATTACATCTTACTTTATGTACACAATGGAATTAAATTGCAAAGCATTGCATGTTTTTAGTTGAATAAAAAATTAACTAAAAAACTCTTGAACATAAAATATTGTATTCTGTGAATTCTGAAAAGTTCATTCTAAATTAATCAAATAGTAAAGATAAGACATTTCTAAACGTCAATTTTTGACACACTTACCACATCATATGTAAATATAAATTGTAAATTTTTAGTTCCTTCATTAGATATATAAGTAAGCACATACATAATTTCATGCGTTATATCTGAATTAGTTGCTGTTTCTGAATATACAAGCGAAATACGTTAAAATAAAAAAATACTGATGTAGTAAAAATAAATTATAATTGAAATCTAAGTATATTTTTTTTACAAAAAAAAGCCTTTATTAGTAGCAAGAAATAGTTATAATTAATAAATGCATAAAAATAAACTGTCCATCCGGTTGGAAATAAATTATAAGAAATAGCAGAATAATGCAACACATTTTACAAATAAAAAAATATATAAAGTTGCTCAGCTTGTACAAAAGAAATAAATTAACATTTAAATATTTACAAATACATCTCACTAAACATTAGGAACTTTTTTTAAGGAACTTCTTAAAGAACAACAAACTCATGTAAAACAAATTAAAATAACAGTATAATTACATACAATAATATTTACAAATATTTCAGTATGAATAAAATGTTGCTGTAAAAATATATTACAGAAATGAATAAATAAATTAAAGATGATTTTTTAATAAATAAATGATTGAAAGACTAGTCATACTCAGACAAACAAATGAAAATCTTTGCAAAATAAATTAAAATCACAATATAAATACATATCATAGTATTGATATGTATTTATATATATAATATATTATATCATATATAATATATAAATACATATCATAATATTTACAAATATTTCTCTAAAGATCAATTTTTGTTGTAAAAGTATATTACAGAAATGATTCAATAAATAAATTAAATAAATAAAGTAAAGAAATAAATAAGTCATACATAAAATATTTAAAGACTAGACATATTCAAAAAATATTTTGAAGGAAATAATTATTACCTTAAAATAATGTAATGTCGTATGATATGTAAATTTAACTATAGTTGCATTATGTTGTTTTTGAAGAATCACAAGCAATTGGAATATATTTTTAGAGAGTATTAGTCGATTTTGAAAGAGTCTTCAATAGATTTTCAGAAGATTATCAGTAATTTCAATCGATTTCATAGTCATCATGTTGTTTCGTCTATAAAAATTAACGAAATAATAATCATACTGCGCTTAAAGTAGAGGCGAAATTACTGAATACAGCTTTTCGTAGAGTTCAGATATCACTTACAAAAGTCAACGTTTTTCTTTCTCGTAGAATTTAGAATTCCTCCAACCAAATCAGATTAGGAAGGTTTTATAAATGCCATCATCTAATCATTCAAAATTAAATTAATTTTCATATAATGCATGTAAATAAATTGGAATAAGCCAGTTTGTCGAACGCTGGAACTTGGTTTATATTTAAATCTTTCTCGATAGAGTTATTTATCAAAATCGCTGAGCTGCTAAATGGAAATCTAAAAAAGTCATGTTTTAAGCTCATTAAATGGACATTATTCTGAAGCTGTTGTTGCAGTTTTTTCTTTTTGTTTTTTACTCTGGACCGACTAGCTTATAATCGGATGTCACTGCAAGTCTCTCTACAAGTCTTTTATTTGTATGGGAACTGGGTATTCTTGAACGAACCACGTGATATGGAGGTATTAAACGAGAATTCCTCAACAAGGATTTATCTGAATTTTTGTCCTTTTCGTGGGATGTGATTGCGCTTCTCTCCGCCAGGTTCTCACCTATAGATGAGCTTTCTATTCTAGAACGAATCACATGATGTGGAGGTACTATAGAAGAACTGTCCATCAAATAGCCTACTTCTAACTTCTCCTGGACCATTTGGTGAGAATTGGGCGATATTCCATATCTGTCCGCAAGTTTTGGTCTCGTAGGTAATTCTTTAATTCTTGAACCAACTACGTGGTAAGAAGGAGCCAAATGAGAACTTTCTGTCTGAGAAAAATTTGGAACCACACCAGGACTCTGTGACTGATGAGGTTTGGGAACGCAAGCCACTGAGATGGTCTGAATTTCCTGTCGGTACACTGAATATCCAAGTTCACAGTCGTCTATTTTCAAAACAGACAAAGCGTAACTTACACTGTCACACGTAATATCACATTCAGCTGTCATAAGTATTCTTGGAATTCGGTTTTCTTGCATATTTTCAACCCATTTAGGAGTACACACGTTCTTCTCTGACCTGGAGCTTGGAGCATTGAATTGCGAAAGTAGTTTTGATTTTTCATGCTCTTTGTGATGATCACAATGGTAAGGGCGCACGTAGTACAGAGAATGTGGAGACAGATCGACAGTACTGTCAATTAGATTATTATCACAAGATTGCTCACTCAGTTTCTCATTTTGAGGCCAAGGGAGATTTATTCCATAGGTTATGCTAAAAATAACAGTTAGCAGATAAATGTAAAATAGCTTTTCCATATTTGACAGATTCGAGTAGGAAAAAAAATCTCATAATGAGAGAGAGCCACCTTTGTGTTATATATATAATTAGGAATTGCATTTTGCCCATAAAAATTAGAAAAACCCACAATCAAAATTTTCCCTCAAAATATACGTTAAAAAATTTCTGTTTTGTCATTTTTGTATGTCATTCCCTCACGATTTTGAAACAACGTGAGAACATCCGCTGAAACACATTTCCGTCATTTCGCTCTGAAATTTTCCCATTTGTAAAAGAGTTCCTGTTCAGAAAATTGCACCCATCTTATGCTAAGGTAAATATGCATTGTTATTTCGCTGTTTGTTTCTTTATGAAGTTACTTTTTAAACAGAAAAGGAAAAAACTTTCTCAAAATTGTTAGTTGGGATTCTCTGTTTTCTCTGTGTTGTGTCAAGTTCATTTCCAGTCGTTCTCTATCAAAAATGGAACGAAAGTTTAATTAAAATGGGAGAATCGATAAAAATATATGGATTTTTTTATTTTTAATTGTAGTACCGTGAAACCTCCCTGTGCGACCACCTCTATTAAGCGACCACCTCCCTTAACGACCATTTTTTCATGGAACGAAATTTATTCGCATCGGCTCAATACTAATTTTACCTCCATTCAGAGACCATCCCACTAGAACTCTGTCCATGAACAACCCATTTCTTTGAAGAAAATGAAACAAATTCCGTTTTTTTCTGGTCGCTTGAAGAAAGTTTTATTAGAAAAATAATTCCAGGGAGCGTATTATTCACCAAAATTCTAAACTAAGTTTAGAATTTTTTTTTTATTATTCCGGTAACTTTTAAATGTTTAAACCCTTTGTGCCTTTTTAGGCAATGAATTTAACTCTGATGACAAATTAAGAATGAACGTCAATAAACTTCCCCGCCGTATTCTGTTGGGAAACTCTCAAAGAAATAGATAAATTAATGAAATCGTCATTATTTGTTCCCGTCCAAAAAAAAAAAAATCATTTCTTTACTGAACTTCGAAAGGACTTGGAAATGAAAGTTATAAAAGATAAAACCGTAAAATCGAAGCAAACTTCGATGTATTCATTTTTTAAAGTCTGCGGTAATTAACTTTGTTTGTATACTTAAATTTTCTTATTTTTTCCTAATGTGAAAAATAAGTTTTAGTAAAATTAATTGTTACCTTTTTCAACAATTAAAATCTAGATTTAAACATGACCTCCATTAAGCGACCACTTCTCGAAGCGACCAATTTTTATTGTAACGGAACGTGGTCGCTTTAGGGAGGTTTTACTGTATTTAAATTGGCGAATTAATGTACTATTCGTGCCCTTGCTGATATTTCGTTTGAAGGTGAAATTACACCACAAAAGGGTTACTTTGCATTATTTTTGGACTTTATTCATAAGAATCAAAATTATTTTTAAAACCTTTTTTCTGTATACTTATATTTTATTTATTGAAGTTGTGGGATTTTAGGATGTCAGATTTTTAGATTCTCCAAGATCACATATATTGAATGTATGCAAAAGTTTGGGGATATCCTTATTTCATCTGTTTCTAGTTGATTATGAAAAAAAATGTTTCTGGGATTATGATTGAATGCTATTTTTTCAGGTTTAATTGTTAAATAATCATAGCAATTTTCATATGGTAAGAATACAAAATTAGGGCAACCGTAATTTCTTGGCGACGTGCACGACAAATTACCCAAAGAATATCAGAATCTTTGTATAAGAATTTCTTTATAACAGAATTCTTTACATCCAATTCTATAGTCAGAATATTATCCACATTTCACCTGTTTCTAGTTGATTTTGAAAAAAAATGTTTCTGGGGTTATGATTTAATTTTTTTTTTCAGATTTCATTGGTAAATATTCATAGCAATCAATCTTCGCGTAGAATGAATGCAGAGTTAGAGCACCTTAATTTCTTGACCACATGCAGGGCAAATTGCCCAAAGAATATAAGATTTTATTAATTATTTACGTACAGTTTACAATTTAAAAATGTGCATTCGCTAATCTCGCTATTGAATAAGCACTACTCTTTTTTCCTTCTTCACTGATGACTCATTCCAGAAATACCTATATGAAATAAGTAAACGTGATAGGTTGCTTTTCGTTTGTGATGGCCCATCAATAGCAACGCACTATTCTTGATACTGAAACCCCACTTAACCAAGGTAGACTGTATTAATATGGTGACAGGTTAAGACTGTATTAATATGGTGACAGGTTAAAGAGGTCCGGGGTTCAAAATTCTATTTTATTTATTTGTCGAGATTTTGTTATGAATTTTTTTTCCTGAAATATGTTTTAATATAATAAAAATGTTGCATGTAAAAAAAAAATCTGAAAAATTTTAAATATTTTCTTTTAATTTAAATTTTTAAATTTTAAACATATTTAATTTTGATATAACTCTGGAAGTACTTACTCGATTTACAAAATTTTTACACTTTTGTATACAGAAAATATGTCATTTTAATTTCTCTTCAGGAGTTCTTAAAATATCGATTATGAATTTTATAAAAAAATTTTAAGTAAAAAAACGAAGTTTTTTTATGAGTGAGTTTTGCATTAATTAGCATATTTTCACAATTATCACTCAAAATTCAAAATCCTGAAGGCATATTTTTTTGGAAATTTAGCATAAAATCTCTGTTGAAAATTTCATACATATATCTTGCAAGGAGCTTTAGGTATATTCTTTTAACGTTGACAAATCGAGAAAAAATTCATTCTGAGATAAATGAAGTTAAAGTTCTCGTCAGAGGAAAGCTGATGCATCGCTTCCGAAGGCAAAATGTGTTATATCTCAGGATTTTATGAAGATAAAAGCATGCGGTTTGCAGTATTTAACGCTAAAAACTCAGTATTTTATTTAAACCAATAAAAAAATTGCATTTTTTTTTTAGAACTTTTAGCCCAGGACCCCCTTAATATGATTGAATGAGTTTTGCTTCCTTTTTTAAAAATTTATATTATGATTAGGAGTAAGCGGAGACAAACTAAACTTATTAAATTAAACAACAATTAAATTAAATTTAATAATAATTATTTTAATTATAATTTAAAAATCTAAATAAATTTTTAAGCGAAAACACTTAAAAATCTTGTTTATTTTTATCTATTTATTTCTGCGTCAAATGAAGGCTAGTGAATCCTTTTAAGATTTAAAGAGAAATTCTACAAATAAATTATTATAAACACTTTTAAACTGAATAAACAGACAGATATTTTTAAATCGAATTATTCTTATTACGTAATAAAGTATAATTATTGCACATTTTTGCATTATTTGACTTGATAAGCAGATTTTTTTTTTTTTTTTTTTTATCTTGTAATGTTCTTTTCTTTACTTTGGTATTTGGTTTTTTTTACAGAAATACTAATTTTCTCTCGTAAAATTTCACTTTAAAATTTTTAAATGTGTTTATTTATCTGCTGATGTCTTTAAAATATTTTATTTTTCTCTTTGCTTTTGTTTTCATTTTCTTATAACATTTTTTGTATAAAAGTTATATGCTTGTTTAAATACATCAAAATTGTTTTTATGAAATTCCATTGTTGTTAATAAAATAATGGTTAACGTATAATAAACATCCGGCCAAGTAAAGATGTTAGCAAATAAATACAAAGGGTCAGCCGGCACAATTTGGTCATCATATGAAAATAATATGTAATTTCCCGAGTTTGTTATATGGTATAAATGTGCCCCTTTTTTATTAATTACTATGTTATTTACTATTAGCAGAATACATCTCTATTATTAAAAAAACTTGTTTAGCAAAACAGTTTAAATATTCTTCACACAAAACTTACTCTATGATTTAAATTACGAGCTTTTAATAAATTTGGTGCTTGTTGAAGAAATAAAATGTGTGCAAATTGCCTATTCTCAAACTATTGATATTTTAAATATTGTATACTTTATACGAGGTCTGTCTGATAAGTATCTGACCTTTATTTTTCCCTCGCACAATAGTAATTCTAAGGCGGCATCACTATGCACATTGAAAGGAAACAGCTTAATGCGCATATTTGAATTTTTTCCCAGCATTCCAATGAGCCAGTTGTTGTCGGCTGGCCGCTGAGTGAGGCGCTGTCATACGTGTTTGTCGGATTTCGATTTCCCTCAAGATAACTGAACGAGAGCTGAGCAAAAATACTGCATCAATTTTTGTCAAAGCTTGGCGATTCTCAAAGCGAAACAATTAGTAAGATTCATCAATGCTGCAGCTGATTTATCTCACCTGATTCAGACTTTCTTGGCGAAACATGGAATTCCAGCCGTTCGCTAACTTCCCTTACTCTCCAGACATGACTCCTTGCGATTTCTGGTTGTTTCCGAAATTAAAGGCGCCATTGAAATGATCCCGTTTTGAGAGTGGAGATGAGATATGTAGAATGAAACGTCGGAGTTGATCACCATTCCAAAAAAAAAAAAAAAGCCTTCCAGAAGTGTTTTAGGCAGTGGAAGGAATGGTGGGCTAAGTGTGTGGAGGCGCAAGGGACCTACTTTGAAGGGGATTAGGGTACCAATGCCGTCAGATAGCTTATATTTGTTTTCGGAAAACGGTCGGATACTTTTCAGACAGGCCACATATTTCATACGTAACAGTTCTTTTAAATTTAGTTATACAAAAGTGTACAGTTTTTTTCTGTTTGTTCAATCATCAATAATAAAATAAAATAAAATAATAAATTAAATCTTATTTGAATTATAGAATACAAATGGTATTCATTGATTCAGTGATGTGAATTACAAAATTTTTATTCGATGACTATAAATCTTTCAACAACATTTGTATAGAGATTTTTTATATCATCTTTCCTGATTCGATATTTTTCTTTGATAGTTCATCACAGAGAAAATCGAAACCATATGCAAGTGACACTTTCGACAGGAAAATCCATTTCTATATAAATGGTAGAAAAATTCATCTAAATTATTCTTACCCTTTCTATCCAATGGATACATCATCCTAAGAAAATATAGTAAATAGTAATATATATATATTTTTTTTTTTATGTATAATGAGTTTCATAACTTGAAATCTTTCGTATACAGTGTGTATCTGAAAAAGTGGGAAAAACTTTACAGGGTGATAGAACGCAGCTGTTCTAGCAAATTTCGCTATAGAATGTATGGTTGGAACGCAAGCGGTGAGAAGTTAAAAAGTAGTTTTCCACTGTCCCAGGGCGATGGATTGATCGAGGTGGTCCCATAGCTTGGTCACCAAGATCGCCGGATCTCTCGTGTTTGGACTTTTTCCTGTGGGGCCATATGACAAGGCCAATCTACGAGTGCCCCATTGAAACTGATATGGATCTAGTCGCCAGGATTGCCGTTGTTGCCGGCGATATTCAGGAAATGCCTGGTGTCTTCGCAAATGCGCGTCCTTCCGTATCTCGCAGGTGTGAAGCGTGCATTACAGCTGGCGAAAGATCGTTTGAGCAATTTCTCCGAGCATGAACAGTAATTAAATTCCAGTTAATAATTTTTTTTCTGAAGTATCTCCCACATTCTTGTGTCAATTCTTTAACTGCAACAGTGGAAAACTACTTTTTAACTTCTCACCGCTTGCGTTCCGACCATACATTCTGTGACAAAATTTGCTCCTATAGCTGCGTTCTATCCCCCCGTAAACTTTTGCATCCTTTCAGATACACCCTGTATACTAACAAGAGTCTCGCTATCTGAGAAGTTATGCGTTTTTTTAGAGACTGCCTTAAACTACATTGGACAACAGCAAAGATATTAAGCACTGGACTAGACTTTGTTCCACAGGCGGGAGCATCTTGCCGTAAAGAATTGCAATTAACATTTTTGAAGAAAAAATAGACTACGCACAGAAAAATATCACTTATCCTACTATATATCATAAAGAAATTGTGTTTCTGTAAGACGTATATTTTTAGATTATAGCGTAATGGCAACACGAAACATTGATTCATTTAATGTTTAATTATAGATGCATTTCTTCTTGTAATATCAATAAATTTATTGTTTTTTATATAATTTGTATTCAAAATGCCTTCCTGTACTTTTTCGACAGAGTTGCTTCTTATTTTCAATTGCCGAAAAATGTCGTGTCATTTATAATAAAAGCACCATTATCACGGAAATGTATCAAAGTTTAGTGACTCTTGTGTTGTAGAGACTATTCTATTATTGACTCATTTCTGCCGATATTCATCGGAAATAAAAATAAAACGTACAAACATTTTCATGAACTTAATACTTTTATTGAGTTTTAATTGAATCGGGATTATGGAAGATTCCTTGTTTGTCCCTATTCCATTTATATGTTGAAAATAATACTGTTGTATCTATTGTCTCTATTTAAATTTGTTATGTGTAAATATGCTGATATATTATGAGAAAGGTGTAAAAATGTTAGATAGATCTAAGAATGTAAGTTGAACGTGTAAAAACATATAAGTTCGGATAGAATGTATGTAAGTAACAAGTTAATATATTAATTGTGGAATATTCAACATCGCCCAATCACTGTGAAGTAATTGAAAACCTGATCATGGAAGACTTAAGAAGATTACCACAACCAGTAGCGATGTAAGAAGTTAATATATTAAGTCTAAGTGTGGAATATTCAACATCGGACCAATCAACGTGAAATGATTGTACACCCGATCATCTACAATGAAAAAAAAAAAAAAAAAAAGCGGACTAAAAAACGGAGATTCTACTAACAATCGAGACGCCAGTACTATTTTCGTATTTTAATGGAAATTTCCCTCCATAAATTCCAGAAATCCGTACTTTTACGGAAATAGTACTGGAGTCTCGATTACCAGTAGAATATCCGTTTTTTAGTCCGATTTTAGGTGCATTCGTAATTATATAAATACGTAGCACCTATAGTCGTCGTTCAATCCGTCTGTCCGCATATAACAGAGCAAAAACTTCCCAACCGAATGGTCTGAAATCTTATATATATTTAAATATATTATTGTTGCAAAATTTTGTCGAGCCATTTCAAATTTCATGAAAATCGGATTTATAGTTTAATTACAGGGACAGTCAAATTTTTTCGTTACATTACGGCCAATGGGAAAAAATTATTGCAAGTGCATTTTAATGATGTTACAACCTTCCGAATGGTCTGAAATTTTAAATATATAATTGTTGAAAAATATTGTCGATTCATTACAAATTTTATGAAAATCGGATGTATAGTTTAATTACAGGGACAGTCAAAAGTGTTCCGCTACATTAAGGCCAATGGGAAAAAATTATTTCAAGGGCATTTTAATGATGTTACAACCTTCCGAATGGTCTGAAATTTTAAATATATAATTGTTGAAAAATATTGTCGACTCATTACAAATTTTATGAAAATCGGATGTATAGTTTAATTACAGGGACAGTCAAAAGTGTTCCGTTACATTAAGGCCAATGGGAAAAAATTATTTCAAGTGCATTTTAATGATGTTACAGCCTTCCGAATAGAATGAAATAAAACTAGTTATAGTACGAACGCACCTCATTTGCCACGTTTGACGAGCAATTACCAACTTTTTTTTTTTACAGTGTAAGATTGAAGAATACTACCGCAACAATGTGGCGTTCTTCCTTAATCGTGTTGCCATACATTTTCCTTTGACTGGGTGTGTTGTCTTCCCTGAAACCACAACCACCGTTATCGCGAGATCAGACGGCTGTTTTCGTGATTATTTTAATAGGATCAACTACATATTAGAAGATCAGCTTGTAACAAAAGATTAATTAAAAATGTCGCTAGCTCCCGGATTATTACACTAAAAAAAAGACGCATGTTAATTATTCCAGTAAAATAAAAATATAATATAGACACAAAAGAAAATATAGCATAGCCTCTAACGATTTGCCCTCAATTCCGAGAAGCTTTCTTTGTTTGTAGTAAACTTAGAAACCGACATACTTTTCGCGATTTAAAGTAGAATTCATAAAAATTAAGTTTATTTATCTGCTATTGTTTTTTGAAAACTTTTCCGAGTACTGTTTTAGCTCACAGGCTATCAAAGCCTGAGAGCTAATGTGCCCTCAAGTTCACTTTACACGTATGTACGTAACGCGATAACTCTTGATAGAAATATCCGATTTGCTTCAAATTTTGAAAATAGGTTCATTCTGATAAGGCGCTTCCCTGATTAGTTTTGGGGGCTCATTGGTTATGTATAAAGGGGGGACAGGGGGATGATCTCCCCTTAATTTAGATTAATGAGTTCTTCATGCAAAATTAAACGATTTGCTTCAAATATGGTATACCGGTTTATTCTGATAAGGCGCTTCCCTGATTAGTTTTGGGGGTTGGTTCATTGGTTAAGTATAAATGGGAAACGGGGGAATAAGCCCTCATAATTTAGATCGATGGGTTTTTCATGCAGAATTATCCGATTTGCTTGGAATTTGGTATACCGGTTTATTCTGATAAGGCGCTTCGCCGATTAGATTTGGAGATTCATTGGTAAAGTATAAAGGGGAGGGGCAGGGGCTAACCCTCCCCTTAAATTTACTTACCGTTTTGCTAAAAAAAGAGTGAGTTCTATTTTACGAATAATAGACATAAATAAGAGTATAATATACAATCGGTGTGAATAACCTGTGAGCTCAATGCTATCAGTTTAACTGGGTAATTTTCTTTTTTATTATATAGTGTATTAATCAGTTTTCTTAACCCCGTGTCTTATGGATGCTATCAATTCTCAAATAAATATTTTGATGTTCAATACACATGTTTTACAGACAAACATGATACATTAACTGCAATAACATTAACATTAATATTTTTTTGTTATACTCTTGCATGTATAAATTCAATTATGCTGCTAAAAATGTTTAATTGAGAATTGCTAGCATGCTTAAACCGATATTCCGGGTTGAAAAAACAGACTAATACAATACACTGTAAAAACTATTCATAAATGCTTTCAAAAATCAATCGCAGCCAAAGATACCTTGTTTTATTAATGATTCTCTAAATATCGAAATATATTAATTTCCGTGGTATCTAATGATAAATAACGCGTTTTGGAATCATGGATAAATGGAAGGGATTATTGTATATTTTTGTTCCTAGTTACATATTATTTCCGTAGATTAACTAACATTTGTCTTTTTATTACAGTGTACAATGAATTTGCGTTGTTTATTTTAAACTAAAAGAAAATGGTATAGAAGCGAAATTCATTTTTCCTTCTTTTAGAATTCCAATGAATTAAAATCGTACAAAATGATAATTTTTAAGACTATGATTTAAATTAACAGTGGCGCTAAAGTATATGGGCCCGTAGGGCACGAGCCCACGCAATAATTTGATCTCTACGCCCAACCAATTTCAATTGATTTAATTCGTTTATTTGTTTATTAAGTTGAAATTTGGTTTTACTGACGTTCTCAAAGCAAGAATGTTTGAAAAATAGTAAGGACATCAATTAGACTTACAGGAGCACTGAAAGCCTTTTCAGCGGATGAATAATTAAATTTCTCTCATAAACGAATTTCCTGCATATTTTGACATTAGTTTTAATGCCTTGAATTGATAAAGCAATTAGATGACTAAACTTTATGTTTTTTTTTTTTTACATTTAGTTTTTTGCACATTTAATAGTTAGCAATTTTTATGTTTTTGTAATAAATATTAATGCATTTATAATGAAGAACTTGCGAAAATGTAATTTAATAAAATTATAATAAAATTACAATTATTTTATATTTTGCTTAGAAAAAATCATAATTTAACTTCTTATTATCATCTTTAGCCATTTACTCCTACCCCTCATCTGTCTCTACACACACACACACGCATTATAGGGGAGAAATGTATGTGTTATTTTATTCAAAAATTTTTTTACTCAAAAAAATAGTAAGGACATCAATTAGTCTTACAGGAGCACTGAAAGCCTTTTCAGTGGATGTATAATTAAATTTCTCTCATAAACGAATTTCCTGCATATTTTGACATTAGTTTTAATGCCTTGAATTGATAAAGCAATTAGATGACTAAACTTTATATTTTTCTTGATATTTAGTTTTTTGCACATTTAATAGTTAGCAATTTTTATGTTTTTGTAATAAATATTAATGCATTTATAATGAAGAACTTGCGAAAATGTAATTTAATAAAATTATAATTATTTTATATTTTGCTTAGAAAAAATCATAATTTAACTTCTTATTATCATCTTTAGCCATTTACTCCTACCCCTCATCTGTCTCTACACACACATAAACGCATTATAGGGGAGAAAATGTATGTGTTATTTTACTCAAAAATTTTTTTACTCAAAAAAATAGTAAGGACATCAAATAGACTTACAGGAGCACTGAAAGCCTTTTCAGCGGATGCATAATTAAATTTCTCTCATAAACGAATTTCCTGCATATTTTGACATTAGTTTTAATGCCTTGAATTGATAAAGCAATTAGATGACTAAACTTTATGTTTTTCTTGACATTTATTTTTTTGCACATTTAATAGTTAGCAATTTTTATGTTTTTGTAATAAATATTAATGCATTTATAATGAAGGACTTGCGAAAATGTAATTTAATAAAATTATAATAAAATTATAATTATTTTATATTTTGCTTAGAAAAAATCATAATTTAACTTCTTATTATCATCTTTAGCCATTTACTCCTACCCCTCATCTGTCTCTACACACACACACGCATTATAGGGGAGAAAATGTATGTGTTATTTTACTCAAAAATTATTTAGCCCACTCAATATTTTTCAAAAGTTGGCGCAACAGTAAATTAACGTAATGTAAATGAAAGTATACACCGTTAAAATGCAAATGTTTAAATGTACATATTAGATTGTTTACATGCACAAAATATAAAACACTTTATCAAAATTCAGTTATCCATTGAACTGAATGAAATTAATCTTTGAATATCTCCTGTTGCCCACGTCAATCATGCACATTGATCCGCAAGTTGGGAGTGTTCATTTGGCAGCAAAAACTCCATCAGTCTCCTTTTTTTGGAAAGATTCTGATGGTTCTCCTTTAAACGTTCGATTTTCTTCTTGAATAGTTCGGCGCGCACAAAAACGAAGAACATCTGCTAGTGACACTTTCGTCAAATAAATCTACTTTTATGAAGAGGAAGCAATGAAAAGTGCATTTATCCAGTCCGATTTCTTCTTGACTTTCCTTTTATAAGAAACGATTGCAAAAATAAGTTGTATGAAAAATAGTTTATATACACTGGATGTTTTGAAAAATTAATTTTTGAACCAAAAAAAAAAAAAAAAAAAAAAACCTTATCCATTAAAGATAAACGAGTCGAAACCCATGGAATTTGAATTTGTCTAATGAAAATATTTAAGGGGTTTAAGGGGACATGGGAGCTTCAAACTCATTTTTTTAATTGCACTTTAAATACTATTTAAGGGCACACTATATGAATTATGGCATACATTTATCACACAAAAAATTTTAAAGAAATTTTTTTTTTGAGAAATTTAAGGAATTTTTCTGAATATTTTGAGCGTTATGAAAAACTTTTCAAAGTTCCCCATGCGCATTCCATATCAATTAAACCCCGCACTATTTTTATGCTAGTTTAGTTGACATATACAAATAAAACTGTGTATTGAATTTTATATATTTGAATATAAAGGTAAGACAAAAAATATTTTCTAAATTTATTGAAATTTTCAGCATTTTTGCATCGCATTCCTGCACTTAACTACCTTTAAACTTTTCCAATTACATTTAGTTTTAAAAAACTATGCACAGTTTTATTTGTATATGTAAACCAAAACGGGCATAAAAAATATCGGTGATTTTAATTGATATGGAATGCGCATAGGGCATTTTGTAATCTTCATAACGCTGAAAATATTAAAAAAAATTCCTTATTTTTCGAAAAAAAAAATTTCTTGCGTGATAAATATATGCCATTATTCATAAAGTGTGCCTTTTAATAGTATTTAACCCTTAACGGAAACGTGAAAATCCCATGCACAAACAGAACACTTAATAATTTACCAAATAGTGAACTTAAACATTTCTTCTTTAATAGTAATGCATTAACAGGACCAATTTTTTAATATAACAGCATAAAAATAAGTTTGGAATGTCGGAAAGAGAAAATATTAAGGGCAGATATGTAGACGCAAACATCTCACAGATGCATGTTTCCAGTTAAGGGTTACAGCGCAATAAAAAAATTGAGTTTGAAGGTCCCTTTCCCCCTTAAAAGAACTAATTGATTGAATTTATAGAAAATTCACAAAAATAATTGCAATAAATAACCTTGTATTGGCAGGCCTAACTCTTTAAACAAATATTATTTTTAACTAAGGTTTCATTTCAACTTCTAAAATTATTGAAAAATTAAGCTTTATTCCTATACATAATCAGTAACATGCAATTAAGAGAAGAAATTAAGAAGTTATTAAAAGAGGCTTTGATCTTTGTTATTACGTGATGAAAAATCAACGAAAATTGCACCAATATGATACAATCATTTCTTTTTTCAGAGAAATCTAAAAATAAAGTCTTTTTCACGGTCGAAAAATTTACATACATAATTTTTATATTCATATTAACTATTTTAAAAGTATTTTAACGTGCAATTATTAATAAATACATTACCAAACTTCAGGTCATATTTGCCAATTCCGATTTTGCATGTCAACATTCGCACTCTTGAATTTAAGTTCTAATCTGAGTGCCGGTGAAATCCCGAAATGTATTGTTTTAGACGCATCGTTCCAAAATATTTAGTTTTATCAAAGACAATACTCATTTCATTTTTCCTTATGACGTCATTTTAACTCCCTGAAGCACTTTGAGATTAGTGTCTTGATCTTAGTATCAGCCGAAGGGAAAAAAAAAAAAAAAAAAAAAAAAAAAAGAAATTTAACAGCTTTATGAGTAAAATACGGTTTTTTTTTTTTTTTTTTTTTTTTTTTTTTTTTTTAAATTGTGACATCTTAACAATTTAAAAAATATATTTTTAAATTTCTTAATGCGAAAATGTCATCCGTAACTGATATGGTAGTTTCAATTGTTTTCCTTCTCTCTTCAACAATGGAAGTAACCAGATTGCCACCAAAGTAAAGAAATTTCAGAAAGGATATTTAAAATTAAAATTAAAGCACAAAAATGGAATTATTTAAAGAAATAGCGAGTGCGGGCACATCTACAAATAAAGTGCTTTCATTTAAAAAAAAATAATTATTAAAATCGGTTCAGTAAAAAGCTTAGACCAGATGGCTAAAAAATCAGTTTTGTCTTTTAGATATACAGACAATAGCTTAACCAAGAAAAATGTAACAATGTCAACATTTGTACAAACAAACAGAAGAATATTTTGCATGATGTAAAAGGAAATGTCAGATGTTGAAAAATATAAATAAAAAAAACATTTTACAAAGAACATTTACCGAGTTTCGTCGGTATCTGAACAAACAAGGATTTCAAGAAGCAGTTTGTAATATCGCGTTCGGATTATAGTTAAGCCACTTAGCTTGAAGTTTTATGAAACAGACGACCCGGAATTAAGATTTTCGACTTGAGCAAGTTTCTGAAACTCACTTAACTTCTGAACTCCTTTTCTCATTTGAAACTGTTCCTAAATTTCGAGTTGAGTTCTACAATCAATTAATCAGCTTTTTCGAATCATCCTTTCAATCGTTTATTAATTTAACACGCTGCAAAAAAAATAAAAACAGTAATAAACTATGTATAGACAGAAGTTGTAGATAAAAATGTAATAACATGCGCATTCCCAAACATATCTTTGGTTTATTTAAGTCTCTTAAACTTTTGGTAATGTGAATACTGAAAAAATAATTGTTATTTTACGGTATAATATTGGCAGCTGGGGTGTCAGTTTTACTGTAAAATTAACAATAATAAACCGTAAATAAACGACAGTAGTATACCGTTTTATAAATGAAAATGCAGAAATATGAAATATATTACTACTTTGCTGTATATTACTGTTTATTTTACGGTTTATGATTGTTTTTTAATGCTATAATTGTTGATTTTACAGTATTATACTGGCATCCTAGCTGCCAGTATAATATTGTAAAATCAACAATTTATTTTTTTTCTGTGAACAGGTGGTGCCTAATACCGGGTTGTCCGGTTAGTAACTTAATTTTCATAATGTAAACGCAGTATAAAGATATCTTGGATGGGCTGTCAGACTATGGAAGCATTTCTTAGCTCATTCCTTCATTTTGGCTGATTTTGGTCAGTACATGAACCCTGCTTTTTAGAAATTCTCGTAAACCATGACCTGAACAACATTTTCAAGAAAAGAGCGGAAAGATGATCAGCTAACGCATGTTCTCCTTTAGCATGGTTAAGGGAATTCTCCTGATCTTTTTTTTTTTTTTTTTTTTTTTTTTTTGCTTTGTTCTTGTAGGTTAAATATTTAGTAAAAATATAAATGTATTACGGGTCGGACCAAAGTTGTTCGATTGTTGAAAAACACAAAAAGGGTAGAGTAAGGGGGATGCAAAAAATTAAGTTTAAAGTTATAGTTAAAACTAGTAAGGAGATAAATAACTCTTTAAAAAATGAAATGTATAATAATTATATTTTTTATATTATATGGGATTTAAAATATTATATGAGTGTATTTATTTATTTTTTAATAGCAAGCGAAACATTTTAGTTTTGTAAATATTTTATGAATATTATACGATGTGTTTTCGAAAAGTAAAGATACACCTCAGACAGCAGGAAAGAAAAAGTTTTAATGAACGTGTTGGCATCACATACTGTAACTTTGAACATTTTACCTTTTCCTCGCAGTCATTCGTTATTTGTACGATGAGTCTGTTTCGTGCAGCACATTTTTATAATGACTGCTTCAATTCAGAATCCCGCCAAATGTGAAAAATGTTCCGTCATACGTTTACTTCATGCTAAAGGTGACTGTCAATCGGATATTCACAATGCAATTGTTTTCGTCTATGGAAACGTTATGAATCGACAAAATGTAAGGAAACGGTGTCGTGCTTTCTCTGGAGGTAGGACCAATGTTTATGAAGAACACAGAACAGGTTACCTTACAGCCCGAACCTTGCACTCAGCAACTAGCACTTATTCCTTTAGCTGAAGAAACATCTTGCACGGCAAAACTTCCAGAACGATGTTGAAATTAAAATCGAAGTTGAAATGTGGTTTCGACTACAGGCGATAAACTTCTATGACTGTGAGATACAAAAGCTTGTACCCAGACTTAACAAATGCTTGGATAATGACAGCGACTATGTCGGAAAATAAGGCATATACCAGTAAGTAATTTGTAATGGACATTTCATCAATTAAAAGTTTTTTGAATACGTATACGGCATTGTACCTTTACTTTTCGAAAACCCCTTCGTTATAGAAGCAAAGTAATGCGTGGCAGTAAAATTTTTGCCAGCCTCTTATTCAGAAATTTTCTCATGATTCTCCTTTAGCCTTCGATAATCTTCTTTAATAGTTCAGCGCTCACAAAATGGAAGATCATCTGTGAGCGACACTTTCATCAAATAAATATACTTTTATGAAGAGGAAAGCTATGAAAAGTGCATTGATCCAGTCGGATCAATTCTTTGTAGTTTCTCTAAAGCTGTTAATGCATGAAAGTCAAATGTTTCGCTATCGCGCTGGATTTTAAAAAAGGTAATAAATATGTATATTTTTGTGCATTTACATTTTTTTAGTTCTTTTAAGGAACTATTATATTGACTTTTAATTCTATCTTTTTAAATGCATTGACACTTTTGTGTATTGAACAGGAAATGTTTGGTTTATAAAAAAATATTTTTATAGTATATCTAATACATCATTAAACATTCGTATGCCTAAATCTTCTATGCTTATTTACAGATTACCATTGATTAATTTATTAATTAATCAATGGTTTATTTGAAAAATCGTTAACAATTTTACGTGTAATTATGTTTAGTTTTTTTTTAATGCTAGTTCCATAAATATCAAATGACTTTATAGTTTTGATGTATCTAAATTTTTATATGTCTAAGATTTTTAAATGTATTTTTCGTTGCGATAACACAGTTCTTCTAATTTTTTGAATAACCAGTTGAGCATTTATCTTTTAAAACTTTCGGGTAAAATTTTGTCTTTATATTTAATTATTTGATTTACATTTGTGCTAAATCTATTTTTAATCTGAATATATTAACATTTATTTTTTACTTAATGTCTCTTTTGAATTTTCTTAAAATTTTAATATATATTCGGTCTAATCTGAATTCGGTCTTCTATTTTCATTTCAGATTTCGAGGTTTATAAAAATATTATAGTTTTAATTTAGTACTTTAAGTTATTATTGATGTTTTTTCAAGATAAACAATAGTCAATCTAGACTTAACTGATAAATAAATAAATAAGATGTTTCCGTAAATGCTCAACTATTCAAAAAATAGAAGATTTTCTACGAGAAAAAGACTTGTTTTGCAAATAGCTATTCAAAAATATTACATTGAATTAAAATTTAATAGCGAAGTTTTTTACTTTACTCTTTTTCAAATAGATAATTAATACAAAAGAGATTTTTATCGTCTTGAGACCTGAAGCTAAAATAATACGAGGTCTGTCTGATAACTATCCGACCTTGATTATTCTTTATAAGGCGATTTTTGAAACTCATGTCCTCAATTATTCTATTATTTTGACTTAGGGCTATATATATAAAACTATGGTAAGTCTATAAAATCCGACTTCGAGAGGTCATCTTGAAAAATTCCATCAATTTGAAAAACTGTGAGCAAAAATCAATCTTCTGCCATCAACTGCTAGACATTTATGGCACAATCATGACATAAAAGCAGTTTAGAGAAGTAAATGACTTATCATGGTTTCCTCCAGCAATTTCCTTTCGAACATTTAGCTGGGAAAACTAAATCTTGCTTTCTGTCAACATTCAATTTACTGAAATGAAAGCTTGCTTATGGGTCACGAGGTTCATTTTCTGTTCTCGGTTTGTGTCTAGTTAATTTAAATGAGCGGAAATGTAATTTAGAATGTAGATAATAGCAGTAATTTCTCATCTAGATGACGGTGATTACAAAGTTCTAAATTTATAAGACATGTTAAAATATATGATTTATAACAAAAACGGAAATCTGATTCGAATTGCCACAGTAACGACGGAAATCATCTACGATTTTGTCGTTTTTTGACATTGTATGGATGCTAATATATATATTATTTTTAATGTCGTGTGTAAACGGATACACATTTTCATTGCCGAAACGTCAGTGAAGGCTTACTGTGGAGACACGAAAAGTTTTGATTTCCGTTTGTCTGTCTGTCTGTCTGTCTGTCTGTCCGTCTGTTCCGCGATAACTGCCGCAAAAAGCATCCGATCGGCTTGAAATTAATGTGGCATGTTGATGAGGTACTTGGACTTAGCTGTATGGTTTTTGGTTAAATTTGGTTCATTCGTTCGGGAAATATAGAACATTTTATTTTGCTCTGTAATGCTTTTCAATGGCAAGTCAGACGATTTTCAAATTTTCATTTGTTGAAAGAAATGGCTCATATAAAAACTGGATTTAAATGGTAAATTTTTGATTCTGAAATTTTTAAATAAGAGTAGTAAATTATTCCTATTAGTTTGCAATTTTGTCAAAACATTTGTCAGAGCTTTTAAATTAGGTGTATAACTTATGATGGAATTTTATACATGTGTTCGAATAATATAAAACATTTTATTTTATGAATTTACTTATATTTCATTTTTTTTCTTTTAACCATTGCGTAGCAACTATATCTCATCTAAAAATATCATAAATGTGAAAGTATGTATGGTTTTTAAAGTCAAATCAAAGTTAAAAGGAATGAATTAATGAATGCCTTTGTATAGATATTTGCATATAGATTGATTTAAACGCAGAAATGAAAATAGTATTTATATACTATATAGAATAATACCTTTATTTATGTATTCAACTATTTTGATTATAAAGGAAAAAGTTCGTTATTTTCATACAGAATAAACTGACATTATTCTATTAAACTTTATAAACTTTATTGTTGCCAAAAAAAAAAAAAAAAAAAAGGGAATAACAATTTCTCCCAAAGAGTTCATTTTAATTTGTAAGATTTTCACGTGCAAAGGGAAAATGCAGCAAATTACAAATAATAAAAAAGATAAATAGGACAGGAATGAATACATATAAACATTTCACACCAAATACCACTTAAATTAATTTTTGTAGTGGTATTTTCCCACACTACGAAGAAAGATTCCTCGATTTACACGATTTTACTTGGCCTTCCTTTTCTCATTGGTTGCGATTTCATTTTCGCAATTGCGTATATTAATTGGCACAAAATTTTACATTTTTATGACTGAGGTATATGTAAGGCCATACAAATAAGAAATTCCGTATTGTTTCCTATAAAATGTGATAAAGTGTTGGTTAACTATATATGTTTCTATTAAGAGGAGCAGGGCTGCCAAGCCTCCGGCGTTCTGGATACCAGTATTTTAATACAAAAAATGTTACTTTATTTAATTGAAACATTTGCGCGATTTAAAAGAACAACATTTTCTGTAAGGTAATAGTGTTGTGCAAAAAGCCTGAGACTTGCCATGTCTGGTGCTGAGTGAAATGTTTTATTTAATGCATTTATCTCTATTTTAATGCTACGTGAACAACGTCCCGTGTAACAGCTTGTAGAGTGTAAAATAAATTATTAAAATAATCCCTATTACGAAAAATGAAACAAAATGCCCGGCTAAGGGAAATAAAAGGTTAGTTAACCTTTCGTAATTTGACCTGAACACAGGTGTGCATCAAATTTCAACGGTGTTTGTAACATCACGATTTTAAATTAAATGTGGATACTATTAAAAGGCTATCACAAAAAATACTTAACGGCGCCATATCGCGTTTATCTATTTAGTCAATTGGAAGTGGACACGATGATGAATTATTAACCGTTAGGTTTAGAACTCCCCCTACTTTAGGGTGATTTTAGTAAGTTAATGCTATCGAGTACATTTTTAGATATTTAGATTAGATCTTAGATATAAATATTGCAGAATGATAATCAAAATTATTATTAGATTTCTAAATTAGATGTCTCAGTTTACATTTCCAAAAGTTCTTTATCCATTAGATACAGATGTTTGTGGTTAGCAGGCAAGTAAATACTTCTGTATGGATATTAGGATAACGTAAAATGCTTGACCAAATTGTTGCTTATCCTTATAAATCGCAGTGTAAAAATGAATCTAAGATATAGGATAATCATTAACTCAATCAATAGAAAATTACAAATGCAAAATAAATTACACAACGGGGGTTCAGTGGGGGCACCCCCCTGAAGAAATTTGCTTTATTATATAAAAATTACTAGAATAAGTAGCTCGTGAGAATTTCAGAATATCATTACATAACAACGTGTTTAATTTAACGCTTCTAATGTCTGAAACCATCGAAATATTTTTTTCTCCTTGTATAAATGTTTGTGTAATTTAAAAGATCAAATTTTGTTTTTGTAGAAAGATTAATATTAAGCAAAATTTGCTAAAAACAATAAGTTGCAGAGATGACGTTGAGGCTCTTGATCTGCAGATTTACTAGTATAATTGCATACTTAGACGCAGGTTCTTTCTGAACCTTTTGATTGAATGTAAAGATTTATATAGAGCAATACAATGTAAATCTTTTTTTTTTCTTGTCACACCTGGGTGGCATACTTTTATATTTAGTCGCGTATTTAGCGTTAGTTAAATTCAAAACTCAAATATATTTTTTCATTATGTATATCTAAAAATTTTGAATATAGGCAAACGTGCCTTATAATATGATACCGACATGTACATTTAACCCCAATACCAAAAAATGTCAAATGGGTCATCTTCTATTAAATTTAGAACATAAAGATTCTATTTTTAAAATAGATTATATGATATACGGTATGATAAACGATTGTATAGTACATTTAAATATAAGTAATCATACGCATTTAAAGATAGCTTTGTGAATAAAGATAAATTTAAAATCCTATTACTGGATATAGCATTTTCAAGAAGCATCGAATTTGCGTATGACTTCGTGTACCTTCTTAATTTACTTTTTTGTGATTCAACGATTTATCAGAGATGCAATGGTAAAACAAATTACTCAATAGTATAGTTATGTATATAATAAACATAAAAAGTATGCATGTTTTCAAAATTGCTATTTAATATTTGAAACTATTATAAGTTGACAAAGTGCTCAAAATTTCCATTGCCCCCTTTTTAACAAAATATGTGTTTATAGTTAAAATATCTTCTCCTCTTTTAAAAATAAAAAAATCTGACAACTTCCTGTTTGTCCTGTTACAATCCTTGCCTGTCCGTCTGTATGTCTGCAAGTAACACTATTTCCTTCAGAACCATCTACAGGGTCCAAACAGGCACCCTTCGATTGGGAATATTCTCAGAAAGATATTTAGCCCTTTGTTGAATGCTAATTAATGAGCTTCGTTTGTCTTCGCAAGGTCGCTTCCGTGCCAGGCAGGGTTTCTGCGGGACTTTTTGCAGATACTAAGTGGAAATATTCCGTTATTTCTGCAATTTAAACCTGCCATCACTCGACATCCGATGGGCTTAAAAAATAAAGGCTTTTAAGTTTGTTTGGATGAACCAAACAGTGTAGTGGAGCGAACGAAGTCTGCTGGTATTTTATTTGATAAATGATTGAAACTTCACACGAAAACTTTGGAAGACATGTTTGATGGCGGAAGTAAAATCTTCAATGGACCTCTTCCTGCTTTATTAGAACAAATAAATAGACAATACGATGCTGTTTCCGATCTGTAGGACTAATATTTTATTCAATAAAATTATTGTAACATAAAATAACATTAACTGCACTTGTAATTGTAAACGATGTTTGGTGGAGGATGTAGTTATAGGATGCTGAAAAACTTCCTTTCGGACCAATCTAAGAAGTGCATCCTGCCGTATGTGACTGATAAAACAAAAAATTTATCAAAATATATTTATTATTCATATTGACAGAGACGTAAAACACTAATTTTGCATCGTCGATTATCACAATTAAACGTCGTTTTGTTTATAAATGTTTATTGAGAACGACAGATGTTCTATAAATTATATGTAACATAATGTATTTTCATTATTTCTTTGTGACATCATAACTTCCATTTTGAGTTGTTTTATGAGAGTAAAGTCTTCTTCTAGGTATTGTGCCTATAAGATTTCCTATTCAGTCACGTGTGTTTTGTAAAAATGTTATACCCAAAAATTTTAAATCAATCTAGAAATGGCCAATTTTTTTATATCTTACTCTTTAAGTTTTAATATTAATGTTTACGAAAACGAAATATAAAGTTAAATAAACATTTACATAACTTAATACATTATTTATGGCAGATACAGAAGTGTTTTTAATTAAACTGTACTGACCCTGAAACATTTTTATGCAAACAAGATCATAATTCTATTAAATATATTATAAGTCATTATCATATACAATTTAGTAATGCCGTAGACATAATTTTTATTTTACATTTTTATACGCTGGTTTCTTAGTTCATAAATAAGCCATGTAAACTCAAAATTATTCAAACTGTATAAGAAAAAATTCTGTTCTAATATACTCAAATTAAAACTATATATATTACTAAAGTCTGCTCATTCTACAATTATCTCTACTTTTCATTTTCATTTTGTAAAATCGTGTGCTTATAATTAAAACTTCAACAATCCAAGTTCTCTATTTTTGCTGCATCTTGAAATAAAGATAATAATATAAATTCGTAAAATTTTATCTCAAAGTCATAATGAAGTAAGATTCTAGGATCTTACAAATCTATAGAATTCATATTATTTCGGTGTTCGCATCAAGGGATTCAGGGATTTTGGGTATTTTAGTACCAGAAATTTCGGAAAGTACTGATCGCTATATCTGGAGATAGAACTTTTTTCATTAAATAAGGCAAATAATACTTTACTAAAATTCTAGTAAAAGGTCCTTTAAAGTCCTTGAAACGTACGAACCCTGTATTTAGCTTTATGTATCAATCTTTAATTATTGAGTAAATTTGTACTTTGATTGTCTTGTTATTAGTGAACAAATGCTTAAAATATTACTTAAAGAAATTAAATTTTTATCTTTATTAATGTTCACTAATGTATCATTATTACTGCATTATACCGCTACAATAAGTGAAGGAATATATTATTTGTGAGTAAAAGTAAAGTTGTCATCGAAAATCCGAGTTCAATTTCGAGTGAGACATATTGTACTTTTAGGCATTAAGTAGTTCGTGACCCTGGTTTCAAGGAAATAATAATACCAAAAATAATGAACGAGCAACATATGCATTTTAAATGTGTATTCAATTTTTTCATATTCATTTTTTTTTACACCATGTGTATATATTCCATACACAGCGTAAAGCGAGCTGCTAGCTAATTACTGCTGAAACTATAGTTGAGAATTTATTTCCTATCTCCTTCTACATAAACCCAACTTTTTGTATTCAAATATGAATCATTTATTTCTAACTTGAAATACAAAAAATTAAATAAAAAGCAGTCTACACATTTGCTATTCTTATTATGAAGATTAAAATTTAATTTTTTTCCTGTTTCATAAATCAGAAAACGCCTACTGTGATATATTTGTAATTTTTTAAATATATCCATTTTTTATTATTCTGGAATGAAATTAAAAAGCGCTTCAAGTTTTAGTAGAATAGAAAATTATTTAATAAAAATTTTATACATAAATGTTTTGATTTCTGTTATTTTAATTTAATTTGATAAAAGTTCTTTCCGACTAATCAAATTATAAGGATAAAACGTTTCAAAACATCAAATTTTATTTAGAATTAGCACATCATAGAAAACACAAAATTGTCCATTAATTTTGTTTTAATTAGATAAACCAGGAACAAGCAAAATTTGAAGAGTTATATCTGAATTGCTGTTTTTCAAAATCCATTCAAAATACTGTTAAAAAAAATAATGTTTACTAGCATATCTCACTAAACATCAAGGAAATACTTAAGGAACAGCAAAGACATATAAAAGAAACTAAAACCTTTTCAACATAAATTAAAGTACACAATATAAATATCATAATGTTTATATATTTTTTTCTATAAATAAACTTTTTTTGTGCAATTATACTACAGAAATTAATCAATATATTACAGATTTTTTTTTAAATAAATAAATAAATAAATGATTTAAAGACCAGTCATATTAAAAAAAAAATCGATGATACAGTTGTTAAAATAATATTAGGACTTATAGTATGTAAACTTAAACCTTAATTTCAATAGACTGTCTTTTAAGAATTGGAAGCAATTGAATTAAATATTTAAAGAATACCAATAGATTTTGATAGAATTTTCAATAGATTTTCAGTAGATATTGAGGAATTTCAATTGATTTTCATCTGTATACATTAACGAAATAGTAATGTTACTGTGCTTGAAGTAGAGAAGAAATCGGCGAACACAGTTTTCATACAGTTCAGATGCCACTTACAAAAGAAACTAGTATGCTGTGGCCATCACAAAACTTTCTTCTATATAAATCACACCAATTAAATCATTTAAATAGTACAAGAAATAACAAACATTTAGCACAAATTCATATCAAAGTGTATCTGAATTTGAAGTTGGATGAAAATTCGTGCATTAGTTGTTGAGATAGAGCTATAGCGGAAATTCTGAAAAAATGTAGCATACCAGCGCCACCTGTTGAGCGATTTACACCAAAAGTAAACAGCACTAAACGATATCAAGGTATACCTGAATCTGAAGTTTGTTGAAAATCCAAGCATTAGTTCTTGGGATAAAGCTATTGCGGAAATCGCAAAAAATACAGCATAGCAGCGCCACCTGTTGAGCGATTTACACCAAAAATCAAACGGCACTAATTTATACGTCATTTCATGTCAAGGACTAAGTAAATCTGAAGTTTGATGAAAATCCGTGCAATGGTTCTTGAGATACAGCTCTTGTGGAAATCGTGAAAAATGCAGCACAGCTGCACCACCTGTTGGGCGATTTACACCAAAAATTAAACAGCACTAATTTATATCAGGGACTAACTAAATCTGAAGTTTGATGAAAATTCGTGCATTTTTTCTTAAGTTAGAGCTATTGCGATAATCATGAACAATGCAGAATACCAGCGCCACCTGTTGGGCGATTTTCACAAAAAAGTAATCAGCACCAAACTATATTTTGGACTAACAGAATCTGAAGTTTTATGAAAATCCGTGCAGTAGTTCTTGAGATATAGCTATTGCAGAAATCGCGAAAAATGCCGCATAGCAGCGCCACCTGTTGGGCGATTTTCACCAAAAACTAATCAGGTCTAGTTTATATCAAGGTCTAACTAAATATGAAGTTTTGTGAAATTCCGTGCATTAGTTCTTGAGATAGAGCACCCACAAAATTTGTGTCACATACAGACTCACAGACAGAGTGACAGAGTGACTCACAGACAGACATTTTCTAAAAACCATCAAATCGTATTTTGGATATTCTAAAACATATAAATCCGTCGAAAACCGGAAGTCGAAAATTTTCACGAATCCAATACTTTCTTCTTGTAAAGATAGAAGAAAGTAAAAATCAATATTTTTGTGCATCTTAGAATGACTAAATCCGATTCTGTATGTTAGAAAAATATATTGAGATGATCAGTCAAATCTGGATTAACTTTCATATAACACATGGAAATAAATAAACCAACATATCTAACATTTGAACTTAATTCGTATTTAAATCTTTCTGGATAAAGACTCCTGAGATTCCTCTTTCCTGAACTGCTGAATGGAAATTGAAATAAGTAATGTTCACTAAGAATAATAATGAAATAAGTAACTTTTTCACTAAGTTGGTTTACGACTTGTTAGCAATGTGATTATTTAATATTCAATAATTTCAAGCGTAATTTCACTGCTGAAAAGTAGTTGAAAAATTAATTAAAAAATTGTATATTCACCGATGCTGGGTTAATTTGCGTCTCATGTTTCGCCACTAGAATGCGTGCTCATGAAGACTTTTCCATCTTGTGCTGCGGTTGCAGCCTTACCGACTTATATAAGTGAGAGATGCCAAGCTGGGCATCGTCCTTAGTGGTTTAGTGGTAGATCACTGGAGATCTATTCCAGGGGCCGGGTTCGATTCCCGGCTTGGACATTTTTCACTAAGTTGATTTACGACTTGTTAGCAATGTGATTATTTAATATTAAGTAATGGACATTATGCTGAAGCTGATGCTGTAGATTTCTTTCCTTTTATCTGATTCTTTTACATCATCAAACGTCACTCCATCTCTATGTAAGAGTGTTTCTGTTATAGAAGAGTTTGTTATTCTTGAACGAGCCACACGATTTTTTCAAAACAGATAAAGCTCATTCTAGTTTTTCTTCTTTAATCTGGATCTTTTACATCTTGAAACGTAACTCCATCTCTATAAAAGAGTGTTTCAATTATAAAGAAGTTTGTTATTCTTGAACGAACAAGGTGATTTTTTTCAAAACTAATAAAGACCATTCTGTAATTTCTTTCTTCTTTAATCTGGATCTTTTAATTCTTCGAATGTCACTCCATTTCTATATACAAGTGTTTCAATGATAGGGGTATTTGTTATTCTTGAATTAACCACTAGATTTGTATACCTATCTTCAGGACTTACTGATCGATAATGTTTAGGAACGCAAGCAACTGTAATGGTTTGAATTTCCTCTCGGTATACTGAATACCCGCGGTCACAGATGAATAGTTTTAGAACAGGTAATGTGTAACTGACGCTTTCACATGTACTTTCACAATCAGCTGTCATAAGTACTCTTGGAATGCGGTCTTCCTGCACATTTTCAGTCCAATTAGTAGTACACTGGTTTTTCGCTGAGCTAGAGCTTGGAGCATTTAATTGCGAAAATAGTTTTGATTTTTCATCTTCTTTCTGATGATCACAATGGAAAAGACGCATATAGTACAGAGAATGTGGAGACAAATCTAAAGTACTTTCAATTAGATTTTTATCACATAATTTCTCCTGCCGTTCTTCTTTATGCTGCCAAAGTAGATTTAATCCACAGATTCTTCCATACATAATAGTTAGAAGATGACAACAAAATAGCTTGTTCATGTTTGACTGATTCGATTGGGAAAAAAATTCTCATGATGAGATAGAGCAACCCTTGTGTTATATATACTATTAGGAATTTAATTTTCGCATGCAAATTCGAAAAACCCACGATCAAAAAAATTTCCCTCATAATATACGTTAAAAAATGTATCATTCCCTTGCGGATTTCAAACTAAATGGGAACATCCGATGAAACACATTTCCGTAACTTCGCTCTGAAATTTTCCCATTTGTAAAAGAGTTGCTCTTCAGATACTCTATTTTCACTATGTTGTGTTCCTCAAGTTCGTTTGCAATCGTTTTCTATTAAAATTTCAACGTGTCCTTTATTGAAAGGATTGAAGCAATTAAAAGATATATTTTTAATGTAATTTTTATCGTATTCAATGACAGTATTTAAATTTGACGAATGATTGTAATATCCATGCTAGTCCTGATATTATTTCGTTTCGTGTTGTGATAACACTATTAAATAGTTACTTCGCATCATTTTTAGAATTCCTTTTAAAAAAAAGAATATTTTTTTAGACATTTTAGCATGCACTTATGTAACATTTTTAGTATTGTGGGATTTTAGGATATCAGATTTTTAGAATCTCATAGATCGTATTTATAGAATGCGTGCAATAATTTGGAAATAACTATGTTTTTCCTCTTTTTAATTGTTTCTAATTAGTTTTGAGAAAATAAACTTCTGTTATGTTATAATTTAACAATAGGTTCCGTCCTCTGCGTCTTTTGTGCGCCAATTCCTTGACATTTTCCCCGTCTATCTGTCCATCTGTCTGACTGTCTCTCTATCTATCTATCTAACTGTCTATCTGTCTCTCTGTCTGTCTCTCTGTCTGCTATCTATCTTTCTATTTGTCTGTCATTATATTCCTTCAAATTTATTCTTCCACTGATTTTCATTTGATCATTCATTCATTAATTTTCATCCATTCATTCATTTTCATCCATTCATTCATTTTCATTCATTCATTTATTTTCATCCATTCATTCATTTTCATTCCTTCATTTATTTTCATTAATTAATTTTCATTCATTTATTTTCATTCATTTATTTTCATTAATTAATTTTCATTCATTTATTTTCATTCATTTATTTTGATTGATTGATTCATTCATTCATTTACGCAGTATCTCTTTATTTGTGTCTGTTTACCTCTGTTGCCCTTTTATCTCTGTTTCTTTATCTGTGTCTCATTATCTCTTTTTCTTTGTATCTGTGTTTTAACTCTTTCTCTTTTGTTGTGTCTCGTTATCTCTTTTTCTTTATAGCTGTCTTTTTGACTCTGTCTCTTTATCTCTGTATGCCTCTTTACCTGTGTTCCTTTACCTCTTGTCTATATCTTTATCTCTGTCTTTTTATTTGTCTCTCTTAATCTGTTTATCTTTATCTATTTCTTTTTATCTGTGTCTCTTTATTTGTGTCTCTCTATCTGTCTGTTTGTCTATATATCTAAATTATGCTGCAAAACTGGAATTTAAGCGTTTCATATATTCGTTTCATATATTAGTCGTTTCATAAAATTGTTACACAAATTCGTTTCATGGAATCGTTTCACAAAATCCTTTATTAGTTTTTTATTTATCTATAGTAGATATTATTTATTAGATATATGAGTTAAATGTTTATAGGAATCATCATGTGAAGGAATACGAATTTAGAGTAACCGTAATCTCTTGATTACGTGCAAGACTACTAAAGGAGTTTCATACAGAGTGTCCTAAAAGTTCCCGTACTGACGACATATGTATTTATTATTCACAATATAATAAACCTTACAACGATTACTTTTGTGCTAATGATGAAAAGTATGTTTAACATCACGTAGGAAAAAATACTGAATTTACATTTATAATAATTTTCAAAATGTCCACCTCTTTAAAAGAGGGAAATCTGAGCTCGTTTGCGCATGTTTGTAGAAACGCGTTTTAATATGCTGGGAGTGACTTCTTGTAGCCTTTGAGTAATGGTTTGGCCTTCCACTCCTTTGCCGAACCTGCATTACGAAATCGTCGAGCGAGCCGATATAGTGTATATTTACTCGGTATTGCATCATTTGGATATTTATTTCGCCAAACATCTTTACACATTTCATGCAATTTACATTCAAAATAAGTTTCGAGCAGCGCAATTCTCTGAATGCGCCAACAAAATATTTCTAAGGTATAGACTTAATTTTATATGAAGTGTTAAAATCTTACTCACGGTTCGCCCACTTGTAACATATAAAATATTAAGGGGGCACAGGACCTTTAAACTTTCAAAAAATCAATTTTCGGTTTTGGGTTTATTCTGAATGTTTTAAAATTTCTCATCAATATGCAAAAGACCGCATTAAAAAATCTACATTATTTCTTGAGTTATAATCATTTATCGACAGTGAGTATAATGGACGGTCCGTAGACATTGAAATTTTAAAAAGTGTTTTCTCAGATCAGTAAATTTGGAGATTGCGCGCACTGTTACATTTAAACTATGTAAGCTACAGCTTAAACAAAATTAACTAATATGCGTTTCTTTATAGTCTACACTACAGGCTAAAACCACAAAATTCTCATATTTTTTTTTTGGGGGGGGGGGGGGTTTCATTTGAAAAACTTGGAAAAAATACTTGAGATTTTTGAACTTTTTTTAATTTTGTGCTAAAATTAAATTTTAAACAAAACTTTTTTCGTTTATTTTGGTTTTAAATTAGAAGTAGGGGTGTTATGATTCTATTTTGTTCAAAAATTGTTTTCTATATTTGTAATTTAGAGTTTTATCATGCGCGCAGCACTTAATAACGCATGAATGAAATAAAGTTTTAAATTTAAAATTGAAATATTAATTTTGTACATACAACATTTATTTTCTGGATAATGTAGTTAAGGATATATACTTCAAGCAGAAAGGGGAAAAAAGATCTTAATTGCATATTGTTTGTGTTTTTGGTACTTTGAAAAAGGCGTTGTTTTTGATTGTTTCGAGAAATTCAAAAGTCCAGTGCCCCCTTAAATTCAGTATACATTTTAGAAATATTTTCAAAACTAAAAAAAAAAGAGCTATCCTTAAAGAAGAGTACGAAGAAAAAAGATGTTAAAAATATGAATTTCCCGAGAAGATATTTTAAATATACGAATGCATGAAAAGTCCATAGACTTAACATTACGGAGGAGAATTCCGAAGCTGAGTGACCAGCCCCCTTAAGTTGGAGTACGGGAACTTTTAGGACACACGGTATTTCAGTAACATTCCTTTATGTATAGTTTCGCTGATCCTGATGTTAGATAATCAGTTCTTTTTTCTTTTCTTATCCAGTCAAGCCCATTCCAGAAATACTTTTACTACTTAAGAAAACGCGATTATCCTCTTTGTCTTCCATCCTTCTCACTGCATTTTGTCCTGAATTGTAATCTCACAATAGACAACCACGTTAAAAAGGATGCAGTTGGTACAATACTCAACTGGCTCAACCCTTTTGGTCACGAGTCCCGAAACAGACAGAGTTATTTTTGAAAGACTTTTCTGTGAGAAATATGGACGAATCAATCAAAAAACTGACTTAATTTTTCCTCTTAAAATTCCGTTTTTCTCAATATTCTATTCGGGGGAGTAGGCTGTTCAAAAATATATTTAACACTATCGGCTGCGAGTCTCCAAGCGACGACAAGGAGTTAAGCACTATTAATTACTAGAGACTTAGCAATTCTCTACTAATTAGTCGCTATTAAAAATTACAAAGAATGCGAAGCTCATAAGCCAAAATCTTGCAAAGCTTTCGTTTCCTTGTTTAGGGACTACTATCTGATTGTGTTAAATATATTTTTGAACACCCTCTTCTCCCGAACTAAATATTAATACTAATGGACTTTTTAGGGACACTATCTGAATATTGGACAATTTACGTCCACTGCCAATAATATTAGGTTGTAACGAAAGTTTCCCGCCACAGCAAATATCGTTTTTTCAAACAGTTCGCGATGTCGTATTTGCTCATATTGTGTCAAACGATTTTTGGCATTTGAAAGAAAAAGACTTGCTTTATAACACTGTGTTGAAAAATTTGTAAAAAATATCGTTAACATTAAATACAGGGTGTCTGAAATGGAACTATCATGCTACTAGATTAGAACGATCATTTACTTCCAGTTCTGTTGCAAAATGTCAGCTACAGAATGTCACCGAATCATGTGTACAGGTTTAGGCACTACTGTTGAATCATATGACACTGTGAAGTTTTGGTACCGAAAGTTCAAAAACAAGGACTATGACATTCAAGAAGCAGAGCACTCTGGCCGGCCTACTGATGTTGATGACGCCCGCCTGCGAAAACTTGTGGAAGAATATCAGTATTCAACCACTCAAGAACTAGCTAAGTAGTTAGACGTTAGTGCCATGTCCATTAGCCGCGCTATGCATTGCATAAACTTGACGTAAAAGTTCAATCGCTGGGTGCCGCATGCGCTGACTCAAGCAGATAAGTGCAGACGTGTTCAGGCCTGCACTAATCTGCTGGAATATCAACGGAAGGACAAAATTCTGGACCGTTTCGTCACTTGTGACGAAACGTGGATTCACTGCAACAACACAAGCCGAAAAAGGGGTTGCTCTACGCCCGGTGAGCCCGTCGGCAGCGTCTCAAAGCGCAATTTGACTAACAAAAAGATAATGCTTTGTATCTGGTGGGATTGCCGTGGTATTATCCACAAAGAGTATCTGGAAAAAGGTAAAACCATGGACAGTAAGGTGTTCAGCAAGATGCTAGTCCATGTTGATGCTGCTATCAAGGTAAAATGTCAAAATGAGTTCCGGCACAAGAAGGTAATGTTTCATCAAGATAATGCTAGATCACATATGTCTGCATTCATCGGCTGGCCTCTGTATGAACTCAAATCGGATCTTTTGCCACACCCACCATATAGCTCCGACATCACTTCTTCGGACTACTACCTTTTTCACACTTGCAGCTACATCATGCTGGTGCTATCTTTAATTCTGCACAGGACGCCCGAAATGAGGTTGATCTGTTTTTGGACCCGCGGCCCCCAAGTTTCTGGGCCGAAGACTTTGAAAAACTACCAAAACGTTGGCAGAAAATCATAGACTCGGGTGGTGATTACTACCCTCACTAAAGGCAATGCTTTCATGCTTTTTTTTTTAACTTTTTAAGAACTTTTTTTGGCGGAAAACTTTCGTTACAACCTGATATTTCATTAATTATATTAAAAGCAAAAACTGAAAAATGTTATATATTATAACATTTGTTATAACAATTACCAAATATAAATGGACATAGAATGATGTGTAAATAATTAATTTTAAACTTTAAACAAAATAAATAATCATTTCAGTTCCTATCCTCAGGTACAAATATCCAATATTAAATGTATGCTGCAAACATTTCTATAAATATTATTAACTTTTGCTATTATATATTTATACCTATATATATACAGAAAGGGAAAATACAATTCTCCTTTATTAGTATAGGTTGTATAGTAAAATATTGTAGTAAATAAATTTGTTCCTGAGGTTGGCCATCATCTCAGTCCCTCTAAACACACATTTAGGTTAACAGATACTAGGTGGCACTGGCAGAATTATTTCCATTGCGCCAGCAACTAAAGTTCAACTAGCCGCCATAGATGAAGGTAAGTTGTTCTCATCTTTTTTAATAATGAGAAATATTTAGTTTTTGTTCTGAATAGGGATGAGTATTTTTTATAGCAACATTCATGTCCCATTTAACTTTTTATTTATAAAAAAAGAAAGCTTATTGCAACTTTATGCAACATACAAATATCACATGGCATATTTAATAATTTACATGCGTACAAAATAATTCAACGAAATGGCAGTGCAGCTGTTAAGATAAAAACATCACCTGAGCCCCCATCATCTCAGTCCTAATTATTAGACACTGATTATGATGTTAACAGACAGTTTCTTCCATAAAAGTTTATCCTACTCATAAAATATACATCCTTGTTCTCAAAACACTACAGCATTAAAATGACAAAACATGTATCATAGTATATAATTGTATGTGGTAGTTGGCACATTAATTTAAAAAAAAATTAATTTTGGAATGAAATTGTCAGTTTTTCAGATGTTGACCTTTCATGATGTCAGACCTTTAAGAGAAAAATGAAGCCATTTTTTGGATTGGTCTATATTTCTCAGATACATCTTTAGCCGCCGACTATGGACAATTTTTTCAGGTGTTACCATTTTAAATAACTTTATTTTTTACTCTTTTTCTTTTTCTCTTTTTTTTCTTATTTGTATTTTAGCATATATATTATACTCAAGTTTTGCATTGGTCATTAGTATATATTAAAAATTGACATACTTAAAAAAGTCAGGCAACTACTGATCAGAATTTTTCAGCGTTTTTAAAAATAAAAAAAGTGAAATAAATTTAGTCACCGTAATAAATAATAAATTTTATAATTTAGATTTCCATTCTCATTCCTTCCATAAAAAAAGGCATTGCAAGAAGAGGAACAATAATGAGTAAAATAATCTACAGCTAATTAAGAAAGCTCATTGCGATAACTCTCTGTTATTAAAAGATGAATGGTTATTGCTGTAAACACGAAAACTATTAAACTATTGCAAACATTGTAAACTGTTAAAGTTACAAAAAATTCATGTAATAGATACACATTTGCACTGTAAATCAAAAAATCTGTAAGATTACTAAGGATTTTTTAGGAAACTGTGATGCCTAGAACTTTTAATGTATGACTAAAATCCGGGTTACAGATAAAATTTTAGTAAGATTACTGTACTTTTAGTAGATTATTTTGTAAAGCTACAGATTTCTGTAGCTTTACAAAAACTAGATTTGTAGATTTACATATTTACCTGTACAGTGTACAGATAAAATTTTAGTTTTTTTTTACAGTGTGTCTATGTCATTTAAAGGAATAAACTATTGCAATTTCCTGCACATTTTTCTCTTTTTAACACTGTCAAAGATACTAGAAAAGTATCTATGACTTTGGTATGTTGTACCGCCTGGCCATATTCTGACTCTCATAAATATATTTTTATTGCCTTGCAATTGTTCTGATTGCTCTGTTATTGATGTTTACTTTATCATGGCCGCTATTGAAAATGAAGTACATATCGTTTATAGTACGTTTACAGAGTCCGTTAAAGTATTTCATTATTTTACAGTCAATGGGGGAAAAATCGTTTCAAGTGCCCTTTAATGATGTTACACCATATCAAACATAATGAAATTGATATGCATTGCTGAGGTGCACTAAAATATGCTTTCTGTAGAATATGGGGCGAAAAACATTTATTTATATTTCACAGGGTGATACAAAAGAATTCTGTTACATAATGATCTACTGGAGAAACATTTTTTGCAGCGTAATTTAATTATCATAATGAAATTTATATCAATTACTGAAGTGGACTATAAGTTTCTTCCTGAAAAGTATGGTTTGGATCGCTATCACTTTTAACATTTCTTTATGGCGACACACAAAAGAATTCGGTTACAGTATGAGCGATAAATGCTGAAAGTACATTTTCAACTTATGATGTGCCTTTTTAAATTTCACTGAATGTTTCCATAGTACGTGGTGTGTATTAATTCTATATATCATATGCAAGACTGCACAAAACAATTCGAGTACGTTTTTTACTTACTGATGGTAATGGCTGAAGGTAAATTTTTAACTGTGTTTCTTAAGTGAACTAAATTTTTGCATACTAAGTTGCATATATACAAAACTATAGATCACATAGAGAGCTTCACAAAAGAATTCGGATGTTTTTCCGACTACAGATGGTAATTGCTGGGATTGGATTGTCAAATATGTCATGCGTTTTTTAAACACCATCTTTAAACTTTTAAGGGGGTCCGGGACACATTTTCAAATTTTTTTTATTTATTGAGTTAAAATTTTGAATTTTTTTGTGATTGTTAACCATATCATTTGTAAACAAAATAAAATGATAAAACTTCTCATAGCTTTTTTTAAAAAAAAATTAAATTTAAAATTTATGAAAAAAGTGGTATAACTTAAAATTGTTATAACTCGAAATATTATTTGTAGAATTTAAATTGTTTTTCATTTAAATAAACAGAAATATATATTTTTTAATTTAGAGGCAGCATTTTAAAAAAATATTAATTTTTAAAGAAATTAAAAATACTTAACGAAAAAATTACAAAAAAAGTGGTGCAACTTTTAAAAAAAAATCATATTTTCAAAAGTAAATATTTTTTTCAAATATGCTGGCTCAAAAGTAGAGTAAAATAATTGAAAAAGATATGTTCCGAGTTCCAACCCTGTATCTTTAACGGTTCTGGAGTTATAAGAATTTAAATATGAAAAATGGTGAAAAAACCTATCATGAAGAAAAACGCAATTTCACAACGCAAATTCAACAACTCGTTTCCTTGACAACCATAACTTGAAAGGCAGATTTTGAAAACAAACCAAAATGAAAAAATTAATATTTCCTGTTCTAATTAAGATAGAAACAGGATTTAAACATCATTTTAAGCAGAAAACGGCAGAGAAGTTTTTAATCCAATAAAAAAAAAAAAACCTGAAAATTTGAAGATTTTTGTGTCCCGGACCCCATTAAACGGTGAAATTTTGTTACAGTATTCTGAATGTGTTGAGTAGCGTTTCATAACAATTCTTCTGTTCTGTTTAACTTCAATTATACTTTTTAAATGTAACCTAGATTTTAGTGTTTTATGTTCTACGCCGATCTTAGATTCGACATATATGAATACAATGTTCATGAACGTTTTTAATATTAGCGGTATAATAAAAAAGCGGCATAATCCGTAGGAATATAAGATTTTCTCAAAATATTGATTAATTACCAAAAGATTTTTCATCTGGAGAAAAAATACCGTGCAAAGATTTCTAACGTCAAACAAGGGTGCGATAAGCCATAGAAATAAGGCGTATAAATCACCTTACTTTACTTACAGTTTACAACATTTAAATGCTTAAATCACCGATCTTCATGTTAGAAATTAGCTAACTTTTTTTAACGCTTTCCAATGCAGTTGAAAACTGATTTTAAATCTGTTTGTTTGTATGGCCGTCTATCCGTGCTCTAACTCTCGTAAATATCGTCGAATTGCCATGAAAGTTTCACATGTTATTGATGTTTACTATCAAATCTTCAGTATTTAAAATGAAGTATGTTGCATTTATAGTTCGTCCACAGAGACACATAAAACATTTCCGTTGCATTATGCTCTACAGGTAAAAAAATCTTTTGTGGTCCATTTTATTCATGTTACGATATTTCAAACATAAGGTGATTGATACACATAGCTGAAGTAGGTCATATAATACTTGCTCGGGATCACAGAAAAAGTAGGATTTGTATATTATTATTTCATATTAAAGGCTGGAGTAGGATTTGTAGGAGGTAGGATTTGTAGTTCATTTACAGGGCGTAGAAAATAATATCAGTACATTATGATCTATGATGAAAAATCATTTGGGATATATTTTAATGATGTAATGATAATTCGAGCATAATGATAAAAGGGTCACTAAGGGGCACTACAACATGTCTTATATAGATTATGGAGCAGCATATATCATTCATTTACAGCAAAACAGAAATGTATCTAGATACAGGGTTCACTGTGTTCGAGAATTGTTCGAAGTACGTTCTTCTCTGTGAATGCATTTTTAAACTTACAAAATTTTTAGTGTGTTACGTTGTATGTATGAACTCTAGAATTCATATACAGGGATACACCAAAGAATTCGAAATTATCAGATATGCACACCAATTTCGAAAAATCCATTTTTTGCAATAAAACTGAATTGTTTATTTATTTATTTTTTTTTTCTTCTTCTTTTGCTATCTCATTTCATTGCATGAAAAAATTAATTGTGTTAATAATATTTGTTATCATGGAAATTGTTTCGTAAACTATGCATGACACATGATTTTTTGTTCTTAATTTTATCTTTGTTGTCAATCATGTCCCATTCCAGAAATATCTTTACGATATGCGAAAACATGATCCTTCACTTTGTGTTTGTGATCTTTCATCCAACGCACTGCATGTTTCATGCTATCGAAATTCGACTTAACGATGAGTAAACTGCATTAACGCATGATCATTTTGTATCATTTTCCTTAAATATGTATCATATCTTAAGTAAAAATATTAGCAATGAGCAGAGACAAGAAAAAGAATAATAATGAAATAATTCTACACGGATTTGATTAAGCATTACAGTACTGAAACTAAAATAGTTTTTAAATTAAAATTAATTATAATAATTGAAAAATATTGAGAAAAAGTAAGTTAAACATAAATAAAAAGAAATTTTCTTACGAATCTAATTAAATTATTTATAAAAATAAGTACAATCCTCGTGCGTGTGGGAGGGGGACGACATACAGTTTTTTTTTTTTTTTTTTTTTTTTTTTTTTTTTTTTTTTTGTCGGAGATTGTTTATTATAAAATCATCACAAATTTGTCATTTGATTGTATTTGTTTTGTTTAAGGTTTCGTTTACATAATAAAAATTGCATAAATTTTTAATTAATTTTCATCAGTGAATTACAAATATTGTTCCAAATTTTCTTTTTTTCTTAATGATAAACCCTTATTTAATACTTTGTTTGGGTTCCTTAATTAAAATAAGCCCAGAAAAATACATAGTTTATTATTTGTCTTTTTAACTTCAAGGTGTATGAAATTGTCTAAGGATAAAGATTTCGGGATTTAATATTCAATCCACGCCACGAACTTGCCTAAAGAATATCCGATTAAAATGTGTTTTTTAATGAGATATAATCAATGAACTCAAATAATATCTAAGCATTATTTATTTTTTTTTTCAAAAACATATTCTTAATTATGAAAATTGTAAGAATTTATTCATATTCATATTTTAAAAAATTATGAAATATGACCTACATTAATTAAACATTACACTAAAAAAATAAGCATCGTCAAAACATGATTTTAAAGCTCATTACATTCATTATTCTTTGAGATGTAGATATATTTTATTTACAGCTATTTAAAGAAACTGCCTCCTGTTATTCTCAACCAAATATAAGAAAATGGTAGAAACCAACGAGAAAATGCACATAAAATTCTTTAAAATCGTTGATCTATGACACTTTTTCAGCTGAATAAATGCACGACTCTCAAAGTTTTCTCTGTGAGTCTTAATTATGTTTTTTTTTTTTTTTTTTTTTTTTAATGGATAAATTCTTAAGGCTCCTCATCAGTCAGGCTGCAAATTTCCTTCTCTAATGCTAAACCCGTGGACTTGGAATACATCCGTAATTTTCAAACTTCTCCTGTGAAAATTAAAATTTTTACATTCAATTTTATGTATGCTCTTCTTGAAGAATCTTTCTATCTTTTTTATTGGACAAAATATTTAAAAAACACATTGCTAGTTTTCGTTAATATCTTAAAATCTTACTTACAACTCACCTGCTTCACTTGTATTTTAACACTTAAAATATAAATTAAATATATATTTTAGAAACATTTTGTTAAATAAAAAAGAAAGAAATATGCTTCAAGAAGAGCATACAAAAAACATACGGTAAAATTTTTACCGAGGAGAAGTTTGAAAAATACAGAAGCATTCCAAACCCGTAGGTTTATCATTAGAGAGGGGAATTTGTGTTCTGACTGATAACAAGTCTTAACACATTTTCTTTTATAACTTTAGTTCTATATTCTTTTTAATATGTAGATAGCTACCATCTCAAAATCGCATTCATATTTTGAAAGAAGAATGCATTTCATGGCTGATAGCTCCTTTGGATTTTTTCATGGACATCAAATTTAGTTTAAAATTTCCGTCCATCATCAGTAGTTTCAAAGTTCAATGTTGAAAATTCCACTTATAGAAATAAATCCTCTTTATAGTATATTACCAATATTGGCTTAAAAAGGATACAAAACAAATAACTTAATAATTGATAAATAAATTAAAATAGAAATAAATTTTCTAAATTTCTGTCTGGAATGAAGCTTTGAGTGTTGGCATCAAAACTATAATACTTTCGCTTGATACAGAATACAAATGAAGCAAAAATGTTATAGGAGTTTAACACTATTTCTAGCGGTGTCAAATGACACTTTTATAATGTTTTGATTAATATTATTTTGCTCGTAGTTTTTCTATGCAATAAGTATAAAAAAGCCTTCAATGTATAAAAATTATTCGTAATTGTTTCAATCTAAAAATTACAATTGAAAAAACATAAATCGAAAGCTTTTGAAAGGTGTCATTTGACACAGGTAGAAATAGTGGTAAGAATTATAGAAAATTTTGGCAAAGAAAGTACTCTGCTACTTTCAAATGGAAATACTAACAACATTTTCTATTTTTATAATTTTTTTTTTTACTCATTTCTGCTTTATTTGACTTTACTACATAAAATTTTCTGTCTCGTTATACTCATTTTGGCATTTTGGTATTCATTTTTTAATAGAAATTCTATTTTTCTCTAATAACCTTTCGCTTTTAATTTTTTTTTCTTACAAATCTTTAGGACTTTAACTATTTACATCATTGTTGCGAATTTTAATTTTGGAATAAATTTGTTTTTTTGTTGTCTTTTTATTAGTAATAAAGTTTAAAATCTCATTAAAGAATTTTTTTTTCAGTTTTCTCATAGCTCATTCATTCATTCGTTATTAGTTTTTATAACCTTTCAAATAGCTGCCAAATTTTCTGATTTTTCACTACCATTATTTTCGAATAGTAATCTCATTTTTGTCGTTAAATAATAAATGTATTTGGCAGTTACAACTGTATAATGTTAGCTAACATATTGTTAGATAAATCGAGTTATTTGTTTTTTTTTTTTTAAATTTTTGCATTATACTTGAACAATGGTTCCCAGACTTTTTAACTTAGGTACCACTCAATTTAAACTTATACCTTTTCTGTACCACCGTAACGAAGATTAATCAGTGCTAACAAGAAATGACTTATAGCATAAAAATTTAACGGACTTGCCTCCCCCCCCCCCCCCACTTCCTCTACTGCAACAGCAGCATAAAAACTCTAAAATAGCTCAGACAGAAAGTTGTGCTAAATACCGGCAGAAATTTTACTTGACTTAATGACTTTGACTTTTCCGTACGTCTCAGTAAAGTGAGCATCGTTATAGTGCCTCCTTTTAAAAATATTTTCAAAAATTCCGCACAGGATAGCAGAATGAGTTACTTTTCCTAACTCTTATCTGCGACAATCACAAAGTATCTTCAAGCAAAACAAGAAAGAAAAAATCATGCATCAATCATAGATTATGACACACTTTCTAACACATTCAGAATAATGGTACAAAACTACACCGTTTACTAAGTTAAAATATTATGTCTAATTCAACCATATGGAAACGCATAACACATTTGAAACCCTAATTTTAGCTGTTCTCATCTACAATCGTGAAATTATCCGAATTCTTTGAGCAGCCCTGTATATATTGTATTGCCTTATTGTATAGTAATCGTGTTAGGGTAATTGGAAGGGAAATTCGGTGATTTATATCAATTTCAATACATTTAAAATAGCGTAATGTCATTAAAATACACTGCTAAGAATTTTTCCCTATATACCATAATGTAATTGAATACTTTTGAGTGCCCCTGTAAGTGAACTATTAATCCCATATACTTCATATGCAATACCAAACATGCCTTGGTTACCCTAAATAACATTTATCAATTGCATGAAAATAAGAGTATATTTACGGAAGTTAAAGCGTGGACAGCCGGACACACGAACCGAATGCATAAACACTTTTCAACTTTGTTGGAAAGTGTTAAAAAGGCATTTTTGATTAAAAAAAAATATATGTTGAGTTTTCAGTAGTTAAAATAATAGTCAGTAAATAATAATAAGGTCATTAAGGGGACAAGAGATCTTCAAACTCATTTTTTATTTTTTTTAAAATTTCAATTTAAATACAAGTCAAGGGGACACTATATGCGTTATGGCATATATTTATTACATAAGAAATTAAAAAAATGGAGAAAAATAAGAAATTTTCTTGAATATTTTAAGCATTATGAAGAACTTTTCAAAATGCCCCATGCGCATTATGTATCCATTAAAATCCGAAAATTTTTCCATAGCTGTTTGTCATTATATATGTCATAAAACTGCGCATCGATCGTTTTTTTAAACTAAATATAATTGGAAAAGTTAAAGGTAGTTAATTGCAGAAATATGATGGAAAAATTTTGAAAATTTCATAAAATTTAGAAAATATTTTTCTTTTATTTTTATATTCAACTGTATAAAACTTGATGCACAGTTTTATTTGTATGTATGAAACAAACTTGCATAAAATTGGGGATTTTAATTGATATGTAATGCGCATGGGGCATTTTGAAAAGTTCTTCATAACGCTTAAACTCATCAAGAAAAGTCCTTATTTTTCTTCAAAAACATTTTTTTGTTTCTTGTGTGATAAATATGTGATATAATGCATATAATGTGCACTTGAATTGTAAAGTGAAATTTAGAAAAAAAAAATAAAAATAAAGTTTGAAGGTCCCTTGTCTCCTTTGCCATTGAAATCTACTATATAACATACACAATTCATTTTATATCAATCATAAATAAAGGATATACTTTTAATATTTCTTTCTCGCCAATAAAATTAGACCAGAATTGTATTTAATATTTCACCGGAGGAAATAAATATATGTATATCCCTTTTTATGTTAACATAACTTTAGGTAAAATTTTAAAACTTTATGCCTTCAAACACTAATCTTTTCTTTCTGACTTAATATGAAAAAAAATAAAGAAAAGATAATTTATTTACTTACTTTCAAGATTGCAATACCGATATAAACATCAACTGAAATTTGTTTGTAATTTATAAAATATATAATTTTTTGTGATGGGAGCGAGAACATAAATCATCGGTATATTAGCTTATAAACAAAAATTAATTAGCAAAAATTCTGAAAATAAAAAACTACTATTTCTGCTGATTAAATTTAACTTTTAAAATATTATTGAAATGATAAAAGATATGATTTTTTTCACATCAATTAAGATACATTTTGCGCATCACGGATAAATCAAATTGTTCATTTTTCATTTTTTTCATTAAATATATAACCAAGAATGCATAATCCTACGAGTTAAACTTGAATTTTGCTGCTGCACAGAATACATAATACATGCGTTAAAATAAAGCAACAATCCTTATATAGCACAAATTAAGAAACTTAATTGAACTTTTCATTTTACAAAATTAAAAATTTATTACCATAAATAGTTAATTATAAATTAATAAATGCATAGAAAACAATATATTCCAAGCTGCACCCTGTAAAATATGCAGTAGTAGAAATAAATTAACAGAAATGGAAAACTAATACAACACATATCACAAAAAAATAAAAATAAAAAGTTTCTCAGAGCGTAATAAAAGAAATAAATTAATGCTAAAATATGCACAAACCTATCTCACTAAACATTAATGAACAACACAAATATGTACATCAAAGCTAAGCTTTGGGAAATAAATTAATACATAATATAAATAAATGTCATACTATTTACATAACTTTCTCACTACATAAAGTTTTGAAGTAAAACTATTCTATAGAATTGAATGAATAAATTGCCACGATCTTTCAATAATAAATAAATAAATGATTTCAAGACTATTTACTCTCAATGAAAAAATTATAGCAAAATATTTCTTGAAATAAAATAACGTTAGAGCATATCATATATATATTTAAACATAGTTGCAATAAATTGAGTTTTAAGAATCACAAAGAAATGAAATAGATTTTTAAAGAGTTATATCATGACATGGAAAAGATTTTCAAAGTATATCATCAAAGGCTATCATCATAGAAATTCATCTATAAAAAATAATAAAATATTGACCTTACTGTGCTTGAACTAGAAGGGGAATTACTCTAACAGGTATTTTCATGTAGTTTCGAGTGCTATTTATAGTAAGTAAGCAAAATATTTTTCTGCATCTTAAACTGACCAAATCTGACGCTGTATATTGTATAAAACGGCTGAGCTGAACATTCGAAGCTGGGAAAATTTTCATTCAACAAATAATAGTAATTTCAAACTAAACTAATTTACCTAAAGTTTGTATTTATGTTGATATGTTGCATTTAAATCTTAATCGATAGATTCTAATCCTCGTTTCGGAGTTGCTGAATGAAAAGTCAAAATAAACAAGTTTTTATCCTTTACTCTGGATCTTCTAGCTTATAATCGGGTGTGACTGCAAATCTTTCTAACAGTTTTTTGTTTGTAGATAAATTTGTTATTATTGAACGAACCACATAGTGTGAAGGTATTAGAGAATTACTTAAAGTGGACGCTTCTAGTTGATCACTGGACGTGACTGCATTTTTTTGCATCAAGTTCTCTCCTATAGGTGAACCTCCTATTCTAGTATGAACTATATGATGTGAAATTACCGAAGAAGAATTGTCAACCAAGGAACGCATTTCTAACTTGTGTACTAATCGCTGAGAATCGGATTTGGCTACGTATTTTGGAATCATAGATAAATCTTCAATATTTGAACCAACTACGTTGTCAGAATGCACCAAATAAGGACTATTTTTCTGTGTCCTTTCTTCTCGGCGTTGTTTCCTCCGGTGCCTTTTTTTACGGATGCCTTTTTTTACGGTTGTACTTTTTACTTGTGCTCTTTTTCTGGTGATGTCTTTTCCAGGATTCCTTTTGGACTGGTGATATTTAGGAACGCAGGCCACTGAGATGGTTTGAATTTCCGATCGGTACACTGAATATCCAAGTTCACAGTGTTCTGTTTTCAAAACAGATAAAGCATAACTGACGCTTTCACATGCACTTTCACATTCAGCTGTCATAAGTGTTCTTGGAATACGGTTTTCTTGCACATTTTCAATCCATTTAGAAATACACACTTTCGGATCTGACTTAGAGCTTGAAGTATTGTATTGCGAAAGTAGTTTTGCTCTTTCATGTTCTTTGTGATGCTCACAATAGTATGAACGTACGTAGTATAGAGAATGTGGAAACAGATCTAAAGTATTTTCAAGCAGGCTATTGTCACAAGAATGCTCTTGCAAATTTTCAATCTGCGGCCAAAGGAGATTTAATCCAAAGGTTCGCCCACAAACAGCAGTTAGCAGATGAATGAAAAATAGCTTTTTCATGTTTGACTGATTCGAAAAAGGAAAAAAAAGTTCTCATGATGAGATAGGTCCACTCCTATATTATTTATATAATTGGGAATTGCCCATAAAAATCCGAAAAACCCACAATCAAACTTTCCCCCAAAATATACGTTAATTAAATTCTGTTTTGTCATCTTTTTGTTTCTGTCAGTCATTACTTTAGTGATTTCAAATGATGTAAGAGCATCTGCGTTATTTATGTCTGAAATTTTCCCATCTGTAACAGTTCATGTACAAAAAATTGCCTCCGTTTTACACTAAGCTAAATATGTATTATTTTATCGCAGTTTATTTTTTATGGAGCTATTTTTTAAGCAGAAAAGGATAAACCTTTTATTGAAAATATTAGCTGGGATTCTTTATTTGCACTGCATTGTGTTCTTCAAACTCGTTTGCGGCTGATTTCTATTAAAATTTCAACGTAACCTTAATTAAAGGGAGATATGCAATGCAAATAAATACAATTTTTTTTATAACGTTTAATTGTGTCAAAATTTAAATGTAGCGAATTATTGTAATATCTTTTGTTTCAAGGTAAATCCATACCATAAAATGGTTACTTTACATGATTTTTAGATTTTATTTATAAGAATAACAACTATTTATTTTTTTGTATATATTTATAGTCCGAGATGCGGCGACATCGAAAGTCCCGTGATCGCGTATTTGAATTTTTTTTATATAAATCGATAGCAAAAAGTCATACGAGCAAAATGAACTAGGTATGACTAGTAATAAAAAATAAATAATCCCATAATAAGTATCCCATGTAAAGATTGCGACTCCGTATATATTGGCGAAACTGGTCGCACTTGCGCCATTCGCCTTGCCGAGCATAAACGTGCTTACAAATCTGGAAACCTACAGTCTAAAATTGTACAGCATTCTTTAGATACCGACCATATCCCAGATTTCACAAATATGAAAGTTATCAGATCCGGTTGCAATAATATTAAAAGTAGAGTTTTTCTGAAAGATGTGTTCACTCGTAAGCAAACGTCGCCGATAAATGAATCATGTGCACTTTCACCTGAATACTCAGCATTGTTTTAATATTTTTTGTACTTTATTTAATTTTAACTGCTAATAATTTTTAACTGTAAACATGATATATAGTTTTCTGTCATTTGAATGTTTTGTTGCACTGATGAGGAGCTAAAATTTAGCTCAAAACGTTTGCTTTTAAATTGTATTAAATGTATTTATGTAATTTTACTTGTATGCCTGATGAATTGTATTGTAATATATTTTTTTATTTTTAGGTATGACTAGATTTGACAAGTCGGAAATAAGTTTAATTAAATTAATTATTGTTAAAAAGCTATAATGTTTTACCGTTATCGCGGATATTGATCTCTCTTAGAGCATTTTATAGAAAAATTTGTTATCTTTCAGAAAAACTTGGTATGACAAGACTTTATTCTGCCGGAAAAGTCTGTCGTACCATTTTTAAGAAGTTGGCCGGTGATAAAGTTTCACATTTATTTTGATTTGAATTTTTACCGATGGTTGTTTTATTTTGCGTCTGGGCGCTGGCCAAGTGTCGGCGTTTCGCGACAGCGGTAAATCATAACAGCTTTCTAATAATAATTAATTTAATTAAACATATTTTCGCTTGTCAAACCTACTCATACCTAGCTCCTTTTGTTTGTATGACTTTTTACTATCGATTTACATAAAACTTTTTCAATTCCGCGATGACGGGCCTTTCGATGTCACAGGCTCCCGGACTATTATATCTTATTTAGAAGGATTGTGGGATTGTAGGATGTCAGATGATTTTCACAGATACAGAATACGTGCGATCATTTGTGTAGAACTGCTTATCTCTTTATTTTACCTGTTTTTTGTTTTGTTTTTATAAAATTATGTATCTAAAAGCATGATTCAATGTTATTTTTCATATATAAGTGTTAAAGGTTCATAGCAATCATCATGTCGAATGAATACGAAGTTAAAACAACCATCATTTCATCATCCCGAGAAGGGCATATTGCTCAAGGAATTTCTGATTTCAATTAAGATTTCTTTATGTGCAGTTTTCAATGTGAAGAAAGGTCCTCTGGTTTTAAATAATCGCTATTTTTTATCTCACAGGCTATCAAAGCCTTAGATCTAATCTGCTCACAGGCTCTGTATGTATGTACCTATGTATGTATGTACGTTACGCGATAACTCTTGATAGAAATATCCGATTTGCTTTAAATTTTTTTCTAGGTTAATTCTGATAAGGCGCTTCCCTGATTAGTTTTGGGAGATCATTTGTTAAGTATAAAGGGGAGAATGGGGGTCTAATCCCCCCTTAATTTGGATAAATGGGTTTTTCATGCAGAGTTATCAGATTTGCTTCAAATTTGGTATACCGGGTTTATTCTGATAAGGCGCTTTCTTGATTAGATTCAGAGGTTCATTAAGTATAAAGGGGGATGGAAGGAGGCTAACGCCCCCCTTAATTTAGATAAATGTGTTTTTCATGCAGAATTATCAGATTTGTTTGAAATTTGGTTTACCGATTTATTTTGATAAGGCGCTTTCTTGATTAGATTTGGAGGTCATTGGTTCAGTATAAAGGGGTGGGGAAACAGGGCCTAGCCCCCCTTAACCCTTTCAGGGTGATGGTATGTTTATGAAACTATTTAATTTTAATTCCCAAACGCCACAGTGTCACCAGAATTTCGGTAAAATATTTTTCATTTAATATATATGTGAAATGCAACATTTTTCTTATTTGAAAATAAATTTTTTAGTAAATCCCGGTGCCGTTCATTTATTTCAACAGTTAGGCATTGAAAATGCTTTGCCCTTGAAAGAGTTAATATAGATAAATGTGTTTTTCATGCAGAATTATCCGTTTTGTTTCAAATTTGGTATACCGGTTTATTCTGATAAAGCGCTTTCCTGATTAGATTTAGACGTTCATTGGTTAAGTATAAAGGGAGGAAATGGGGAGCTAATTCCCTCTTAATTTAACTAAATGGGTTTTTCATGCAGAATTATCCGTTTTGCTTCAAATTTGGGACACAGGTTTATTCTGATAAGGCGCTTTCCTGATTAGAATTGTAGGTTAATTGGTTAAGTATAAAGGGAGGGAAACGGTGGGATAATCGCCCCCTTAATTTATTTTTCGGGGGGCATTATTCTTTGAAATAAGTGTATAATATACAATTAGTGTGAGTAACCTGTGAGCTCAATGCCATCAGTTTAACTATGCACTTTTCTTTTTATTTCTTTTCTTCCTCAATCATGGTACATTACAAGAGTACCTTTACGAACTAAGAAAGCGTAATCCCCTTCTTCATATTTGTGGCACTGCATTCACCTGCACTGCACTATTTGTGATACTGAAGATCGACTTTTTTTTTATATGATTGTATTAATAGTATGAAGACTGTATTAATATGATTACTTCGCTTCTTTTTTCTGAAATATGTATCATATCCTATGTGAAAATATTCGTCCGAAATATCTAAATTATTATCTAAAAATTAAAATAACGTTTTTTATGAGATACAATGAATAAACCCAAACATAATCTATTTTTTTTTAATTCCATTTTTAACTAGTACACTTAGAAATAAATTCGTATTAAAAAAATTATGAGTTATGACTTACACTAATTTTTACATAAAAAATGAGCATCGTGAAAAGCATGCGTGTGTAAGTTTACAGACAATTCAATCACTATTTATCGATATATAGAGATGTTTTACTTTTCATCGTGACCGAAACTTTGTGAGGACTTTATCGCAAGAACTAATGCACGGAATTTGACAAAACTTTTGATTCAGTTAGATCTACATAGAAATTGGAGCTGATTACTGTTTGATGTAAATCCTCTAGCAGATGGCGCTGCTATGCCGCATTTTTCACGGTTTCCACCATAGCTCTATCTCAAGAATTAATGCACAGATTTTCATCAAACTTCAGATTAAGTTGGAAGTTGACATAAGTTTTTGCTGTTTAGTTTTTGGTGTAAATTGCGCAGCAGGTGACGCTGCTATGCTGCATTTTTCACGATTTCCGCAACAGCTCTATCTCAAGAACTAATCCACGGATTTTCATCAAACTTCAGATTCTGTTAGACGTTGTTATAAGGTGTTGCTGATTAGGATTTGGTGTGAATCGCTCAACAGGCAGTGCTACTTCACTGCAAATTTCAGGATTTACACGATTTTAGCGATAGTCATATCTTAAGAATTAATACACGGAATCTTATAAAATTTCATATTCTGTTAGGCCATCACATAAGTTGCAGCTGATTATTTTTTCGTGTTAATCATATAACAGTTGGCACCGCTATGCTTCATTTTTTTTACGGTTTTCACGATAGCTATATCTCATAAGCGTACAGATATCTCACAGAATTTAATCAAACTTTATATTCTGTTACAATTTCACTTAAATATATCCTTATTAGGCTTGGGTCTCTCTCCAACAGATGTCGCTTTTATGCTCTTTGAGTTCAGAATTTTGTTTGCAGACATCTAATAGGGTTGGTACCGAAATTCAACCATTTGTTTGAAAAATTCAGTATTTTAAATAAAACAAAATATATGTTTTTTTTCTCCTGTAGATATATATGTTTTGCAGTAGTTTTTTGTGCTTTTCTTATAGGTGTTTAAGAAACAGATGAAAAAATTATCTAACTGAACAGAAAAGAAAATGTTATACTATATATTACACAAAGAACGAAAAATCATGCGTCCAGCATAGATTATGTGACACTTTCCAACACATTCATAATACTGTAATAAAATTTTACAGTTTTTTATGGTGAAATATGTTTAAATGAACAATTCGAAAACGCATAATACATTTGAAAAAACAAATTCTGCTATTACCATGAATAGTTGGAAAAATATACATTTTTTTCTGTGTGCAGCCTTGTACACGATCTATTGAGATATATATGTATACTATACATAGTATGCTAAAAGTTTCATTTAACCGCATAGCACAGTTAAAAATTTCCATTCAGCAATTTCCGACAGCAAGCGGATGTTGTTTAAAACTTTTATGCTACCCTGTATATGTCTACAAAATTTATAAACACCAAGTAACATTTAAAAAATAATTAAATTTACAAACGCAGAGCACAACTGAAAACGCACTTCCAACAATTATTGTTCATTAGGATTCAATAATTTATTTATTGTTCACTTTCTTCTGTAGCCAAATTCTTTTGGTTGTCCCTGTAAATGAACGATTAATTCTATGCCCACCATACTCTGTAGTAAGAACCTTGTAATACACTTCAGTGATAACTATCAATTTCAATATGTTTAAAATTGTGTAATGTCATTAAAATATACCGCAAACGATTTTTCCCCATAGATCGTAATGTAACGGAACTTTTTTGAGTGTCCCTGTAAATGAACAGTAAATGTTACACACTTCATTTTCAATACCGAACATGCCATAGTGATACCTAATAACATATATCCATTTCATGGCAATCGGAGTATATTTACGCGTGTTAGAGCACGGACAGGCAGACAGACGGACAGACAAGCCGAATTCATAAAACTGTTAAAAAGAGCAAAAAGAAACTATTTTACTTAATATTTTTATTTTTTCAAAATAAACTTTTTATTATATGGCGAATGTGATATTCAATTTCATAAAACAATAAAATAACATAAAACAAGAAATAAAATAGGAACGTCAATAAAGAAACGGTCAAGTGAGAAAATTACTCGCGCTCATAGGGTTCCGTACAATAAGTATATGAATTTTGAATTGTATTATTAAAACAATCGTTTTTAAAGAAAACTAAGACTTCGTATAAACTATACAACGTAGGGTTTGATATAGCTGTATATATACTAGAAAAGTATGAATGGGTATACCGCAAAAGTTCAAAGAGATATGAAGCCTAAATAATATCAAATATTGCAATTCTGTATAAATCTCATTTAAATCTTATCCTAATCTGTTCATGATGAATTTAATTCGATACTGACAAGAAAAGTATATTGCATATTTAAACTTCATTTGGCATTTCATAAAACTAAATTCAGCGTCGTAATAATCTTTTCTTTTTACAGTGTATCTAAAACAAAATCCTTGTTCAAAGTATAAACTTGGCATTTTGCTAAGCTTCGAAAGGAGGTAGCAAATTAGCAACGCCGCTTTGGTCTGTGCCGCATTTTTCCATACAGGTTTTTAGTTAGCCTTTAAAGACACAGTAGGTGTATTGAGAGAGCCACTCAATGCAAACTAGTCGCGAATCCCATAGTATTTATGTGATTAATTCTCATTAAATTAATATGTTTTTAACAATTTGACGTTTATTGCTTTTATACTGCTACTGGGCATCTGTTATCTAGACTTTAAAATGATGGAGCATAGAATACGACATCTCCGTCATTATGTATGTCCAAATCGTCCGTGTCTTTAATGGTTAATATCTCGGCTAATTACCGACGATTTTTTATGAAATTCATGATCAACAATGCTTTTATACTTCTTCAACGATAGGTACATCTAGCGCTGCTCAACGCTTTTGCTGATTGCCCGTAAATTGAAATTTGTGTGTAACGGAAAAATGTGATTTTCACAAAAACCAAGTGACCTATGGCAATCGCTATAATTTTCCTGCAAGGTTTAAACTAACGTTTACTACCTCTAATTTTTTTCAGAATTTTAGTTGCAGTAGATTCGGAATTAAATGGGGGGGGGGGGACATATTTTTGCACTACATTTTCGACCATAATTTTGAAAATATAATACCGAAAAAATTAAAAACTGTATTTTTGAGTTCAGCTTTACGAGAGCTTTCACACGATATACAAAGAAAAGATTTTTTTTTCAAGTAACTTAATTAGGCCCTATACATTTTTCCTAAATATGTTTATGAATATTTGTTAATCTGCAAATATGTGGGTCAATAGTCTTTATTATTTCCCCCAATTTGAACTTTCCCCGTTCCATGCGTTAAGTGGCTGTGACAGACAGACATACACAGGAGTGATCTTATAATGGTTCCGTTTTTGCTTTTTAAGTACGGAACCCTAAAAATCAAGTAAAAGCAGAAATAAGTGTTGGAATTTTAGTGTTTTGAACTTATTTCCATATTAACAAAACACAAAATTAAAAAAATGAATGAAACACGTCCTGGTCTAGATTCTTGTTAACAGGACATGTCTTTCTTTAAGTATTATTTTGTTTTAACAAATATTTTTGCTATCAACTGCAAGTAATAAAAGTAATACATGTCTATGCATTTATTATTAGGGTTTCATTTATGCTTCAACATTTAGTAATAATAATAGTAAAAAGAACAATCAAAGTTTGCTTAATTCGCTTTAGCAATTCTTTTATTCCAAAAGTATGGTTCACTCTTTAAATTTGAAATCAAGACTACATTTCCAAACAAGTAATTTGAAATTAAACGAAATTCGAAATTAAACGTTAAGTTTTTAACTGAAATATTAATTTCATCTAGTAGTATTTCACTCAAATTTTTAAAATGCGGTTGTTTATTTTCTAACCTCTTAAAAAATTATTTTTGTGTTTTTTTAATGATTATTTATTTTTGCTTTTGCTTACATTTTCTTATCTCTTTTACGTGTGTTTATTTAAATACATCTAATCTGTTTTTATTAAATTCCATTATTGCTAATGAGATTTTCCGAGCATTTCTGTTTCCGCTTTTTTATCTGAAGTGACACCTTGTAATAATTATTAGCGGAAATATGATTGTTTTAGCGGAAATCACCTTTTGGGGGGAAAATTATAACTGTCAGGTGTGTTTCGAAACAATAGAAAGTCCATCGTTTTTGGAAAAAAAAAACATATTTAACAATTTTGTATATCTTTAAAAAAATTAATATAAAAAATGTTTGAGTAATATATCACATATCAACGTTACCTTTCCAAATATTTTGTAAGTAACTTACATAAGGTCAATTCCATTGCATAGGCGTAACCAGGGGGGTGTGCCCTGTGTGCCCGGGCAACCCCCTCCCCCCCCTCCCCCCCGCTTGCGCAGACTCAAGCACAATTATTTTAAAAAATCGAAATCTACAAAAGAAAAAAAGAAGTGAAAGCAGAGTGTAATTAGTTTAGCAAATTAGCTTACGTTAGTTCAGAAAACGAACAGCCTAAGTTTTGAAATGTGATAAAAAAAGAAACCCATGTTCTTTCTTTCCTTCTTTCTTTTTTTAAGAAAATTATGTTGTTTATCTTTTTTAAAACTAGAATATTTACAAGAATCTGTATTAGTCATAGTAAGTCAAAAAGGTGGCTTTATATTCCCACTTTGACGTCTTTTGTTTGGGGGAGATTTTCTTGTAACCCCGTTCTTTCTATTTCATGTTTCTGCAATTTCATGAGAAATTAAGGCTGTTCTCAACTGCTCTGCTCAACAAGTGCAAAATGTTCTGAAACATTTACAAATTCATTTTTTAACGGAAAGATATAAAATTGGAAAGCCTGACCAGAGAAGCAATTTGGAATCGAACTGTGTTTTCCATTTTTTGATCAATCAATTATGTATTGAGTTAGAAGCGATTTGGATCACGGGACAAGCACGTTTTTCGCCCTTTCTTGATTGTTCTTTCTTCTTTCGCGCGGAAATTCGGTTCAAAACGCCCATTTTGAAACTATTTTTTGAAAGCTCTATTGCGTTTGCAAAAACAAACGAAAAAAAAAACAGCTCGATGACATAGTTTCTGAACAATAACACCAGCTAGATTCATGCATTTTCGAACAAAAATAAATTAAAAGTTATGTCACAAAGTTGCCCTTTTGGATTGTAGAACAGCCTTAACGCAAATTCTTGATGAGGATAGAAACTATTTGTCTCTTTGCTTTCGTAGTTTAAAATCTAGAAAGAATCAAAACAATTTGAAAGGAAATGCAGATGTGAAACGATATTCTAAAATGCGATTAGCCGGAGGAAATAGTAGGGAGTGTACAGACCCTGCCTCCTTTGAAAATAAAAAATAATAGCACAGAAAATTCAAATTAATCTGGAGGTTGGGTTGTTTGGTTCAATTTCGTGTCTCGCGGCCATTGTTTTGATATTCGTAAAAGGAATATGGTTGCAGTCTTTCAAGTCAATATAGTAATTTTTTCCCTCTGAAAATTTTTATACGATTTTTAAAGTTTCTTCTCGTTTCGGGGCGTTCTTTTGAAAGTAAGAAAAGGGAAACCGGATTCAATCTTTTAACCCGATGCAGTAAATTTTGACCAAATTCGCGATTTTATTCTGCGATCATTTCATGATATTTACAAATTTTTCCCAAAATGTTTTGATGAAATTCACGTCTTTTTACGCGATTTTTTTGTCGAAATCCGCACTTTTCATTACTAACCTTTGACAAAATTCGTATTTTTTACCGCGATCATTTGACGAAATTGGCATTTCTTTAGCACGATCCTTTGATGAAATTCGCGTTCTCTTTTTACGATCTTTTGACGAAATTCGTTTTTTCTTTCTGCGATCCTTTGACGAAATTCTCGCTTTTACCGCGATCCTTTGATGAAATTTATTTTCTGTTGCGGCCGATTGACGAAACGGATTTTTTTTACAGGGGTCATTTGTTGAAATTCGCGATAGTTTTGCGCTACCGATCGGGAAAATTCTCGATATCTTTCCGTATCAATTAACAAAATTCTCTACTCTTTTCTGCGACATTTTGACGAAATTAAAAAAAAAAATTCATCAATCGTTTATCGAAATTCGTAATTTTTTGCGCAATCTTTTGACGAAATTCGCGATTATTTTCTGCACTCTTTTATCGAAATTCCCGATCTTTTTCCACGATCGTTTAAAGAAATTCTCAAGTTTTTCCGGGGCCGACTCACGAATTGACTTTGAAAAATTCCATAAAAGAAATAAAAATCGCGGATTTCAAAAAAATTTTAAAATACTCACTGAAGAATCACTGGTCTGTGAAAGAATTTTTAGGGGGGAAATACACACACACACACTGCACAGCATTTTTTATTATGCGGGACTTTCCTTTTCTGTACACAAATCGCGTCATCCCGCTTGTTATCTCAAACCCTATCCCTCAAAGAAAAGTTCATGACTAGTGGAGTTTCGTTGTTTTTTAACGAACGTAGAATTAAACAATTCTAGGAATGAGGTGGGGACTGCCTTCGGCAACGTACTCCCGAGCAAGCTACGACGTAGAAACGAATCTTGAATTATTGCGTCTTCTATTTCGAGCCAAATTAAATTTTGAGCTTCCTTATAAGAACTGATTTGACATTCTCCTAATTCGAATTTAATCACGGCAATTGCAAAAATTACCGGAGAGTTTTTCTGTTTCAAAAAAATTAAAAAAATCGCCTCAAAGCACGAAAACCACCGCTAAAAATCTCATTAAAAATTCGGAAAAGATTAAAAAACTACAGGGAATGAAATTAACTAATTGCGTAAAAGATTTAAACCGGATTTCTTTTAGGAATGTAAAAAAAAATCACCACGAAATGCAAAAAGAAAAAAAAAACCTCTAAAAATAGCTTTAGAAAATTGTTAAAAATTGAAAAATCGCTGTAAGAATCTCGAAAACACATTATTGAAAAGAAGACAAAGTTTATACTCGATAAAATATTGAAATCGGATTCTTTTTTACTAATTTGAAAAAAAAAAATGCCGCAAAATGCGAAAAAATTCGCATGAAACATTAATTGAAAAATTCCAGAAATTGTCTTCGATATGCATGACTTCATGCATACAGGTCCTGTCAAATCTAACGGTTGTGCGGGCTGCATTGTTTTTACAGAGTTCAGAGCTCGCGCATACACACATAGACAGACAAACTACTATATTTATTATTACAGTCGCATCATGATAGTATAATTTTTATCTTGATAAAATTTAGTGCATATTATCATGACCTACTTAATATATTCGACACATTTTGTGGTAAAAACATGAATTCCCGGTCTATAATCCGCGGATGAAACAATTACGTTCGAACCCAGAAATCTTGTTCCATAAAATGTAACTTGTTAAATCGTAATAAATATTTAACTTCAATAATGAAATAAAATTTCTTGATTGAAACATGATTGTTTGATCCACGGATTACAGGCAGGAAATTACGATATTAATGAATATTATAGTTATTTATAATAATAAAATAATTATTTGTATAGACTTTCCTCCAAAATTTCTTGGGTCCTTCCGGTGATCCCTAAGAAGTTATGGAGTCACATTCTTAAAAACTTTAGTGCGTATGTACTGGTGTACCGCATGTATTATCTGAGATTTATCATCCCGCAAAATTTCATCTACAAGACTTTGACTGAGATAATTGTAGATCTCATGCAGTGTCTCCATGTGCCTATAGAAGTTTCCAGCATGATTAAAGGCCTTTTTTAATCTTTATAAGAAGTTAGTGTACCAAAAGATTTTACACTTGTGACCACTCTTACCCAGATAGCATGAATATTAGCAGCAAGTTTGATTTTTTCTGATATTATCTTGCCGTGACAAATTTGAATTGAGAAATTCGCAGCAAATCTCCCGTAAGGCCACTTGCATGAGTAGTTTGTTGTGAAACTGATGGCAAGACTGTCTTTAATTCACGAAAGTGACGAAAGCAAAAAATCCCTCTGTTGAGAGAATAGACAATCAGCAGATATGCAGAAATTTTATTCGGTTGGCATCGCTTTTTTTAAACGCTATACTTATCACATACCAAAAAAGGCTCGAGTTGAAAAGCTCTAATATTACCCTAATATGTTTATGGTGGTAAAAGTAATGCATGCACCTTAATGGTGCGTATGCATCAATAGACCTGATCAGGTCTATGGACCCCTTCGAAGGGGTTAAACTAATAGTGTAACAGTTAATGTGGTATGGAAAGATTACTGCTTTGCATTAAGTTTGCAGTATTTTTGATTAATTGTTTGCTGTTAATTTGCAATAAATATGTGATACGGCATGAATTAAACTTGCACGATAAGTTAGCAGCAAGTTCAAAGTGTGGTGACTTTGGCGTTTGCGTTATTTTGCTGCAGTCGTGTTATGAACTTTCAGTCTTGTCATGCTGAGCTTGCTGCAACTTTGCTGGTTTCCAAAGCAAGACTTCTGCAAATTTTCTGCAAACTGAAAATGTTATGTGGGTAGTCACTGTCTTATGTCACTGCTGCAAGGAAATTTACATATTCTTTTTTCTTTTTTACTATTAGATCTAGTTTTGATGCTTTGAATCCCTTCTCATCCTCCTCACGCAAACAAAAATCGCGTTTGAGCCCATTTTAAAAGAAATACCACACAACTATACATTCTAAGACGAAAACCTGTCTAAGACGGAAATTCGACCGGTTTTATGAGGTACCGTTTTAGCAGGTTTTACCATATAATATATTGTTTGTATCTAACATGTTCAGGTTAAGAAGTCTGGGCACTCCCCCGTTCAGAAGGCTGGTTACGCCTATGCATCGTAACTGACGTAACAATTGATCATCGAATTTTGTTTTCAAAACTGTGTAGAAAATTTACTAATAAAGCTAGAACAAATTTTTTCAAATTAAAATATTTCTTACTAAGGACTTAATACCCAAATACCTGCAGATTATTTCAATCTCTCTTTTAGTCCCAAAAATTGCAATTAAAAATTCTGTAACTAATGTAACATAAAATAGACAAACATTTTTTCTGCCTTCATTGAAGTGTAAAAATCATCAAAACTAACCCATTAAAAAGGGGATTTAATGTTCTCAATAACACTAAGTAATGACAAATTATAACAGTAACTTGTTTAATTAATTTCTGAACAATAAAAAAGAAAAAAATGGCATTTAGACATGTAACTTTTTTAGTGTAACTGATGTAACGTTATGACTTTACAAAGACAATAATGATACTTTGTAGTGTTGAAATCAGGGGGTGGCCCAGGTGGGACATTCCCACTGGAGCATTGATTTGTCCCCCCCCCCCCCCGAAGATTTGAGATTTTGTGTTTCAATGGTCAAAAAGTGCAATTTCCCCCCGGAGCTCTATAATGTTCCCCCTTCTCCCCCCCCACGGAGCCACAGAAATCCCTCCCGGAGAACAGTGTCTGAATTCAACACTGAGTTTGTAAACAGTAATTTACAATGCCTTTTTATTAGGATTTTATTATAGAACATAAAAATATCAAGTTTTCCGATCATACCCTTAAATTAAACATATTACAAATTTTATCCCTCCCACCCTAAAAAAATAAAATAAAAGAAACAAAAATTTAAAAAAAAAAATGCGAATTTTCAGTGAAATTGCCCATAAATGTAGTTTACAATTATTTATTATTTTATTTCCCCAAGAAAATGATGCATTCAGTATATGCTCGAAAAAGTTCTAGACGCTCTTTATAAAGTTTTTTTTTTAAAGCGGCGATGTTAAAACGCCACAAATCATAGAATACAGTAATTTAACAAATAGAAATCATTCATCCTTAATTACATGATTTAGTACAAACACCAGATGCTCAATAAAATGTATCAAGGCCTCTTTACATCTGTTAAGTGCCATATTTTTTTTTTCTTTTCTTTATTATGTTTTTACGCAAGTTACAGGCTACCGCTAAAAGTAACTGGCGAGGAGGAGGGTTATTAACAATTATCAAAGGGAGGGGGGGACACATTTTTGCTTGACACATATTTTTAAATAGAGAACATTTTGTAATTCCCTATAGTTTTATCAATTATCAATTTAAAAATTTCCCTATTCTTTATCACCTGACTTCTATTTTAATTATATCTATGTTAGCTCCAAGCAATTTTTTTTATATCAGTCCTAAATTAAAAAAACTAAACGGTCAAGTGCGAGTATTACTCGCGCTCAGAGTGCTCCGTAAAATAAATAGATAAATTATTAACTCTATTATTGAAAAAAAAATCCTTGCTAAAAGAATAATAAGACTTTGTAAAAAACTATACAACGAAGGGTTGGGTATAGCTGTATATACTAAAAAAGTATGAATGGGTATACCATAAAAGTTCAAAGAGATAAGAAGCTTAAATAACATCAAATATTGCTGTTCTGTATAACTCTTTTTTTAATCTTATCCTAATCTGTTTATGATGAACTTTAATTGGTACTGACAATAAAAGTAGTGCATATTTAAGCTTCATTTGGTATTTCATAAAACTAAATTTAGCGTAGTAATAATATTTTCTTTGTACAGTGTAGCTAAAGCAAAACCCTTGTTCAATCTTTAAACTTGGTATTGCCGTTCGAAAGGACGTTACAAAGTTGCAACGCGGCCTTGGTCCGTGCGCGTTTTTCCAGATAGGTTTTTTATTAACTTTTAAAGACACGGTAAACGTATTCAGAGATCCACTCAATGCAAACTATTCGCAAATCCCATAGTATTTATGAGATTAATGCTAATTAAATTAGTCTGTTTTTAACAATTTGACATTTATTACTTTTATACTGCTATTGGACATTGCATTACAGAAATATATCATTAAAAGTTGTTATCTAAGCTTTAGAAGCCGATGGTACGTAGAGTACGCCGCCCCTGTCATTATGTATGTCCAAACCGTCCGAGTTTTTAAGGGTTAATATCTCGCTAATTACCGACAATATTTTTAGAAAATCATTATCAACAATGCTTTTTTTACTTCTGCTACAATAAGTACCTCCAATGTTCCTCAACACCTTTGCTGAATATCTGAAAATCGAAATTTGTGTGTAACGTAAAAATGCGCTTTCTCAAAAAGCATGTGACCTCGAGTAATCGTAGTTTTTTTGCAAGGTTTAAATTAACGTCTACTACCTGTAGTGATTTCATAGTTTTAGTTTAAGTAGATTTGGAAAAAGAGCGAGGGGGGGCACATTTTTGCACTACATTTTCGAAGATATCTCCGAAAATGTAATACCTAAAAGTAAAAGAAATGTATTTTTGAGTTCAGACGAAAGCTTTCACACGATACTCCACACAATATACAAAGAAAATATTTCTTTTTTAAATATATTTGTGAATATTTAATAATCTGTAAATATATGGGTCAATAGTCTTTATTACTTCCCCCAATTTGAACTTTCCACGTTACGTTTACCAGTAAAATGGTTGTGACAGACAGACAAACACAGGAGTGATCTTATTATCGTTCCGTTTTTACTTTTTAAGTGCAGAACCCTAAAAATAGCTAAAAAGTGTAACTAACACTTTATTTTTTGGAACTATTTATTAATAATGCTGCGGCATGGCCAGTGTGGGCGGCCAGATGCTCACGATACCACTAATTTCACAAAGTTTTCTTCACCTTGTTAGATCACAGAAAATTCTTCAAATAGATAAGGTGAAGAAAACATTAGGATATTAGTGGTACCCAGAGTATCTGGGCACCCACTCTGGCTATACCACTGTAATGTATGTTAGTAAATTCTAATATTTAATTTAAACTAATACTGATTCTGTAACGCTTCTATCAGAAACTGGAATTGTATAAAGAATCTCTTGCTGTCAAAACTAATTACACTCTGGCCCTTGAGTAACCAGAACGTTGATTTTTAGCCTTTATTATCTTTAGAATCTAATACGATCATTGTATTCGTTCCCGCTTGTTTCTTTTATTTTTCCTCTTCTAACACATTATTTTTTAAATTTTTCTCCCTAAGCAATCCTCAAACAACACACGTATCTTTGGGTGCTAATATACATTTCTGTCCGATTTTAAATCAAACGCGTTATATCTTGCAATTCACATAAATGATTTATTGTACTAGACTTTATTTTTGGAGAGGATTTTTCTTCTGAATCTTGTGCGATCTGCTTTAAGCTCGAACTGACCGAAGGCGGCGAAATCGTTTTTTTTTTATTTGTTCGTTATCTTGTCTCATACAGCAAGCTAACGACTGTCGTGGTGGACAGTACTTTAGCTGGTTCTTACATCCACTGGAGAAAATTTCTTTTGGTTATTTCGTACGCTTTGGATTAAAAAATTTGAAGAATAATATTTTGAGAAAAAAGCTGAAATTAACTACAGGTCCTTTGGAAAAGAAATGCCAAAAGAAATAATTTATTGCTTCTTTCGTGCAGTTGGGTATGCGCGCAGCTTCGTTCTTACGGTTTTTCCCACATCACTAAGCTCCACCGCACGCTTAATCAAAATGTTTTATTTAAGGCATCAATTTATAAATCACCTGATAGCTTTTTGATTTATAACTGAAATTGAGGACAAGTAAACGAACAATTTACTTCATTAATACTGGACCAACAAATTTTGACGACATACAGATATTTTACTGCAATGTTTGCCCTTTTCGTGTAAGTGATTTACCCATTACATGACTTGTTCAGTCTTTTATTTTTTGGGAGCACCCGTGCAGGGGAATACATAATGCAGGTGCCTGTGGTTTTTACATTTGTATCTATTGGTTTACGAAAAGTATTATTTTGAAGTTTTGTTGGCCAAAGAAAAAAGTATGTCATACATTACACGTGCGCTCCCGGGATAAAGTATAATAAATGTTGTGCGGAGACAGGATAACAGAAAAGACAGACGCCACAATTCCATTATCATACAAAAAGAATATTTAATTTCTTTGTTTTATTGTATAGTGCAATTGTACACCCCTCCATTAGTATGATTAGCGAAATCCATTTTTCATATTAAAAAAACTAAATTCATTTAAGTAAAACAATTTATTTATTCTTAACACAAAAATCACTGTATGTTTTAAATTATAACACAGTCACTTTTAATAAATTCAATACTTGAAGAAATATACTTCTAGTAAAATACCTATTTTCAGACATGAGATATTTCAAACATTGTATATTTTATATTTCATACACAACAGACCCTCAATTTAGTTATACTAAATGCTACAATTAGTTTTCCGTCCAAGTTTTTCGAAATCAATCAATGTTCGGTTCAAAATTAAATAAAATAACACATTAAATATCACAATCATATTTGAATTACATAATACAAACGTATTCACTGATTCATAGCTGAGAATTTTAAAGTATTTCTTCGATGGCTATAAATTTTTTAACCATATCTTTCTATGGACAGTTTTTGATAGCGTCTTTTCATATTCGATATCTTTCTTTGATAGTTCATCACACAGAAAATTGAAAGCAGGTGCAAGTGACATTTCTGACAGGAAAATCCATTTTCGTATAAATGATAGAAAAAAACATCTAAATTCTTAAAATTTCAATACAGTGGATGCATTATGTTGGGAAAATATAGTAAACTAGAAAGGTAGCCCGTCAAAAATGACGGAAATTTAGATATAATGATATATACAACTCATGTGCAAGAATATGAGTTTTCTCGCTTGTTCCGCAGTAATAGATGAAAATAACAAATTTTAAGAACGAAACACATTTATGAAAAACTGTATACAGTAGAAGACCACTAATCTGCACAGTTTGGTTCCAAGTGTTATGCAGATTTGAGGCTTTTTGCGGTCATGTCTATTCAATCTTTGTTTACATTTCTTTAAATTCATATATTGGACAATTTAAATTGTTGAGCCTTAAAAATAAATAAATAACACACTTGAAGTAAGGTTAAAACTATTAAATTATCGTATACGATTTCATGAAATGGTATTATATGGTATTATATGTGTGTGCTTCACGATCTTGGTTACGACGTTGGCGAAATTGGCTGCAACTTGTTATAATCCTAATAGTGTGGGCCGCTATAACAAAAAAGTAACCAGTTTTTAGTAAAATTTCTGATATAAAGTAGCTTTCAAAAAGTTGTGTAAAATTGCAGGCCGTTCTCGTGTTATGTCAGTCCTAGGAATAATATTTCTAACACTGAAGATTTTCCATGTATATATGGAATTTAGAAAAGCTTCTCCAAAAGAAAGGTCCTGAAATGACATTGTAATTCCTCTAACTTCAAAGTTTAATCGGGCCCTGATGTTGAGTACTGAAATCTAATAAATACAGTTATTTTGAACATTACAACAGAATTAAACAGTTAAACATATTTAACTTAAACTCGCTGTTACTTCCCGATTTTATTTTTTGTATTAAGAAAGAAAATTATTTAAAATTTTCAAATCATGCATTTATGATTTTTTTTCCGTCTTTAATAACTGAATGATGAAAAAATAGGCTTTTGTTCTGAGCTCATAAATATGACAATAAAATAATGTAACTAAGAGACATTGCAAAATTAAATCTTTGTGATTACAAACCATAAACAAACGATACCGCCACCATTTTACCTACTATGACGTCATTAGAATATTGCCCATTGATTGTTGGAGAACTTACTTTGTGAATGATTACCTCAATGATTTAATATTTTTGACGTTTCACGATGAATGAATCACTTGTGTTTGTTTAGGTTTATGGAATGAGATATTAAGCTGTGAAACTAATTTCAATTGAAGTTATCCAAGGATATATGTATTTTTAATCGAAATTAAAAACAATGCTTTGATCTCGGAATAAAAAGTTTTAGTTTGTATAATTTGTTATTTCTGTTAATTATTTATTTAAGTACTTTTCCATTATAGCGCATTTTTAAGAAAAGCTTGGCGCGATTCGGGCATCAGAAAGTGAGATATGTTGCGAAAATATATAAACAGCTATGAAAACAAATCTGATGAACTTTTATCTTTGTTTATCTATGCACTTATATGCATAAAAAATCGTTTCTAAATATATACATTTTTTTATATACAAATTACGGCACACATTTCAGATAGGAACCGGGGTACCTAACTGGCGTTATTTTGCCTGCTATGGTAACCCGACTATTGTTTTTTATTTATTAATAAATTGTCTATTTACTTTTATTTTCTGTTTTTTAATTATATAAACTGCTTTGGGCACAGATGTCATATTCGCCCCATATTGGCGCAATTTGTTTCGGTTGGTAATTTGGCGAAAACATCAACAGCATAAACAACATAATCCGGGTTACCACATCAAGCAAAATAACGACACTTTGGCGCCAGTTAAGTACCCGTTGCGTATATGACATTGGCGTCAGAAAAAAATCGCGCCAATATGGGGCGAATATGACATCTGTGCCCTGCTTTGTTCTATAGTTATTATTCAAACTTTTATTTATTTATAGTTATTTCTTTTTCAAAATTATAGCAAATAATTGAAAAATATATAAGTAACTGGTTTTCGAAAGCGAGATTTCTGCCTAATTGGCGTCATAGAAAAATCACGCCAATCCCCATGCGTATATGACATCTGCGCAAAAATTAGTTCTGTTTCTTTATAAAAATGGGTAAATAGCTTTTTTTATATTAAATTGTCGGCACAGATGTCATATACGCCCATGTTGGCGCGATTTTTTTTTTTTTTTGACGCCGATGTCATATACGCACCGGGTACTTAAGTTGCACCAAAGTGTCGTTATATTGCTTGTAATGGTAACCCGAATGTTGTTTATGCTGTTGATGTTTTCGCCAAATTGGCGTCGGAAATATATCGCGCCAATATGACATCTGTGCCAAATTGTATACATATGGAAAAAATTGCTTGTGAGTATGAAGCAGTAAATAGGTTGCCAGAAAATACGTTGGCAAACTTCTTTCTCGTCAAGAAACTTTTCTCCGAAGTATTGTACATAAGCAATGATTGCTAGAAATGCATTTTTAATTATGATATGCGCTTTTATGTTTCACTATATTTATCCATACTATACTGTGTGTATAAATGCTACAGTTCATATGCAGGGCTACACAAAAGAATTCGTAAGGGTTACTGAGTATGAGAGTAAATTGCTTAAAGGTGGTTTTTAAAGGAGTTATGCATTTTACGCTGAACTGCATTTAGTTTCCTAAGAAATGTTTGTGGAATATAGATAAAATGATATACAGGGTCACGCAAAGAATTGGATACATAACCGTCTATGGATGATAATATCTGGAAATGGGATTTCAGTAGTTTTAAGAGTAATTTAAATTAAATTTAGCTAAATAGTGGCATGTAATAACGATACTATTGGCTATGGACGGTAACTGCTGAAATCAATTTTTAAGTTTTTTTATGCGTTTTCTAAAATGTTTACTTAGTTATCTTGGTACTTCTTAGTTATCCCGTCGACCAAATTACTGTCGCCAAATTGTAAGATTAATTGCCAATAATGGTTGCCATTAAATAATTAATTAAATGCCAATAATGGCCAATAAAACCATTAATTCGACGTTTTATTTGTATTTTTATTAATGTTTTACTATTGATTTGGCAATTTATATAATTTGGCGAAATTGGTCGACGGGATATCTAAGAAGTAACGTTATCTTATTTACCTTATTTCCCTAAATAAGGAAGTTTTGTTAAAGCATTCAGGATGTGTTGGAAAGAGTTTCAGATTCTATGCTTAACGCATGATTTTTCTTTCTTCTTTAGTCTTATTTTGCATTTATTTTATTCTTAATTTTTTAGTCTTATACTGCTTTACAGAAACTTTGGCACAGTTGTCATATACGTTATCATATATTGGCGCGATTTTTTTTCCGACGCCAATTTGGCGAAAACATCAACAGCATAAACAACATCCGGATTACCATATCAAGCAAAATTACGACACTTTGGCGCCAGTTAAGTACCCGTTGTGTATATGACATTGGCGTCAGAAAAAAATCGCGCCAATATGGGGCATGGGTATATGACATCTGTGCCCTCCCCTTGCATATAGTACAAACTATAACACGGATAGCGCAAAATAATAGACAGTTTGGTACTTTTCCACTGTAGGGGCTTTGGCATTTTTTTTTTTAAAGCTTGGTGTAATTTGGGCATCAGAAAGTGAGATTTGGGTACTTTTCCGTTATGCGGACACCATTGTCGCCAAGCGTAATAGTTGGCGCAAAATCGTGAATTGAAGCATTTGAAAAATAAACGAAAACCCTTGTCGATACTAAAGTGAGCATTTAAAAAATATAACAATTTAAAATTCCAGACTTTTACGAACTATTTCATCAAATCACAAATATATACTTAAAATAAGTGAACAAATAACGGCTATAAAATAAAGCAATAAAATAAAACTCATATTAAACGGCTGGCATAAAATTACAAATATCTTTTAGCATTTTGAAATAATTGGCGCATTAGCATACATTTTGGCCTGGTATCCGTATAACGGAAAAATATCGAGATTTGTTGTCAAATCATATAAACAGCTATGAAAACAAATGTGATGAGCGTTTTTGTTTGTTTTATATGTATATTATTGATGTTTTTATGTACAAATTACATTTGTTTCTGTATAAAATTAGAGAAACGGCTTTTTTATGTTAAATAAATCGTATAAATATCGAAAAAAATGCGTGTGTATATAAAATGAAACAGTTAATAGGTTCCCGGAAAATATGTTACCAAATTTCCTTTTTCGCCAAGGCACCTATACTGGAAAAGTACCTAAAGCACATTAAAATCGCGCAGTTAGGAGCTCACACAGTACACCGTTGTCTATTGGCGGTTATTTTATTAGTAGCATCGGGAGGAAGATGTAAAATGTACTTAAAATTCTCACCCATAGATTTCGAAAAAAATATCTTAAAAGAGTAGAGTTTAAATTAAATTTCGGTGACCTCCATTATGAAAGATTAATGGTTTTAAATGGGAATTTCGCCAAATTAAGATTAATGGTTTTAAATGGGAATTTCGCCAAATTAGCCAGCTATCGCCAAGTTGGCTAACATTTGGCGCTACTGTGGTAACCCTGCATTAATATTTTTCAACAATTACTCATTTCAATGAGGCGGTCCTACCGGAATAGTGAGGGACACACAGAGACTTGGATTTTATATAAATAGATAGTAAAATATCATTTAAGGGGTCTTGAACCTTTTAAACGCGTCGAAAATGAACGAAAAACTTCAAAGTTTGAATTAGTCTATCTTCAAAACCTTTTTTATGTATAAACATGAAATTTTGGATATTGATTAAACAGATTGTGCTTTGTAATATACTACCAACAGAAATTTATTAACCCTTTACAGAATTTGTGTATTGTTGAAATCAAATTAGCTCTTTTTTTTTAACCCCATAAGTCATTGCGCGCATGATATCTTGAGAAAGTATGTATGGATTATCATGAAATTTGGTAAATATACTAAACAAATATGTGTGTTTAAAATGATCTACTTTTATGTGTTTACAATGGTAATATTTTTAGTTATGACTATTTTTATTCATTAAAAATACAAAATTTTTATTTTTTTTTACGAAAATATTTTTTTATATAGTTAATGAAATAATTTTAGCCTAAGAGTAGATCATTTTAAACACACATATATGATTAGTATCTTTACCGAATTTCATGCGAATCCATACCTACTTTCTCAAGATATCATGCGCGCAATGACTTATGGGGTTAAAAAAAAGAGCTATTTTGATTTCAACAATACACAAATTCTGTAAAGGGTTAATAAATTTCTAATGGTAGCATATTACAAAGCACAATCTGTTTAATCAATTCCCAAAATTCCATGTTTATACATAAAAAGGCTTTGAAGATAGACTAATTCAAACTTTGAAGTTTTTCGTTCATTTTCAACGCGTTTAAAAGGTACAAGACCCCTTAAGTTTATGTATAATGTGTTCACATAATTTGATGTCTTTCATACATACTAAAAGGAGTCTCGTTATTTGAGACATAGTTATGCTCTGTTTTAGAGACTGCGCTTTAAAATACGTAGGACAACAACCAGAAGATGAAGAAAATGATCCGCTTTTGTTTAACATATGAGAGCGACTTGCAGTAAACATTCGCAATCAATATTGTTAAAAAAAAAAATAGACTAGAAATATAAAAATATCACTGATATTATTGTATTAGGTTGGTAAGAAAGTCTTGCTACACCTTTTTTATGATTAACTTATTTTTTTCTAATGACGAAATTCGAGAACATACGAGAGTTGTAAATTCAAGACTAGTCTAGAACATTTCATGTTGCCCGTCATAAAAGCGATTCAGTTGTCCCGCGCAAGCAGTATGAGCAACAAAAGATCGAAGGGCATTTCTAGCGATAGCTTATTACGAGTTCTTCCAAGGGCATTCTAAAAGAGCTGCAGCATCTAATATGTGCAGCGCATTCAAGGCTAACGTAGTTCATTATCCAACGGTATCCCGTTGGTATCAGCGTTTTTGTTCTGGTGATGTATCTTTTGAAGTCGAACCAATGTCCGTGAGGAAACCGAGTAGACGATGAAGAACTGCGGTAAAAATGGTATAGAGTTATAGATGCAGACGTCGCCTAAATTACTGTATAAAATGTTGTTGTTAAAATAAATTGTTTTTCTTTTTACATGTGCTGTGTGTTACAAGACTTTCTTGCCAACACAATATATCACAAAGAATTTGTGTTTCTGTACGTAGTATATTTTAAAGTAAAATACATCTAAATTCTTAAAATTTCTATAAAGTGGATACATTATCCTGGGTAAATATAGTAAATAGATAAATGTATTTTAAATTTATGTATAATGAGTTTCATATCTTGATCCCTTTCGTATATACTAAAAAGAGTTTTGTTATCCATCACATTCTACTCCAATGACAGTAAAACGCTGTAAACATTTAGATGAATTTTAATTATATGTATTGATTTTTGATTGCAATGGGACTATGGGAGATTTTTATTTGTCCCTATTACACTTGTGTGTTGAAGTTAAGACTGTTCTACCTATTATTTGCATTGAAAGATGTTAAGTGTAAATATGCAATTATACTGAAAGATAAATTTAAGTATGTAAGATAGATGTAATCGTGTAAGATGAATGGAAGATGGATATGTAGAAGTATAAGGTAAGGGAAGAATGTATGTATGTAAGGAATTAATATATTAAAGGCGGAGTATTCAACGTACTCTAGTCAATTTTAAATGAATGGCAACCCGTCTATGGGAGATTGACGGATATCACTGCGTTCAGCGACAATTTCCAATAATCGTGTTGCTATTATTCCCGTTTGACTGACAAGGAGAGGGCCAACCTTGTTAATCACAGATTTTGATTATTTTAATATATGTTGTAGGGTAGAGGCCCCTTAGTGTCAGGTTCAACGGATTTTATCCAATGCTCCTTAGTTCTTGAGAAACCGGGGGGGGGGGGTCTAATATTAGTACACAACTTAAATACTTACTTTGCTACAACGATGATAGGTCAGTCGTAGCTCAGTTGGTATGGTGTTAACCGGCTGATTGGCGGGCCCGTGTTCGATACCTGAGTGCGCTACATTTGTTTTTCTCATTTTTTGTTTTATAAATTTACTTGTAAGTGTAACTTAATAATCTCACTGCCAATTAAAATTTTTAATATTGTATATCATTTATAATTTTAACCTATTTAATTTTTTACTTTTAACTGAATAGTTGTAATAAAACATCATAAAACTGTTATTTTTTTTTTTTTATAAAAAATCACTTTTAAAATGTGTTTCATATATTCTTTATCGATGCAATGATATTGAGCAATTGTGTCAATTCGTGATTTTAAAGAAACATCATTTACGCATTTCTTTAACAAAGGAAGTCAATGAGATAATACTATTATTCTGTTTTTAAAGTAACAAGCATAATCATATTAAAAATTAGCATCAGAATTAAATTACAACCGATTTTTTGCATATTAAAGATTTTTAAATTTGTAATAAGTATGCTTGCACTTTCAATTATTTTGCTTTCCCCTTTATCTTTTTTCTGCTTTTATTTTATTGGAATATTCCTTTTTTTTATCATAACTAGATGGCACCACAACAGAATTTGTCACGATTTTGGAATTTTTATCATTCAATAATAGATCCAATTTCTTTTTAAGCCTCTTTAATGGATGAGAAATAATAGTTTACAAATAAGAAATGATAAATTTAAGTTTGTTAACATTATAATTAATGTTTGGTGTTAAAATTTTTAATTGCAATTATAAAATTATAATTACAACTATATTTATAAAACAAAAAATGAGAATACAAATGTAATGCATTCAGGTATCGAACCCGGGCCCTCGGATCAGCCGGCAAATGCCATGCCAACTGAGCTACGCCTAACCTGTCATTTTTGCTGCGAAGTAAGTATTTAAGTTGTCTACTAATATTAGACCCCCTGGTTTTTCAAGAACTAAGGGGCATTGGATAAAATCCGTTAAACCTGACACTAAGGGGTGTCTACCCTACAACATATATTAAAATAATCAAAATCGGTGATTAACAAGGTTGGCCCTCTCCTTGTGAGACATAGTACGCCCCCTGACACCATAGTCACTGCTGGCTCGACATCTGTCGAAGTTTTTGTGATTTATTAAGTAATATCAATTACATGTTTGAAGATTAGCTTGTAATAAATGATTAAGTAAAAAATGTCGCTGGAACCCGAATTTTACTTTGTATAAGCTCTCTTTATTTTATCGAAAAAGGAAAAATTACAAAAGCAAAATCCGTTTTCTTTTCTTTAGTAGTTCTCTTGAAATCAAATTAGACAAATCGATAATTTATAAGGGTATGAAATTATATAAAACAAAATTAGAAAGAAAATATTTACATGTACATATTGAAATCTTTACATGCATATTATTAAAAAGAAACTTTCTCAAAATCCAGTTATCCATTAAAATGAAGGAAATTAATCGTCGAATATCCATGTGAATGATACACATTTATCCGGAGTTTGGGAGCATCCATTTGACAACAAAATTCCCATTCCTGTCTCCTTTTTGGACAGTTTCTGGTGCTTCTCTTTTAAACTTTCGATTTTCTTCTTTAAAAGTTCAGCGCTCACAAAATCGAAGAGCATCTGTTAGTGACACCTTCATCAAATAAATCTACTTTTATGAAGAAGCAGCAATGAAAAGTGCATTTATCCAAACAGATTCTTTCTTGGTTTCTTTTATCCGAAATACTTACAAAAATAAGTTGAGTGAAATAAAGTGTATTATATACACCACACGTTTTGGAAAAGTTAATTTTTGAAAAAAGAGTCTTTTGTATTAAAGATAAATAATAGATTAACATATAAAAATATAACGCTTTCACCATATGTACGATTGCCAAGAAGAAAATTTTGAGAGATAAAAAAAGTGGTATCTGACGATAGAAAATATAAACAACAAAACATTATACACTGTACTTTTACTCACTTTCAACGAAACAATCAACGAACAATCTGTAAATCTCAATAATATATATCAACTAGCCGCCTTCGCCCGCTACGCTGGTCGGTTTTTCTAAAGAAATCTTGAATGAAACAAAATATATCTGTGAATTTGATCATGCGTTTTAAAGCAATATGGACATTTACCTGGTGTATCCAACCGAATTGCTGAAAGCAATATGGATGTCATTACGCTATTATATCTTTTATTGAGTCATACAAAATTTAGACTGTTAAGGACCAATTTCTTTAGTTGATCTGTTAGTGTAGGATTCGGTAAAAAACAATAGAACAATATGTAATATACTAAAAGCGTTCATGAAAAATTACCAATGCAAGTCTCATCAGAATCTATTAATTGGACTTATTGAAAAGGCTGATCGTTCATAATAATTGGGTTCGCCTGATTTTAGAACTTTCATCTATAATTCTACAATCAAGAAACCTAACAACCAAGCAACAGCAAATGATATGTGATTTATACTAAAACATTCACTGGAACACTAACTAACCGATCAAGTTGCATCGAAATCCACTTAGCAGAATCTTTTAAACTGGAAAATATACCGAAACCTTCCCTAAAAATGATCTAATTAATAGTTTAAATCCCATAAAAATTCATTCAGTGGAACCTTTAAAAAAAAGCAAATCTTTCAAAATTGGGTTCATCTGATTTAGAACTTTCCCCATAATTATTTAACTAAGCAACCTAGAACGTTATGTTTTATACTAACATCTTTTCTGAAAAATTATCTAACTAACAATGTAAGTCCCGTCAAAATCTATTCCGCAGAACTCAATATATAAGCGGCCGGAATGAAATTTTTCTTTGCATTGTATAGATATTGAGATAGTTAAATATAACTTTCATAATCGCGTTAACTTGATTATAGAACTCTCTGGGAGGTAGAGTAGGTATGTACTGCATCACTTCTGAATTTTTTAAGGAACTCAGCTCAACTTCCATAACTATAGCATATATACTTTCTAGTATACCCTATCTCTGTAGCGTATATCTTCCAATTTTCTTTACTGTACCACTGAGAACTTTTTCCGCATAGCTCCGTAACTAAACAACACAGAATGATATGATAAATATTGAAAAAATACCTGAAATATTATCTAACTTACTATGCATTTAATTAGTTGACTTGAAATCTTTCATAATCGAGTTCACCTAATTTTAGAACTCCCGTAGGAACTTAGAATGATGGTTTTTACATTAAACCATTTATAAACCAAATTTACTATTTAACAGTGTAAGTTCTACAAAATTCTGTTCAGTAGAATCTGAGTTATAGTCATATTTACAATATTTATTGCTCATTAAACCTTTTTCTTTACTTTTGAAATAAAATCAGTAACTGTTTTGGTATTTCCCTGTTATGCCAACACCACTGTCACCAAGCGTATTAGTTGGCACAAAAATGAAATGATGCATTTGAAAAAAAAAATAATTTTGTTCATAAAAAAAAAAATGAGCATTTAAAAAATATAACTTTTGAAAATTACAGACTTTGACCCACCATTTTTTTAAATCAATAAAAATAATGGTACTACTTGGTTATCCCGTCGACCAAAAATCTATTGCCAAACTATAAGATTAAATGCCAATAATGGTTAATCGTAAATGTCACATTCACTTGACTTTAAGCAAGTTACACGTATTTACGTCATCAAGTGATTTTTATTTCGACGTTTTAAATGTATTTTTATTAATGTTATACTAATTTATTTGTTCTTTCGTTATTTAAAATAAAAATTATGTCAATTTGTATAATTTGGCGAGTGGTTTGGGGATTTATATAATTTGACGAAATTGGGCGACGGGTACCAAAATAAATACTTAAAATATAAGAATAAATAAATATTTTGCAAGTAATAAAATATAGTCAATTTAAACTGCAGTCTTGAATTTGTAAATGTCTTTTACTACTGAAGCATGGCGTACGTAATACGTATGTCTCACATTTCAGTAAATATTTCATCCTTTCAATGCAGACATTCATGGTTTTGGGGCTCTGCGGCTGAGTGGCCAAAGCACCAGTTTAGCTAATCGCTTGTGCGCAAGAGTTTGTGGGTTCGATTCCCGCTGGTTCCATTGCACACACACTTTGTGTGGAACTCCCAGGGTGTATTTCTCTTGTGTTGTAATATTTCCTTGTGCTATCTTGTCTCCGACTTATAAGCGGGCTTTATGTCAAGCACACAAGTCGTATGTTTGTTATTCAGTTAAATAAATAAATAAATTCATGGTTTTCTGAACAAAACATTTTTATATGTATAATTCCTAACTTTTGAAATAATTTTATTGTAGCTTCCTCATCATCAGATAACTGCGAAATGGTAAAATCTATATCAGTATCAGTAATAAATATTTTCTATTCAAAAAATAATAAATTAAAAAGTTTTGCGAGATTATGATGAAATAAAATAAATTCCATCATTAAAAATTCCTGCATAAAAATATTCACGTTCAACAATTAGCAAATGTTAATGTGTGGCACGGTTTGCAATAAAAATCGTTTGCACGATTAGGGTTGAAATAAATAGAGGGATACCATACATTTTGGCATGGTATCGGGACGAAAATTAGAACGAAAAAGTACCACAGTTTTTTTTATTATTATTTAGTTTTAGTTTTTGAGGCGTTTGAATTTTTTTTTTCTAATTGACGAAGTTGTTTTTATTTAACCAAAAGGATGGGTTAAAAAATTATTCAATTTGAATTTTTTCCCTTGCTATAGTAACAGAATGAAAAGAATGAGTTTTTAGAAATTATCACTTGAAAAATTCAGGTTTTGGCGCCGAAGATAGTGCCAAATTAGAAAAATATGAAATATCTCTCGAACTACTGGGCTTAAAAGAATTTAATTAGTACCATTCAATTCAGCATACAAAAATACACCAAAATGTGTTATCAGTTGAAAAATAACTATAAAATCAGATTTTTAAGGAATTTTTTTAAAGTTCGTTCATTTTTTTACCCCCCTTAGGGGTGGAATTTTGGAAAATCCTTTCTTAGCGGCACTCTATATCATAAGAAGTATTTGTACCCCGATTTTCAAGATTTTAGGTACAGTAGTTTCGGCTGCGCGTTGATTAATACAAAATCCAGACTTTCTTTTATATATATAGATGGACATCCAAGTATAATTTCAATAGTTAAAATCCCGATAAACGGCCAGACAAACCGAAGTCATAAACACTATTACATTATGTTAGAAAGTGTTTGAAAGAGTTGCGTTTTGATGTTTTAAAACTTTGAGTACAGTTGGTTGTGACAATGTTACACTTGTTAGAGTCATTCATTTAATTGCTATATTTGAAATAGTATGATGTAAAATAACAAAATGCAACTTGCTAGACGTTCTATATTTAAGTTTTCTTGAAAAAAACTACATCCAAAACCATTGTGACTGCTTCTTTTTAAACAGCTGATTTGTTAATACGGAAGCTTCAGCTAACTATGTCAGCATTTTTTGTCTCATAGATTTAATTTAATTTGATTTATTCAATTTTAATTACGAAACGTCTTTGCACTTACCTTTTGTTAGGATAGCATCTATTGAGTAATAAATAATTTTACATAAAGATCAGAGAAAATTCAAAAATGCCAGTTACCATGATATACATCCGAGACCAGGAAATCAAAATATTTTAACTTCACAGCCCTTTACTTAATAATTTTACATCATAGAATGGTTTAGATATGTGGAACTTTTAATTTAAAAATAAATCCAAAATATACGCAAAAATATATGCCAGAAAAAAGCAAATTTGAAGAACATTATCAGAAAAAGTATTTGTTAGATTCTTAAATAAAGAAAAGCTCCATTAAGCTGATACTTTAAGGATACTAGCCAGTTCTTTATCCAAGTAATTTCTTTCAAAATAATTTAATAATAATTATGATAATTGTAAAGAACAATTTCTTTTTCATGATTTTGCATACTTAATTTATTCAAACTTTTGGAACTGGTATTTACCCCGTGAGCCAAAGGTTCGTTACGACTTTAAAAACTCATAAAAAAGGAAGAAATTATGATAATGGAGTGCGGTTTGCAAAAAAGGGCTCACAAGGTAGTCGGAATTTTTTTAGAAGCAAGAAAAAAAATAGTTAAAAAGTCACATGTAGAGAGCGCTGACGACCCGAAACACAATGAACAGGACAACAGTTGTGTCGTAGAATGTTCTGGAGGTCATGTTGAACACTTGTTATTGGAAGAACAAATGATTGGAGCGTATTGTTGTCCTGTTCATTTTGTTTCGGGTCGTCAGCGCCCTCTACATGTCCTTTTTTAACTAATTTTTTTTTTTTTTTTGCTGCTAAAAAAAATCTGACTACCTTGTGAGCCTTTTCTTGCAAACAGCACTCCTTTATCATAATTTCTTCCTTTTTTATGAGTTTTTTAAATTGTAACGAACTTTTGGCTCACCTCTATATAATTTTGATAAGTTTCGTAAAGAAACTTAATTTACATTACCTTTGTAAATTAAATTTGTTAAACTGAGTTGAAGTGATATAGCAATGTTCACGGTATAACTATGATCATGATTATTATTTTTCAATCAATTCCTAAAAAAATAGGCGTTTTTTAAAAACCCACGATTCAATTATAAATAGGGACAAAACTGACAACAGTGGGGAAAAATGTGGGTGCGGGTAATTATTCATACTGGCTATCAGATTTTTTCCAATTTTCCTGTCTGAGATCTTCACTTTTTAAACATATTGAATTTTACAGTTTGGACAACTTTTGGGGTGCTGGGCAACATATAACTATGATATGTTCCCGCACCATGTTGGTTAAATCAAAGTAAAATTGCGTAATTTGTTATTTCTGTTCGTATAAATATTTTTTATAAAATATAATTATGAGTGTAAAATTATAATGTTTATATATTTAAGTAAAATAAGAGTGTAAGTTCATACAAAAATTATTAAGTTGATTTTAAATAGTAAATATATATTTTTAAAAAAAATTGTTGTATTGTAAAATGAATGTATAATATTGAATGGAGTTCGGATCTCAGACAACAACAATACGCAGACGCCATGGTGTCGTTTTATGACAAGCCAATGGAAAGTGGTGTATAATTAGAAGTCGTAAAATCATAAAAACGTTGGAATCAATTTATGGCCTCAATAAAAGTGTTGGGATAAATTTATGACTCTTCAGACCACCCAAACTTTAAGGCAGATAATAATATTAAAGTATATGTTAGGGGCCATTTGCAGACTGCTAGCTAATAGGCCTATCGAAGTATAATAAAAAATCTTCTCACATCCAATAACAGTGGACTAGACAAAATAGCTCCACCCACTGCAGGAACTGGTGTGCAAGAAGAATAAGTTTTAAAAAAAGATAGTCTGAAAAAAGATGTAGAGGATGCAAGAGCTCTCCTGAAAGCCCGTGCAATGAGTCCCGCAAGCCCTAGTAAAGCCCAGGCGAGATGGACCTAGCGGAGCGAGCCTAATCCAGCCCAATCAAGCCTAATTGAGGATGTCTTCCTGAGGTACCTATCGGAGTGAGCCTAAACAAGCCAAATTGAGGATGTCTTCCTGATCTACATATCGGAGTGATCCTAATCAAGCCAAATTGAGGATGCGTTCCTGATGACACATTGCCATGATCCTAAGCAACGCAACAACTCGGAATTTGACAAATAAAGGCCACCATCCCGTATATTAAAAGAAGGTACTATTTTACACATTTTCTTTTACCACATAAGTTCATATGAAAAACCTTAAAAATACTTTTCTGATATTTTACGGTAAAGAGTTATCTGAGATCCGACCAAACCAATAATTAAATAAGATTAAGGTAATTTTAAAAAAATGAAAGAGAGTATTTCTTTTAGCAAAAAGAAACAATTATAATAATTAGAGTACGTGAAATTATTGTCTTTTTTTAAAAAAAAAAAAAAAAAGATTAAACATACTTAAAATAATGAGAAGCAAACAAAAGTGTTGCTTTCTATTTTTTGAATTAATATTATGTTTTTTTGTAAATAGATTTGTTCAATGTAAATAAATTATTTAATCAAGTTATAAAAAAGTTTCTGTAATTATTTAATTAATAATATTTAAAGTGTGTCAATTCATTTTTTTACAGCTTAAATTTTAGTTTAATTCATAAGTGGAAGAGTTCGTCTAAATAAATCACAACGCAAACTCTTAATTTTATTCGTAATTATTCAAATTTAATAATTACTTTTTTGACGCGAATTATAATTTAATTTTATTAATGCTTCGCGTTGCTCTTCTACTAGAATGTAGGTAAATACGATCACTTATATTATTTAAATTTATCTAAGGTATATAAAACTATATACCAATTTGCTATGAGGTTGCTTGGATGATTTGGACCAATTAACAATTTTGAATATATTTATTTAAAAATAAAAAGGTGTAATTATCTGTCCAGCATCCCCCCTTCATAGTACAAATGGCGCCGTGACTCAGGAACGTTCATCTGAGGTCATTAGAAATAATAATAATAATAATAATAATAATAATAATAAAGGAAAATAAATTTAAGTATTATTTTAATGTCACAATTTTAAAATTATTGTAGGTATGTAAGTTTAATTGATTAAAATTTTATTAAAATTAATTTTATTATTGTAACAATACTGACACACATATAATAATTTTATATAAATAAAATGAATAATATATGTTAGTAAAAAAACCAAAAAGGAAATAAAAAAAATAATTCTGGGATTTATAATAGGTAAATTTAGGAATTACAATTTTGTTTTTTTTTCTCTCTTTTCTCTTGTGGTTGGATCTCAGTTACCATTGAAAAATAATGGCATTCACATCACAGATGACACATTTGTAAAAATAATTTTTTTTATATAATGTATAAATAATAATAATAATAAGAATAATGAGTAAAATTTTATAATATGTCTGGTATAAAAATGATTGAAATGTCAATAGATCACGATTTTTGAAATTGTATCACATTGATACAAAAGAAAATTTATGAGTCGTACTACGAAGTAGTAGTACAATATTTATAAAAAAAAAATAAGATTGTTTTTTCTGTAGAAAAAGACAGATATTTTTCTGTTAAATGAAATTATGTTGTTTTTTATATATACGTGCATTATAAATATTTTAGGGGTATTTATGTGTGTAAAAGAATAATCTACAAAACAACTTCATCTCCTAAGAAAATTTTTTTTTTAATTTTAGTGTTGTTGTTTTTATGTATTTATGCAATTTAGAATATTTTCATACATATGTTGTAATATAGAGAAAATAGTATGAGATGCAAAATATTCTTTTAAGAGGTATAGGATCTATTTTGAATTGATATTTTGAAAAAGTATACATTGATTACTAATACTTGTTAAAAATGACTCAGACGCTGGATATAGATACACGTATTAAGTTAGTGTCACCATTTGACAATAAAAAGAACAAAAACATTATATTTTTCTTAGAGGAATTTGAGAATATTTTCAATTCGACAGATATACAGGAAGAAACTAAATTATTAATTTTAAAGGCTAAAATTACTGGGGACGCAAAACATATTTTAAGTAAACAGATTGAAACATATAACGAGACCAATTATAATTTATTTAAAAATAATTTGGTGGAGTTATTTGGTACAAAACTAAGCTTCCTTAATGCTCAGAGCAATTTCCTAAATTTAAAACAGGCCGCAAGTCAAACGATAGAGGATTTCATTTTGGAATTTAAAAAGGGTGTAAAATCTTATATCGAAAGTGCAGGCGAAAATGTGGATAATAAGGAAGAGAATTTTATCGAAATCTTAAAAATGTCGAATTTTTTAAATTCAATTAGACAGGATATTGCACTAGATGTGCGTAAAAATGCGCCCAGGTCCTTCAAGGAGGCATGCGAGTTAGCAAAACTTATGGAAAGTGCGTATAATGAATCAAACTTTGAGGAAATTAACGCAATAAATAAAGAAAACAAAGATCTTTATGAGAACATTATAGAATCAAGTAAGCAAAACAAAGAGCTAATCGAGAAATTAAAAGGGGAGATTGAAAAACTAAAAAAATCAAAGAAAAAAAATCATGCAATTAGAGATGATAGTGTTCCGCGGAATAAGAAACTCTTTAATAAACACAATGATTATCAGGGTCCCCATTTCAATAACAATTTTCATTATAATGATTATGAACGATATTATAATGATTACTACAATTCCTTTAATTAACCGACGCATTATGGGATGTATGATTATTCACAACCTAACTGGAATTCGGGAAATAGGGATTTTGGATATATTTCTGAGAATTATGATCAAAATGGTTATCAATTTGAAAAGCGCAAAAAGAAAAAAAAATGGGCAAAGAAAACAGCGAAATCGGATCAAGATTCGGGATTTTCAGAGACGGAAATCGATAAAATAAATAAAACAATCGCAAATATAACAAATGCAGACAAAGATAGTCTGCCAATTATATCACTAAGTACACAGGGCGTAGAAATACAAGCGTTACTGGATACCGGAGCTGCTGTATCCCTTTTATCACCTTCCTTATTCAAAAAAATTAAAGATACAAACGTCAAAATCAAATATTTGGGCAATCAGATCCAAATTAAAACTTTAACAAATTCAAAGATTTTTTTTAAACAATGTGTAAAATTAACTTTTCGATTAAAAGGTATATTCACAACAGGCACATTTTATGTCACTAATGATGATTTTGATAGGCAGTACCAAATGTTATTAGGGTACGATTATCTCAAAGAAAATCATATGATTTTGGATTTATGCAATAAAACATTAAAATTTAAAAATCAACAAATTAAATTAAACGTTGCAAGTGAAGCAAATAATTATGAAGTGAATAACATTACGCCATGTAATTCAGGGGAACATTCAAATAAAAGTATGTTTGCCATTACTAAAAATAGAATTTTTCTCCAACCTGAAGAATCGAAAATTGTAAAATTAAAATGCCCAGAAGATATAAATATGTCAGATATAATTATTTTTGACCCCATTCAAGAAAATAGTAAATTTTCATGCGAGACTTCGTTACACGAAGTTCAAAAAAATAATAACATAAATATTATAATAAAGAATAAACTGTTAGAAAAGTTAATTATTCAGAAAGGAACTAAAATAGGGGAAATTATAACGAACTTTGAGTGCAAGCAAGATGACTCAACTGATAATATAGAGAAAGGGACATTTTATGAAATAAATAATTTAAATATAGAAGATGTAAGAAAATTGCGAGAAGCAGAAATTAAAGAGACGGATTTCGATTTAAGCCATTTATCAGAGGAAGTACAACAAAAATTTCGAAAAATTTTAATGGGCAATGTTCATGCATTTTCAAAAAGTTATCAAACATTGGGGCAATCAGCGTTTGTTGCACCAAGTTTTCAATTGAATCATGAATTCCCGGTACAAGCTAAGCCATATAAATTGCCTCAGGCAGTAAGACAGTATGCGAAAAGGGAAATCGAACAACTGTTACAGGCTAAAATTATAGAGAAGACTGACTCCGAATATGCTTTTCCAGTTATTTTCGTTAGAAAGAAAAATCCGAGTAATAACCCGAATGCAGAACCCAAGTTTAGAATGGCAACGGACCTAAGACTATTAAACCAAATTTTACAACCTTATACTTATCCGATGCCGGACGTAAAAGACTTATTACAAAAAATAAGCGGTAAAAAATACTATACGGTGCTAGACTTACATAGTGCTTTTTTCCAAATAAATTTAAAACCAGAAGATTGCAAAAAATTAGCATTTGTTACGGAATTTGGAAAACATATGCCACTTCGTTTATCTTTTGGCACACGAAATTCTAGCGCAATTTTTGCAGAAGTAATCGATAAAATTCTGGGACATTTTGACAAAAGCAAAGTATCATACTACATTGATGATGTGTTGATATCTGCAAATACAATAGCAGAGATGACGAAAACCTTAGAAGAAGTTCTACAGGTATTAATAAATCACAACATGACAATCGAACCTTCAAAAATGCAAATTTGCAAAGCAGAAATAGAATTCCTAGGATTTAGGGTGAATCAAATGGGATATTCTCCATCTCAAAAGAATATTGAAAAAGTAAAAAATTTAGTCAGACCAAAATCGAAAAAGGGGGTCAGATCTTTATTGGGCTTAGCGAATTATTTTCGGACGCTAATACCCAACTATTCCGACAAAGTTAACCCTTTAATAGAGCTGACTAAAGATAAAGTTAAATTTAAGTGGAGTCCAGAAGCAGAAAAAGCTTTCCTGATAATTCAGGAAGAAATTGTACAAAAACCAACGCTCAGACCCCCCGATTTTAACAAGGAATTTTTCTTATTCACGGATGGGAGCAAAGTTGCAATTTCAGGTGTTCTAGCTCAAGAAAAGGATGGTCATTTGCTACCTGTTGAATTTTTCGGGAGAAAACTTAGAGAACCGGAAAAAAATTATCCGAGTATTAAATTTGAGTTATTAGCAGTGCATGAAGCAATTATGCATTTTAAATACATGCTTTCAGGTAGAAGATTTACTGTGTTAACTGATTCGAAAGCACTAACTCAGCATTTACATTTACAAGATAAATCGGAAATTATAAACAGATGGGTAGCAGATTTACAAGACTTTAATTTCGACTTCGAATTCGTCGAAGGGATTAACAATCCAGCAGACTATTTGAGCAGGAATTTAGATAATCTTACAACAGACAGAGAACTCCAAAATAATTTGTTTGCAAGTAACATAGCACTTACAGACGAAAATATTAAATCGGAGCAATATGCAGACGAAAAATTAAAAATTATAATAAATAAAATCGAAAAAGACAAAAATAATAGAAGCACGAAGAGATTTGCTTTAAATCACAATAAATTATTAATTTTGAAACCTGGTTCAGATAAAAAGGAGCTTTTAATTACCCCGGATTCATTAAAAATTGCAGCCATAGAAGAAGCTCATAAAGCGCATTTCGGATTTCAAAAAACTTATGATAATGTGAAAACAAGGCTTTTTTGGCACGGAATGTACAAAGACATTAAACAGTATTGTGCAAATTGTGTGCAGTGCCTCACATCTAAACAACACACAACAATAAAAGTCCCTGTTAAAAAAATGGTGAAAGATCACGAAGTCGGTACAGTCCTGCATGCTGACGTCATTGGACCTTTAAACCTCACGTTAAGGAAAAACAGATACATCTTAATTATAATTGATTCGACATCGAGATTCCTGGAAGCTGTTCTCCTACGAAACGTAGAGTCACAGACTATATTAAATGTACTAAATAAATATTTTGCAAATTATGGGATGTGTAAAGAAATTATCTTTGATAATGCAAAATATTTACGTAGCGAAATTATGAAAGAATATTTGGAATCTTTAAACATACAAAGGAAATTTGTGAGTGTATACCGTGCGCAAGGAAATGGACTTTGTGAAGTTACCAATAAAATATTAAAAACATCAATTGTAGCTATGTCGAAACGCACTACGGAATGGGACATAAGACTGGATTTTTTTAAACTAGCGTATAATTCCTCGGAACACCGCGCTACGGGATATAGTCCCTCACTGCTATTTTTCGCAAGGGAAATAAAAAATCCCTTCACAGCCCATATTCCTTCTGAGGAAATATATACCCACTCTTATGTTAAAAGCAGAATACAGCATATGAAGGAAATCAAAATTCCATCCCTTGCAAACCAGGAGAAAATAATGCAAGAATATATAGATGAAGAGGCATACGAAAAAGTAAAGGATTTAAATTTGGGTCAAACAGTATATTTAAAATGTATTGGAAAACCAGGCGCATTGGAGCCAAAATTTCAAGGACCCTACGAAGTTACTAAAAAGTTTAGAAACTTTAATTATTTATTACAATATGTTCCAGATAAATCAATAGAGCCGATCAAACGACATATGGGTCAGCTGTACGCTCCGAAATACGCAACAGGTCATACAGAGGCGGAAATTACGAATTTACAAGGGTCTCAGAAAAAAATTAAGGGTGATAGAAATTACAAAAATAAATGTGACATTTGTAAAAGAAAATCGCACTTAACTGAAAATTGTTGGTTCAAATTGAACAAAAATACGAGTCAAAAGGGTCACAAACTTACTAAAACGCATTATAAAAAAAATAATAAATATTCTGAGAATATAGACCCATATTTACAGTATCAAACAGATCATTATGATCAAAATATGTCGTTATATGGTTATACACCATATACAAACTTATACGGGGATGTTATACAAGATCATTACCCTTTCCCCCCTCCCCAAGAGTATCCATGGTATATGAATTGGTATTAAAAATAAATCAAAATGCATAATTAAACGAATTTCAAAATTTCAAAATTTTCAAAATTTAAAAATAAATTTTTCTTTTTTTAGATAAAAAAAAAAATGAAACAGAATTAATAACTTGCCTTTTTAAAATTCAAAATAATAATAAGAAAGAATAGGAACATGGGAACGCCAATTTGTCTCAGGGTTACAATATTGAGCAAATGTGCAGGGCGCACCCGAAAACATACTTATAAAATTATGTAATGTGCTTCACAAAACTTCAATGGAGCAGTGAAATATTTCGCTCCAGGCAAAAGTTATATATTTTTTTTTCTTTTCGAATATGAATTAGAAAATATAAAATCTTCACAAAGCCAAATAACATTAAAACTTAATTAATTTCATAGTACATAATGTTGGAGTAATTTTCAAAAAAAAAAAAAAAAAAAAAAAAGAGATTTTTTTCTGTCTTCTATAAGGGTAGCCTTTGCTAATAGCCTTACAATTTAGATGACAAAATTTCAGAATTACTCTTTAAAATGAGTAGGTGTAAGCTATAGGTTCAGGGTAGTTAGAACAGCTTTATAGCATACTCATATATATATTTTTTTTTATATAAATATATGGTTGACAAGGAATAAATTATTAGTGCACTCTATATTAGGATAGCGGTCAGCTATAAGCCTAAATATAATAAAATATACAAAAAGTGCTAAGATTTATTCCGGTAGTTCAAGTACAACTTATATGCTAAAGTCTAGAATTTAGACAGCAGGGATAAGTTTTATGAACAAAAGTGTTATAAAAAAAAAAAAAAAATTAAAAAAAAAGGATTTTGGTGTAGCACATTGGTTTTAAAAAAAAACATATATATGTATAACAATGGACAAGGCAAGTTATTTCAACATGATTGCACACAAAAATAATAGTAAAAATACACAAATAAATAATTGAAGTAAAATTAAAATTTTCTCACCAAAGGCTTTCTGTATAGGGTACAATTTTGGCCTACGGCTGGGTATGCACCAACACCAACAAAATTTTTGTAGAAAATTGATCAATTCACAGATACATCAATATATGGTCCACCTAGGCATAAATTTCAGGATTCTTGGCTGAAAAAGGAATCGAAGAAAAAATTAAGTATGGTATAATTACTAGATGTTATGCTCAGAAACAGTAAAATTAGTAATATTATATTGTAAAAAGCAGCATTTTGAGTTTTCTTTAGGAAAATTTTTGATTTTTAGGTTTTACACATTTATGGAGTGTCTAGCTCAGTGTATAGTTCCTAGATTTAATAAAAAAATAATAAATAAAAATATAAGTTCGTGTTGTTTTCAAAATAAATAACAAAAGGTATAGCAATTAGCATTTACAGTTAAAATGTATGGAATTTTCAGCAAAATTAACATTAGACAAACATAGTTTATATTATATTTAACTTGATAAGCTAATTTACTTTTATTAACGGTATTCAATTAGAATTAAAGTAGGCTTAAATTCAAGTTAAATTAATTAATAACATTGTTGTAGTGTAAAATTTTATGTAAGACTATTATATTTTTATTGTATATATAAAAATATGCAAATTTAACAATTAATAAAATGTATTAGCAAAATTATTTAATATAAATATTAAATGACATCTGGCTGAAATCAGCTAGAAATTAAAGAAATTTTTTTTTTTTAAATAGCATATTTTATAAATTTATGTTAGTTTAGAATTTAAGCATTTTTTTTTTCTTTACTTTCCCTTAGAATTAAATGCAATTCTAAATTAAACACATATAAATATACATAGTATTGATAAATTTGAGTGTGTGAGTTCATAATTTTTTTTTTTTTATATAATTTGGCCAATTTAACATAAGAAAACAAAATAAATAAATAAATATATTTATATATATTGGCCTTAATTTTATTAAAATATGTAGTATGGCTTAATAAATTTATTTACTTAATTTTTTATAGTACATACAGTAATTATTTTTTAAAAAAACTTAATCTGTAACAATTGGGTGTAGATATTTATGAGTATACAAAGATTCTTTTCTGCTGGCAGAAATTCTTTGGTTCGGCCGAGTACTCATGGGTTACTACATACGATTTTACGTAGTAATTATCATTTACTTTTTTTTTAAATTATACAAGTGTATTAAGTACATTTTTTTTATAATTAAATAATAATTATTAATGTTGGATTAATAATAATAATTTATTATCTTTTATTTTTAAACATATCATTAAATTTTAGATAGTAGAATTCACATACGGAATGTTAATGATAAATAAAATTTTGAATAAATAAATTTTTATTTCATTCAGTAAATAAATAAATATGAAAATTTAACAATCTTTTAAGATAGAATTGTTGGCTAAATAAATAATAATTTAAGACACAAAAAATTGTTCTCTTCTTCGTCAATGGCATTTTCTGACAACACTATTTAATAGTATTAAATGAAGGTGAATTTTTAAGGTCAGCGTAATGCATATTTTGCATTTTTGAGAGGCCGTAGAAGTCCTTTTTCCGTGTTGTTTACATTTTAATAGTAAACAATATCATGAATCAAAATTTGTGTTAGTTAGAAAGGTCTAAAAATATACAATGTAATCAGTTAAAGAAAATTATATGCATTTTTTTTTAATCCTGAAAGGCAATTTGGGTTAGATTTAAACCTGGATGCATAAAAAGGCCACCCTCGCTTCAGTTCCAGTAGGAGGCAGGAGAATGCAGAGGCTAGAATCGCCATTTTTCCCCTGCAAAATAATAAAAAAAAAAAAGGCAGAAGGTTTACATTAGATACGATACAAATACATACACTGTTTATGCATAGATTATGTTTAAAATTACATACAGGCATGCACAGTGAGTTAAGAAGAAAGTATATCAAGAAATTATACTAATTAATACGGTAATTACAAGCATGAAATGGTTTTAAATACTTACTTTTTGAAGTCGTAAAATTTGGTCACAGCACAAATCACCTCACAGAAAGCGATTAGTAGCTTGACCACCCCCCACTTTTCGGGAGGATCGGCGACGGTCAAAAAACTGGTTTTATTCTCTCCTGCTTCTTCTTTTTTTTTTCTCTCGTATCGGGTAAAGTTGGAAAGCATTGCGTAATGATATATTAAAGGAGATGAATTAGCTTGTACATTTTGACAGATCATACATGTTTGAAGTAACAAATAAATAAAATAATGTAACAAGTTTGTATACAATATTTTTTCTGATTATAATTTGAATACATCAGATTAATTATGTGAAAATATAACATGTCATATTACAAGCATTGTATTTACTTTTATTCAGTATAAAATGTGTTTTAGATAAAACACTGTGTCATAAGGTTGTATGTGATGAAATAATATGTCAAATGCGTATGCCATTATTTTTCTTATAACGAGGTTTATTTCGGCATATTAATTTCAGACAAAATTATATCTTTGAATGTATTTTGGGCACTTAAACTGTAAAGTTACAAAATTAGTAAACATGTGTGTGGTAAAGAAAAAAGGCTTCGAGAAAGACGTCTGATTGTCAGTACAGAGGTCTTCTATAAAGGTGAATGTCAACAGACAACTATGCTATCATGTGTTGAACTTTCTGTTATGAAACAATAGAAGAACTTCTTATAAAATATACCAGAACCATTGATAATTGAACTTAGTCTTCGTTCAAAAACTGTGTAGATACACAGTCATATGGACACGTACATTCCTTCAAGCTTTATATAAAAAAAAATAAAACCAGCAATCAGTTTTTATTTTTTTTTCTTCCGAGACCGGGAGAGATGCTGGGCAACATATAACTATGATATGTTCCCGCACCATGTTGGTTAAATCAAAGTAAAATTGCGTAATTTGTTATTTCTGTTCGTATAAATATTTTTTATAAAATATAATTATGAGTGTAAAATTATAATGTTTATATATTTAAGTAAAATAAGAGTGTAAGTTCATACAAAAATTATTAAGTTGATTTTAAATAGTAAATATATATTTTTAAAAAAAATTGTTGTATTGTAAAATGAATGTATAATATTGAATGGAGTTCGGATCTCAGACAACAACAATACGCAGACGCCATGGTGTCGTTTTATGACAAGCCAATGGAAAGTGGTGTATAATTAGAAGTCGTAAAATCATAAAAACGTTGGAATCAATTTATGGCCTCAATAAAAGTGTTGGGATAAATTTATGACTCTTCAGACCACCCAAACTTTAAGGCAGATAATAATATTAAAGTATATGTTAGGGGCCATTTGCAGACTGCTAGCTAATAGGCCTATCGAAGTATAATAAAAAATCTTCTCACATCCAATAACAGTGGACTAGACAAAATAGCTCCACCCACTGCAGGAACTGGTGTGCAAGAAGAATAAGTTTTAAAAAAAGATAGTCTGAAAAAAGATGTAGAGGATGCAAGAGCTCTCCTGAAAGCCCGTGCAATGAGTCCCACAAGCCCTAGTAAAGCCCAGGCGAGATGGACCTAGCGGAGCGAGCCTAATCCAGCCCAATCAAGCCTAATTGAGGATGTCTTCCTGAGGTACCTATCGGAGTGAGCCTAAACAAGCCAAATTGAGGATGTCTTCCTGATCTACATATCGGAGTGATCCTAATCAAGCCAAATTGAGGATGCGTTCCTGATGACACATTGCCATGATCCTAAGCAACGCAACAACTCGGAATTTGACAAATAAAGGCCACCATCCCGTATATTAAAAGAAGGTACTATTTTACACATTTTCTTTTACCACATAAGTTCATATGAAAAACCTTAAAAATACTTTTCTGATATTTTACGGTAAAGAGTTATCTGAGATCCGACCAAACCAATAATTAAATAAGATTAAGGTAATTTTAAAAAAATGAAAGAGAGTATTTCTTTTAGCAAAAAGAAACAATTATAATAATTAGAGTACGTGAAATTATTGTCTTTTTTTTTTTTTAAAAAAAAAAGATTAAACATACTTAAAATAATGAGAAGCAAACAAAAGTGTTGCTTTCTATTTTTTGAATTAATATTATGTTTTTTTGTAAATAGATTTGTTCAATGTAAATAAATTATTTAATCAAGTTATAAAAAAGTTTCTGTAATTATTTAATTAATAATATTTAAAGTGTGTCAATTCATTTTTTTACAGCTTAAATTTTAGTTTAATTCATAAGTGGAAGAGTTCGTCTAAATAAATCACAACGCAAACTCTTAATTTTATTCGTAATTATTCAAATTTAATAATTACTTTTTTGACGCGAATTATAATTTAATTTTATTAATGCTTCGCGTTGCTCTTCTACTAGAATGTAGGTAAATACGATCACTTATATTATTTAAATTTATCTAAGGTATATAAAACTATATACCAATTTGCTATGAGGTTGCTTGGATGATTTGGACCAATTAACAATTTTGAATATATTTATTTAAAAATAAAACGGTGTAATTATCTGTCCAGCATGGGGAACACACTGTGCTTCCGAAATTCCTCAAAAATGGCAAAAGAATTTTACGTTATTTATTTAATATTCGTTTCCGTTATTTCATACATGATAAGTATTCTTTTGTCAGTTGTAAAAATAACATATCTTTTTAACTGCAACACTTTTTGAAAAGCTATCCAGTAAGTCATTGATCTCGTCTAATGAAACGGCGATTTGGTAAAGTCCGGGAGAGAAAAAACTCCTCTCATTAATGTCCCGCTGTGTCTTTTCCGTCATAGATTTCGATTTCCTTTAAATGTGCTGCTCCAATCACTCCAAGGAACAGACGGGAATGACACTTCATTGATAGATAAATGATATTCTCTCTTCTACTCTTTAGTCTGCAATGCGAAGGGAATTAATTCAAGTCAGAACTAGACTTTTAAAAATTGAATTTAAAAACAAGGAAACAAACTGAATTTTTTCGATTATTTGCGATACAGAAAGTATTTTCTAATGCCAACAACTACTTTGTTTTAGAATGAAATTAATTGTATTTTAAATTTTTCATTTTCTTATACTTTTTTTAATTAGATGGCTAGGTGAAAACACTTCAATAGATCAAAGTATAATGGAAAATATTTCTTTACTACTTGTTTAAAATATACCGGGTGATTCAAAAGTTCGGTGCGAAAGTAAAACGCGCTAAAAAAAGGATCTATGGTCGGGAAAACATGCGGTTTGCAGATAAAGATTCAGCGTGTACGGGATTTTGCATGGCATCAACAAAAAAATTAGTTCAAAATCTCGATAATAAGGGTCGCTATTACGGATAATTCCATGGAATAATTCCATATTGTTCACAGAACGCAAGGTTTGGACACAAAAAAGTATACATGCAGTATTCCCTAATGTTTTTGCATCTAAATCTTGCGTTGTGTAAGCAATATGAAATTATTCCATGCAATTATCTGTAATATCGCCCCTATTATCGAGATTTTTAACTATTTTTTGTTGGTGCCATCCAAAACCCCGTACCACGCTGAATCTTTATCTGCGAACCGCATGTCGCCCCGATCCATAGAGTTTTTTTTTTACTTTCGCACCGGACTATTGAATCAACCGGCATTTGTTTTTAAATCATTGAATGACCGGTGTATACATTCGGATTGAGATAAGCCTTTAAAGAAAGTAAAAACAATTTATGATACGCATAGGGTAACTATAACTGGAAATCGAACCTAAGTCGACCGTGTGACAAGCGGACGTTCTACCCCTAAAACTCTGTTAATGGAAGATAGAAAACACATTTAAACCACATTCACTCGTCATAGGTAGGCAAGCAATAGCTCAGTTCGCTACATGTACTGTTCATTTAGTGCTTTGCATTACTAATAAAAAATTCAGACTTATGCTGTTCATATATTAAATCCATCATACTGGATATTCTTAATTTTTAGAAGAAAAGGTACTTTCAACACTGAAATAAAAAAAATATGCCGCCTTCATCTAGAAAGAATAGATAGTAATTTTCTAAATCCCTAAACTAGAATATAGATTTCCGAGTTATGCGAATAAGGTAAACAAATAAACTGAATAGACAAAATGCTCGGCAATTAAACTTAACATACAAGAGTATGTGCAAAAATACTTAAAAGATGAGGCGATATTTAAAAAGATGTTAAATTATTTTAATACCTTAGTACTTTCAACTACAAAAACTTAGTCTTCCTCAGAGAAATACAAGAAATACTGTTGTTATTAACGTCTAATATTCAAACTCTACGTAGTGGTGACAAAGGAGTAAAATTTTCTCTGAGGAAGATTATGTTTTTATAGTTGAAAGTACTAAGATATTAAAATAATTTAACATCTTTTTAAATATCGTCTCATCTGTTAAGTATTTTTGCACATAGTGTAAGTTAAGTTTAACTTTTTAAAGATGAATTAAGCATTTCTATTTATTTATTTACTGATCGACAATTTCTAGTCTATAATTTTCTAGGTGATAAAACGATACATTATTTTATGAATCGTTTGAATTGCGGGAAATCATCACTTGATTTCTAGAATAAATTCATAAACTAGAATTATAATAACTAAAACACTTCTTGTGTTCGCATTTATTTGCAGAGATTTTTAAATAAGTTTGACCACGATAATATAGAAAAACGCTCTTGAATTTTAATAGGTATAACTAGAACTCTCTAGAAAATGTAACCAGAATTTATAAGAATGACATGGAACTCTTTTTTCTAGAGCCAAAATTTATTTTCTAGACGCCAGTGGCAGAATTTTGGTGCCAGTGGCAGTGAAAATGGTTAAGGCATATTAAAAAATCGTGTAGTATGGCTTTTTAAGCATTTATTTGCACAGCGGAATTTCATTGTAGACATATATATTTTTTGAGTTGCACTGTTTCTTTTGTTGTTGTAGTTGCTGTTGTTTTTGGCCAAAAAAGGTGAAAAAGGAATGTCAGTTAATCATGAATGGAACTTTTAATTTGCAACTTTTTGTTTTATGGGATGCTGTAAAAGAGATTTTTGTTAGCTATAGACCAGGAGGCGACAGTACAGACAATAACCTCATCAAGTTCACGGTTGAAATTCTACAATTAATTAAAACTCGATTCGCATATTAAAAGGCAATCGGTCTTCCAACTCATATATTGATGGAAAACGCCTGAAAAACCGATTTTAGTGGTTGACTCGTAGGTTTATTATTGTGTTTTCCTTCTTTCAGTCCTCTATGTTTTCATACCTTTAGGCGCAGGAAAACACAATGGTAAACCTACAGGTCAACCGCTAAAACCGGCTTTTCAGGTGTTTTCCACGAAGATATTAGTTGGCAGACCTATTGCCTTTTAATATGCGAATCGACTTTTAACTAATTCTGGAATTTCAGCCATGAACTCGATGAGGTCATTGTCTGTACTGTCGCCTCCCGGTCTAATACTTATTAACGGTAATACAAGGTCATCGAAAAATAATAACCAGATTTAAAACAACCATAACCTCGAAACCTTTTATGTTAAATGAGTAATTCTTTCACTATACGATAACTGGTGAACGCAAGTTTGGTTTTAGTTCACCAGAATTCGTTTGCGTGTCTGTGTTATGCGCGGATTAGTTGAGTAGTTGTCAAGGTCAGCCGACGCGCCAGACTGCAGCTACTCAGTACGATGTTGACCGTGCAACAAAAAGCACAGGGCGTGATTTAGTATGTGGAGTCAAAGTCAATTGTCAGTGTACAGTGGCTTTTTCGGAGAACTTATCCAGGTCAAACTGCTCCTGATAACAAAGTGTCGGCTGACCTAGACGACTGCGCAACTAATTCGCGCATAACACAGACACGCAAACGAATTCTGGTGAACTAAAACCAAACTTGCGTTCACCAGTTATCGTGAAGTGAAAGAATTACTCATTTAACATAAAAGGTTTCGATGTTATGATTTTTTTTAATGTAGGCATTATTTTTCGATGACCCTATATTTACCGGCGATGGTTCAGGATGTTATTTTTACATTTCTGTGATATGCCCATTGAACATCGAGCTTCAAAAAAACAATATCACTATTTCCTGTATAAAATTCTTCATTAAAGATGATGTGTAAAATAATTCATAAATTAAGAGAATAAGGCCCGCCGACATAGTTATGATGTTCCCAGTTGCAGTAAGTAGCTATTAAAATAATGACATGACAATATTTCGATATGAATGTTGTGCATCCCCAAGAAAAACGAAGCAAACATAAAAAAATTCACATATAACAATATATAATTTCGGATAAAAACTCAACTTACAGTGCCTAAATTTGACGATTTATTAATTTGGTGGATACATATTGCAAGACATGGGAAAAATATGATTAAGGAATGGAAGAGCTAGCCATAAAAATTATGCTTTTTGTATAATCGTTGCTTCCCTATCAATAACATATATATATTAGAGGCCAATAATGACAAAAATTTATTTTTATTTAAATTGCTAAGGGATAAAAGTAATGCAATAAGGATACATTCCTGTCGAGAAATATATTGAATAATCTGAATTCCCTTTACTTGAACATTGACAGAAAGAAATTCGTGGATGGCTCAGAATCTGATATTATTTTTTTATTTTTTTTTTATTATTGACTTTTCTGAGAGAGATAAAAATTGATTACGCATAAATAAGTTACTGGCCTAGGAGAATTTATTCCCGGTGTAGAAACAGATGCATGAGAATTTTTTGTTTCTCTTTCATTTAAATAAAAATGAAGATATTATTTTATTAAATTTTTGTTTATTAACGGTTGAAAAATGATAAAAAGTTAAATTTTTTTTTAATAAAAGGGTCTATTTATATTTTATACGGAGAAAAATACATTATTTTCGCTAATGAATTAAAAAAAATAATATATCATAATGGTTTGCATCATATATTTCTCCAGGTATCGGAAGGAAAAATTTTAAAAATTAGGCCCAAACAATACATTCATGTCGAGAAATATATTCAATCAGCTCAATTAGCATTACTTCTACATTGACAGAGTAAGCTAAAGATCAACGTCGTCTAGTGCAATTTGCAGCTTTTCTTCCAAAATACAACCTGAAAATTACTGCAAAGGTTGGAAATGCAAACATAATGTTTAGACTTTCGATGGATTATTGAAAGACTCTTGAAATATGACGGTTATTTTAAACCGGTCCACCTACAAGTGCCAACAACAACCAACCAAACAGTAAAATATCTTGAGAATCACGGAATTCAGTAATTTAATTTAAACCCTAAAGTACCCAGATTTCAGTCATAAAAATTGAGCGAGTTATCATTAAATACAATTCTTTCTAAACGGAATTCGATGTGTATTATGGAATGGAAACTCATTGTTGTGAAATTATGGGGTAATATGTATTTATTATATAAGGTCACACAAAAAATTCTGTTGCATAATGGTTTACAGAAATGGTGATTTTTGTAAACGAACATCTGTTATACTAGAACTTTCTCAAACAGTATTGGAAACACTTCTGAGGTTTCAAACTAAAAATTCACTATTACTGTTAGGCCTGCTGCTTTTAAAGAGCACATGAAAAGTGTCTTCAAAGTTCTGTCATATATGCATTGCATGCCTTACAAAATGGACTCGCGTCTCGAGTCAGTCATGATTGATAATTAGAAACAGTGAAGTTCATAGTAATCAATAAGGAATTTCATTTCAGCCGATACATTTCAAATCAATGAGTAATAATGAAAATTTTCGAAGGACGAAATGAGATTTTTCGAAATCAGACAGTTTCGGCCAAGTTTCTGCCCGGTCGAATATTTGGCAGCATTTTAGCCAAAAACGAATTTTCGGCAAAACTCAGATTTTTGGCCGAAAACGAAAACGAAACCAAATCTTCGGTCGATCGCTACAAATAACACTTTCACGAAATACGTGAGAGGTAACCGAATGTGTTGTACTATTGAGCGTCGATTAATCGTGAATAATACTGCAATGAATAATTTTTTTTTTGCATGTTTGCACGTGTTCTTTATAATTGCTCTATATTCTATTAACAGTATAGTCTTATAACTGTTTCAAAACTGCAAGAAAGTCTTAAGATATAATAATGTATGTTGATGTAAGTTGAAGGATGTTGTTCCGATATTCGTCCTTTCATAGACGATAAAATTCTAAGATTCTTTTGGCACTTGTAAAATAAAATGTTATCTTTTTAAGTGCAAAAGTTTTATAAAAGCTTTCGTAAATCATTATTTCACTGATCCTGCCTGATGAGAATATGATTCAGTTAAAGCCTGGAAGGAGAAAAAAAACTCTCAATAATGCCCTTGTGTCTTTTTTGTACGATTAATAAACTTCGTTTGTCATTCAATATGCTTCTTCAGTGGCGTAAAAATAACAGACGAAAATGGTATTTCATTGACAGGTGAGTTATGTTCCCCGTTCTGATCGTTTATTCGCATTAAGATAAAAAGAAATATAAATTCAACTCAGATTTTTCTTTTAACGTAAAAAAATAACTCATTCTTTTCATTTTTTACTGCGTTTGAGTAAATAATAACAAAAATCTACTACTTTTTTTAATAAAAATGATTTTATAAACTACATATAAAAATCACTTCAAAATATCAAAATACTCAATAATTGCTATAGGTGATGAACATAAATTTTAAAAAAGGCAAAATATATTTATTTATTTACATTTCGACATGTTTGCATCAGACGGTAACATTCTCAAGAAAATAAACTGAGAAAATATTTTCGCAAAAATTCAAATTGAAAAACTAGTAAACAAAAACAAAAAATCCCTGCCGGCCCGGCCTACAGGCGGAGGTAGATTTCGAAGTTAAGTATACTAATTTCACAAACAAAAACCAAATCATGATTAGAGATAAACCCACTTTAACAATTTTATCTGGCCGCTTTTGACGAGTTTTTATTCCATTTTTATATAATAACTGGTTTTATCACAATCATGTTAGGGCGGTATTCAAAAAAATACTTATCCATGCTCAACAACTCGAAATTTTCTGGCATAACTCCAGATTCATTCTTAATAAGAAAAACATGAAACTTGTTGACGTGATTTTTGAAAAGATTTATAAGCGATTTAAGCGATTTATTTTAATTTTCGTTCAATTAATTAAAACTTGATATATAAACAATTATTTTCTCAGTAAGACAATATTTTTCGTTTCTAACACAATCGCTTCGGGAAATTCCGTTCAAAATGCCCATTTTGACATCATTTTTTGAAATATATTCTGTCTCTGTCAAAAAATCGATCATTACTGTACATTATATAGTTTCTGAATAAGCGAATCTACCAATTGGATGCGTTTGAGAGCAAAAATGAATTTAAAAATGAGTCAGAAAATAAGTAGTTTGGATTTGAATACTCCCTTAATATGATGATTTTTTCAACACAATCCGCTTCGGGAAATTCGGTTCAAAAGGCCCACTTTGACAGCATGTTTAAAAATATATTCTGCCTCTATCAAAAAATTGACCATTACAGTACATTATATAGTTTCTGAGTAAGAAAAGGTACCAATTGGAAGCCTTTGAGAGTAAAAATGGATTGTAAAATGAGTCAGAAAATAAGCAGTTTGGATTTGAATACACCCTTACGATGATATTTTTTCTTCAACCGCTATATATTTTTAATTTGTTTTTGCTGTAAGAATTGGTCCTATCCAAAACTTGTCTATATAGATGTTGTAGGTAATATTAAGAAGATATACGATAAATTCATGGGGATTTTATACCTTTTGAATTGACGGAGTTATGGATTTTTTTCTTCTTCAAACGCCCTTTTTGTTTTCGTTTTTAATTTTTTTGCGGTACGAATTGGTCCTATCTAAAACTTGTAAATATAAAAGTTGTAGATAATGTTAAGCAGATTCATGATAAAATTAATTGGATTTGATATCTTGAGAATTGACAAAGTTATGAATTTTTTTCTCCCAAAAACCCTATTTTTTGCGCCCCTTGTGCCCATTTTTAACTTTATCAAAAATCTGTGATACATAAATTTTTGGCCCTATTTTTAGAAGTAATAAAAACTTTAAACTGATTTGATATGTACAAAAATTAAGAAGTTATGGGGAGTTTTCGGTTTTCACAAAACCCCTCCCTATTTCCATTCCCTTGGTCCGATTTTGCCCATTAACGAACCTGACCGAGAATTTATGCCTCTTGATTTTATGTATCAGTTTGGAAGAGATTGGTTCAGAATTGTGGAAGTTATCGTGTCCAGAAGAAAGTGATATATATAGTTACATACACACACACATATATATATATATATAAAGTTTTTTACTGAGGGTGGTTTTGGGCTCTAGGGGTCATGGCCGGTGTAAATCTGCAAAGCATTTTCAGAATTCTAACATAGGAACGACGCCAATAGGTAGTATTTCCAACAAAATCTACCTAAAATCACGCGAACACAGGGATAGTGAAATTAACTGCAATATTAAAAAATCCCTGCCGGCCCGGCCTACAGGCGGAGGTAGATTTCGAACTTAAGTGTAATAATTTCACAAACAAAGACCAAATCATGATTAGAGATAAACCCACTTTAACAATTTTATCTGGCCGCTTTTGACGAGTTTTTATTCCATTTTTATATGATAACTGGTTTTATCACAATCATGCTAGGGCGGTATTCAAAAAAATACTTTTCCATGCTCAACAACTCGAAATTTTCTGGCATAACTCCAGGTTCATTCTTAATAGGAAAAACATGAAACTTGTTGACATGATTTTTGAAGAGATATGTATGAGTTTGAAAGAGATTGGTGCAGAATTGTGGAAGTTATCGTGTCCAGAAGAAAGTGATATATATGCATAGATAGATCAGTGATGGACAGTTGCGCAGCAGTTAGGCGATTGCCATCACTAAATTTTAATGGTATTCTTCGGCTTCAAAAATCTCAAAAATTCTGGCCTGAAATTAGATGAAGAATACTAATAAAATTTTGCGGTGCTAATTGATTCTTTGCTGCTACACTGTTCCATCACTGATAGATACATACATAGATAGATAGATAGATAGATAGATAGATAGATAAAGTTTTTACTGAGGGTGGTTTTGGGCTCTAGGGGTCATGATCGGTGTAGATCTGCAAAAATTTTTCAGAAATTCCAACATAGGAACGACGCCAATAGGTAGTATTTCATACGAAATCTACCTAAAATAGAAATTTGTGAACGTGAATTATTTTAAATTATTGTTTCATGATTCTGTGTAGCAGTTCTTTCCAAATTTAAGGGAGCTCCAATGCTGAATCATTGCAAATATTCTCATTGCGTAAGAAGAATTTTTTTTTAAGTTTTTGGCTATGGCAAGCAGGTCCTCCCTTAATTTGGAAAAAATCCGCCGTTAGGGGGGGGGGGGCTGTAATAGTGATAACTGTGTGATTTTTGTTGCATTTTGAATATTGTACCATCGAAAAATGTATGAAATTATTTATAGAATTGAACCAAATTTTTTAATAATATTTTGGCTATGGCAAGCAGGTCCTCCCGTAATTTGGAAAAAAAATCCGGCGGTAAAGGGTGATGTAATAGCGATTTTTGTGCGTTTTGTGACATTTTGAATATTTTACCATCGAAAAGTGTATGAAGTTATGCATAGAATCGGGCCAATTTTTTTAAATAAGATTTTAGCTATGGCAAGCAGCTCTTCCCTTAATTTGGGAAAAATATCCGTGTGTAGGGGGCGCTTTAATAGCAATTTTTGTGCGCTTTTGTGGCAATTTGAATATTGTACCACCGAAAAATGTATGAAGTTATGCATGGAATTGAACCAAATTTTTTGCGTATGTTTTTGGCTATAGCAAGAAAGTCCTCCCTGAATTTAGAAATATTCCATCGAAAGGGGCCACTATAATAGCAATTTTTGTGTAATTTTCTTTCAAATTTGGTATAGTCTTGAACTAATAAAAATGAAATATTGACATTTGTAACAACATTTTCAAATATTAAAATATATGAGATAGAAGAAAGTTTTGAGATTGGCACATCCAAATAGTTAATATTGCAGTTAATTTCATTATCCCTGTGTTCGCGTGATTTTTGTTTTTGTTTACTAGTTTTTCAATTTGAATTTTTGCGAAAATATTTTTCTCATTTTATTTTCTTGAGAATGTTGCCGTCTGCTGAAATGAAACATGTCGAAATGTAAATAAATAAAGGTATTTTGTTTGTTTTTTAATTTTATATTTTTCACTTATACCAATTATTGAGTATTTTTAAAAATGATTTTATTCTATTTCATAAAACACGTTTTCAAAATAATACTTTTTTCTGCGTCATTTTAGTTGCTTGTTTCTTATACTCTCAATTAGCCCCTTGACATCCAGTACGTACGATGCGTACGTCCTGATTTTATCGTAGATGATTACCAGTCGTACAGCGCGTACGTCCATGTGGAATATTAAAATACAAATTTACACTAAACGCTAGTCGGTACTTGAAAATACTGTTTGCGTATCAAGGGGTTAAGTTACTAAAAAATGCTGCCTTTTCCTTTTGTCACCTATGTCTTTTACACAAAGTGATATTCCAGATGTCGGAAAATTACACACAGAAGACCTCTCAGAGTTAAAAGTCTCTATTGACAAAAAACCTAAAAAAAAGCTTTAACGTACTTTTGTAGTTATTTGTTATATATGTCCTAGGTACCTTAAAGACTAAGACCTTTATAATAGTTATTCTTCCATTCAATCTCCGCTTTAAAATTTTTCTCTTGTGCTCTTGTGCACCCTTTGTGACCGCTCAATATGCAGCAGCTGCAGCAGTCTTGCTGTAATGTTAATTAGCGTCTGATATCTTTAATAGCATATTTATTATTTACCAGTTAGTTTTTTTGATATGTTTGTCATTAAATTTTCAATTTACCAACCAGATAAAATATTTCGAATTGTAAAAGAGTAGCATTTTTTTCATTTGAGCGAAATGTGTCCAGGCTGGGACTCAAACCCAGAGCCCTTGGCTGAAATTGCCAATGCTCTTCCAACTGAGTTGTCTGGAAGACACCCCAGCCAACACAATAGATGCTGAGATCGCTGAGATCAACCATTTGGTCATGACATCTGGGCTGTTATTTAAAACAGCACGACAGAATAAACTGCAGGTAAAGGGACTCCAACAAACTTTGGATGAGTAATTACACTTAATTATTTTAAACACTATCACCTGATTGGAAAATAATTCAAATGAGTAGTAATCTTTCCATCTGAGTGAAAATGTGTGCAGGTTGTTAGTCGAACCCAGAACCTTTGGCTGTAATTGCCAATGCTCTTCCATTTGAAATATCTGAAAGACACCCAGCTAACACAATATTAGCTGAGATCAATCATTTGGTCATGACATTTGAGAAGTTAATTAAAACAGCACGACGGAACAAACCGCAGATGAAGGAACTAGAACAGACTTTGGATGGAATGAGTAAGTACCCTATAATTATTTTAAACACAATCACCCGACTGGTAAATAATTCAAAAGAGTAGTAATTTTTCCATCAGAGCGAAAATCTGTTCAGAATGTTACACGAACCCAGAACCTTTGGCACTAATTTCCAATGCTCTTCCAATTGAGCTATCTGGAAGACACCGCAGGCAGCACAATATTCACTGAGATCAACCATTTGGTAATGACATCTACACTGTTATTTGAAACAGCACGTCAGAATAAACCGCACGTAAACGAATTTCAACAAACTATAGATGAGTAATTACACTTTAATTATTTTAAACACAATCGCTTTAACTATTTTAAACACAATATTGATTGGTAATTAATTCAATGGAATAGTAATTTTTTTCATGTGAGCAAAATGTGTCTAGGTTTGGACTCGAACCCAGAACCCTTGGTTTCTAATTGCCAATGCTCTACCAATCGAGCTATCTCTATGACAACCGGCCAATATAATTAATTGATTGTGTTTAAAATAATTAAAATATTTCGAATTGTGTCGAAAGAGTAAGTGATGTAATTTTAAACATTTTCCCCGAAAGTAGCATAGAAAAACACAAAAGAACTAACCGTCGCTTTAAGATTTTTTTTTATTATAGACCTGTCTAATCGTTATATATTTTGTTTTATTTCAATACCTTCTTCATACTATCTAAAAAGATAGAAATTCTTAAGAGGCCTTGGGACTCTTAAACTTTCAAAAGATTCAATTTGTGAAAAATTAAAGAGTAATCATTTCTGAATATTTTTAACAAACCGTACAAATTTTGTTGTTTTTTACCGAAAGAATATTTTCAGAGAGAAAAAAAGTCCTTTTTCACAAAATGCAATTTTGGAGCATTAAAACGCAAGATAGTTAAAAAATTGTGAATATATTTTCATTAAATTTTCAGGATATATAGTGTTGTTAGGCTCTATGAAGTGAAACTAAATTTTCAATTTGCTTGTGGAAAAAAAATTTGTTTTCTTGGTTCAATATTGCTAAAATTTTCAAAATTTTATGTAAACAAGATGCATTTTTTTTTTTTTTTTTTTTACATAAAAATGATACAAACAAATGATTTTCTAGGTTCAGTGTAAATAGAAGAATTTCAAGTATAATTAGATAGCAAAAACATTTTCTTATATGCAGAAATAAGTTTGTAATTATGCACGAAACCCTTAACTCCAATTTTTTGTTCGACAAATGTCTAAAATTTTACAAAACCGCTATTAAAATACTTTTCCCCTTTAAAATTTGAAAAAAAATGAAATGAAAGAAAAAATATATGTATGCCTTTAATATTTTTTTTTTTTTTTTTTTTGTAATACATAATTTTAAGACATAAAATGACAAAAATGGTCAAATCTTTTTTTTCACTTTTCGGCATTTTAAGACTTCTAAGTCCCTTTACGTTATAATAATATCGCAGATAAGATAAATGCACCTATAGTGGGCCACATACCAGTAGTGGGCCAATAATTTTTAAAGTTTAAAAACAAGCCAAAAATGCGTTTTTTGAAAACGATTGAAAGAAATCTGATTGACTAATATCTTTAAATGTTAACTTTCAGTAAACTGTTTGGAATAATTATTTTTTTTTCTGCTGGTACATTTGTTTGTTTCCTAGAGTGTTTTCAAAAACAGTTTCTTCGGCAAATTCTTAGAGATTTCATTAAGAGAATTTTTTAATTAAAAACATTGTTTCTTTAATATTATATTTTATTTTAAATTAAACTACTGTTGATATACTCTATAACATTGTAAATAATTTGTTTGATAAGACGAAAACTTAAAGATTCATGCAACAGAAATTTACTATATGCCCACAACTGGAGCTAGAGGAAGGTAAAATTTTTTGTTTTTCATTTTCTTCGAAGAATATATTTTGAAACTTTGAATGTTTATTCTGATACATGAAGGTTAGGACTAGGCTATATATATATATATATATCTTTTGGAATTCAATAACATTTAAAAATTAATTAGATAAATGGCCTTAAGTGGCCCACACTGGTGCGTTTCCTTTACATGCGTTTTCTTCGACGACGTTTTCAATCTTTTGATATATGAAGGGCTCGGATACAAATCATGATAACTGACATTTTTTATTATTTTCTGATTTGCATGCATAAATCTTTAAGCATCCTGACAACCTTTAAAAAGTAAAAAAATGTTTTTTTTTTTTTCTTTGCTGATTATGTGCTATAAATCAAAGATTAATTTTAAATATGAATTTTAATAAAGAAAACTCTTTGCACGTTTTAGAGGAAGCAATCATATTAGGGCTTTTTTTGCTCTGTTTTTGTAATTTTCTTTCGAAAACTCAAATCTTGAATATCTCGAAACTTGCATTTTGTTAGTTATCTTGTTTTAAATCCGGGTGCTTCATAAAACCATGTTTTCAGATTCATTTCTCATCAGTTTTATAAAATGAGCCCATCTTTAACTCCAACACTTTTCGAAAAGCTCTCATAAGTCATTACTTACTCATCCCTTTTGAAGAGACGGCGATTTGGCAAAGCCTGGGAGAGAACAAAAGCTCTCATTAATGTCCCGTTGTGTCTTTTCCATCCAATTCAATGGACTTCGATTTTTCCTTTAAATTTTCCGCTCCAGATCAGTTCCAGGAACTGGCGAGAATCACATTTCTTCGATTGATGAATAATATATAACATTATTTCCTCTACCTCCTACTCCTCTCTCGCCTGCCCCCTCCCCTCTTTCTCCCTCTTTTAATCTTTCTCTAAGAAGATGAAGTAAAAATAATTTATTCAAATCATGATTAAACGTGAGAGCGGCAAAATATTCTTAGCTATTTATGTATAAGGAAATATTTATTGAAAGTCCCAAACGTTTTATTAGAAGAAAAATAAAACCCTATATTCTTTGCAATACAGTAAACTCTGTCTAAGGCGGAATCGATCGGGACCAAGAAAATATTAGTAGTAGACAATATTCCGCCATAGACAAATTTCACTCTATGTCTATGGATTCTCAGGGACTTGAAAAATCTCTCCGAGTTAGACAGATTTCCGTCTTACACAGAGTCCGCCTTACAGAGAGTTTACCGTATTTTATATTCTTATTTTGTGTGAAACCGTTTTCCGAAATGAAATTTCTAGAAAAAAGAGCATTTGAATAAACTAAAATATACAACTAAATATTAAAAAAATGTTTATTCAAAATATATTTAATTTAAAAGGACTATTTAAGCTATATATATATATTACAAAGCATATACTTCACTTCATCACTAAACATCGCAATAACGGCGCATAATGTCAATGCACATTAGAATTTCCATAGCGAGACATCGAAAGCCCTTTTTTTACCGCGGCAGTATTTATTTCGTTTTACTTATAAATCCTATTTTTAGTAAAAGGAGTGCATCTGTAATGTTAAATGTTTAAAGTGATTTATTAATATTAAGAAAAACTTCTTTTAACTCTCCAGTTTCTAATGTACTAGTGTGCGTTTCTCTATCTCACCCTTTTTTTTTTTCATTGTAGTCTTTGAAAAAAAATCACCACAAGCGAGATACTTATTCTCTTCTTTAGAGAAACAATGAAGGTTTTGATATCTACTCAATACTTGTTGTTATAACGAGGCGCCTTTTATAACTTTCCTGAATTCCTTGTACGCTTTTGTTCTACAACACTTTCACGTTGTTTTAGTTTCGTGTTCACCAAGCATCGAAAAATTTGAGTATTGAGATGTTTTCTCGGATTTAGCGTTAGCGTATATTTAGAAGTTTTGTCTATGAAAATTGCCAAATAATTATTTCCATATTGTGCGGTTCTAGAATAGCTAAATAAAAATTTATAGCATTAAGATTTTATACGTCTATCATATTTAGAAGGTAAATGACTGAAAACAATTGAAAAACGAAATTTAGTATAGAACTTACTCAGTATAAAAGAAGAAACAGATATTTCTTAATCTAGTAAAATATAATATAACCGCGTATGAAAATATACAACAACTTCTTCCGAGTCATCCACGATTCGGAAACCTCATAAAGCAATATATATTTGAGATTTAAAGAAGCACAAAGACAAAATCTCTTTTGCTTCCATTGATTTACTGAAACGTTTACGCGTATTTTTTAAAGTCTATTAATCAGTTTTATTAAAACGGAATATCGGTTCATCAGGTGCAATCAGTCCTCAAGTAAACATTTTCATGTTCAACAAGCATGTTTCAAAAACGAACATTATAACGTAAGAGCATTAACATTTACATTTAAAAAATATATTTTGTTACTGGTGCATGTAAAATTCATTTACGCTGCTGGAAATATTTAGTTGAGAATAAATCGCATCCTAAAAAAATAATCTTCCGGTTTGAGAAAAATGATTATTACCCTTTATAAACTACGCGGAAACGTTACCGAAAATCGGTGGCAGCGAAAGAAGTATTGTTTTTATAAATGCTTTTTTAAATATGAAAAATATATTAGTTTTTCAAGTTTCTAATGATAAAAAACGCATTTCGATATCATGGTACAAAATGCTATTGTATACTTTTGTTCGCCATTATATTATGTTTTCGTAGGTTAAGAAACTATTTTTTTCTTTTTTTTCCACGGTATATGTTGGAACTGAAGTGTCAATCAATTTAAGGAAAATGACGTAATTATGTTGTTTTCTGTGAAGTTTACTGAGATAGCGTTTTTCTATTTTATGGATTGTTATGTTTATGAATAATTATCTGTTTCAATTTACAAAAATATTTTAAATAATAGTATGCTTATTTAAAGTGCATACAAAATTTAATGGGAAATAGGACTCTGAATTTTTTAATTATATAAAAAATGTCGGATGGAAAATTTATGAAAGCAGGTTTTTATAAAACGCCGAAAATTGAAATTTGGGTCGGTGCCAACTCGCACTAGTGTGGAGTTCATGTGTTAAATCTCTTTAAAAAAAGAAAGAAAGAAACAGAAAATAAGAAAAACATACAGGAATTTAATTAAGTCAAAATTAAATTTTTAAAGTCTAAAATCATTAAAACATTTTAGACAGTGTACATTTAAAAAAAATATTGTGTTATTAATAAAGAAATAAACTATGATTTGGAATAATATATTCCTATTTTAAGCGTAAAACTGTTTCCAGAATATAATTGCTCGTAGAAAGTTTTGACATATCCTAGAATATCGAGCTAAATATTAAGGGAATTATTATTCGAAATACATATGATTTAAATGGCTACTTATACCAGATTTTAAGTTTTTACAAGATACCGTAGACTTAATTTTCATGTCAAACTGCTAACTAACTGTACGAAACCAGCATACACCCATTAGAAGTTTAATGGTGAAATGTTTTTATCGTTTCGTCCGAGACCGGGTTTAACGTTTTTCTGACTAGATATGATAATTTTGGAAAAAAAGGCATGCGCTTATTATTAAATGAAATGTATATAGAATATTTTTTAAACCATTTGCACTAGAAAAGCATTCTGCACACGTCGCGATGTTTTTGTGAATTATATGCATGGCTGACAAGTCTAGCACCACTATTTTTAAGCACTAATGTTCTTCTTATTTACCGACAGAAATTGTGAGATTAAATAAGGCAAGTGCATGAAATGTCTTTCTAGCATAAGTGGTTAAAAGATAAAATTCATCAACGTGATAAAAATTATATATTAATCTTGTGGTATGGGATGATTTATCATATTTGTAATGACATCCGTGTAATGATTATGCTACATTTTGTTCATAATAACATAACATTTCTTCATCTCCTTTCTGAACTATTAAAAAATTTCAAAATATTCTTAACTTATAAGTTAAGAATATTTTGAAATTTTTTATTGTATTGTATAATTTTTTAACGTATATTTAACTACAATTTTTAATACGGTACTACATACATTTTCCGTTATTTCATAAACTAGTTGGATGTGCCAATTCCAAAACTTTCTTCTATCTTATGTCAATATTTCATTAAAATTAATTTTATTAGTATTTTTATTAGAATTAAGCATAACTTCATACACTTTTCGATGGTACAATATTGAAAATTGCACAAAAATCGCTATTACAGGGCTTCCTCCCGGCGGAATTTTTCCAAATTCAGGGAGGACCTTCTTGTCATAGCCAAAAACATCGACAAAAAATTTGGTTCAATTCTATGCATAACTTCGTACAGTTTTCGATGGTAAAATATTCAAAATGCACAAAAATAGCACAAAATCGCTATTACAGCGCCCCCTACCGGTGGTTTTTTCCAAATTAATGGAGAATCTGCTTGCTATAGCCAAAAACTTTTTAAAAAAATTTGGTTCAATTCTATGCATAACTTCATACAATTTTTGATGGTACAATGGCGACACACGAACATACGGACACACGGATTGACAGACAGACATTTTATATAAACATGTTTTTTGTGATCTCTGACCCCTAAAACGTGTAAATCCGTCAAAAAACGGAAGTCGAAAAAAATTTCGATTACAATACTTTCTTCTATTGAAGATAGCACAAAGTAGCAAATAAATAAATCGAAATATCCTAGCAGCTTTAAAATAAAACATAGTATATTTTTAAATAGATCACTTTTGAAAAGCTTTCAGAAATAATTATTTACTGATCTTGTCTGGTGAGATGATAATTTAGTTAAAGTCAGGGGGAGAACAAAAGTCCTAATTAATGCCCTGCTGTGTCTTTTCTGCCCAATTCAATGAACTTCGATTTCCTTTAATGGGTCTCAGAACTCTTCAAATCGAAAAAAAAAAAAAAAAGACCAACTTTTAATACCTTAAAATGTATATGGTTTTAAAACACAATTTTTATTGGGATGAAAAATATAAGTACTTTCTTTCATTTTATGTCTCAAAAAAATTGCAAGGTGCTGAATTAGCATTTACAGGGGGCTCCAAACTGTCAGATATTTGACGAGCTGAAAATTGTAATAATAGCTTACGTGCACGATTACGAAATAAATATTGCAACTAGAATGAAAATTTTGGTGCCTACTTATACATCAGATTGTAATAATAACCCTGAACCTAAATAAGTTTTTATTTAGAGCATTTTTGTATTTTTAATACAAAATTGTATTTAACTAATACAAAATTTTGAAAATTTCAACAACATAATCACCTAAAAAATATATTTTTTGAACAGTAAAAGGGGAATTTTAGGTTCAGTTTATACAGATTAACATGATACATATATTTTGAAGATTTTATGAAAAAATATTCAGAAGTTTTTGAAAAACGTCATTTGGAGAAAAATGATTTCAAAGTTTCGGAAACGCCGCTTCAACTATTGAGAGAGTATAGCTTTAAAAGCCATAACTTTTGTTCTAATGAGAATTTCACGGAAAAAAATTACATGAAAATGTTTAACATCTAAAAAAAAATAATTTTTCGAAAAGTTTTAAGAGTCCTGGCCCCCTTAAATGTGCTGCCACAATTACTTCGCGGAACAGACGGAAATGATACTCCTTTGACGGATGTATTGAGATGTATTCCTTTTTTTGGAATTTTTTATCTGCAACGATGTAGCATAATGGAAGATGATCCAAGTCAGATTTATGATTTTCAACAGTTTACAACATAGATGAAAAGTGTTTATGTCTTGTGTTTCTCTGTCGTCTTTCTGCTACCTGGTCGTCGACCTGTCAGTCGGCAATAACCCACTGAGGCTGAGGCTTTTATTTCAAATATATATTGCAGTTTTTTAATAATCACCCTCATAGCATGCATGGTCACGGTGACGTCGTTGTGACGTCACTGTAAGTCACTGTGGTCACGTCACATCTGTGACCAAAATGCCACCCCTCAGTGATGTCACATTGTGACTGAGATGTGAACTTCTTAGAAAACTTTAAAAAATTACGAAAATTCTTTAAAACATGTATTTACTGTAAAATTATGTTTTCCTGGCAATTAAAAAAAAATTGTGAGGTCACTGTTATATCACTGCTATGTAACGTACGTCACGTCACATATGTGACAAAAAAAACACCATATTGTAAGTCACAGTGTGACAAAAATATGAACTTCAAAAATCTTTGAAAATGAAGAGAAATATTTTAAACAGTCACGAGTTACATGGCATAAGGAATAAAATATATTAGTGGATAGCAAATGGTAAATTCTCTCACTAAAGGGGAGAGGGGGGGGGGGGCATAATAAATAAAGTGCACGATACAATCATTAATAAACTAAATTTTCAGGCTATATTTTATCAATTTGATATCTAAGATAGTGAATGTATATTTTTTCATGATTTAAATTTTATCTAGCATTTGGATAATATAATTAGAATTAGGAATATTAAATTTATACACTTTACATATTTAGTTTGCTGGGAGGAAATTTATTTATTTATTTCTTTTTTTACCGACCAGGATTATTCGAAACACTTCTGTGGTTTCAAAATAAAAATTTTCTATTACAGTTAAATCTGCACCTTTTAATGAGCACGTAGAAAGAGTCTTCAGAGTTTAGTCATCTATGCATTTATTGCTTTAGAATATTTTTATAATTTGTATTCAAGTCATAAATTCTACTTCTTTCAGACTTTTTAAATAAAATTAGCATTTTCCGAAAATAAAAGAAATATACAAAATTTGTGCAAAACAAACTTTAATTAAAAAAAAAAAAAAAAAAAAGGGGGGGGGGGGCTCGTTATTACCATTAAATTTATTTTTACACCTTTTGAAAATTTAAACAATGGTATATCTAATAAACTCTAATTATGAATATTATTATTATAATTATTTAGAAAAAATGAACTTTACAATACATTTTAACTTGTATTATTTGGTACGGATAAAAAGAAAAGGTTAAATACATTGGACATTTCTTCAAATACAAAATTTTAATTAACCATACTTTCAGAAAATTACTGCGCATTCAAGTTTCATATCTCTTGCATGCAAAAACAAATAATCTGTACCAGACCATCTGCTTGAAAATCGTCTGCCCACAAAAAAAATAAACATGAGAAGACGCGGGAAATAAATAGTTCACTGTTTTTAGAACATCACCTTCACCACGTCTACAACACTTTAAGATAAGGAAATGACCATTTTTGGATACACGGATATTAATAGAACGTATATGTAAGTTTTATTTAATTTAAATATTTTATTCCTGATTTGTACATATGAGTTAAATAGTTTTATGTTATATTTGTAAGAGACTGATCTTTTAACTGTTAGAAGCCATATTTTAAAATTCGATAACTGTAATGAAAAATATCTTAATCTGCCATCGCTTGAAAAAAAAAACTGCGCAGAGACTGTGCATGCCTACATTTATACTGGAATTAATATAAACATTAATTTACTCTTACTTGAGATTGAAAATGTATGGAACGACAATGATTTGTAATTATTTTATCGGCTTCTTACTATTTTTTGATTACTAACACTTATAGTTATTATTATTTTGGGGTTAAATATGATGTTCGATTATCATAAGATTACGAAACTGTTTCAGATTAGAAATTAACATTATACTGGGAAAATGTATCTTTACATATTACAGTAGTGAAACATTTGAAAGAATTTTCTTTTAGTGCTAATAATATTTTAAATTATCTTTCAAAATCCTAAATCTTCAAACCCATGTTTTCAGATTTAACATTTGCCGAAATTATAAAATAATAGGAATTCCTTATACCATATCGAAATATTTTTGAGATATTGTTAAATCTAATAAGGCATTTAATTTATCTATTGAGTTTGCTGTTGTTTAATAGTACAATTATAAATCCTAATTATTATTTTTAGTATTTTTCAAATTGGTATATTTATTTTTTTTAATTGTATGTAAGCATTTTTTCTTTTCTGTTTGTGATTTTAATCAAACATTTAATTATAGACATTCTGAATCGGTTATTAAATTTTCTTCTATTGTAAATTCATTTTCTACGTTTATGATACGCGTAATTATTGGCACTAAAAAGTAAAATATGATACTTAAGCATTGAAACAAAGTGTTTTTCATGCCTGATGGGAAGTTATAGATTAAACTGCTTTAGTATATATTTTTAAAAGTTCATATAATACAGGATACATATTATAGGACACAAGTTGAAAAGTGCTTATGACTTCGGTTTGTCTGTCCGTCTAGCAGTCTGTCCGCACTCTAACTCTCGAAAATATACTCGGATTGCCCTGAAATTTTTGGATGTTATTGACGTTTACCATAGCACGGTACCTATTTGTAATGAAGTTTGTAGCATGCTTTGTTCATTTACAGGGACAATCAAAAGTTTTCCGTTACATTACAGCCTATGGAAAAAAATCGTTTCAAATGATTTTTTATGATTTTACGCACGCTTTCAAACAGAATAAAATTTATATGCATTTATGAAGTGCACTAAAATATGCATTCTGATGACTATGCGATGCAAAGAATAGTTATTGTTCATTTACAGGACTAAAAAAGGAATTCAAATACATAATGATATAGGGGTGGAGGGAATTGTTTGCGGCATACTTTAATTATGTTAATCTATTTCATATATAATGAAATTGATATATGTCGCTGAGGTTTACATACTATAAATTATTTCATGTATAATACGAATAATACGTATATAGCATTTACAGGGACACACAAAATATTTCAGATACTATATTGTATCCGAAGTACTGTTCATTAGCGATGATTGCTGGAAATGTATTTTTAATTATGATATGCGCTTTTATGATTCACTATATTTATGCACAGTATATGGTGTATATAAATGCTATAATTCCTATACAAGGCTACACAAAAGTATTCGTAAGGATTACTGGGTATGGGCGCAAGTTGCTTAAAGGTGGTTTTTAAATGAGTTATGCTCTTTTTTGCTGAACTGCATTTAATTTACCAAGAAATGTTTGTAGAATATAGATAAAACGATATACAGGATCACGTAAAGAATTGGATACATGACCGTCTATAAATTATAATTTCTGGAAATGTGATTTCAGCAGTTTTAAGAGTGTCTTAGTTTGAATTAAATTTTAACTAAATAGTGGCGTGTAATAAAGATTCTAGGTAAACTACAGGGTTGTACAAAAGTATTCAAGTATGTTTCCATACATTAGTATAAATTGCTGAAAAAGAATTTCAACCTGTTAGGCGTTTTCTTGCTAAACTAAATTTTCCCATTATATAGTATATATGCACTTAAAAAAATGGGAAGTCAAAATTGAGTAAAAAGTACTCAAATTTAAATGCGTCAGATACTCAAAATAGCTCCGATCCAAATGTACTCAAAGTTGAGAAACACATGTACTCATTTTTTATTCATTGCTTGTGATCAAATATGAATCATTATGTACTGCCCCCCTCCCCCCCAAAAAAAAGAAAAACCTAAAATTTAAAGTAAAAATGTACTGACATTTATTTCCCGTTCAAAGTTCTTAACAAGAAATGTTTAATTGATTATTTATTAAGAAAAATAGCAAAATTCTTAACAAGATACTCAAATCGAATATTTTTATGACAAGAGCGTTATTTCCAAGCACTTTTAAATTATTTTTAAAATGCTGTGCATAATTTAATATTTACATTAATAAACATCATTTATGCCGCCATAAATGAAATGAACCATTACAGGGTACAAAACTATTCGTTTGTTTGGGTTTGATAACATGTGATGTTTCAAAATAGAGAAAGCATGGGTTCATTTTTGATCCAAAAATATTCAATTCGATATGAGTACGTCGGTTTACTTATTTTTGAGTACTTCATTTTTCTCAGTGTATCAACCTACAGATCAAATACAGGGTTGTTCAAAAGAATTGGAAAACATATTTGGCTATGGACGGTAACTGCTGAAATCAATTTTTCAAATGTTTACTTAGTTATCTTATTTACGTCATTTCCCTAAATTACGATGTCTTGTTAAAGCATTCAGAAAGTGTTGGAAAGTATTTTATAATCTATGATTAACGCATGATTTTTCTTACTCGTTTTTTTTTCTATTTCCCAGATCAGTCTTTTCCTATAAAACATATACCAAATCTATTTAGCTCATATTCACAAAATACAATATACACGGGAATAAAAAATTTAAATAAATATCGCTTATCATGCCGCTCTATAAATAATAGTTGTATTAATATCCGTGAGTTTCCATGTTCGTATTTAATAAAGCAATGACAAATCATAACAAATTAAAAAATTTACACATTCTAAATATCAAGCTTGAACTCAATATCAAGCATAGAACTTAATATCAAGCATAGAAGTGAATAAAAAAATATGTCAGTTGATAAGCATTGTTTTTTAAGTGGAAAAATTTAAAATGATTTAGAAGAATGGGACTCCAAAATAGGGATATTTTGCTAAAAAGTACGGTAAAAAGATAAGATTTTATATTTACAGCAAAAGGTTATTTCAAAATTCATCGCTGTATTAATACTTAGAAATTTTTCCAGAGAGAATCCTTCGCCTTATATACAATATTTCAAATGAAAATCAAATATCAAATTAATTGCTTAAAAGGCGCAAATAGTGAAAAAGATTCCAAGCCGGGACTCGAACCCGGGCCATCAGTATAGCACACTGATATTCTACCGACTAAACCACATGGAACGACGCCCAGTCTGTAAAATTTCTCACTATTACAGGTTGGCAAGGCTACAAACGCAGCACAAGATGGAATATTTATCGTGAGCCACCGACATGCGGTAAATACGAAACTTAATGAAATCCAGCATCGAAACTATATTAATAATTGGAAATTTTTCCAGGGAGAAACATTCGCCTTCCATACAACATTTCAAATTAAAATTGCCTTTTAAGCAATTAATTTGAAATTTGATTTTCATTTGAAATATTGTATGCAAGGCGAATGGTTCTCTCTGGAAAAATTTCCAAGTATTAATATAATTCCAATCGATACTGGATTTAATTAAGTTTCGTGTTTGCATCATGTTGGTGGCTCACGCTAAATATTCCATCTTGTGCTGAGTTTGTAGCCTCGCCATCATGTAATAGTGAGAAATTTTCCAGCCTGGGTATCGTTCCATGTGATTTAGTCGGTAGAATGTCAGTGCGCTGTACTAATGGCCCGGGTTCGAGTCCCAGCATGGAATCTTTTTCACTATTTGCGTCTTTTAAGCAATTAATTTGAAATTTGATTTTCATTTGAAATCACAGTGTTTATGACAAGTTCGTCACAAATGACCCATATTTCACAAATTGGTCACAGTGTGACGTCAAAGCATTGTCGCTTTCGTCACAGGTTCGTCACAAAGTTAATGCCAAAATAGTCACAAATGACACACTTTTCACAAATTTGTCACACCGTGACTTCACAGAGTGGTCACAATGTGACGTCACAAACGACCTCTAAAACGGCCATAACGACCTCGCATTCTAGTCACTGTGACGTCACATCGACGGTCACAAAATCACAGTGTGACTTCACAACGACGTCGCCGTGACGTCACCATGCCTTACGGGGCAAGTAATATAAAAATTTTGTTTTTAAAGTCAATTCCTACTTAGGCCATCAAAGAAAAATTTAATATACTCAAGCTAATATGAGTTTTTGTTGCATTAAAATATCTCAATTTGTTGATTTTATATAAGCAAGTAGGTTTACAATGGAACTCTATGGGAATTTGGCGAAATATTACAGATATCGCCAAGTTGGCGTCACTTTTGGCGACTCATTTTGACCGCCAAATTTGGCGATATATCGCCAAGTTGGCGACAAACTTGGCGGTATTTGGCGACAGAACAGGGCCCCCCCCCTATGGTAACCCTTATTGAAAATACTTTCATTGAAATTCAATAACCAATGGCGGCCATTTTGTTTCCCATGCAAAACTAAAATTAATTAATTAAAATTTAATTAATTAATTAATATTTGAAAAAACTTTATTAACATGAATTGTCATCCAGTACAAGTTTAAAAAAATTTATTTCAACCTGATAGGATGAATAATGTGTATTTTATTAACGATTGAAAATTTGTACAAGATAAATATATAAATATATAAATAAATATAGGGAGAGTGTGAGCTAATAGTAGGAATTGAAAAAGGGCTATAATTTATGATAATAAAATAAAATACATTGTACAAATGTTATGTCTGTTTAATACTACGGCAATAGTTACTACTTGTAATACGGTATTTTTCAAATATCTTCAAAAAAATCTTCCATAGCCTACTGCCATATTAATAGTACGCATAATAACTATATTCTTTAAATTTCAATAAGCATAAATTTTTGACATTTGAATATCTAATTATCATTTTTGTAACTTAAAAGTAATTTTTCTCCAAAATTAAAAGAAAAAAAAAACGGACCCTGGAAGGGTTAATTTTTGTGCTAAGTTACGTTTTCATAATGATTTTCACAAATGCTTATATGTAATCAATACTATTTCTTTATTTACTCTTTACTCTTAACCATTTCTTTATTTTCTCTTTACTCTTAACTTTTTCTTTATATATAAATTAATAAATTAAGTTATACAAATGTCATACCTACTAGAAAAAGTTTAAATTAAAAGCGACCAATTTATTTCAAAATTATTTCTTAATCTTCAAACTAATTACACTAAAATTCAGTGTACTCCACATTATTAAATCCTCGAATAAAACTTCATTATAAGCTGATCTCGTCATTTTAAACAATTGCCCGGAATGTTGTATCGCCGACGAAAACCCTCATTAATATCCTGTAGTTATAATATCCTTTCGATTTAATGAACTTCAATTTCCCCCTCCAAACGTATTGTTTCAGAAACAGCAAACAGCGCATGTTAATGACAGTGTTTCAGATCACACACAAAAGAATAGGGAAATTAATACAAATGATTCGGGGTTTTCCCTTTACTAGTAACTGATTTGGGAATTTGGTACTCTTTGAGGTATTTTTTTACTTCAGTATTTTATAATATTTTATTGACATGCCATAAAATGGTTTTATAAAGGAAATTGAGTTAATCAAGTAACTTTTGTAGTAAAATGTACATATTATGTATAAAAGTGATCTTTTTAATAAAAAATTTAAAAACCACACTTCTCCTAAAATTTTCAACATTTTGAAATATGTAAAATTTTTTGGCATATTTTTTCCTCGAAGTGTTTTCTGTAACTGCAAGGAGCAAAAGGTTAATTAGCTTAAGATGAAATAAATAAAATGCTATGGCATGTGTAAAAAATAGAGAAAAAAGGGCAATTTACTTAGTATTTTTATATTTTTATATTATAGAAAATCTGATACTTTTTTTTTATTAAATGCCCTTTAAGAATCCCTGAAAAATTGCGAGTTTTGTTACTTAGAACATTGTGATATATTAAAGAGAAAAAAACAGGTAAAATTGAATTTAAAGATTGGAATTCTGAATCCTTCAATCCGCCAACTTCCCCATTGTAACCTCCGGATTACATGTTTTTGAAAGGACCTAAAGACTTAGTTTTAAAGTGAATACGAACCGAAGCGCTTTTATATTTAGAGTTTACCTAATCATAGAAAAAGTTCTCATACCTTTCGGATTCTCTTATATGATACTATGACCCACCAAAATTTTGTGCTGCTCCTTCAAACATGCAAGACCTTGAATTGGTCTTCCTTTAGGGGGGATAAAAATGTCAAAAAAGCAGTAAGTGTCTTTTTTTTTTCTTTTTGGCCTGAATGTTAAAATTAACCAAAAGTTGAATTTATATTTGAATTATTTCGAATGTTTGATTATTTTGTTTGCTGTGGTGCGATCTTGAATTTGTGCACACAACTCTTCTCAAAGTGCATTTTTCAACTCCTGAAGGGTACGGGATGGAATTTGGCGCACTGAAAGTCTTCGCCCTGAGGCTCAATCGGGTTTAAGTCGAGTGAGTAAGGTGGCCAATCCATTCGAGTAATATCTTCCGTTTGCAAATATTCTGGCCCCGTATATGCTCGATGTGGCGGAGCATTGTCATCCGTTAGCAAAAACTCTGGGCCAACAGCAACCCTAAACAGTCTATCTTTTGTTGCAATACTTCCCCACACATCTCCGAGCGGTTACTGTTGAAATAAATAAAAGGCAGGCATAAAGGCGTGGATCGAATTGAGTATATTTGATATTAACAAGAACAATTACACAAACATACTGAAAGAAAACAGAAAATTTACAGGTATTTATAGATTTTGCAAGGCCCATGTTGGGGAATTGGCGGCCGTGAAAGAAAGCTACATTAAACAACCAATCACAATAAACATAGTTGTAAAAAAAGAAATTAATAAGAATTTAATGTAATGCTATGATTATTTTCAACACCCGCCCATAATCTAGCATTACATCAGAAAACAAAGAAATTTCTTGAAATCAATCATTAATAATAATATGACACAATTTAAACATTACTTGTACAAACAACAAAGAAATAATAGTTCATAAAATTTAACTTTAGGTAATGCCTTTATAAATGAATCAGCAATTTGCATATTCGTAGGAACATATACAATTTTGATGTTATTTTCTTTTATAATATTGCGAACAAATTTCAATTTGATATCGATCTGTTTCATTCTACCATAATTACTCTCATTACTGATACATTTTATACATGATTGATTATCCTCAAAAATTATTAAATCCTTAATATTTACAATTTCACTAGCAATATTTTTAAGCCATAACAAGTCTTGCAAACTTTTAGTTAAAGCAATGACTTCAGCTTCAGTTGACGATAAAGCAACTGATTTTTGTTTATTACAACACCACAGAACAGGCATGTTACAAAACATTAAAATATAACCTGTTACTGATTTGCGGTCATTTGTGTTAGCCCCCCAATCAGCATCAACATACATGGATAATTTAGGATCAGAATTTTGCTTTTTATACACAAGTTTTAAAGACAATGTTTCTTTTAAATATATTAAGATTTTCTTAAGTGCTTTCCATGCAATTTCAGTAGGATTTTCTTGCAATTGACTTAAACAGTTAATAGCATACAAAATATCAGGTCGAGAAATATAAGCTAAATATAATAAACAACCTACAAGTTCACGATATGGACCATTAAAAGGTTTACCATTTTTGAAATCAGATGGGGTGGACTTAGGAGAAATAGGAATGTCACTGGGTTTACAATCTAGCATATTAAACTTAACAATTTAATTATGTAAGACTCTTGATCCATTATTAAACTATCAGAATTGAATTTCATTTGAATACCTAGAAATTCTGAAACACTTTCCGATTTTGACATATGAAACTCTTTATATAATAGGGAAATAACTGCATTAGTTTCATTTACATCTGAACCTGCAATTAACATATCATCTACATACAAAGCAATAATTATTTTATGATCATTATTATACCGAATAAAAATACAAGGTTCATTATCACAAGATTTAAAATTTAACTTTGAAATAAATTCATGAAACCTTTCAAACCATTGTCGTGGGGCTTGTTTTAGACCATATAAACTTCTTTTAAGTTTACACTTTCGCCCACTTTTATCATCATAGCCTTGCGGCTGATCCATAAAAACAAGTTCATTTAACTTACCATTCAGGAACGCTGTTTTAACATCTAACACAAATGCATATAAGTCTTCATTTAAAATCAAAATAAGAACCAAACGTAAAGCTGCCATACTTATTACAGGGGAAAAGGTTTCACTATAGTCTAGCCCTTCTTTTTGCATAAATCCACGAGCTACGAGTCTCGCCTTATGTCGACCATCTCTTTTGATGGTAAATACCCATTGGCAGGAAATAGGTCGTTTGTCAGGTGGTAATTTTTCAAGATCCCAGACATCGTTGTTTTTCATACTTTCGATCTCCGCGTCCATAGCTTCTTTACACAAGCGTTGTTCATCACTAGGGAGGGATTTGATATCATCAAACGTTAATATTTCTTGTTGGCAAAGTAATGCTTCGTAAACTTCAGGATCTGGATACCGCATGTATATATATGTAATGCTATGATTATTTTCAACAGTTACAGAATCTCCTTGAAAGATATTCAGCTCGGTTCGGCCATTTTTTATAATTCCCCCCAAATCATTAAACAGCGGTTGTGGAAGCGGGATATTTCACGGACAAGTGAAGGCAAGTTGCGTGTTCCTTATTCTCTCCATATCAAAACACATTTAGAATAAGTGTTCATGCTATATCTGGACTCGTGAGTAAACAATTTTCGGGCCCAGTTTTCTCGGCTCAATTGAACATGACAACAGCTCCAGTTTAAACGGACCCCTTTGGAAGCTAGAGTAAATGGGACACAAACTGTTTTTTTTCTCGCATACAGTCTTCGCTTGTTAAGCCTTTATTCAGCAGTAAAACAGTTATTTCGAGTTCTTGTGGCAGCCTGAAGGTTTGAAATCAAATCTCTTGTAGACGCTTCGCGGTTTCTTTGAGTCGACAATGACAGAAAACGGTCTTCGGGTGCAGTTGTTGATCTTGGTCGTCCTTGACCAGGCTATCTATATCAACGGATACCGTGCTTAAAAGCGGCTCCAAGCTCTTGATATGACACTTTGAGGGATATTCCAATCTTGAGCGACCTCCATTTGTGTTTGTCCTCCGTCGATTCTACGAATTATTCGCTAATTTTGACTTTCGCTTAAACGATGCTTATGAGCCATAAAGAATGAATACTGATCACTCTCAGACACCACATTCACTTTAAGCAGCTCTACAGAGCAAAATTCCAACATGCGTTCGTTGCGCACCAAATTGTCAATCACCGAATTTGAATATTTCCGGCGCTAACATATGTGCAGAAGCGCAATTTTTTGTTCAATTGTATTTAATTAACATAAATAATTGCAGCATTGGGCATTGGTTGCAACATGGACTTAGTGAGCCGATTTTTCTCATTGTACTTTAATTTTTATGGCCAGTGTATATATATATAAGCTTACTTATGGGCATTGAGTAGGGGGCAAAGTGAAATAGATCACTAAATCGGTTTTTTTTTACATATTTTTAATTATTGGATATTTAGGCACTTCATGAGAAAGTGCTGTCGATATCTAAATTCATTTTCAGCAAAAAGGTGGAAAATTTCATTTGTCATTTTTCTCAAAATAAAAGAAAGTAACTAAAATTTCCTTCTGTAAACTCGAAATTAGAAAGAAAAAAATCTCGATAATTTATCCTCTTAATATTTTTAGATAGATTAGAAATTTTATGAAACAACATAAAATGTAGAAAGGATTCGTTTATTAAAACTCTTATTGAATCTGAAGTTAAAGAGGCCTTTTTGACAATAGTTACACAATCCTTAAATTAATTAACAAATACTATTGTTTTTAGTAATCTTTAAATTCTTTTAAAATAGAAAAAGAAAATGTAGTGTAGTTTTATCATAAAATATGAGATTTTTTAGTGCAAATGTTTCCGCTATGCACATTTCAAAAGTTTAAAAACTATCCATACATAAATGGTTAAAAAATGTCCATTTAAACAAATTACTGTATCCAAACCCTTCCCAGGTTACAGAATATATACTGCATGGTATACAGAACGTTAAGTGAAAACCATATTTTTAATTGAAACCTCTAATAGATATTTCACATATACTATTTTTTTTTTAGAATGGCCATTAACAACATCAAAAGCATTTTTTATGAAACAAATCAATGCAAAAATATCAATATTTGTATTTCAATAACGTTTTTAATTTAGAAAATGCAATGCTACCAGTACTGGCCTCATGTCAGAGGTTAATAGCCGATGAAATCGTCAAGTATTTTACGACTTTCAGCAGCCTTTTTGATTATGACTATTTTAGTATATAAATAGTGTAGTTCATTACATATTTATTAAATTTGTGTTTTATTTATTTATTGATGAATCATTAATTTAGACAAAGAGTATTAGCCAGAAACAAACGCTGAACTATTTATAATGTTTTTGGCGCTTACAGTCATCTATCTTCAGTAATCAAGATGCATGTAATAAAGATAGATTTTTTTAGTAAAAATACACTGTTTGGTTTATTTAGGCTGTTCAGTTGAGACTTTTTTTTTGCAAATATATAAAATCAATTGTCTCGTGCATAAAAAGTTCGTAATGGCAAGTTGCCGTTTTAATCTCTATTTTTGAGGTTCGGTGGTTTCTTGGGAAACTGCAATCGTTCTTTTGTGAGTGAGTGCATCCTTTAAGACGACAGCGGGCATTCAAAATCACGAAATTTTACAAATAATTTTCTTTTCCTTTCTAGAATTATAAAACTAGATGCTCAAATTTATCTGATTCCAAAAGAATTTTTCAATTCTAAGGCTAATGTCAGACGAACGTCTTTTTGCACGCTTTTTTCTCTACATATCATCCCTACACAATGCCGCTAGCTTTGTGTAGGGATGATATGTAGGGAAAAAAGCGTGCAAAAAGACGGTCGTGTGACATTAGCCTAATGCTTCTTCGTAGAGGTATAATCTTTTATATTTGTAAAAACTGTATATATTTATGCAGTTTGTTTAACTTAAAATGCTGTTTTCTCAAAATTGAAAATTTCGCACATTTCTAACCTTTGAAATGTTCCATGGGCATTTCTAATTATCAGATTCTTTTAAAAGTCATACTTTATATCCTCTGTACAATAATAAATAAATGTTAGCATAAAAAGTTGCATTTCAAGAATATTTTAATGTTGAAATTTGTGTGAATATGAAAATATATAGCTACTTTTTTGAAAAAACGAAGCCTAATTATCAAAATATTTTTTTCTACTTATATATTCAGCGAACTTTTACGATTCATGCCAACTTCTGTTGTAATATATAAAAAGTATCTCATGAGTAAATATTATCGTATTTAATACAAAATAAATGCTCATGGGACATTTTAAAACATGACAATTATTCGCTATTTTAAAAATTTAATAATTTAAAAACTTTTTATTATTTTATCACCAAATTTTCAATATAACTATTTGAACTTGCCATTAAGAAGTCTGCCAATTTTCAAATGAATCCATTGAAAGTAGAGGGATTTGGTTTTTAATGCCCAAAGTCCCCTTAAGTAAAGGCAGTTGTTGGTAGAATTTTCAGATATCAGTGTTTTTTATCAATTAGTAATAAGCTGGGATAGCTTTTTTCACGACAGCATAAGTCGGGTTTGCCTTGCGAGATCGTAGAGGACTAATAAATAACACACGTGCAACGATTCCCTAATAAAGCGTGCAATAAATAATTTCATGCTGAATATTTGTATGATTCTTGAAACAAATGGTATAAGAATGTAATAAACACTACCTCAAACCTTATACAAGAAAATGCAGAAAAGATCAGAAATAATCCTAAAAAATTCGAAAATTCAGTTGGCGATCAATAGTAGCTTTCGTTACACGAAATTTCAACGCAATTTTTTTTTAATCATACACTAAATAATTTTTATTAGTATACGATAAATGTTCGTGTTCAGGATACTATTTAAATTACTTTGTTTCTTACGAAATATTGCAATCTGCGAATTCCATTCTATTTTAACGGGTAATATTTCCCCATTAAAAGTAATATATATATGAGGACGTAAGTTTCAAAACTCGCCTTATCCAGAAAAAAAATTTTGTGAAATCGCGAAAAACCGCTGACTGCATCCACTGATTTTTATTTTAAGCCAAGGTTTTACAATGGCGAAGTATTGGATAAAATTAGTCTTTTTGCAGATGGTTGTGTGTTTTTTTTTGTTTTTTTTTTTTGGGGGGGGGGGGTGTATGTTTACAAATAGAGTAGATTGATAGAGGAAACACGATTTTTTTTCTTTTGGATAAGGCGAGTTTCAAAGCTCACGTCCTTATATATTATATGCATATACACTGCTCAAAACAATTAAAGGATATTGCAGTTTTAGGTGGATTTTGTATCTGGTAAACTGTTTAGCTGATTGATACATGGTCGACAGACATAGTAGGTTATATGAGAATAAATTACACATGTTTGGCAGAAAAAAATGCATTTTATTGCGCATTTGTGTACTAAAGGAAAAAAACACAATTTGTGCATATGAGAAAAAAGAATAAGAAAAGGTGTTTTCTTCAAAGAAAATCATTTTCAGTAGGGGGTATGGTTTCCACGGGCGGCCAGCAACGTTGAACACCATTGAGGCATGGACTCAATGAGGCTATTAATGACGAGTTGGGGTATTCTGCCCCACTCTTCCAGAAGAGCTATTTCCAGTTCTTGGAGAGATTGTGGGGGTTGTTGGCGGCCAGAAACTCGTCTTCCTAGAGCGTCCCAAACGTGCTCGATTGGATTCATGTCTGGAGAACACGCTGGCCATTCCATTCGAACGATTCCTTCCTCGAAAAGGAAATCCTCCACCAGGTTTGCACGATATGGCCTGCAGTTATCGTCCATTAAAATGATTTATCTCCGATTGCTGCAGCGTAAGGGACTACAATAGGTCTGAGGATCTCATCCCTATATCGGCGACCAGTCAGAGCTCCATCTCGAATGATGTAGAGGTCAGTGCGCCCGTCAATGGAGATGCCACCATACACCAACACTCCTCCACCGCCAAATCTGACACTTTCGTGCACGAACGCAGGATTATTCCTACTGCCACGGTCCCTCCAGATGAAAATACGCCTATTATCCGGATGCACAGAAAAACGGGACTCGTCAGAAAACAGAATATTGCTCCATTCATTTCTCCTCCAGTTGACATGCTCGGTTGCCCACTCCCTGCGGTCGCGACGATGCCTTGATGTTAACCTAACACATACCATCGGTCGGCGAGCATACAGACCTACAGCATGGAGCCGGTTTCGGACAGTCTGAATTGAAATTGTGGTGCCTGTAGCCGAGCGAAGGTGTTGTTGGAGAAGAGTAGCGTTCATGGTTCGGTGCCTCCGAGCTGTTAACGCTAAATACCGATCTTCATTGGGCGTTGTTGCCCGTCTACAACCTTGCCCTGGTCTTCGGCCTGCACATCCACTCTCCAAAAAACGGTTCCAGATCCTGGAAATGACACTTTGTGACACTCCAATGGCTTGCGCTACTTCGGCTTGAGTTTGGCTCCCTTCTAACCTACCAACAATTCTCAAAGCTTCTGAATCTGTCAAATGACTTCGCTGAGACATCGTACTCATCGAAACAAAGCAATCACTGAATGCCGATCATCCTTGTCTTCATTCTCTTTTATCCAGTTGAAAGTCAAATTTCATTCGCTGCCGCTGAAGCGACGTTTTTGACGTCGAACTCAAAATTTGCATACTCCGCAGTTTGAAAACCAGAAAAATTTGCATTTGTGATTCTCTTCTTCTATTTTCGGCAAAAAAATTTCGTTTATATCTTTATTTTATATAAAATTTCAAATATCCTTTAATTGTTTTGAGCAGTGTATATTAGATATGTAGGACATATTTTTTTTCTTACGAGAATACGTGAAAATTAGTAAAGTAAAGAAGAGAAAAGTATCATATCCCACATGATGAAATCTGCATATTATGAATAAAAATAAAGACACTTTAATTTCAATGGACAACTTCTTTCAGGGTTATTTCAAGTGTTCAAACTCATCGCTACATTTTAATCTGTATTACACTGTTATATCTTTGTAATAAACTCGTTATCGTCTTATCTCGTTAATTTAAACAGTTGTGCTGGTAATATTGTGTCCCAGAAAGGAATTCTCATTAATACTTTGTCGTGTTTATTCCTTTGATTTATTATCTTAGTTTCCTCCTCTGAACGTTTCTACAACATCAGACATCATATGGTTGTTTGTAACTATGTTTTACATTCATAGAGAAAATAGATGGATTGTATAGAAAATATACTGTAAATGCAAATTAATCTGCTTTTTACCTTTTTACTAAAACTGATTTTTTCATATTTTATTTTTTTTTAAACTGTGTTTTTGAAAAACGAAAAAAAAAATTAATAAAACTAAAAAATTAAAGTTACTTATTGTATTAATAATTTAAAAAAGTTAAAGTACAAAAAAGAATGTAACATACAAAAACTAAAATCTCATAGTTCTAAAATTCAAAACATATCCTTAAATATCATTTATCAGAGCATTGACAATACATATTTGAGTTATGGACATTCTTTAAATAATTTCATTGCCAACACATCGTTGTAAGACTTATTCTACGCATTACGCTATTTGCATTCTCTGGTGAATTTTACTAATTAAAAGTAGTTTCAATCAGCGTTTGGAATATGCGAAAAATTCTCCATATCAATAATGTAGAGAAAAAAAGGCGTCATTTCCATTCATTTTTAAAAATTTTAAATCAAATAACTAATTTGAAAATTTAAATTAATGGCTACATTTTAATTACCGTAATTACTAAGTAACCGTCGTTAATAAGTCTTCGTATTAAGCTTCATTATCAGCTGATATCATAGGTTCAAACAATTGCCTAGGAATATTGCACCGTCACAGACAATCCTCACTGATATCCTGCGGAGTCAATATACTTTCGATTTAATGACCTTCAATTTCCTCTTCCGAACGTATTGTCCATAGTTCACGCAAAATATGGTGATAACAATGTTTCACATTCACTGATAAAAGGGAGATAAATCAGTAGAATGGAAACGGATTTTACTTCCCGTACTATAACTGCTTTTTTCGTATTTTAATTTTAAGAAGAAAAAAATTTATATTTCTTTTTTCATTAAAAAAATGTACTGAAATAATTTTAAAAACTAAAATGTATTATTATATGAAATATTTTAAATATTTTAAAATAGGGGGCCTATGAAAATTTTAAAAATTTGGTAACTTCCGCGAATTTCTAAACTTTGAATTTCAAAATATATTTTTGAATGACATTTAATAGATCATACTTATCAAGGGATTACATTTTCGAATTATGGAGATTTATTAATAACTACACAACTTATAAGATATTGTAACAAGTAGCCTTAGCATTTTTTCCTTTATAAATTTTGATTATTAAATATTAATTTACATTTCTCTTTCGAATACGAATAACGCTCTTCTATTCGGCAAAGTGAAGAAGGATAGCACGTACCAAGCGCGTTTTGTTTTTCCTTGATAAAGATAAATTTCGATTAATAAATGTTAATTTTCGTTAATTTTTCGAATATGAATAACGTTTCATCAAAGTAAAGAAGGGTTCCTTGCACGTTTTTTCCTTGATAAATTAAATAATATTCTTATATTCATCAAAGTAAAGAAGGGTAATCAGTTCTTTGTGCCCCCCCCCCCACCCGCCTTTTCTTTCGATATAAGATATCTTATGTACATAAAGAAATTTTAATTTAAAATAAAATATTTTATTTTAAAAATCTAATCTAGCTTATCTTCAAATTAGAGTCTTCATATTAATGTACTTCATATTATTAAATCTTCATATTAAACTTCATTACCAGCTGATCTCGCTAGTTTAAATAATTGTCTGGCTATCATCGGAAATAACTCTCATTAATATCTTGCAGTGCCAATATACTTTTCATTTAGTGAACTTCAATTTCCTTCTCCTAATGAATTGTTCTCTGATTCAGACATCGTATGGTAATGACAGTGTTTTACAGGAGTTCTGTGATAAAAGCACGTAAATGAATAGAAAGGAATCTGCTTTTACTTTCTTTAATAACGGATTTATTTACATTTTAATTTTTAGGAGAAACTAATTATTTTAAATATTTTTTCAAAAAAAAAAATGAAAATGAAAAGAAAAGAAATAGTTAAATAATTATAAATAATGCTAATTTATTTTCTCTTTTTTTTTATTTCAAGTATTAAAATTATTTAAAAAGATAGAGGAAGAATTAAACATGCAAAAACATTTAAAATTTAGTAATTAAGAGTGATATTTTTTATTTTGAATTTCAAAATATATATTTTAGAATATCATAATAGATCATAATTATTTAATAGGTACATGTTCGAGTAATGGACATTGATTAATAACTTGAATGATTTAAAATAATTATAATAAGTATCACAAGGTTTTCGGATATTTTTTTCTTTTTTAATAAATTTCGATAATAAAAAAAAATAAAGATTTACATTTGTCAATGCATAGGTAATATGATGAATACTGAATTTTCCTTATATTGCACATTATGGGTTGTGTTAACAACTTATAAGTACCATTAAAATAACTTGTTATAAAATTCATTTAATGCATCGATTAGTTGTAATACAGTTTAGAATGAGTTATAGATACATTACTTTATCTTGTTCCAAAAGCATTATTGGTTACATAAACCAAAAAAAAAATTTGAAGGATGATTTCTTTTACTTTTACATCTTTTCAGTTTTCTTGGCGTTGGGGGGGGGGGGGTCAATTCAGAAATATATCTATATTTCTATTATAAGGACCTTATATTTGTACATTTCCTAATTCTAAAAATATTAGGAAAAATATTTAAAATAAAAAATTTGATTGGGTTTATAAATATTGCACAAAATCCCTGTAAATTCAAATTTAATTAATCCTTCTAAATCCATCAATCCTTCTAAAATCATTCTAAAATTTATTAAATGGTTATATAAATATTCTAATGTAGGTTAAACAATTCACGAAAAATGCTTTAGAAGATAAAATTTTCATGAATTCATAATTCAGTACATAAAGGGTTAATTAGAATTACGGATAAAATTCCATATTTTATTAGATAGAAAAAAAAATGTACAATGCATTATGTTAACGAATACAGTGCATATTTTTTTAATCATTTAAGGGAAGAATTATGTAGTTGTGAGTAACAAACATATCAAAACCAGTGTAAACACTACCATTCTTTCCGATTGTATTGATGGATGCACAAGCAAGAAATTGGTGTAACTTTCAAACCAAACGAAGATTTTAAATTACGACGCAAAGCTCTTTGAAGCGATATCCTGCAAAATCATATTTTAGAACTTTTGTTTGCCCTTTTCTTCAAAACTTTTTCAATAAGCAATTTCAGTACTTGTTATTAACGGTATAAAATAAAATGCACTATTATTTTCTGATTGCGTATGTCAAAAACTCACCACTAAAATATTCAGTGCTATAACGGAATGTATACCTTCTGGAGATTTAGGAACCTCCGCACACACTCTATTTCCCAAAATCTTTAGCGTATACCTTCTGGTTTATTTGCAATTGCAACACTATCAATAATTATATAATTAGCCACTTAAAAGTTTTATTTTTATGACTATACAGGCTATTTTAATTACTAAAAACGTCTCGTATTCTGTGTAACACTATTTGGAATGCTTGATATGATAGTTTTACTAAAGATATGATAATAGACATGATAGTTTTACGAAAAATTTTCACATGCACGTAAGAAAATCGAAAATTGTCACATTCCGGACGAAGGATCTAAACAGAAAACGGTGAGGGAGGGGGGGGGGGATTTTTCGACATGAGAACTGTAAATTATTCCCTCAATGAAAATAAAAAGAGATTAAGATATATTCAAACTTGGTGTAAAAAGTAGTGAAATTTTGATGCATTTCATAAACAAGTGGTAAGTGTGATCACAGATCACACAGAGGGTTTCATTCAATATTATTTTCAAAACACTTTATCATTTTGCAAAATCTGTTAGTTCCACATTTCGCAATCAGGGGGCGCCCTCTATTCCAAACAAACCTCTATCCGAACTAAACTCCGTTTTACAAACTAGTCGTAGATATATTAGTTGAGGAGATCGGGCCCATAGCACCCGAGATAGGTAGGCGCCCCCTGTCGGTAAAAATCGGAACTAAAATATGTACGACTATGGTGCATAATATGTAAGAGTGGTCAAAGGAATGTAGGCAAAAGTTAGAAAAGTGCACCACGGGTGAAAAGGGTGGAGGTAAAAAAAAATTGCTAAAAATACAGAAGTTAGAGCCCGGAGGGATAAATAATATAAGAATTTTTGAAAATTTTATGATTTTTCGTATGATCGCAAGTTTTTTGCAACAAGTATGCAAAATTTCACATCTCCAACTAAATTAGGGGCTGAGTTAGAAAAATTGCTTAAAATACAGGAATTAGAGCCCTGAGGGGTAAATATAAAACTTTTTCAAAATTTAATGATTTGTCGTTTGATTTGAGGTGTTCAGCTATAAGTATCCAAAATTTCAAGTCTTCAACTTAATTAGGGTCTCAGTTAGAAAAAAAAAAAAAAAAAAAAAAGCTTAAAATACACAAGTTAGAGCCCAGAAAGGTAAATATAAGACTTATTCCAAATTTTATGATTTCTCGTTTGATGTGAGGGGTTCAGTTATAAGAATCCAAAATTTCAAGTCTCCAACATATATAGTTTCTGAGAACGGGCTCTGTGACAGACAGACAGAGGAGTGAGACGAATAGGGTTTCGTCAGATGAATGAAACCCTCAAAAGGAAAATCCTTCCCCCAGAGCATCGCGAAATTATGCAAATTTATTGACAAATTCGCTTATATGTACAAAATAAAACATTAGCTAGTTTTCTTTCCTCACTATAATATGCTGATTTTATTGAGCATAAAAACTTATATATATATATATATATATACATATATATATATATATATATATCATTTCTATATCTTAAAACTGCAGATTGCTATTCTTTTTACTTACCATAAATTTCATTTGCAAAGAAAATATTTACAAGAATTTATAATTCATACTTTGATAATACTTTTAAAAATGTAAGACTTCCTTTATTAAAATAAACTGCAAATTAAGTACGATTCAGTGCTTTACGTGAAACCTAATTAGCTAATTCAAATTGAAATTGATTATATGTATATCCAAAAAAGTAATTAATTATTATTACAAAATAATTAAATAATGAAAAATGCTGTGTTTTCGTAATAAAAAAATATTCTGTAATACATTGTTTATAATTATTTTTAAAAGTTATTTAGGGAAAAAGATGGGTGATGGTGGGAAGGGTTCTCTATATAATTAGTGTTTTGTTTTTGTTTTTTCATCCCGTTTTTGTCTTGTTTTAATTAATTTTTCTTTAGAATAAAGACCTTTTTTCTTTTTGCAGAATACGGATGCTTCTGGATGGTTACTACGCGAATATGACCAAGTAAGTTCATTATTTTCGTTTAAGAAAAATAAAGCCAAAGAAATGTAATTAAAATGTTATTCTTATAAAATATTGAGCTGAAATGCTACTCTTTTATGTTAGAAAAAAACAGACTCCTTTAAAAAATACCCCCGAGTAGAATACACCTCAATTTAGAGGAAATTTTCTAGGTCCCAGTCTCTTCAAATAAAGCAAATAATGCATTTAATCTCTAAATAAGAGAACTTCTATTGAAAGATTAATAATATTGGTCCAAAGGTGCCTTTGGGGCAATTTGATTTTTTATTTATTTATTTATTATTTTGTCTTGATTGTGTTTTTGTTTTATTTAATGGTTTAAAAACCTTATCAAAAATAATTTAAAAAAATTCTTTAATGAAACTGTAATCATTGATATCAAAGAATATAGAATCAATTTTGAAATGGCACAAAATTCGCATTTTAAGTGTATGCTTTTACATGCATAAGTAATTGTAAAGATTAAATTTAGTTAGTAAACTTATCACATAGATAAGAATGTTTGCGAAACGAAGTTTAGAACTATTTTATTTGAACACTTTAAATAAACAGATGTAAAGTACTCTCATCATTATGTATTACTTGAAATATTTTATCAATAAGTTATCTATTTAAAGTAACTAAACATATTGCGTCTGAATCGGAATTATAATATTAATACGAAATTTATAATATGACGTTTAATAAAACTAAAAAACAACGCTTTAATAATAGATTTTGTAGGACTGTATAAGTGTACTGTAACTGATTTTAATATGTGATTTTAATGAGTTGTTTTATTTTTTAGTTTTATTAAAGGTCTGATTTTAAAAGTATTTTTAATAATATTGAACTTTTTTTTGTAATAAACTAATTACTATTTTTAAATAAATAAGTAATTATCAAATTAATTAAGCAACAAACTTTTAAATTAATATTATTATTATTATTATTATATCTTTTCCGTTTATCTTCTGTCATTTTCGATATTTTAATCGAATTAAAATTACATTGCATATTTATGTGTTATTAAGATTTTATTTAATTTTTGCATTTTTACCCCTTTTAAATTTCGAATTTTTTAGCAAATTTTCTTAGAGATCATTTATATCTAATAAGTAACTACCATGCCGAATTTCATGGTTCTAGGCTCTTCAGTAGCACAAAAATCTCATTTTTAGCATTATTTTGCTCCTGCACCCTTTTTGGGTTAGTGAAACCCATATAAAATATAGCCCAGGTTGGCACAAGGGCTGTCATTATCATTTTGACACCATTATTTTTTTAATCGATTCGGTACTTCCTGAGATTGCGTAAAAATCGCCATTTAGAACGTTTTTTAGAACGCTTTCTGCGCATTTTCACCTCTTTTAAATTTCGAATTTTTTAAGAAATGTTTTTAGAGATCTTTTATATCTTATAAGTAACTACCATTCCAAATTTCATGTTTCTAGGCCTTTCATTAACACAAAAATCGCATTTTTAGAAAGTTTTTTTGCTCCTACACAACCTTTGGGGTCGTGGCATCGACTTAAGATATAGCCTGTGTTCGAACGTAGAATAACAACATCATTTTGATACCATTACTTTTGAAATCGGTTCGGTAGTTCCAGAGATTACCCCCTACAAATAAACAAACAAACTTTACCTCTTTATAACGTTAGTATAGATTAAGATTTTATTTATTTTCTTCAACAATACACTCTAATAAAGAACACCTCTATTTAAGCGAATCTAACACTAATCTGGTCCCATTGGTGTCCCTTATTGATAGGTTTTACCCTACTATTTTAAATTCGTTGAATTTCAAACAGGAAAATATCATCGATTCTAGAATTACGGACATTTTGAAAACTATAGCTTGAGAAGAATATCGCTTAAAGTTTTCAATTAGCCATACTCAACTCTTTGTCCGTTAAGGCCGCCTAACGAAGCAAACTTATGTTTGTTTCGTTAGGCGGCCTTAACACACTATAGTTATAAAATAATGTAAAAAAAAATTGTTAAAATAAAAAAAAACGTAGCAAAAGTAGGATAAGAATGTAGTGTTACAAAATTAATATACTTAGCTTCAGCTATATAATCAGCATAAAATGAGATAATATAATAATGAGGAATTTCAAAAATCTAAAGATTAAAATAAATAAATAAATCAGATTTTTAGATTAATCCTACTGTTGCTCTATGCAAAAATTTAATTTCTTTTTTAAAATGTGAAAATATATAGTTCAAATTTAATTAATTACCCAACTGCCAAGAAGGGTTATGTGTTTCACGCGTATCTGGGTATGTGGATTTCTTTATACCCTGGAAACATCCGAACGGTTGGATGGATTTTAACGAATGAGGTCTCTACCGATTTGTCTTAACCGTCCGATGGTTATAGGCTAGGTTTTGTTTTTATAAATTCAAATGGCGGCCGTAAAATACAAAATGGCGGTAGAGACGAGAAAAATTTGTATGCACTCTATCGAGTGCACTGTTAAAATTTTTCCTGTGAAATTACAGAGAATCTGCGGGTAATCCATTATCTTAAGTCTTATGTAAAATTACAGAGATTAGAAAACAGAGATTCTGTTAAATAACAGGGAAGTTATTTGGTAAATTTACAGAAGACTCTGTAAATTACATCGTTAAAAATACACAAGACTCTGTAAATCAATTTATTTTTTCAATTAAAATAATTTAACTTAGTTTTTGAAATCAGCGAATTTTAGAACTTCGAAGTATCAAAATTCTTCGAGCAAATTTGAACTGCTGTAGTATCTATTTTAATTTTTTACACAACTTGCTTCTGACCGGTTTAGGGTTTGAACCCGAGACCTCTAGGCAGGAGAAAAACATCTTGCTGACTGCGCCATAGGAGCTGTTGCTGCGTGTATAAAGGATGTCCTTTATAATAAAGCGGGGGAAAATCTGTTCTACTTATTCTTTTCAAAGATTTCGCTTCAAATATATTCGTTAGAAAATTTCTTAAACGGTTCATTTAAATTTAGTTTGGACCGATATATAATACCTATTACTTTTTAAAATCAAATTTAATTTTTTAATCCCTTATTTACGGAATTATTTATCAAGAAATTGCTTCTTCTCTATAATTATCTCCTTTAATATCTGAAGATATACTGGAATTTTTAAATAATAATAATGTGAAATTTAGGTGTATTTTTTTTTATTAAAACTGGTTAAATATATCGGTAATTATCGGTAATTAACTTTTTTCGTAAAATATTTACAAAAATAATCAGATTAATTAACGAAAAATACTTTTACGGTTATATCACAATTCTTATAAAAGCATTGCATTTAAATATATTATGATTCTAACTAAAAAAATTAAAAAAAAAAACTGAAACTAAATTTTCTTCTTTATTAATTTTAATAAAATTGCTAAAGAATTTTAAAAGTGTGTATTTGAATTACAAGTTTTAACAAAGCTGAAAATATTTTTAAATAAAAACATGGAAATCCCTACAGGGGCATTCCACGTCAAATCAGGCAGTAAAATATCAATATGTAACCCACCATCACAGATTTTAATGAAACTGCGTGTGTTTGTTTTTACTATTAAGATATGATCACCAGTACTTTTTTTTGCTCCTTGGTGAAATAGTTTCTGAGAAAAAAATTGTCAAAATTTTGAAAAACTGCCATCAGTTGGCATTCTTGATAGCTCGGTTTTCAAATGTAGCATGTCATATATATAATCATATTTCAATATCTACTCTACAAATCATCTTCAAATAATTTATGCACAATATTTAGGGTACGCAGCTTATGAAAAAAATATATTGTTACGCTTATAACATTTTAAGTGTGTCTAAAAAAATATTTAAACTTTGAAGTCGTGAATTTTTTATGAAAAATAATGCATTAACAAATAAAGCATTATCAACAAAAGGCGGTATTTTTATTAAATTTATTTTTTATGGGAGATATACTTAAAGGTGTCCTTTACCTGATTCAGAAATAAAAATAGTGGGATTTTGGGTGTTTTTGGTAGTATTTCCTATTTAAAAATATTTTGAGGTGCATTTCATATCAAATCAAGCAGAGTCATTCCATGTCAGTTCCCCTAAGCCATTTAATCACTGTCACAAATTTCAATGAAATTGGGTTTGTTTATAGCTTATTTTAAGACGTAATGACCTTTAATTTTCTTGATCCTAAGTAAAATATTTTTTAAGATAAAAAATATCAAAATTTTGAAAAATTGTTTTAAATTTTTTTAATGACAGTTCGATATTCAAAGACTACATTAAAAAAAAAAAAAGTCATTTTAATATAAAATCACTAAATAGGTTTCAAATAATGTATATGTGACAAATAATGTAGGCTGATTATTATTTCTTGTTTTTTATCATGTTTAAACACTAAGAGTGTCTTTTATCTTATGAATTTTTAAAATCAAGATTTTTGTCAAAAATCATGTGTTAATCAAAAATTTATTATTAACCGAAGGCAGGGTGTTATTGCTTTTTTTAATTGTACGTAAAAATATCTTTTAAATGGTTATAAAATAAAAATAGTGAACATATGAGAAAAAATTATCAAAATTTTGGAAAAATGCCACGAGTTGCCATTAATGATTGTTCAATTTTCAAAGGCCTCATTTTATATATAAAATCATATTTCAATAACTAATAAAGAAATCTTTTTCGAATAATTTAAGCAAGGTAAATAAAGTATGTAGATTATGAAAAAAATATTGCTGTAATGTTAAAAAATATTTAAATGTGTCTAAAAAATTGTATAATCTTTGAAATCAAAAATTTTTTACAAAAAATAATGAAATTATTAAAAAATCTTTATCAATCAGAGTTTCTATGACTAATTTTTTTATTTTAAATTGTACATAATACTACATTATAACTGGATCTGAAATAAAAATAGTGGGATTTTGGTTGGTTTTAGTAGTATTTAAATCATATTTAAAATTATCAATATTTTCAAATGTAAAACCTATCCAATGTATCATCCCTGGAAATATTTTTATTTATACATTTATTTTATTTTTCAAATTATCTTTTATGTTCGTTTCTTAAGGAAAAAAATAAACAATATTGTTTTTTAGTAAAACTTCAATTATCCCTTTCCAAAAAAAGAGAAAAATCACTAGCTCCTCACCGCCCAATAGAAATTTTCAAAATGACAGTCCTAATCTTTAAACTCATATTTGGCTGTTAATATTGAAAATTTAGCATTGAGCTGCTAATATTGAAAAAAAAAAAAATTTCACTCTGTTGAAGAAAATTTTGACGTATTGTGCTTTAAATATATGCAAAAAATGCATAATCCATTATATTTATATCTTTCAAATAACTATATCTAAAAAAAATATTTAAAACTTAATGAGTTGCACTTTTGTAACTTTATTCAATTTCTAATGATATGTACCGTAATTTCGGGCGTATAGCCCGCAGATCAAAAATTTCAGTCTGGACCCAGAAATTTTATTCAGTATTTGAAGATGAATATTTACTGTGATCTAAAAAGTTACATTTTATTTTTAAAAATTTCTGGGTCGAAACACGATTGTATGATCCGCGGGCTATACACCGAAAATTACGGTAATTTGATTTATTTCATCACAATATTGCTGAAAGATGGATTTTCAACATATATATGTGTGTATATATATCCCTGTTCTCAAACAAATTATTTAAAAATTATTCATTTATGTTTAATAAAGCATATATATATTGTTTATACACTTACAGAAAATACATATAGCAAATTTTATGATATTATGTCAATAATGTCTAAAAGTAAAGAACTTATCTAATAGTATGTAACGAAAAATTTAACATCTGGTGTAATGACAACAAAATTTTATAATTGTTTTACTTAATTTGGATGAATGAAAAAAGCTTACATGTTTATATTTTATTGAAGTACAGGTGAAAATGTCACAAAGACATACCTCAACAACCACTGAGTATGTCACATTCACACTACAGATGATTTTTTTTTCTTTTGATCTTTCGGGTTTGATTTCAGATGGTAATGAATTAATTAGTTTTGTTAGAAGTGTCATTGCAGTCAGCATATTAGGCTCATTTTTTTTTTTTATATAATTTGTTTTGATTGACTCGATGAACAACAATATTTAAAGGTACCATTTCATGACTTTTCCATTAAAAGCTGATTTATAAATTCATCATGTTGTTTAGTTATCATTTTCGTCTTAAGATAATAAGTTGATATTAAAATTTTTAAATGCAGTTTATTTATTAATTGAACAGTTGAAAGTATTTTTCAATAAGAGTGCGGGCTGTTGATTTTAAGTCGGCTGTTGAGCAATGTAGTGTTGGTAAAGGAACTGGTACTATTTAATTTAATTTTTATTACTGTAAATAATATTTGTTATTTTATTATTGTATGTATTATATTTAAGCAAGAGTAGAAATACACGATATCGTAGTCATTTTAGTACATCTTAGCATGAAAAGCTTCAATATTTATCATTAAACATTCACATTTTATGAAAATTTTGTTAAAATTGCTCATATTTTCACTATTTTTATTTTATAACTATTGAAAAGATATTTTTACGTACAATTAAAAAAAGTAATAACAGCCTGCCTTCGGTTAATAATAAATGTTTGATTAACACATTATTTTTCACAAAATTCTTCATTTTAAGAATTCACAAGATTAAACACACTCTTTGCATTTAAACATGACAAACAACAATAAATAATAATCTGCCTACATTATTTATCACATATACATTATTTGAAACTTATTTAGTGATTTTATATTGAAATGACTTTTTTTTATGCAGTCTTTGAATATAGATCTGCCATTAAAAACATTTTTTAAAAAATTTCAAAATTTAGATATTTTTTTTATCTTAAAAAATATTTTACTTAGGATCAAGAAAATTAAAGGTGATTACGTCTTAAAATAAGCTATAAACAAACCCAATTTCATTGAAATTTGTGACAGTGATTAAATGGCTTAGGGGAACTGATTTGGAATGACTCTGCTTGATTTGATATGAAATGCACCTCAAAATATTTTTAAATAGGAAATACTACCAAAAACACCCAAAATCCCACTATTTTTATTTCAGAATCAGGTAAAGGACACCTTTAAGTATATCTCCCATAAAAAATAAATTTAATAAAAATACCGCCTTTTGTTGATAATGCTTTTTTTGTTAATGCATTATTTTTCATTAAAAAATCACGACTTCAAAGATTAAACATTTTTTTAGACACACTTAAAATGTTATATAAGCGTAACAGTATTTTTTTTCATAAAATACGTACCCTATATATTATGCATAAATTATTTGAAGATGATTTGTGGAATAGATATTGAAATATGATCATATTTATGTCATGCTACATTTGAAAATCGAGCAGTCAAGAATGCCAACTGATGGCAGTTTTCAAAATTTTGACAATTTTTTTCTCAGAAACTATTTGACCAAGGAGTAAAAAAAAATACTGGGAATCATATCTTAATAAAAGGAACAAACATACGCAGTTTCATCAAAATCTGTGATGGTGGGTTACATGCCTGCCTGAACTGACATGGAATGACCCTACAGGGAATTAGATACAAGATAAGGGAAATGTCTGTAAAACGATGACCGAGAAACTCAATCGAATGCATTTAACCGAGAACTAGTGTAAATTTACAGAGAGTCTTGACCGAGAAACTCAATTGAATGCATTTAACCGAGAACTGGTGTAAATTTACAAAGAGTCTTGACCTAGAAACTCAATCAAATGCATTTAACCGAGAACTGGCGTAAATTTACAGAGAGTCTTGACCGAGAAACTTAATCGAATGCATTTAACCGAGAACTGGTGTAAATTTACGGAGAGTCTTGAGGGGGAAACTAAATCGAATGCATTTAACCAAGAACTAGTGTAAATTTACAGAGAGTCTCGATTTTTTTTCTGTGTTTTTACAGAAATTTTTAACAGTGTGGCATATCATTGGATAAGTCTTTCAAAATGAAGACGATGTTTCATTGACTATTTTACAGTCAAAAGCTCCGTTTAAATATTACACAACCTGGAAGTTGTGTAGGTAGGATCTCTAGCTTTTCTGCAACTCTAACCTTCATAGACATCTATAGGCCTCATCAAAACTGTGTTTATAGATAGGAACTAACAATTAAACACAACTTGAAAGTCATCAACACAAGTAAATAAAAAAAAGGTAAGTAATATAAAAAATAGTTTCACATTGATGAGAAATAATTAATTAGTTCTCTTTTTAAGCAGTCGGGTTTTTTGAATTTTTAAATTTAATTTTTACTTGTTTTAAATAATGTTTGATTAGTGGTGAAAATTAAAAAATATACATGACTGACTGTGTAACAAGGCTTTCCCTAAGCAGATGATATACTTTTAAATTATAAATAAATGGACTGAATTTGTTTCCAAATTAAAATATGTAAAACAATAATGAAGATCTTAAATACTATTTATGCACTTTTCAAATTTGTATTAATATTGATTATTGGTTGAGTGTCTCGGGTCGCACATAACAGGACGCCGGGCCACATGCGGCCCGCGGACCGCAGATTGAGTATGGCTGTTTTCAATACAACAAAATTTAATAACTACCAAATTTTATTAATTAATTATTTGATACTGTAATAAAAAAGGGCAAAAATTGCTGGACTCAAATATCCATTAGTATTTCCAATAAAATTTAGCATTATTGTAAGGATTTTTGCTGAAACATACCAAAAATGTAGATTTTATGATATTAGTTTACTAGGCTACACAAATTACATTTTGTCGTATACACTTTACAAAAAAACTATTCAGTATTTTGTCTTGAAATTAAACATAAAAATAAATTATGATCTGTAGATTTGCACAATATTTTTTTTTCAAAATAACCTTTAAAAGTTTATTATTTTATTCAATTTATTTTACATATTTTTCCATTACAGACGCATTTTTGCAAATAAAAAATGAAAAAAATATTTTTTCAGAAGAAAAAATAAATCACGGAGTTAGTCATTATACATAGAATCCTGATTAATTAAATAGTTTCAAGATTTCTTTTATGAAATTTTTAAAATACCCTTTTTTATGAAAATTATAGCGTATTTTTAATGAATTAAAATTTGTGAAAATTCAATTCTTTGCATTCAATTATAAAAGCATTTTTCAGTGTTAAGAATTCCAATACACAATTTATTCTTATTATGTGAAATCATTTACGCAAACGATACTTACGCATTTTAAAAGAATTATATTATGATCTTTTTTGTAAAGTGGCAACAAAAGAACTGTAAACAAATAAAATTAATTGTTAAATTCGTTATATCATAAATAAAAAATTCCGAGGAAATTCTTAGTTATTTGTCAGAATTTACATTTCTAAAATTAAAATGCGCCAAAACATGAAATAATGTTTTTGCGAAATAAAATTGCAAAAATAATATAAAAAAATATTGTTACTTTCAAATATTTATCTTATTAAATAATGCTTCACAAATGCAAACAAAGCATGGTTTTTGCTAGTGTATTTTCACATAATGTAGTTAAATAATCTGTTTAAAGGCGGAGTAGCGTAAGTCACATTTTCCAAAACAAAATTTTTTTCTGAACGCGTTAAATTGATCTCTTATAGGGCAAAATATCTTTGGACAATCGCACAGCCATGGCGGGACATTGTTGCAACCGTCCTGGGAGCCGTTGCTATATTTCGCCAAATTAAAAATGCGTCTTGTTCTTATTCAGTTCTTTCTTTCCGTGATTTTTAATGGCTTTTTTTTTTTAAATATATGCACCTTTTTCTGTTGAAACACATACTGTATATGGATCCTACTCTTAATTTTTTAACTACCGCGACTATTATGAATTATTTTTTTATCTATATTTTTCCTGTATAGATTTTTAAGTTTATGATTTTTTTTTATCCACCTTTTTCTTTCATTTTAAACTACATTATTATTATTATTATTATTATTATTATTATTAGTTTTGTTGATCGCAATGGTCTAAATTTTCTTGTAGAACTTGAGTCGGACCTGCCCATGAACTGAGTAAAAAAAATAAAAAAATCGAATCAAATTTTCAGCTTTTATGCCGAACTTAGATAGCTTTCATCCCTACCATGCCTGAAAATTTCGGACCGTTCAGACTTCTAATGAGAATGCATAACATGCAAACCTTTCAACGGAGAATGTACGCTACATTGTTAAAATTTATTTCAGGAAAATTTTTAAATTACTGAGTGTTCCAAAAATCTCTGACACATATAAAAATTACATATAAAGTCAAGAAAAGTAACGTACACGAAGGTTGCTTATATTCATATTTATTTATTTATTTATTTATGTATTTTAGTATATGTTATGTTTACTATATGTTATTTATTACGTATTTTGCAATATAAACATAGTATAATGCACTTAATATGCTATTTAAGATCCTGTCTTTCAAAATTTTTAGTAATCCCGTGATTTTAATCATCGGTAACACCATTTCCACATCCGTTTGATATGTTTCGGATTAATTACTATTTAGTTTAAGCAATTTTAATATTAGTTATATGAAGAGAATTTCATGGGGCCCTGTTTAGTATTATTACAAATCCTCCCTTTAACATGAAAATATAATTCAGATTGAAAATAATTTCCAAGTTCACCCAGCTGTTTAATTAATTTGCACGGGATATTTTTTACGAGCCTTGTTGCATTATAATTTAAGCTGTCATCAATATTTACTGATTTACAAATAAGAAATAGTTTTTAGTTTACTTTATGGAATTCGTGATAGTGCAAATACGAGGTTTTTCTCTGGGTAGCTACACAGACATTGTACGGTCTTGACTTTAAATACCACAGTTTCTGAATAGTAAGCTTCACCTTATTCGGATGCAGAATTTCTGTCGTTAAATAGGAAATATATTGCTATTCGGAAAAAAGTGTCATACTTAACATGAAGAAACGTACGAATCCTATATCACCAGTAGCCAACTGGTCAATCATCCTATAATTCATGCAGAAATATTTATCCAAAATTTTCCTAAAATACCGTAAATAACATACCGTCATCAAAATACATACTGACCTGATGCACATTGAATAACTGAGATAGAACTGAAGCCTTCAAGATATTAATACAAGTTTAAGAAGCTGTTAACCAAGTACTTTATTAAGCATTCATTCATTTTTAATAATTTTCTGAAACTTATCTTGTGGGATTCTGTTTGGTTTTTGTTGTATACATTTAAGGAAAAAAAAGATTAAAGCATATTTTTTTTTTTACAAATTAGTTGTAAAAAAAATAGTTGTTAAAAAAATATTTTTTTTAACACCTGTTATTTTTATTAGTTTTTTATATTTGTGTGAATGATCAAAAGATAAGAGCTTTTACTCTTTAATTATTAATTAAATTTTTAATTAATTATTATTAATTATTAATTAGATTTAATTAAATTTACATAAATATTTCATCTTATAATGTGAATTAATTTCTTACTTCTTCTTCCGTTTCTAAGAACACGAAAGAACAATTTTATTTTTCAACAATTACTATGCAAAGTTTTCTGAACGAAAATTAGTGTTGCAGAAGCATTTTTAACGCAGGCTGCCAATGTCTGAGGAGATTATAACGAAACACGATCGCCTCGTAAACTTTCCCAGAACAGATAATGAGACGACATTATTTGTTGTTTCGAAAACTCACAATAATTACAAGTTATTTTAGTAAAGGATAGATGTGTTTCCGTTTCACTGTTTCACGTAATAATCTCTCCAGAATACAGAATATTAAATTTTTAATAAAAAAAGAATTATTTTTCGATAATTATTGCGAATGCAGTGCTTTCCCGTCAACTAACATAACCATTAACCATATGTTCCGACGTATAACGCTCTTCGATGTATTAAACGCATCTGAAATTTCTGGCTATTTTTTTTCTATTTTTAGGTATATTTGTTGTATTATGTGCACCACCTTCTTTATATGTGTCGTGCTCGGGCCGAACTTTTAACTTTTATACCGGGCCGGGCCGATCTTGAGCCGAACTTTTAACTTTTATACAGGACAGGGCCGGGGTTGGGTCGAACTTTTAATTTTTATACCCGGTCAACCGGACCGAACTTTTTTTTCTACGTGTCGGGCCGGGCCTGGGCCTGGAAATTTCAGTCCGCGCAGATCTCTTGATGCATCTATTTAAAATCTCAGAGAGAGAATTTGATACTGAATCACAAAAATAAAACTCTCATAGTGAAATTCCACCATGAAACCACAGCTCGTCTGCACAGCAGATTCAAACGCACCTGTTACCGAGCGTGCTGGTGGGATACGCAAGACCATGGCGTGAAGCTTTTCGTATTTTTCGCGCAACAGATTTTAAAAGACCGTGTGCTTAGTCCAGAAGACTACTAAGCGGTCGTTCATTTCTCCGCTTCTTGTAGCCGCTCGTATGACATAAGCCTAATCATATTTAAAACTGTAGACTATTTTCTTTTTTTCTAAATTTAGGTACATTTGCTGTATTTTGTGTACCTTTTCCTTATATGAGACGCGCAGAAAAAATACAATAAAGAACATAGAAAATTATAATCAGTACTTTTCACGCAATTGGTTATCTAACATTATTAATCCCATAACATATGTAAATTTTGTAAATAAATAGCATGTTCATTATGTGGGAACATCAACTGTTAAGCTCATAATATTTTCTTCATTTTTAATCTTTTATTTTTATAAGACGCAATTGTAAGTTTTGACCAGTTTTCTTCTATGAAAAGTGCTTGTTACACGTCGGAATAAATAGAAATTCCTTTTTTGTAATCTGCGATTTATATAACAGTAATTAGATTAAATCTTTGATTAAGTATATTTATCTAAGTAATCCATGTGATATAATAAAATAATTCGTCATTTCTGTTTTTTTAAAAAAAAGAAAGAAAGAAATGGTAGTTTGAGCGTAAATTGGTGTTTTTAGTGTAGCCTGTCAAAGTCAAAGAATATTGTAAAAAAAAAAAGAAGATCATTTCGTAAACTTTCCCAGAACACGTAATGAGACGATATTATTTGTAATTTCGAAAACTGACTGTAATTATAAGTTGTTTTACAAAAGAATGACTGTGTTCCTGTTTCATTTTTCATGTAACACCTTCGGGACCAACATCTTTTACAAGAATTTTATTTGATTGGCATCACTTTTTGAAAAACAGTTACCTTTACTTAAATAATCACGAAAATGTTCTAATTAAAAAAAGCAAATAATACTCTTATTTTTTACTGGTGCCAAAAACAAAATCTGTATGCTCTTTTTGAAGGTGCATATATGCACCCATGGTCCCAAATGGGTTAAATAATCTTTCCAAATTCTGTATATATCTCTAAATTTTCAACAACGAAAAATTTTAGTATGGCTAATGCAGTGTTTCTATCAAGTTATTTTGTTTTATTGTAATGTACTGCTGGTAATTATATTAGAGTATTAATTAGATTAAATCTTGTATTAGTTATACTAAGGTAAGTAATTTACAGGACTTCAGAAAATTGTTTTTCACTTCTATTTTTTAAATAAGAAATCAAGTAAAGATTTTAAAGAGGAAATTGATATTCTAAAATGTAATATAAGATATTTAGTGCTGTTTGCAAATGTCAGAAAATCTATATATATAAAAGTCGTTCTTTGTGTGTATGTCCTTTATACAAATCTTAAATTTTTGGACGATTTCCACGAAACTTCATGTACATACGTTTTAGACCGTGGAAAAGATCACTGTCTACTTTAAAAAATCATCAGACCACTATTTATCCCTTTTTTCTACTACCTTTCATAATTTAACATTATAGAAATATCTCTTTTATTTAATTTTATAATTCAATCATTTCTTTCCTGTTGCCACAACTTAAAAAACGGTGCAATAATTGAAAAAATTGATAACACGCGTACTTTCTTTTTATAAGCTAATAAAAATTCAGACTCAATCGCTATATTTTCGCATTTTCGAAATTGTTGTCATTCTAATCAAGAAATGCACATTTTTCCATTATAAAATAAAAACTTTAACTAAATGTGTGCTCAAATGACGTAGTATATCTTCATTTGAATGTTTTTGAAGCTAAAAATTCTATTTTAATACAGGCGTTTCAATACCAAGAAAATAATTTAGGGAAAAGATAATAATAATAAAAATCGTTTGCTAGATATTACGTCAATTTCTGATTAACTGACACTGCTTTCTAATGACGTTTTATTCTGAAGTTTTTACATATATATATGAAAAATGTGCATTTTCTGTTTAGAGTGACGTCGATTTCAAAAAGGCAAAAATATAATGGGAGAATCTGAATTATTTTATTGTGCTGCCACACCTTAAAAAACGGCACAAATAATTTAAAAAAAGGCAAACACGTGTAGTTTCTTTTCATAAACCAATACAAATTCAGTCTCTCTCGATATATTGTTACATTTTTTAAATTGATGTCTCTCTAAGCAGAAAATGCGCATTTCTCATATTTAAAATAAAAACTTCAAGGCTTTGAGAAAACTTAAAACCTCCATTTAATATATTTGAAATTACAATTTCACTAAAATACAGGCTTTTTTATTCCAAGAAAAAGGATCAGAGACACAAATCACTAAATACGGCGCCATTTTCAATAAATTATGACGTCAATTTCGATAAATATGGTCTTAAACTTGCCTTAAAAACCGGTTGCTATGATTTATTTCCTATTTCGTTATAATGTTGTTTCTTTAATTATACCATTTAGGTAAATGTTTTAATATTTTAAATGCAGTGATAACATTCTACAATTTACATCAAATATCATAATGTAAAATCTACTTTTATACGATTTATATTATATTGAAATTAAAACATAACACCTATTTTCTTTAGAGTTAGCTTTCTCATTTTAAACAAAGCTTCATAGATTGACGTCATTTTCATGTTAATCGCTGTGGATTTGGGTTTTATGATTAGTGTGAGTTTCCATTTAAAAATTATAGGCAATGAATCTTAGGATACCCGTGTTTAAAGGTACCTGATATACTGCGCATTAACAGAACATAAATAAAAATCGTTTTTAATTTGAAACACTAATATATTTAGTGTATTTTTTAGATTTCTCAAAAACTACATGAAAAAGCATTTTTGGTACTTTCGTATTATAGCGAGCAGTTAATCGTGAATATTTTCTCTATAATTCCCTTATAATCTGAGTAGCACATTTCGCTCACTGTGCTGGCCGGTTTCTCCAAACGAATCTTGGATCAAATGAAATATATCGGTGAATTTCATCCGTCATTTTAATGCAATATGGGTCTTTATCTGAAACGTCCTTCCGCGTAGATGAAAACGTTACTAACGCTACTGCGCTATTATACTTTCTAATGTTTAAGACAAAACTTCGGTTGTTAAGGGCCAAATTTTTTAGTTGATGATTTACAGTAGAACTTGGTTTAAGAATGATAGGGCCGATATGCAATATACTAAAACTATGCCTGAAAAATTATCTAACATTTTAAAGGGCTAATCATTCAGAATGGAGTTCAACTGATTAGTAACTTTTCAGCTAACTCTATAACAAAACATGTAGAGCAAAGTGGGTTATACTAAAACCATTATAGAAAAATGCGTGCATAGTAACAGCTCAAATTCCAACAAAATCTGTCCAGTAGAACTTTTTAAAAGGGCTAATCTTTTATAATCGGCCTCATCTGATTATTGAACTTTCTTCCATAATTTTATATATAACTGCCTGACGTAAATACAATATACTAAAACCACCCGTGTAAAATTATCCAAGAAACGATGAAAGTTCCAAGGAAGCCCATTAATAAAAATCTTTTTTAAAATACTAATCTTTCATAATCGGGTTCACATGATTATAAAACTTTTCACTATAATTCTATGACTAAGCAACATAAAACAATATGTTATACACTAAAACCTTTCCTGAGAAACTGATAGTCGCATCGAAATCCATTCAGAAGAACTCAAGTTATAAGCAGCCGGAACGAAATTCCCATTTGCATTTTCTATACATAATAGATTATTTTACGTAGTTCGATTTGATATCTGTTAAATTCGTGTTTTATTTTATTTTATTTTGGCGTTTTAATTTCATTTACCAATTTAGTTATGAAATATTACACGAAAACAAACAAGTACTGAATTATTTGTAGCGTTTTTGAGCAATCGAGTTAATCTTTGGTAATTGCACGCACATTTAAAAAATATTCATGCTTGAGAATCACTTTAAAATCTATAAAAAATCTATAACGTGACATAAACTTTTCAAACAAATATTATTGAAAGTTTTTTTTTCTATTAGACGTTGGAACAATCGAATGTGCGATGTTTAGAAGTTAAATTGTAGTAAAATCGAAATTTGTGGATATATTAGGTTTTTGTCACCAATAATATGATGACAAAGTTACACATAGACATGCTTTTTCTTCATAATATTGCATTAAGAGCAAACGGGTTCATCTTTCGTAATGGTTTCGTTGGGCTGCACGCACATTTAAAAATATCCATGTTTGAAAATTACTTACAAACCCATTAAAATAAAAAAAACTCGGATACAATTTTCAAATAAATTTCATTTGAAAGGAATTTTTGTTCTATTCGACAGCTTAAAAAATTAAATTGTGTGCTGTTTAGAAGTTAAGAAAAATTGCTGTAGAGGAACAATTTGTCTGTTAGGTCGTTACCATCAACAGTATGATGTCAGCGTTACTCACTGACACATTTTTACTTTATAATGTAGATATACGCCATACAAACGAGAATTTGACTATATGATATGCCATTTGATGGATTTGTTTTTCGTATTGTCAGAAAATTACAAATTTTTCTGTTACACCAGACGACGAAAACGGGAATTGCGATATTAAAGCTCAGACATTTTATTATGGCGGCGAGACAATAACGTATGTTTTCTAATTGTCATTTTAATGATTTGTGGACGGGAATGCACAAATCTCAGTTATTCTGATTACTATAGTAGTTCATTTTAATTTATTATTTTACATGGAAGGTCTCTTATAATTGACACGGGCGAAGCCGGGTAGTCCTGCTAGTATTATACACAAAAAAAATCTTCCAATAAAATTTCCTAATACCGTATAATGAGACTACATTAACTATTGTTTCTAAAGCTGGCCGTACTTGAAATTATTTTAGAAAAAGATGGCGGTAGTCTTATTTCATTATTTATGTAATAATTTTTCTAGAATACAAAATATTTCCGAAAAAATAGGATATAAACATTTTGCGATAGATATTGTGAATGAGAGCTCTTTTCGCGATTTATATTTATGTTTAATTGTAACGGTTGATTAGTATAAATGTAAATTGATTTAATGTTATATTAGTTACATTACGTGATATTTCCATACAAAATTCTTCACTTCAGCTTCTTAAATAAATAAATAAATATATATATATATATATATTATCTACATATTAAGCAAAATTTTCAAAACGGAAATTACCGCTCGATGGTTAATTTAGCCTTTGAAATCTGCCAATATCCGACAAGATTATAAAGAATGAGAAGACAGCCATAAGCGTTCAGAGAACATGTAATGAGACGACAATTTCTTCTACTTTCGGAAGCTGAAGAATTAATTAGCTGAATTAATTGAATTAATTAGAAGAATTAATTAGCTGAAGATTAATTGAGGACTAATAATGGAAAACGCTGAAAGTTCAAAAGAGAAAAATTTTCAAGATAACGAAAAAAAGAGAAACTTCTATCTCTGGTACTTACAGCGTTTTCCACTTCACTCATTTTGGGCACTCTTAGATCAACACTTTAAAATGTAGGTACCTAGATTGCTTTCGTTTAGTATTTAAATACCTAATATTATCATTTGTTTTCTTTTATTTATATATTTAATTTTTTTGACCTTGCTTAAAAATATCCCACCGATGTAAACAATAACAAAATGATCAAGTTGTGAAATGGCCACCAGTTGTCGCGCATCTTATCACTGGTATTTTCAGCGCTCTTCACTTCACTTCTTGTGGCACATTCAACGTTCTCCACTTCTCTTCGGGAGGCACATTCAACCAGCACGTTTTTCTACTCTTTTTTGAACTATTTCTACTAGGGCTAGCACTTCAAGGGTTCTCCTGTTCGTTAAGCTTGGCATTTAAGACATTTTTTCAAAAAAAAAATATTTTAGATTTTTTTGGTACTTTCTGCGTTTTCCATTTTTAGCCCTCAATTCCCACTTATTTAACAAAAAAAAAATTATGTTCCTATCCCATTATTCAAGCAATAATATTTCCAGTATATAGAATATTTTTCACAATTAAATCGTTAATACAGTAGGTATAAAAAATTATTTTTTATGCACCAATTTTAAATTATAAATACGTGATGCAGTTCACACATTGCTTTTAATATTGAAATATACTGTATAAATAAACTTAATGACAGTTTACAGTAATTATATTTCCGTCAAGGCAGAATTTTTGTTAAAATACAAAGGAGAAGGAAATTTGAAACAGACTCTAAACTGTAAAAAAACCACTGTAGATTTGCCAGAACAAACTCGATCACAGTGAATGTGCTGTACCTTTCTTTGGTTTCCTGACTATATTAAGATGGAAAATACAGTAGTTGCGTAAAATTAACAGCACTATGTGCTGGCAATTTGGACGCATTTTTTTACAGCACAAACTGCTGGCGTCCAAATTGCCAGCAAATTGTGCTGTTAATTTTATGCAACTACTGTATTTCCCATGTTAATATAGTCAGGAAACCAAAGAAAGATACAGCACATTCACTGTGATCGAGTTTGTGCGCAAGATGAACAGTACTTTGTACTGTAAAAATGTCGTTTTTTTTTACAGTGTAATTTCTAGTACAGTTTGCTGGTCTGAAAGTATAAAAGAACAGGGATACCCCTTAGAACATGTCAAACTCCCACACAAGAAAAGCAAATATTCTGTCTCTGCTTTAATCTTTTAAGGGAAATGAAGTTATGTATACGTCATTTTCACATCAATTTCTTTCGTTGATCTAAAAATCGAATGGTTTACTCGAATTATCTAATATTTGCATAGTGCAAATAAAATAAGTTTAAAATCAGTGGCATGAAGATTATTAAATTAATCAGTGAAGAGCCTTATCAGAATGAACATATTTACAAAATTTGAAGCAAATCGAATATTTCTATCAAGAGTTATCGTGTTACGTACATACATACATTGATACGTACAGAACCTGCGGGCACATTAGCTCTCAGGCTTTGATAGCCTATCAGCTAAACAGTCACCCAAGATTAACCTTAAAATTCCTTTTACTTTTTGAAAAAATGAAATGAGGGGGGGGGGGACATTTCGTGAGAAAAAACACGCGGATTAGAAAAATAAATTTCTGTGGATCATATTGAAAACGCACTTCCAGCAATTATTGCTCATAGACATTGCTGTACCGAATTCTTTTGTGCGTCCCTATAAATGAACAATAAATGATATGCACAACGTATGCAATTGTAAGCATTTTGATGTCATGCACCTTATTGATGTATATCAATACCATTATGTTTGAAACAATGTAACAACGTTGGAGATGGGAAATATAGTTACTTTTGGTTAACAAGTTACATCGTTCCACACTTGTACAGGTAACAAGTTCCAACAACCTGTTATTTTTATAACATATAACTAATGGTCAACGGATGTTTTAATTAGAAGGCCTTTCAAATAAAATGTTTGGAATAATTTTTTGACATAATAATAAATGCTGTTTTCTATTGAGATGAATCAAAATTAGTTTGTGATTAAAAACTTAATTTTTACAAAACAAAAACTTACCTAGTTATAATACTTTGAATTTGATGCATTTTTAGCGTTTTCTGATACTAAAAACGTGTTTTTCCATTTATGGTGATTAAAACATTAAAAATTTTCAAAAAATTCTAAATATTATAACTCAGAAAGTTTTGACCATAAAAGAATAATTTTTTGCTGTCTTACTTATTAAAACATGGGAAAGCGTTTTCTAAATAAAACTTATAGGAACCAGGCATTGTATAAAATTTATGATTTCTTATCTATTTAAAAAGTAATTATTGTAATGTATATCGATTTTTATGTGATGCAGAACAAAATGTGAAACATTTTTGCAATTGGAACTATACCTCTAAAACTAATGGTTTAGAAATTAGTTACTGGTAAACAATAAGAGACATCGTGTATAATTAACACAGTTTTAACAACACGATTTCTAACCCTCACCCAAAAAAAAACATGAATACAGCATAGATTATGAAATAAATCACTTTCCAACACATTCAGAATACCATAACAAAACATCACAATTTACAAAGGTGAAAGATGACGTCTTAGTGAACAATTTGGAAAACGCATAATGCGTTTGAAAACACGATTTCTGCCATTACCATGAAGAGTCGTTAAAATATACGATTTTTTTGAAGCCCTGTATATGATCTACAGATAGTTATGCATACTACATAGTATGCAAACAGTGAGTTCAGTTAAACGAATAATATATTTTAAAATTTCCGCTCAGCAATTTCAGCCAATAAACGAATGTTGTTGAGAACTGTTGTTCGACCTTGTATAGGATCTAGAATTTATACACACCAAGTAATATTTAAAAAATTGTTAAATTTAAAACGCATACCATAATTGAAAACGCTCTTCCAGGAATTATTGTTCGTGGCTTCAATAGTTCAATTATTGCTCATTTTCTTCTATGTTCAAATACTTGTATGTAGCAAAACAATGTTTTCTTATTTTTGGAAATAGATTTTCTATTCAAAATCGAGAATTAAAATTTTTAAGAGATAAAATTATGAATAAATGTATTTCACTTAAATGTTGCAAAAAGGTACTTTTTATAAATTTAACGAACCTGAACTCGTGTTTCGCTGCATTATTTTAAAGGGAGAGGGGATCAATCCTTTTTTCATTTACATAACATAAATGAAATATATTTCAAAAATCACTCGTTGAAAATTAGAAACAAGCAAAAAAAAAAAAAAAAAAAAAAAAAAAAAAAAACACGAAAATATATTTTTAGTTAAAAAAAAAAAAGTTCAGATCAAAAATTAGACAAAACTTTGCTTGGTTTTACAGTCAAATTTGACTTATTGTTATAGAAATGCTAAATGAAGGCAATATATACGATTCATGAGTACAAAACATGTCAGGCGTGAGCTTTTTTCTTAGAAATTTTCAGAGGTTTTCCTGATTTACTATTTGTGCCAGTGTTTCGTTTATGATCTACTTTGCGCCATCAGAATCTGTGAAAGTATGTGATGGTGATGACCCAGCACCAGGCACCAAGCCGAAAAAAGCGTTTAATTAATGCTGCAAGGCATTACTATTCATGCATTAGGGATTGACGAAATGCAAAACAAATATTTAACATTCCCATAACTAGAGGGTGAAGATGGGCCAAACTAGGGGCGCATGTCTGAAAAAAAAACGATTGAGGACGTTTTTAGTGAATATTGTTCTATTTTAGAGGCACGAAATTGAATTCTTGATTAAGGCAAGTGAATTAAGACGCTGCCATTTAAAACCATATGTTATTTAATCAACAGGGACTTTTCGGTAACATATTAATTCAATATTAGGTTCCAGCATAGTAACAGGGTTTTTCATCCTAATACATTAAATAATTCCCATCCCTAAACAACGTCAAAATACATTCCTAACGATTTCCCCCCATAGATCATAATGTAACGGCATTCTTTCTGGATATCCCTATAAATAAACTGTAAATGCTACACACTCCATTTTCAATACTGAACACGCCATAGTAAATTTCTATAACATGTATCGATTAAATGAAATACGGAGTATATTTATTCGATTCAGAGCTCGGACAGACAAATCGAATTCATTAACATTTTTCAATTAAAGAAGTGAATTCAGAAACCTCGCTAAACGGGAATCTCAAAATGCATGAATCTCGCGTTTTGTGTCCAAAATAATAATGATATTAAAGAAGATTTCGTCAGGTTCACTACACTTTGTTATTATCAGTGATGCAGTCGTAAACAAACCAGGGGGTATACGCTCTTATACGCTCAAGGCGGAGAGTATACGCTATAGTATTTTTGAGAAACAAAAGGTATACGGTATTCCTTAAAAAATCCTGAAGGTATATGGCGTATACCACCGTATACCCTCCACTACACCCCTGATTATTATTATTATTCGACCTATTTGGCGGCCACACTCGTTATTAAAAAGCGAATATTTTTTCAACAATCTAATCAAATGTGTTCGGAACACTGTTAGAAACGAACAGACCGAGAATAGCATGACAATTATGGATATTAATTTAAAATCTCATTATATTCTCTCTTTTGTATCGATAAAATTTAAATTGGTTTTGTTTCATTACTGTATTTACTTGATATTGAATATAAAATTTATGTTTTAGGGTAAAAAAATAAGAGATCTTTTGAATGAAGCATGCATGAACATAAGATACTATGCATCAATTTCTTAGAGGAAATTGCCTCCGTTGTATTCCTATACAAGTTGTACATTTGTCAACAGTATGTCATTTATTTAGTCCATTCCTTTACATCTGAACTTGATTCTTGACAAAAGAGAGCATTCCTCTCCCTGCTTCCTGAGAGAAACGGAATAAAATGTATATTTATTCTTCCTGAACGCATAGTATTGTTTTTCCTGTGCGTGTAGGAAAGGAGGAAATATAGTCTTGACGTAGATGTCTAGCAATGATGCATGTAAAGTGAAGTATTTCGTCGTTTTTTTATCTAGAACATTTGCAATAAAAGGACAGAGTTCAGTTCACAGTTGTTTACAAATAAAAGATACAAAATGCAGGTCAAATAAAAATATAGGATATGACTGTGTTGCGAATCATAGGAAATCTTCTTTATGAAAAATACGTATTTAATCCACATTGTTACTTTCCTTTATATTGCATTCGTTATGACGTTAAATTGCAACAAAAATCATGAGGTAATTTTTTCGGACCTCATTTCACAATACTTTAAAACATAAACCAGTATGTGAAACAAATATTGACAGTAAAAATTATTTAAATACATCAAATTTTACAAATCAACAGAAAAAAACATTTAAAAGCTAAACATATTTGATAAAGTTTCGTGAAATTTTCGAATATTTCCGTCTACATCACATGGAGATAGCTTAATGGAAAAACTCCAATTGCAATTAAACATTCAGAGCAATAAAGAGAACAAAGCGTGCTTTTATAATACGTGTTATTCATGTTCTGGGATTGTTTGATTAAGTTAATCAGTTTAACTTTTTCATACCAAGTTGGGATCCATGTTCTTTTTTTATGGCAATTTCGTTTCTAATGCTTTTCGTCTAATGATATCAATCATTAAAATTTTCTAGAAAAAAAAATAAGTATGATTTTATGGTCTCACCAATCGTGGACCTAGCAATGTATAAAACAATGTCTATAACAATGTATAAAATAGTAGATAAATAATAAACAAAATAGTAAGAAATTTAAAAAAAATTAAGCACATGTATGATTTCAGTCGATTTTTTCTAAATTATTTAAATAAAATTAATGCTTTGAAAAATTAATAAATAAATTATGTGTATACCGGAAAATTTCAATAATATTATTAACTCAATATATGATGTATATGAATATGTGTGTAATATTATGTAGTCAGCAAAGGGTCTAGATATATCTTACGAACTTTGTATATCAGGTTAAAGGACATATTGTTAGTCTAGACCAGTGATTATTAAATACTAATTGACCAAATTCTTTCCCCTTGGCTCAATTCGTTTTTTTTTCTTTATCAGTTAACTTTTATTTTATCGAAAATTAACAAAATAGCTTATGCCCCCCCCCCCCCCCCCTTAAAATTAATACCTAGAAGAACAACGTAGAAAATCAAATAAACTTTAATTTAAAATAAACAAAAATAACTAACGGTTGTCTCAAAAGCAGGTTCTAAAGCTGGTTCAATACTGAACTACTACCAACAAGCTCATCGCTACGTAGAGTGAGAGTTAAGTAAAGGCAGCGAGAAGAGGAAAAACCCAGGGTAGAACTGGTACCATATGTGCCTCACATGTCGGGTGTCTAGCATAGTAGAAACGCTATACGAGCAATGAGCGTGTTAATTTCATCATCAATAACGTAATAATCATCCCATACAATTCTAATCAATCCACAAAGAAATCCGTGACACACTATAAAAAGGAAAACTTTGTTTTAACTTTGCTTTCCCGATTAGTATTATTTTTTTAAATACACCGTATATGTGTGAGAAAAACTTAATCTAAACCTTGTAGACATTTAAAAGAAAAAAGAAAAAATGTAAATAGAGTAGGTGTCAAATATAAACTTAAATATAAACATAAAGCGAATAATGCAAATCTAATGGAAAAGAAGGCAACATATTCACCATAGCAAATATGTAATAATTTTTTTTCATAAATATGTGATTATGCTGCAACCTTCTTTATTTTTTAATAATTTTTTGCAAAAATTGTTAATTTAACTCAGGACAACAACAATTTTGTAATGAAATTGAAGTAGGTTGTGTATATGGATTTTTTAAAAAGATTATATTAAGGAAAATATTGGTAGGAGGTCCGGAAAAATGCCCATCACGTCAAAGGGGTCCGCGAAATCACAAAAGTTGAGGACCGCTGGTTTAGACTGATGTACATTCAGATTTCTGACATAACTTAGAGTGTCTTGAGATACGTTATGGAGGTGGAACTCTTTTACTTGGAACATACTTATAAGAGTTTCCATGGCATATATGCATATAAACCCGATATGTGAATTCGCGGTGAATAATAGTTCGATCACTGTCGTCTATATATAGCAAAAACAAGGATATTTCCAAAAAACATGAATAACAATTGACGACAAATTAGTGTCAGTAATATCTAATATTACAAAATCGAAACTAAAATGGCTACGATAATTTTTAATTGAAAAAAAATATTCGATGGCAATTTCAGTAGCTTATCATTATGCACCATGAAAATTAATGTTGGGAATTTTTATAAACTTAACGTAATGATTGCTGATTTATTTTCTAGTTCTAAATGAACGAAAGTGTTTTGTTTTCTGTTTTACGTTGTCTTAAGAGGATTTAATGTTTTTCATATGATTACTTTATTCATTTTTCGTATATTATTGAATGGTTTAATGATGAAAAAATTGTTCATCCGGAAAAAATACAATTCTAATGGTGAAAACTTTTATTTATTTATTTTTTAATTTAAAAAATATTTCAAAAACAACTTCTCTTACAATTTTGACGTTTATGGAAAGATGTTTATATTTTTTTTACACGCGTGCTCTGTATATCTAAGAACCGGTTTCCAAAAATTTTATTAGTTTAAGAAAAAATTTGTAAAATGTCGTTACATATGTAAAAATAGAAATGACTATTTACTTGCCTTATTATTATTTTATTTAAATAAATTAATTTTATGAAATGCACCGTAAGGATCTTCATAAGGACAATCACATAAGGACAATCAAGTCAATTAAAAAATATACGTTGAAATTTTATTATTTTGTTATTACTGGTATATTTAAAAAACACAAACTGCGAAAAGTTAAATAAAATCATAAGACGAAATGCAACATTTCGCCTTGATTCAGTCATAAAATACACACTATGAACTTTAAAAAGCTCACTGTTTTACTTAAAAGGCGACTAAAATAATAAAACAGATGTTACAGGTTTAAAATTTGCATTTTATTTAAAACTTCTTAGTACTGTAAAATGCATGCCGGGGGAAAATGACAGGAAAGGAAAAAGTAGGCCGAAAGTACTAAGAAGTTTTAAATAGAATGTATATGTTTAACTTGTAGCGTCTATTTTATTATTTCAGTCGCCTTTTGAAGTAAAACAGTGAGCTTTTTAAAGTTCATAGTGTGTATTTTATGAAAAAAGTTAATTTAAATGTGGCAACTCGGAACCATTTAAAGGAAAATGTAATCAGTAAAAAGCCTTTTTCGTTTATTTTTAACTATCAGACCTAATGAATAGTAGCCATAATGTACTGCTGCACCTAAATTCATTTTGAGCCAAAAATTGAAAAAAATGATATTTTTGTTATTTTTCACAAAATGAAAGGTTACCGAGTCCCCTTAATAAATTTCTTTTTAAAATATTCATTCAATTCTTAAGACAATGAATGATTTATTCATTTCTTAAGCTAATGATTCATTCACTTCTTAAGGTAATGATTCATTCAGTTTTCAATAATATGTCGATCATTCTTCGATACTATTACCGGTCGAACCAGGACACCATAATTAATCGATCGACTTCAAGGTCTCGTCTGTTGATTTTAGATTCATTATTTTAAAATTAAACATTATTGAGTTTCGAATAATTTGTAACTCAGTTTAATATATTTGTTATCATCACATTAAAAGGGAATCGTATGTTATTATTAGGGAAATCTATTTGAAATTTTAAAGGGAACTAATTTTTCTTCTGAGTACTACAGGATTTTAAGCAGCATTTTAGGTAGCTTCCATTACAAAAAGTAAAAAGCTACATTTTGCAGGCGTCCGAAGAAGAGCTCTTCCGAAATATTTTGGTATATTTTCATCGGTCATGACCCCCAGATCCCAAAACCACCTCCGTTCAAATGTGATTTATATATATATATATATATATATATATATATCTTATTTTTATCATGCGATAACTCTCGTATTTATAAACCGATTTGGATGAGATGTATTGTGTGTATAGTACATACAAATGTCTCGACCGAGTTCGTTGGCCAATTTTATCCGTCAGCCTGTTTCAAAATGGCGGTCATTTAAATATTTAAAACTAAAAAAAATACACAAAAGTTAAGAAATCCAAGTGTTAGGCCTTGATACAAGGATTTCGGAGTATTTTTGTTTCGTCTCTAACTTAAAAAGTGGTTGATATATAGCAGTTTGAAATTCCTGGGTGGTTGACATTTTGAAACAAGACAACAATTAAAGAAAATCAGGCATTATTTTATGAGTGTTAATGAACGTTAGCCTCAAATTCTCGCCAAACTTGGCGACACTTGGCGAAATATCGCCAGATTTGGCGACCAAAACTAAGCAACCATAAATTATGCCAACTGATCTATAAATTTGGCGCAATTCGCATTCAAATTCAATATTGACGAATTTTAGCTTCTTAAAATTTGAGTAAAATTTGCAAAATTTTAAAATAAGGAATTTAATTATTTTAAGAAATTTTAACAAGAAATAAGGAATTTTTATTGAATCATCATCATCTAATCGAGTTCCACTAATTTTAGCTTCGCGTGTTTGAGTAAAATAAGCTATATTTAAAAAAAAAAAAGAGAGAAAAAAGGAATATATTAAAGATACCTTTTCCTCCCGGCACATGCCGAAAGGACTTTTTTCTATTAAAATGAATGTCTGTAACAATTTGCTAAAACAAGCACACGCGAAAATGAGAAATAAAAGAAGAATTGTATGTTTATTCGATTCCGAAACCTCAACCACAGGAATTTCATTGTTCCTGCTCTATCATTAATCTCATGGTTAGGGATGTGTTACATCGAAGTTATTTCCGCATCTCACTCTGACACTTCGTAAAGGTGTTTTGTGATGTGGATTATTTCTGAACATCAATTTGTGGCGACAAATATTTACTCTTAAGCAAAATCAGAAATTCAATCCTCTATTTATGAAATTAAATCAGTCTAATTGTCCCGAATGATAAATCTACCAAAACTACTTAAGTTTCTTGAAATCCGAATTTTATTTCATTTATTTATTTTACTTGGAGGCATATCAAAATTTGTAATACAAATTCTTTTAAAAATAATACATAAATCACTGCGAAATTTAAACAAGTTTTGATTCCGAACATAAAATCTTCCCTTGCATTATCGGGGATTATATCATACATAAATATTGTTTTACGAGGGTGTGCATAAAAATTAAAATACCTTATCATCTACTGTGCAATCACAGTATCACTGTGCAATCACTGTGATTTGACATCACAGTTTCACAATGCATTAATAGTAGTAGTTTTAGTCACACTAAATATAGTAATAGCTACACTAGTCACATATAGTATAGTAATAGCTACACTAGTCATACACTATAGTTTTAGTCACACTGTATAGTAATAACTACAGTAGAGCGCCGATTATCCGAACAAGTCGGGACCAATCGTAGTTCGGATAAGCGAAAGTTCGGAAAAATGGACACACAGTTTAAGGCATGTTCCTGACTAAACTAAAACCTTCACACTTTATCCAGGCTTAGGACTGGCGGCACCAGTTAGTGCTAGAGTGTTTAAAAACCGGTTTTTTTTTGTTTACTTTCTATCATTTAAAATTTTCTTTTATTCTTTTTATCATTTTCTGAACTCCAAAGATTATAATTTAAGCAAAAAAGCTTTTGATTGTTGTTTGCTTCAAAGAAGACGTTCTTTCCAATGCTGCCATATCTTATATCTCGAATTCTTCTTAAATACGTTAGTTGAATAGAATCAGAATTCTTCTGCCGTTCGAGCCATTTCTTAGCTGTTTCCAAACATTCAAAGGCTTCGTTATGTGATGGACCTTGGCCATTTTCCGAGAATTCGTTTTCATTTCTTCAATTTCTTTTTCATCTTAAATCTCATCCACATCATTACAAAAAATTTTCGAGAGAAATAGGCTGTTCAGATAAATGGAAGTTCGGTTAAAAAATTTTTTTAAGAGAAGTAGGTTGTTCGGATAATTGGAAGTTCGGATAATTGGAGTTTGGATAATCGGCGCTCTACTGTAGTTAACAAATAGTGCAGTTAGTAGTACTTATTCCATTTTGACATAATAATCAATCATGCTGATCAGTCAGAATTCAATTAGCAGTTAATTAGTGGATTCAAGAGAATATACTCGAATTCAGTTACGTATTTTTTTAAATAATTAATTCATTTCTTTAAATTTAATTTTTAATGTATTTAAATAATTTCCATATTTCTATGAAATTCACTCGGCATTGCGTGATCGTTATCAGCATACGAAAATAAGCTGTAGAAATAAAACTACACTGGTAAAGGTTATTTGAAAAATTAAACAGAATTAATTTTGCTGCGTAATTTTAAACGCGGCCTTTCTATTACTGTTAGAATGAATGACTGCGTAACAATTTGTTACGCAATACTCGTGTAAATATGAGAAATGCAGATTTATGCAATTGTCTGTTTACTCGATCCTGAAACTTAAGCCGCAGGAATTTCAGTGTTCCCTTACTAACATTAATCTCCTGGTTAGAGATGTGCTACATCCAAGTTATTTCCGCATCACACGCTGACACTTTAAAAGGGTTTTCTGTGAAATATTTCTGAACATCAGTTTGTGGCGGCAAATATTTACTCTTAAACAAACTAGGAAATGCATTCCTCTATTTATCAAATGAAATCAGTCTTGTTGTGCTGGATGATTAATCTACTTAACTAACCGGAGACTAGTTAAATTCCATTTATAATTGAAATTAGATTATTGTGTGCCAAACAAAAGGAAGACAGAACACTGTGAAATAGATTTTTCATCAGATAGTTTGTATTCTTTCACCGGTAATTTAATTATTTTTTAATTTTATAAAATTCATTGTCATATATTTCTAGTCTTCGAGTATATAAAATTATAAGTGATGCATATTGATAGTTCAACTTGCCATTCATAACTTAATATTCTTATTCTAGGAAAAAAAAAATTCTACAGCTGTTTTAGAAAATTTTATTTACTGCTCAAAATTTTTTTAGTCAATCTGTGTTATGCAAGTTCTTGAGCTGTTTAAATTAGGGGATTCGTGTGGTGCTTACTTTTGAATACCACAATTTTCGAAAATCGCAAAATCTTGGAATTAAATATAGAGATTTTTTTTCTAGAAAGAAAGGCATTCAAAAGTAAGCACCCGTACAAACTATAAATCTGTAATGTTACACTTTATTTGAAAAAAAGTTTTCTTGTTGTTTTCATAGAAAAAAATGTATATACTGTTTGAATGTCTGCAGTAAATTAAAGCGATATACCTGGTGAGCCAAAAGTTTGTTGCAACTTTTGAAACTCATAAAAAAGGAATAAGGATAAAGGAATAGGATAAAGGATAAAGGAATAGGATAAAGGAATAGGATAAAGGAGTGAGGTTAGCAAGAAAGGGCTCTCAAGGTAGTCGGATTTTTTTTAGCAGCAAAAATAATTTTAGTTAAAAAAATCACATGTTCAGGGCGCTGACGATCCGAAACACAATGAACAGGACAACAGTTGTGTCATAGAATGTTCTGGAGGTCATGTTGAACATTTGTTATTGGAAGAACAAATGAATGTAGCGTATTGTTGTCCTGTTCATTGTGTTTCAGGTCGTCAGCGCCCTCTACATGTGATTTTTAACCTTTTTTTTCTGCTAAAAAAAATTCGAATTCGGAAAAAATTCCCAGTGGTTAGGGAGTTGAATTCGGAATTAATTAGGGGGAAGCTGGAAATTATCTTAATCCCTTCAGTTTAGGTCTAGAATGAATGTGCTATGTTTTCCCCCGCGTAATAGGTGAGCGTTAGGAAATACGTATAGATTTATAGTAAAAAAATACGTTTTTTTTACATACCATAACAGCATCTCCAAACAGCTAACTCTGTCAAAAATATTGTCAATACAAATGTTATAGAGCTTAAAATTCTGAGTAAAATGAGTACCTACACTTAATATTTTTGTTGAACATTAAGGTCACAATTCCAGTTTAAAATTTTAGACCCGTGGTCAGGGGGTTGAACTCAGAATTAATTAGGAGAAAACTGGAAATTGTTTTAACCCCTTCAGTTTAGGTCTAAAATTAACATACGATGTTTTCTTCCTCGTACTTGGGTGAATGTTAGAAATTCTATACATATTTATTTTCGAAAAACACGTTTTTTTTAATTACCTTAACAATATCTCAAAACAGCTAACTCTATAAAAAACATTGTCAATACAAATGTTGTAGAGCTTAAAATTCTGAATAAAATGAGTACCATCATTAATATTTTTGTTCAACATTAAGGTCTCAATTCTACTTCAAAATTTTTCAAATCAAGAGCTTGAAGCCAGGAGAGACCAAGTTAACTTAACAATACCTCTAAACTGCGCCCTTAATATTTAAAAAAAATATTAAGTGTAGGTACTCATTTTACTCAGAATTTTAGGCTCTACAACTTCTGTACTGACAATGTTTTTGATAGAGTTAGCTGTTTTGAGATATTATTAAGTTAACTTGGTCTCTCCTGGCTTCAAGCTCTTGATTAGCGATTAAGGCAAAATTTTGAAATAGAATCGCGACCTTACTGTTGAACGATTATACGAATGCGGTCTTTTCTGCTTGAAAAATCAAATAATTATTCTTTACGGCAACTATACTTCCATGGTTTTTTCACTTATTAACAATTATTGTGAGATTTTTAAAAGATTTAAATTACAAATCCTGCATTAAATATGAAAACAATATGTCTCCGCGATTATGATAGCATTGCTTAACGTTCCGTGCATTTGTATTTCAAAATTGTGATTAATATATTAACAAGACCAAGAGTGAGTCTTTGATAAGGTAGCGATACGATAGTTAATACTTATTCACCTGGCTCTATTCACTAGTCTGATTTCTTTTTCTTATTTTACATTTGTATATTACAACGATGTTTTCCTACCAACATCAAAGAATTCCGCAAACGCATAAATAAGATATATTTGTATCATACATGTACAGTACTTTAAAAAAATCCGAATGATAGTCACAACTCCAATTCTAAAAGTCAAAGTCAAAATAGGTTTGTATCAAAACTTATTATTTTTTATTTTTTACAATCCTGTTATAGCGGAATTTCCTTGAAGGATCGTCTATATACAGCAGAAATTATATCAAACTTTAAAAATTTCAATAATAATACATAATTTTGACATCACATTTTGATTTTGCAGTAAATTTTATTTTCCGATGCGAAATGGAAAATCAGTCGACCCAATAGTTATGGAATGAGTAAATTTAAAGTTTGGAGTTCTTCATGTTAAATTATTTTTAATCGTTGCTAAGTAGATTCCAATCCGGATAGCTTTTTAAGAATAAGTTAAAAGCAATTTGGAAAAGCTACTAGAAATCCATTTCTGTAAAAGAAATTCTTAGGTTCAATTCATTAATCTAAAATTAAGGGGAAAAAAACATCATCTAGTTCAGATTTCAAAACCTAAATATTTAAATTAATATATATATCATTTCTATATTTTGATTGTCACAGGCTCAAGCTGTTTTAAAAAATATATTTATAACTGCTGTAAGTGCTGTGACCAGTTCACTGGACCAGTGAAGAATGTAGTTAAATAGATAACGTTGCTAAACAAAACCTAAAGTCAAATTAAAGAAAAAATATTTCCTATACTTGAAGACTTAGGACTCTCAAGACATATTATACAAACAACAGAAATTTTTTACGTGCTTAAACATCTTTTGTCAATTACATTTTTTAATTTTAATAACATATGGAAATATAACATTTCCAGTCAAATACGTTGATCAAATCAAATAATCTAAGCAAATTAAACTGTGCATTACAGCCGAATCAGAAAAAAGTGCAATTAACTGCTACAAAGTAAAATGCACGGATAAACATATGAATGTGATAATGAAAAAACAAAATTAAGAAAATATGAAACTGCGTTGGTTCTTTTAGTTGGTGATCGAGTTTTAATTATTTTCTCTTCTAATTATACAGGCGCTTGGATGACACCTACAAAAATTTAATAACGTCTATCAAAGATATTATAAAAATAACCACGCCAATTTCTTTGGAATGTTTGAGATTACAGAATCCTAAGTACTTTTATATCTGATCATAACTGACAAAATTTATTGTTAAACGGGAAGAAAAGTGTCATTAAAAGAATTATTTTTAACTATGTTTTTGGGAAACATTTTTCTGGGAATGCAATATAATGTTCTTAAAGGGAATTCACAGGTTAGTCAGTCAGATCTCAAATTCATCTCGATAATGTTAAACCTATCAAATCTTTATGCATTATTTTAAGATTATCTCATAAGAAAATTATTCTTTTTTACTTCTTTATTCAGTGTATTGTTCGTAAAAGATGTATCTTTGTTTTAGTTAACAAAATATTTCTAAAATATATGCTTAATTTTATTTGAAATGTTAAAATCTTACTCACAATTCTTACGGTTTTATCACATAAAATATTAAATATATACTAATAAAAGAAAATTTCGCTCTGTGTGTGTATGTCTGTCTGTCTGCGATGTCTAGCGAAATCTACCGCACGTACATATCTGAAATTTTTTGAGATTTTAGTCGAAGGCCTCTCCTGGTGCACCTGAGACTCAGAATTTTAAATTTCTAATAACTAGCTGACTTATTAATTAACTCTTTCGAGGGCAGTATCCTTAAAAAAAGGACACCTAATTTTAATTCCAAAACCGACAAACGGCACCAAGAATATTTAATTAAAATTTTCCTTTTATAATGTACGTGAAAATAATCACGTTCGTATTTTCTAATAACTTCGTTTATAAATTCTGGTGTCAGTCCATTATTTCATCAGTTTATAAACAGAATTACTCCGCGCCGGAAAAGGCTAAAAACCCTAATTAAAATAATGGAAAAGTATTCATAATTCAACAAAAGCATAGATTTTTAACAAACTGCAGCAGAGGAGACCAGATGTCTACTATTTTTACAGCCAATGAAATGCGTTCTTCGAGTGGTATTCTGAAACTATTTCAAAAAAGCACGTGACTAAAGAGAGTATGCAATTTTCCAGCTCTATAGATTTTTTTTTCTTTTATGTTGCATTTAATCGATTTGAAATTAACATATCTGTGCGTATAATTTGCGTAAAAATCCTTCAATTACAACCGAAGATATTAATTATTATTTCATTAAATCTATTGTAGAAAAATATTTTCTTTCCGCATGTCAATTGAATACAGAATCAGGTGTCCAATATACAAAACCACAGATTTTTAACCTACAAGAAGAATTAAGAGTTATATAAAATTTTTAACAATACTGCTTTTACCGGTTTGAAAATTACACATCCATGCACAAAATGAAACCCTGTATCGAGAAATCTAATTTTCATAAAAAGCGATAAATAACTCATTATTTTATCAACAAATCGATTTTAAAAAGCAGAATAAATGATTTGACAATGGATTTATAAAGAAACGTTTGTATTTGTTATATTTGCGGGGACGGGAAGGGAGTAAGCTACGCTATTAGTCGACATAACAGATATTATTATGGCAGAAACAGAGAGTAGCGGGCTGCGCCGGCTATCGGGCAATTTCAGCAACTTTCTTAAATTCTTTTGATTCCGGCACCACCTCGAGTAATATATCTACGAAAACGTTGAATAACGGAGTTTCGTTCGGATATTGCTTTGTTTAGAACATAGCGCGCCACCTGGTGCTGGAAATTGGAACTAACAAATTTTGCAGAGAGCGCGCAGCGCACCTGCTATACTGTACCGGAGACAGTCTGTCATTTTCTTGTTTGTAAGTTCTACATTAGATGGTGTTTGTTGAGCTCAAGCCAATTGGTAGGCCTCACCACCTGGCCGAACCTGTATGTCCTACATATTTTTAGCTCAGAAGCAGGATGTGTGTCAGCATTTAGAAAGTTTAAACGTCTGAAAAAAAAATACCTTAAAGTAACAAATATGTTTAACAACATGTTTTAAAGGCGAACATGAAAAATTAACAGAATTAACAAATTCCATTAAAATTGTTATTATTATTATTATTATTATTATTATTATTATTATTTGCATAAATTTAATTACGCAGCTGAAAATGTTTAGTTGAGAATCGATAGAATCCTAAAAAACGATATTCCGGTTTGAGGAAAATAATTAATGCACTATAAACACTACTCTGAAATGTTTCTGAAAATCAGTGGCAGCAAAAAGTACTTTGCTTTCATAAATGCGTCTATGAAATGTCGAAAATATATCGATTTCTGAAGTTGCAAAAGATAAATGATACTTTTAGGAATCGTGTGTAACTCTGAGATGTTATTGTGTATTTTGGTTCGTTGTTATATCATGCTTTCGTAGATTAAGAAACAATTATCTGTATTCAAAGCTGGAGTAGCACAGTTGAAGTTTATTCCAACAGAGCGAAAAATGTCCAGACCAGGGATCGAACCTGGATACTTGGCGTGCCGTGCCAATGCCTTACCTGTTAGGCTATCCGGACCGATACCTGGCTGACACAATTCACTCTTATCAGTTGGACTTGGCTATCCCTGGTCTGGACATTTTTCGCTCTGTTGGAATAAACTTCAACTGTGCTACTCCAGCTTTGAATATGATATAATCCAGTTGGAAAAAATATTCGTTCCCTTCATTATGACCCAATTATCTGTATTTTATAGCGTAGCAAAAAAACTGCCTTTCTCAATTCGAAACTACTGCAAAATACGAGATAATGGCATGGTCACAATGCTTACTTTGAACGTATCTCTCTTAGGAACTGGTGACGTGAAATTTCTGTATTTAGAGGGCTTGAGAGATCCGGCAGTAACTCCGAGTTCAGAACGAAGCTCTGTGGGACTTTTAAAATCAATGGACCTTCTGCACGCGACCAGAGGTCGAAGTTGAAATATGTCTGCTGGCGGTCGTATATACTGTTACACATTAACATAACAAGTTATGGAATGCGAGTTATTAATGCTTCTTTGTTAAAAACACCACAAAAATCCTTTGTTGTAGCAGTATATACTTAATATATGGTACTATAAATTCAAAGTGTTGTTCTGTATGCGAGAACATTCGCTAAATTGGCAAACTTTCAGTTAAAATTTATAAACTAAGCCTGGTTGGAGGCTAAAGACTGTCTGCTGGCGGTGTTTGCGCATGCGCATACTGGCATTCTGGCGGTACAGTAACTGCAAAAAAAAAAAAAAATCTGTCAAAGTGATGTAAAATAACTGTCAATTTTGGTGCCAAGTGGGGCTAGTAGAGCTCAAGCCATATGGTAGACCTCCCCATACTGTAAAAAAAATACTGCCAGTTTTCCGGTGGGAATCGAAAAAATAGTTGCCCTTATCGTACCGGAATAATTTCCGACCCAGCTTGGGATAAAATCCGTAAAAATAAGGAAATAGTCAGTAAAACGGTATTTTACGAATTTTATTCCGATTTTACGGATTTTATTCCGAGCTGGGTTGGAAATTATTCTGGTACGATAAGGGCAACTATTTTTCCGATTCCTACCGAAAAACTGGCAGTATTTTTTTTTTTACAGTGCACCTGCTCGACCCTTCCAATTTTGGTGCCAGCGGAAAATCGTTTAGTTTGCAGAAGATATCTGTAATTTAAACTTTAACCCTTTATCCGGAAATGGTAATATATTTACCACCTAATTGTAATTGAAAACTGATCGATTTTCAATTAGATTCGAACCGGAACTTTTAGTAAAATATTTTGTTTTTAAAATGCATGTAATGAAAAAAAGGTGAATTTTATTTTTAAATAAATTTGTTTGTAGGTTCTGGTGGCAATGAATCTTTTTAAAATTTCAGCCACAGAATTGACTTGCCCGATAAAAGGTTAAAACAGTTCTTTTCTGCAAAAAATGAAGATTTTTTTTCTGTAAAAGATACAAAATCCGTATTTTTCAGAAGAAAACAGTTTTTTCCCTGTAAAAATTACAATTTTATTATTATTATTATTACTATTATTACAGTGTGGAATAAAAAATCAACATACCGTCACCTCTGACGTCTGACGTCACGTGCATAACGTCCATTAAATTCAATGATGTTTAAAGCGTCCACTACTGGTACAGTGTCCATCACTGATGCATTTTACCTTATTATTTAAAAAATCCGAATCCTTCTTTTAATCCACCACTTTCATACTATTTCAGATTACCCATTATCTCGCTTTTCATTTCTTTCGATCATTTTGTGATGTTAAATATGCTTTGCATAATTTTAATCTTAAATATTTCAAAAAGCTTCAAACTTGTTTACACAAAATTTCTTTAGAAGATTATTAAGTGATTCTGAATAGTCTGGCATCTTTTATTTAATTAATAGCTATGTAGAGGACTTTTAATTTAAGAATCTCTTCTGGTTCGAAAACTTATTGGAGAAGTTTCAAGATGGTCGTATGATTTCCTAAAGCGAAATTGTTCAACAATCAGTACATTCTTTCCAAACGATCAACCCACTTTATGTCTGTAATTAGTGTTATAATGGGGTTCTTAAAAATATCAAAGGTTAATGATTTGGAAGAACTGTAAAAAGAAATTGTAGTTATTTATTTTCAATATTCTATCAAAGTTTCCTAAAAGGTGTCAGGCAATTTAAATTTTGAATGTTTTGAAAGTGACATTAAAAGTTCTTAATGCTCTTGTTTGAAATATTTCAAATAAAATCATTTTTAGGACTCTTTATTCATTTGAAGATTTTTAGAAATAAAGTGTTTTATAAAATCTAGAAGATTTATTTTCCATAAAAAAGACTATCAACCGTTTAAATAGAAGATTTGCACTTGATGGGTCAAAAGGAAATACGTTTATAGACACAGATAGTTAGGTAATAGTTATTCATCATTTTTTTTCTATTACGATCATCGACTTTCATCGTACTTCCCCTCTATCCCAATCTTGGATTATGGTATTACCTTCATATTTGCCTCGATACAAGGTTGACACACAATAGGTCGCCTTTCAAATTGTCATTGCCTTAAAAAGTTTCCAAAAAGTCTGCTATCATAGTTTTTTTTTTCTCATTGACCTTTTATTTTTTATTTTAGCGTAGACTTTCATCATACTTCCTCTCTATACCAGTCTTGGATTATTAGATTGTCTTTATTTTTGCCTCGATACAAGGTGGACACACAATAGAACGCCTTTCAAATTGTCACTGGCATAAAAAATTCTCAAAAAGTGTACTATCATAGTTATTTTTCGCATTAAACCTTTACTATTTATTTTACAATTTTGAAAGCTCTTAACAGAAGAATTAGCATTTATTTAAGTGAAAGCTTTTTTATGACCGTAGGTATACCGAAAAAAAAGTCACAAAAAGTAGATAAGTTTTAAAATATATACCACAGTAGAAAACACTCTTCAAACTATTATCGATCATAGTTAGTCCTGTAATGAAATTCTCTTCTGCGTCTGTAAATGAACGATGCACTCTAATATGCGGCATATGCCACAATCTAGTGAAAACATCTTGCAGTGAACCTTAGCATTCTTTTTTAATTTCTTTATGTTTGAAGTATCATAATATCAATAAAATGCAGAGCAACCGATTTTTCTCCATAGATCATAATTTTATGTAATTCGTTTGTGCTTCTCTTTAAATGCTAATTATTCTATACCTTTTGAGAAAGCACATTGTAGTCCACCTCAATGACACATATCAATATCATTATGTTTCAAATATCGTAACATCAATGAAATGCACCGTAAACAATTTTTCCGATAGACCATAATGCAATGGAATTTTTTTGTGTGTCCTTATAAACGAACTCTAAATGCTAAAAACTTCATGTTCAATACTAAACATACTCAAATATAAAACCTTACTAACATATAAAAATTACATGGCAAACCAAGTATACGTACGTGTGTTAGAGTAGAGTCAGATCGACAGACAGGCAAACCGAATTCTTAAACATGTTTTAACTTTGTTAGAAACGTTAAAAACAACATAGAAAACAGTGAAATGCAAATTGTAGGAGCAACAAAAATGTCATTTTATGGTGAAAAGATAATGCTTGACCATCTAAAACAGTGGCTCTGACACCAAATTTTGAAGTTGTGGGAGCATAGATAAATGCTATTTGCATGAAATAATATTTATATAATGTTTCCTTAGCAATAACCAAAAAATGAAGAATTGCTTAACACACAAAAAAATGGCAACGTTAAAAAAGCAAAAAAAAACTTTAAAGAATAGCTGGTTTTGAAAGCATAATTTCAGAATTTCTGCTCTTTACTTTATGTACAATTTATAGTGAGTTTTAATAACCTTTTTTCTCTCATTTTTTTGTTTTTTAAGTATTTTGCAAAATAAAGTCTTACTTTTATTAAATAATACGTTACAAGGAAAGAAACGTCGTTTTATTGTTTAGATTTTTTTCTAACGCAAAAAAGGAAAATAAGTTTTAGAAAAAAGAAAACATCTCAGAAAAACAGCTTGTTGAAAAAAAAGAGAGTAAATTTCTTTAACTATTTATTTTATCGCGCATAAATTCTGTAAGATAACTTATAATCTTTTATTTTTAATTTTGCTCATTGTGTTTATAATGTTGAACGTCCTCTACAAATCTTTAGCGTAAAATATTTCTAGCATAATTAACAGTTTAAATTAGATATAAAAAAACATTAAAAAATAATAAAAATTTACTAGAAAATATTAAAAATGTGAACTTCTTGGATAGATTAATCTTTTGTTTAATTAATAGACATGTACCAAATTTCTAAATTAAGGATCTCTTTTCGTTCGAAAATTTATTGTAGAAGTTTCAAGTTGGTAGCATGATTTTTTAAAAAACCAAAAGTTTAAAAATAATCACGGCATTATTTTTAATCCTTCAAATTACATAATATTTATAATTAGTGTAAACATATAAAAGTTACAATGATTATTTATTTTGTATAAGCAGAACTTTAAAAAAAATTTTATTTATAAAAAGGTTTATTTGCTAAATACTTTGCTAAAAGTGTGAAAAAAAAACAACAACTATAATTTGGATTTTTTAAACACAGTTGAGGAAAGTCAACATTTAAAAAAAGTGTATGTATGTTTAATAAATACAGTAGAGTCCCGATTATCCGAGTCCCACTTAACCGAGTTTCCTCTTTAACCGAATTATTTCCTTCTGATGGACTGAAGGATTCCATTATTATGAAAAAGCTATTAAAGCTATATAAAAGATGTGTTAGGTGAATATGAAAGAGAAGTTGTTAAAAGTTAGAACTCTGATTTTATTCTGGTCAGAATAAGGATAAAACGGCCAATTTTTTTTATATATCTTCACATAGCGCTTCATTTACAATGGCTGTTTCATAATAAGGGAATCCATCAGTCCATCTTCAAAAAATGACTAATAGAGTCACAGAGTTGCCAATTTGTACGGTTTTGTTACACCTAAAATTTAATACAAATTTTTGCCATATTTATATTTAATCGCTGACAATTATTAGATTTCTGCAATTGAATTAGGCAAAATTTGCTGGTAAGTTTTAGTGGTAAGAAAAAACAATCTTAGAAATTGGTAGCTATGCAGTAGCGTAATACTGCAGAAAAAAAAAACTACGGCAAAATTGAAAATCAACAAACAAAAAACTATCAAGGGTTTTTTTTAAATAAACAATTTCATTCCCCGTTTTTCTTAAAAGTAACGGAAATGTAGATCAAAAAAATGTTACTAGCACAATAAAAATTAATGAATTAAATGAAAATTTATATTTTATTTCCTTAGTTGCTGACGATTTGTGTAAATCTGGTTTATCCGAGTTTGTTGCTTATCCGAAGTGAGCTTGACCCATATTAACTCGGATAATCGGGACTCTACTGTAGCTATTAAACGAATTATTTAAACCTTAGATTTTTTTTTTCTTAATCATCGACATGCTTTTTAAAATTATTTTTCTCTTTTATTTTCTCTCATTTTTTAAATAATAATGAACGTGTTTCGGATACATCGAAGCGTATTTTAAGTAGAAATTCACTCCAGCTAAGAAAATTTCTTTTAAATAGTTCTTTAAAATATTTCTTTAAAAGAAGTTTTAAACTGCCTAAGTAAAAGTAGCTTTTATCTAATTAAAAGCTGTGAACATGACCATTAATTTAAGGATATCTTGCGATTCGAAAATTTATTGGAGAACTTTCGAGTTGGTCGTATGATTTTTCAAAGGAGTATTTTTTTTTAATCAGAACATTTTTTCATATATTCAGTTCAGGTAATAGCTATAAATAGAGTACTCATATCCCAGATATAACATGGTATTGAAATGATGTACGCAGATTTTTTTTTTTTTTTTTTAGTATTCATACATAAGGCCTTATATTTACTAAATGCTTCGTTAAAAATGAAAAAGAAATTCCATTTCATCATTTAGACTTTTAAAACACAGACGAGGAAATTCTGCATTTAAGAAGTGCAAAAATGATACCTTAAAGATACTTTATAGAAAATAATTTGAAATTTGATTTTATAGAAAATAATTTGAACTTTTAAAGATTTGCTTTATAGCAATATACTCTTTCAGATGGGTTGTATTCCATTTTTCTTCTTTTTCAGATAATTTTCAACATACAGTGGAAAATATTTAAAGTAGCAATTTACTGAATTCAAGTTTGAAAAATTATTGGAGACGTTTCAAGACAGTTGCGTTTTTTTTTCTAAAGGAATAAAATTTCCGAAACTGATAGGCCAGATTTTTAAGCAATCAACCTACTTAATGTCTGTAATTAGTGTTAAAGAGTAATTCTTAAAAATCATTTACCCGAAACTGCAATCACTTACTTTTATTATATGACATGATTTTCCTGAAATTTCCTAAGATTTTCCTACTTTGTTACACAATTAAAATTTAGCGTGATTTGAAACCGACATTTAAAGCTACTAAGGTTCTAATTAAGAATACAATTTTATTCACTTTTATTCATTGTATGAAGGGAAGGGTTTTTAAATAAAATTATTTAAAAGCTAAATTTTACTGCAGTTTTTCCGAAGCATTTTTCTTTAGAGACATAAGAAAATCAATGTAAATGTTTTAAATTTTCATCTTGCAGTTCCATTGATTATGTTATTTCAGTTGTAATTTTCCAACTGGGTGAAAAACTGCAACTCATATAATTTATTTACCAATTAATATAATTATGTTAAAATTAATCTATTATAAAATTTTCTGTAGTACAATGTAATCACAAGTAAAACTCTTCAAACGAAATACTGAAACATCTTCAAATTATGAAGATCAAATATTAAACGTAGTATTTAAACTTTTTACCCGACTGCCAAGAAGGGTTATGTGTTTCACGCTTATCTGGGTACGTGGATTTCTTTATATCCTCTAAACATCCCAACGGCTTGATGGATTTTAATGAATGATGTCTCTATCGATTCGTCCTAACCGTCCTATGGTTATAGGCTGGGTTTTGTTTTTATAAATTTAAAATGGCGGCCGCAAAATACAAAATGGCGGTTGAGCCGAAAAATAGTTTTACGTACCCTATTGAGTGGCATATCATTGGATAGGTCTTTCAAAATGAAAACGATATTTCATTGACTATTTTACAGTCAGAAGCTCCGTTTATATATTACACAACCCGGAAGTTGTGTAGGTAGGATCTCTACCTTTACTGCAACTCTAACCTTCATAGACATCTATAGACCTCATCAAAACAGTGTTTGTAGATAGGAACTAACAATTAAACACAACTTAAAAGTCATCAATACAAGTAATTAATAAAATAGGTAAGTAATATAAAAAATAGTTTCACATTGATGAGAAATAATTATAATTAGTTTGCCTTTTACGCAGTCGAGTTTTTTTTTATCTTTTAAATTTAATTTTTACTTGTTGACTTTTTTTCCCCACCAATATTCTCTTTGAAATAACTTTTACTCTGCTGTTTCTTTTCTGTCTCATTTTCTGGATAACATTAAACGTGTTCAGAATATATTGGGAAATATTTGAAATAGCAATTCCTTCAATCTAAGAAAATTGGTTATTGTAGTTTTGAATCGCCTGGGAAAAGGCATCTTTTATTTAATTAATAGCTATGAACATGACCAAGAATTAAAGGATCTATTATGGCTAGAAATAATTCTACTGGAGATGTTTCAAGTTGGTCGTATGATTTTCCAAAGAAGTAATTTTTTTAGTAATCAAAACTTTTATTCAAATAATCAGCTCAGCTAATATCTGTGATTAAAGAAATTATACCCGAGTCATAATATCATATTGAATTGATGTAGACAGAATGTTTTGAAAAGTATTCATTCATAGGAGACTTACTTATATGTACTAAATGCTTCGTTAAAACATAAAAAAGAAATTGTTTTATCATGTAGTATTTTATAATGCAGAAGAGGAAATTCTACAGTTTGGAAGTAAAAATATCCTTAAGAGAAAGCTTACAGAAAGCAGAATTTGAAGTTTTAGTAATCTGTTTCGTAGCTATTTAGTCTTTAAAATAGCTTTAATTCTGTTTTTTCTTATTTCGTAGATAATTTCGAACATACAGTAGAAAGTGTTTAAAGTAACGATTTAGTTCTCCTAAGAAAGCTGTGCAAAACCATCTTTTATTAAATTAACAGCGATGAAGAGAATCCTTTCGGGTTCGAAAAATTATTGGAGCAATTTCAAGATAGTCTCGTGTTTTTCTAAAGAAATGAAATTTTCGAAAGCGCCAGTGTATCTTTTTAAGCGATCAACAAAACCTAATGTCTACAATTAGTGCTAAAGGGCAATTCTTAAACATTTCCAAAGATAACGATTTACAAGAAACTGTAATTATTTACTTTTATTGCATGACGATATTTTCCTGAAATATTATACTTTATTATATAATTACAATTTGGCGTCATTTAAAGCTCTGAACTGTTTATTTAAGAAGACAATTTCAAGTACTTTTATTCATGGTTAAGGGAAGGGTTTTGAAATGGACTATTTAAAAAACTAAATTTTACCACAGTTTGTAGAAGTTTTTCTTTTTTCTTTTCTCTTTTTTTTTCTTTTTTTTAATATATATATGGGACGATTGGCTTAAAAGTTTTCAATTTTCATTTTACAATTCGATTAATTTGCTAGAATACGACATTTTTTGTAGAACAATGTAATCATTCTATGCACGATTAAAAGACGTTAAACAAAATAGAAGCTTTTTATTAAAGCAAAATAGGAAAATCAATATGAACGTATCTAATATAGTGTTTTAAAATACAAAATTATTTCAAAATTAGATATTCTAATTTATTTCGTGATTGTAGTTTTTCAAATTGCAAATACTTTGGGGGAAAATTTAATTAATTATTTTTAAGCTGATATGAGATTAGTATTATTTCCTTTTCAGTAACTAAAAATAGTAAATAAATTATTAAGAATAATTTTTTATTTAAAATAGAGATTAGCATATATTATTGTTTCATTATGGTAATGAAAACGTTAGATAGATTATTAATAAGACCCAAATTAATTTTGCGAAGTTGTTTTTAAATAACAAAATACTTTATGTGGTGAAATATTAGGTACATCAAAACAAAAAATTGCTATAACCTTTATGTCTAAACAAATTTGAAATACAGTTAAACTTCAATTTTCGGGTACCCCATTTGTCGAACAATTTGGTTCTCGAACAAGAAATTACATTGTTTTTGATTAATTTATATATAAGCATTTACGCAAAGCGTACATACATCAGGTAAAGTAATCCCAGAGTTAACGGAATTTATAAATTAATGTATCTTGATATTCCTGTACAGAGAGATTGCTGAATACTTTGACTGTTATTTCTTTTTTCTTATTTCATTATTTTCTTTATTTCCTACCTTTTATTCTTTTTTCGTCATGGTGGAGAAGCACATATATGTGCATGTGCACAATAGTGATCCCGGTGGGCTTATAAATTTTATAAATTTATAAATTGAAAAATAGCAAATTAGGCTAGTGGGTTCTAAAGATCTAACAAGGAGAGGGCCAACCTTGTTAAAAACAGATTTTGACTATTTTAATATATGGTGTAGGGTAGAGACCCCTTAGTCTCAGGTTGAACGGATTTTATCCAACGCTCCTTAGTTCTTGAGAAACCGGGGGGGGGGGGGTCCAATAGTAGTACACAACTTAAATACTTACTTTGTAACGAAAAGGATAGGTTGGTCGTAGCTGAGTTGGCATGGCGCTTGCCGGCTGATCTGTGGGCCGGGGTTCGATACCGGAACGGGCTACATTTGTTTTTCTCATTTTTTGTTTTATAAATATATTCGTAAGTATAACTTAATAATCTCATTGTCAATTGAAATTTATAATATTGTATATCAATTATAATTTTAACCTATTTAATATTTTACTTTTAACTAAATAGTTGTATAAAACATCATAAAACTGTTAATTTTTTTAAAATCACATTTAAAATGTATTTCATATATTCTTTATCGATGCAATGATATTGAGCAATTGTGTCAATTCGTGATTTTAAAGAAACATCATTTACGCATTGCTTTAACAAAGGAAGTCAATGCGATAATACTATTATTCTGTTTTTAAAGTAACAAGTATAATTATATTAAAAATTAGCATCAGAATTAAATTACAACCGGCTTTTTGCATATTAAAGATTTTTAAATTTGTAATACGTATGCTTGCACTTTCAATTATTTTGCTTTCCCCGTTTTCTCCTTTCTGCTTTTCAAGGGCGGCGCCAGAGGGGGGACCGGGGGGGCATATGCCCCCCCGTCGGGCATACCTGGCCCCCCCCGTCGGGGTCAAAATTCAATGTCGTCGGGGAAAATATTTTGACTTGAATTTCGGCCCGGTCGGGTTGGGTCGAGTTGGAGCTCATTTTTTTTTCTTTGTAAGTCGGATTGACTAAACAAATTCTTCCGGGTATGAGTCGCTTTCTAGATTGAATTGTGATTCTCGGAGGTTGGATTCAGGTGAACCCAATTTTTCGAAAAGAAAAAAAGTCCAAATTCCTTCAGATAAAAATCAACATATTTGATACATGGATGACTCTTTACATGTTTATTTTGCAATATAAAAGGTAAAATTTATTCTGAAATTATGATCATATGCTATTTTTTTATAAATAACATTACATTGTGGATCAATTTTTACTCATTGTGGATTTACGTTTGGCTTAGTTTGAAGTTCGAAGTATTTCGGGGTCGGTTAAGAATACGGAGGGCGAAAATTATTTAGTCGGGGTCGAGTTGGATGGCAAATGTATTCGAGTCTGGTTAACTTTAATTGTTTCAGGTTCGGGTTGGGTGATGACACTTACGGTTCTTGATTCGAGATGAATCGAGCTGTCAAAAGTATTTACAAAATTCATTTTAAGAAGAAAAACTTATATATGTGAATATTAACGAATATATGTATATTGAATTTTTCACTTGAAAGTTAAAATTGATACTAGAAGTATAATTGTAGACTACTTTTTACATAGTTGCATTACAATATGGATATATATACAGGTATTTTTTCTTTTCATCATTTAGAATTGGGGTTTGATTGAGGTTCGAGTATTTCGGGTTCAGGTCGAAATGCGGTGGATGAAAATTTTTGTCTGGCTCAGATCGCGTTTCGGGTAGAGTCCCGCATCGTGTTGGGCAAACTAAACTCAACCCGGCTGGTGGTTTGAGTCGGATCCGGAGAGAATACTTTTTCTGATGGGCTCTTTTTTCAACCTGGCTTTCGCTAGAGTGTCTTTTACTCGGAACGTGGCCGGGGACCTAAGAACCTAGCTTCCGCAAAAGAGTCGGAATAAGTGGAAGAATAAAGGGCTGCGGATGAAGACAGGCCGCTCGCCGCGGCAGTTGACCCAACCGCCGACCGAGACTAATAAAGAGCTCGAAGTAGCTGGGAATCGTTTGGTAGCTTTATCGCCCCGGGCACTACCCTCCCGCTTTTCGGTGTCTTTAATTTGTGTAATTTCTCTTTTAAATTTGTCCGGTTTCAATTTTTGATTTTCCTTTTTTTTCTCAAATTGGCTTTCGCTAGAGTGTCTTTCACTCGGGACCTACGAACCTTGCTTTCGCAAAAGAGTCGGAATAAGTGGAAGAATAAAAGGCTGCGGACGAATAGGGGCCGCTCGCTGCGGCGGTTGAGAGGGGCTTCTATTTTTCGAGTTGGATTCACTTTAATTTTTTTCTGGCGGATGGGTTCGATTCTACCCGATTTCTCAATATATTTTAAAAGGAAAAACTATATTATTTGAGTATCAACGAGTACATATACAGATATATTGTTTTTTCTACATAAACAATATAATCGATGCTAGAGATATAATTGTAGACTACTTTTCCATTATTCCATTACAATATGTATATATTTTTTTCATTTTGTGTTAGTATTGGGTTCGGGTTGAATCCTGTCGTTTTGGGTCGATGTTTGTCGGGATCGGGTCGACTTTTTTTTTAACTGGTTCATGTTGAATGGACACAGAATTTCCGGGTTCGGGTCGGGTATAACCCAAACCACGCAGGACTCTGTAGTAATAATCCGTGAATTGATCCTTAAAATAATCTGTGAATTGAACAATTTTTTCCCTTGATTATATTTCATTTAAACATGAAAAATTCCGTTTTGATTTGCCCATTTCCCCTCAAAATACAGAAAACAAGTAACTACCTGAAATACTCACACATAAAGCAGCATGATCGTCAATTTACATGGGTGTTCCGGCAGCTCTGCTGCCTAGTATTTTTACGTTTTAGAAACGGAATTTATAAATCCCTTTTATCTAAAAATAAGTAAAATTAAGATTTTCTAAAATTTTTCAGTGAAAAGAAAAAAATTTCTTAAAATAAGAGAAAAAGCTCTTCAAATCACCGGGATATTCCGCCATTCTCGGGCCTGGAAATCGAGGCTCATGCAAACATCTACTAGAGTCCTGCATCAGGTAGGATTATCCAATTTTATCCGCACCCGATTCGACCATCGGTTCGGGTCGGGTTGGTAATATATTTTTGTTGCGGGTCGGGTTCGAGTTGGGATGACTTACTTTTTCCCAACGGGTCGTGTTGACTTTCATTGTTTCGGGTTCGGGTTAGGTCTTAACTTTTGCAGGTCGGGTTCTGGTTGACCAGATTATTCAAAAGAATGTCCAAAATATTTTTCAGGTTACAAATTTATGTACAGTAAGACCTCCTAAATGTGCAATCCCGAAAAACGGACATCTCTATTTAGTGAACACTTTTTCAATTCCTAACACTTTAATATTTGTACGCTTATACCTCTTTGAATAGTGGATACCTCCCAATCTACAAACATGTAACGTGTAGGTGTGCATAAACTATCACAAATATGATGCATATGTTATTGTATGTCTGAAAAGCGAAAAGTTGATAATATTTTCCAAATTTCGAAAGAAGAAAAAATGTTTCTTAAAGAAATGATATCTATTATGACACTTCTTACCATTTTATTTCTCATGCAGTAAACTGATTGCATTCTCATTCATATTCAAATTTGTATTTCTTTTCATCTGATACGTACTTGGGGTCAAACTTGTTTGGGACCGAGCAACCCGAATTGCAAAAAGCTTATGAATCTTATAAATTATTGTAGTGTGAACTTAATGTTACCAGACGTTCAGATTTAAGCGGAATGTCCCGATTTTCAGGGATCCCGGGATTCGTCCCGCGGAACAACTACGCCGGATGTTAAATGTTCCGCTTTTTCACCATGCCCAAATTACATCAAATTTTTATGAGTCAGGGCCGAAACTAAGGGGGGGCAGAGGGGGCATGTGCCCCGGGCGCCAGAACGAAGGGGCGCCAAATGAAGGATTATACCTTTGGAATGGATCATTTTCTTCTGATGGACTGATGGATTCTATTATTATGAAGCAGCCATTATAAATTAAGTGTTAGGTGAAGATGAAAGAGCAGTCGTAAAAAGTTAGAACCCTGATTTTCTGGTCAGAATGGAAAGAAAAATAATGGCCATTTTTTTTTTTTTTTTTTTTTTTTTTTTTTTTTTTTTTTTTGTCAAAAAAAAATTTATGACCATTTTTTTTCTTTCCATTCTGACCAGAAAAATGAGAGTTCTAACTTTTTACAGCTGCTCTTTCATCTTCACCTAACACTTCATTTATAATGGCTGTTTCATAATAATAAAAGCCATCAGTCCATCAGAAGAAAATAACTCGGTGAAAGCGGAAACTCATTTAAGCAGGACTCGGTTAAGCGGGATTCGGATAATCGGGACTCTACTGTATGTTTCATATTAAAAATGATCTTTAGAATATTTTTGTTGGTGTTCAGAGGGGAGTCATGACCCCCGTGACCTCCCCCTTGGATCCGCCATTGTAGATTACATAGTTCAGTATTACATATTTTAAATTTTAAAATAAATCGGCTATTAGAAAATTAGTAAAATTCTCTTTGTAAATATACTTTGCGGAAGAGGGGGGGGGGGCGCCAAAATCCATGCTTGCCCCGGGTGCAAAAAAGGCTAGTTTCGGCCTTTACTCTAAATTAAAATTTTATTCTTTAGTCTGAGACGAGAGAATTCAATCACAAGTCAGCCACAGTCGTCAGAACAGCCGGATGTTACCGAATACCTTATAAATTGTCTTAGAACTCAAGTGCTCTTCTGTTTAATGTTTATTCGATTGACCACAATCTTTAGGTGCCTATACGAAATAAGGTTCAAGAAGAGATAAGACATGGTAAAATACATCTGCTCACTTTAACCTTTATTAAAAAGTGTTTGGCAAGTATTTTTATAAATTGAATGGGTAAACAAAGAGTGTTTTTTATGTTATTGCTTAAATTGACATAGTATCAAGCTGAACTATTGTTTGCCCGGCCCGTTATAAAAGCTAAATACTTGCGCATTTCCTGTCACAAGCATACCATGCCGGCACGGTCTGTCTGCTTTTTTCGCATTTTTGGCCCAGGGGGATTTGATTAATTTCTTCAGAAATTGCTGGGATTTCATTAATTTCTCTAGAAATTAACCAAATACCCCGCCTTTTATTTAAAAAACGCAAACAAAAAGAAAGAACAAGAAACAAACTCGTCCATTTTCTCTGCTAATAACGGAGGAACGTTACCGGGACATTACTCGTGAGAAAAAAATTATCCTATACGGCCCCGAAAGAATAAAATACAGTGCCGGTCTGGCCCAAATCTAGAGAAAAAATTCAAGACCCAGACTTGTCCCTAGAAGAATGAAATTCCTACCCGGCCCAATATTTAAAAAAATAAAATTGAGTCTCAGCCCGAACCGAGTCTTGAGATAAAAATTAAGCCCTGACCGAGCTTAATGAAAGAAAATTTTACCGAACTCGGGCTTCGAGACAGGCCCGGGATCGGGGAGACTTTTTTAATCTATAATACGAAATCGGCCTAGAGTTCTGCATCGGGTCGGGTAACCCGCTTTTACTCGCATCCGACCCGACTCGACCCCGGGTTGGAGCTATATTTTTTTTGTTGTGGGTCGAGGTTGGGTTGACTTCTACTTTTTTGCTGCGGATCGGGTTCGGGTTGGGTTTTGACTCTTGCGGGTCCGGTTCGGGTTGATCCGATTTTTCAAAATAATCTCCAAAATATTTTTTCTGGTTAAAAATCTATATGTAATAAGATTTCCACAATGGACACTCCCGAAAAAGCTGACACGTCTATTTAGTGAACAGTTTTTCAATTCCTACACTTATATATTCGTACGCTTATACTTTAGTGGTCACCTTCCAATCTACATACATATAACATGTGCATGTGTGCAAAAACTATCACAAATACGATACATACATATTTTTGTTTATCAGAAAAGAAATGATGGCAATATTTTTTATATGCCGGAGCACGGAAAAAAAAAAAAAAAAAAAAAAAAATGGTTCTTATAGAGAGAATAACCTATGATCACATTTCTTATATACATTTTATATCTGATGCAGTAAATTGAATATATATTCATCCATATTCATATAGATATTTATTTTCATTTAAAACACAGTTCTGCTCAAACATTATTTTTTTTTCTGAAAATCCTATAAAACCAACTTGCAAAAAGCATAAATATGAACAGCAAGAAATATTCTAGGATGAACCCGACCAAGAGAAAGAAAGATGGAGTCATCCCGACCCAAAAAAGGAAAATTAAGTACAGCCCGACACCGACCCGATGCACTACTCCATCTAACAAGGTGTCTGCTATTCATTTTACTATATTCGAATATTAAAGAATACAGATTTGTCCATTTTTCTATGGAAAACATAAAATTGGTATTAGAGATTTAATTATAGATTACTTTTCACATTTGCATTAAAACTTTATTTACTTTCCTTTCATTTCGGATTCTGTTCGGGTTGCGGGTTAAAGTATTTTGGGTTCGGGCCGGATGCAGAGTGAAATATGTCGGGTTCGGATCGGGTTGCGGGTTGACTTCAAATGTAATTTTCGGATTCGGGTCGGGTGCGCAGGGACTAATTCGGCCCCCCCGTCGGGGATACCATGCCCCCCCGTCGGGCAAGTTCTGGCGCCGCCCCTGATGCTTTTATTTTTTTTTTTATTTGAATATTCTTTTATTTTATCATAACTAGATGACGCCACAACAGCTTTTGTCACGATTTTGGAATTTCCATCTTTCAATAATAGATCCAATCTCTCTACCTCTTTAAAGGATGAGAAATAATAGTTAAAAAATAAAAAATGATAAATATAAGTTTGTTAATATTATAATTATTGTATGATATTGATATTTTTAATTTAAATTATTAAATTATAGTTACAAGCATATTTATAAAACAAAAAAATGAGAAAAACAAAAGTAGCGCGTTCGGGTACCCACAGATCAGCCAGCAGACGCCGTACCAACTGAGCTACGACCAACCTATCCTTTTTGTTACAAAGTAAGTATTTAGATTGTATGCTACTGTTAGACCCCCCTGTTTCTCAAGAACTAAGGAGCATTGGATAAAATCCGTTGAATCTGAGACTAAGGGGTCTCTACCCTACAACATATATTAAAATAATCAAAATCTGTAATTAACAAGGTTGGCCCTCTCCTTGTAAAAGACAAGTGTGGAAAGCCGTCTGCTTCTACACTATCTTAAGTCACTAAAAGTTTAATAAATAATGATGTGAATGCGATTTATTTTTTACATTTTTTCTAAGTAGCATATATTGTCTCAAGCAATGCACGGTACTGTTTCTATAATTTACTCTGCTGTACTGTATAGTACATTGCTTGAAATAATACTCGGAGTCCTATATGCAGGGAGTAACTATGGAGATGAAAACAAATTTAATAACGGTAAAAAAGGGTAAAATTAACTGCTATTGAAATAATTTAATTACATTTTTATTTTTTCTTAGTATTTTTAACACGCTTAAAACTTTGCTTAATTGATCATGTTACAAAATAATTAATTTTCGTATGGATTTTTTTATGGTTAAATTTGATTAGATTCTCGAAGTATTCTTTGAAACGAATGGTGTTCGAAAACCGAGTTATCATTGCATTTTTAATTTTTTTAAATATATGACGTGTAGGTCTATCAAAATTTATAATATATAATAAAAGTAATAAAACTTACAAACTTTAAGGGGAAGTTTTATTTTATTAGCCCAAAAAGTAGACTTTAATTAAAAACTTTTTTTCTCAAAGAAGGATTTACAAAACAGAACTGTATTTTTTCCTCACTAAGTACATACACTTATATCTATTTTGACAATTTTTCGTGTGTAAAATGTATTTAAGATGGTGGCTAAATTCTTATTTTAAAATTCGCAGGTGCAGTGCCTACGACTTTGTGCATTGCCTGATTATGTTTCGTACCGTCATCAAAGGCACAGAGGCGATAGGGATTTTTTTTAAAGGAATTTTTAGGACCATGGATGTGTTTTTATTGAAATTGACTAACATAAAACATATTGGTACTTGTATAAAAAAGGACCTGCTGGCGGTTCTTTGCTCACAGGCTATCAAATACTGAGAGCTAATGTGCCGCAGGTTCTGTATGTACGTACGTAACAATATCTCTTGATAGAAATATCCGATTTGCTTCAAATTTTGGATGTGGGTTCATTCTGATAAGGCGGGATGTGATTAGTTTTCGGGGTACGTTGGTTAAGTATAAAGGGGGGGAACGGGGGCTACCCCCCTCAATTAAGATAAATGGGTTATTCTCTACAATAGTGCAAAAAGTGTTTCCCAGTCATATAAATGCTCTTAATTTCATTACATTTTTATTAATTTTTATTTTTATTAGAAGATCTAAACATAGTTTATCAGGGGCAGAAAGTAAAATTTAAAAATAAATAAATTTAGTATTTAAAAATGTAATATATATCATGCAAATCATTCCCTCACCTTTCCCTCACCTGTACTACCATATTTTATTGCCTATTTCTTTCCATCCAGAAATAAACATAATTAAAAATACCCTAAGCAAAATAAAGTTCTTATTTGGTACATTACAAAAAATAATAAAAATATTATTTTTTACTATTATTATATAGTCTACTCAATCAATTATATGTTTCCCCATGTTAGACCATCATTCCCTCACACATTGCTATTATCTCAAATATGTACCACTAAAGAGCAGTAGCAGTCTAGCATCCTTCACAGAGAAGAAGCCATTTTAAGCACTTGTCAGTCCAGCAACATAAATTGGTGGTGTAAGATTTTGTTAACTTTTCAAAAAAAAAAATTTCAGTCAATATATCTGGAAGCGTTTTTATTAGCAGTCATTCCCTCACACAGAATACTCATTTTTGTACAAATATCAAAAATTTTAATTTTATCATACATTATATATTAAGTGTTGCTCTTAAAGGAAACAGTTTGGATTTCTTCATAATTTTGCATTTTTTCCCTACAACTAGTAAAAATGTCTTATTTCATCATTCCCTCACATTTTTTATTTAATTTTTTCCACAAATTTTTATTTTATATTTTTGTTAAGTTAAATTTTTAAAACGATTTCTGCTGCTATTAAAATCTTCAATAATTGACTAATTTCTTACCATTTATATAATTTTTATGAAAATTTACACATGTATCATTCAAGTCAGACTGCTTGGCCAAATTTGCAAGTATTGTAGAGAACAACCCAAATGAGTTTTTCATGCAGAATTATCCGATTAGATTCAAATTTGGTGTTCCGGTTTATTCTGATAAGGGGCGCTTCTCTGATTATTTACCGTTTTGCTCAAAAAGAGTGAGTTCTATTTTGTTAATAATAGACATAAATAAAAGTATAATATATAATTAGTTTGAATAGTCTGTAAGTTCAATGCCATCAGTTTAACTGAGCTCTTTTTTTCTTTTTATTAAAATGTATATCATATTTCAGTACTTTGTGCCACAAAATTCGTAAAATGCTCAATGTAGTAAACATGTCCATTCACGCGATCATTATTCCTCCCGACACTCCCCAAATTTTAAAGATATGAAAAAAGTTATTTAACAGTTATTTGGTTTTACACTAAATAGTTTCGCCCCATAAGAGTTCTTGGAATACTTTTCTCTTTAAATATTCTGATTCACTGCATTTTTCTACAAATTTGATTTTCGTTCGTCATTGAGTCAGGAATTTAATTTATAAATTTAACTTGCGTAAAGGCATGATCGCGAATAAAGTTTCCTAAAATTCATTTATTCTACACTTGAAATACAAATAAATCTAAGGTATTCAAAATTTGAATAAGAAACATTTTAAGGAAAAAAGTGTTAGTTTCATTTGCAGGTTTTTTTAACCCCTTAAGGGCCTGTAGGATATCCTATATCCCACTTAATTTTAATCAAGATTTGTACCAGAATCTTTTAATTAAATTTCACTTTTATATGGTGGAAAAAAGTTGTAAAATTGCACTACTTTATTTTAAAATATTTTTTTTCAAAAATTCTCCAGTGTGATTTCAACATTATAGAAAGATTCTTACTTACTAGCCCCTGAAAGGGTTAATTTCTGAAAGCTTTATTTTATTGTCATATTCGAAATTTTCGATGTTTAAAATTAATTATTTTAAGGCACTCCGTGTGCTTTAAATCTAAATAATATGAATATATAAAATATTAATGACCTAAAAATAATGAAAGATTTACCCCAACGGTACTTTATTTATTGATTTTTAAAGACAACATATTTCTAATTTTTAAAAATATCATTATTAACTTGATACGGTAGCAAGGAAATTTGGTTTTAAGCTTTCATTTAATCGTTTGTGCCTTATTTTTTATTAATACTTTTATCTGTTAAATCAATAATAATATCGCCAAAAATCACTAATATTATAATAGAATACAGTAATATTCCATTTTTATATAGCTCACTCCTGATAAAAAGTTATTATATTTAATATTTTCCCATTAACAAAGGATCAAGCATGTCGGATATGCGTTCTTGGAATAACCTTTATCTTTTAAGGAGACTATTTACCTAACAATCGATCAAAAAATCGATTTTTATTTTTAAATATTAAATGAAAGCTTGTTTAATTGTAAATATTTTGACACCTCATTTTTACCCATACGGTAATTATATTGCGAGATATTGTAAATTTTGTTAATATACCCAGCATAATTGCCCACACAAGTTAAAACTTTAAATGACTTTTTCTTAATGCTCATATTTTCTTTACTTTCATGTTTTAAAAACGCTAAGGCTTTTTTTTTTTTTTTTTTTTTTTTTTTTTTGTATTTGAGATAGTGATTTAAACTTTTTTGTACACATTCCTTATTAGATATGTGATAAATCAGCACATGGAATTAGCCTTCATGTTTTTTGTTATTTCTTTTAAGTAAAAGTATATGAATATATGTTATATTTCATCGTTTTACACTATATATATATCAGTAAAACAATTATATTAAATGTAATATTAGATGTATTTGAACATCCATGTGCAGTCTTGTGTAATACACATTTGAAAATCTTTAAAAAAATTGGTCAAAAATATCAATATTTAAAAAAGTAGTAAAGATTTTTAAAAAATCAATTTGTTTTTAACTTTTTAAAATTTTAATTAAATGTGCAGTTAATTTTTTTTTTCAAAATGTACTTTTAGCTGAACATTGAAATGCAGTGAATTCACCATTTAAACCATATTTTTTATAATAAGAAAAGTTGTAGAAAAGGTAAACTGCCCCCTTAAAATTCTAATTTTCAATGCATTGTTCTACAAGTCTCATTTTCCTTCTTTAGCGAGTACGAAAATTTGCAAAGCTGAATTATGTAAAATCATGATGATCAATAGTGTTTTCTAAAGCTCATTTAATCTTTCCTTGAAATAGAAATGATTAAATAAGATTTTAGTTTGAAAGAAAAAAAGAATCAGTACTGAGGATGTTGGCATTGGCTTCATTTGGGGGAAGTTTGTTACCTTCTGTGAAACGTATTTCGCCATTGTGTCTGGAATTTTAGAATATTGAAAATTAATATTGTAAGATACTTTATAAGAAGAAATATTTAATAGAAAAAATACAAATTCTTTAAATACAGATAGGCAATGCCGGTTTTACTTTAGCTATATCTGGTACATTGAACTTTGAAGGTATCATTATTGCAAATAATTTTACCTGTCATACAGAAAACAATATTTTTGTCCTAATATAATTCCTATTGGACTACATTTAAAGTAAAAGTTATATTGAGTTTTGTTAGATCAACAGTATTTTGTTATTTGGTCTGTTGATTCAACAAAAGCTTGTATTGCTTAACCAAATTTTACACTTAAATGTGAACAACAGGCATTTAATTAGAACATTTTTTTTTTCAGTTTAGTAATAGTAAAAATATAAGAAAATTTTGAACTGATTCGGTTTCTCGTGGTTTAATTTTCGTATGTTTTGTTTTTATAGTTTCAATTTATACTAAGATGACCTGGCAACCTTCACTTTGCAAAAAATTACGAAAATATTAATTTCCCAATTTTTTGCTTACAATTTATTAACACATCTCTAGTATATTCTGGCGAAGTTACATAAAAATTCGATGATTATAAATATTTGAAAGTGGCTTTTTTAAATATGTAATTTATGTAAAAAATAATGTAATTACTCACATATCTGATAAAATTTAAACATTTTAAAGGTAACAAAATAAAAAAAAAATAATAAAAATTTAAATGTAAAAAAGGCTTTTTTACTGTATCCATTTCTCATTAAATGTGTTAAGTTCATTTAGTAAGCTTTAGTTCATTTAGCTCTAGTAAGCTTTAGTTCATTTAGCTCTAGTAAGCTTTAAGTTAATTTTTCTCAGCTTGAGCTCAGTTGACATTTTTCTACCTTTAAATTGCTTCATCAGAGATGTGAAAAATGAGATATATTTTCTACCACAATCAAAAAGATATATTTAGTAGAATTAGGGATGAATTTTGCAATAGAATGAATGTTTTTTTTTTTTTTTTTTTGAAACGTAAATAAGATAATATTGGTGTTTTCCACTCAATTTTAGCATAGATGAGCATGTTTCATTTTTTTCTCGTACGCGAATGGGTTTATTAAAAAAAAATCTATCCCAAACATTATGAAGTTAACGTTTGACAACGTTATGAAATTAAAACATTAATTATATAACATTATAAATATATGTAGATGCTTGTGAAGCAGGTCACAGAAAAGTCACACGTCTGACAAACTGATAACTGTCAATGACAGACATATTTCTTTTCAACTTCAAACACTGATCCTAAAATCCTAAAATTTGAAGGATAGATAACTTTTATAGCATATGTCTCATAAAAAAAAAAGAAATTGAAGAATATTTAAAATTAAAGAAATTTAAAATTAAACATAAATATACATATATAAATCAATCTCTCTCATAAATAAAATATGTCAATAAAGTAGTGTTTACACTCTTATTTTTGATGTTATTATTACAGACTGAATATTGATTATTATTTAAACAGTCATTATCCATTTTTATATAGTAGCTCACTCCTGATAAAAACTAATATTCAACGTTTTTCTATTAACAACTGACCAAAGATGTCGGCTGTGCGTCTTTGAAATACTTTCCTCTTTTAAAATTCTAATTCAATACATTCTTCCGCAGGTTTGATTTTGTTTCTTCAGTGACTGCGGAATTTAATTTACAAATCTGAATTACGTAAAGTCATGATCGTGACTAGTGTTTTCACAAATCCATTCATTCTTCCTTTGAAATGGAAATGAATCTATGAGATTAAGGTTTTGGGAAAACCAATACTAAGGATACAGGTGTTATTTTCATTTGCATAAGATTTGTTATTTCCTGAAAGAAGTATTTCACTATTCTGTTTGGTGATTTAGACCAACAGGAGTTGAATATTTCAAATCATTTTGCCTGAATTGAATAGGACAGGATCGTAAATTATTTAAATATCAAAAAAGGAAGAACAAATTTCTTAGATACATCACATGCGTTTTCGTTTATAGGTGTAATATATTTAATATTTATTTTGCATTAATTCCTTTTTCCTTCCATCTATAATGTGTGTTAGTAGTATATTTCATATTTTATTTGAATATTACTGCTATATGGAAACATATAGTTTACGGATGCCGAACGCTTTGATATCAATGATGTATGCTACTTACGTCATGATGTTATAGCAGACTACTAGAGTCAGAACCAACGCGACCGTCATCATAGAATAAAATAATATAAATTTACATTGGAATCTGACATATACACACAGATTTATGAATTAAAAGGACTGAATGTCAATCTGTTAATGTGCATTTTTGTACCAAAATTGGTTTTGTTTTATTTTTACTGACAATGGGAATTAAAAACTTAAAATATTTCACATAAACCGAAAAGGAAAGCACCATAGATTTTTTAATACGTAAAGGGACAAATTTTCCTAGCCATAATTTTATTTTGTGTATTTAAGATATAATACAATTATTATTTTACATATTTGACCAAAGCAATTATGTATTTTGTACTATTTCATTTCTAATTTGAATTTATATTTTCAGATAAAAGTTATAGCTTGAATCGCGTTTTGTGTCAAAATGCGTTAATTTCGCCTACGATCACGAACTAATTTGACCCATATACACTTATAGAAATTCAGCTATTTCAAATTGGATTTTAAATAACTGAAATGTATTTTCCTTTGTTTACTCACATAAGTTAAAATTTTAAAAAATATTATTAATATTAATAATTCAAATGTATTTCTCCAGTATAAAATAGTTAAAATAGTTAAAACGAGTTTGTATATTACTATCGCGAGCTGAAACCACCAGTAACTGTGACAAGGAGCGGGGTGGAAAATAAGTAAGTGGAAATAAGTATAGAAATAATTAAAGGCACGTACTATGGTCAACTAACAGGCTGTCAAATACGTAAGACGGGACAGACTAACAGGTGGAATGAATGTAAACAGAAATTGTAAAATTCGAAAAGAGATGAAAAACCCACAGCCCAGGACGAACAAACAGTTGTAAATTTAATGATTAAAAAAAATTAAATAGAAAAAAGTATGCTTTCAGCTCAATGCATTTGTTTTGAAATATAAGTATTTGAGTAAAACCTTATCATTTATTTCAGGGAGGGGCAAGTAAGGTTTTCACCAATCGGGCCTATGGATTTGATAAAATTAGGTAATGCATTGAAAATATTTAAATTTGTTTTCCGGGACTAATTGTTTTTCGTGTTCTGAGGCAAATGCCTCCCCCATCCCCAATCAAAGCTGTTGGTACCCATAATTACAACAAAATTATGATGCAAGATGAAATAGATATCTAGAGGTTGTACACATTTATGTCCTATTATAACGAGAATTCTTTATTATATTAATTTCAATTGCTGAAAGTTGTAAATTAAAACTTTAAAACCAGTAAAAATACGTTTATTTTGACTGTTTACATGTTTCAACTCTACGTGCCATTTTCAAAACAAATAAAAGTATTCTAAAACTGCACGGTCTATGAAACGCCATCATTTAATTTTTCACATATTCTTTCATGTTATGCACGTTAGTTTTAGTTTAGTTGGATGCTTATTTTATTTAACGTATTTTTTTCTGGTTTTAAAGGTTTAATTTACACCTTTCAGCAATGGAAATTAATATAATATTACAAGGTGTTACTTTGGTATATATTTACCAGAATTCCAGTTGAAATAACCGTGTTGTTTACTGCTAGATGACATTGTAGGAGTACTACTAACAAGCATACACGCTGTCTGCCGTGAATATAAATTCCGTTTTTAGGAATGCGTACTGTTTTCCCAAGAGCAATAAATTTTCCTATTTGAATAATCGTCAGTCGTTTGAATACACAATTGCACATGCTTGTGTCAAAATATTCGGATGCAGCAGTACCTAATAATTCGAAGATAACAAATTAGTCCCCCCCCCCCCCCCCCAGTTTGGAAATGCGGTTCAGATGCAGACAGCCGAGCCAAGACAACGCGGGATTTTAAAGAGTACACGCAACCCCTGCTACCAACAAAACTGAAAAGAACATAACGTTAAATTGGGATGAACAATGCACGGTCAAAAAAATAAATATAATAATTTGGGGACTCTAGTGACGCACCAGGCATTCCAGGGTTGGAGGGGCACTGGTAGGTAGATTATAACCCAGAGGTGACGCAATGACTTTCTAGCCTTAATTAGTTAAGCACCACTTCGTTGACCGGACAAAGGGATCCGAAACATAAGATGGGAAAGGCAAAGCTTGTAAGGTATCAAAAGGCCCAGAAAAGTTCCTAAGGCAACATGAAGTAGCTGAAACTATAAAAAAGATTTTCTTCTACAAACCTAGGGCCACATATAAGAATAAGTGTGAAAAATCTACATTTACTTTTTTTTTCATGATGAAAATTACTTTGTATGCAGACAGGAAGCGGTCCGTGCCAAAATTTCACGGAGGCTAAATAAGTCTGACAAAAGAACCATTTTTGGTGCTGCTCACAACTATCATTGAGACTTGGTGCATATAAAAGCCCTAGATTAGGAAGTTTGAGAATCGATAACATTTTTCTGTTAAAACCATATTTTTTTTTTTATTTTACAGCAGCATAACTTTCTGAAAATGCAATTTTCAAAACCACTTATCGGACTATTAACATAGAATTTTTTTTTTTAGAAAAACATTTAAAAATACAATTAGTCAATAATAAGTATAAAATATTGAAAAAAGTTTAAAAATTTCTTCAAGAACCTACGAAATTGATTTTGAAAAATTAAAACATTATATTCACATTTTTGGCGGCAGAAAAGTTGGCGATTTTTCTTTTTAACCATTTGGAAATGGTTGTTGTTTTCGGTCAAGGATGGGGCAAATGATGCTCGCATTTTATTTATTTTTTTTTAACGAAATTCAACGATGTTCTTTACTTTTAGAAGAATTTTTATTTGAATAGGTAATAGTAAGTAAGCACCCACCCTGGGAACCCGCTTTTGGCTTATGGTTAGGTGTAACCCCCAAGCCCAGGGCAGGGAAAAGTTTTACTACCTGCGGAACTCCTTCAATGATTTTTTTTTTTTTTTTTTTTTTTTTTTTACAGTTTAGGAGAAATAACAATGTTAGATATATCACAATTATTGACAGTGTGTGCAATAAATATTTACAGATGACCCCTATAATTATATTTGAGAGAAATATTCATTATTATAACATATAAATGTGCATAGTTTTTAGAATTTGATATTAAACTTTTTTTATCACAATAACCTACATACTTACAACACTTTTATGTTATTTTCAGGATTCACAATACTAACATCAATTTAAACCATGTACAAATGTGATATTTTAAACACTTAAAGCTATTTTCAATGTATATGCTGCAAAATTATTTCTAGCTCTATACTAAAAATTATTAAGGTACAAGATGCAAATAATAACTAATATTATGCACTATTGTGAAAGTATAAGTAATTGTAGATAATAATTATTTACAAATTTACAATACAATGATACTATGTTTGAGATATTATGTAAGATGATGCAAAAATTATTTTTAAATCTACACTAAAAATTTAGTATTAAGATACAAGTTGCGAACAATAATTAATATTATGCACTATTATAACAGTATAAAAAATTGTGTATAATAGTTATATCTAAATTTACAACACAATAATACTCCAATAATAATTAAGAATCTGTACTGGAATAATGAAAGTTGCTATTTACACCTTGTACAAATAATTGGTATTTGAAGATGACTAACGAGGAAGGTCTCCATACGGACATATTCAGAAAAATCTGAAAAAATTACAGAGAGTTCTTCTCATGTGGATATATATGTTTATAAAAAAATTTTTGGCGGAACCTTGATAGAACGTGCGTAAAAAAATAATGAAAATTTCGTTTATTTGGCGATTTATTATTGGTTGGCCATGAAATGAAATTTTGAAAAATACTTTTTATGTCGAATACGCTTTAAGATATAAATGTTTCATATTGAAATTGTTTAAATAAATTTAATGTAAATAACTTTAGTTTGCCAGTTTTAGTTTGATTTAACTATAGTTTTATCATATATATATATATATATATATATATATATATATATATATATATATTTATAATGAAAGTTAAATATCAAATTTTATGAATTGAAACAAAATTAAAACAAATTAAAATTGTTTCAATATCTCAAAATTAAGTACAATTGAGCACTGTTGATTCAATTTTGTTGCTATGGAAACGACGAATTCTTTGATATTGAAATGAACAACTGGTAAATGAATTTTGTCTTTATTTTGGAATACACTTAAATATATGAGAGTATTTTTTATATATGAAATTGTTTATAAAATAATAAAATTAAATAACAAGCAACACGAAAACGGTATTAAACTGTCTCATTGTTTATGTTTAAATTCATTAAATACTCTTTACACGCATCTAAAAATCAATTAACAAACAATTTTCAGGTGCATTAAAATCGTTTGCTTTTGGCGAGGAAAAGTACTGCTAGCCAAATCACGTGACGCTTTCGTCTTTTTGCGCCAAATACCCGAAAGTATTTTATTTTTTCAGAGACTTTCTACTGCAATTCCGCCGCTAAATTTGACTGATCCTTTATTACATACATAAGTAGTTTGTAATAGAAAGGCATGAAATCGTTAAAAATTGAAAAAGTTACAAAATGGGTAGGCGCAAATTATCAGATATGGAAAAATCCAAAGCCAAAGAGCGACGCCGAAATGAAAATCGTCTTGCAAAGCAAAAATCGAGGTCTTCAACTCATTATGTAGGCCATGAAAATCGAGGTCATCAACTGATTATGTAGCCCATGAAAATCGATTACAGAATAAAAGACGAACGCGAAAGGGAAACAATCTAATGTTTAATCGATTGATAGTAAAAGGCCATGTTTCGAGGGGTTCTAATCCACTAGCGACGGCATTTTACAATCGGCCGATTCTAATCGGGAAAAATTGAGCTCAACGTGGGTAATTTGTCGCAATCTGTGGATAATTCGGTGGAACTGCTTTCGATTTGTAAACTGTTTTTCTTCTCAAAACGGGACTTGAAGAATTTATCGATGACGGTTTTGGTCGTCTGAAGTTTGATCTTTGCGATCTGTTGTTGAAGAGGATGCGACGGAATTTGGTGGACGAAATTTAGATTTTTCGGTTAAATTTTGTTACGAAGGTGATTTGTCGCGATCTGTGGATGATTCGGTGGAGCTGCTTTCCATTTTTAACCTCTTATCTTTCTCGGCTTCTCTTGTCGAAATGCCCCAAAATTAAAACTAAGTAAATATTAAATCAAAAAAAAAAAAAAAATCTAAATGGTCGTTGTAATCTATTAAATTACAATTTTTTTTTCTTTTTCTTCTTTTAAATAAAATTAGTAAAAGTCTTTTTTTTTTTTTGAAAAGTGGAGCATTCGGTCAACCCTATCCAAATGTCATAGCTGTTTGTCGTGTGTTGCTTATTTTGTATTTCAATAAAAAAAATAGTTTTCAATGATCTTGAAAGCTTTTAACAGATATATATTTTTTATTTGTACATTTATCGTCTGCATAGAAAAATAACAATAATTCTTGTTTCTTAAGCTATTAAAAAAAAATTGCGATCTGATTTAATTCTAATATATACATATACAAGACACTCGAGGGATAAAGCAGGCGAAAAATGTTTAGCGCTATATTTGGCGACTTAACTCACTTTTGGCGTGAAATAAACAATTAAAAATCCAATGGTAAAAATTTAAAAGTATAAAAAATACATAAAATATGATTTCAACAGAGAAATTTTATCGGTTCTCTTACTTCTATGTATAGGGCTATAAAATGCACCAGGTATCGATGTTAGGTGCAAGCCGCACCAAAAGTGGTTCTATTGTAAGTTGAATTGCAAAGGTCGTCTTCAAAGTGTTCGAGGCGAGAACTAATTTGTTTATTTAGACAGCAACTTTTACATCCTAACCATAATGGAAGCAACTTTTTGATCACCCTATAAATAGCAAATTTAAATAATGGGATTTTAAAAAATATTACAATTCCAAAACGGAATTTTATGTCGAATTATTCATATTACATATACAAGGTGCGTCTAAAAAGTTCGGTGAATGGCTGGATATCTCATAACTAACGTGAGTTAAAAATACGTCTCTGCGCATGCGCAGGTTTCGACCAATGGAGAGACGACACGGAGCAAGAATCGCAAGAAACCAACGCAGAATAGCCGGCTATGGGCAGTCGAACAGTGTATGTTTGAAAACTCGCGTCATATTGAAATGGAGCAATGGATAAACATCAAGTTTTGCAAGTTTTGCTACAAATTGAGAAAAACCGCCACAGAAACGCATGCAATGTTGGTCCAGGCGTATTCAACAGACGCAGTGAGCAAAAAAAGCGTGTACGACTTTTTTAAACGTTTTCGGGAGGGAAAGGAAACTGTGGATGACGAACGACGTTCAGGTTGACCCTCAACAGGTGTGACGACAGACAACATCAAAAGGGTGCGACAGATGCTGTTAAACAATCACTGACTGTCTTTACGATGGATATGAGAAGAATTAGGAATCAGCAAGGACAGTGTTGCCACCATCGTGTGACATCTGTGCTTCGGTCGATACCAAAAGATGCCTTCTCTGACTCATTCCAGCAGCTTTATCAACGATGTCATAAGTGTATTGTGGCAAACGGTTGTTACTTTGAGGGTGATTAAAGGTATTATGTTTCCATGTTTTTTTTTTTATCTGTTTTATGCTGCCATTCACCGAACTTTTTAGATGCACCTTGTATATCCAGTATGTTTTTTTTTT